>CM057452.1:976337500-977587500 GCA_016271365.2 Neoceratodus forsteri | reverse complement strand
TTCAGCCCAAACCATTAGTATCATACTATGCAAACTTAGGCATTTCTATTACGTACTAAACTGAGTATCTTTTATGTTATCAAACTGTCTTATGCTTTTCTACTATAGTTAGTTAGCTGCTCTTAGTTACAGTTATTGATGCTCATATGCTTGTCACCTCATTCTTTGGGATATGATTGTACTACATTTTTTGGGGATTCCTTATAGTTATTTTAGCCACGGGAATCATCTCGTAGTACTCTGGGTGGAAACTTCTCGGAGAGTTCCTTGCCTTTCTACTTTCTACAGGCTGTAATTCTCTGAATAGAGAGTGCGGATGGCCAAAACCAAACTAACACAGTTGCACAAGCACAACACTATACTGGCTGCACAGGACATTGAATTGGAAAGGCTTTGCCTGGAGTTCAATGGCCAAGCAGCCAGCCACTCCCACTTCCTGAACTATATAAGCAGTTCCTCTCAGCCTCATTGTGAAGCACTTTACCTTTGCCCCACCATCCTCCCCTCCTCCTCCAGCGGGAGCACTTCTCTCCTTAGGGGGATTCCTGAAGTACCTTTAGCCACGGGAATCATCCCATGGCACCTCTGGGTGGAACCTCTCTTGCTTTTTGCACTTCTACAGGGTGGTAATTCCTCTGGAATAGAGAGTGCGAACAACCAAATCCAAACTAACATAGTTGCATAAGCATAACACTATACTGGCTGTGCAGAACATTGAATGGAAAGTATAGTTTTTTGAGCAGGGGTAACATCTCCATGGATCTAGCTAACCCCAGGGTATTGATCAGCTCATATAGCATCTGCTGGGTGAGTATGAGTCCTCATCTAGTGGGGCCTGTTTTATAAAGGTCAGCAGATATAACCAAATTCCAGTCCAGTGCAAGTATCATCAGCAAGTGCACCTAAGACACTAAGATGTGAAGAATTTCCACAAAATATTGGAGCTATCATGGTTGGGCCCATAAACTGAGCCCAGCACAACTTCAGTTTGTCTCACCTGAAGTCTTAACAATATATATAGCCTCCCATCTAAAATGTCCTCTAGTATTTGGAACCTGTAGTGCTACAGGTGATATGGGTTGCCACCACCCTTTTTCTGGTTCTGTCTCTCATCCCATATGTTTGATTGACCCATTCTCACCTTAGTAGGTTAACCTGTTCAGTATTTAAGTGTGTCTCTTGTAGGAACACAATTTGGCCTTGTAGTTTGTTGATGTGGCATAAAACCTGATACCTTTAGTATGGCCCCTTTCATATTCTACAACCCATATTATAATCTATACTGTACAAAAGTATATTAGCAGCATACCCAGTCCTTAAGATATCCATGCATTTTACACATCCCAACAATAGCAGACATTTGTGCTGTATCTCTTCCATCCCACAAACATGTAAGCATTAGGCCACACAGAAACCTTTAACAACAAATACTGTAACAAATAACCTTGATGATCAAAAGGGAAACAATACCTGCTGTAAAAACACTCATAGCAGTCTAGATAATAATAATAATCTTTATTTAAATTAAGTGCCTTACTCAAGAAGCTGCACCCCAGGCTTGGTGCACTTTACCGGAATTGTGACAGCACCTCTGAACCTGCCCAGAGGGCCATTGTGCAGAAAATGATCCTCCCTGTCTTTGACTACAGGGACATAGTCTACAGTGCCGGGCCCTAAGTCCACCTTAGCAAGACTGGACCCTCTTTTGCATTTTTTCTGTCACTTTGTCCTGAACTGTCCTTACTCCACACACCACTGTGCCCTATACCATTCAATGAACCTCATCTCTCTAGATAACCATAGACAGTCCCACTGCACCAAGATCCCAGCCAAGTTTTGGTCCCAGCTACTCCCCTCCTACCTCACCGCTGCCCTAGCTAACCCCTGCACCCTAGCATACTCTCTCAGAAACTTGGACTCTCGGTCCCTAGCTGTCCCACATAGGTCCTCTACTGTCGGTCAGGCAGCATTCAGCTACCGCATACCAACATTGTGGAACTCCCTCCCAGCAAACATTCGTCACTCCCCCCCCCACCGCATCTTAACTCCTTGCTCCAAGCTCATTTTGGCCCTACCTGCTCATGTGTCTAGGCAGTTTCTCAGTTCACTGAGTGGTATGACTAAGTATGTCCATATTTAGTAATGCAATTAATCTGTGCCTGTATCTATTGTTCTCTCACTTCACTTTGTCTTTTACCAGGACCAATTGTTAAAGTTCCCCCACTATGTATTCATTTGTACTATGCTGTCTTCTACTGCTGTCTATCTACTGTTTTCTCGACCCACTATGTCTGTTTACCAGGACAATTGTTGGTGATTCCCCACTATGTACTCACTTGCATAATGCTGTCTTCAGCTGTTGTCTATGTTTCCCCCCCCAGGACGCATCTGGAATCGAACAGTAGTCTGCTCAGCATGCCTTCCTGGTTAAGGCTTAAATAAAGAAATAAATTAAATGGGTAGCTAATCCTGGAATGTGACTGGTAAGACAGCATTCCAACCAGGTCTTTGTTTTAGCATACTACAGGTAAAAAGTCCCAGTACCTATGTCCTCATTTCAAAAACATCCATGTACCACTGATAGAATTAAAAAATCTCAGTTGGCAGCCAATCTTTTTCTTACCAAGCTGCTTGCTTTCAACCCCACTCCCTCCTTTGCTCTAGGGCACAAAAGAGAAAGAAGGTAAACACTGTTTTTTTCTACTGTGAAATGAGCAGTATAATTCTACAACATGCTCTCCTTTTTATGTTAGCTCACACTTGCGCAGCCAAGGTATTGCATTAGTAGCAGATTTGGAGGTTTGGTCACTGTGGGCAAATGCAGGGCACGCATCAGCAGGTGCGTCCCTCATTCCCCAATAAGGCATCTGCAGACTCTGACACCAGCAACATGTAAACTGGCCACCAGATCAAAGAAAAGGCCCGCTGCAATAAGAGCCAAGCTTCTCATGCAGCGGTGTGCCTTTCCTGGTGAACCAGTTTACAAAACATGTGACATGCCACAGAGTGCCCAGACCCACTTCATTTGCTTGTGGGAGCCACTCCTCATCAGCATAATGCAACCCACTCCCATTTAAAGTGTGTGCTGGGTGGTGCCCAATCCCTCGGCATCATGTCCTCCCATCTCAGTTTAATTTGCAGACAGGGAAGCCCACTCCCCATCAGCATAATGCCCCCCCCCATTTGTTGTGCGCCGACGGGGGGGTGCTCAATCCCCTTTTGGCTACAGAATCCCCCCCAAAAAAACACTCAGGTGGCATGCTGGGAGCCCACCCCAGCGTGCCAAATGCCCCTGTAAAAGAAAAACCGTCCCGCAGTGGGTTTTTTTTTTAAACCTGCAAAGCAGAAAACGGTCCCTCGTCAACTCTGGTGGCCCCGCCCCAACCCACACCAACCTTCTGCGCACTAATGGGGACAGAAAACCAGGGACAAATGGCGCCTGAAGCGAGCGGCTTGATGACCATCCACAGTTTCGCTGCTGCACTCTGGAGTGCATTATTCCTATTGTACAATGGCTTGTTATTTTTACAGAATATAGAATGTTTTTGTTAGTGTGCAAAAATACTTTTGTTTCATAAGAGAAGAATGGATAACAAAGGCAAAAAATTAGCAGGGATGTTATGCCAGGATAACATCCTGTTGTGATCGCCAACTGACCAGTCAGAATCCAGGACTCTTTCTTGCCATTGTATAATAAAAAATATAACAACAAATGCCATGAATTGGGCCTGTGAGGAAGTGAATTAGTCTATTCTTGAAACAGTACATGACATTGATGTCATGTTGGAGACCATGGTGGTTAGTTTAACCAAATTGTTGAATGTCTAGCTCCACAACTAACCGGCTGGTGAGATTATTTAGTCCCTATGTGTACCAGAACATTACATAGAAACATAGAAACATAGAATCTGACGGCAGATAAGGACCGCTTGGCCCACCCAGTCTGCCCATTTCCCTACCTGATGGATAAGCTGCAGATCCTAGTTAACCAGCAGCCTACTTCTTCCTACCCCCCCTCTAGAATTGCCTTATGACTGTCCCATGCATGCTTGAATTCCACCACTGTTTTTGACTCCACAACCTCCTCTGGAAGGCTGTTCCATACATCCACAACCCTCTCTGTGAAAAAATACTTCCTTAAATTACCTCTGAGCCGCCCCCTTCTATCTTCAAATTGTGCCCCCTTGTTCTTGCACACCTCTTTTTTTGAAAGATGCTACTCTCTTGGACTTTGTTGGTTCCCTTGAGGTACTTGAAAGTTTCTATCATGTCCCCCCTCTCCCTCCTTTCCTCGAGGCTATACATATTAAGCTCCTTAAGTCTCTCTTCATATGTCTTCTGGTGCAGACCCTGCACCATTTTAGTTGCCCTCCTCTGGACAGCTTCCATCCTGTCTATGTCTTTGCGGAGATTGGGTCTCAGAACTGCACGGAGTACTCAGATGTGGTCTCACCAGCTGTCTGTACAGAGGGATAATAACTTCTTGTTTTCTACTGGTGATGCCTCTCCTATGCATCCCAGTATCCCCCAGCCCTCCTTGCTGCCTCTCACATTGCTTTCCACCTTTAGGTCATCTGATATGACTACCCCCAGGTCCCTTTCCATTTTTGTTGTTGTTAGTATCTCACCCCCCATTGTGTACTCTTCCCCTGGGTTTTTGTTTCCCAGGTGCATTACCTTGCACTTCTTAGCATTGAATCTAAGCTGCCATACATTTGACCATTCCTCTAACCTTGCCAAGTCCCTTCTCATCCTTTCCACCCCACCTTGTGCATCAGCTCTGTTGCAAATCTTTGTGTCATCTGCAAAGAGACATACTTTTCCTTCCAGTCCCTCTGCAATGTCGCTTATAAAGACATTGAAGAGGACCGGTCCTAATACTGAACCCTGCGGTACCCCCACTACTAACCCCCCTTTTTTCAGAGTGGACTCCATTTACTATTACTCTCTGTGTCCTATTCTCCAGCCAATTCTTTACCCAGGCTGTCATCTTGGGACCCACTCCCAGGCTGGCTAACTTGTATATTAATCTTTTGTGTGGGACTGTGTCAAATGCCTTGCTAAAGTCTAGGTAGGCCATGTCCACAGCCCCTCCCTGATCAACTGCTTTGGTCACCCAGTCAAAGAAATCTATCAGATTTGTCTGGCATGACCTTCCCGCTGTGAATCCATGCTGCCTTGGGTCCTGTGCCCCTCTGGCTTCTAGATACGCAAAAATTATTTCCTTCAGAAGTGATTCCATCATTTTCCCTACCACTGAGGTTAAACTAATAGGTCTGTAGTTTCCTGCTTCTGCCTTGCTCCCACTTTTGTGAAGGGGAATCACATCTGCCCTCCTCCAGTCCTCAGGTACCACCCCATCCTCCC
Source organism: Neoceratodus forsteri (assembly GCA_016271365.2). Taxonomy (NCBI): domain Eukaryota; kingdom Metazoa; phylum Chordata; order Ceratodontiformes; family Ceratodontidae; genus Neoceratodus; species Neoceratodus forsteri. The sequence goes on along the minus strand of CM057452.1, from coordinate 977,582,133 downwards.
ATGATTTGTTAAAGAGGGTAATCAGTGGTGTCACTAGTTCTACCCTTAGTTCTTTTAGAATTCTGGGATGAATCCCATCAGGCCCCATTGCTTTGTCCACCTTCAGTTTTAAGAGCTCTTTCAGAACCCTTTCTTCTGTAAATGGGCTGGTATCAACTTCTGTATCCAGAGTGTTTCTACTGTTTGTTTTAGGTACTCTCCCTCTTCCTTTGTAAATACTGAGCAAAATATTTGTTTAGTATCTCTGCCTTTCACAGTCACCCTCTGCCCACCCTCCTCCACTTTATTAAGCCTCACTATCCCTCCCTTGGTCTTCCTTCGCTCCTGATGTACCTATAAAGGTTTTATCCCCTTCTTTACTGAGTTGGCTATCTTTTCCTCGGTTTGGGCCTTTGCTGTTCTGACTGCCTTTCCAGCTTCCTTTGCTTTAACTGATACAGTTCTCTGTCCTGTTCCTTCTGTGATTCCTTGTACTTCCTGAATGCTTTCTTTTCTCTTGAACCTTCACTGCCACTTCCTTTGAGAACCATAGTGGTTTCTTACCTCGTTTCATTTTGTTTATTTGCTTTACACAAAGGCTTGTTACCTCTGTGATGGCAGTTTTTATTATTCCCCATTGTTCTTCCACCCCTCCTTCCTGCCCGTTTTCTAGTGCATTCCTTAGGCACTCACCCATTTTGGCAAAGTTAGCCCTCCTAAAATCCAGTACATTTGTCTTTGTATGGTTTGACTCTATCGCTGTGTTTATTGTGAACCATACTGTTCGATGGTCGCTAGTTCCCAGATGGCTACCCACTTCTACATCTGTGATCCTCTTCATCTCCATTTGAGAGAACCAGGTCTAAGATTGCTCCCTCTCGAGTGGGCTCCAATACTAGTTGTCTAAGGCATGCCCCCTGTAGGGCATTTAGAATAACCCCACTCTTAGAAGTGGCTGCTGCAGATGCACTCCAGTTAACATCTGGCATATTCAGATCACCCATCAGCAATATCTCCCCTTTATCTGCCATTCTAAGTATACTTTCTATCATTTCCTTGTCCATTTCCTCCCCCTGAGAGGGGGGGGTCTGTATACAACCCCTGTGCGGATTGTGGTGCCATTGCCTGCCTCCAAATTGACCCACAGTGCTTTTTCTCCTCCCTGTTTACCCTTTTGTTCTGTTGCTTTGATTTCTTCTCTTATGTGAGCTACTCCTCCTCATCTTTTACCCTCCTGTCCTCCTGTAGATAGTGTATCCTGGTATGTTTACGTCCCAGTCATGGTTCTGTGTGTACCATGTTTCTGTGACTGCCACGATATCCAGATGTTCCTCCTCCATCAAGGCCACTAATTCAGGAAGCTTGTTACCCAGACTACAGGCACTGGTACTCATTGCTCTCCATTTTTTGATGGCTTTACCTTCTGTTGCAGCATCTCCCACTGACCTTTCTACCTCAGTCTTTTTCTCATTTAGTACCCTGTTTTGTAGGGAGAGGCTGGGATTTTCCTGCTGCTTATCAGTGCCTCCCTTGACTAGTTTAAAAGCTTGCCAATGAAGCATTTAAACCGATTGCTCAAAAGACTTGTTCCCTTCCTGGACAGATGCAGACCATCCTGCCAGTATAGGCTGGTGTCCCTCCAGGTGGAACCCCAGTCCCCAATGAAGCCAAACCCCTGTGCTCCACACCATTTTTCAACCATTCATTAAACTGCATGGTGCAAAGTACCCTCGCCTCACCCATGCCATTGACAGGCAGCACCTCTGAGAAGGATACTGTGTGTGCTACTTGTCTTAGGCCCCTTCCCAACTCTATAAAGTCCTCCTGCACTGCTCTAATCTCATGATGAGCCAAATCATTTGTCCTTAGGTGGACAATGATGTCCAGCTCAGACTCCCGTGCAGCTGTTCTCATGATCCTGAGGATGCACCTCCTGTCCCTCCAAGCCATGGCACCAGGCAGGCACCTTACTTCAGTTTTCCCTGCTCCCCCCAGTTCTATCCCCCTAATAATTGAGTCCCCCACCAGGAGCTGTTTCCTTTCCCTGTGGTGTCCTCTGCCTCCTTCCTGTGGGCCTCCCTTGTGACAGTTGTCCTCAGCCTCCTTTGTCTCCTCTGCAGGTGCATCCATAGGGGAACTATGCTCCCCCAGAATGGTGTATGGATTGTGGAGTGGAACAACTGACTGGGTGTGCCTCTGTTCCACCATCCTCACCCTCCCTGAGCCCACTGTGGTCCAACTGCTGTGCTTTCTTTGCAACCTCTGAGGTAGTGGGTGGTGGCTCTGGTGCTCCCTGGTGGGGACGGTTCCCTTTCTACTGTCCAGTGTGGTCTGGGGAAGGTTCCCTTACTACTGTCCAGTGTGGCCTGAAGGCGGAGACTTCCTCTCTCAGGGCAGAGAGTTGTCTGAAAATAGGGCAGCATCTCAGCCTCCAGAAAGACTCCCATAAGACTGCTGCCCCATAGCCATTACATTGCACTACACCCCACATGTTTATCTACTTTTGTTGTGTGTGTGTGTGTGTGTGTGTGTGTGTGTGTGATTGGTTTGTTATATAGAAATATATATATTATACAATGTGTATACTTATATTGTTAGTGCAGTGTGCTAGAGAGGATATGACAGTGATATGCACCTTGCACTCTTGAGGAAATGATGTCAGAACCCCAGGTATAAAGGAACTATTTCCAGGGGTGGGTGGGGTGAGGGGTGGGCAGGGGTTAGGCCTAAACTGTGCCCTCACGAAACAATCAGCTAAAAGCTCTGACCCACCACTGCGATGAGTGCCTTCCTGTCAGCAAGATGCCCTACACAACAATTTGACAGAGAAAATCCCCTGCTAATCAAACAGAGAAAAATCCAGACATCCAAGTCAGACACAGGTAAACCTCCCCAGCCCCAAAACAACCTGGTGATTTGTGCTCTGAAAGCAGTCAGCCCCAAAATAAGTCAGCTGTGCACCAGGACAGACACAGTAAACAGTATTCCGTCCCTCAGGGTTTAAACTCTTCCTGCACCGAAAATCTTAACAATTGTAACAAAAGTAAAGCAAGATCCACCTCCCTCTGTTACTTGAAAGACTGTCTTTCCTGATAATTCTAAGTTCCTTATTTCACCTTTCAGTTAGAAGTAGCCTCCACCTGCAGAATATCTGTACAAACCAAAGACAATTGTAAGGTTCACCTCCCTCTGTTGTGAGCACAACTTGCTTTCTTGCAAATCCTATGTTCAGTATTGCAGCTTCCAGTCAGAGGTAGCGTCACCTGAAGAATCACATCACATTAAGGAACTACATCATCCTCATGAACTTCGTCTTTTGGGGTTGAGGTACTATGAACTGTGACTAAAAATAGACTGCAACGTGTCCAGTACATTTACTGTTCATCTCGGAGGTGGGGGTGAAAAATGTGTGGTACAAAAGATTCTAGATGATTTGTCAGGGAAGAGAAACTGATATTCATTTGTGCAAATGATGTTTCACTGCTTTGGCTGTGCAGCCATGTTCCTAGTCATTTTCTTGTTGTTGATAGAGCCATTGATGAAATTAGAAAAAGCAGTTGTTTATACAGTAGTCTGCTAAGTAAACTGGGTCTAATTTTGAAAAGAGATTTCTGCCTTGTGGTATTTCCTACAGCACAGCTGCTTATTGTTATATACATTTTTTAACCTCAATTAAGATCTGCCAACCTTGTAACTAACCTTCCTTGCAGCTAGCTGGACTCCATCACCAAGGTAGGTGAAAGCAGGGTTCTGGCAGGTGTTATAACCTGCACCCATGTTCATAGTGTAAAAACATATTCCATGATGTTTAGTGGTCCCTCCCCTTTCTGGCACCTATGCCCGTAGTATAGAAACGTGTTACCTGGTGGTCTAATGGACCCCCATCCCCTCACCCCAGCAGGTAGTGCACCACCACCCTGTTCCCTCCATCCTAACCCTGAGCCAGTAACCAGCATAGCCCTCCACTTTCCACCATGACTGGCCTCTGATTGAGCTGTCAATGAGCACATACCCAATTGAGTTGTCAAGGAGCACTTACTGATACACCACTAGCCACCAGGGACTACATTTCTACACTACAGGCATGGGTGTGGCTGGGGTGAGGGACTGCTAGCCAGCAGGGAATATCTATCAATTATGCTATGACAGCGATCAGGGAGGGGGGACCACTAGACCACCAGGGAAAAGCAATCTTTTACACTGGGATGGTGATCAGTGAGGGACAGGACCACCAGTCACCAGAGAGAAGCTATTGTTTATACCAGCATGGTGATTAATGAGGAGGGGATCACTAGGCAGCAGGGAAAAGCTATCTTGTATATCAGGACAGCAATCAGCGAGGGGGGATTACTAGACACCAAGGGAAAAGCTATCTTTTATACCGTGATGATCATTGGCAAGGGGGACCACTAAGCACCAGGGAAAAGCTATCTTTTCTGTTGGGTCGGTGATCAGTGAGGGGGGTGACCACTAACACTGGGGATAGATTTTAGGGAATGGGCCATGGGGGTTGGTGCTGCACAGTCTAGCCTCACTCCCCATGCAAATGAGCCTATAATGGGCATGCAGATGGCTTCTTAGCACCATGCATGCCCAATAGGCTCATTTGCATAGGTCTATTTGAATATGGGAGATTTAGCATGGGTGCAAGCCATTCTGCCACCCCATTTCAGGGGCCATGTCTGACCGGTAGTAGGAGGCTTAGCACTGGGTCTCAGTGGCCCTGTATTCAGTCAAATAACATGTCTTGTGCGCCATGAGTGCCATCTATGGTTACTGCTGCGCCTACTGGCCCCAGCTAACACTCTCAAAAGCCATCAGTTATAGCCTATTACTTAGTTTGCCAAGAAGCAAAACCAAATAAACTGAGTTACTGCACAGCACAGAAAACAAAAAAAAAAAATGATCCACATACAAAGCTCACTGTGCCACAGCGCCATCTGCTGATTCAATGCCATACGTATAAAGAAAAGGGGCTACTAGTATACAAACACATACTAAAAACACATTTTTTTCTAATAGAAAAAACTTACATTTTTACAAGTCTTTTTTTGACAGTAAAGAGTCATTTTATAAGTGTGATAAGCCACACCATGGTGTGCATTAAGTAAGCAATAAACCATGACAGGGTGTGCGGTTATTGTGAATTAATCAACACCCCAGGTGCATTGTGAGGCATGAGACTGCAGGCCTAGTGCACTTACAGCACCTGGGGTGTTGATTAATCTTCAATAACTGCACACCCTGGAGTGGGTTATTGTGCTTATAACTTGGTTTTAGACTGAGGATATTAAAACAATAACTGACTATGAATACTACAATGTTACCTTGCTAGTCAAGGAGAGTTTTGGAGTGAGCCGCCACACGCTGACTAGCTGTGGAGAAGCTAGCACAGTAGGAACTGCAAAAAGCGCTTTTTTTTTCTAGTAAAGGTATGCTACCATTTGTATAGCCCATACCTGTCTAAGTGTGCAGCCTTTTGGGCCATCTTGTGCAGCTAAGATATTGTTTCCCCACTGTTGCCATCCTTTCTTTTTCTCCACACAGCCGGAGTGCTGATGGAAGAGCAGTCTGCCCTCAGAGAGTCATTGAGAAAGCACTGTGGAGAATGTTCACTACTGGAAGAGAAGCAGTCCAGCTCTGTTGAGCTGTTATTTTCTGCAGTTTTAGCCTTTGAACCTCTTCAAATTCCTGGAGCTGAAAAGCCAGTTACTAGTCCTAGTCCTAGTCCTAGTCCTAGTCCTAGTCCTAGTCCTAGCAGTGACACATAGTGCATACTGCGAATACTTGCTATTTGTAAAAGTTAAGTATTTTTAAGTATTTTTATTGCACACTCTATCTATTTATAACTTATTGTGGATTAGAAAAACTTCAAGTTTTAACAACTGCTTCTTATACGCCTATTTTAAAAGGGAAGATACTTGGTTAAATGCAAAACTTAACTAGGAAATTATAGACACTAAAAATTATTGATATTTAAATTTTCGTGCACCAAGGTCATGTGATCCTGCTCCTTAAAGAGCATGCACTGGCGTCTGTAAGCCAGATTCACCATCTTCTGACTTGCTGTGTACACTATACTGGGCATGCACAGATCCTTTTCTGACTAAATTTGAGTGCAGATAGCTCCATTTTGGCTTTATAACCATTTGCTGAGAACTTTTAATAGTGAAGTATTTGGAGTTCTGAAGTATTTTGGCGCATTACGTTTAAAATGCTATATTGCAACAGGGAGCTGATAAGAGCTCTTCCTTGATGGATATCTGAGTATTGCTTTTTTTTTTTATTCTTTATTTACTCCTTCTGCTGCCAGCTCCCTGGTACTTCAGCCCCGATCATGGTCCACAGGCTTCCACCCCCACAATGGCCGTGACCATCCAATACCTCCTGGATTTCACCCCAGGGCAGGGTTGTGGCACCAGACTTCCCCTCCACTGCAGACAACAGGATAGGTCAGAGGGTCAGTCTGGGGGCTAATGGATGCCATGGCAGGCTTCATTGAGGGTATCCGGCAGCTGCTCTTTTTCCTCCTTTTTTCCTGGGGGAGTGGGGATGTGCAATGATGTCCTGCATCTGCTCCACCCCCCTGAACGTGCTAGGTACCAGTAGTAGTACAACTCCAGGCCTCTACCAGGGGTCCATCGAACACTGGACACACTCCCCACCCTCACCCCAGAGAGGAAGAGCAGTCCTTGGTATGCTCTATCCTTCTCCCCCTGGCTAGCCCTCCAGTGACCCGGGTCCATTCCTAAACCTGTGTCACCAGCATTGCAAGCAGAAATCCAACTGCTGTGCTGGTGGGCCAGCTGAGTCTTTTTTCCTAAAACAAGCATCAAATAAGTTCAGTACTTTTTATTATTTATTCATTAAAACTCAGAACTGGCAATATCTGACAGTATAGACTGTATTTTGAAATACCATACAGAAATATAAAAATATATAAATTTAAATTTGGGATTACACAAGTGGTGTAAGGAAGTATAGAGAATCCACTTGAACTGGAAACTCGATATTACCTGATATTACTATACTTTTTTCTCTTCTTTACGTTAAGTGCTGAAAAATTTCCAGCAGCTTACAAAATGTCCAGTGCTGGTATATCCCGATATAAATATAACCCTGAATCTAAATCTGGACAAAGACTTGAAGGGAGGAACAAATGTGTTAGAAGCTCTCCTAAAAGTTTTAAAAAAGTTGAAGAAACCAGAAGAAGCCTGAAAAAAGCAAGCATAGCTATACTGGACTTGAAGTCTCTGAGACTCCCTGAAGGAAGAAATCGATGTTAGATGTGGACCTTTTAATATAAGGGACTAGTGAGCTCAACAAACTGATATTTCTTCGAGCAAAAAACTTTATAAAGAACTCTAGAATTTTTTACTCAGACTCCTTTTTCCTATTAATACTCTGTATTTAGGTCAAAGTCAAGCAGAAGTAGTAGATATTGCATTATAATTGCAACTATTGTTTTGAATTCTTTTTCTGGTCACTATAATAATTATAATATTCAGTGATAGCACTGTTTCATTATTGTTGGAAATGGTTAACACTAGGCAACAGAGATTACAGGATATTCAGTTATCTCCATAGGCCTCTGAAATTCCTAAAAAAACAAAGGCATATAAAACAGTCTAAGATTACTGATAATTTAAATATATTAATTGATGGTACTAGTATTAATAGAACTTCTACACCTACTAATAAATTTATCAATCCACAGGAATGCTATTTGATATGACATCATGCATGAAAGAGGATATAAGAATACTTGAGAACACAATGGAAACTCTTTAGAAGATAATTCAGGGCAGCTAAGAGTGCCTCTCAATTTAAAAGAAAAATTAGGTAGTGAGGTTTGACTGTAATAGTACAAAAGATTCAGACATTATACATGAGACCACACCAGAATTAAGGAACAATAGTAGATATATTGCCAAAGAAAAAACTGTTTTAGAAGAGGTCTCAAGAGCTCTGCAAGGTATTATTATTGGACTTAAACAATGTAGTGACCAGATGGGTTGCACAAAATGGTGTAGAAATTGTCAGTAACAAATGGATGAAAGAGTAGCTGTTGAGGAGAACTCTGACTATCAACCTAGTTTCTTAAGTGACAAACTCATCCATTTTCTGGCAAAGCAGCACTCAGCTGATATCCTTCTTATGGAACAACTTTTAGTTAAGGACATAATAGAAGCATTAAGAGCTGAAGTGGCTGTTAATAGAGCAGCATTGAATGAAGTTCTTAATAGGCTACCAAATAAGGAAATTGGTGAATTCATTAAAAGTGAGTCTATACAAGAAAAATGATGGAGGTATAAGACCTGATTTTAGTATAGTACAAATTCCTGAACATCCCAAGAAAGATACCAAACAGTGTGGGTAAAATGATTAAAACAAAAAGAAAAAGGGTTGGGAAAGGGAAAGGGAAAGGGAAAGGGAAAGGGAAAGGGAAAAAACAAAGAAGGGAAGAAATAATTAAAAAGTCCAGGAACCATCAGAGCTAGATAAAAAGGTCAGCAGTCTTTCATAAAAAAATTCAAGTGAGGAGAAATGCTTTAAAGAAGTTTCTGCAACTAAGAATAAACATACAAATCAGATACAAGGCAATCAAAATCCTGAACAAAATGTTAATTTATATAAAAACCCTAAGTTCCCAATTAAGTAATTCAGAAAATTATAGATTCACCAATTAAATAAACAATTTGGACTCCAATATCAGCAACAGGATGACACAATTAATCAGGATTTGCAACAGGAGAAAAATGTTTAGAATAAAATAGAGCTGGCAGTTAAGGAAAATTGCCCTATGGAAAAAGAATCTGGCAGATTCTGGACAGAAGTCACTTCTTAAGGAATATGCAACAAGAAAAAAGATATAGCACCCCTAATTATATTTATGGGCCCTCCTAACTGGCTCCAAATGGATACAGAAAACAAACACAACAACCTGTAGAAATTAAAATCAGAGCTGGACACTGGTATTGCTTATGAGGATATTTTGGAAATTAAAAACATCCAAATCGATTCCGCTATGCTACTTGATGTGCAGTTCACTCACCTAGAATTGCCAGTTTTGTTTGGCTGAATGCAGTGGCAATAAAAATAAAGATATAATACTTTCATTCCCAAATAGGCATTTATTGAATGTCCCTGAAAATAGAATGGAAAATCAAGACGAAACAAATGTTAGTCTAAGCCGTGTTGGAATTAACTATTTAAACAAGGAGACTGATACAAAATTAAAAGGGACAATCTGTAGCCTCTTAAAAAACTTTCAGCAAATTCAGTTGGGCAAAAATGGAATTATCTATGCTGAAAGAACAGGTTTTGACAGCAAAATAACTATGTTGGTGAGAATGAAATAGAAGGATAGCAGATAAGATACTTCAAAAAGCATCTGTACTAGATTCGATGGAACTAAATGTGATAGACTCAGAAGTTCTAGAAGGCAATAAAAATACTGTACAAGATGATTTTTTGGGATAGAAATCAATCAACAGCTTTTAACAAGTTTCAGGTTCTTGCAGGGTATAATAATGTTTGACAACTAGTGGATGTTCATAATGTTATGAGACTGGAGGAATCTCAGTTAGGAGATACTCCCATGGTTAAAGACCAAAATAAGGGGTTTCAGATTATCTCATGGAACATAGCAGGCATAAGAGGTATTGTAAACAGGTTTGATGATTGAATTGACTTTATCACAGGATTTTACATTCTGTGTTTCAGGAGACATGGCATGGATCTGATGATCAAACTAAAATGAATGGTTTTAGCGTTTTCCATTATCCTGGAACCAAGGCCTCAAAATTAGGTAGAAACTCTGGTGGAATAGCCACCTTTATTAAGACACGTAGTTTCATGATACTGAATGTGTTTGTACTTATGCTAACTTCATCCTCATTTTATAACAAAATGGAAGTAAAAGTTTTTGCTCTTAAATGGATGTCACCCCAGAACGTTCACATTTTATAAAACAGAACTATGGGACAGTTGAATAACTTGTTAATAGACATTGGCGGGATATTCAAAGGGGTTGTGCCATGTACAACCCCACAATGTCTTGATGCGATATTCAAAGGGCAGGTTGCAGGCGCAACTGCCAATGCGCCAGGGCACATAGGTAATGCATGCAGCGCAGATGCAGGGTGTGCTCATGCATATACGTGCACATCCCCATATTCAGCCAGGATGTGGCACATGCTGGTGCAACCCCTACATGCACCGCACACTGGTGCCCAAAGTTCAGCCGTAAATTATAGGCTCAAAAGCTGGCCACCCACAGGTGGGCATCTGTATTGTAAGGTGCAACACAACAGCCGCCAGCTGTGGGTGACCACCTGCCCAGTGGGAACACCATCCACAAGCACCCGGACCCTCCCTGGTAGTCTAGTGGACCCCCACTCCTCCAGCATGCCCAATCATGGGCTGTAGTAATAAAAAAGGTCACCCTGGTGGTCTAGTGGACCCCTCATCCCTCCCGAATGCCCAATTGCGGGCTGTAGTAATTAGAAAGAATGACCTGGTGGTCTAGTGGAACCCACCCATATGCCTGATCATGGGCTGTAGAAAAAATAGATGTCTACCTGGTGGTCCAGTGGTATCCCCTCCCCACCCACCCACAGAGGCCCCCAGTCACACAGCACCCCCTGTCATCAGCGGGCAGCACCACCCACATAAAAATACTTAAGACAAATTAAGGACCCAAAGAAAAGGAAAAGTGTTACCAGATTCCAATTCTAAGTTTATGACAGCAATTGGCTGAAAGCAAAATATGAAAAGTGGAAAGAAAATAGGAAAATATGCAAGTGCAAAATAGGTCGGGATGACTTGGTACATATGATAAAACCGTGTCCCCTTTATAAAAAAGAAAGAAAGAAATATTTGAGTGAAATAATATGGAAAGTAAGTTACAAACCAAAATATATGGTTACATATCTATTAAAGACAGAACTACAGGAGAAAATGGATTATGTGGCCTCCCTCCTCTGCTCCACAGGAAAAGAAATTACGTTTGATTGATAACTTGAATGATGGCACTGGTAATATGTTGTGGACATAAAGGGAAAGAGTTTAAAGCAAGTTATAATATTAAAGCTACAGTAACTAGTATACAAGGGAAATGGTGCAATATTAATGATAAATGTAAAAAGGAATATCAAAAGTTATTTTTTAAAATAATATACTGCTCTACATGTTTGGCTGTATTTAACTTTAGATTTTATGTATAGGAAATGTAAGCTGTGTATAATTGCCCATCTGGACTTCAGCAAGGCCTTTGACACTGTGCCACGTAGAAGACTATTAAACAAACTGGGGAATATGGGAGTGGGCAGGACAGTAGTGTAGTGTGTAGGTAATTGGCTGGGTGGCAGGACACAGAGGGTGGTGGTAAATGGCTGTCACTCCACATAAGGAAAAGTGACCAGTGGGGTACCACAGAGATCAGTGCTGGGACTGATCCTGTTCAATGTCTTAATCAGTGACATTGCATAGGACCTAGAAAAACAGAATTTCTCTGTTTGCTGACTACACAAAGCTCTGTAACAGAGTGGGCATGCCAGAGGGTGTAGACAGAATGAGGAGGGACCTGCAGAAGCTTGAAGAATGGTCAAGGGTTTAACAGCTGAAATTCAGTGCAAATATGTGCAAGATAATGACTTGAGCCTACTGACCCTGCTGGTGCTCCTGTGGCTGCAGCCATCGAAATTCGTGCCCTCGGTCCATCGACAGAGGAGGCTGAGGACCAAAGTATTTTTCTGTACCTCCGGCACTTATGGTGGCTGTGGGTTGGTCCCAGGTGGTAGCAGAGCCCAGACTGCAAATGCAAATAAAAAGATGGCAGGCTGTACCCCGCAGTGCATGCGCAGCCACAAGTAGAACAAAATTTAAAGGAGCTGTGGTGCCAAAAGAGTGTTTGGCTGAGGCTATAAATTAAATGTTATCCCCGGCTCCAGGACTGGCAGTGGAGCTGGAGATCAGTGGAAATAAGTCTCTGATTTTGGGGGGAATTTTTTCTGCCCTTCTAAGGGCTTAGTGATAAAGTTACAGGGTAGAGACTGTTGGGACTAGATTTAAATGTAGATGGCAGCCAAATGGGACTACAATCATGAGAGCTGCTGGAATAGGTTGAAAGGGATTGAATTTGCCCAGGAGTATGACAGCCAATCGACAGAGGCTCTGTAAAAAAGATAAACAGGACTGCCAGTCCACCAAAACAGGAGATCAGCCAGAGTGTGGAATGCGGGACAGACTGTTGTGAGCTTCTCACCCCTAAGGCATGCCATTTTGCCCCAACTGCCAGTTCAGCCAAAGTGTTCCCAAAGCAGGCAAGTACCTGAAGGAGCAATTGCTGCTGCACCACTAAAGAAAAGAGAAGTGTGGGACTCCAGAAAGGAGAGGTCTGGAACAGTGCAGTCAGAGAAAGACAGACTGTGAGTTGTAATGGGAAAAGCAAGGACTGAGGGCTGTGCTACTTTAGTGAATAAGTGCTGCAGCTGTGAGTATAAATAAGTGATCTGGATTCTCCTGAGGAGAGGTAATTGTGAAGTGAAAATTTCAGCAAGGGTAGAAGCCAGAGCTTGCTGTGGCTAGAGACTGAGCAAAGGGCCCAGCACTGCTTTGTGTAGAGAATCAAAGTGAGAGTGCTGGAGCTAGAGACTGAACAAAAGCCCAGTTATTAATTGTGAGAACAGGGTGTACAACAGAGGGGTTTGAGGGACCACGCCTGCCTTGTCCCTAGACCGAAGATGAGGGAAACGACTAACGTAGGAAGATGATGAGAGGCCTGCATGGGGAAAACTGTTTACAAAGGCCTCTGAAGTGAAGTTGGCAAGGCCAGGCAGGTGAAGACCATCAATCTTCAGTTTTCTTGCCATCCAGCTCTGTAGCCTCGTGGTGCACCACCAACAGAATACCCTCATGGTATTGTGCCAGAATCCACTCTGCTGGACCCCACCCCCATGAACTGCTGAACTGTAAGTACCCCAAGCTTTGGCTTTGGGGAGTATGTTATTAGCTAGCTAGGTAAAAATCAGGGGAGTTAGGTCCTAGGCAGGACTCTGTCACAAACTTGAGCCTGAGCCTGAACTCCAGCAAAGTTATCTGTTTAAACGCATTGGTCCCCAACACAGGTATCCCAGCTTGAGCACCACCATCACTTCAGTGAGGTACCCACTGCATCTAAGGGACATTGGTCAGGGTGCACCCAAAGGTGGGAGGTGGGGAGATGGGTGTCAGTGCTTTACTGTTCTTGGTGTTTAACCTCCCCATTTTCCCTTTCCCTCAAAATAGTTCTTACTCAACTCTCTGCCTATCTCTCTCACTCTAACTTTTCACCCCTTCCAATCAGGTGTTCATAAAAACCACTCCACCACCACCTCCCTGATTAGGCTCACTGACTCTATCCTCAGTGGGCTGGTCAGTGGTCCAATCATGTCTGCCATCTTTGTTAATCTAGTCAAGGCTTTCAACACTGTCTTCCACTCTATCCTGTTGCACTCTCTCTCTCTGCTGCAGGCTTGTTGGCTGCCACCACAAACTGGTTCCATGCCTACCTGGTAGGTCAGACCAAGTCAGATAGAACAGTGGATTCCATATCCTCACCACTCCCTATCGACACAGGTGCCCTGGCGTCAGTGTGGGCCCCATACTCTTTTCCATCTTTCTCAATGACTTGCCTTCTGTCTGCACATCTACCTCTATTCATATGTATGCAGATGACATGGTCCTTTCCACCTCTGGCCATTCCCCCACCGATGTTGCAACCAGACTTCAGAACAATTTCAACAACATTCAGCACTGGTTTTGCTCACATCAGCTTTTCCTTAATGCCAAGAAAACTGTCTCCATGACCTTCAGCACTAGGCAGAGACTCTCAAGGCTCCCCTCCCTACCCATTTTCCACATCCTCAACGGAATAGTTTTCAAGGACACATCCTCATTCAGAATCTGGGGGGTTGGCGTGACAAATACCTCACCTTCTCTGGTCAAGTGGACGCCATCCTAAAAAAGCTATGTCCCAAATCTGTCGCACTTTTAGGAACCGGAACTGCCTCCCTCTCTCGGTTGGGTGTGAACATGTCCAGAAGATGATCCTCCCATCTCTGACTACTGCAACGTAGTCTACAGTGCCACATCTAAGAACTCCCTAGCCAGATTGGACACCCTCTTTAACACAACTTCTGCTGCTTTGCACTCCGCGCTCATACTCTCACTCATAATAGCAAACTCTTCCACACTTTGCCGTTTACCACCTCTTAATAACAGATGTCTCCTCCACTTATGCTGAATTGATCTCAAATTCTGGTTTGGCTCCTCCCTACTTATCTCGCTCTTATAGTCCCTCACCATTTGCCCATTCCTAGGTCCTCAGTTTCCCGTACTTTGCAATTGTTCCATGCCCATTATAGACTACTGTTGACCAGGCAGCCTTCTTGTACCACTTCCCTAAACTGTAGAATTCCCCCACTCTCAGATTTGTCTTTCTTCTTCCCTTCCTCTGATCTCCTCAACCTTACACAGTACCTATCTTTGAGACTGCAACTACAGCTAAGCAGCCATTTTGCATCTAAATAGGCTGTAATAGTTATCCTATTACTGCACTTGCCAGGCCTTCTGTTCACTATGATGTAATCAAACATACACTACTAATAAATTTCTTGAAGTACTGATTACTGCTTATGATTATTTCTCTACTTGTAACATACCCTGCACATAATTAGCACTATATACTGTTTGTTGTTTGCCTACCACTTAGCTCCACTCTTCAATTCCCATATATTAGCAATGTATAATGTTGTGGTGATTGCATTTATGTGATGCCTTAACTCCCCACCTCCCAGGACACACACGTGAGAAGGCAACTTGTTGTTCATTGTGCCCTTCCTAGTGAAACTCTTAAATAAATAAATAAATAAAACACTGTTATTGGTTGCATGTCCTATCTTGTTATTGTGCTTCCTTGTGAATGGGGGGAAATTGCTGGGGAGACTGCTGCTGTGAGGGAAGTGTCCAGTGGGGGGCAGCTCATGTATTTTCCTGAGGAGTGGTAACCTGTTATTTGTCCATCGGTATCCCCTGCCACTTCCCAGGGTGGAGGCACCACACCAACCCTTTTGTCTGCTGAGGAACTCAGGCCAGGCCCCTTAGAGGTGTTTACTGGGTGGACCCAAGGGTTCCTGGCACAGCCAATGATGAATGAAAGTGCTGTTACACCTGTATAGGCCTTTATCCCTCCAGGTGGGACCCCTGTCCCCAGTGTTGCTGAAACACTCCTCTCTGGACCAATCCTTCAACCACTGGTTGAAGCTCTTGGAATGGAGTACCCTATCCTCCCATCTGTCATAGACAGGCCACACACTCAGAAAATGCCACTGAGCATGCTACCTGCCTAAGATCCTTCCCCAATTCCCTGAACTCCTCCTGCACTCTCCTAACATCATCCCTAGCCAGGTCATTGGTCTCTAGGTGAACAATGACATCCAGCTCTCCCTCTTGTCCTACTGCCCTAGTGATCTCCAGGATCTGCTTTCTATACCTCTGAGCAATGGCACATGTCCTAAATTATACATAGGATGCATTATAAGGCCCCTCAGATGCAGAATACAGGAGCCCATGCAGTCTGTAGTGAATGCAACACCTAATACCCCTTTTGGAATACGCTTTGCTCAACAACATAACAGCAATCCACATATCTTATGTTTACCAGAATTGAGCATGTTCCCCTGTACCCAAGAGGTGGAGACCACATACGTTTCCTTCTGCAGAAAGAATTCAAATGGATTTATATTTTGAAATCACTTTACCCATCTGGTCTCAGTGATAACCTAGACATCATACTATTTCTCTGAAAAAAGCTGTGACCTTAATGCTGACTTTGTTTGCTTTGTCTAAAACATATGCCTGGGCAGATCTTATTTCTGCCATTGGAATAATTTAAATACACCATGTAAATATTATTGTGTTGTTTGCCTCTTCTTCTAGGTATCTCTTCATATTTACTTTTCATCTCTGTTTCTCTTTGCTGTCACCCATGAGTGCAGTACCTCCAGTTTTGGGTATTAGCCATAACTTTCTCATATCTGCACCCTGGTCAATACAAATAATTACTTTTCCCTCTCTATACACAACCTAACACCCCCCCTCACACACACACACACACACACACACACACTTTTTTAGTCTCCTTTTTTCCACCTTTTCTCCCCTTCCCTCATCCTTCTCTTCCTTTTCCTTCCCATATCACCTTCCCTTCCCCTTCCCTCCACTTACAGTAATTTCTGTGCAATCCCACTTTAGGGGTCTTCTAATCCCCTTATTGTTTATCATGCCCTTCTTAATGAGTATGCTATATATCTACTA
Organism: Neoceratodus forsteri; assembly: GCA_016271365.2. Taxonomy (NCBI): domain Eukaryota; kingdom Metazoa; phylum Chordata; order Ceratodontiformes; family Ceratodontidae; genus Neoceratodus; species Neoceratodus forsteri. The sequence continues at coordinate 977,565,795 of CM057452.1, read as the reverse complement.
CATCTCTCTTGGATACTAGCACTCCAGCAAATTTTACTATACAAATAATGTTCTGCTTCTCAGGCAGTGCTCACCCTTCATTAGCTTCTACTAGCTCTTACTGCTTAACTACTTACATCTATCTATGCACTTGTTTAATCTTTTCTGTCTCCCCATTAAGCTTTACCCGATGCTTTGTACAGCTTTAACCTTATATACCTTTTCAGATTAAACTGTATCAATTTATTTATAGGTTAAGTCTGTGCTTTGTACTCAGTAATGACATTTGAAGTTGAGTTTATCAATTTGTTATGGGTTCGGTCTGTATTTTGTAACTCAATAATGAAATTTGAATTTGGCTTTTGTTCAGAATTTAATTTTTGTCTCACAGCTGACTTTATGATCTCTCTCTGATCATTTCCAACATAAAATGCACTATTTCTTCTCTATTCTGTTATTTGTTTGGAATGGTTTTATTTTTGAATTAAATATTCATTTTATAAACTTTATCAGTACATGTTTGTTTGCTGTGAAAGTATTTCTGAAGATATACTTAGGGTAGTTACTATGTCTTTAAATGAGCTACCATAAAAAAGACTGGATTGTAGTCCTAAAACACACCCCCTGATGAAAAACTGAAGTATGTTTCAAAGTGCCAGTGTGAGTGCAGTGATTTCTATGAGGTCTTACTAATAAAATTCCAACCTTTGGAAGTATTGTTGAAAGCTTGCAATCTTTTTGCAGTTTTAAACTGGACTCTTGGAGTGCAATACCCTGTCTGTTATTCTTACTGTTCTGTCCGACCAGCACCCATTGGATCAAGCAGCACTTGGCCTCCTGTGTGTTCTTCTGTAGTAGCAGCAGCAGAAACTTCATCTGGTGGTACCCCCCTTGCAGCAGCAGCAGCAAGAAGTGGTGCCCCCAGTTGTTCCAGATTTCCTGGTGGTGCCTCAGCCCCCAGAACCAGAAGACAGTCAAGGGGAGCATCATGTCACTGTAGAATCTTTATGTACTGTACTTGTTTATAGCCTGCAAGGTATAGCAATAAGTTGTCTAGCTATTGCACTTTTTTGCTAGGCTTATTATCAATACCAACAAAGCGTAACCTATCCCTGTACTTGATTTTGTGTTTTACTGATATACATGGTCCTGTAACTTGCCATGCCCTCCACGTATCATATCTTGTACACTATTTCCTTCATTTATGTCTCTGTATTACCGTTTGGCAAATGTATAAACCGGTATTCTTGTATGCTGTTGTGATGACCTCCTATATTGTGTTCTCCCAGGTTATGACTGAAAATAAGTAAATGCTTTGTCTAGCATATCTACCTGGTAAATAAAAACTAAATAAATTAACCCCCACCTTTGTCTAATGAAGAGAAGCCCACTAGAAGCTCCACTTTCCCTAGGCAGCACAAGTCCCTGTTTTAGGATTTTTTGATACACAGCCTAAAGACAACAACATAGTCAAATACAAAATGTGTAAAACAGTTGTTCACTATCTTAAAAGGGGCAGCCACTTGGGCACTGGTGGACAGCACACCCACATCAACACAAGGCACTGTAGTCAGTGGAAGGAGCACCACAATGCTGCAGAGAGGGATGCAGCTCCTAGTAGACTTCCTGTGCCACAGATGGGTGGTGCAGGAAGAGGCAATGGGGTGCCTGGTTCCCTGAGAGGTGCAAGGAGGGAGTGGGACCTTCAGCCAGGCACATGTGCTGCAGGGAGGCACATGAGACACCCAGCTGCAGATCATCCTCACCCTTCTTCAGGGCATGGGATAGTCATAAGGATACTTAGAGGCAGGAAAAAGCATAAGCAAGGAAAGCTGGAGAGGATAGGAAAAATGAGCTGACTGGATGGGCAAGGTAGTCCTCATCTGCTATCAAATTTTTATGTTTCTATATCTTCCACGCAAGCGGAAGTGGCACAACTTTGCGGCGAGGTGAGACACTTCAGTCACTGAGTCGCATCAATGGAGGATGTGCTGCAGACTATACTAACCACCTAATGTTTGCTACTAGAGGGAATAGTAGAGCTCCGTTGTTGTGGCTAACCCTTAGTCTCACCCAGGCCATAGTCAGTACTTAAACTCTGTCCTTTCTCCTCCTATCATAACTTCTTTGTTTTGTCTTGTTGGCATAGAAAAATGTAATAATATGTAAAAATAAATGTCTCCTTAACTCATCTTTTACTTTTTCCCTTCCTCTCATCTCTAGATTCTGAATCCTGTTTTCTGCTGTCTTTCTTATCTTATTGTCCCCTTACTGTGTACAGGCACATCTCAGACAGTCTCTTCCCATACTATCAGTTCTGTCTTTGTCAGCTCTCACACTTCCTGAAAAGGAAAAATAAATAAAATTCTGATTTAATGTTCACTTTTGTGGGAGGGCAGATGGGATGAAGACACAGAAGGTGAGACAAGTTTTGTTAAAATGTCCCATAGGGCAGTGCACTTTATTACAGAAGGACTTCAACATACTTCACAATAAAATAAACAGTTCAAACAGTGCAACTCTGGAACTTCTGTGTTGTTGCTTGTGCTACTTGACTAGTCAGGATGATCTTGGGCAACTGCAAAAACTTGGCTTAAAGGGATGTCAGTTCCCACTCAGCCAGTAGACTCACAGGGACAAAACCAATACCTGAGGGTGGTCCTACCTGCATCTACAGTTCTGCAGCCAACACTTTAGGTAGACCAGTTACCCCTCTAGCTGCTACACTCAGCTCTGGTCCAAAACATCCCAGCCTTGGCTAGCATCGCCACTGGTCAGTCTTTTTGAGACTGCTCCCAGCACTGACTACTCCCCTCTTGCATCAGCCAGTTATTACTCTTGCAGCGAACCGCTACTTCCACAGCTCAGGTCTCATCTTATCTAATTTCATTATCTTATTATCTGCCAGACTGTGCTCAGCCAGCTCCTTTTATAGAGTAGGAGATCATGTGACCTGTCAATCATAGCTTAAATGTTAGTTAACTGTTTGCAGCAATTTTAAATATGACTGTCTCATGCAGAAAAGTAAGAAAAGCATGAAAAAAACATTTTAACACATATCAACTTTTAAACAATCAGGAAATAAAGCGATAAGAAAATAAAGAAGGGAACTTCCAGGCAGGAAGTCCCACCCTTCTTGTTCTCAGACTCCCTCATGCTAGAGCTCTATAAACCCAACAGAGTCCTGCCGGTCTGAGCCCAGAGTAATCCACAAAATGGACTCCAGAAAACTAAAAGCACATGGAGTCAGGCATACCACAGGCAGGTACATTTTCCTCAACATATAGCAATATGTGCTGCAGTTTTGCCTTAAAGAAACATTTCATGTAGTATCAGAAAAATTCAGATAAGATGAGCAATATAAAACAAAAGGCTTTGTTAATGCATTGTTGGGAGCAGTTTGTTAAACATGTGTTTGGTACATTTCAAACAGTAAGAACTTTGGGATTCCTGATACCTTTATTACCTTCCATATAAAACTAAAGGTGGTTTCTAGTAGTTCTTCTTCAATATTCTGTTTTATATGATATTTAGGACCAAAAACACAGTTTCATTTTATGTACTTTCTTCCCTGGGTAAAATATTTTGCAAAATGAAACTTTTTAACAGGGTAATACAGCAATAAAGTACACAATATTTCTTTCACCCTAACTGTGCAAGGGCAGCACGTTTAAGTTCTGGGTGACCACTCCAGCAAAGACAAGATAGAATATTAGAAAGGTCAGCATAGAAGAAAGGCTGCAGCAAAAAGGATAAGGAAGAAACATTAATTTGACATGCTTGAGGGGCAGCTGCACTCACCAAAGCACCAGGATCTTTAATAAAGAATGCAGAATCAGTTCAGTTCAATAAATCCATTTATTCCAGCCACAAATAGAATCAACAGAAGGAAGAGTGCAGTGTTAGCACACTGCCTGCTTACATATCACCCCTCCACAGGGCTTCCTGAGCTAATCAACTATGATACATAGGTGTTTGTATATAACAATTCAATTAATCACATGTGTTGTTTTAACCAATATGAATTACAGACTAATATAGGTACAATAATGTTACCATAAGTGCTTTATCACCAGTGTTAAATACATCCCCTTACAAAATAAAATAAAATAATGAACTTTTCATTTAAATTTATCACTTTCATCACTTGTGTGTTTGAAGCCATATTTCATTCTAAATTTAATAAAGTATTCCTCATACGTCCTGACTTTCAATTTGAGGTTACACTGTAAAATATAACAGAATTGAATTAATTTGACCAAATAATATATTTACTTTGTTCATCTTCACATTATTTATACTAGCAGCATATGATACAATTCAATACATAACTATTTTTATAAAGACATTTTAACAGAAAAGAAACCTGGTGACACATTCCATGTGTTTACATATTTTGGGGGGGGGGATACTTTTATCATTTCATCCTTCTTTTTAAGAGGAAAGGAGAAATTTTGAATTTCCCATTTAATCCTGGATATTTCAGGGCTCTAGTTCTATACATCCATTTTTGTTCATGGTAATTCAAAATATTATCAATATCCCCACCTCTCACATTTTTTGGTAAGCTTTCAATGCCAATAAATGATATTTTATGCTGTATATTAGGTTGGCCATGAACATGTGCAGCAATTGCATAGGTCAAATTTTTGTTTTTAATTGCATTAACATGTTCAGTAGTTCCTGAACCTCAGTTTCACTTAGTTTACCCATAGTAACAGCCACATGAACATAACAACAGGTATATCACTCTCTCCGAGTTGCAGTTAACCATACCCTTAATTTGTTCTGAGGCTGCCACTTGCTGCTAACAAAGCATTTTGCTTTTTCATGTACTGACATGTTTTGCAAAGCCCACAGGGTTTGTTACCCCATTTTCTTTATCAGGTCTTTTATTTTTGGCTTACAACTATGAATCAATTGGTCCTTCAGGTTTTTCCCACCTATATGATACCTCTAAGGGTTGTGTCACTAATTCACTAAGTGCAGGAACACATCTGAGTGTTTTCAAGTTTTTCCTAGTCTGTTAACTTCTTTAGTTCCACCCCCAAAATTTGAATAAATATGGGTGGTAACATTTTTCTTTCTTTTTATTTTTTGGGAGCAATAAAGATTCCTAGGTACATGGTCCACTTGTGTTTTAGATAGAACAAGATCCTGGTTTCTATAATGTCTCATAGAATTTCTCTGTCAGTTCCTCCGAACATTGCTCAGATTTTTCTTTTTCTAAACAATTTCTTTTCATTCTGAGGTACTGTTCTTTTGGTACATGGATCAAACATGGTGAGTAGTAACTATTTGCCCTTAACAGGCTGTTTCTGGGTTTGGTGTATAGATCCATTTCAATTGTGCCATCAGTGTTCTTTGTTATATGTAGGTCCAAGAAATTTACTGCTGTCTGATTGATGTGACAGTAAATTTTAGATTTGGACTTCAATAAAATAAGCAGTTCAAACAGTGCAAATCTGGAACTTCTGTCTTGTTTGTACTACTTCACTACAGGGTTATATTTAACTCTAAAATTGATTAGTGTTTTGCTCATAAAGTTCTAAAAGATTGTGAAAATGCATAGCACTTGCCTCACTGTGTTTAACAAACATAACACTTCTAGAAAACCTATAAAAATGCTTTCTGTACAGTTAGTATTGTTCCCCAGAAAAAAAACTGCTAATCCATTATTTAAAATCCTGTACTAGTCAGGATGGTCTTGGGGAACTGTAAAAACTTGACTTAAAGGGCTGTCAGTTCCCACTCAGTCAGTAGGCTCACAGGGACAAAACCAATACCTGAGGATAGTCCTACCTGCACCTGCAGTTCTGCAGCCCATACTTTTGGTAGACCAGTTACCCTCTAGCTGCTCAACTCAGCTCTGGTCCTAAACATCCCAGCCTTGGCTAGCACCGTCACTGGTCAGCCTTTCTGAGACTGCTCCCAGCACTGACTACTCCCCCTCTTGCATCAGCCAGTTTTTACTCTTGCAGCGTACCGCTACCGCCACAGCTCAGGTATCATCTTATCTTATTATCTGCCAGACTGTGCTCAGCCAACTCCTTTTCTAGAGCAGGAGATCATGTGACCTGTCAATCATAGCTTAAATGTTTGCAGTAATTTTAAATGTGACTGTCTCATGCAGAAAAGTAAGCAAAACATGAAAAAAATTAAATTTTAACACATACCAGCTTTTAAACAATCAAAATAAAAAGCAATTAGAAAATAAAGAAGGGGACTTCCAGGCAGAAAGTCCCACCCTTCTTGTTCCCAGACTCCCTCATGCTAGAGCTCTATAAACCCCACAGAGTTCTGCCAGTCTGAGCCCATAGTAATCCACAAAATGGACGCCAGCAAACTAAAAGCACATGGAGTCAGGCATTCCACAAACAGGTACATTCTCCTCAACATATAGCAATGTGTGCAGTTTTGACTTAAATAAACATTTCATGTAGTACCAGGAAAATTCAGTTAAGACCAGCAATATAAAACAAAAGGCATTGCTAATGCATTGTTTGTAGCAATTTGTAAAACATGTGTTTGATACATTTCATCAAACAGTAAGAACTTTGGGATTCCTGATACCATTATTCCGTCCATAAAAACTAAAGGTGGTTTATAGCAGTTCTCCTTCAGTATTTTGTTTTATATGATATTTAGGACCAAAACACAGATTCATTTTATGTACTTTCTTCCCGGTACAATATTTTGCAAATGGAAACTTTTAACAGGGTAATACAGCACTGAAATACAAAACATTTCTTTCATCCTAACTGTGCTAGGGCAGCACATGTATATAAAGGAAACACCCATCTAGGATTAAATTAATCAATATTGTTACCAATGGAAAATTGCTTTACATAAACTATTGACTGAACATGTAACACTTTTAGGGCCGGAATTATACCCATTCAGTTTCCCCTTCCTTTATAGCTGCAGGCATCCATTTTCTAAATCACAGGCACAGGAAATGACATCACAGCAGGGGAACACATATAGTCAATAAATATTTTAACCAAGAGAGCCACACTAAGCTGAAGCCTTAGAGCACAAGAAAGTTAAGTGACTAGCTCCGGGTCACACAGTAATGCAAGTGGGGACTGTGGGATTCAAACCCAGGTTTCTAGATTTGCAGCTCAGAGCCTTAAACCACTGCATTGTACTGCCTCCTTGAATGGGAAAGGAAATGAAGCAACAACTGCTTTTACCTAGTTCATGGGGATGTGAACTTGTCTCTAATCTTGAAGGGGTTGCTATAAACAAAAGTAGTGTACTGCCAGTGCCAACAGTTTCTGAGCTGCTTTGGGGTTTATATTACTTTGTACAATGTTTTGTGACACTTCGGTTTAGTAAAATGTTTAGTGGTAGTGTGCTTTGCAGAATTTTCTGCTTCTGTGGTAACACTGTAAATCATTTTTATTCCTGTACCTAGTTGGTTCCAGTATTTGTTAACACTGAAATAGCTGTGTTTACATTTTTGTTGGCATCATGTTCTGTCATTTGTAGGAGTGTGATCTAGTGGCTAGAGCACAAGCTTGGGAGCCCAGGAAATGAGTTTCAAACCTCTGTAAAGTCAATTACTAACTGTGTGACCTTGAGTAAATCACAAAACCCCCAGTGCTCCTGTCCACCTAGCAGCAGAAATGAATAGCAGCAGGACCCCACTGGAAATGAGGTGACACATCTCAGCTGGACTATCTTGGGTAAATAAGCTGTAACAAAATAATTGTTTTGTGTTGGTGTGTGACAGGATAGATGGCTGTCAATACAGAACCCTTCTGAACAAAGGTGCCAGACCTACAGGTGTGTGTGGGGAATGGACCCCCCAAATTTGCCCATGAGCATTCAAAGTGTCCCTAAATGCATGCAGTGTCAGAAGGGAAACAATCATGGTCTCTTATTACTGCAGTGCCCCCCAACATACACATACACACTTACTTTTCCCCATGTTCCAGCACAACTCCTTCTGAAGGTTGCAACATAAAAAAATCTTTATTTGAACACCATCCAGAAACAGGTTTCATTTCACCAAAATAAAAGAAAAAAACACAGCAAGTTTGTTTTGTCATTTCATGATTCCAGCTGTTTCACTCTGCCTTTCCAGCAGGAAAGCTTCAGTAGCCCCTTCTTTTTGAGATAAAACCTATTCACTTCCCTGATGCTGTCAGGTGAAATCACTAAACCATTAAGTGGCTGGTTATGACATCTCATCAAAAGGCCTAACTTTTCTTTTCCTCTCACCTTGAAAGAGGCAGTATAGTGCAGTCGTTTAAGGCTCTGAGCTACAAACGTGGTGACCTGGGTTTGAGTCCCACTTGCATTGCTTTATGACCCTGAGCAAGTCACTTAACTTTCTTGTGTTCTCAGGTCACACTTGGACTCAAGCTTCAGCTTAGCGTGCCTCTCCTGGTTAAAATATTGATCAACTATATGTGTTTCCCCTGATGTGATGTTATTTCCTCTGCCTGTGATTTAGAAAATGGATGCCTAAAGCTATAAAGGGAGGGGCAACTAATTAGGTTACAATGCTGGCCTTAAAAGTGTTACAGGTTCAGTCAATAGCTTATGTAAAGTAGATTTCCATTGGTAGCAATATTGATTAATTTAATCCTAAATGGACGTTTCCCTTTAATGCTAGCTGTGTGTGTTGGGGGCAGGGGGGGTCCGAAAGAGAAGAATTAGTATGAGCATTAAAGTTTAAGCACTGGGCGACCACTCCAGCAAAGACAAGATAGAATATTAGAAAGGTTAGCATAGAAGAAAGGCTGCAGCAAAAAGGATAGGAAAGAAACATTAATTTGACATGCTGTAAGACCATTCCTGCACTGAATGTTTCAGGTCTCAGCACACTTTCATTTGATTTGGTATCTTAGAGCAGCCTTGTTGTGTTTGTAAGGCTTTCTAGTAGCCCCTTAGGACCTTGTTATCTACTTGTATTAAACAAACATACCATAGGAGGGTGTGAAGTGTGGGTTTTCAAGGAGGATGCTGATCCACAGATGTAGGCACTCAGAAACATAAATTTATTGAAGCTGGACAACTAATGCGAACTTCAGATGATAAATTAACAAAATAATAACCATACAACATAAACATGAAACTTCAAAGCAATAAAAATCCTGGACACTAGGAGGAGCTAGTGAACATTCCACTGAGGTCAGAATACATCTGTACCTCACCAGGCTACCTAAAGAACTGAACAAAAAACAGGCCTTATATACCTAAGGCAGCATGTGACTTACCTAACTCCTCCCCTATTCTATCCTAAGTTTAACTTTCATCAAGAGCAAAGCTTATTCTTATTTATCAGATCAAAGAAAACATTTCTATTATGTTGCAATATTTCACATCATCATATTATACAAAAACAATGCTTAACAAAGTTTTTACTTTTATGAGCTACAGGAGTAGCACCACCCCCTAATGATGTACATAGATACATAGATGCATAGACAGTGTCGGCAGATAAGGGCCTATGGCCCACCAGTCTGCCCATTTGAGCGTGTAAGTTCAGTTTATGTTTTCCTAGAAGTCTGTTGCCCCTTACCCCTGACCTCCAGAATTCCTTTATGTCTATCCCATGCATTCTTAAATCCTGTGATTGTTTCAATCCCCACCACTTTCTCTGGCAGGGTGTTCCACTTGTCCACCACCTGTTCTGTGAAGAAATTCTTCCTCACATTTCCTCTGACTCGTCCTCCCTCCAACTTCATCTCATGCCCTCTAGTACTGGAACATCTTTTTCACTTTAAAATAGTGTATTCCTGCACCCTGTTCCTCCCTGTAAGATACTTGTATGTCTCTATCATATCCCCTCTCTCCCTCCTCTCCTCCAGGGAGTACATGCTCAGTTCCTTCAACCTGTCTTCATAGGACTTGTGATGCAATCCATGCACCATCTTTGTTGCCCTCCTCTGAACCTTCTCTACCCTGTCTATGTCCTTATGTGAGTATGGTCTCCAGAACTGTACACTGTACTCCAGGTGGGGCCTCACTAGTGTCTTGTATAGTGGAATTATGACCTCCCTTTTCCTGCTGGTGATGCCCCTGCCTATGCATCCCAGCATCCTATTTGCTTTACCTGCTGCCTTGTCACACTGTTTCCCTACCTTGAGGTCATCAGAGATGATAACCCCAAGATCCCTTTCCTGCTTGGTGCATGCTATATCCTCACCCCCAATTTATTGTGCCAGGGTTTTGTGCCCCATATGCATTATCTTGCACTTCTTTGTATTGAATTTCAACTGCCAAACCCCTGACCATTCTTCAAGTTTCTGCAGGTCCCTTCTCATTCTGTCTACACCCTCTGGTGTGTCTACTCTGTTACAGAGCTTTGTGTCATCAGCGAACAGTGAAATTCTGCCTTCTAGGTCCCAAGTAATGTCACTGATGAAGATGTTGAATAGGACTGGTCCCAGCACTGATTCCTGTGGTACCCCACTGGTCACTCTTCCCTCTGTGGAGTGACAGCCATTTACCACCACCCTCTGTGTCCTGCCGCCCAGCCAGTTACCTACCCACCACACTACTGTCCTGCCCACACCCATATTCCCCAGTTTGTGTAATAGTCTTCTATGTGGCACAGTGTCAAAGGCCTTGCTGAAGTCCAGATAGGCCATGTCCACTGCCCTCCCCTGCTCCACCTACCTAGTCACCCAGTCAAAAAATTCAACGAGGTTAGTCTGACATGACCTCCCCCTGGTGAAACCATGCTGCCTTGGGTCCTGTAGTCCACTGACAACCAGACGTACCTTTAAATGTGGGAGGTGACCAGCCGGCCAGCTCTATAGTACAACATAGGGAAGTGAGAGTCTAAGCTGTAGCTCCATACAAAGGAGCAAGTAAAACTACTTGAAAGAAAATGCTATAGAACTCATTTTAATTATATGAATGTATCGTCACACTAGTACTATCAAATATTCGGTATGCCAATGGTACTGTTTGGTAACAACATAAAAAAAAAAATTATTTTAATGGAGAAGGGAAGGGGGGGGGTTAGTCTGAAACAAACTACAGTGTTTTGTGGGTTGTTTTTAAAAGTATTTTAAGTATTTTAATCCATTAGAGCCACGAATTACTATAGGCATTACAGTTTCAAATAAATGAATTTCTTGTTGGGGAAATTTTAGTTTGCCATCCGGGTTTGGTTCAGGCTGTGCACAGCTTTAAAATACTTATACACCCAAATTGTAGCGCTTAGAGCTTTACCGCCGCTACCAATGGCGTGTTTTTACAATTAAAGCACTTTCTTTTCCCCAAAGTAGTAGCAGGAGAACCAGGGGGGGGGTTTAAAATCTCTGTGAGGGCACAATTTTACTTCCAAGTAAATGGGGGACAGAAACGCTAGCTTAGCGGTGTCCAGGAAGTGCGCTATGCACAGAGGGCGGTTTCTGTAGAACTGACTGCTCGCATTGTCGAGAAGCAGACTCGCTGGCTACCGCAGAACAGCCCTGTTTCACAACTGCTCCAACAGAAAAACCAGCACTTTAGAAATCCTTTAAACAGGCAGGCTAGCATACTAAAACGTGGTATGCTAGCTCTGTGCTTCCTTTTACCTTTTGTTTTCACTGGCTGACAAAAAGGGAAACCGAAACAAACAAAAAGGGGGGGGGATGCCTAACGCTAAACAGCATTGCTTTACAGCTGAAGCAAAATGAGTGCTCACCCACAAAGAGCTCCTACCACAAAATGAGCACCGTATTAACTAAAAGGGGGGTTCTTTACATGATCCTCATCGTGGATTCATGCAGTAGGCATTACATTCCCACTTAAAGAGGGGCTTAACCTAAAATGTTTTACTCTCTTTTAAATTATTTATTTATTTATGTTTTCACACTAGTAGGGGTATAACTAGTGGGGTGCGGGTACCAAACGAAGGAGGACACACAAACAGTTCAAGAACTGTCCAGATCTCTATATACCAGACCAAGAATATGCGAGGGATAGTAAGAACGTCATATAGGTGGCCTGCCTATATAACATGGAAGTAAAGAGATGGAAATAAAGCAAAAAAGAGGGAAAAAAAAGGGGCTGTTGCAACAGACTTAAAAAAAAAAATGTCTAGTATATGGAGTTATCTGTCACATTCCTCCCCACTCAAGAAGAAACCAATGCCATGAAAACATAATTATCATTGGTTTCCTTCTTTTGTTTTCTGGAACCAAACAGATCTCCAATTTCTTTTATGAGAGAGGAGATGGAGCTTTAGCCCTCCTTCTCCCAAAGCTCCACTCCGGAGTCCCTTTAATTTTACAGATACAAACTAGAAACAGATATCAGTCATTACTTACTTTCACTCCGGAGTCTGCTATCAAAGGATTATTATCTGCACCATAACGTGACAAATAATCAGAGTTAAAGTGTTTCTTTACTGATCGGTGTTGAATTTCAAAATTATAGGGTTGAAGGGCCAGATACCATCTCATGATACGAGGGTTTTTATCCTTCATAATGTGCAGCCAACATAATGGATTGTGATCTGTAATTATCAAAAATTTTCTGCCCCACAAATAACATTTTAGCGCATTTATGGCCCAACGAATAGCTAAACATTCTTTTTCTATTGTTGAATATTTAGTCTCTCTTAGATGCAGTTTTCTACTAATAAATATAATGGGGTGTTCTTTCTCCCCATCGAGTTGGGAAAGAACAGCCCCATGCCCTGACAGGATGCGCAGTTTGCACTATAAATAGCTTCTGAAAATCTGGACTATGTAGAATGGGGTGAGAACACAACTTGCCTTTAATAGTGTAAATGCTTTTTCACACTGTATAGTGCATTGAACTTTTTCAGGTTTGTTTTTCTTAGTTAGTTCAATCAATGGGCTAGCTATGTCCGCAAAATTAGTCACAAAACGTCGGTAATAACAGGCTAATCCCAAAAAGGCTCTTACTTGTTTTTTTGTTTGTGGCTTAGTGCTATTGGCAATGGCATCTACTTTACCAATTTCAGGCGTCACTTTACCATTCCCAATTATGAAGCCTAAATATTTGGTCTCTTGCATGGCTAATGAACATTTACTTGGATTTATAGTTAATCCTGCCTTCTGTATAACTGTTAATACAGTTTGTAGATGTATCATATGTTCTTCCCAGGATGAACTAAAGATAATAACGTCATCCAAATACGTTGCACTATAGTCCATGTGGGGGTGCAACAAATTATCCATACATCGCTGAAAGGTTGCTGGGGCACCATGCAAACCAAAAGGCATTTTTGTGAATTGAAATAATCCTAATGGAGTGCTGAAGGCTGTTTTATCCTGATAATCTGCATCTAAGGGTATTTGTCAATATCCCTTTGACAAATCCAATGTACTTATGTATTGAGCATTACCCAACCTGTCGATAATATCATCGATTCAGGGCATTGGATACCCGTCAAATCAGGATATTGCATTCAGTTTGTGAAAATCTAGGCAAACCCTTACACCTCCCTCTTTTTTGTTCACAACTACCATAGGAAAACTCCATGAACTCATTGAAGGTGTAATTACTCCTAGTTGTTGCATTTTTCTAATTTCCTTAATGACCTCTCCCTTTAAACTTTCAGGTAGTCTATAAGGTTTATGTCTAATAGGTTTATTAGTATTCACCTCAATATGATGCTCAACTCCCTCAACCCTCCCAGGTGTTGTGGTAAAAGTAGTCTGAAAAGTACTCAGGATATCCTTTAATTCCTTCCTTTGTTCAGCATTTAACTTGTCATTAAAGGTCACATCTTTCATCTCACCTGGACCATCTAAACGTTCGTAAGCTAGTTCCAATTCACTTTTAACTATCTCAGGGTGTACAAATAAGGATGGTTGATTTCAGTCATGCCACAATTTTAATAAGTTGGCATGATATATTTTAAATTTTTACCTTTTTTCTGGACAAATGATCTCATAGTTCACCAGACCAACCTGCCTGTGAATGGTATAGGGCCCCTGCAATTTCATCAATAGCTTATTATCTGTACATGGCAACAAAAGAAGAACTTTATCACCAGGCTGGAGTGTTTTAGTCCCTACCCCTTTGTTGTAGTACTGTTTTTGAGACATTTGATGGTCCATATTACTTTGCTGGGCCTTCCTAGCATATTTTGTTAGTTTTTGGCAATGTAGTGATATAGTCTAATGTAGACATTGGTACAGCGCCTGACTTTGTTCTTTCCCAGCTTTCCTTACTATATCTAACACCCCTTGGATTTTTACCAAATAATGACTCAAAAGGGAGTATCCTGTGGATGCCTGGGGAACCTCATGATAGGCAAACATTAGGTATGGCAAATACCTATCCCAATATTTGCCTTCATCGTTTGTAAATTTTGTTAACATTTGTTTTAGTGTTTTATTAAAACGTTCCACCAGCCCATCAGATTATGGATGGTAAGGAGATGTAAAAATAGAATGTACCCCTAGGTTCTGATAAAGACGTTGCAATACTTGGGAACAGAAGTTGCTGCCCTTATTTGTCAGTATTTCTCTAGGTATACCCATTCTGGAAAATACTTTTACCAACTCCTCAGCAACTTTTTTCAGCTGTAACTGTGCGCATAGGTATAGCCTCTGGGTATTTTGAAAAGTAATCACAAATAACTAAAATACAGTGGTTTCCTTTTGCACTTTTAGGTAAAGGACCTACTATATCCATGGCAATATGAGTGAATGGGGAGTCTACTGAGGGTAAAGGCTGAAGGGGTACCTTATCTTTTCTGAGGACAGGTCTTACTTTCTGACACTGTTCGCATGGCTTGCAATACTCAGCTACATGATCATGAATACAAGTTACGTGTGTTTGATTTTGAGACCCAGGAACTGTATGTAACATATTAGCTTTGATCAGGGTTTGTCTGCTACCAGAATCTAACAATCCAACCATGTCCTTCCCATTTACTTTAACAGATGTAATGTACTGTCCCCAATTGGCCAACACCAAATGAGTGGGGCTGGTTTTCTTTCTCAGGCAGAACCTTGCAATGTGTTCCTTCCCCTTGACGGGAATGGCATATTATCTCAGTGTTAGGGGGTTTGGCAACATTTGTGCTTTTAACAGTTCCACTAGATATGGATGTTGTAGTTGAGGAAGACCTTACCATGGGATGGGTTGCACCGGCTCCAGGATACCCCTTGTTCCTATTCGGCCTTGCAGTCAGGTAGTCTTCTACTAGTTGTACTGCCTTCTTAGCTGTCTCTGGGTGGTGTTCCCAAACCCACATCTGGACACCCTGGGGTAAGATGCGTAGGAATTGTTCCATAACAACAGCCTTCAATATTTGTTCTTTTGTATTGATGGAGGGCTGTAACCACTTAGTACATAAGTCCTTTAGTCTGGTAAAGGTCTCCTGTGGGGTATCTGATGACCGAAATCTTAAAGTTCGAAATCTTTGCCTATATGTCTCCAGACATATGTCATAGAGCTTCAAAATAGCCTCCTTTTTTAGTATCATAATCTTCACTCATTGCATTGTCCACATTGCCATATGTTAGTTGAGCTTTTCCGGTGAGATAAGGTGCAAGACGTATCACCCACTGTCCTCTAGGCCACTGACAGGCTTGTGCTATGCGCTCAAATGTAGTCAGATAGGTTTCTATATCATCTGTTTAACTTAACTTAGTAAGTTTATGTCCTTAGGGTAATCACTTGTTGGAAGAGGTGGTCTACCAATGCCAATAGCTTGTATAGCTCTCAAAGTATCAGCCCACCTGGCCTCTTTTTGTTGCATGTCCCTTTCCCTCTGTTTCTCCAAGGCTATTTGTTGGATGCATAGCCACTGTAGCAAATCTTGAGCATCTCCAACAGGGGGTCCTTTCTCCACCTCCTCTTTTTCACCATCTTCCATGGGACCACCAGGTACGCTCATGCTCCACCTCCCCGACGGGACGGGTGAGACGGGCTGGTGGTGCACCCCCCACATGGGGCAGGAGGATCCCACCTCAGCTGGTGCACCGGCCCTCACTTTTATTGCACCGTGGGGTTTCATGCCACTCTTGGACTTCGCACTCTTAGACTCCTTGGTCCGTGTTTCAAGACGGAATGGGTAGTTAACCGACATCGCCACAGACCCCGAGCACCCGTGGTGAGCCTCCCAGCCCAGCAGGGAGGTGGAGCATGAGCGCATATTTTAGCATCCTCTGGCTCACCAGACAGGTCCAAGAAGAGGTACTCCCACTGCTCAGCATTCCAGGGATATCCTCGGTACCATTATTACTTCTCTCAAATGGGTGACCCTTCACCTCCCACCTAAAAAGGACAGAGTTTACTTTTTTTTATATATAAACAGAAAGCTCCATATCATGAGAAATATTTCCACCTGTCTCTGCCTCCACTTCAGGTAACAGCCCCACACCTTTATCTGTAAACTAGAAGGCTAGTCACCAACATACAGAGCTGAATCATCCGATTCCTAGGCATAGACTGAAGCAAGGAAAACTAAATCTTTTTTTTTCTTTTTTCTTTTCATTTTGTTTACAGCATATTGTAATCGGGGACAAATGGAAAAACCTCAAAACATTTGATTAGATGGATTCATAATAATCAGGTTACCCTACCTCAATAAACCCATCTAAGCCCCACCAACTCATTAAGGGCCCAGTGGTCATGACACTCCACTGTTTGTGTGGTAACATCCTGACCATAACTAACTCTTGCATGGCCCACATTACAGCAACCTACTCCACTACCTTTTTCCTGTTGGCTGGAGTAAACTTTGGCCTCTTCTCCTTTTTTTTTTTTCTTTAGTCTTTTTCCCCGAGGCACCTGCCGCTGATATATTTTCAGCCCAGTCACGGAGCCACGGGCTTCTGCTCCCCCAATTTGGCCTCGGGCCCTCCGATACCCATGGCTTTTCCACGGCGGGCTGTGGCACTCCCACATGCCGCAGTCTCGGACTAGGTCGAGGGCTGGCCTGGGGAGCAAATTGAAGCTGTGGTGAGTTTCATTAGCGGCGGCTGGCAGCTGACTTTCCATTTTTCCGGGGAGGCGGGGTCGTGCAATGATGCCTGCGTCCGCCCCGTCTCCTATACATGCCAGTGCCGGTAGCTGTGTGAATCCTGGCCTCCGCCGGGGGTCATCAATGCTCAGGCACTTCCCCACCCTCCCCCTGGAGAAGGAGAGCAGTCCTTAGGACGCCCATCCTTCTCCCTGGTCGTTTTCCTCCAGCGGCACTTCTGGTCCGCTCAACTCCGGTCACCGGGATCGCATGCCGAATCCAACTGCTGCGCCGGATGGGCTGGCTCTGGCCCTTCTCCTTTGACTGCTGGCATACCACACAGGACCTGCAGAACTTTTCACCTCCTGAAAATTCTAGGCCAATAGCTGTGAGCTATTAGGCAGACCACGGTTTTATGTCACCTCAAGCTCTCTCCATTAGGGCCAATGTGAGCAGCTGCCAAGACTTGATGCTCAAGTGGTTTGGGTACCACTATCTGCTTCTCCATGCAGCTAGTTCGAGGGTTAAAATGCCTCTATAGCAGCTCATTACCCTTTCTTATGTAACATGGCTTAGCGTAACCCAGTTCATCTTTATTAGAGATCTCACACCCTCTCTCTTTACCAAAGTTTAACATACTGGATTTTTCAGTGATACAAATCATAGGTGAACAGTTATTTGAACCCACAACCAAAACCGTCTTAAGAGTCCCTTCAGCCTTTGCAAGGCCCTCCTGTTCAGCATCAATGAGGTGGTTAACAGTACTTACAGAAGTAGGTATCAGCTTATCCTCACAGTCACATAAAACTGCTGAGCTATCCTCTTCAACTGTCCCACCTTGGTAACCATAACAGTCCCCCATTATGGTTTCTTCCAGGACAGTCATTTTCCCTGGTACAACCTTGATGCTTGTCTGAACAGTCTCCTCCTACAGTGGCCTTTATCTCATGGACACCACTGCAGTCCTGCTTAGTAGCACTTTCAGGAACTCTCAACACTTCAGATGGCACAACCTCAGTCTCTCCTCTCTTAACCTGCTCTGACATTCTCCAAACGGTCTGCTCCAGATGCACAGTCCTCATCAACACACCATTGATGGTCTCTTCCATCACCATAAATTGTGCCTCCAACTGATCACAGGTCTTGGTCAGTTCTAGCACTGCTGCAACTGTTACTTTCAGCATCTGTTTATCTGTTATTGTCTCTTCTGGGTGACTTAGCTTCACAGCTACCTCCATTTTGTCCATTGTGCTCTCTGCTAACTTTTCTTATAGGCCTCTTCCTTGTTTTGGGACATCTCACCTTCTGACCCTTTCTGCCTTGGTCAGACACCGATGAAATATTCCACTCTGTCACCATATGTGGGAGTGTGGGTTGGATGAAGACACAGGTGAGACAAATTCTTTTAAAATGTCCCATAGGGCAGTGCACCTTATTACAGAAGGACTTCAACACACTTTGCAATATAATAAAAAGTTCAAACAGTGCAAATCTAGAACTTCTGTGCTACTTGTACTACTTGACTAGTCAGGATAATCTTGGGCAACTGTAAAAACTTGGCTTAAATGGCTGTCGGTTCCCACTCAGCCAGTAGGCTCACAGGGACAAAACCAATACTTGAGGGTGGTCCTACCTGCACCTGCAGTTCTGCAGCCCATACTTTAGGCACACCAATTATCCCTGTAGCTGCTCAACTCAGTTCTGGTCCAAAACATCTCAGCCTTGGCTAGCACCGCCACTGGTCAGTCGTTCTGAGACTGCTCCCAGCACCGACTATTCCCCTCTTGCATAAGCCTGTTTTTACTCCTGCAGAGGACCACTCCCTCCATAGCTCAGATCTCATCTTATCTCCTTATCTTATTATCTGCCAGACTGTGCTCAGACAGCTCCTTTTATAGGGCTGGAGATCGTGTGACCTGTCAATCATAGCTTAAATGTTAATTAAATGTTTGCAACAATTTTAAATATGACTGTTTCATACAGAAACGTAAGCAAAACATAAACAAAAAAACATTTTAACATATATCAGCTTTTAAGCCATCCCAAAATAAAACAATAAGAAAATAAAGAAGGGAACGTCCTCGCAGGAAGTCCCACCCTTCTTGTTCCCAGACTCCTCATGCTAGAGATCTAGAAAGCCCACAGAGTTCTGCTGGTTTGAGTCCATAGTAATCCACAAATGGACCAACAAACTAAAAGCACATGGAGTCAGGCATCTCAAACAGGTAAATTTTCCTCAACATATAGCAATGTGTGCCATTTTGGCTTAAAGAAACATTTCATCCAGTATCAGGAAAATTCATATAAGACCACCAATATAAAACAAAAGGCATTGCTAATGCACTGTTTGTAGCAGTTTGTAAAACATGTGTTTGGTACATTTCATCAAACAGTAAGAACTTTGGGATTCCTGATACCTTCATTACTGTCCATATAAAACTAAAGGTGATTTATAGAAGTAGGCCCAGTGGCGCTGAGGGTTGAGGCACTGGATGCCACACCTCACAACACACTGGCCATCTGTGTTCAGGAAAGAGCACGGTCACTGTGGGTTGGCAGGAGGAGATGAATTGATTGTCCAAATGACTGCTCTTTATCTCCAGGGAGGGGGATCCCAGCGACCAGTGCTCACCTGACCCCTAGCAAAGACTGGGGCTTGACAGCATGGACCCACACAAATAGGGGTGGGGACGTGGCAGACACCTGATGGGGACATATATGGAAGCATCCGTGAACCCTGTCACTGGCATCATTGCACACCACGATCCGACAGAAAGGGGAGAAAAGTAGGAAAAGGGTGCCCCGGTCACAGCAGCTTGATGGCCGTCTGTGAGCACTCACACTGGCTCCTGGAGGTGATCACCATGTGGATCCAGACTTGGTGGGGGAGTTGGTTGCCCCCTGCCACCCCACCATGGGGGGTAAGCTGTGGGGCAATAGATAATCTCCCTCTGTGGGAGACCAGTGTGGGTCATATGGCAGATGGAGGATCAGGACATGAAGACACTAGAGCTGACCGGGGGCCCCAAGGGAAGAAACGGTCACAAAAAAAAGGGGGGTTATAATACTTCTCCTTCAGTATTTTGCTTTATATGCTATTTAGGACCAAAACACAGATTTATTTTATGTACTTTCTTCCCCGGTACAATATTTTGCAAATAGAAACTTTTTACATGGTAATACAGCACTAAAGTGCACAACATTTCTTTCACCCTAACTGTGCTAGGGCAGCACATGTATATTTAATGCTAGCTGTGTGTGTGTATATATGTGTGTGTGTGTGTGTGTGTGTGTGTGTGTGTGTGTGGGTGTGTGTGTGTGTGTGGGTGTGTGTGTGTGTGTGTGTGTGTGTGCATTTATGGGGGGGTCAGAAAGAAAGAGAAAGGGAACATTGTTTAACCAGGAGTAGCGCGCTAAGCCAAAGCTTGTTTCCAGACGGGACCTGGGAGCACAAAAAAGTTAAGTGACTTGCTCAGGATCACACAGTATGCACCTAGGCAGCTGTGGGATTTAAAAAGAAGAATTAGAAAGAGCGTTAAAGTTTAAGTGCTGGGTGATCAGTCCAGCAAAGACAAGACAGAATATTGAAAAGGTTAGCATAAAAGAAAGGCTGCAGCAAAAAAGGATAGGAAAGAAACATTAATCTGACATGCTGTACAACCATTCCTGCACTGGATGTTTCAGGTCCCGGCACACTTTCATTTGATTTGATACCTTAGAGCAGCCTTGTTGTGGCTGTAAGGCTTTCTAGTAGCCCCTTAGGACCTTGTTCTCTTCTTTTATTAAACAAAAATACAGTGGTAGGGTTTCACCCTACCACACTTTTATTCTTAATTGTGCAATCTTTGCACTTTCACTCTTCTCTTTCACCCTTCTCTGTTACTAGTGTTTTTGTTGTAAAACAGTGTGGTCTAAGTGTGCTGTGTTAGTTGCCCTCTCGGACTGAATCCCTCAGCATCTCCTGTTGTTAGTCACTTTAGTGCACATAAATGCACCAAGTACAACATATAGAATTCTCACTTCCTGAATTTGTCTATGTATATGGTGCTGCTGCTATGCTGTGTTAGTTGCCCTCTCATACTAAATCTCTTTACAACCCCCACAGCCATCTTGTCATTTCCAGAAATTTTCTCCAGAAAAAGAAATCATGTATGCTGCTGTATAGTTCTTCTGCTATGTTTTGTCAGTTGCTCTCTCTGACTGAATCCCCTCCATCGCTGCTATATTCTGCTGCTACTGCTGCACTATCAATCACCCTCTTGGACTGAGTCTCTCCACAGTACCTCTTGTCACTTCCCAAAATCTTCTCAGAACTAGAAATTACTTATGCTGCTATATAGTTCTGCTGCTGTGCTGTGTCAGTTGTTCTGTCTGACTAACTACCTCCACAGTCCCATATGTTGTCACTTCCTGAATGTTTCTCCAGGATCAGAAATTATTTATTGTGCTGTGTATGTTGTGCTACTGCTGTTGCACTGTGTCAGTCACCCTCTTGGACTCAGTCACTCCATTGCCCCTCTTGTTAATCACTTTAGTGACATAGAGGCACAAACACAATATACTGTATAAAATTCTCACTTCCTGAAATTTACTCCATAATCAGAAATTATTTATGCTGCTATATGCTGCTGTTGCACTGTGTCAGTTGCCCTCTCAGCTGAGTCCTCCACAGCTCCTCTCATTGTCACTTCCTGAAATGTTCTCCAGAACGAGAACATGGCAGCCAGGCTGCTGACTGAGCTTCCTCGATCTTGCCATGTCAAGCCTGTGCTGCATGACCTGCACTGGTGGCCTATTCAGTGGCGGATCATCTTCAAGGTTGGCTTGCTGAACTACAATGCCCTACATGGACAGGGACCATGTTATCTGCAAGAGCTTCTGTGACCCTACCACCCCCCTCTGCCCACTCCACTCCACCAAAGAGAGATTACTACAGATTTCCAGGGTGCACTTGAAGACTTCTGGGGCCCAGGCGTTTGATGTGTGGACCCTACCCTGTGGAATTCTCTACCTCGTCAGATAAGGGAGTGCCTGACTGTGGAGAGCTTTAAATCCGCACTAAAAACTCATCTTTTCAACCTTGCCTTCTCTGAGTCTGTATGAATTGTTGGTGTTAACTTGTTTTTAATCACTTATGGATATTTAAATTCAGATTTTGTGATCAATTGTACAAGCGTTCTGATCATCTGCGAATAGTGTTTTAATAAATAAAGTATTCTATTCTATTATTTATGCTAGTATGTATATGGTGCTACTGCACTGTGTCAGTCACTCTCTTGGACTGAGTCCCTCCACAGCTGTTCTTGTTAATCACTTTAGTGTTCATAAATGCACAAGCACAATATATAAAATTCTCATTTCCTGAAATTGTCTCCAGAACCAGAAATTATTTATGCTGCTATGTATGCGGTGCTGCTGCTGCACTGTGTCAGTTGCTTCTTGACTGAGTCCCACCACAGCCCCTCTTGTTGTCACTTCTCAAGATTTTCTCCCAAACCAGAAATTATTTATGTGGCCATATTCTGCTGCTGCTGTGCTGTGTCAATCATCCTCTCAGACTGAGTATACCAAAGCCCTTTATGTTGTATCTTCCTAAACTTTTCTTGATGACCAGAAATTGTTTGTGCTACATGTACGTGGTGCTACTGCACTGTGTCAATCACCCTCTTGGACTGAGTCACATAAATGCACACGCACAATATACTGTATAAAATTCTCATGTCCCAAAATTTCCTCCAGAGCCAGACATTATTTATGCTGCTACATGCTGCTACTGCACTGTGTAAGTCACCCTCTTAGCTGAGTCCTCCATAGCACCTCTTGTTGTCACTTCCTGAAATTTTCTCTGAACCAGAAATTATTTATGTTGCTTTGTATGTGGGCTGCTCCTATGCTGTGTCATTCACCATCTCAGACTGAGTCCCTCCACAAACCCCTCTTGTTGTTGCTTACCAAAATTTTCCAAACTAGAAATTATTTTTGTGGCTTATATGCTGCTGCTGCTGTGCTGTGTCAGTCACCCTCTCAGACCAGGTCTTCCACAGTCCCATATGTTGTAATTTCATGAACTTTTCCCAGAACCATTTATTTATGCTGTTGTGTATGTGGTACTGCTGCTGCACTGTGCCAGTCACCATCTGGACTGAGTCCTCCACAGCCCCTCTTGTTAAACACTTTAGTGCACATAAATGCACAAGCACAATATACTGTACAACTTTCTTGCTTCCCCAAATTGTCTCCAGAAACAGAAACTATTTTTGTTGCTCTATGCTGCTGTTGTACTGTGCCAGTCATCCTCTTGGCTGAGTCCTAAACAGCCCTTCTTGTCACTTATTGAAATTTTCTCCAGAACCAGAACTTATTTATGCTGCTATTTATTTTTGTTTTATTTTTGTTGACCAGGTAGGTGCACTAGACATAGAGATGTCTATTTTCAGGCACAACCCAGGGGGTTACAAAATAGTAATACAGGACAATAACAGAACAATAACAGATACAGCAATCTATGGAGGAAACATATAGTATAACAAAGGCAGAACAATCAATATAATACTGTGATAAGATAACAGCAGTAGGTATAAGGTACAAGTATACAAGGTAAGTGCCATAGAATACTAGACCTATAACAAATGTGCTTGGGAAGGCCAGTAACAGCAAAAGGAAAAACACAAATCTGACAATAAGAGCATGGTAGGACCACAGGTCCAAGGTAGCAAGGCTGCAGAATGTAAGAACAGGACACAGTAGACACCAACAGCATAATTACTAGACCTAGGCAGTAAATACAGTAAGCACTAACAGTGTAGATGAGACCAAGGCAATAATAAGAATGCTAGACCTAGGCAATAATCCCAGTTAGCTTAGGGTTGCTCAGTATAAAAGTGAAGGCAAAATGTAGGGAGGAGTGGAGGGGTGAAATGTGTAGGTGCAAAGCAGTAAGGCAAAAAATGGGACCAGGGACAGGAACAGAAGGAAGAGGGAAGGAGGCTTAGTCAAATGACTAGTGTCAAGTGTGGCAGGGCATACTGGCACAGGAGGGAGACAAAGTGAGTTATAGTAGGGAAGAGCAAGAGAGAATGGATCATGGTGAATAGGAGTAGGATAAAGTGGATTAAAGCACATGCAAGAGGCAAGACTGATTAAGTGAGTCAGGTGTTCCTTTTAAAGAGGGCATGACTTGGTGCACATCAAATACCTAGGGGAAGGGAGTTCCAGTATTTAGGGGCAGCATGGGCAAAAGCACAGGCACCTTTGGAAGTTTTACATCACAGGACGTGGAGTGGAGTTAGGTCAATGGACCTAAGACCATAGGAGCATGGCTGGATTAACCTGTATGCTAATTACACCATGGCGTAGGGCCCCGAGGTTCAGGATGGCCCCCACTGTTAACTTATTTACAGCTACTTTCTTTAATTCTGGCTGTACTGGACAACCTCTGACAGGCCGAATTGCCCAAAAAGCAGCCCCCTCCTTGGAGTCAGTCAGCCCCCCTACCTCACTGAGTCAGCCTGGTGAATGATGACCCTCCCCCGCAACTGTTCTGAGCAAGTGAGCCTCTCAGTTTCTCTGACGGCTGCTCCAGCTTCACCTCTGATCCACCTTGACCCCACCACACACAACCAATCATGTCTATCAGAGGTGCTCTGGAGGTGTGGATACTGGGGAGCAGGAATCAGTGTGTGCATGTGCATTGCATCAGGACATGTGGCCGGGCAGTAATGAGGAGTAGAGGAGGAGAACGAGAGAGAGAGAGAGCTGTGGTGGTCAGTCATCGGAGCAGGTGGTAGGTCTTGTCTATCAAAGAAGAAGAGTCTGTGTCTAAAGACACAAAACTAGGCCACGGGGGTCACCTGGAGTCAGATTTGGCTTCAGTGCAGCGTCATGTGCTGCTGGTGTTTTCAGTGTAGCCACTAGCCAGGGTCAGTCAGTGCTGCTGCTAGTTTGGCCTTTGGTCCTGCTGTGACTGTGAGAAGTCCTCCCATGCTGGGCCATGCTGCAAGGCTGAGTTGTGCCACCACCACCTGTGTGATCTTGAGAAAACAATCAAGAGGACAGACTGGACTCATCAAAGTCACATTCACATCAGTCAGGCCACACCAGGTATGTTGTGTTGACTAGTTTTCTGCATGCTGCAGTGTCCAAGTTATTTGTGCTGCAGAAATAACTAGCTTTATTGCATTGGAGAAACAAACTAAGCTGTAGTTGCCTCTGGTCATGGTCTGTCTGTGAGTGTTCAGTAACCTGAGTAGTGTACTGAGTCTTTAATAAGATTTGAGTTTGGCACTGAGTGGACCATGGGATACTAATAAGTCACCTGAGGGGAACTAACTTGTGTGACTTGCTCTTGCTGGCACAGTTTTGTCTTGGTTTGATTTGAGTCATACATAACTGGAAGTTGCAGCAGGTTGCTCTAGGAAATTTAATTTCTGAAGTGACTGCAGTCAACACCTGCAGGTCCTGCAGGGTTCTTAAGGCTCAGTCTTTTGGCACAACTCCATTTAGCTGCTTTGGCATCAATGACTTGGAGTAGTGGTAAGGATGTGGCAACTCAGCATTGGCAGCAAAGCAACTTTTAGGTTGACAACAAAACTATAAATGACAATGGAGATGGAGGAGAGGAAACAGGGAGAACAGACAGAATTGAGGACAAAGATAGCTGCACAGAGGGTGATTGTAGCAGATGCATTGCAGAGGCAAGGAGCTTGATCATGTCTCAGGTTTGGGCTCGAAGGGTCTTGAGCGAGAAAATAATGGGAGGAGCTGTGAGCCCCACTAACTGCTTCAATACATGCTTCAGTTTTTGGTTTGGGCAGAGAGAATAGGTATTCAAGAAGGCATGTGCAGGGAGATCGTGGCAGCTAAATCCCATTTTTATTAATTTATTTATGAATTTGAATTTGATATCTGGGCAGGCAGGGCACACTAATTGAAGTCTAATGTCCAGGGAGGAAAAAAGAGGATCCATAATTAATAATAACAAAAATAGTTACAAGGTACAGTAGTGGCAAGGAAAACAAGATGAGTTAAAGATAACTAAAAGTGAAAATTTACAAAATGTTAATATTGTACTGATAAAATGTTTCTTTGTGCAGTAATTGGTCATTCTGAATTGTGTTGTTTATAATCAAGGGCATGTGACCTGTCAAGTCATGTGGCACAACACATAGCATTATAAACCACATCCTGCTTGAGTACCCTGGTCGTTACTGCAGAAGAGTGGAATGTTGGCATTTAGTGGCCCCCCGGGCCACAAAATATGACTTGAAGTAGGGCCCCCACATCCATTAATCTGGCCATGCATAGGAGGAGGATTGGGGGATCAGCAGGGAGGCAAGGGATACAGGGATGTGTGATCTGACAATATTATCAATAAGGGAGCCAAGGGAGAGAAGTTGATAGGTGGAGGGGGAGGGCCACTTAAGAGCAGCATAGAGCTGACAATGATGTTTGCATTGTGGGGATGCTGAAGCATAGTGACAGATATTATTATACAGTAAGTTATATCACATTTATGAAGAGCAGTTTTGGATGCCCTTACATACGTGACAGCACCATATGCTGTCAAGACGGAGCTTCTGCTGTGCTGTGTCATCATGCCTCTTGGGCTGAGTCACTCCACAGCCTCTTGTTAAACACTATTACACATAAAATGCACAAGGACAATATACAGTACAACATTCTCATCTACTGAATTTGTCTCCAGCACCAGACATTATTTATGCTGCCATAATATGTGGTGTTGCTACTGCACTATGTGAGTTGCCCTAATAAAACTGAATAACTTCCACAGACCCTCTTGTTGTCACTTCCCAAAATGTTCTTCAAAACCAAAATTGTGTGTAGCTAGATGTTGCTGCTGCTGCTGTGCTGTGTCAGTCATCCTCTCAGAGTGAGCCTTCCACAGCCCCTCATGTTGTCACTTCCTGAACTTTTCACCAGAATCAGAAATTACTTGTGCTTCTATTTCTGTAGTGCTGCTGCAGTGTGTCAGTCACCATATTGGACTGAGTCACTCCACAGCCACTTTTGTTAGTCCTGTTAGTGCACGTAAATGCACAGGAACAATATACTGTATGAAATTCTCAGTTCCCAAAATTGTCTCCATAAACAGAAATTATTTATGTTGTTAATGCTGATACTGCACTGTGTCAGTCACCCTCTCAGCTGAGTGCTCGACAGTTCCTCTTATTGTCACTTCCTGAAATGTTCTCCAGGATTGGTTATGCTTCTATGCATGTGGTGCTGCTGCATCAGTCACCCTCTCAGATTTGAGTCCCTTGACAGTCCTCCTTGTTGTTACTTCTCCAAATTTTCTCCAGCACCAGAAATTATTTATTCTGCTATGTGTGTGGTGCTTCTGCCATGCTGCATCAGTTGCCCTCTTGGGTTGAATCCTCCACAGTCACTCTTGTTAATCACTTTAGTGCACATAAATGCACAATCACACTATATACAATTCTCACTTTCTGAAATTTTCTCCAGAACTAGAAATTATTTATGCTGCCATGTATGCAGTGCTGCTCCTACACTGTCAGTTGCACTCATGGACTGAGTCCTTCCATGGGCTCTCTTGTCATTTCCTGAAATTTTCTCCAGAAGCATAAATTAGTTATGCTGCAATATGCTGCTGATGCTGTGCTGTGTCAGTCACCCACTCAGACTGAGCCCTCCACAGCCCCTCTTTTCTTCACTTCCTGAAATTTTCTCCAGAATCAGAAATGATTTATACTGCTGTACAGTATGTTGTTGCTCCTGCGCTGTGTCTGTTGCCCTCTTAGACTGAGTTACTCCACAAACCTTTTTGTCATCACTTCACAAAATGTTCTCCAGAACCAGAAATTATTTATGCTGTTATATCGTGTTGCACTGTGTAGGTTAAGGAGGTTATTTTTTCTTACAGTGTCAGGCAATGATAATCTCAGTGAGCTAGTTAGGCATAGTCATCAGCTGAATTGGTGGCCACTGGCAACAAGATGAATGGTGAAGGTGCTAAAGGGTTGTTATGATGTGTGCTGATGCTGATGCTTGCTTGCTAGAAGAGGAAACATTCATTTAGTCACAATGAGATGAGACCTGTGAAAACAAGATTAAAAAACTCTAGTTCAATCCATGCTGCTTTGCACCTGTGAAAGGAAACTAAAACTAAAAAAATAAAAAATAAAAGGCAAAAACTTTAGGAAAGGATACTTACCTCACTTTGGTGATGACAGTGCCATGAAATGACATGATATGGCCCCTGGCACAGGGGGCAGAAGAGGACGTAGTGTGTTGCTTGCTGGAGGAGACAGTAGAATATGAGACTCATGATGACAGATGGAAATTATTTAGCTTTTAGTTAAGTAGCCACTATTATGGCCACATGGTATATGTATCTTCAACTCCCAGCTGTCAAGAGAAAATTACTTTACCTCATTATGCGATATCTATGAAAGGGCAGTCTATGTTGTAGGGATCTTATTCAACCATAGACCCTTCCAATCCTCTCCTCCCTGAGGGTTCTGAAGGCTGGTGAGGGAGTGCCTAGCTGAATAGGTACTGTTAATCTTACTTTCTCCTGATATCCTGTACCGCAGTTTGTGCCATAGGCTGCTTGACTGCTTTGGACATTTCTTGTTTTTTTGATGGTCCTCATTGCTCATTATTTCTCAAATTATTCCTGAGGTTTGGACCACTATGACAGGGTGATCTCTCTCTCTTTCTCTCTTTGCACTTGTTGTTGGACTTGTTATGTGGCTTACTTTGTTTATCTCATCTGGTTGGAGCAGATGCAAGCCATTCCCTGTGTCCAAGTGCTTCTAGCATTTGGACTTGCAGAATATTTAATTGAACTTCTATTTTTATTTTTTTCAACACCATAACCTTGCTATTCTTTGGCCGATGCAGTTTTAAACCTGAGTGTCTGTGATGTGTGAATGCTTAGATTTAGTTAAGAGTATTTGTATGTATTGTTTAAAATATGTTTGAATGAGTAATCTTACATTGATTATAAACATGCATGCCCTTATATCCAAAGGAGATACAAAGACCTCTGCTCTGATTGGCTCACCCCAGCCCACTGTAGCCTGATGCTCAAAATCAGGAACACCATTTTTACTTGATGTATAGTGCAGCATCACAGTTTTACCTCTATTCAAATGCACATTACAACCTGCCTTAAGGGTAACATTGTGCCACTACCATTAATACATATTGTACTTTCTTGTAAAAGGCATGCATAGTTTTGTAAAAGGCATGCATAAGTAAACCAAAGGTAAATTGGATGAACAGAACTGCACAAATTAAAATGGCAACTGTGCTTATTCTAAATCTTATGCTCAACACATTCAATAAGACATGGTATGAGCACAACACATTCACGGTTTATAATCTGTGTTATTTTATTACAGACATTAAAGCATCATATGCCCACCAGAAATTAGTTCTGCTGCATAGACAAGCACCATTAGAGCAAAAGCTGAATTTTTTTTTTATCAAGCAGGGTGGCAGTAGCAGTCAGTGATCAGGAAGGAACTTCAATAAATTGTGTTTGTCTGTTTTATTTTTATACTGAAAGGCATGTGAGCAAATTGTCCATTTTTACAAGCACCCAGTACATACAATAAATTGAACAAAACATAAAGTACATAAAGAACAAGTGCACAAAAATAAACAATAGAATACAAAAAGATGGGCTCAATTGAAACAATTGCAAACAGATTTGCTAAATAGGTAAGACGTAAACAAAGTTTTAAAAGAAGAAATTTTCATACAGTCGACAACAGGTTTTGGCAGGCTGCTATGGAGATTTGTAGCCCTAAAGGCTAGGCAATTTTGACCCAAAGTTGTATTAAACAAACTCTGGCCAGAGCCAATAGGGCTGCAGTTGAGGAATTTGGGGTAAAATTATTGAAAATTACCAAAGTTACAAGCCTGCAGTGCAAAATTTAACGTAGGCTCTTAAATTTGTTGTTGTTTAATAATTTTTGTGCCAAATTTTCAACACAGCCTTATTGACCCTGCCCCATGAACAAGCCAAGAGAAAATGTTCATCTCCTGCCAGAAAGGCATTTCATGTAGAAATGCAAAATCACCGAGAGTCAAAACACATTTAGGGCAGCAGTTGAAAATGACAGCTGTTACATTCATGAGGTGCTATAGAGAAATGGCTATATTGAAAATTGGGGATAAAATTATTGAATATTACAAACTTACGAGCTTGTGTTTGCAAAATGCAACATAGCCTCAAAACATTATTATTTTTAATATTTTACACCAAATTTATAATGTAGCCTTCTTATGACCCACCTCATGAACAAAGGCTGAGAAATGTTCAGTCAGAAAAGTCTCCTTTTTCCAAATGCAGGAGGTCTGCAGGGCTCTGCCCACTGCAGCCCTTAAAAAAATGGGACCTGGAAAGAGAACCTACTCTGCGATCTTGTAGAAAACACATTAGTCAATTTTGGAATCAACAAATCAATGCATTCAGGAAGGAGACCATGGTGTGCTTTATGTAAAAATAGGAGCAACCTGTACTTAAGTTTGTTTTCCAGACAGACACCCAAATGACTGATAAAGTACACAATGATGCGTACCTCTTGGAAGCCTGGTTAAAACAGATAATGTTGTAGTAAGATGTGCTAAGTTTATTAAACATGTTTTCAGAAGTAAATACTAGGGAACCATAGTCAGCTAGTGACGATAATGGGACTTTAAAAGAAATTTTAATTGAAAAACAAAATGATTAGATGTAGATCCTGCAGACTGCCATCAGTCATTCTTTCATCCTCACGATGCCCATTCTTAAGACCACAAGGATTTTTTAGCTCACAAAAGTGCAATGTATGAGCAACAAGTATGGTCCCAATCTTTTCCACTGTGAAGGTCTTTGATCTCATGGGTGGGGGAAGGGGATGGCGATGGAGGTATACATTTTTATTAAACAACACTTGATTTTTAATGGTATAATACCCTATTACCAGGGAAGACAAAATATATTATTAATATTCACATTGTTCTGACTACCTTCTTGACTTGCTAACTGGCCTCACATATCACCTTACCCTTTCTCCATAGTTTTAAATCCAGGGCCCAATTTTCCAAGGGACTTGCTGCAGAGAGTACATCGCAAGTGGCAGATTGTGGCAAACCTGTGCTGCAGCACAATTTTCAAAAAAATCATGCTGCAACCCCCTCGACTAGGGGCCTCCTTGAAGTTCCTAGGACCAGACTTCAGAACTTCCGCAACTGGGCCTCTCAGTGTCGATTTCTGATGGGTCCTATGGAATTTTTGCCAGCTGTCCTCAGGGAGGCCCTATAGGTTGAGAGGTTTAACAGTGGTTTGAAGGCCCATCTGTTTTCTATGGTTTTCCCCTGAATCCATCTGACCAGTCCTAAGAAACTATCAGGACTAATTATTAGCTGCTGTAATTGTATTTGAAGCTTTCTTTTTTTAACTGAGTGTTTATTTTTATTATGTATACTTTTATGGTCACCCTATTTGTTATATGTAAGGTGCCCAGAGCCTCTGGGAGGCTCCCTAGATACTTCAGCCATTGAAGAAATGTTTGTCCAGCTGCTTATTCAAATGGCTGAGGTTTTGGCAGCCTCGCTTCAAACTACCACCGCGATTCAGAAGCTGGAGTCAAGATTATTTTACATGGAGCATGAAGTGGATTCTCAAGCTGTTGCCATAGAGGAGCTTATGGCAACTGTAAAGGAACAGCATCACCATATTCTCACAGTGCAGGCTAAAGTAAATGATCTGGAGAACCGCAGCTGATGGAATAACTTGCAGTTTGTGGGCTTTCATGAAGGATTGGAGCTCCAGGATATGGTGAGCTTCTTACAGCAAGTGCCCATCATATTGAAACTGCATGGAGACTGTACATTAGACATGGTGTGGGCCCACTGCTGTCTGGCCCTGATGCCCAAAGAAGGAGACTGCCCACAGCCTGCACTGGCCAAGTTCCTCCTCTTTAACACCAAAGTGATGGTTCTTCAGAGGGCCAGAGAACTTGGTCGACTTCCATGACAGGGTCTCCCCATGGGGACAGCACTGAGGTAAAGTCTGAAAAAAGCTGTATACTTTATGCTGTATGCTGTAAACCAACTAACTTTTCTTACTAAAAAAAGTTGAAACTTGTAACCTCTGACTTCAGTGTGCTTTATTTATCCTAAGAGTGAGCACTGTTAGTTGAGTAACTCACCCCATAAGGATATTTCAAGGTTATTATAAGGAGTTAACCATGAAGCTCAGAGCTTACATAGAAGCTAGAACCATAAAGCACTGTCTTGGCTTGAAATTCTCTCTCTGTTACCCCTCAGTTACGAGAGTGGTCCACAAAGAGTTCCCTTGCATTTCTCTATGCCGGAGGTGCTTATGGACTTTCTCCGCAAGTATTGGCCCACCAGGATGAGGAAACATAGGATCTCTGGCTCTGGTGCTACCAGTTCCCCACCCGACAATATGGAGGTAGCCCTGACACTGTCTCCAAATGATCAGCCAGAGCACTCAGTGGATACTACCTCCTGGACATCGTTCTCCCAACGGCAGTAAGCAAACACACCCTTGAAGAGGCACACAAAGATGCCAAGCCATCATCCACATCTCACAATTACAGTCACGGATGCGATCCAGTGCTACTTTGGTTGTTTCTGGGGCCTGACTTACTGTGAGCTGCTTTGCTCCCCTGTGCCCACCAACCCCGGAGACATCTCTATCTCCAAACACAACAACTGGTCCTGATGTTTCAATATCTTCACCTTCATGTGTTTTATTAGGCCAGTCTACAGAGTCTGCAGCTCTCAGTCATCAGCCTCAACCCTCACTCACGCAAATAGATAACACTGTCAATCCTGCCGATGCCCCAAAGCCTCCACGTTTGTCCTCCCACCCAGAGGTAATTTTCGATGAGTGTTTGTTTTGCTATTCTGGCATTCTGTAGTATTATGGTTGGAATATACTGGCTCCCGGGATATACACTTCTGTACTATTGGAGGTATTTAGCATTTTGGCAGTTACTGAGTTTGGTACTTTTAGCCCGGATTTTCTAGATCACCAGTAATTTTAAATGGCTCTGGAGCATATACAGAGATCCTGGGCATTTTACAGGCATGCAGTCCATGCTCGTATACAGACATTTTTTGTTTTGGTCTAGTTTCTCAGGAATATTGCTTACATTGCCTCCCTGACTTATCTGAGCTTGCATTTGCCCCTGCAGTTGCAGTCTGATTGCTAATGCTGTTGCAGTCTGATTGCTAATGTATATTGTCAGAGAGTGGTTCTACATTTTTTTACCATTGGGGTTTTAAGTGTTCTAGTTTCCCCTGGTGTTTTATCTCCATTAACAGTTTATTTTGTGTTATAAGATTACTGCTGTTTGTAAATCCACTTTATGCTAGCCTGTAGACATTATGAGCTACAGTACTTGTTGGTTTGACTACCCTACACATGACAGCAATTGTTTTGTTTTTTGGTTATATGGGTCTCTGTAAACTTTGTTTTGCTGTATCATGGAGCGTGCCCTTAAGGCTGTTCAAATTTAAATGTTATGATATGTTGAAGGTTACTGTTGTTCTGTTTAAAGATCTGGTGACACATTCAGGATAACCTTCACAAAACAATATTTAGACACTGTCAGGCTTGTATTTCCCATTATTCTGTAGTCCTCCTCCCCATTATTTATTACTTAGGTTATTTGCATGAAAACAGGATCTTTGCTGTGGAGGAGTTCATCTATTCCTGCTGCTTTCTGCCTACCTGAAGTCATAGAGCACTGCTTGTGACCTCATACTTACTCCCATGGCAACAGACTGTTATGTCACAACAGAGGATTATGACTTGAAGAAGGTTGTATGTTACAGAGGCACACAAACTCATAATGAACTCTAAGGGATAAAGAACATGGGCCTCCATATTCAAGGAGATGTGCTGCACATCCTGGTGGAAAAGGAGATGAGCCATGCAACACCAACAATGCACCACAGCGCAATATTCAGTGAGGGGAGATGGGCCACTCAAAAGCAAATGGTCCACTGCCCAAACACAATGTAATCGGCCCATGTAGAGGGGGTGTTCCCATGAATATGCAGTGCATTGGCATATTCAGTGGGAGTATGCCCAGCAATGGCTGAAAATGTGCCACACAGTGATAGGCAGCAAAAAGCTGGCCTAAATTGGCCAGCCACTCACAGGCAGGCTGCTTAAGTGCAGGCAGGTGCACAGCAGCCTGCCTGCCATGACAGTCTAGTGGCATTCTCTCCCCATCACTGTACCTACCATACAGCTCACCCAATCTCTGTGCCATACAGTATGGCCCCCCCCGTGCAAGAGCCCTGATCAACAGTGAGGAATCCCCCAACCCCTGTTCCACAGCACAGGGACCCCTACCCATGCCTGATCCCAAATCCCAGTCAGTATGTAAAGGCACCTGCAGCCCCAGCTCCTGAATGCAAGGACACACACACACCCACTATGCCCCGACCCCCAGCCAGCTGCAGTAATGGTGCCCCCCATTTCCATAGTGTAGTGGCCCCCTGCCCATCAGGACTGGACCCCTATCACAAAACCCCCACCAGAGCTGGTGGAAGGCCCAGCCTCTGCTCAATACTATGGTTAGCCACGACTGAACAGTATGGGAACTGCACAGTACAGAACACGTGTCACCCAATCAGTGCGTAGATTCAGAACAGTGCAGTTCCCAGACTGTGCAGTCAGAGGTTGGACGTGGTGGTGACTGGAGGGCTGTGCCAGTCACTGCATGGGGGGGTGGGGGAAGGGGTCCTGCCTACCAATGGGGTTGGGGACAATACAGTATGGAAATGACAGGGCTGGGATTCTTGTCAATGGGGATCCTGCTGCGGACAGGGGTCCTTATGCTTCAGCGATGAGGGATACTTTGTCAGGGCTGTGGATCAGGGTGAGGACTTGGCATACCATTAGGGTTGGTTTGTGCTCTGCTGTGTGTGTGGATCGGGTGAGGGGTGGTGTACTAGGCTTTCTGGGGATTTACTGCAGTCGCAGCCTGTCTGTGGAACGGGCCAGGGGTGTCTTGCCTGGTGCATCCGGCAGGGCCCAGGCACACAGATGAGCCCATAATGGGCATACATGGAGGCCATTTATGCCATGCGTGCCTAATGAACTCATTTGTATACCCTGCCTGAATATTGCCTTTGGTGGCTCGTTGCATCTGGGATGCGCTGGAGCATCCCCCATAGACGGCATTCAGCCCATTACCAGAATACGCCAGGTGCTTTGGCAGCTGCCGTCCTTTTGTGCTGCCTGCCTTGTCTGCAATGTTCATATAGGATGTGTGATCCGCTTAGATCACACATCTTGTTTTAATATTGCAGTCAGTTGTGCTAGCCCATCATTTTGGGCGGCGCATCTAGCTGTGCCGCACATCTCCCCACAGCTGAATATGGGGACCCATATATTCACACACATTTCCTTAGTAACAAACTCTAGCCAGAGCCAATAGGGCTGTGAAGAGCTACCAAATGACCAAAGTCATTTTCTTGTTGATGCCATATAGTGCTGTTTAGTCACAATCATCACAGTGCTCCCAGATCCAAATAACCATTTTCCTGTAACAAGCCCTTATTTTTCCTGTATTTTCCCTGTAGAGGCATGCATCAAATCCCTGTAGATTTTTCCATAAGCCACTAGTTCCTTATTTGTGACTATGTTGTTTATTTAAATGTAATATGTTGGCAGCCTTTTATCAGGAAAAGGGCTCTGATTTGCTGTTAGGTATTAAAATTATGTCAAGATGACCATTGAATGATTTGGATTTATGTGGAATCCTTAAGGCATAATGGGGGATTTTATTTATTCGTTTATTTTTGTTGACCGGGTAGGCCCACTAAGACTAGAAGTCCCTTTTTCAGGGGTGGGAGAGGGGTACAGATGGTAACCAATTGAAACTGTAACATGGCATAAATCCTTACTTGAATCTGATTAAGCTGTTGGTGGTATTTTTAGTGAATGGGGAAAATCTGGCCAAGTACCTTTCTTTTACCTTTTGCCCATCAGAGAGTCTTCTATGTCATAATGTTGTGGTGGATGTGTGGAACAGCTCTTAGCATAGTAGCTGATATATGTAGCTCTACTGCCCCCCACTACATCATCAGCATTGTGATTTTGCTGACAGTGAAATCATACGTGAATGACCTGTCAGTCACTGAACTGCTGTTCCTAAGTAGCAGTGATGTCATAGTCAGTGAGGCCATGATGCTGGTGAAATAGTGGGGCAGTATAGCTAGCTATGTCAGCTACCACACAGAGTGCAGTTCCACACATCACACAGATTAATATCAGGTAAACAATCTTCTAATTAAAAAAAGGAAAGATAAAGTACCTAAAATGTAAAAGGTAATGGTTGATTGCTTTTAAAATCTAATATTAGTTTTAGGCAGTACAAAGATCTTTAACCCACATGCCTAGGTGTGGGATAGAACCCACAGCCTTCTGATCTTCCAGTCTCAGAGGCCAGTGTTCATACTATATTTTGCATCTTTCATTTGTTAGTTTTTATACAAATCTTCTCAGACTTTTTCTGACCACCTGATGGAATCTAGAATGAGTTACATAAATGTTATTATTTTCTTCAAGGCCCTGACCCTACAACTAAACACACACTCAGTACATCATATTATAAAATGAGAAAAAGTCTTCTGTTTCCACTGCTTGCCTTCAATCTGTCCTGTGGAAAGGAATGTCAGGCAGCTAGCAATCTGCATTCCACTGTATGTAATCCGACACTGAGTGTGACTTTCATTTTCATAAAAACCAAGAGAAATGAGTCCCCTAGGTTGCTGAAAGAAATAGAACAAATCTGTTAGACTGAGCTGACAGATGACAGAAACAGCAGTTTAAAAAGCTTTTCTTTGTTAATATCCTGAGATGTTCTGAGATACAATGCAGTATCATCCCCTCCCCTTCAGATGCCTTTAACATTTATTTTTATTTATTTAGTAATCAGCATTATAACCTTTGAACTAAAAGCTCATTTACAAAGAATCATCTTCACAAGGGTAGGGAGGGTACATAAATTTGCAGTCAGTAGCAACTAATAGGCATTGTCAAGAACATCTAATAATAAGAAAATGAACAGGAGAAATCAGTAAATGTTGGCAATAGCATAACAATGTAGGATAGCATAGGCAACAACAACACATAACCAAAACAAGGGTACATAGTCAATGGGATTGGGTTCTACAGTCATGACATACAATGAAGTGCTTAAGTCAGAGTTAGGTGCTAGTTTGAGAAAAAAGCAGAGGTGGAAGCTAGGCAGGATCTTGTATTCGGAGGAACAGGAGATGGAGCTGTTCATCAGAACTGATACCTAAAGGTTACTAGGCTATAGCCAGAGGAATCAGCCTAGGCATAGTATTCAGAAAGGGTAGAGGGAACCAATCAGAATAGGTAGGAGAAGAGGAATCAGAGAAGGGGGATGACGGTAGGCTCAAAAGTGGGTGGTGTAAGGAGGGTCAGTGGGTGAAGGTTTGTCAGGGAGAGTGTGAGAGGTGAAAGGTGAGCAGGCAGATGGGCAGACATGGGCAGGTGGTGAGCAGAGAGTTTTGTGTCAAATTGTAGAGTGAAAGAAGAATCTTGGCAGCCTAGGGTTCTGGTACCTGCCAGGCTAATAGTGGCTGTGGCAGCGTACCAGAGGGGAGATGGTCTTTAGGAGCATGGCTTTGGGGAACAGAGGCATGCTGGCTCATGGGTTAAGAGTGGCAATAGCAATGTACAGAAGGGTGGATAGACTTCCTTAGCTCAGAATTGAAAGGCCCAAGTTGGGTAAGGCTTGTGATGGCAGTTGGTGGCTCATTTATCCAAGCAGGGGCCCTGACGGCAAAGGCTCATCTCTCCAAGGCAGTCCTTCTGAATGGAACAGCTAATGCATGTTTGGTAACACTTCTTATGGCATGTTCAGATGGAGCAGAATGGAATAAGGCTTGTATAGAGGGAGGTGCAAGTCCAAGTAGGGCCTTCAGTCCCAAGATGCAGGCATGGAGCTTAATGCGGTTCATAAGTTCTAACATAGAGCTACAAATAGCAAATATCGGGGGGGGGAAGGTACACTACTTTGCAGCTGTGGAGAAATACATACAAATGTCTCAAATGGAAGTTCCAAGAAAAGCGGTTTTAGAGCTACAGATGATAGAAGGGCTGTAGGCTCCACCCACAGCCCTCATAAATTATGGGGAGAAGAAATACATAAAATATAAATGGAATGCAAGCAGGATTGTACCTAATTATTATGTTTTTTAAAGTTTTCTTTGAGTTGTCAGTAGCTCTTTATACCATTTGACTAGAAGTTAGTTGTTGTTGTTTACCATATACCTGTAAGCTGTTCCTAATGTTTCTTACTTAGTGGACCCTAGCTACTTGCAAGGTAGTTTCTTCTACCCAAATCCTGATAATCTTAAGGTTCTATTATTACTGCATATTTTCCACCAGGGAGATACTTCAATGCATCCCCCCTCCTCTCTTGTGTGAACCTCAGTTCAAGAAGGTACCAATGCTGTTTATTTTGGTTGTTTGTTTTGTTTTGGTTGGTCTAGTCCTGTTTATTATCAGTAGTAGAGTTGGATGATCTGTACTGGGAAAGGGATTAGAGGATTCTATACATGCTTGTCAGTGTTTGTCACTCTCGCTCATGATGCTTCCCCGCAATAATTTTCCCTGAATAATGCCATTTGATATATTTCCTGTGGCTCCATCCGTGTCCCTACAGTTACACTGTTATGACAGATAGCTGGGAGCCAGTATCAGATGTTTATCTGGCAGCTTTATTATGCCAGTTAGCCCTGCACCTGTTGTATTAGTGGTTTTAATGAATAAGAGGCCTAGATTATATGCCTCAGTAACTATTGTGCTTATAGTTACAATATTTTACTGTGCTGGCTTCACCTTGATGATCTGGATAGGATGATGTTCCTGACTTCCTTGTATAGTGGTTAGGATTCTCATTCTGTCCCTTATCTTGTCCCTCATCAGGAGCTCCAATAAGTTTAATAGTTTCTAGCTATGTACTTCTCTTTGTTTCTGCTCCTTTGGTGCTTCCCCCCCTTTTTTCTCTTTTCTTTCCTATGACCACCACAGTCACCCCTTTTTCATCTACAGTATGTCATTGACCTTTTGGGCCACCACTGGTTGGGCCTTTTCTCTGTTTATCTTGTTACACTCAGGGCAGGAGACTGATTGGCCACTACATATTATTAAGGTGGATGTCACTTGCTGATTTATTGTTTTGGACAAGCTTTTGTGTTTCTGCCATGCTGTCAGTTGAAGGACAGTGGCTGCCAGTGAATGTTTTCTCACCTGCCTATAGCCCCACTTCACCTCAAAGTCTGGTATAGTATAGTTCTTGTACATAATTCATTTTGTTTGTTCTGGTTCTCTGGAGATAAGCAGTACAGTTATTTCATTATGGGTACTGGTACACTGGTAGCTTTTTTTCTTTATTATATGGCTTTTCTCCCTCCTCATGGAGCAGCTTGCCCAACTGACTGGTACTGGTCTGAGTTTTGAGATTCATAGTACTCTGCTTAATATATGCTTTTCCTTCTCTCTTTGACATTTCATGTTCACCTCACTTTGATCATGGATGATATAATCTGCCATACTTGGAACATTTGAGGTCTCAACTCCAATTAAGAGAAAGAAACTTTTGTCTCAGCTTAAAAAATTTGTTCTTGTATTTCTTTTTCGAGAAACCAAGCTGAATGCTGCAGATCACGCTTGACTGGTTAGGTACTGGGTGGCAAGAATTCAATGCGAGCCCTCCTGAAAGTGAGGAGTGGTAATTTTAATTCATAAATCCCAGTCCATACTGTAAGTGACCCTATGGGTCATTAGGTTTTGTTCTGATGGACACTCCAGCTGGCATTATCCTCTCAGGCAATATCTATGCCTCTAAAAGGATGATCCCTATTTTTCCACCACCTAGCCCAACGGTCCATTGAGCTGGCACCTGTTCTTTTAACATTGTCCTCACACCTTGCATCGATAAAATGCCTAACCCCTTCAAACCCATCCTCACAGGGTACAAACTCTGACTCAGATGATGCAAGAGCACAGCCTAGTGGATATCTGGCATAAATGTCATCAGGACAGGGACTACATGTATTACTCTGCAGTACATGTGTCCCAGAGTTGCATGCTGTAGATTACTGGCTTACATCTCCAGAGCTTACTCAAAAGTAGTGGACTACAGCATCCTCCTGTTGTCCCTTTCAGACCATGCCCCAGTGCACTTGCATTTTTGGTGGGTGACTTCAAGTCTCCCTCCTGGAGATTGGACCTTTGCTGCTTAAGGACCCTGACTTCATCCCCTGGGTTAAAACTGAGATCATGCGTAATGTTTTGCTGATAACCCAATACAAGCCATGTCTGCTGGTGTTACCTGGGAAGCTTATAAAGCCATGGGCATGATTATCGGATCGTGGTGGCAAGGCGCTGGCAACGGGAACAGTGATTTCTAGAGTTGAAGTCTGAGCTCCACACAATTGAAGCTCAATTTAAGGCCAGTCCCCACCAGACTCCTCATTCTCCCTTGCTGAGCAGTCTCACTTATTTATGAATGGAGATCGATACCCTCCTCTCCCTGATGGCAGACACCTCCATTCTTCAGCTGTGACACAAATACTGGGAAGGCAGAGAGCGGGGAGGAAAGCTTCTAGCATACCGTATTAGGAAGCAACCGGCAAAGCACTTTATTGCTGGACTAAGAAATTATCAGGTTTAATACGTACTACTCCAAAGGAAATTAGTAAAATTATGCACTCCTTTTATAACTCCCTTTACTCCTCCTTCCACCAACATAATGCAGCTGCCGTTCAATGATTCCTAACCTCCTTGGATCTTCCAAAGATTACTCCACAGCAATCAATGCAACTAGATGCTCCCTTCATAGTGCAAGAAATATCTCAGGCATTACTCTCCCTTAACCATGGGAAAGCTTCTGGTGGGGATGGTTATCCTGCAGAACTCTGGCAGGTGTTTTTCCCTCTGGTGTCTTCCATCCTCCAACAAGTTTTCTGTGAAGCTGAAATCAGCAGTAAACTCTCCCCTACTCTTCAGGAACTGATTATTACAGTGCTCCTTTATAAAGAGAAGTACCTAGCCTAGAGGCAAGTTATTGCTCTATTTCATTAATTAATGTTGACAGCAAGGTCTATGTGAAAGCACTCACAAACCAGCTGTATTCTCTTCACCGCATTTTGTCAAAGGCCATTCTAGCTCTGCCTAAATCTGCTCTCTTATTAATCTTATACATGTAGCAAAAGGCCCTAATACCCCTGCAGTGGCTTTGGCTATAGATTTTAAAAGGCCTTTGACTTCCTTGAATGGAATTACCTACAAACGGTCCTTGCTCACCTGAGATTTGGGGATAGTTTTTGGCACCAGGTTCTCCCTGTACTCTCAACTTATAGTGAGAGTTCTTACAAAGCCTTCTTGCTCTCAGGCCTTTTCCCAGGAACATGCCAAGGTTGTTCCCTCTCCTTCTCCTTTTGAGCTGGCTGTAGAACCTCTGTAAGCTGCGATACGCCAACATAATGAGGTTCAAGAAATAAAGGTGGGCGTAGTGATTGTTCTACTCTTATGTATGCCGA
The DNA here is from genome assembly GCA_016271365.2 of Neoceratodus forsteri. Classification (NCBI taxonomy): domain Eukaryota; kingdom Metazoa; phylum Chordata; order Ceratodontiformes; family Ceratodontidae; genus Neoceratodus; species Neoceratodus forsteri. The sequence continues at coordinate 977,524,313 of CM057452.1, read as the reverse complement.
TGATCTTTTCATGTTAACGGAGGATCCACATACTCCTCCTACCCCTGCTTTCCTCCTTCATCATTTTACTCAGATTTCTGGTCTACGGTTAATACCACTAAAACTGAGGTTGTTCCTCTGAATAGCCATTGCTCCTCATCTTTAGTAATTCCCCACAACCTTACATGGGCAGCAGACGGTATTACAAACCTAGGTGTCAAAATTACCCTTGAACTTTCCATGATATGGGAGATTAATCTCCAACCCCTGCTGCTTGCCCTTCAAACTGAGTGTGATCACTGGCAATTATTACAGCTGACCTTAGCTGGGAAAATATCTGCTCTTAAAATATGGTTCACCCCAAAGTTATTTTACTTTTTCTCCCACATTCCCTCCTCTCTTCCCATTAACTGGATTGCTAAGCTCGATAAGATCATTGGCAATTTTCTTTGGGTGCGGAAAGTGCCCGGGTACAACTGGGCTAAGCATAGGGCTCACTGGTCTGAAGGTGGTTGGTGCTTACCCTGGTTTGAAAGTTACCTTTTGGCATTCTGGGCTGCATAAACTCTGCAGCGTTCTGTCCCTCCTCATCTGAAATGCCTCAGTGGGTGCATACGGAATTCAGCAGTGTGGATTTAATACCCCCCTCTTTCTATATTCTCCCTCCCCAAAACTTTAGACTCCAATCCTACAATTGGACCTGCTGTACAATATTGCCATAAACTACATACCAAGTTGTGGATGGCTCCTACCCCAGTTCAGTTCATGGCTCTATGGGGAACCTTAGCATACAGGTGGGATGTAAGCCCCTTGTCTAGCCTTCATGGGAAAAAAAGAGGTATCCACCTCCTAAAAGTTCTCTTGGCACCACATAAGCAGGTCATAAACACCTTTCAAGCCTTGCAAACCCATTGGGGTTTTCCACGTTCTGACTTTTGGAAGTACCTCCAATTCTGAGTGCTCTTGGCTAGTAATAAGGGCATTGTGTGCTCTCCTTATCTGACATTGTTTCTCATTGGCTATCCCATTTGACAGGATTGGCAGGGCAGATCTATTCTTCTGTTAGAGATGCCCTGCCATCTCAATTGCTACTATCTCAGGCTGCCTGGGACAAATGTTGCAAACTAATATAACTGAACAGGACTGGAACTTGTTGGATTTTTGGTCACAGGGCATTTAAAGATACCAAGAGTACTGTAGGTTAATTTGGAATAATATTTATATTCCTGCTATAGGACCTCTCAAATCCTGTACCAGGTGAAGCTTATATTCTCAGACTCCTGTTGGCATTGTGGCTCACCCGGTGGGGACCTCCCCCATCTTTTGGACATGCCCTCTGTCCTGCTATTCTGGCAAAAGTTCATCAATTTGCCACTATGATCCTCCATAAATGACTTCCTATTCAGGCTCTCTGTTTTACTGGAGCATACATCAGAGGCTTCACATGTCACTTTTTGAACATAGATGGCATGCCTTGCTATGTAATCAAGCGAAAAAGCTCCTTCTCATGAAATGGTGCACTGCCATCCTCCCTCCCTTCCTTTTGAGGACTTCTTGATAATCAAACTCATTTAGCTACCCTTGGTTGCCTGTGCCATCTGGCCTCTAACTCATTAGAAGCATATTACAAATGTTGGCGTTCATATCTTTGGCTTCTCCATTCTAAAACTGGTATGGCATAATAGCAGCGGGCTAATTGCTAGCCCCTTGTCTGTGCTATATTACTTCTCCCTGTTTAGTTTTTCTTTCCACTCATACTTAAACCTACTGTATCTGTCTCCCTGTACCTATATATTGTTCTTCTGTTAGTGCTGCTTACTGTTTAATGTTGTTCACTGTTGAAAGTTATGTTCCTTTAGGTGTAGTTACATTTTCTAATGGCATTTTTACATACAAACATACAAAATTGCCAGCAGATAAAGGTCTTATGGTCCATCAAGTCTGCTTGATTGTGCAGCTAGCAACCCTTATACTGCAGCTGTTCCTCCTTCCCTCTGCTCTCCCTCCAGTGACCCTTCCCTTACCCTGTCCCATCCCCTTTGAAGTAGCCCACTGTTCCACAAGATACCACGTCCTCTGGCAATGCATTCCACCCAGACACCATCCTCTCCATAAAAAGTGTTCTCTCATTTTCCTCCTGAATCTTCCCTTCCAATCTCAGGTTGTGCCCTTGAGCGTCCCTCCCTCTTCTTTATTTGAAAATCCTCAGTGCCCATCTTATTTATTCCTTCATGTACTTGAAGGTTTCAATCATGTCCCCTATCCTCCTCTTCTCCATGGAGTGCATGTTCATCTTCCTCAGCCTGCTCTCGTAGGGCAAGTCCCCGCCCCTGGATCATTTTTTGTTGCCCTGCACTGCACCCTCCAGTAACCTAATGTCCTTCTTCAGGTACAGTCACCAGAACTGCACACAGTACTCCAGGTGAGGTCTAACCAGTGACCTGTATAGTGGCAGGATCACCTGCCTCCTCTAAGTATATGCCTCTGGCAATACAACTCAGCATCCTGTTGGCCTTCACAACTGCCTTTGTACACTGTGCTGAGTTGTTCATTGCTCCTGTTATGATCACCCTCACATCCTTCTCCTCTTCTGTCTTGGCTAGTTGAATCCCCCCTAGCTGGTAGCTCCTCCTTGGGTTTTTTGCACCGATATATAGCACCTTGCATTTCTTGGCATTGAACCCAAGCTGCTAAGTGTCTGACCAGACCTCCGATTTTGCCAGATCATCTTACAACCCCTGTCACACTTCTATGTCATCCACTAATCCTCCCATCTTGGTGTCGTCTGCAAGTTATATTTGAGATACTGAGGTCTGAATTTGTTTGACGCTGCAATCATATCCATGCATGTTGATTTTTAACTATTTCTGTAATAATGCTATTAATGTATTACATCTGCAGATATTACCTCTGCTGTTTTGTTGGTCTGTTGGTGTATGTTTGAAAATGTTAATAAAAATGGTTCAACTGGAAAAACTCACACCACAGACAGAACCACAGCACTGCAGTACCCAGTACTGACTGTAAACCCCACCAGCACACAAACGACACACCAACATCACGGCAGTGTCTGTCTCCCACCCCAACCCCAACCCAGGATGCATGAACAGTCCTTGGCTAGTACTTATACCCCCACTCCACAGAGAAACTGACAACACAGCAGCATCAGTACACACACCAGAGACATAAGTACAACATGACAGTACCCAGTAGTGACTGTACCCCCAGCACACTCCAACAGCATGACAGTGGCTGTCAACAAAACCTACCCTAACCCAAAACACACTGACAGTCCCCAGTACCTATACACCCACCAATGGACAAACTGACAGCAAAGCAGTGTCTGCACCCCACACCGCAGACAGAAACACAAGACAGCAGTATCTGTAGTGGCTGTACAACCCCTAGCACACACCAACAGTACAGCAGTATCTGTTTTCCACCACACACCCCAATCCAAGACACACCAACAGTCCCTATCTAGTATCTATACCCACTCCACAGTCAAACTGACAGCACAACAGTATTTGTACCCCCAGCATGGCAGTACCTGGTAGTGACTGTAACCCCCACCCCATGACATGCTAACATCACAACAGTGTCTCTCAGTCTGACAGTAACTGCACACTATCACACCACTATCCCACCCTCCAAGTCAAAAAGATCAACAGTGCCTAACATGAAACCAGTCCCTGGCAGTGTATCTGCCCCAATTCCACAGATAAAATGACAGCATGACAGTATCTGTGCCCCCACACCACAGACAGAACCATGGCATCACAATACGTGGTAGTGGCTATAACCCCTCCCACTACCACACAAATGACATATCAGTTTCACAGCAGTGTCTGTCTTCCATTCACCAGCCCAGAACGAACAAACAAACAGTCCCAATCGAGTACACCCACTCAACGGACAAACAGATAACATGGCAGTGTCTGTACCCCACACCACAGACAGCACCACAGCATGGCAGCACCTGGTAGTGACTGTATAACCCCCCCACCACCATTACACAAATAATATACTGGCATCACAGCAGTGTCTGTCTCCCACCCCCAACTCCCAACCCAGAATATACCAACAATCTCTACCTGGTACCTATGCACCCACTCAACAAACTGACAGCATGATAGTATCTGTACCCCACACCACAGACAGACCCACAACACGGACGTACCTGGTAGTGACCATACAACCCACACCCAGCTCACATCAACAGCACCACAGTGTCTGTCTCCCACTACCTACCCCCAATGCAGGACACAACCGACAGTCGCTATCTAGTACATATACCACCACCCATGGACAAACTGGCAGAACAACAGCATTTGTATCGCACACCACAGACCAACCACAGCATGGCAAAATCTGGTAGTGAATATACATCCTCCCCAGCACACACCAATAGCATAACAGTGGCTGTTATAAAAGCCCAACCTCAACCCATGACACACAAACAGTCCCTATCTAGTACCTATACTCCCACCCATGGACAAACAGACAGCACAACAGTATCTGTACCCCACCACAGACAGAACCACAGCACGGCAGTACCTGGCAATGACTATGCAACTCTTCCCAGAAAGCGTCAACAGCATGGCAGTGTCTGTCTACCACTTACCACCCCACGCAAGCCCAGGACACACCGACAGTCCCTATCTAGTACCTGCACACCCACTCCACAGCAAAACTGACAGCATGACAGTATATGTAACCCACACAACAGACAGAACCACAGTGTAGAATTGCCTGGTAGTGACTGTACACCCCCTTCACACACAAATGACACAACATCATGGCAGTGCTCTCAATTTGAAAGTGACTGAACACTATCACACCACCATTCTTCCCCTCACCCACATTGCATAACAACCAACAGTGTCTGGCAGATCAGTCCATGTCAATGTATCTACCCCACCACCCAGACCCACTTATGGCATGCCAGTGCCTGTAACACACCTCATAGACACAACAGCATTGCAGTGGCTGTATACCCCCAACACACACCAATGGAATGCAGTACCTCTCTCAACTGTCTCCACCCACCCAGGACACACTGACAGATCCTTTCTTGTGCCTATACCTTCTACCTTATACCCAACAAGTAGCAACTGGGATCAGGGAGCACAATTAGGAACTGAATCCTCCCCTGACTGACCGACAATCTCTGCACAGCTCGGCTCTTGAACTTTAACGTGAACTGTGAAGGTAATACATTATTCTCATTTTTACCTGAAAAGCTATATAGCCTTAGTTTAAAAGCATTTTACCTGCAATCGCTTGTTGACCAGATGATAAGCTGCTTAGTCTGAATTTTAAAACTATTTTACCATCAAAGTTTGCTGATCTGTTTTAATTGAAGCCACTGATCTAATTCTCCTGCTTGAATTTTCTCTCGCCTCCCCCACCTCATCACTCACCCTTCCCCCGCCTCATCACTCTTTTTAAATAGTCCTGTTGCCCATAAGGCTCCACCCAATGGTACTAATCCAAAACCTAATAGTAACATGTTCTTCTTAGAGGTGCTTGACATTGGGGATTGCTAGCATAGAGCAGGAGATACACTCCAACGTTATTATTTTTATTCCCAATTGTACTAAGCTAAAACTCTATAGTTAAAATCTGAATATTCTTAAATAGATGCTAGTCCTTGAAATTACTGTCTCTGACAGCATGGAGCAGGAGGTACACTAAAAATCTATAGCCGCTTTACTAAGCTGTACAGACCTCGAGAATTGCTATTGTTACTACTGTACTCTTGTTCCTTGACCTGCTGTGACCATACCTGATTTTTCTTCTCTTAGCTGATTCATCTATAAGCACTAACATGTATCAGGGTGTGGTGCTGACTTGTGCTTACATACTAGTGGTGCTGTGCACCGACCGGTTGCTGCTTAATTTTAGGCAGGGCACCGGACAGCCCACTGGTCCTCTGTATGTACATTCTTTGTGTGTTTCCCACCAGGACAGCCTTAACTCTACCCTAATCACCTTACATGGATTTAGAAAAGGGGGGAACTGCTATATGGTTATGGCATTCTTAAGAGTCCAGAAATGCCAGATCTTCCTCTTCCCCAGGGTCGCTCCTGAAAATCCTGTTGATTATAAGTAGTCACTACTGAGGATATTGAATGGAATCCAGATCCTCCATGTACAAATGTTCCAACAGTATCACCCTCCATGTCAAGCTGGGCTAATGCTAAAGGCTTGAAACTAGGCCATATGAACATAAACAGTCTCAGACTCAAGATGCATGAACTTGAAGCATGGATAAACTGGTATTCCCCTTATATAATTGCCATTTCTGACACCTGGCTTAAACCCAATATTTAAATGCATGAGGCTGAGCTCCAGGAGTTTAAGTCCTTTTGGCACGACAGACGTGGACAGGAGGGTGGTGGAACTTTCATCCATGTGCATGCCTCCTTAAATGCTTCCCTGGTGGCAACACCAGACCTCACCAAACCCGGATAAAGAGACTGTATTCGTCAAATTACTGTTAGAAGGGACTTAGCCCCTATTGATAGGCTATGTCTACAACCCACCTAAGATTGCAAAAGACGCCTTAAAGACCCTTATGGCGACAATCCCTGGTCTACCTCCATGGGAGAAAATAATCCTGGGTGACTTCAACCTCCATTGGGGTCAGCACACCAATGACTTAAATTCCAGTTTACAAGAGGCAAATCTGACCCAATTAATCTGTGAACCTACAAGGCTGAACGTTAAGTCAAGAAAGCACACTACATTGGACTGGATCCTCGCCTCCAACCCCAGTAGATTTAAATTGGTTGACACTTGCATACAAACATATAAACATATGAAAAATCCAAGCAGAAGCAGCCCTATATGGTCTAGTGAGCCTGCTCCAATGTGCAGCTAGCCCCTCAACTTGCAGCTGCCCCACCCTCCACCCTCTCTTCATCATAACACCCCCCTTACCCTGTCCCAACCTCTTAAAGCTACCCACCGTCTCGACAGAAAACCACCACCTCGGCAGAGTATTCCACCAGTCCACCATCCTTTCTGTGAAACAAATGTCTCCTGATTTCCTTCCTGAATCTTGCCTCCTCCAACCTCAGCTGATGCCATCTAGTATCCCTCCTTCTTCTAAGCTGGAAAATCCCTTATGTATTAACCTTATTTATCCCCTTCAGGTATTTAAAGGTTTCAATTGTATTTCCCCTATTCCTCCTCTCCTCCAGGGAGTACATGTTCAGCTCACCCAATCTATCCTTGTAGGACTTTCCCTCCAATCCCTTGATCATCTTTGTCACCCTCCGTTGCACCCCCTCCAACAATTTGATATCCTTCTTCAGGAACGGGTGCCAGTACTGCATGCAGTACTCCAGATGAGGCCTGACCAGGGACATGTACAGGGGAAGGATCACCTCCCTATTCCTGGAGGAGATTCCCCTCGCTGTATATCCTAGCATCCTATTGGCCTTTACTGCCATCTTCCTGCACTGAGCTGAGCTGTTCATGCTGCCTGTTATAACTACTCCAGATCCTTTTCCTCCTCTATACTTTACAGCTGCACTCCTCCCAGCTGATAGCTCCTTCCTGATTCTCGCTCCAAAGTGCAGCAGCTTGCACTTCTTGGCATTGAACCCCAGCTGCCATGTTTCTGACCACTCCTATAGTTTGGTCAGGTCTTCCTGCAGCCCCTTCTACCCTTCGATGTCATCTACCACCGCTCCCATCGTTGTATCATCAGAGAACAGACTAATCCTACTCCAGACCCCGTGTGAGATATCAGCTATGAATATCTTAAACAGCACTGGCCCCAGTACCGATTCCTGTGGCACTCCACTCGTCACCTCCCTCAGTGATGACAGTTCCCCTCCCACCACCACCCTCTGCAGCCTTCCATTCAGCTGGTTGATGATCCATCTGACCATCTTTGTTCCCACCCCTATGTATTCCAGCTTCGCCAACAGCCTCCCATGCGGCACAGAATCAAAGGCCTTGCTGAAGTCCAAATATAGGACATACACCGTATGGCCTGTGTCTAGTTCCCTGGTCACCCAATCATAAAACTCAGTTAGATTTGTGTGGCAGGATCTGCCCGATAAAAACACATGTTGATGACCCTCCTGCATACCAATGTCCTCCAAGAAGGTAACCAGCCTCTCCTTTAGGATTGTCTCCATGAGTTTCCCCACAATTGATGTGAGGCTCACTGGCTGGCCTGTAGTTGTCTGGCTCGTTCCTGGGGCCACTTTTGTGAATGGGCACCACATGGGCCATCCTCCAGTCTTGTGATACACATCCTGTGTCCAGGAGGAATTGAACAGGTCAGTCAGTGGTCCCGCCAGGATCTCCGCTAGCTCCCTGAGTACCCTAGGGTGAATGCCATCAGGTCCCAGTGCCTTGTCCACCTTTAGTGCCCTCAGTCTTTCCATAGCCCTGTCTTAATAATAATAATAATCTTTATTTATAGAGCGCCTTTCAATTGTCTTCTGCAATCCCTATGTCAGTCACCCTCTCTCCCCCACTACCCACTGTACCTGTCCTTGGGGTATCTGCCCCCTTTTCTCCTCCATGAACACAGAACAGAAGTATTCATTTAATGCCTCTGCCTGGTCCCTCCTTCTCCACCCACCCTCCGTCCTTCCTAATCCTCACAATCTGATCTTTGTTCTTCCTTCCTTCTCTAATGTATCTGAAGAAGTCCTTCTGTCCTTCCTAATAACCTGTGCCAGTCTCCATTCTCTTGAGGCCTTTGCCACTCTGACCAGCCCTAGTAACCTCCTGGACTTCTTTGTATACTCATCCTTATCAAACCCCCGATTTCTCCAGTTTCTGAAATTCCTTTCTTTGCCCTTACCCTCCATCACCTTGTTTGTCAACCAGCTAGGCTTCTTGCCTTCCTTCTTACTCCGTGTCTTTGTACACATCCCAGTGGCCTCCTTCAACCTCTTTTAATAATATCCCACTTTTGACTAGCATCCATATCTTGATGAATACGTGCAGATACTTACCCAAAATTTCCCCATCCTATTAAAGTCTTCCCTTTAAAATCAATCATCCTGGTCCCCATACCCCATGTTTCCTACTTATACTGAGCGTGAACCACACCGAGTGGTGGTCACTCCCAGCCAGAGGGTCCTCCACCCCCAGATCCCTTATAGCCTCCCATTTTGAAAGTACCAGGTCCAGAGTCCTCTCCCATCTAGTCACCTCATGTACCAGTTGTACCAGGAAGCTGTCCTGAAGTGCCTCTTGTATGACCTGCTCCCTCACGCTCATGGTGGCTGGAGTGCTCCAATCCACCTCAGGTAGGTTAAAGTCCCCCACCACCACTGTGTTCCCCTTCCTACAGACCTTTCTGATTTGCTCAACTAGCTCTCTGTCCAGGTCCTCCCATTGTGCTGGGGGTCTGTATACTACCCCCTTCCTCAGTGCCCTACCTCTCGAGTCATGAAACTGCATCTATAGGGCCTCTGTTCTGCCTTGCTTCCCCTCCTCCCTTATACAATTTATCCCTTCTCATACATAGATTGCCATGCCCCCCTTTTCCTTTTAGCCCTATCCTTCCTGAATATTCTGTACCCTGGAATCATCAAAAGCCAGTCCTGGTACTGGGTAGCCCATGTTTCTGTGATGGCCGCAATGTCCACCCCTCTCACTGCCAAGAGAGCCTGCAACTCAGCTGACTTATTACCTAGGCTCCTTGCATTCAACGTGACCACCCTCCACCCCATTTCCTTCCTTGTCTTACCATGAGTTGCCCCCCTCCCCTCCGTGCTTCTACCCTGACTCCTCCCCGTTATCTTGGGGGTAGCTCATGGGCACCCTCTCTGGGTTCCCTGTCTATCAGCTGTCGACTTGCCATCCCCACTTGAGTTTAAACTCACCTTTGCTGATATGTACCTCTATCCCCTGCTTTAATATCCCTTCCCTCTGCACTCAAGTGTAGCCTGTCTCCTGTGTATAGATCGCTGTTGTCCCAAGTTCCTCCCAGTCCTCTGCTAACTTGTAACCCCTGGATCGACACCACCCCCCAGCAATGTGTTGAACTCTCTAATCCTCCCTTTCTCACCATACTGGCACATGGCACTGGGAGCACTTCTGAGAAGGCCACCACCCTCCCAGCTCCTCACACTCCCTTTGCAGATCCTCGAACCTCTAACTCACCACCTCCACCATCTCCCACCAGGTCGTCTCGCACCACGTGCACCACAAGATGCAGTTTCTCCTGCCCTCCTTGAGCACTTCAGAATTGACTGCCCCGCCCGCCTGCCATTAACCCAGGTATAGACTCCACTCATATTTGACTGTGCCTTTCCCCTTACTGCTCCATCTTATCCCTTTTAGTATGGAATCCCCAGCACTAGTATCCCCTAATCATTCCTCGTTCCTGCCCCCACCCTGCTACCAAGGTATCTATTTCTGGAGTCCACCACCTTGTAGCTCTGCCTTCCCCCATAGCTCCCTGTCCCCACCCCTGACCTGTCCCTCCCCACCCTGCTCTTCACTATCCTCCACAACTCCCCATCCTCACTGGCTCCCCACCCCTCTGCATTTCACAACCTCTCCCCATCCCTGTTCCCCTCCTTCCTCACTGCTCCCTTCAACCACCCTTCTCCCCATGTCCCTTTACCCTTGGCTTCTCCTCCTACCTACCTCTGTCCCTTGTGCCTTTCCCACCCTCCCTTTCCTGCCCCCTCCTGGTGATCCTTTCCCTCCTCCTCCTCCTCCCCCAATGGTACCAGAAGCACAAACCTATTTCCTGCCCCCACTGCCTTACTGTGCGTCGGCTCTTCCCTCCTGCCTGCGGCCCTCCCTACAGTGCCTGATATCCAGTTCAGTTTGCTCCCACACCACCCCCCTCCTGACCCGATGTTCCTTCATGTGGTTCCCCCATGCTACCCTCTTGCCCCAGCTGTTCCTGGTCTCCAGTTCGGTTTGCTCCCGCACCAACCCCCTCTCGAACTGATGTTCTTCCCATGTGGTTTCCTCATGTTACCCTCTTGGGGTGACCCTGTTGCCCCAGTAGCCACCCGCCCATCCTCTCCAACTCCCTACCCAGCCACAGCATCTCCTCCTTGAGCCTTCTCAGCTTGTGACAAATTGGAAACCCCCCCAAACTTCCACAAAATGTTCATCCAAACCACCACCCCACATCCATTACAGTCCACTATTCTACCTAGATTTAGTCAGAATTTAACTAACAGGAAAGGACAGTACCAAAAGGAATACAGTACTACCAATACTTTTTTACAACCAGTACTATTTGTACATTTTTAATTAGTCCTGCCCCCAAGAATAACTTACAGGACAGTAAAAGAAAAGAATACAGTATCACCTATTACTTGCCTGCCTACAATACCTTACCTACTAAATGACTCACAACTACAAAACAGTGTCCTATGCCAAAATACAACTTAAGATGCTCTTACAAAAATGTCATATGCCAACATACACTTTAAGATGCCCCACCATGCCCTCCCTCTCTATATACAAAGTAGTGCCAGACAGACTCATCACCTGCATTCAGCCTGAGTCCCCATGTCCAAGTAGTGTTCTGCTCCTTCCTGGTCCACTCCTGTGTACATGCCATCCCCTAGAAGGTGACGCCTTCTGTTGCTCTCCAGCCCTGGCTCTTTGCTGCTCCATTTTCAGACTCCCTAAGTGACCATGCCCCCTATATTCGACATCTGGAAAAAATGACCGTCCCACCTCTCCACCCAGAATTTTTGGGGCATGGGATTATTCCAGCTTCGACATGTTTCTTCCTCGCCACGCTATCGGCAGTGAACTGGGCCCAAATCAAGCTAGCTCCCAAGTCTAGATATAGCCCTTGAATTTTTTATCAATAACTTCCTCTTGGCTGCCAATAAACATGCCCCCTTAAAACAAATTAGAGTCAAGGGACAGCACTCGAGGTGGCTGACCCGAGATCTGAAAAAAACAAATGAGGGTGAGAGATAGGGCATGGGGTAGATTCAAGTCCCCAAATCTGATCAAGGATTGGGTGAACTATAGAGAACTTGGAAAAAGATGTAAAAAGGAGCTAAAATCTGCTAAAAGAAAATACCTCCAGAATCTACAAACCAAAAACCTTTCTGACCCTAAAACATTTTGATCCCAAATTAATACTCTCTTCAAGGGTAACACCAGCCATGAAAAATGTGATATTGTAGCAAACAGTGTCTGCCATATTAACCATCAAAACTCTGCTAATGCATTCAATGTATTTCTCACAGACCTGGACAAATTTAAAAGTAATCCATCTTGGTCACTCCTAGCCCCAGGATTGTTTAGTGGACCCTCCCCATCTCCTAATTTTCATTTCAAGCTAGCAACTAAATCCAAGGTCCTAAAATTACTAAAGAAAATTAAATCCTCAGGTTCTGTTGCCACAGTTCTCTTGGCATGCCTACACATCGCATCCCTCAGTGGGATGGAATCGCATCTCAAGGAAAGAACTGTTGAATACCCAGAGGCTGGTGGGGCACAGGACCCAAGGCAGCATGGATTCACAGTGGGAAGGTCATGTCAGACAAATCTAATGGATTTCTTTGACTGGGTGACCATAGTAGTAGACCAGGGAGTGGCTTTGGACATGACCTACCTAGACTTTAGCAAGGCATTTGACACAGTCCCACACAAAAGGTTAATAAACAAATTAGCCAGCATGGGAGTGGGTCCCAGGGTGGTAGCCTGGGTAAAACATTGGCTGGACAACAGGACACAGAAGGTAATAGTAAATGGAGTCCGCTCTGAAGAAGGGGGGGATACTAGTGGGGTACTGCAGGGTTCAGTACCAAGTCCAGTACTTTTTAATGTCTTTATAGGTGACATTGCAGAGGGACTGGATGGGAAAGTATGCCTCTTTGCAGATGACACAAAATCTGCAACGGGGTTGATACACAGGGGGTGGAAAGGATGAGAAGGGACTTGGCAAGTTTGGAGGAATGGTCAGAAGTATGGCAGCTTGGATTCAGTGCAAAGAAGTACAAAGTAATGCACCTGGAAACAAAACCCCAGGGAAGAGTACACAATGGGGTGGTAACAACAACAGAAATAGGAAGGGACCTGGGGTAATCATATCAAATGACCTAAAATTAAGCAAGAAATGTGAGAAAGCAGTAGGAATGGTTGTGGGGACACTGAGATGCATAAGGAGAGGCATCATCAGTAGAAAACAGGAAGTTGTTATCCCTCTGTACAGACAGTTGGTGAGACCCCATCTGGAGTACTGCGTCCAGTTCTGGAGACCCCATCTCCGCAAGGACATAGACAGGATGGAGACAGTCCAGAGGAGGGCAAGTAAAATGGTGCAGGGTCTGCAACAGAAGCCATATGAGGAGAGACTAAAGGAGCTTAATATGTATACCCTTGAGAAAAGGAGGGAGAGGGGGACATGATAGAAACTTTTAAGTACCTCAAGGGAATCAACAAAGTCCAAGAGGGTAGCATCTTTCAGAAAAAGAGATGTGCATGAACAAGGGGACACAGTTTGAAGATGGAGGAATACAGGAGGGATGATCAGGGGTAATGTGAGGAAGTATTTTTTCACAGAGTGGGTGGTGGGCGCATGGAACGGCCTTCCTGAGGAGGTTGTGGGGCCAAAAACAATGGGGGAATTCAAGAATGCATGGGACAGACATAAGGCAATTCTTGTTGGGGGGGATAGAATGAAATAGGCTGTTGGTTAACTAGGATCTGCAGCTTATCCATCAGGTAGAGAAGTGGGCAGACTAGGTGGGCCAAGCGGTCCTTATCTGCCATCAAAGTCTATGTTTCTAATGGACTTTGAGGGTCCAGTGGGATCAATGGACTGATGATGTGAAGCAGACGGTCCTTGTTTCTTCCCCAGTCAAGAAAGTTCTCTTGAGGTGAATGGAACCCAGCCATTTGTTAAAAGAGGTTTTCTTCTTCATATCCACCCCTCAGCAGATCCTCATCTTAGATGCCAAGGGGATGGGTTGGGCACTCATCTGAGTCCCTGCCAGACTCAGGGATGCAAACTTCACTCGAGGCTCACCTCCATATCAACGTTCTCAAGATGAAAGCTGTCCTCTACAGCCTGCAGGCCTTTCAGTCTCATCTGTCCCAGGGCCCCCTGCTAGTACAGATGGACAATGTCATTGTAATCCATTACATCAACAAGCAAGAAGGCACCTATTCTTACTCCCTGTGCCAAGAGGTGATGAGAGTTTGGTACTGGGCCCTGGAACACGGGCTAGAACTGTCAGCCACCCATGTTCCAGGTGTCCAAAACATCCTGGCAGACAAGCTAAGCCGGTTACAGTCCAGAATGCATGAGTTGGAGCTGCTCATCTCAGTAGTAGGAGACCTGTTCATCAGGTGGGGTTGCCCAGAGTTGGACCTTTTTGCGTCCCCACTCAATACAAAACTGCTGCATTTCTGCTCGTTTGATACAGAGCCTGGAGTTTTCTAGTGAGACGCATTCTCCCTCTCTCTTGGAAAGGGAGATTCTTTTACGCCTTTCCTCTGATTTGGAGAGTGCTAATTAAGCTCCAGATGGAGGGTGCCACCATGATTCTGGTGGCTCCCTTTTGGTCTCGGCAGATTTGGTTTCCACTGTTGCATTAGTTCGCAGTGGAGCCTCCAGTCCCCCTTACCTTGTGCTGGAGCTTACTGTCACAGAAACAGGGGACTCTTCTTCATGCAAATCTCTAATCTCTTCACCTGCATGCATGGCTTCTGAGGATGCCGCCATTGGCAGGTTTGGTGTCTCACCTAAAGTGGCCAATGTCATGGTGGCTGCCAGGAAGCTGTCCACGAGAACAACTTACTCCATAAAGTAGATGCACTTTGCCCAGTGGGCAGCTTCCCATCCCTTGGATCCCTTCACCTGCCCAGTGAACCAGATTCTAGAGTACTTGCTGTCCTTGTCTGACACTGGACTGAAATACTATTCCCTGAAGGTGCACTTGTCTGCCATATCAGCTTTCCATGTGCACATTGAGGATCGTACAGTGGCCCAGTTGAACGTGGCCCTATGTTTCTGAGAGGCATCCTGCATTTGAAGCCTCCCAGCTGTAACCCTGTCCCAGCGTGGGTCTTGAACTTTGTTTTAGAAAAACTTACTTTGGCTCCATTTGATCCTGCCGTGACTTGCGAGCTACACTTTCTGCCATGGATAGTGTTATTTTTAGTTGCTATTACTTCTGCTGTGAGGATTTCCAAGTTACAGGCACTTGTGTGTGCAGCCTTATACGATTTTTCACAAAGACATGGTGTCTTTGTGTACAAATGCTAACTTCTTGCCAAAGGTGGTGTCTGAGTTTACCCTGAATCAAGCTGTCCCCCTGCCTATTTCCCGGAGCATGCCAATCCAGGGGAAGCATTGCTCCATACTTTGGATGTACGTAGAATTCTTAGATATTATGTTCACCGTACGAAGAACTACAGGACATCCTCACAGTTATTTGTTTTGTTTGCTCCTGGGAAAGAGGATGTACCAGTTTCTAAACACTGTCTGTCCAGATGGTTGGCCAACTGTATTATTTTCTGTTACAGGAAATACGGTAAGGTAGTTCCTGGGGCTGTCAAGGGCCACTCCACCAGAAGCATGGCCACTTCTATTGCCTGTTTCAGGGGGTTTCCACAGATGAGATCTGTGCTGCTGCCACCTGGAGTACTGTCCACACTTTCCCTAGGCTCTGCAGTCTGGACATCAGCTCTAGAAGGTGGGCAAATTTCAGCCTTGCTGTTTTACAAGCCTCCTTTCTTAGGTCCCTGTTTTCCATCCACCCAATCTGGTCTCTTCTGCAGTACTGCTTGGGACTCATTTCTATGTGTGTGACCTGCTGTAAGAGATATCCTCAATGAAGGTGGAACAGTTATGTAAGAACTTACCATAACAGTATATCTTCAAAAGAATCTCTTGCAGCAGGTAATGCCCTCCTCCCTCCCTCTTTCCCCTTGTCTTGGTTTTCATGTTCTCTCCTTTTCCAGGGTGGTATTCCTTCTGTCGTACACTCTCCTTTTGGCAGGTCTCTCAGGCTTTCCTTGGTTCCCCCTGGGTGAGTCCTCGGCGGATGAATGCTCCAGCGGGGAATTGAGGGAGGGCAAGGGTCCGCTGCATGGCTATATAAGAGGGACGCGCGACGTGATGACATTAACGTTGGTGGCCCCGGGTTAGACTCTAGCAAAAATGTGTCCATGTGGTCCTGGTTCCTGGCAGCTATAGTTCCTAAGGTGTGACTTGCTACAAGAGATTCTCTCGAAGATCTACTGGTATGGCAAGTTCTTACATAACTGTCCTTTACCAAAGTTGCAAGCAAGCTTAGTAATATTTAAATGTATGTGCATAGAGTTGTCATTTTGACATATTTTGACATCATAATTTCAACATACCCTTCTTATGACCCCATCTCATGAACAAGGATGTTGAAAACTTTCCAATCTCACCCGAAAGGTGATTTCGCCAAGCGACTGCAAAATTGCCTTTCTGGCTTGATTTGTGACATTCCAGCACCATTGGTCATGAGGTGGGGTTCCAAAAAGGCCACATTGAATATTTGGGGTCAAAATATGCAAAATTCACAAAGTTGTGCATCAGAGTTCAAATCCCCCTGGAAGCACGGTGAACCCCACTTACCTTAGTTTTTCATAGTGCAGTCAGTGGTGCCAGCAGCAAGACATGTCTTCAGTTGGAGAGTGGATCTTCACCCTGGGACCTGTTCAGGTGAGTGAGGGTGTGTGGGGGGTGTGGGATGGTGGGTGCTCAGTGGGAGGTCTGAATGGGGAGCATCGAATCAGCGAAGGGCTGTTCTGTTTTTTACAGGTTAAAAAAAAAAAACTTGAGAGATGGTTTCCTTTATTACAGGTTACCTAAATAGGGGGACAGCGATTGGAGGGTTGGGGTGCCACTAGACACCAGGAAAACATTACAAAATATTGGACAGGCACTTGAAGGGTGAAGGGTGCCACTAGACACCAAGGAAACATGAAAAATTATGGGGATGGGAATCGGAGTATTGGGGGGGGGGTGCCACTAGAAACCAGGCAAACATTATGGCTTTATTTGTTTTCATTCAGCTCTTAACTGTCACTATGAAGCTGCCAGTATTATTGGGAATACTATTAGGTAAAACTATTTATTTCTGTTTTCTACTGATTTCTTTTCTTGAAAGTATGTTGTGTGACACATCACTGTCGCAATTAGCGCCTGTGAATAGTGCATTCATAGAAACGGATAGTGTTGTAGTAAATGGTAACCCAGAGTACTTTTATGAATCGGAGTCAGGTGAAAAATAAAAATAAATACTTGTACCCCAATAGTGTCACCAGTAATATTGCTGACATCACAGTAATAAATAGCTGATGAAAATGAATACAGCCATAATCAGCTTATAAGCTAGTGTTATGGAGCACAAACTAACCCCAACACTACAGTGTTCTCTGTGGATACAGACATGAGCAAAATAAATCTTTTTTTCTGTTTTTATGTTTAGGCTTTGTTGAATTATGCAGTGTGTGTCTGTTTTCCCATTTATAACTTTGTAGTGATTCATATACATTTCAAGCAGCATGCAGCCATTTAATCCTGTAGACAATGGTTACTCTCTTTCTAGTTTCTATTCATGTGTCTTTCTAATATTCGAACTCTCATTTTTGACCATGTTCCAGGACAAGAGGTCACGAGGGGCAAGCATCTCAAATTCATATTAAACAATCAGCAGCAAACCATATTAAAACCAAAGCACCAAACTTTTCTACAGTGGTCTGATGTTTTGTTTGAGGTGCCACACATTTTGTTTCATCTGTTTTCTGAGAACCATCCCCCACATTTACATTACATACATAAAGGGACAGCAGTAGGAAGGGGCGCCACTAGACACCATGGAAACAGTGGCTCACTGCAGCCTGCAGCAACAGTTCAAGCTGTGGCTGAAGAAGTTAGGAAAGTCCTGCTGTTCTCATACAGAGAACTACGTTGAACTGCTCCTCTCGCTAAACTGGGTACCTTGAATTTTGGGTGCCAAGAGAACGTATTTCTGGCAACTTTTAAAAAAAAACCACCAGAATCTAGCTAAACGGTCCAGTTTACCTAGGCTCAGGTGTTTGTTTTTAAAACATTCTTTTTATGTACTTTACATGTTTGTAAGTTTAAGCAGTATAAAGAAAATGGAGGCCATACGAAAAAAGATTGGCCCCATATGGAACAGGATCCTCTTTCGTATGGACCAAATTCTTTTTCCGTTCCAAGCAGCTAGCCAAAAGACACTACTGAGCAAGCTCAGAACTGAAATTTTAAGATTTTAATAACTTTGGAATGGAGTAATTTTTTACACCAAACCAGTGAAAGCTACATCTGTGGGCCAAGCCCTTTCTACCCTGAAAATTTCAGACCAAAAGTCCAAACTGTCAGGGTGCAAGGTGATGGCAATAAAACAAAAGCAATAAAACGGCTGTTTTTTTACATTTTTCTCTGTCTGGATCTCAGAATCTGCACATCCAACCAAAACAAAACTTGGCACGTCAAAAGAGCTTACCCCCTGAGACTGTGCATGCAAAATGTGCAAATCTGTTGAACGTTGCAAACATATTACAGTGCAAAATGTAAGGTTTAAAATAGAAATCCCTGCTCAACTTGAACTATAGTGTTGCTACCGCACGCCACTATAAAATATATATATATGTGTGTGTGTGTGTGTGTGTGTAGATAGATAGAGATATATGTGGGATACATGATGGGCAGGAGTGTGATATGGAAAATATTATCACTCCTACAGAGTGAGATTATCCAGAGCTCATGTTGCAGGGGTGAGAATATTTTCCAAAGCACACAATCTGCCCATCATGTATGCTGTTTATGCAATGGGGGTGAGAGCTTCAGAAATATAGTTGTGTTTTTCTGTTTGCTCTTTTATTTTAGTGTTTGGTAACTCGGTAAGTTTTTAGTGGTGCTTTGGGAGCACTGAGTGATTTGGGAGCACTGGGCAGTTAAATGATTTGTTCAAAGTCACACAGTGCGGAAGAAGTTGCGAGAGTCACACCCATGTCTCGTGTGCTGGATGTATCAATGTTGTTCAAAGCTCAGTACTCAAACCTATCCTGAGAGCACTGTTTGTTCTTAGCGTGTGTGTGTTTCTGAATGGGTGGGAGTGTTAGACATACTATGGGAAACAGGTGAATGTGTTTGGCAGTGCTAATTGAGTTAGTGTCAGCTTGCAATGAGAAACAGAACCAGTGTGGTGCAGCACTGTGATTTAGAATGCAGTCTTTCTTGAATTTGAGAGTAGCATAGTAATGGACTGTGAGTTGTTGAAACACTATGGGAAACAGGTAAGTGTCCCTTGCAATGTTAATAGTTATTTGCAAGTAGCAGTGAGAAAAAGATTTGTGGAACAGTTCAATTTAGAATTTTTTTAATTTATTTTTTATTTTAGCCTTTGGTAATCGGGTAATGCCCACTAAGCACAAGTGCCTGTTTTCAGGGGCGACCTGGGAGCACTGGGCGGTTAAGTGACTTGCTCAGAGTCACACAGTATGTACTCCAGATGGGGTCTCACCAACTATCTGTAAAAGGGGTAAGGCCATCAAAAAATGGAGAGTAGCCGACCAGGTGGCACTGAGTGTTGAGGCGCTAGATGACACACCTCATGCCGCGCTGGCGACCTGAGTTCGGAAACGGACTTGGGCCACCAGGGGCTGGCAGGGGGAGGGAAGGATTGAGCATCCCGTGACTGCATGTCTTCCTTCCCAGTGGGTGAGGTATATGCGCCGTGCTATAGTGACAGCTGGTGGAGGCTAGGTGCTCCACAGACGCGGGCATACATGGGGGAGCGCAGCGGATGTCTGCACGTATGTGCGTCGACGTCACTGCATGACCATCTCCTAGTGGAGAAAAAAATGGAGAAAAATTGGTGGGCGACCTCAAGTGTGATGGCCAGCCCTGCACCCCTGGAGTCGTGTGGCAGCTCTGTGCACTTGAGGTCCCTGTGGGGTGGGATCCTGCCATTGCCAGGCTGAGTGGAGTGGAGGTATAAATTTGCATGCCTGACCAACTCCAGGGTTGCGGGTGCCGGGGGTCAAATGGGAACACTCTGACCAGGTGCAGGAAAAAATGTGGCATAAAAAAAAAATGGAGGGTGATGAGTACCAATGCTCCCTGAACTGGTGGTCTTGATGGAAGAGGGATGCCTGGATATCATGGCAGTCACATGTAACCCCTAGATGGCGCTATCCCAGGGGCTACTACCCCTGCCTGATTTGCCACTAACAGGTTGAGGGGCCTGGATCCAATGGCGGGTGCCTCCACCCAGAGGTCAGGGGTTTGCAATAGTTAAACTAACTTGGTCACAGCCCTCTGGGACACTGCAACCCCCTTTCTTCTCACTAGTGGCCCACACATATATCAGAATTACCTTCACAGTATACACTTACCCCAGGTCTGGTTCCGGCACTGGGACCTCCTGTGAAATGAGATACAGTGCAACAATCACAGTACAGTACTTTAACATAGACAAATACCTCAGGCAGTATAACTTTGCTGAAACAAGCAGCTCTGATTTATTTAGGGGGATATAACAAGGACAGGGGGAAATCAGGTTAATTAGCTTATCACTCTAATAATCTACCTATGGCTCTGTGCACAGGCCTATCCCTATCAGTTACTGTCCCTGGGTACCCAAGACCTAGTGGCTAGTCCAAACCGGCAGCTGGTAGGGCCCTTTCACACAGAGAAAAGGAGAATTAAACAGTCAGCAGTACAGTAATTCCATTTGGATTTAATGTGGCAATTCAACAGGAGCGACCTCTGAATTAGTACTCACGACCTCCAAATAAGATAGGGTCCTTCAATGTCAGCAGGGCTCACTTGAGGTACACAAACCTCTTCACACATCCATATAAAAGAAAGCACTATACCAGGCAGGCTGCATCTGTATCCCGATCGCAATTACTGCACAATACCCAGGAGAACACACAGCAGATTCAGTTCTGACAGACCGAGTGTAATTTTCAGCAATTCCTCCAGTCTTCTACAGGTGAGCCTGGTTTCTACTCTTCAGAGATCCTTTGATTCTTTTCACAGGATGGATTCAGTCCTAACAAGCTGCAGACCGAACTCTGGGCCTTACACACGTTTTTTGACTAAAACTGCACACTGAAAAGTACAGGGCTCCTTCCTTCTTCACTGCCAAAGCTCAACTGAACTCCAACCGACAAAACCGGCACTTCCTTTGAGTTCCTCCCAGTTCTTGACTGGATTGGCTGTCACTCACAATAGACTGCTGCTGTTGGTCCAAAAGGCACTGAAGTCTAAACTACATCTCCCAGAGTCACTGCCCATACAATCCTCTTGTGGCTGGCTCAGATTATGAGTCCAAGTTCTGATTCGTCCAAGGCACCATTTTAGAGCTAGCTTACCCCACACTGATTGGTCCAGTTCAGCAGTTCAAAACTAGAATGGGGAACTAGCAGACACAGTTCTGACTGCAAAGAAAGCAGGTTAGACAAACTGTAATTTCATTATTACTCTAAATAATTTCTGGTAAACAGTTACATCTTTCAGATAGGTTCCCTTTGCACTCCTAGTGACTGCAAAAATTAAGTGAATTGGCAGCAGCTCGAGTGGTACTCAGAGAAGCACACAGTCCCCCCATACAAACTAATTATGTCTGCAAGCAGACAGCTCTTAAAGAGACAGTACCAGAGGCTCTAAAAACACTCACTGATAAATGGCTTAAATGCCAAACACCATTCAGGCTTGGAGCATTCAAGCAAGCTCCTGGAAGTCTTTTGGGAACCCCCATTTGCAGGGGTTACACCCTTCCTAGCCTGGGAAAGCTTGGCGATCGCGTCAAGCAAGTACCCATAAGTTTCAACTGCAACCATATATATTTGCATTAGGCTCGCACATGTAATCATCAGTCAATATATCATTTTACCAAGAACACATTTCTGAAACATTGCAGTACGTCACTTTACACAGTATTACATACACATTGTACCATAACTCAAGTTATTACCTCTGTACATGAAACCTGAAGAGAGGGGGCCCTTCCCTATCAGTTACCTTGGGGCTGGATGGGGCAAGGGCACCATACTTAGAGGGCAACACAAGTAACTTGGAGTTAGCACTGATGCTCAGTTTGGGCAGTGAGCTCGGGGACACATACACTCCTTTATGGACAACATTGAGAGGCAAGTCCACAGGCCCCCCAAGTGAATCATAACTGAGGTGCACCACAGGCTTTACAGCTCGACCAGTCTTTCTAGGGGGAACTGTTATAGTCTCTGCACTCTGAGCCTCATTTTCAGCATTGTCCTCACTTGTCAGGGGAGTCTCCATGGGGGTAGAGAGGCTAGAACTTGGGGCACTTTCAGCTCCAGGAGTTACAGTTTCTGAGTCCACAACATTTGGCTCGCATGGAGAGCTTTCGGACACTGGCAGTGGACTGTCAGGGCACTCAAAATACTCTTCTTGTTCGGTGTATCACCAGTCTGCCCCAGCTATCATTTCCTCCCTGAAAGCTCAAACAGTTCAACCATGCACAATGATTCCATTTCATCTGATCTGATGCTTTGCACTTCACTTTCTGGGAGCATTGGCTCAGGGATGAAGCTGGGGCTTAGAC
The DNA here is from genome assembly GCA_016271365.2 of Neoceratodus forsteri. Lineage (NCBI taxonomy): Eukaryota > Metazoa > Chordata > Ceratodontiformes > Ceratodontidae > Neoceratodus > Neoceratodus forsteri. Next base: position 977,501,763 of record CM057452.1, on the reverse strand, counting down.
AGTCCAGAAGGCCCAGCTTTGTCTCCAGTATTGACTAGGGATTGCCCGAAACAATTGACTCAGTTCGTAAGAAGGATAGTATTCAAAGTCACTCTCACTTCTTCCGATATGGACTGACAGTCACGCTCAACTGGGACTTGTGGAGGGGAACACTTTAACTTTGCTTCTGTAGGTACAGACTTTCTTGATCTTTTCTTAGCAGCAGCTCTAGTCACTGGTCCAGAGGGCATCTTCTAGGGGCTCAGACTCCATTAAGATTTGTCCAATGGGCAGTAAATGATTTCTATGTATTGTTTTACATCTTTTGAATTATTCTCAGGCCTTACTTTGTACACTGGCAGATCATCTAGTTTGCCCACTACAATGTGAGGAGATGGTGCCATCGGTCAGCAATCTTGTGCTTGCCATGCAGTCCCAGATTTCTTAGCAATACCCGATCTCCCTCCTGGAGTTCCTGTGTTTCACCTTTTATCATGCCTTTCTTTGTTGGCTGATTTCTTTTGGCAGCCATGGTTTGAGCCAGTTGGTACGCATGAGTTAGCTGGGCCTTTAACTTTTGCACATACTGTAAATAGTTGTCAGCTTGAACCCCATCAGGAGAGACCCCAAAACACACATCTACTGGTAGTCGAGCTTCTCTTCCAAACATCAGGCGGTAGGGGAGAATCCAGTGGCATCACTTTTGGTGCAGTTATAAGCATGTACAGGTGCTAATTTGTTGGCTCCATCTAGGCTTGTCCTTTGGGTGCAGGGTGCCTAGCATATCTAGCAAAGTCGCGGTTGAAGCGTTCAGGCTGTGGGTCCCCTGGGGTGGTAAGGAGTGGTTCTGGACTTTCGCACTCCCCACAGAGAAAGCATCTCTTTGATCAGACGACTCTCAAAGTCTCTCCTTGATCAGAATGGATTCTTTGTGGAGCCCCATAGTGAACAAAAAGTTTTCTACAAGTACTTTGGCACAGTGGATGCTTTTCTGGTCTTTCGGGGAAAGCTTGGGCATATCTCGTGAAATGGTCAGTGACCACCAGCACATTACTGATATTTCTTTGATCTGACTCCAAACTCAGAAAATCAATACAGACCAGCTCCATGGGTGCACTGGTGGTGATGTTAACAAGGGGGCAGCCCTCTGGGGCAAAGCTTTCCTCTGTAAGCTTAGCGACTAAGTTCGAATGTGTTGCTCCACATCAGCCCCATCTTAGGCCAATAGAATCTGGATCTCACCAAGTCAAGTGTTCTGTCTATACCAAGGTGCCCATGTGGTTGTGCAAGGACCTCAGTACTGAGTCTCGAAGGCAGTGGGCAGCACTAGTTGTTGTTTGTCTACTTGTCCCCTCTGTCTACTGTTTCTCTGTATAACAGTTTATTGATCAGTTTCAACTTAGGACCTTCTTTGTATAACAGTGCAGTTCTCAAATCAGTGGAGCGTATTTGGACACATCTTTTCCTGCATAGAGGGCTTCTAAAGCTGCTTTGATCATGGGATCGCGGGATTGAGCCTTGAATACTATCATTGTCCAGCTGAGGCAGTGCACCAATGTCTATTGCAGAAAAGTGGCAATAAGCAGCAGGTATGCAATTCTCAGAGGTCCCAAGCAATCCACTATGCAGTCCTAAGTCCGTGGACATTTGTTCCTCCTGTCAAACTTCCGGCAGAGTGCCGAATGTCAGGTTCTGCCAATCGGACCCAATCATTCTGGGGAACAGGCCTCCGGAGAGAGCATCAGTATCTATGTGGTTCAGACCTGCTCGGTATTCGAGAGCATAGTCATATGTAGATAATGCAGAAAGCCACCTATGGCCAGTGGCATCCAACTTAGCTGAGGTCTGCACATAGGTCAAAGGATTATTGTCAGTTTTACTAGTATTTTAGCCCCATACAAGTACTCATGGAATTGGTCAACAATAGCCCACTTCAAAGCTAGGAACTCTAACTTATGTACAGGATAGTTCTTTTCGGATGGGGTCAGGCTTCTACTGGCAAAGGCCACTGGTCTCAGGCCATTCTCGTGCTTTGGTACAACACAGCCCCCAACCCTTGCAAGCTAGCATCAGTGTGCAGGACGTAAGGTTTTCTTGGATCGGCATAGGCCAGCACTGGAGCATGGGTAAGTTGATATATGATCTCATGAAAAGCAGTCTCACAATCAGGAGTCCAGCGGCCCCAAATACTTCACTCGGATGAAAATACACTCTTTCAGTCTTGAGGACGCTGACTTTTGGTATTTTTGTGGGTTGGGGATACCCTTGAGTAAGGTTAAGTAAAGGCGGATCACTCTTGAATAGTCCTTGATGAAGCTCCGATAATAACCACAGAATCCCAGGAATCTTTGCAGTTCTTTTAGATTTTTGGGCTGTGGCCAGGTGGTCAAGGCCTCAACTTTACTTGGTTCGGTCTCTATTCCTCGGTGGATACTATGTGTCCCACATACTTTACTGATGTTTGAAAGAATTGACACTTATCAATGGACAGTTTAAGGCCAAAGTCCTCCAGTCGTCCAATACCTTAAATAATCTGCTCTCATGTTCCTCCAGTGAGCTGCCAAACACAATAACATCATCTAGGTATACCAGGCACTCTAGTAAGTTCATGTCCCCACTGCACGCTCCATCAATCGTTGAAAAGTGGCTGGGGCACCTGAAATCCTTGAGGCATCCTCATGAATTCATAGATAGCCAGCGACAGATAAAGGCCGCCTTCTCCACGGTCCTCTGGGGCCATCGGGATCTGGTAGTACCCACTGCGGAGATCCAGCACAGAGAACCACTTGCTCCGCTTAGGCAGTCCAAAGCATCCTGAATGCGGGGCATTGTGTACTGATCAGGGATAGTCCGCCGGTTTAAGGTGCGATAATCCACACACATCCTTACTGTTCCATTCTTTTTTCTCACTACTACAATGGGGGAAGCATAAGGGCTTCTGGATTCTTGTATTACACCAGCAGCTAACATCTTCGAGATGCCGTCTCACATCATCTATGTCAGCAGGTGCCAGGCGTCGAGACCTCTCACAAAATGGCTTTCGTCATGCAGCCGGATATTGTGCTCAGCTCCTTGCACGCATCCTACATCCCATTCCTTTAAAGAAACACCTGGTCTCTCTGGGCAAGCTTCTCACTGATCCTCACTTTCCATTCAGCTGGCAGCGGGAGTCGCCGAAATCAAACAAGTCAGGCGTTACTCTGTCATTCTTCCTTGAACTCTTGCTGCTGGGTAGCACTGCAGTGTCTGCACAATGCACATTAGCCAGGATGCAACCTCTGTTTACTCGAATGTCTCTTTCAGACACATTATGAACTTGGACCATTACCCTTCTGGCATAAGCATGGGCTCTAGCGGCAAAATACTAGGCTTGACCAGCAGTCCCTCTGGCAATCTTCCATCGCCTGGTGCATCCAACATTAATATTTTATTCTTAACATCCTTTCTGATACGGACCTCTCCTGTAAGGTACACTGGGCATTTGGCGCCAGGATCAGAGACTCAGGATCCTTCTTCCATACAATTCCGACCGGTTCCTCTGGTTCTGTTTTTCAGCATCTCTCTGTGCCTCATAGGCCTTCTTAATTAAAGCCGGAACTCTTAAGCTCTACTAGTCTTTGACCCCTGTTTTCATAACACAACTGTGCCAGCCTTCCGAACATATGAGCATTTGTTCCAATCAACAAAGGACACCATCATACAGTCCAGTGGGGGACACACTAAGGCTAGGGTCTCTACTTGTTCGGCCACTCCAGCCACGGAGGTGGGGAAAGACAGCCAAATTCGGATATACCCGGAATAGGGGTAGGCCTTCTCACTTAACCCCCATACATGCAGTCCTTCTAATGGTTGTAAGGGTACTTCTGACAAATGCTTCTGATACCAATCCTGGAACATAATTGTCACTTGGGAGCCACTGTCTAATACAGCTCTTGTAGACACTCCATTCACCTTTACAGTGGTCTCCATGGAGGGACCCACTATTCTGGACCAGTCTGGAGAGGCGGTAGTGGGGGCCTGGGCAACTGACTTGCCACAAAAGGACGTGAATTAGCATTTTGGTGCCCTCACTGGGATCATGTCGGCACCTCTTAACCACTGATTTCTTCTCCGAAGCTCTCCTTGTAGCCTATATGCAACTTTGTCAGTGTCTTTGGGGACTGGCATCCCTTTTCATGTGCCCATCTTTCCCACAATTATAGCAAAACATACTTTCTGGAGTTTGAGCTGGCGGAGGCGCCACACTGGGAGCCAGAGGCGGGGTATTACTACTGGAAACCTGGGTGCCATCTCTGTCTGCGGCGTGATAAGCATTTGGAGACATCTCGTCAGTTTCTGCACTTCCATGGTCAAGGAATTGAGTTTGGAGCTGTTATCAGCAGGAGATACATGGGTGGGTACCCCCACCCCATAGCAGATGCAGTCGGATATAGGTCAGGGCCTGTACTTGCAGGCGTGGCCTTCATAAAGGACTGTTTTGAATTCTCGGATCTCTCTCAACAGTTCGCCCCATTGTGGCATATCTTTTCCTTGTCAGAGCACTCATTGACTGTCAACCTCTGCCCCTGAACTTCACTTGATGGGTCACCCTCAGTCACTCGTCGTAGCCACAGCTGTTGGTGCAGGTACCTCCGAGGTCGCCTTTTCTCAACTCCTCAATTTCTCTCATTAACTCATCATAGGAGGGTGGGATTCAGTCGATTTGCCAGGCGAACTGAAGCAACAGCAGTTCTGAGAAGGGGCAGACTTAAGGATTCTGTCCAGTCTGGTTCGGTCTAGTTCAATCGCTGGCAAACTACCCTTTCTGAGGCATTCTTGCAACAATTTTTCCAGCCGAGAGACATACACAGACAACAACTCCCCTTGGTACTGTTGTGCATTTCTTACTCTCCACCATAGGTCCTCATCAGAATCTGGGCTCCCATACACATTCTCCAAGGCCTCAAGATAGGCCTGTGCAGTCGCTTCAGGGTTACTGGCCCGTTTAGCACGGATGGTAGCCAGGGCAGGACCTCGGAGGCTCTCACTAACCCTCTTCGCCTGCCTCCCGAGCATTGCCATTCTAGCACTTGGGGGCAATATAGTCTATCCAGGTCTCCCAGTCATCCTCCCTTGGGGGTGGGAGGGTGCCAGAGAAGATCCTCAACCTTCGTAAGAGTCGTGACTAATGGCAGGTGCAGAAATAGAGTCTGCATTGGTTCAGCCACCATTACGGGCACTGGAGCAGGAGAGGGTGTTGGGGGAGGAACACCCCCAGGTGGCAAGAATAGTTTCTTCAAGTCCTCCACAGTTTTCCCCTCTCCCAGCAACCATTCAGCAAATTTCTCCTCAAAAGTTTCATATAGTGGTGGGGGCTGATTCCCCTCCGGGTCTTTACTGTCCTTAGTTATCACTCTCCAAGCAGTGAGGGCTCCCTCTGGGGTAATGGTCTGTGGCACTTTGGAGCTATCTATGGGATCCTTAAACTCTACTAGGGCCAGGAAGTGTGGGTGAGCAGATTAGCATGCCGACCCACCACCACAGGGTTTTGTAAACCTTCCACCTTGGAAAGTACTCCTGCACAGTGTCCGTATTGATACCCAGGGGATGTCCAGGATAAGCATAGCATTTTGGGGTCGATCTCCTCCCAGTACACCACTCCACCAGCCGGTGCACAGCCACTTCTGTCGGGGTACCCATTTTTTCTTAACAGTGGTTACGTAAATATGGCCACTAGAGGACACACAATCCCAGCGGTGAGCCTCCAAGATGTAACCCTAGATGGCGCTATCCCAGGGGCTACTACCCCTGCCTGATTTGCCACTAACAGGTTGAGGGCCTGGATCCAATGGGTGCCTCCACCCAGAGGTCAGGGTTTGCAAGTTAAACTAACTTGGTCACAGCCCTCTGGGACACTGCAACCCCTTTCTTCTCACTAGTGGCCTACACAATATATCAGAATTACCTTCACAGTATACACTTACCCCCAGGTCTGGTTCCGCACTGGGACCTCCTGTGAAATGAGATACAGTGCAACAATCACAGTACAGTACTTTAACATAGACAAATACCTCAGGCAGTATAACTTTGCTGAAACAAGCAGCTCTGATTTATTTAGGGGATATAACAAGGACAGGGGAAATCAGGTTAATTAGCTTATCACTCTAATAATCTACCTATGGCTCTGTGCACAGGCCTATCCCTATCAGTTACTGTCCCTGGTACCCAAGCCTAGTGGCTAGTCCAAACTCGTGGCAGCTGGTAGGGGCCCTTTCACACAGAGAAAAGGAGAATTAAACAGTCAGCAGTACAGTAATTCCATTTGGATTTAATGTGGCAATTCAACAGGGAAGCGACCCTGAATTAGTACTCACGACCTCCAAATAAGATAGGGTCCTTCAATGTCAGCAGGGCTCACTTGAGGTACACAAACCTCTTCACACATCCATATAAAGAAAGCACTATACCAGGCAGGCTGCATCTGTATCCCGATGCAATTACTGCACAATACCCAGGAGAACACACAGCAGATTCAGTTCCTGACAGACCGAGTGTAATTTTCAGCAATTCCTCCAGTCTTCTTAGGGTGAGCCTGGTTTCTACTCTTCAGAGATCCTTTGATTCTTTTCACAGGATGGATTCAGTCCTAACAAGCTGCAGACCGGAACTCTGGGCCTTACACACGTTTTTGACTAAAACTGCACACTGAAAAAGTACAGGGCTCCTTCCTTCTTCACTGCCAAAGCTCAACTGAACTCCAACCGACAAAAACCGGCACTTCCTTTGAGTTCCTCCCAGTTCTTGACTGGATTGGCTGTCACTACAATAGACTGCTGCTGTTGGTCCAAAAAGGCACTGAAGTCTAAACTACATCTCCCAGAGTCACTGCCCATACAATCCTCTTGTGGCTGGCTCAGATTATGAGTCCAAGTTCTGATTCGTCCAAGGCACCATTTTAGAGCTAGCTTACCCCACACTGATTGGTCCAGTTCAGCAGTTCAAAACTAGAATGGGAACTAGCAGACACAGTTCTGACTGCAAAGAAAGCAGGTTGACAAACTGTAATTTCATTATTACTCTAAATAATTTCTGGTAACAGTTACATCTTTCAGAATGGGTTCCCTTTGCACTCCTAGTGACTGCAAAAATTAAGTGAATTGGCAGCAGCTCAGTGGTACTCAGAGAAGCACACAGTCCCCCCATACAAACTAATTATGTCTGCAAGCAGACAGCTCTTAAAGAGACAGTACCAGAGGCTCTAAAAACACTCACTGATAAATGGCTTAAATGCCAAACACCATTCAGGCTTGGAGCATTCAAGCAAGCTCCTGGAAGTCTTTTGGGAACCCCCATTTGCAGGGGGGTTACAGAGAGAAACATGGTACACAGAGAACCATGACTGAGATATCAACATTCTGTACCAGGGTACACAATCTACAGGAGGGACAGGGAGGGTAAAAGAAGAGGAGGAGTAGCTCTCTATATACGGAAAGGGATCAAAGCAATGGAACTAAAGGGTAAACAGAGATGAGGGGAGGCGCTGTGGGTCACCCTGGAGACAGGAAATGGCACCACAATCTGCACAGGGGATGTATACAGACCGCCATCTCAGGGAGAGGCAGTGGACAAGAAAATGATAGAAGGCATACTTAGAATGGCAGGAAAAGGGGAGATACTGTTGATGAGAAACCTGAATATGCCAGATGTTAACTGGAGCACATTTACTGCAGCCAAGAGGGGGAGGATCTTAGACCTGGTACTCTCAAACAGGGACAGAGAGAGGATCTCAGATTTAGAAGTGGGTAGCCATCTTTTTTTTTAATTTTTTTTATTTAGTTGTGTAACCAGGAGTAGCACACTACGCTGAAAGCTTTTTTACAGGAGCGACCTGGGAGCACAGGGAAGTTAAGTGACTTGCTCAGGGTCACACAGTATGCAAGTGGAAGCTGTGGGATTCAAACCCAGGTCTAGTCTGCTGGATGTCCCCAGATTTGCAGCTCACAGCCTTAAACCACTGTGCTATACTGCCTCCCAAATCTGGGAACAAGCAACCACCAAACAGTGTGGTTCACGATAAACACAGGCGTAGAGTCAAACCATACAAAAGCAAGGATATTAGACTTTAGGACAACTGACTTTGGGGAAAATGGGAGAGTGCCTCAGAAAAGCACTAGCAAATGGGCAAGAAGGAGCGGTGGAGGAATAATGGGGAAAAATCAAATCAGCCATCACGGAGGCAACAAGCCTTTGTGTGACTGAAATCAGCAAAACAAAATGAAGGCAAAAAACACTGATTCTCAAAAGAGGTGGCAGTAAAGGTTAGGGAGAAAAAAGTAGCATTCAGGAAGTATAAGGAAACATAGGAGCATGACAGAGAACTGTACTAGTTAAAGCAGAAGGATGCGGGGAAGGCAGTCAGAATAGCAAAGACCCTAACTGAGGAAAAGCTAACCAGCTCAGTTAAGAAGGGGGATAAAACCTTTTATAGGTGCATAAGAGAGCGAAAAAAGACCAAGGGAGGGATAGTGAGGCTTAATAAAGGGAAGGGGAGTTGGGCAGAGGGTGACAGGGAAAAAGCAGAGATACTGAATGAATACTTCTGCTTCATATTCACAAAAGAAGAGGAGGGGGAGATACCTAAACCAAACAGTAGAAACACTCTAGATAGGGGGGTCGATACCAGTCCGTTCACTGAAGAAAGGATCCTGAAAGAACTCCTTAAACTAAAGGTGGACAGAGCAATGGGGCCTGACGGGATTCACCCCAGAATGCTAAAAGATCTAAGGGGAGAACTAGTGACACCACTGACTAATCATGGGAGGATGGTGTGGTACCTGAGGACTGGAGGAGGACGGATGTGATTCCCCTTCACAAAAGTGGGAGCAAGACAGAGGAAAAAAACTACACACCTGTTAGTTTGACCTCAGTGGTAGGGAAAATGATGGAATCACTTCAGAAGGAAAGAATTGTTGAGTACCATTGAGTACTTAGAGGCCAGTGGGGCACAGGACTCAAGGCAACATGGATTCACAGCAGGAAGGTCATGTCTGACAAATCTAATTGAGTTCTTTGACTGGGTGACCAAAGTAATGGACCAGGGAGGGGCTGTGGACGTGTGGCCTACCTGGACATTAGCAAGGCATTTGACACAGTCCCTCACAAAAGATTAATAAACAAGTTAGTCAGCCTGGCACAGTGGCAGAGGAAGAGAAAGATGGGCCCCAGTGCAGGTTGTAATTTTGGGCCCCCACCTCCACCCGGCACGGCACTTCAATCCCCCAGCCCACACAGCACACACGTTCATGTTTGGGGGGCCCCCTGGAGGACAGAGGGACTAGGGGAGGCTGCGAGGCAATGGGCATAGCAGCAGCAGGCATCTCTTCAAGAGCCACAACAGCAGCAGTGAGGAGCAAGCAAGGTGAGCCATGGAGTGCAGAGCGAGACCTAGTTAGAGGAGAGAGGCTAGAGCAGACTCAGAATAAGGCAAGAAGCAATGTCTTGCACGTTGCATGATCCTCCTCCTCCACAATGCATCGCCATCACCTCCTGGCTGGCCGTCCGTAAAAAAACACCTGTCCTCTCACCACCAGTAAGTACACAATGACAATATACACAGTAATCCAATACTTACACCCACTATGGTGGTACGGGAAGGGCCGCCTGCTGCTGCCTGAGTTGTGCACTACTTGAGAGAGACACAGAGACTATAGTAGAGTGCGCACTGCATAATGCGTGAGGACCACCGTCGACTCTCGCCCCCGCCCCACCCACTTGTTTTTCTGCCTGCGCCAAGCGCGCGCCTCCCGACTCCTTCCTGACCTGCAGCTCTGTCATTGCTGCCATCTGCTGTACAGAAGTAGTAGTGGCACCGCCACGCAGGCTATGGCTGACAGATCTCAGCTAGTGAGTCAGCTGGGGCTGTCAGACAGTTTACTAGTTTGCTACATATTTGTATCCCTTCATATAAATGTTGTTACTCTAGTGAATATAAGGCAAGCCTCTGTGCTCTGAAAGAAATGCGGTACAAGAAATTGTTATACAGGTTTTCCTTACTGATCTTTGTAAGTGTGTAATATTTTATCAAAGAAATAAGTTGTCCATGGAATTTTTTCCTGAAAAATATCCATGAAAGTATGTTGGTGTACTGTTAAAGACGATCTTTACTAATTTCTGCATTTAGGCTATCGTCAACTTTTATGTAAAAACTTCAAATTTAAAACGGTGCTGATGCTCGTGTGTCTGGTTTATCAAATCTATGATTCACACTTGTATCAAGTGAGTGCATTATGGCAGCACCTGGACCACTTGGGGAAGAGCCCTAAAAATCAAATGCATTTCAAGCATTCAAATATAATTTTACCAGGAAATCTGCAGTCTAAAAATAGTTAATTAAACCACACCAGTTAATAAAAAGAACTCGATGTGCATATTTTTGCAGCTATCACATAAATAAAATCACTTTACTCACTGCTGAACAGCTTTGGTTCACTTCGTTTTTTGCTATGCAAAACATATCGATAAACACCATAGTTTAAGTTTAAGTAACTAGGTCAAGACTAGAAGTGATCCCTACTAAAAATAATAATGGTTTAGTCCAGTTTATTTTAAAGTACATCACTATGGGCTTATATTTATTGACGCCTAGTTGAAAATGGCAACCATATGTTCAAACCATGATGGGGGTGGCAGGGCATGTCGAGCTTAACAGATGATGGGGGCTATATACTGCTCAATATTCCAATATGCTATACGATACCAACCTGCAGCACTGTCCTTCCAAACGTATTTCTCGCGTTGACATCGACCTCCTTGGCCAAGAGCTTCTCCACTTCAACTCGATCGCCTTTCGCAGCCGCTGTGGCCAGTCAATCCCATGTAATGTCATCTGTGATTTGCTGGTGTGTGTGTGTGTGTGTTTATTTTTTGCCTAGTCTGCGTGTGTGTTGCCCCCGCCCAGTTTTTTTTTTCAGTAAGGAGACATGGTACGTGGTGGACCTGCTGATGTCACAGGCTTTTTTTTTTTTTATGGCAAGTTCTGCTGGAGATCAACTTGAAGTAACACTCATATAGGGCCAGATGCCAGGGCCGCACCGGCACGACGACTGTACAGCGTGATTTCCTGCTAGAGCCAAAGTTAGAAGTCGATTTGTCTCCGATAAGGTTCCTTCGCACCACTACTTATCCCGAGTTCAGTTATGACTGTAAACCTTGCAATCCACTTCCCAACTGCACTAAAGTGTGAGGGAGGGGCTGGGCTGGCCTTATAATAATTATTATTTGTTCTGTGTGTTGTTACTCAGGAGATGAACAGCTCACATCCAGCGATGAGGCTTCTGAATACACAGCAGGGATTTGTGTCGAGTGTACAGATTGTGAGGCAACGCAAAAAACCCCATAGCAGTTTCATCTGTAATTATAGACAAGTCAAGTTAGCGATCAAGAAAAACTTGATTTTTACAAATGGGCCCCTAAGTGTGTCGAGCCCTTGTGCCACTGCACCTGCTATTCCACCGCCACTGGCCTGGGAGGGGGTCCCAGGGTTGTAGCCTAGGTAAAACATTGGCTGTACAACAGGATACAGAGGTTAATAGTAAATGGAGTCCACGACCAAGAAAGGGGGTTACTAGCAGGGTACCACAGGGTTCAGTACTGGGACCAGTCCTCATTAATATCTTTATAGGTGACATTGCAGAGGGACTGGAAGGGAAAGTATGCCTCTTGCAGATGACACAAAGATCTGCAACAGGGTTGATGCACAAAGTGGGGGTGTAAAGAATGAGAAGGGACTTGGCAAGGTTGGAGGAACAGTCAAAAGTATGGCAGCTTAGATTTAATGCAAAGTAATGCACCTAGGAAACAAATACACAGGGGAAGAGTACGCAATGTGAGGGGTGATACTAACAACAACAAAAATGGAAAGGGACCCGGGGGTAGTAATATCACATGACAAAGGTAGGCAAGCATTGTGAGAAGGCAGTAAGGAGGGCTGTGGGGTACTGGGAAGCAGAGGGAGAGGCATCACCAGTAGAAAACAGGAAGTTGTCATCCCTCTGTACAGGCAGTTGGTGAGGACCCATCTAGAATACCGCGTGCAGTTTTGGAGATCCTATTTTCGCAAGGACATAGACAGGATGGAGGCAGTCCAGAGGAGGGCAACCAAAATGGTGAAGGGTCTGCACCAGAAGCTATATGAAGAGAGACAAAAGGAGCTTCATATGTATACCCTCGAGGAAAGGAGGGAGAGTGGGGACATGATAGAAACATTTAAGTACCTCAGGGGAAACAACAAAGTCCAAGAGGGAAGAATCTTTCAGAAGAAAGAGATGTGCAAGAACTAGGAGGCACCATTTGAAGATAGAGGGGAGACAGCTCAGGGGCAACGTGAGGAAATATTTTTTCATGGAGAATGTGGTGGATGCATGGAACGACCTTCCTGAGGAGGTCGTGGGGTCAAAAACAGTGGGGGAATTTAAGAATGCATGGGACAGACATAAGGCAATTCTTTTTCTTTATTTTTTTTATCACAGCTGCTGTTTTTCCCCTGCTGCAGCGTGATCCGGCATGGGGCATCCAGCCCTGTCCGCCTGGAAAGCTGGGCAGCTCAAACCAGTACCCAGGAGGATCCGAGATGGCTGTCATGCCTTCCTGCTGGAGGGTCCCTCTCAACCGTTTCCAGCCAGGACAGCCCGGACCCTCACCAACGGGACTCCACACAAGTCCTCCGGGCAGCCTAGGGCACGGCTATCAATCTGCACAGTCACACACAGCCCTTTTTCCTTGTTCTTGTCCCCATGGGAACACAGATGTGCAATGACATCAGGCACTGCATGCCGATGTCCGCCTCGTCCCCGTCCCCCCGACTGTCACTTCACCGGTAGTACCCCTGGCATCCCCAGAGGTCACTAACGCATGATAGATGATCCCCAACCCACCCCAGAACTAGGAGATCAGTCATCGTATGTTTTAGCATAGTCCTCCCCAGCCGACCTCGACAGCCCGGCTCATTCCTGAACCCGGGTCGCTGGCGTGGTGCGAGGTGTGGTGTCCAGTGCCTCAATCCTCAGCGCCACCGGGCCAGCTCACATAAGGCAGTTCTAGTGGGGGTAGGAGGAAGTAGGCTGTTGGTTAACTTGGATCTGCAGCTTATCCAATAGGTAGGGAAATGGGCAGACTAGGTGGGCCAAGCGGTCCTTATCTGCTGTCAAAGTCCATGTTTCTAGGTTTCTATTTTCTTAAGATTGACCACAAGAAACGTAATATGTCATTTGCAGTGGGGTCCTGATTTTACAGTTTACCACTGCATTTACCCAGGATAGTAGAGGTAAGATGCTATACCTCTTTTTTAGTGTGGTCCTGCTTTTGAAATGTATTTTTCTAGGGCAGATCATATTAAATGCAGCATCTCCTTTTCAGTGGGGTTATACTGTAGTGTCCAATTTTTACTCAGTTTTGCTGTATATTTACCCAGGATAGCGTAGGTGAGACGCAGTATCTAATTTTCATTGGTGTCATGATTTCACACATTTTTGTACTGTATTTATTTCGTTTTTGTTTACCGAGTGGGTGTGCTAGCCATAAAGATGACTGTTTTCAGGCACGACCCGGGAGGTTACAAGGTAGACATTGCAGATATAACAAACAGTAGATTACATCAAGATACATAAACAGGGTGTTGTGAAACATTAATCAATAGCCTAAGCAGCACAGGGAGTATACAAGGTATTTCAAAAAACATTTAGCAATAAGTTAAGCATTACAGGTAGTACACAGGGTGGTCCTCTTAGGATCACAGAGGTTTTTAAAGTCGTAGCATGAAGAAAAACATACAGCAGCAAGAGTATTGCAATAGTAGTAGTCCTGAAAATACGATTTAGAAAGTACAACAAAAATAGAATAATAAAAATGTGGTCAAGTACTGACAAGTGCAGGGGAATAATGGGCAGGGGAATGGCAAGATTGTGAACAATAGGGATAATTGCAGGTCAGGATAAGGAAAGGTAGGTTATAGGATAGGAGCTGGCAAAGAGAGAGAGGGATGGCTACAGGGGGCTAGTGTCAGGAGAAAAAGCTGGGACAGAAGACACGATGGGGTGTGCATGGAACAGATATTACCACACGCCAAGGGGTGTAGCAAGGCATGAGCCTTCAGCCCTTGGGCATGCGGTAAGATCTGTTCAGTGCAAACCCTGGAGTGTCTTATTGCATTTATTTTTATTTATTTATTTATTAAACTCTAGGATTACAATTACCTTTGAGCAGAAACTGCTCATTTACAAAGGTTCCACGTCAGAGAATGGGGGTAACGTACAACAATGGTAAACATGGTAGCAGTCACAACATACAGAATAACAAGTACATGAAATAGTTCAGTCAATCTGTTGCAGAAGAACGACCACAAGCTAATTTCTAACAGGATTCATGGTGAAAACAGTATACTTGGTAGGAAAAGTCAGCAGGAAGCCAGCCGATAGGTGCCGTTGTCAGACAAGGAGGAAAAGAGCGAGAGGGACAGGGGGCCAATGGCCATACCAGTGAGTGAGCAAGTCCAAAAACAGGGGATGGGAGGCCGAGAGGGATAAGACTGGTGCCAAGAAAGCAAGGCTTGCGTGTCTGGTTATAGCTACAGCTAGGGTAGAGGGCGGAGACCATTTCTTAGGGGTGGCAGCCACAAATAGAGGGTGGTGACCATTTCTTAGGGCAGGCAGTCACAAGCTGAGGTAAAGGGAAGGAATAGCCGCAGATTCCTTTTAACGTGGCTTAGCATTGCAGCAACAAGAGTCTCTTTGTTAAGGATGTTGAACCACTGCGGAGCCCTGTGCGTGAAGGATCTCTGGCCCAATGAGGTCCGGCACCTGGGGACATGGAAAGTCTGGTATTAAGAACTGCGAGTTGACTGGGCGATGCTGTTGGTAGTAAGGAGACTTGCAACACATGTTGGCATGAGTTCAAGAAGAGCTTTTTGGCTATCAGACAGTTCTGGTATTGTATTCTGCTAATGAGAGGTAGCCAACCAGTCTTGGCGTAAGGTCACAGGTGTGCATTAGGCGGGTCAGCCCTGTTGAGAAGTCTACAGACCTTGTTATGTCAGTGATATTCTCCAAGTGCAATGGGGAGGTCATCCATAGATGACTAGCCCATAGCCTCGACAGTGGAGGTAACAGAGCTGTGGATGGCCAGTCTTAGGGCTTCAGAGGTCATACAGTGTTTATACTTGTGGAGCAGGCCAAGACATATGTTGGCAGACTTAGCAACAATCCCAATATGCTGATGATAGGAGAGTGAGCTGTCCAGGGTGATGCCGAGATATTTGAACTCATGAACCTGTTCAAGTGTGGTCCCCCCTTGATTATTGATGGTAAGGGGTAGAGGTTTATACATACTACAAGCATTGCAGAAAGTCATGACTTTTGTCTTGCTATAATTCAAGACAAGTTTGTGGGAGCCAAACCATTTTTCCACCAGCCTGAAATCATGTTGCAGTCGACTCTCAAGTAGCTTAAAGTCTCGGTTGCTAGAAAAGAGGACCGCATCATCTGCGTAGAGTAGTATATTCTGTTGGCAGATGCCAGGAAGGTGGTTTAGGAAGAGAGAAAATAGTAAAGGGCCCGTGATAGACCCATGAGGGACACCTGAGAGGACTGTTTTTTCAACTGAGGAGACTCCAGAAATGTTAACACTTTGAACTCTCTCTCCGAGGTAGCTGGCAAATCAGGGCATTGCATCCTTGGAGAGCCCAAGAGCTGTCAGTTGTCTGAGTAGAAGGGGGTGATTAACTGTATCAAAGGCCTTTGTCGGGTCAATGAACATGGCTCCCCCACAAAGTCCTTGGTCCAGGGCATCATGGATGTAGCCGGTGAATTCCAACAGAGCCGTGGTGGTACTATGTCCTTTTCGGAAGCCGTGCTGCTCAGGGCACTGAATATTATGTTTTACAAGGAATTCTACAAGCTGGTCAGAAACTATATGTTCAAGTGCTTTGGATAGTGGAGAGAAGATAGAGATGGGCCTGTAATTGGTGTGAAGTGACTTGTCACCACCTTTATGCACAGGTGTGATGGAAGCCTTTTTCCAGAGTAATGGGAATTGGCCATACTTTAGGGAGAGGTTGAAGATCTTAGTCAGGGGTTCAATGATCTCATCTAGGACAAGTGAAAGCAGTTTCAAGTCGAGAGAGTCACCACTATATCCAGTTTTGCTGATAGCCTTGCAAATACTGTATATGTTCTGGCAGAATGTATTGGGATCCTTTTGAAGAAGAACTGCGGAGCTGGGTGAGCTTGTGATGCAGCAGCAAAGGGGGGTTAGTGGTAGGAGCATCGAAGAAATCAGGTGGGAGGACAACTGCTTAGGTTGGAGAAAGCATTGATGAACGTATTGGTGATGGTATCTAGGTCAAGCGTTGGATTACCATCAATGTTGAGCATGGTGGGTGGAGACTTGATTTCTTTGCCAGAGAGGTCCTTAAGTTTGTTCAAACAACATGAAGACTTGCTGTATTCTGACTATTGCAGTGATATCCAACCTTTGAACTGCCCTGGAGAGGAAAGAGTTAACTTTCCATGCAAGGCATGGAACGCTGAGCTCGAGCTCGGTTGAGACTCTGTCTGTTGTTGTTTGAACCCAAACCGCCAGATTCTTTACTCTCCCTCACTGAACAGTCACTCCAGAGATTTCTCCTTCGCTCGGTTCAATTTAGTCAGTTAAAGTGTCGTTTTTTTCCCTCGGTTCAACTGAATTTCTTCTATCTAACCTGTCGGTTCAGTCTCTGTCTGTGGTACCGTGAATACTAGATAGGTTTATTATTATTAGTTTCTGTGTGGAACTTGTAAACATCGGATCAGTTCAGTTTGAACCGATCAGGTTTGTAAGAAAAGTTTGTTCTGCTTTTTTCAGAGTGTGGTAACCGGTCCTTATCGGTTCTAAAAAAAAAAACGGATTTCATTACGTTTTTTTCCACGACCCGTAACACAGATCGGGAACCGATAGGGTGTCTTGCCTAGGAGTTGCCAAAAAAGGGTAAGTTTGGTTAGGACTGGCTATGTCTGGAGAAACCCAAGAGAAAACCGGCCCATTGGGTTTCAACATCGTAGTGTGTGTGTGGGAAGCCTTGCTAAGGCTGACCCCACACCACCTTGTGTTTATTGTCTGGGGTTTGACCACCTCAATTCAGACTGCCAGATTTGTAAAGTTTTCCCACAGCTACCCTGGAAAAGAGAGTAGGTAGGCTGAGGGAAAGGGAGGCCAAGAAGTCCGCTGACCCGATGGCCAGCCCAGTTCAGTTCCAACCCAACCAGAAGGAGTGCCCCTGACCAGGGCGAAACTTTTGGCAAAAGGAGAACCGACTCTGAGGAGTTGGTTCCGGTTAAAAGAAAAAGAAGGGATAAGTCAGCCGGTTCAGATCCACAAGTTCTTTCTCCGACCGCTGATGAAATAGCCAAAGCGATAAGGATTGTTCAATCGCTAACTTCTCGGTTCCGACCGAACCGGCACCATCGGTTAGGGGCTCGGTTCGGTCGGTTCACCCGGTTCCGGATTATAATTTAGAGGATTTTTATGAACCGGAGGAGGAGGAGGGAGAGTATGAGGATAGTGATGGTGATTATGAAAGTCTGGATGTGCCCATTGACCCGGACATCTCCCCAGACAGACCTTCAGGTGTTTCTCCTCCTAGGCTTTCTGAGTCCCCTTCCCACTTTATGTTTTACAAAAAAGTGGCTGAAACTCTCCAGCTTCCTATGGAGGAAGCAGTAGAGGATCAGGAGGAGCCTGATTATGTTGAGATGATGGTCATCCCAGAGTCCAGGAGACTGTCTATTCCCCTCCATAAGTCTTTTGGGAAACAGACATTTAAAATTTTAAAGACTCCTAATTCCATACCTCCTGTGAACAGAAGAATGGACAAGAGGTATACTCTTTCAGGCTCGGATATGGAGTTCCTTTCTCAGCAATGCAGCCATGTTGGGGTAGTGCAGGCTGCTGCCTGTGATAAGGCAAATATACCCTTGGCTTCACACCCCCCCAGATAAGGACTCCAGGAGGATTGATGCCATTGCAAAAAACAGTACATGGCAGCATCTTTGGGACTCATGCAGGCTAATTATATGGCCTACACAGCTAGATACCAGAAGTCTAGATGGGACACTGTGATGGCTCTAGGTAAACAGGTCCCTGACCAGTTTGCCAAGGAGCTGGAGCAGGTGTGCTGCAGATGGTATTGAGGCATCCAAGGTGCAATTTCATGCTGCAGTGGACTCCAATGATGTTTCATCTAGAGTCATGGCTACATCTGTGGCCCTTCAGAGATGGCTTGGCTCAGATGTACTAGCCTGTCACAGGATACCCAGACTAAGGCCATGGATTTTCCTGTTATTGGTAATTCTCTGTTTGGGGAGCAGACAGAGAACTACGTGAAGAAAATGGATGAGTACAGGACCACCTATAGTAGTGCTCAGGCCAAGGAAAGGCAAGCCACTCCCCAGAGGCAGCATTCCAGGGGCTGGGGCAGGCCTTTTCATAGGCCTTTCTACCAAGCCCAGGCCTCCTCTTCCGCCTTTGCTCAGAGGGGGTTCTTCAGAGGGAGAGGCAGACAGGGTATAAGCAGGCCTGCTACCACCCCTCAGCCTAAAGCCCCTGCCAAACAGGCACCCTGATGGGTTTGCCCGGGCCGATTCTCCACTACCAGTAGGGGGCAGGCTGACTTACTTTGTCCAGGACTGGATGTCTTTAACATCAGACAAATGGGTCCTGGAAGTAGTAAGCCAGGGACTGGTTCTCAGCTTCAAACAGTTTCCCAGGATGAGAACCAGATCCTTTCCACCTGCAAATCCTTCAGAGGCCCTTGCCCTAGAGGCAGAGGTCTCTTCCCTCTTGGCTTTCAGAGTCATAGAAAGGTTCCACCCCTTCACAGGGGAAAGGATTGTACTCAGTGTACTTCCTAACCCCCAAAAGACAGGAGAATGGCGCCCATCCTGGATCTCAGATATTTAAACAAGCACCTTTTTAAGCAAAAGTTAAAAATGGTGACTCTGGGAATAATTCTACCCTCTCTAAGGCCAGGGGACTGGCTGGTCTCCTGGACCTCAAGGATGCCTATTTCACATTCTCATCAGATGCTCCCACAGAAAGTACTTCAGGTTCGAGTTGCCTTCAGGCCACTATCAATTCAGAGCAATGCCCTTTGGCCTAACATCAGCTCCAAGGGTGTTCACAAAATGCCTGGCAGTGTGGTTGCTTTCTAAGGAGAAAAAGATCTCCATCTTTCCATACCTGGACGACTGGCTCATAGTGGGTCAGTCTCCAGACCAAGTCAGGTCACACCTACAGATAACCAGCAACTGCTCACTTCTCTAGGATTCCTCCTAAATCTTTCCAAGTCAGTTCTAGAGTCAGTGCAGCTCCTCACCTTAGGGGCGGGAGCTGGATACAATAAGGAGCAGAGCCTTCCTTCCCTGGACAGGGCAAGGACCCTGGTGACACTGGCCTCTTCATTCACCCTTCAGGTGTCTCGACCACAAGGCATTTTCTGCAGCTCCTGGGCCACATGGCTGCCTCACTGCAGTGGTCCAAGGAGCAAGATTTCAGATGAGGGACATTCAGTTCCACTTAAGAGCCTTCTGGTCCCAGAGAAAGGATTCTCTGACCAAGCTAATCCCAGTGACTCGAACCCTGATCCAGGCTTTGCAGTGGTGGCAGGATCAGGACAACCTAAGGCAAGGAGTTCCCTTTGTCACTCAATCTCATTCTCTAATCCTTACCACAAATGCCTCCCTCTTGGGCTGGGGATCTGACCACCCAAGGGTTGTGGTTACCTCAAGAATCTCTGCTTCACATCATTCTCTTAGAACTCAGAGCAGTGTTTCTAGCACTTCAAGCTTTTTCCAAGTCTGTTCAGAACAAACTAGTTCAGATCAGGACAGACAATACCACCACAATGTGGTATATCAACAAGCAAGGGGGCACTCAGTCTACGGCCTTGTGCACAGAAGCAATGAAGTTGTGGTCTCTGGCCTATTACCTGAATACCTCTCTGATAGCAGTGCACCTCCCAGGGAAGGACAATGTCCTGGCAGATGCTCTCAGCAGGATATCTCAGGGCCATCATGAATGGTCCCTGGATCCCCTAATTTTGAAGGTGATCTTCTCCAGATGGGGCACGCCACAGATAGATCTTTTTGCAGCCCCAGACAATCACCAACTTCCTCTTTTTTGCTGCAGACCCCCAGTGTTGGGCTCTGTCCCCCTGGATGCTCTAGTTCTCAATTGGGAAGGGGAAATTCCTTTATGCTTTTCCCCCCTTCCCTTTCCTGTTCGAGGTTCTAGTTAAAATCAGGTCTCAACCCTGCAAAGTGATTCTGATTGCTCCAGACTGGGCCAGACAGCACTGGTACCCACTCTTGCTGTCCTTAGCAGTCCACCTTCCACTGTCTCTTCCCAGGAATTACAACCTGTTAACTTGTTCTCAGGGGAGGGTTTGGTATCCGAATCTCAAATCTCTCAATCTCAAGGCCTGGCTCTTGAGGAGTTAGTTTGCTGATTTGCATCTCTCTCAAGGTGTTCTGGATATTCTAAAGGCTTCTCGAAAGCCTTCCACCAGAAAGACTTAAAACTCCAAATGGAAAAGGTTTACAATTTGGTGCTCTGGTAAGCATATTTCTCCAGAGTCTGCTGGGTTGCCTACAGTCCTGGACTATATGGTTCATCTCAATAGCTTGGGACTTAGACCAGCTACACTCAGAGTACATCTGGCAGCTGTCTCTGCCTTCTTGTCAGCAGGCAAGCTCCTCTTCCCTCAGCTCATCCTGTATTCTGTAAATTCTTCAAGGATTGCTGCATACCATCCTCCTTCAGGGTCCCTGCCCCTGCTTGGGACCTTAATGTTGCATTGCTCAGCTTATGCAACACCCTTTTGAGCCTTTGTCCTCAGCAGAGCTTAAGTACTTGACTTGGAAAACTGTGTTCTTGGTAGCCATTACTTCTGCCAGACGCATAAGTGAGCAGGCCCTGTCAGTGGAGCCTGATTTTATCTCTTTCCATAGAGATAAGGTGGTCCTCAGGACTAATAGGAAGTTTTTGCCTAAGGTGGTTTCAGATTTCCACCTTAATCAGTCTATGTCTCTTCCTGTTTTCTTCACTGACCATTCCTCCTCTGGGAGAGGAGGCTACACAGCCTGGATGTGAAAAGGGCCTTAGATACTACATAGAGCGCACTAAGGGTCACAGGTTTGACTCCTCCAATTGTTCCTCACTTATGGTGAGGTTGGTAAGGGAAAACCTGCCACTAAGAGATCTATTGCCAGGTGGATTGTCTCTTGTATACAATTCTGCTATGAAAAATTAGGTAGAATCCCACCCTCAGGCCTGAGGGCTCACTCTACTAGAGGTACAGCTGCTTCCCTGGCTGCTGCTGGGATATTCCTATCTTAGAGATTTGTCAAGCAGCCACCTGGAAAACAGTACATACTTTCACCTAGCATTACTCTCTGGATATCCAGGCTAGGAGTGATGCTCGGTTTGGCACAGCAGTGCTTCAGAGCCTGTTCCCAAAGTAGGTTCTGTCCTCCTCCATGGAGGTACTGCTTGGTAGTCTGCAATAGTCAGAATAAGCAAGACTCCATTAGAAGAAACAACATTACTAAGGTGAGTAATTTTTCTTCAAACAACACGAAGTCTTGCTGTATTCTGACCTCCCCGCCTCCCCTCTCAGAACCTGGGTTTTGGGATGTGGGTGGGCAGGAACAGTGTTGGCACCCTAGAGGTGCCCCCTTTTTCTCACCTTCTTATTTTTGGGTGTGTGTTGTGTTTTGTTTTTTGGGTTTCCTGACTTGAGTCTTTGCCTTGGAACCAAAAAATCTTTTTATTAAATTTAGTTGCCAGTTGGCTAGTGTGAGTTTACAGTTTCCACACAGGACGCCCAGTGAGTATAGCTCGTAAAGATCTGGCGGTTTGGGGTCAAACAACAGCAGACAGAGTCTCAACCGAGCTCGAGCTGAGCGTTCATGCCTTGCATGGAAAGTTAACTCTTTCCTGTCTGGGGCAGTTCAAAGGTTGGATATCACTGCAATAGTCAGAATACAGCAAGACTCCATTAGAAGAAACAACATTACTAAGGTGAGTAATTTTTTCTTCCAGAATTTTCTCCCATCCCCCCACAAGTATGAGAGCGCTTCTCTATAGTATTTGCTTTTAGCCATCCTTATAGCATGGGTGCAGCGATTTCTGGCTTGCTTGTATTTTTGAATATCTGCTTGAGCAGCTGTGGCTCGAGCACAGTGCCAGAGGTGATCCCTCTGTTTGAGACGCATGATAAGCTCAGTGTCAATCCATGGGTTAGAGCTACCTTTAGCCTTCATTTTTTTTACCGGTGCATGGATATCACATGCCTCAGTGAAATGGCTGATAAACTTATCAAGAGCTTTGTTTACATCCTTGAGTGAGTCTGTAGTTGACCAATCTATTTTACTTAGGTGGGATTTTAGTAGGTGTAGGTGCCCCTTCTTGAGTACCCTGGTGTGTATTATTTTAGGTGGGGGCTTTATGTAGTTATTAGCCCAGGTGCACATAACGGGTGAATGGTCACTTAAGGAGTCAGGGAGTACAGACACCATTGATATTCTTTCAGGGTGGTTGGCCAGTATCCAGTCTATAAGGGTGAAAGTCCCTGTCCTGTAGTTACACCTGGTCGGGAGGGGACCAGCTGTGTGAATTGTGCTGTAACTACATCTTTGTAGAAGCAGACCTCTGGTGCAAGCCAGTTGATGTTAAAATCACCCAGGATGATGGACTCGGAGTTATGGCGCAGACCCTTGAGACATTCCAAGACATTATTGAAGCCATTAGCCAGGTCCTTTGGGGGGATGTAAACAGAGACTATAGTGAGGTTTTTGTTGTGGGCACCAAGGAGAACTTTGATAGTGAGGACCTGAGTTGGTGATCCTGGTCTGCGAAGTGGGATGATATGTCCATGAGAATATCTCTCAGGTAGATGGCGCAGCCACCTCCTGCTTAGAGCCCTGTCCTGCATAAAAATTGTGTAGCCAGGAATCAGCAACTGCACTGTCAGGGATCTTTGGATTCAGCCAGGTTTCAACAACTGAGAGGATGTCAGGATTGTTATGGTGGATCCAGGTTTGGAGGGTGTCGAGTTTACTGAGGAGGCTGCATATGTTAATGGACACCAAGGTTAGTGTCCCCGACTTCTGTTTCTGACGATAGGTAGTCGATCCAGTTGGGCCTGGGTTAGGGTGAATGCTTCCAGAGAGGAGCAGAAGCAGTATGAGAAATCTCAAGAAGGAGGTATGAAGAAATTTGAGGGCTTGCTTGTTTGATATCCATCTGCATGCCTGATGTTGCAGTGGTGATCGAGCCTGGCTTATTACAGAGAGCTACAAGTGCATAAATACTCCCTGGGTGCTATAACATTGGTGTTTCAGAGTGAAGCTAGTGTGCCAAGCTGTGGAGCTGAAAGGCACTAAGTTATAAAACTGAATCCCAGTAATCTTTCCCAGTGAGTAATGCAGAGCAGGTGCAGGTATTAGCTGGCTTTGGGAATGACAGGTAGTAGTCATATGTTGGTTGGGGCAGTGCAGCTCAGTGATCAATAAAAATAGCAGTGCTGGTGCAGGTTATAGGCAGCCATATCGAGGAGAAAGTGGGAGACACAGTTAGACTGAGAGAGGGCACTGATTGAGATGAGAGTAGCAACTGTTAGAACGCTGGGGAAGTCAGCAGAGACCAGTAGCATGGGTGAGTTAGAGAGTGCTACTTCTGTTAGGTGGGGCAGTCCAGGTGGGGAGGGGCATCAGAGTATTTTATGGAGGCCTGGGAGGGGGTGGTGAGGGTGAGACGAAAAACCTGGTCAGAGAGGCAACCCGAAAGGAAGAAATTGGCAGCAGAACTTGGGTGCACCAATGGCTGAGAAGCTACAACTGTGCCATCCAATCACGGACAAGTGGCAGCAGCACCGCATCAATTGCGAGACAGC
Organism: Neoceratodus forsteri; assembly: GCA_016271365.2. Taxonomy (NCBI): domain Eukaryota; kingdom Metazoa; phylum Chordata; order Ceratodontiformes; family Ceratodontidae; genus Neoceratodus; species Neoceratodus forsteri. The sequence continues at coordinate 977,477,825 of CM057452.1, read as the reverse complement.
CGCAGAGTATGGAACTTCCAGATGAGTTAGGCAGTAATACCTGCCTCAATGATCCGTGCAGGAGTTCCAGGGAGGCGGGTAGATTATGCTTGCTGAGTCAGCAACAGCGGCCATTGAGCGCCGCTAATGGCAATGGCACCAAGATTTGACAAGGGATCCTAGTGGGGCCAGAAAGAAGACAGGTTAAGTTACATCACATGGAAGCAGGGCAGGAGGCTGGTGGCAGTCTGTCAGCTGGGGCGGGGGTGCTAAAAAAAAATTAAAAGAAAAGGAGATGCTTGGGGAGGTGCAGGAAAGACAAAGGGAGTAGAAGGTGTAGTTAATCAACGGAAAATGGTGGGGTGGTGAGCGGGGAAGGGGAGAGATGGCAAGATCTCAGAAATGGAAAATAAAGAATTACAGGTGGAGAGAGGGGTCTGAGGTCACAGGGAGGTACAGGCGGGTGTGTGCCACAGTAGCAGCAGCTGTTCAGACCAGAGAAGTTTAGCAGTAGGGAGAGAGAGAGAGAGAGAGAGAGAGAGAGAGCGAGTAGGGAGAGATTCAGTGGAGGAAGTACATAAGCATTTCAGGCAAGAAACATCAGTTATACATACAGTTCATAAGAGAGACTAGCACTAATTCAAAACGATGCAGTTACAGTCTAAAATACAGGCTGGAATTGCAAAAATAGGTGAATACAGCTAAGTTAAGACAAATTAACAAAGTATACTAGAAACCTAGTCAGAGAGTTGACCCGAAAGGAAGAAATTGGCAGCAGAACTTGGTCGCACCAATGGCTGAGAAGCTACAGCTGTGCCGTCCAGTCACGGACAAGTGGCAGCAGCGCCGCACCAGTCGTGAGGCAGCCGCCAAGTATAGAGCTTCCAAATGAGTTAGGCAGTAATACCTGCTTCAGTGATCCGTGCAGAAGTTCCAGGGAGGCAGGCAGATTCTGCTTGCTGAGTCGACAACAGCGGCCTTTGAGCGCCACTAACGGCGATGGCGCCGAGATTTGGCCAGGGATCCTGCTTTAGTGATCAGTGCAGGAGTTCCAGAGAGGCAGGCAGATTCTGCTTGTTGAGTCGGCAACAGCTGCCGTTGAGCACCGCTTAACGGCGCTGAGATTTAGCCAGGATCCTGCTTCTGTGATCCGTGCAGGAGTTCCAGGAGGCGATTTATAAAATGGGCTTCCTTTGTTTTTGATAATTTTTCATGTAAAATAATTGTTTATATATAAAAATGAATTAGTTAACTACATTTATTGTAAAATAGGCCTTCCACCTGCTTATTGCTTAAGGACATTTTTCCTGTATAAGCTTCCATAGGTACTGTTAAGTCTTCTCCCCCACCACTACCACAACACACACACACACACAAGTTTCTGGTATTAGTGAGCGTCTGTAATTGTGAGTGCCTGTGGGCTGCATTTGAAAATAAAAAAAATAAAAATAACCGTTTACATTTGTTTGGTCATATGGGAGATGTCAGTACTGTCAGCACTGGAGAAGGAGGGAGAAGACCTGCTGTGGGAGCAGCACCGTGACCGGCATTTGAAAGAACACAAACATGGCAAGGTAATTGAGCACATCAAAAGGATTGATGGTACCAAGGCAGCTCATGTAGGGTGTGGGTCTATGAGCTGCGGTTGTAAATGTAACCCCTTGTTACCCGGGGTTACTAGAATCCCAGTAAGACCTAGTGGTAGGCAGGGAAGGCAGCTTGTGAAACTCCAGTTAAATGGGTTTCACACTGTCTCACTCTGTTCTCAGTCTCAGCTGAGACTGAGGGATGACATCACCAGTAGAACTTTCGCAGCTGCATAAGCCACATTGGAATCTGCAGCAGAGGGAGTTAGATATAAGGTTGGGAGTTTTCAAAGGAAGTAGTCAGTCTCCAGTTTGCCTTCAAGTAAGAAGGAGCAGTTCCAGTTGGCTTCAGTAAGAAAAGGAGTCAGTGTCAAGTGGTGGAGACCGCTGTTCGGGTCTCAGTGCCCCTCTCCGGGGATGTAAAGCTCCCCATGCAGATTCCTGGGGCAATCCCTTTAATTCTGCCAGGAGAAAGAAAAGCTGCCATTTCAGTTCAGTCTTTGTTTTGAAAAGCTGGAAGATTTGTGATTCGCCTGTGGGGCACCTGCAACTAAAGGGTGAGTGTTTGCTCTAATATGAGAGGGCAAAAAATGTGTTTCTTCAGCCTGGGACATGTGAGGAAATCTAGGAATTGAGCTACAATTTGGGAAACCTATAGGACTAGGTCAAACAAATGGAGTAGTGTCAAATGCTAGAGTGCTGTGTGATTTCAAGTAAATTGTAGAGGGGATGCGACAGTTCATCTACCATTTAATCTACATTCAGAAGTTTCAGTTTTCCAGAGAAATGGTCGGGTATGGGCTGTGGGAGCTGGAGGTGGGCAAACCCCCCATCTTTAGTAACCAGGTCCACCTCTACGGATTTCTGCTGTGGTTGCTACTTTGCCTCATGCACTTGGCCAGTGATGAGGGAAGTACCCAGACATGGGTTGCAAAAGGGAAAATCTCTCTAGGAGTCGCAGACTCTAAGTGGTGTGGGGAGCCACAACAGGATAATTGGTTCATTCTTCCAATGGACCGTGGATCAAGTGGCTGGCGGGAGCCAGGCCAGTCGGGCTGTGTACCCAAAGTGCGTGCAAGTCCGGGCTGTGTGCCTGGTGGGTCCAGAGCCTGAAAACAGTATAATTGGTTCATTCTTCCAGTGGACCGCGTTGTAGTCTCTAAGCTGCATTACCAGTAAATGTAGCCCCATTGGGGTCCTTCTATGCTTTGTTGTGTTCAGCTAGTTTGTGAATAAAAGCCACACTGTAGAATCCCATTCCTGTTTTCTGGACATTACAGTTATTGCTTCCTGTGTTTGGATTTACTTGGGTGCCCCTGTGCAGAGTAGCCAAACCTAGGTCCCCCTGTGCCGAGTAACCTCATCCTCCCCAAACCCAGGTCCCCACCAGGTACTGCTGTCAGCTTCAACAGCATGCCACCTGTCATTTGGCAAAAAGGCAGGGGTGAGGGGTTACATAAAAACCAGCAGTAATTGAAGGTGGTATCATGGTCATTGGTATATTTTCAGTTTTCCTCATATACCTTCCAGTAAACCAACAGGTATGTTCCCCAAAAGAATGGGTATGATTGAAATGGTGCAGTTTTAGGAGGATTTGGCACTATGAGGATAGTGACTGGCTACAATGAGTACCAACTGGAGAAAGGGGGATCAAAGTGGTGCGTAGTTAACTTGAATCACGACTGACGATGGCAGCACAGCAGGTGCGGGGGGGGACTTCGAGAAGCGGCACCATGATGTCAGCACAAGCGCCTTTTGTTTGGTCAAATTTTAACATGTTCATTCTTAGATTCAACTTACTGAGCATTTTGATATGAACGTTGATTTGGTGGGCTGATTACTTTTTTTTTTTCTCCCGATATAGTTTTCCTTGCTAACAGTTTAATAAAATAGTGGCTGTTCAAAAACAAGTGTTCTAATGGCATAGTAATTTGTTCTGTTGTGAGGTTGCTCTTCTGAGTACTTGTTTTTACCTGTGCATCGAACTAATTTGATGCACAGGTGACAACCAATGAGAATGAAGGATTTCTTCTCCCCATTTTATAAGCTAGGATAGCACAGCTCAGATGCTATCTTGTTTTCAGTGGGATCCTGCTTTTTCCAGTTTTTAAACTGTATTTACCCAGGATAGCACTGCCAAGATGTAATATCTAGTTTTTTTACCCATTTTTATAATGTATTTACCCAGGATAACCCAGCTGAAAGGCAAGTTTCACTTTCAGTGAGGTCCAGCTTTTACAATTTGTTTTTCCCAGGACAGAGCAGCATAGGTGCACAGTTCAGTGGAGGCTCTGCGGTTCTATTGTCCTGCTTTTGTATATTTTTAGTATATATTTACACAGGATGGACGAGATGAGATGCAGTATCTCATTTTCAGTGGTGTCCTACTTTTACATATTTTTTATTGTATTTATCAAGGGCAGGACAGCTGAGAGTCAGTATCTAATTTTCAGCAGGCACCTATATTTTGACCCCGATTTCCATCAATCTTTTGCAACCTGAGGTTATGATCAAGACAGGTGGAATTGTTTTAAATCCAGTCCAAAAGGTGATCAAGAAACATGCTTCAGAGGAGATGTGAAAAAATGACACCTGTCGTGTTCATGAGGTGGAGTAAGACAGGGCATATGTTGAACATTAGGGGGCCAACATTTGCAAAAATAAAGTTACGAGTTAATGCTGGAAGTTTGGAATAGTTCAATGTTTCTTCATAACTTAGTTGTTTTTTCACATTTTGACCCCAAATTTTCAACATAGTCTTTTTGTGACCCCATGTTATGATTAAGACAGATTGAATTTTTTAAATCCTGTCTGCAAGGCTGGTTTACAGAGGGACTGTGAAAACATGTTTCAGAAGGGAGATTTAAAAAAATAACATCCTGTCACGTTTTTTTTTGCTCTGTTTTTTCTCTTTATGTTGAAGTCTTAGGCCTCGTCCACACTGCATCGCTCAGACGTCTTAATGGATAGAAACCGTTACAACTGGGGAGCGGTGCAGTGTGTCCACATTGCCACGGTGTCCGTTACGGGACTGGCACTGCCGGTCCACACTTTGGGGGCTGGGCGACCGTTACCGTGGCACCGATCCCACAATGCAGCTCACGCTCGCTGGGGACGGTGCCGCATCCGCCTCGCCCAGTAAAGTTGCAGGGGCATGTAGTTTCATAACGTTGTTGAAACCACCCATGTGGTTTCAACAACGGTTACGAAATGCTTTCTGTAACGTTACAGGTGTAAACGCAAACCGTTGCGGTAACGGTTTGGGCACTCTGTAATGTTACAGAGGGGTAGTGTGGACAGGGCCTTAAAATTACTGTCCCTTTGTATCACTGTCCTACCCAGGACCTCCTTGTAAATGAGCTTACTCAACGGAGCCTTTCCCAGTGAAATAAAGAAATGAAATTAGGTGGTGTAACAAATGGGCAAAGTGCACATTTGGGGCCAAAATCTACAAAAATCACAGTTATGAGTAAACATTGTAAAAATTCTAAGTTTTCTCATAACTTTGTTGTTTTTCGACATTTTGACTCCTGATATTCAATATTGCCTTTTTATGACCCCACTTTATAATCATGGCAGGTGAATTTTTCAAAATTCCATTCAAAAGGTGATTTTGTGGAGCAAATGCAAAACATGTTTCGGTGGAGATTTGAAAAATGACACCTGTCCTGTTTATGAGGTGGGGGAACAAGAGGTCGGTCTCAGAAATTAGGGCCAGAAGCTATACACATCAGTGTTACAAGTAAACATTGAAAAAATTCCATATTTCTTCATTTATTCGTAGTTTTGTGATATTCTGCCCCAAATTTTCAACAGTCTTTTTATGTCCCCTCCTTCTGAACATGACAGGTGTCATTTATAAAACACTAGCTGAAATGTCATTTTACCCAACAAGTGCAAAAACACATTATGGCCAGATTTGAAAAAGCGACACCTGCTATGTTCATGAGGTGGTGTGAAAACATGGCTATGTTAAAGCTTGGGGTCAAAATATTCAAAATTACCAAAGTTACGAGTGAACATTAAAAAAATTCAATGGGCCTTCATAACTTGGTTGGTTTGTCACTGATCCAGACAGGATTACAGTGTTGGACCTCCGGTAGGTAAGTAAGGAATAGGAGGGGATGTGGGGTGGTGGGTGCTGAGAGAGGGAGTCAGGTGGGAGAGGGTAACTGTGGCAGAGGGTGATGGTGGCAACAGATATCGATGAACCATTTTCTTTTTTTACACGGTGTAACAAAAAAGACATTGAGGAACAGTTTTCTTTATTTCAGGTACTAACACTGGGGATTGGGCACCCCAGTGTCTGGTTCCTATTCCTGGGGTACATGAAGTGATAGGGAGGTGGGAGGGTTTCTCAGCAGAGGGTTGGATCTTTGTAAAAGGTGCACGAGAAACAAACGGGGAGGTGGGAGACACACTTGGCAGAGCGTCATGGAAATCTTTAAACAGGGCATGGGAAGTGATGGGGAGGTGGGAGGGATACTTGACAGAGGAACGGATCTCAATAAAGCTGAGTTAAAGGGCAACAGAGGTTGTGCAATCTGTTTACATTACCGGGGTGGAGAGAATGAGGCGATGGCTGATCATGACCCCGATCAGCTGCCTGTGATTCATGTTTCTCTTTTCTGTGAACTTCACGAAGTTTCTGCCCAGCAAGCCCACAACAGTGTCATGATCAGTCTGGCTGATGATTGGTCTGACACTGTCAAAACTACTGCAGACTGCCTTGCATTGATCCGCCAGTGACACGCCGCTCGAATCCACTATCATAGCAACATGTTCGCTTTGTGCAAGAGCAAGCGTGAAAATAATTATTCCTGTTATAATACCAAGTATAACCTACAGTCCACTACATCTGTAACTCAGATGGTAACCCCCTGTTGTGCAAGAACAAGGAGCCCTGCATCTTCTTTGTGACTAAATAGATCTTATTTTATTGTAAAGCATTTCTTTTTACTTGGTTGAAGTGAATAACAGATGCTGAAGCATGTTAAGGCCTCTTACACAGCTGAGATGCTGTCACATGATGTAACTTCTAAACATGCCTGGATTCCAAATTCTTCTTCTTTTTTTTTTTTTTTAAGTTTAAAATGGGCTACATTTTAAAACATGCTTCTGACCGCAGAACATCAGTCACATTATGGAAAGCCAAAAAAGGCATTTTGAAAGCAATAAATCACTGGAATGTTATGTTTTAAACATTTGAAAAAATATATTCACTGTCACACATTTCTCAGGTCATGCTGCAAATGAGTGAATTATAAATTAAGCCCAGTTTCTCAAAAGTGTAGAGATATGACTTGTACACATAAAAAATAATAAATCTACTAACACTATTAAAATTCAGTGTTAGAAAATAAATATCCTCCAGTCTGTCGGGTTTGTTGTCAAGTTATGGGGTAGAGGTTGAATAAAACTGTAAACAGTGCATCAGTGTTCTGTAGGCTGGTGGTCTTGAGGGAGGTTAAGCGGCACATCTGCACCAGCTTCAACACAAACTACAATGTACAAATTTTTTTCTTTGTAAATTTTAAGGCAGTCATCGGTAGGTACATAGAGAAAGACTAGTTTTTTTTTTTTTTGTTTTTTTTTTCCCTCCGGTCGTGCCTCCGGGTTTACCGCTCCTTCCGGCTGCACATTGCCACTCGTGACCCCCTCGTCCTGTCCCCCCTCCCCTCACATCGCAGCTGACCCAGGGGTGGCCCAGCATATCCCTTTGCCGAGTGGGTCCCCCTCCTCCGAGGGGAAAGACACCGGGGTTGGGGCCCCAGCGTACTAGGCGTCAGTCCCTGGGCGCTGCTGAGATGGGATCGGAGGGCACAGGACCCCTCGGGTCAGCGAGAGCGGGCAGCCATCATCCAGCGAACCCGGAGGCTGGTATTTCTGCTTTTCCTCTGGGGGCGTGGTGTGCCACGAACGTCAAGGCGTAGCCGACGTTCCCGCGCCCCCTAACATCCAGGCTCGCTGCGACTGGACCTCGGCCTCCGCCAGAAGTACCATGCAGTGGTCCTGATTACCCTCCCACCCCACCCCCGGAGTAGGTGAGCAGTCATGGGACGCTCCGAACCTACTCCCACCCCAACTGTCTCCAGCGACCAAGTCCGTTCCCGAACCCGGGTCGCCCGGCGTCATAAGCAGAAATCCAACCGCTGCGCCGACGAGCCGCTAAGAGAGACTAGTTTGTTGAAGGTTCACAGAGGATGCTGGCAGTGGCGGGTGGGAGTATTGTTAGTCAGTTAAATGAGGCAGATGGAATTAAAGAGGCAGTGACAGTGTTCACAGATGTTTTTGTGTGAAGTGAGAGTTGCTATTAAAATGATCTTGTGGAATAAACAAATACTAAAAAAAAAAAGGGGGGGCGTTCCACTTCCAGAATGTAAGCGCAAGGTCTGAAGAAAGGGGTATTGGTTATCTACATGGAGCCAATAAATGACTAAAGGGTGCTGAAGGGTCTCAAAGCCATAACAGTAGATGAGTCAGTGTTTCTCAGCAGACTTCTCCCTAGAGTGTTACAAGAAATGGGGCAAGTGCTGGCTGCACTCTTGTCAGATCTGTTCAACAGCAGGGGTGGTGCCAGTGGATTGGGAGATAGCAAATGTGGTACTCCTGCTTAAGAGTAGTAAAAGGACAAGCCAGGACCTATAGACCAGTAAACCAGACATCCACTGCTAGTAAGATACTGCAAGTCATCATAAAGGAAAGACTAGTAGATTTCCTGGTGGCAGATGGATTCCAGGATGAAAGGTAGCATAGGTTGACCATAGGAAGGTCCTGTCAGATAAATATGATAGGCCTCTTTGACTAGGTCACAGAGTCGGTTAATGAAGGCCAGGCAGTGGATGTGTTGTTCCTGAACTTCAGCAAAGCCTGTGACTTAGTCACACATAAATGACCGGTAAAGGTATTAAAGGACCTGGAGTGGTAGAATGAGTTACGGGGTGAGTCAGGAATTCACTGAGTGGAAGAATGCAGAGGGCCTTTTTGAATGCAGAATTCACAGAGGTTAGGGAAGCTGCAAGTGGGGTTCAGTAGGGATTGATCTTAGCTCCATTTCCTTGTACTGTCATCATATGCACCATTGGAGAGTCTTGCAGACACACAAAAATCTGCAGCAGAGCGGACAGTTAGGAGGATATAAGGGTACTGAGGGAGGATTTAGTGAAGTTGGAGAAATGGTCCTGGGTCTGACAGCTGAAATACAGTGCTAAAATGTGTAAGGCAATGCACACTGGGGAAGGAATCCGCGAAAGGAATGCAGGATGAGGAGGGACATTAAAAACTCATTATTACCTGGACAGCCATTTTGTGTCAGTTAAACAATGGATAGTTTGGACTTTATACGAAGCTGTTGGAAGTAATATTAAGTTAGAAGAGACAGCTGAGGATGGGAACGTAGGGGGAATAATTACAGACAACCTGAAGCAGTTGGTGCAGTGTGTAATAGAGCAGTGGGTCGCGCAAATAGAATGCTGGCATAGTCAGGAGTCCTGATGAAGAGGCAGGTGCCGCGACATACCAGTGTTTGCATGTTTTTTGGACTAATAAAACAATGCTTTATGGCACACACAGAATGTGAGTGGGCACTGCACTTTTTCTGTATTGTTGCATAGTCAGCAGTAGTAGTAGCAGAAGTGACCTTGCCCCTGTGCTGGTCCCTTGTGCAGCCACACTTTTAGTCTGTGTGCAGTTCTGGAGTCTGCACTTGAGAAAGGATAGGATAGGGTAGACGTGAACCTGAGCTGGGGAGCAATCAAAATGATTCAGGGGCAGCAAAGGAAGCCCTATGAGTAAAGGCTAATTAAGCAATAAGACACAATCGGCCATTGGTTGTACTAGGTTTACCCAACGGTCAGAGGCGTACTAAGGCACGAGGCAAAGGCAAGTGTTTTCAAACCCCTGACCGTGGGGTAAACCTAGCACAACCAATGTCCCCAGAGTGCCTTATTACTTATATAAAATGGGCCTAGAAAAACTGCAAGCATACTTCATTAACAGCGTTGCAAAATTATTTTTATTTTATTTTTATTTATTCTCTGAATACAATACCTTTGAGCACACAACCGCTCTTTGACAAAGGTTCCACATCAGTGGGAAGGGTGACAGACATATAGCGGATGGTATTACATAACATTTTGACAAGAAAGTATTTAAAATGACATTAACATTGTAACTAAAATTAAAACTATGAATAGGTAGGAAATCAAAAATAACCTAATAAAAGGAGACAGCCCAAGGTGCTTTGTCAAACAGATATATGTAGATTTGGATGAACAAAAGTTCAGATAAGTGAAGCTAGACCGTGGAAAGAAGGTGGAGGGTGAGAGGGGTGAAGTGAAAGAAGGATTGGGAAAGAAGGCAAGAAATAGGGCAGAGCGGTTAGGGCAAAAGTGCTCATTCACAGAGAAAGGGGGAGAAGTAGGCACACAGGGATGTGTCAGTACTGTTGAGGTAGAGCATGTCAGTTGAAAGTCACCGGATCTGTTAGCTGTAAGATGCTGATGAAGACTGCCTTTAAATGGCTCCAATTTTGCTAAGGAAGAGATATCTCTGAGCTGCGCCTTAAACCATAGTGGTGCTCTATATGCAAACGATTGTTGGCCTTGTGTAGTCTGGCATCTTGGGACAGAGAAGAGTTAGTTGACTGAGCTACAAGTGTGCTGGGAGCTGCAAGAGGGGTTGAATAAGGTTGTAACACCAGAAGGCAGGAGTCCAAGAAGTGCCTTTTTAGTTAGCAAGCAGGTTTAATAGTGAATCCTTCCACTTAGCTGATGCCAACCTGTTACGCATACAGTTCACACATAAGAACATGGCCAGCAGAAGGAGACCTCTCAGTCCATCGGGTCTGCTCGTAATAATAAAGGGTCGTTTCCGACTTTCCTTTTGCAGATCAACCCCGGTTCTGTTCTTTCTCTTTATGAGGCCTCCTAACATCCCTTTATATCTGACCCAGGCTTTTTTGAAGGCTCCCACTGACTTTGACATTACCACCTCCTGTGGCAGCTCATTCCATGCCATCACCACTCTTTCTGTAAAAAAAAAGTGCTTCCTTACATCCCTCTTGAAATTTCCCCCCACCAGCTTAAGGCTGTGCCCTCTGGTGGTGGTGCTGGCCCTCTTATTGCATAGGCTCCCACATCCACTCTGTTAATTCCCCTCAAGTACAGTGGATTCCGTTTGTATGCACATGGTCGGGACAGCACAAAAATGTGCATACATCCGGAATGTGCATACAAACTCAATGCCGTTACAACAATACGGAACAATGACGAAAAATGATACGGGAGGCAATTATTTAAAAATACTGACTTTACTTGATATAAAACTGATTAAAAACAGATAAATTACACTCATTCAGTTTTTAAAAACTCTGTTATGAAAGTCTGCTTTCTGTTGTTCGCAGTTATGCTTTCGAGGCGGGATTCAAACATATCGAACCAATTAAAGTCCTGTTTTTCCTCTCTGCTCTACATAATGTCTTATTTTTAACATCATTGCCCATATCTCAGATGATGTTGGTGGGACAATGACTGGCTCACCCTCCTCTTCGTTGTCCTCGTTCCCCTGCACAGGGCTCGCTTTTGAACGTCAATGTCCCATCTGGTGTGGCTTTAAAAAAAATAAGACAGTCTCATCTGCATTATAAATTTGTGATGGGGAATAACCTCGCAAAATGTCGGGGAGCACATTTGTCAACTAGTCATCAGAGGCAACAAAATCTGACTCTGCGCAATCTCCATGAGTACGATGGTAGGTGATCTGGTGCCTTTCCTTCCACCTAGATAACCAGCCAGCCGTGGGTTCAAATTTGTCGATGTCTGTGGTTTCAGCAAGTTGTTTAGCCTTCTCAAGCAGTATCGGGCCCGACAGTGGCACCCAACGGTCGCAGGATAGGGAGAACCAGCGTAGCAGTGCCTCCTCGACCCTGCCATCCTTCCCCTCTCGTTTTCTTTTGCATCCCTTGTTGCACCCCTTCCGCCAGTCATCCAGGAGGAATTCTTTTTTTTTTTTACGATACAACCAACTCTGGAAACATCAATACCAAATTCAAGTGCAGGCTCCTTCCTTGAAACACCTGGTACCACAGACCTTTCGAGCAACTTTATTTTTTGCTCCAAGTTCAAGACCGTTCATTACACCTTCTCCATTCTGACAAGAATTAAGTGATAACACGCAGCGAAGCTTTTCTAAGGTAACCGACCCAATTAACAGCTCTAAACTCATTAAGTGAGCAGCAGCTGATGCTTGTTTTTTTCCCTAGCAACCTTTGTTAATGTGGCAACCAGTATTAGAGGTGAACAGACTGCAATCCCCCACTACTAATTTCTCCCGTTAGCACCTTTTAACAGTTTCCAACACCTTTCTCAGCAAAGAACAAAGGAATATGCGTAAAATATGTGCATACAACCAAAAATCACAGTGCACATAAGCGGTAGATTTACAATGGCATGTACAGAAAGAAAAAGGGACATTGCGATTCTGTGCATACAACCAAAATATGCACACAACCGAATGGCATACATGTGGAATGTACTGTACTTGAACGCTTCAGTCATATCCCCCCCTCTGCCTCCTGTCCTCCAGAGTGTACATCCCCAGGTCCTCCAACCTCTCCGCGTATGATCTATCCTGCTGTCCTGTTATCATTTTAGTCGCTGTCCTCTGTACCCTTTCCAACATGTTTATGTCCTTCTTCATGTGTGGGTGCCAGTATCTTACTCCGTACTCCAAGTGAGGTCTGACTAATGACCTGTACAGTGGCAGAAAAACCTCACTTCTCCTACTGCGAATTCCCCTAGCAAAACACCATAATATCCTATTAACCTTAGCTAGCCTTTTTGCATTGAGTCAAGTGCTTCAGGTCACTAGAAATTATCACCTCCAGGTCTTTTTCCTCCTCCGATGGTGTAACCTGGACTTTTCCAATGTAATACTCTGTTCTTGGGTTCTTTGCCCCTATTTGCATTACTTTGCACTTTTTGGCATTGAACCCAAACTGCCATATCCCTGCCCATCTCTCCAGCTTGGCTAGGTCCTCCCTCATCTCCTTTATCCCTTCCTGAGTGTCCACCCTCACGCAGAGTTTTGTGTCATCTGCAAACATGAACATTTTTCCCTGAATGCCATCCCATATGTCCCTAATAAAGCCATTAAACAGCACCGGTCCCAGCATCGCCCCTGTGGAACCCCACTGGTGACTTCCCTTGTGCTGGAGAACTCTCCCCCTACTACCACTGTGGTGAGGTATTCCCCCCTCTTTTTCATGTCAGGACAATCCCTTGACCTATTCCTTCTTACGCTTTTTAAAGTCTACTGCAGTAGCATTTCTAAAACCCTTTTAAGTTCTCTCTTGACCTATTTCACATCTACCATTATGAGGGTGGCCTCCCTCATAATCTCTTATATAAAATCTTTACCGCTCTTTATATCCTTTCTGTGTCTTTGACAAAGGTTTTATTTTGCGTTGTCCCTAATACGTCTGAGGGGGTATATTGTACTCTTGTGCATCTCTTTATTCTTGCAGAGAAAATTAGAGTAATACCAGAATACAGGGACGCCTGTATAAAAGGTTGCTTTACAAGTAAGATGTTTTGTTAATAGAAATAAAAGACTCATTGTAGCTTAGAATCCAAAAAGAAACATTCCCTCCTGTAAGTATCCCTTGCTTATAGAGACACCTCGCAAGTGGTTTAAAGTAAAGTTTACTGCGAGTGTATATAAGCAAGAAGGCTTCCTGTTCAATAAAAAGGGTATCTGCAGTATTTGGGCAAATTGTTCGTTTAAAGCAATGCGCCCACTACTAAAGATACCCTCGGTTGCTTTTAATAAGCGAGTGAACCAGCGAGTGTGCATAGGAAATGAGCGGTAACGCTAAAAAGGGCGTTTTTAGTCCCGCTGGGTAGAGCATGGGCAAAGCTCTTCCAGGGACATGAAATTAGGGTGGAGGAAGTTTAAAATAGGCTCATTCCTGTACCGGTAGGGAGGGGAAAGATGTCTGTTTAAGGAACAAGTATGGGAAATAGACATATACAAGCTACAGTTACTATTTAAGCCCAACTGATATGTAAAGCTGCCAGCTAAGCATAAATACGGGTCTTACCTATTGAAAGACTGGTTTAAAATATAGAGCCACAAAAGGCAAATGCCCTGAAAAGCTTAAGGGCTTTCTTAAAATAAAGTAGAGTTATGGTAGTAAAGAGATTACGTAGTGCCTCTTACCTGGAAGACTGCGATACGGGACTGTATCTTAGGGGAAATTGGGGCCAAACTGAGGCTCATTTCAATACCCTGTGGAGGTCATAAACAGTCCATAATACTGTCCAGGGGGCGTGGCCATGACACCCAGAGGACGATTAAGTATTTTACAGGATAAAAACGTAATATCTTAATCTTTATGAAGGTAATCGTAATGTATTGTTATTTAACCCTCTAGTATATGTTGATCTGTCTGATCCACCAATTCTGTGTATTAGAATAGAGATATAAATGTTTTGTAGTATAGGGGTGGATCAGCTGATCATATGACATCACTGCTGAGTGGTATCTATTCCTCTGTGACTGCAGTAGAACAGATGGGTCTTAGGTAGCAGTAGGGGCCTGCTTCCTATTAGCACAGAAGATAGTGGAAACACTGAGGGTTTTTTAAAGTGTAATTTCCACTCTGTGGTAACACAACTGAGGTCTGGGAGTTGTGTCAGAGCTGTATTGCTTTAATTTGAATTATTGAATCAATTTATTTTATTTTGTAAATTCAAGTTTATTTTGTTTCTTTATTTGTTTTTATACAGTATATTGCTGTATCTCCAAGCTTGGAAGTGCCTTTGGCAATAAAATACAGTAACTTGCTAGTGTGATTTGAATTGAATCATCCTTGTGTCTGAGTTGTTGTTTCCCACTACACTTCCACAACCACCCTCTGTGTCTTGCCATTCAGCCCGTTGTTAACCCATCTAGCTAACCTTTCTCCCACCCCGAGTCCTTCAGCTTCGTGATCAGCCTTTTGTGTGGCACAGAGTCAAAGGCCTTGCTAAAGTCCAGATATATAATATTCACTGCCTGGCCTTTCTCCATTGTCCGGGTGACCCAGTCAAAGAACTCAATCAAGTTTGTTTGACTCAACCTGCCTGCTTGCTATCCTGCAGGCTGTTTTCCTCTAGGAACTTGACCAAGCCCTCTTTCAATATCGTCTCCATTAGTTTGCACACAGTCGAGGTCAGGCTGACCGGTCTGTAGTTTTCAGGGTCCTCCTTAGGGCCATTCTTGTGGATTGGCACGCATGTGCTGTCTTCCATTCCCCTGGTACACTCCCGTGTCAAGGGATCTATTGAAAAGTGTTGTTAGTAGGGCCAGCTAGCTCTTCTGCCATCTCTTTTAGTATCCTGGGTGTATTCCATCAGGCCCTGGAGATTTTCTAACTTCAAATTCGTGAGCCCTCCTCACCCTCTGTGCTTATGATCCCCAATGGGTCCCCCTTGCCTCCTTCCCTCTCCTTGCACTGTGCAGTATTGGGCCTTTTTTTCTTTCTTTGGTAAAGAGCAGAGTAGTTGTTTAATATCCTGTTTTGCCCCTGTCATCCAACCTCTATGCATTCCCCCCTTCTTCAGCCTAACTATGCTGTCCTTCTTTGTCTCTTTTTCTTTGATGTATCAAAAGAAGGCCATATCCCCTCTTTTATCCCTTCTGCTATCTGGAGCTCCTTTTTGCTTTTGCCTGTATTACCTCCTTTTTGCTAGTTTGGCCAGCCCTGGTACTCCTCCTCATCCTCTTCCCTTGCTGATCTTTTACTTTTCTTGTATGCTCTCCTTTTATCTTTCACTGCCTTAGCCACCTCTCTGCTGAACCAGCTAGGCAGTCGAGTTCCAGACCCTTTACCCCTCATCTTCGTACATCTGCTTGTGGCATTCTGTATGGCCCCTCTGATCGCTCCCCGCATTTCCTCCACACCCCAGTTTTCCTCTAGGTTCCCAATGTCCTCTTTGATCATTTCCCTCATTCTCTTAAAATTCACGGTTTTGAAGTCTATTGCTCTTGTCCTGGTGGGGATGTCCTCTCTACCCATGTCCAGGCTGAACCACACACATGTGGGTAAGTCGTGCTGCACCAGTAAGAAGTTGGCATGCTTTATTGAGTGCCACTGATATTCTGCGGAGGGTAGTGATGGAAGCTGAGCCATAGATAACCAGACCATAGTCAACAATGGATACTATGGAGCTGTAGATAGCTAGTATAAGGGCTTCAGGTGTTAGATTGTGTTTATGTCTATGGAGTAACCCTATCTTGATACTGGCAGACCTGGCAACATTTTCAGCAAGCTGGGCATATGATAGTGAGCTATCCACAGTTACCCCTAGCTAGTGGAAATGTTGAATTTGTTCACGCGAGATGCCAAAGGAGTTCTGATGGTTAGGGCACTGGATCTGTGTTTGCTTCGAGCGCTGAGCAACATGACTTTCATTTTTTTGTAGTTCAGAATCAGCTTGCGTTTTCTGAACCAGTCCTCCACTTCCTCAAGCTGAGTTGAAGTTGGTGTTCCAGTGGTTCAGGGTCAGTGTTGCTAGTGTATATGACCGTGTCATCTGCATAGAGGATGATCTTCTGGTGACAGGATGAGGGAGATTGTTAAGAAAGATGCTAAAGAAAGTGGACCCAGTGTGGAGCCCTGTGGTTCTCAAAGTGGATATGTTGATGGTCAGAGGCAACATTAGCTATCTTCACCCGTTGGGAGCGGCCTACAAGATAGCTTTGAACGGGACCAGTATCTGCCAAGAGGCCAATTGAGGACAGTTGCTTGAGAAGTAGAGGCGTGGTTCACTGTATCAAAGGCCTTTGTGAGGTCTATAAAGGCCTTACCCACCAATCTACCTTGACCGAGACTGGTGAATGAAACCAGTGAATTGTAGCAGTGCTGTGGTAGTGCTATGTTGCTTACCCTGAATCCATGCTAATGGGGCACTGGATCAAGTATTTTTCCATATACTCCACCAGCTGATCCGCACTATCGCTCCAGTGCCTTAGACAGAGGTGGAAGTATAGAGATAGGTCTATAGTTTGTGTGTAGAAAAGTGTCTCCCTTTTTGTGAACAGGGTAACAAGGGCTGACTTCCAGATTTGGGGAATTGTGCCAGTCTCAGTGAGAGGTTTTGAATCTTTGCAATGGGCACCAGTACTTTCAGTGGTAAGGGCAACTAATTGAGCTCTAAGGAATCACCATGCTCTTTAAATGTATTAATTAGTTAAATGTATTTACATAAAATAGTTCCTCCACCAGCAGGGGACGCTGCAGTGTATGCTGTTTGAGCATCTGTTATCTGCATGGTGCATGTGTAAGTGTCCATATTGTTTTCCAGATGACAACTACAAAAAAAAAAAAAATCTTTTTTTTTTTTTTTAAATTTCATTACTAGACAACTGTAAATGTGCTGTGCCAGGAAGAAGAACATCGTGCTTTGGGACGGATTTGTTTATTCTGTGCTGGGAGGCAAGCAGTCTTACTGACTCAAATGTACTGTGGTACAGTTTTCTATGCTGCTGAAATGAATAAAAAAATCCAAAATACTGTGAGTATTGAGGTGTGATAGGGCAGTGCGGTAATGGAACAGCGGTACTTTGCTTGACCCCTGATATCGAAGACTGAGGACACGCTTTGGCTGGGCTCCACTACCACACCAGTTACGGAAAAGGCTGTGGCCTGTTGTGGTGATTTTGTTAAGGACTATGGTCTCAAACAAAAGCAAAGAAAAATAAGAAAAAAAAGCTTACTTTAGTAAATGACAGATGTCACATTAAGGCAAGATGCTGTAAAATAAGGTGTGAGGAGCTTTGTGGCCAGTAAAAAGCTGAAACCTTTTGAATTTGTCAACATTCCATATGGCTGCCCAATGATATGGGATGTGAACTGGCCACTCAACCAGAATCTTGTTTTTAGCCATTGGTAGTGCTGTCAGAAAAAAATAGCTGGAGTCAGTTTCTGACCAGTCAGGGAACAGGATATCTCAAGCCCATTTTATACTGTGTAACAATGTTTCACCTCATGTGGTTGAAGCATGAGGCCGCAGACCGAGTGTGTTCAACACCTGAGAAGTGCCAATATTACACTATAACACACATCCCTGGAGTGCCTTATTGTTGTTATACAATGGCTGATTTGTAAAGAAAAATGGAAAAAAATACATTTTGTGGGGATTTTTTAATTTGATTTTTGTGCATGTGTACCTGTAGAAAAAGTCCTCAGTTTTTCCCTTTGCTACTAGGTGCTGCTGCTGCATGAATGATGCTGCCTGCCTAAATGCACAGCCTTTCTCTTGTTTAGTTTCAAGTCTGGAATCCACAGCTGCAATTATGTTTGAAATCACCCCTACCCCACCCCCATCAGCTGTTCGCTTCCTGGTTGAAGTGGGCTGGCGGACTTTATTTAAGGTTTTTTTTTTTTTTTTTTTTTGTTATTTAGGTTATAACAGTGAAGCCCTTACTTACCGAGGCCACTGAGCCACATAGTGAATGCAGAGAGCGTGGGTCTGAAGTCAGCACACACTGTGAGAATAACAGTTTGAGCAGGGAATGGAAAAAAATTGGGGGCATTATTTTCCATGTGGACCGGAGTTTTACTGACAGGAGAATGACAAAGTGTGCCACTACTCTGCAGGACTGGAGTTTTACAGTGAGTAGCACAGGACAACAATGATGTGTGCCAGTGGTTGGGCTTCAGGAGTTTCAGTCGCGATCACCGGTCATGCGACCAGCAGTTTCAGTTTGTGTGGTTCAGTGAAGCCGCTTGGTTTTGGAGGAAAAAGCATTCTATAAAATGCAGCATTGTGTTTTTAGCAATACTTTAAAGGTGTGTGTGTGTGTGTATGTGACTGTGACTTGGAGAAAAAGATTCAGCAGGGAGAGTGTACTGACAGGCATGTGAGGCATGATCTCTAACATGCTTTCTTCATGTTATAAGGTCATATGTGTGCCTGCCCTAGATACAGTGATGTTATTGTCGGATAACATCACTGTCGTATGTCTGAGCAGTCAATCAGCTTCCTAGAAGTTTCTTGCCTTTGTATGATGAACTTCAACTACTTTGTCACTCTAAAGAAAAATGGAGAATGGTGACACATTCTGGACCGAAGCTGCTTTACATGCGCCTGAACAAGAGAAATTCTGAATGGTAAGACTACAGATCGTGAATCTTCCAAGAATCAGTCTTCACCATAGTCTGGGCCAGGGACACTAGGATTCCATGGGAGCAAATCTTTTGCTTTGGGGTCTGGTCATGGCACCTGCACACCCCCACATGGTGCTGTGCGCCATCCAGTAGCTATTGCTGGCTTCCTTACTAAACTCAGATCTTACTTCAAGAGGGTTCCTGCAGTGGTCTTCACATATAGGACTGCACGCAAACTTCTAGCTAGCAATCATTAGCGGGACCGCCCCGTGTCACGTGATCAGACATCAGCATGACCATATAAAGGGTCGGGCCCCTGCCTGCCCTCCAGTTCTTTCCACCGTCGACCTGAACTCGCCGGAGCTCGTAGTGAACTAGCTCAGTTGTCCACCATTTCTTTCTATGAAGTGCCCGTTTTTTTGCCTTTCCTATAGCCTTGAGTATGCGTCTTTGCATAAATCAAAGAAAAATCATGCTGCGGTCGCCCAGACCCTTGCAGAGATGACCACTTCGCTGCATTCTTTGCCTGGGCCCCAAACACCGGATGGCAGATTGTAAGATCTACCAGGCCTTTAACCAGGCCATGCGCACCCATCGCCAGAAGGCCCTTGATGCTCACCTTTTAAAGCGTTGCCTGGCATCAATGGAAAAAGAGCTCCAGGAGCTGAGGAATGCGCTTCTGCACCTATCTCGAGAAAAACTTAAAGAAGAAGGAGAAGCGCCTGAACAGGATCATTGTCCATCTCATCATCGTCCAGACAGCTGATGCCACAGCGGATGATGCCTCCATATTGGTGAGTACCCCACCTCCAGGGTCTCCATCCATATCAGCGGATCGGACGCCTTCTCCCCATCCTGCTTTGGGAGCTTCTCTCTGGAGGACACTCCGGGTCCTGTCGAAAGCTCAGCCACTAAGTCTTCCCCTGGTTCTGCCAACGGGAACTCGGCCCTGGGTGCTGTCCCTGACTCCAGCCTCCCAGCTGTTGTAGGCCAGACCACCTCCTGTAAGTCGGACGTCAGCTCCTTTGATGCCCGCCAGGCTTCTGCCAATAAGTTGGTCATCGACTTGCCCGATATCCGCCCGGCAGGTGCCCTCCCTTCAGACACTCTTGTGATCTCCAGCATTGTGCAGGGCAAGCGTCCAGGTCCTCCTTCATCCTGCTAGGGTACTGCTTCACGGGATTCACTGACCCTGTCCAACACCTCGTTTTCCCCAGTTGGGAAATTGAGTTGGCTGTCAAGGAGACCTCTCCTGCATCGGGCAGTCCTTCTGGAAGGCCAGCCTTTGGGCTGGATCAGGAAAAGGAGCTATCCATTCCTTTGCCTCCCTCGCCTCCCTCAGACCAGATATCGGGTCTCTTCCACCCCCAATGCGGGTAACACTCCCAGTCCATATACTAATTCCTGACATGGACCAGGGCTTTCCTGCTCCACACTGGAGCCACCTTCTGGCCCATCTGGGGTCACAGTACAGACACTAGGCCAGCCGACAGACCCTATCCCACCCAGTGGTTCCTCAGCACTGCCTATCCCTGGACCCTCTGACCCTCCTCTCTCTCAGGTCCTTCTGGTCAGTATCCCAGCTATCAGCTGCCCCAGTTTCCCTATTACCTGACACCAGGAGGGCCGTCGCCAGGGTACCCACCACCAGCTCCGACACCAGGTTACCCAATGCCGGGTCACTACTGTCAGGAACACTAACCGTACCAGTATTGGTACCAGCCTCCTGGCTACCCCCCCCTTACTTGGCTCTGGATATCAGTTCTCCTGTCCGTGTTCATCCTCTCCCCCTTCACCCTCGGTCCCCTTGATTTGATGGGACCTTGAGGGAGATACGGCAACAAGGATGAAGATTAGAGCGCTGCTGGCGTAAATCTGCCCTAGATGCCGACCACCTTAGACTGATGGAACACTGTCACTCTATCATTCCACAATCACCCACAAGAAGGTAGAGTTCCTGTCTGGGGAGGTGCGGCTGCCCAGAACTGACCGGCCAAGCTGTTTCAAACTGGGACAGACTGTGCAACCTAGCCTGCCTGCAGGTTCAAGAGCCTTTTCACAAGTGGAGTGTGAAGAGCTTGCTTGTTTCTTTGTGGCTAAGGTGGCTGACATCAGGGTGGAGCTTCAACCAGCATAATCTATGGAGATGTCATGGATCAGTGCTCTGTCACTGTCCTTCAGTTCTCCTGGAGTTCCTTTGACCGGCTGGAGCTCATTGATATTATGTGGATTGTCCAGGGTATGCACGCTACATGCTATAGTTTGGATCCGGGCCAAACTACCCAGATTAAGGGTTGTTGTGATACCATCTGCCTGGTCCTAGCGGATAGTCCAATGCTCCTTGGAGACGGGTGAGTTTCTACCTCCCTGAAGGAGGCGGTGGTAATGCCCTCCTGAAGAAAGCTTCTGGACCCAGACTGCCCTGCTAACTATGGACCGATCTGTAAACTTCCCTTTATGAGGAAAGTGATTGAGAAAGTAGTGGTCCTACAACTGGAGAACCATTTGACCATCCATGACATCTATCAACCTCTACAGTTCAGTTTTCGAAAGAGGCATAGCACCGAGACTGCACTGGTTTGGGTGCTCAATGATCTCTTGATGGCGAGAGATCAGAAGAGCCATTCCATATTAGTTCTTCTCGATCTCTCATCAGTGTTTGACACTGTGGACCATGGGGACCTTCTCGAATGCCTGAAGTTCATCTGTGGTCTATCTAATACAGTCCTCGGGTGGTTTAGATCTTTCCTCACTGGCAGAACTCAGAGGGTGGTGTTGGGGATGTATTCCTCCGACCCAGTTTCTCTGTCATGTGGGGTACCTCAGGGTTCAGTGTTGTGTCCCATGTTGTTCGCAGTGTACATGCTGCCCCTCGGAGACATTGTCGGAAGGTATGAGCTGAGGTTTCACTGCTATGTTGATGATACCCAGCTCTACCTATCTTTTGCACCTGATCAGGATAGAGCTCTCTTGGTATTTAACAACTGCTTTGCTGAAATCCAGGATTGGATGAATTAGAGCTGGCTGAGGTTGAACTTGGAGAAGACTGAGGTAATGGTTGTGGACCCTGGTCGCCAGAGAAAGGGGATGGGAGCTGGTTTACCTTCAGGACTTTTTCTTGATGGTTACCAGCTCCTTACCTCTGAACAGGTGCGAAACCTGGGAGTGATGTTTGACGATGGGCTGACACTGCGGTCACAGGTGTCGGCAGTCATCAAATCTTCCTTTTTCCATCTAAGGAACATCTCCAGGATTAAACACCTGGTTCCGTCTGGTGACCTGCTTACCTTGGTCCACACCCATGTGACCTCGCGCCTTGATTATTGCAACTTCCTTTATCTTGGGCTACCTGGGGTTGATATCCGTCGCTTGCAATTAGTGCAGAACGCTGCAGCCCAGTTATTGACAGGTAGTCCTCAGACCTGTCATATTTCCCCGGTGCTGCTCAAGCTGCACTGGCTGCCAGTACAGTGGTGGATCACCTTTAAAGTTGGACTTCTGACTTATAAAGCCCTACGCGGACAGGGCCCAGACTACCCGAAAGAGTTTCAAACAACATGAAGTCTTGCTGTATTCTGACATATGCAGTTAGCCCCAGCACTTGAACTGCTCCGGAGAGGAAAGAGTTAATTTCTATGCAAGGCATAGAACCTTATGCTCAAGCTTGGATTTCAAGCCTCTGTCTGTGGTGCCTCAGAGTGTAACCGTGAGTTTCTTTACTCCTCGTAACTGTGAAGTCACTCCGGAGATTGCTTCTTCGCTTCGGTTCGGTAAAGTTTCACAACGTGATGGTTTTTCAACCGATTTGTTTATTTTCGGTTTCGAGCCTCTGTCTGTGGTACAGTAAGTAGTGTAGATAGGTAGTGAACTGTAATTTGTGTTTTTCTCTGTGAAAATTGTTAACTTTGGTTCCTTTGCAGTCGGTCCGGTTGGGAACCGACCCTTTGTGTTTAAATTTATTTTCTGGTATTGTAGTAGTGGTGTGCCAGTTCCTATCAATTTAAAAAAAAACTAGGAGTGCACAGGCCAAGAAACGGTAAGCCACTCCTCAAAAGCAGCAGCCTAGGGGCAGGGGCAGGCCCTTTCACAGGCCCTTCTGCCATGCCCAGGCCTCCTTTCCTTTCCCACAGAGGGGGTTCTTTCGAGGGAGAGGCAGGAGGGGGATGCTCAGAGCTGCATCCTCTTCCCAGTCCAAAGCTCCTGCCAAGCAGACACCCTGATGTGTCAGCCTGGGTCGACTCCCCAATTCCAGTAGGAGGCAGGCCTGGAAGTCTGTTCCCTCAGACAGGTGGGTCCTGGAGGTAGTAAGCCAAGGACTGGCCCTCAGTTTCAAGAAGTTTCCAAAAATGAGGGTCAGGTCTTTTCCACCTGCAAACATCTCCAAAAACACTGCTTAGAAGCAGAGGTTTCCTCTCCTAGCTCTCACAGCCATAGAGAGTTCCTACTCTACACAGGGCAAGGGTCTGTACTCCAGATATTCCTTACCCCACAAAAGACAGGGGTGGCGACCCGTCCTAGACTTAAGGTATTTGAACAAACACATCTTAAAACCAAAGTTCAAAATGGTGACTCTGGGGGAAATTCTTCCCTCTCTGAGGCCAGGAGATTGGTTAGCATCCCTGGATCACAAGGATTCCTATTTCCACGTTCCTTTCAGGTGCTCCCACAGAAAGTGCCTCAGGTTCGAGTTGCCTTCAGGCCATTATCAGTTCAGAGCCATGCCTTTCAGCTTAACATCTGCTCCAAGAGTGTTTACCAAGTGCCTTACAGTAGTGGTGGCCTTCCTCAGAAGGCAGGGGATCTCTCTGTTCCCATACCAGGACGACTAGCTCATTGTAGGACAGTGTCCCGACCAGGTCAGGTCAGCTCTTCAAGTCACGCAAGATTTGCTCAGTTCTCTGGGTTTTCTTCTCAATCTGCCAAAGTCGGTTCTCGAACCAGTACAACTCCTCACTTTCATAGGGATGAGAGCTGGATACTGTTCAAGCAAAAGCCTTCTCCCATTAGCAAAGGCCCTTAAAGATCTTGCTTCCTCTTTTCATCCTCTGGTCTCTTGCCCAACAAGACATTTTGTTGAGCTCCTAGACCTCATGGCAGCTTCCACTGCAATGGTACAAGGAGCCATAGAAATATAGAAACATAGAATTTGACGGCAGATAAGGACCGCTTGGCCCACCTAGTCTGCCCATTTCCCTACCCGATGGATAAGCTGCAGATTCTAGTTAATCAACAGCTTACTTCCTCCTACCCCTCACTAGAATTGCATTATGCCTGTCCCATGCATTCTTGAATTCTCCTACTGTTCCTGACTCCACAACCTCCTCAGGAAGGCTGTTCCATGCATCCACAACCCTCTCTGTGAAAAAATACTTTCTAACGCTACCCTCTGAGCCGCCCCCTCTATCTTCAAATTGTGCCCTTGTTTTGCAATATCTCTTTCTGAAAGATACTACCCTCTTGTACTTTGTTAATTCCCTTGAGATACTTGAAAGTTTCTATCATGTTCCCCTCTCCTCCTTTCCTCAAAGGTATCACGTATAAAGCTGCTTTAGTCTCTCCTCATATGTCTTCTGGTGCAGACCCTGCCATTTTGGTACCCTCCTCTGAACAGCCTCATTCTGTCTATGTCTCTGCGGAGATGGGTTCTCACTAACTGTCTGTACAGAGGATAACAACTTCCTGTTCTAGGGACATGGATATGTTGTTCATCCACACTCATTGGCAGTATCCTTGCCGCTTTAAATCTTGCGGAAGGTCTTCAAACTTGCTCCTCCCACCCACCGGGTGGTATAACTCGGCTCCCCCATGTACGCATGGATCTTCCTTACGCTTGGGCTCAGGTTCCTCATAGCAGCTCTCACGTTGCGACTTCAGGTTCCTATTTCTTTCGCTTGCAGGATTTGAAAATAATATTTTGCAAAAAGACTTCAGTCTTCGATCCCCGCGCCGCGATGGGATAACCGACCTCGGATTTCGGAGATGCCCATGCGGCAGAAGATGTCTCGACGGATCCACACTCCGCGTGTCTACTGCTTAGGCCTTGAGCACGACCGCAGGCTTGCGACCTGTGCTCATCTTTCTCGGCCTCACGTCATCGAGAACCCGTGCTGCCGATTGCAGCTGGGCGTCCGAAGCGTTCCCTCCGGTGAAGTCAAGGAGGCCCGGTTGGCGGTGTCAGCGGTGACGTCGGCGAGATCAGCTTTCGGCGGATGGTCGCCCTCGAGAGGGCGGTAGCAGACGTGTATCTTCCTCGACGCGGCATTTATCCCGCTCTCTCTGGGTTCTTCCTACCACGGCTTCCTTTAAGGAGCTTTGTCTGTCCCTCTCCACTAAAGGAGAAGGGCCTGCGTCTGCTGGACCTTTTCTCGGTCAAAAGAGGGACAAGTGCTAAGTCCCCTCCGTCGGCGCTCTTGGGGCCAGGGAAAAGTCCCCTCTCCCGAACCGTCGGCAATTAAGCCCATTTCGGCTTGACCAGCACTCATGATTGTCCCGTCAGGTCAGTTGACGGGGCCTCCGCACACTGTTCGTCGGTTTTCTCGACCCACTAGATGAGCTGTCGCCTTTAGCAGCCGATTCCCTCTCCCGGTTCCCAGGGAGGAGTTGAGATCCCGTGGGCTCGCCTGCCTCTGGTTCCGGGCCCTCGGATGGACCTTCCGAGCGAAGGGTGCGGTCCGGCCGACACCTCCGCACCGACCCGGAAATTCCGGGACTCTCGGTCTCGGTCTCGGACCTCTTCGGCGGTCCAGCCGTTCCCACCGTCATAAGCGGTCCGGTCTCGGCTTCGCGGTAAGCGCGTCGCCGCTGGCGTCTCGTCCTCCTCACCGAGGATGAGGAGGCCCGGCGTAAGTCACGTCGGCGGTACGAGAACCTTATGTTGCAACAGCTCCTCCTGGCGGGAATAAGCCCGACTCCAGCGCCTTCCCGACATTAAGTAACTGTCACGGGCAGCAGACACAACTCCTCGACTTGTCGAGGCCTATATCAGGCAGTTGTTGGCAAAACCAGCTGCTCCACCGATTCCGGTGGAACCTCCGCCTCCACAGCCACCAATTGAGGCTCCGACCAAAGGATTCTCGATCGGCTAAGGTTTACCCCATCGGCTGTCAGTTACCTGCTCTCCGACCGACCTCGGCAGGTGAAGGGTGGCTCAGGCCAGAGGCAGCTCTTCGAGGACTCTTCCGAGTCCGAAGATGATTCCTCCTTCTTCTCCAGCGACTGGACTTGGAGTCTTCAGGAGAGTCAGCCAATGGGCGATAGCCGTCGTCCTTCCTAGGACTGCTTCGGCTCATCTCGGAGTCTGCGGGATGGAGCTCGAACCGTTTCCAAGCGGGCCAGGTATCCCCTCACGGAGATTCTGGACGAGGGGATTCTCCGTGAGGCCTTTCCAGTGGCGAGGCCATAGTGGGTCCAGCACTGGAACTTTGGCAGCGCCCTGCTTCCTGCCTCCCGGCCAGGATGGCCTGGAGAGCCACGGTCCCCGGTTCCTTGTCCGTTTTTGGAACACCCCTCTGCTGAGGGGTTGGTTTACCGACAAGCGTTTTCCGGCGACATAGCGCCAGGGATGTGGACAAACCTCCTGACCAAGAGTCCGAAAGTGGACATAATAGGTAGAAGTCTGGCTAGTCCTCTCGGCCTTCGTCAGGCCAGTTCGGCCGTCCTCATGGCACATTTTCTCATGCCCTGTTGGGCTCCCTGGATGAGGTCATCCCTCATCTTCCGCCGATCTGCAGACTACGGTTAAGCAGAGTGCGGGACCAGAGACAAGAACAGTGGCCAAACAGCAGCTCCAGACTGCTTTGGATGTAGGGGACTCATGTGCCAGATGGTTCGGTGGGCATGAGTGACACCATGGTAGGCGGGCTTAATGAGGATATCCACCTTTACTTGGATACCCAGCACCAAGTTTGGCGGATGTTGTTCCCTTTTGAGGACAACCTCTTGACCCTGGGGTGGAAGGTCACCTGCAGAGGATCGAGAGTCCAATGCCACCTTGGACTCGGTCTCTTCAGCTCAGAAGGACAAAGGCCGCAAGAGCCACAGCCTAAGCCCTTCGTCCTTCTGTGCCCCGCGCCCCGGCCAGTAACGTCAGGGCCAGCAGGCTCGACCTTGGCATCCCAAACCAAGCAGCAGGCTTCCTCTAACAGGAGGCAGGGAGGAAAGGGCCCAGAGGTCCCTCGGCCGGTCCCTCCTCCAAGCCTGCCCAGTGACAGGCTGAGGGTGTCGCCCCATCCCGTCACCTTACCCTGGGTCCCCGTGGGAGCGGCTCCGGCACTTCCGTTCCGCCTGGTCCGCTGTTACCACGGACAGGTGGGTCTGAAGGTGGTGGGAAGGCACTACCTCTGGAATTCGAGCAGGCACCACCCTTCAGAGCCGTCGCCCCTCGAGCGCGGGATCCCCAGCCTCACTGGCGGCTCGTCGAGCCGACATCACTCTCCTCCTCCAGAAGGAGGTGGTAAGAGAGTGGTGGACCCTCCTTCCAGACCCAGGGTTTGTGTCCAGGTACTACCTGGTTCGAAGCAGACGGGGGCTGGCGCCCCATTCACAAACCTACTGACCTAAACAAGTTCCTAAGGTCTCGGGAACCTTCAGGATGGTCACTCTGGCTCAGATAATACCATCCTTGGAGCAGCAGCGTGTGGTTCTGCTCTCTGGACTTGCAGGGCCGCGTTTTTTCACGTCCTATCCGTCCGTCTCACCAGAGATTCCTTAAGCTTCCGGAGGATCTCTCTTGAATTCAAGCCATGTGCCCGCCGGCTTGTCTCCAGCTCCCAGGGTCTTCACAAATGCATGGCAGTGGTGACAGCATTCCCTCTTGGCCGGAGGTCCGGGTGTACCCTTACCTGGACGACTGGCTGATAGCAGCTCCCTCCAGGAAGGAGGCCGGAGTGGTCAGAGATCTGGCCCTCCAGGTCTGCTCTCAACTGGGCCTCACTTATCCAGCAGGGCCAAGTCCAGATTCGAGCGAAGCAGGTGATTTTATTCATCCAGCGCTCTCGACTCTAGGCGCGGCTCGGCCGGACAGGGCCGAGGTTCTTTCCTCCTTTGCCCGATCATTTCTGGTTGGGCAGTGCGCCCTGCCGGGACTTCCTCGCCTCCTGGGTCTCATGGCGGCCTGTACCAGCGTGGTCCGTTGGGCCCGCTGGAACATCGCGTCCCCTTCAGTGGGGACTGGCCAGCCAGTGGTCTGGCGCTGCGATCCCTTGGACCAGCTTGTGCTTCGGTGACACAGGGGATGTGGAATGCTCTCCAGTGGTGGACCGTTCCAGATCATTTGCAGGAGGGCATCCGTTCGTCCGCCCGAGCGACGGCTCCTCTGTCGACCGATGCCTC
The DNA here is from genome assembly GCA_016271365.2 of Neoceratodus forsteri. NCBI lineage: Eukaryota > Metazoa > Chordata > Ceratodontiformes > Ceratodontidae > Neoceratodus > Neoceratodus forsteri. The sequence goes on along the minus strand of CM057452.1, from coordinate 977,449,778 downwards.
TCTGATCGGGTTAGGGTGCCCATCTGGGGAACACCCGGGCTCATGGCCTCTGGTCCCGCAGGAGTCCCGATGCCACATCAACCTGCTGGAGCTCCGGGCGGTCCGCCTAGCTCTCACCGCCTTTGCTCCGTTCCTCCGGGGTCAAGTGGTCCGAGTCCAGGCGGACAATACCACGACCATGCACTATCTAAACCGCCAGAGGCGGGGCCGCTCCATGCTTCTATGCAAGAGCTCTCCGCATTTGGTCACTCGTGCGCCAGCCTGGGCGGATCTCCCTGGCCATTCACGTGGCAGGGCCTCCAACACCCTGGCCGCCGATGCCCTGAGGCGGATGGGGGCTGCATCCCACGAGTGGTCTCTCCTGCAGGTAGTACAGCATCTGTTCTCCTTTGGGCACACCTCAGGTGGACCTGTTTGCCTCCATGGAGACAGCAGGCTGAGTCTGTTCCATGCCCGCCCCCTCAGCGGGGCTCGCTGCAGGGGATGCCTTCTCGAGGCAATGGACCCGGGCCTCTTTTCGCCTTTCCCCATTCCTTGATCCACAAGGTGCTTCTCAAGGCGAGGAGGGACAAGGCGCAGGTGATTCTGATAGCCCCAGACTGGCCTCGCCAGTTCTGGTACCAGATCTCCTCAGTCTCAGCTCCAGGACTCCTTGGCCAGCTTCAGCTCGCCGGACCTGCTCTCAGTCAATCAGGGAAGGTGTTCCATCGGACCTTCAATCCCTGCACCTGCAGGCCTGGTTCCTGAGCGGCTAGAGTTCCAGGCTTTGGGTCTTTCCGACGAGGTCCTCAATGTAGTTAGGCGTCCCGTAGAGTCGACCAGAAAATGCTATGCCTTCAAATGGAAAAGGTTTTCCATTTGGTGTCAGAACAAGGGCTTGGACCCTTCCTCCTGTTCCTTGGCAAGCATCTTGGACTATTTATGGTCCTTTCTAGTCAAGGGCTTGGGTCGACGACCCTAAGGGTGCACCTGGCAGCCATCTCTGCTTGCGTAGCGGGCGCGGGAAAGGTGATCAGCGCTGAGGGAGAAGGTGGTCTGGCAGCTTTTCAAAGGCCTTGATCACATTCCCCTCAGTCTGAGAACCCCCCACCTCCGTGGGATCTACTGCTGGTACTGGCAAAGCTCATGGGCAAGCCATTCGAACCTATGCACAGGTGTGCTCTCTCTCACCTGTCGTGGAAGACCGCCTTCTTGGTGGCTATCCGTCAGCCAGAAGGATGGGAGAGCTCCAGGCGCTTTCCATCGAGTCTCCTTACCTGGTCTTCCACAGGGACAAGGTTGTCCTGCGCCCCCACCCGAAATTCCTTCCGAAGGTGGTGTCGGAGTTTCACCTTAACCAGGTGTTGACTCTGCCGGTGTTCTACCCCAATCACACTCGGAGGTCGAACAGGCTCCATACTCTGGATCCTAGAAGGGCGCCGCTTATTATAAGGAGCCACGCTGAAATCGGGAGAGGTTCGCCAGTGTTTGTCACCCACGCTGAAGCCGCATCTGGCAGACCTGCAGCCAAGCGGACGATAAGCAGGTGGGTAACCTCCTGCATAGATCTCTGCTATAAGTTAGCGGGCATGGAGCCTCCCAGAGGATAAGCTCATTCTACACCCGCCATACTATGCAGCAGTGGCTGCTTCCAGGGACGTCCCCTATCCAGGAAATCTGCAGGGCTGCTACCTGGAAGTGAAGCAACACCTTCATTACCCACTACCACATCGACCCTAGTCACGCAGGATGCTGGTTTTGGGCCTCGGTTCCTCCAGTCTCTCTTTCCCAAGTAAGTATATGGGGGTGTGTCTTGCCTCCCTCCTCCGGAGAACTGCTAGGAGTCTGCCAATGGTGTGGATGAACAACATATCCATGTCCTAAATACAGGTTACTCACCTGTAACAGGAGTTAGGAATGGTATATGTTGTTCATCCACACTGCATTCTCCCACTCTCCGCGCTCGACGCACAACCTGAGCTCCAGCGGCCAGATCTGGACGCCATGGGGCGGAGCCGAGTTATACCACCCGGTGGTGGAGGAGCGTTTGAAGACCTTCCGCAAGATTTAAAGCGCAAGGATACTGCCAATGAGTGTGGATGAACAACATATACCATTCCTAGAACTCCTGTTACAGGTGAGTAACCTGTATTTTTCTACTGTTGATGCATCTCCCTATGCATCCCAGTATCCCCCAGCCCTTTCTTCTGCCTTCTCACATTGCTTGCCCACCTTTAGGTCATCTGATATAATTACTCCTAGTTCTCTTTCAATTTTTGTTGTTGTTATTAACTCACCCCCCATTGTGTACTCTTCCCCTGGGTTTCTGCTTCCCAGATGCATTATCTTGCACTTCTTTGCATTGAATCTGAGCTGCACATATTTGACCATTCCTCCAACCTTGCCAAATCCCTTTTCATTCTTTCCATCACACCTTGTGTATCGACCCTGTTGCAGATCTTTGTGTCATCTGCAGAGAGACATACCTTTCCTTCCAGGTGCTCTCCAATGCAACTTATAAAGACATTAAAGAGGACCGGTCCCGATGCCGAACCCTGCATTCCTAATTCCTTCATTTCTTCACTGTGGACTCAGTTACTATTCCCTTTGAGGTCCGTTGTTCAGCCAGTTTTTTCATCCAGGCTACCACCTTGGGACCCACCCAAGGCTGGCTAATGTGTATATTAATCTTTTGTGAGAGACTGTGTCAAATGCCTTGCTAAAGTCTAGGTAGGCCATATCCACAGCCCTCCTGGTCTACTACTTTGGTCACCCTGTCAAAGAAATCTATAAGGTTCATCTGACATGACCTTCCTGCTGTGAAACCATGCTGCCTTGGGTCCCAGCCCCACTGGCCTCTAAGTACTAATGGTACTCAACAATTCTTTCCTTCAGAATTATTCCATCATTTTCCCTACCACTGAAGTCAAACTAACTGGTCTGTAGTTTTCGCCTCTGCCCTGCTCCCACTTTTGTGAAGTGGAATCACATTTGCCCTCCTCCAGTCCTCAGGTACCACCCCATCCTCCCATGATTTGTTAAAGAGAGTAGTCAGTGGTGTTACTAGTTCTACCCTTAATTCTTTTAGAATTCTTGGGTGAATCCATCAGGTACCATTGCTTTGTCCACCCTCAGTTTCAAGAGTTCTTTCAAAGCACTTTCTTCTGTAAGTGGACTGGTATTGACCCCCATTCAGAGTTTCTCCTTGTTTGGTTTAGGTACCTCCCTCCTCTTCCGTTAGAATACTGAGCAGAAATATTCATTCAGTATCCCTGCTTTTCACTGTCACCCTCTGCCCACATTCCCTCCCCTTTATTAAGTCTCTGTATCCCTCCCTTGGTCTTTCTTCACTCCCAAATGTACCTATAAAAGGTTTTATCCCCCTTCTTAACAGAGTTGGCTATCTTTTCCTCAGTTTGTGCCTTTGCTCTTCTGACTGCCTTCCCTGCCTCCTTTTGCTTTAACTGATAAAGTTCTCTGTACTGCTCCTTCTCTCTTTCCTTATATCTTCTGAATGCTATCCTTTTCTCCTTAACCATCCCTGCCACCTCTTGTGAGAACCATAGTGTTTTTTTCCTTCATATTGTTTTGTTGATTTGCTTCACACAAAGGCTTGTTGCCTCTGCAATGGCTGTTTTGATTATTCCCCATTGTTCCTCCACCCCTGCTTCTTGCCCATTTGCTAGTGCTTTTCTGAGGCACTCTCTCATTTTCCCAAAGTCAGCCTTCCTAAAGTCCAATATTCTTGTTTTTGTGTGCCTTGACTCTATGACTATGTTTATTGTGAACCACACTGTTCGGTGGTCACTTGTTCCCAGATGGCTACCCACTTTTAAATCTGAGTTCCTTTCTCCTTCCCCATTTGAGAGTACCAGGTCTAAGATTGCTTCCCCAGTGGGTTCCAACACTAGCTGTCTGAGGCATGCCCCCTGTAGGGAATCAAGAATGACCCTGCTCTTGGATGTGCCTGCAGCAAAGGTACTCCAGTTAACATCTGGCATATTCAGGTCCCCCATCAACAATATCTCCCCTTTTTCTGACATCTTAAGGATGCCTTCTGTCATTTCCTTGTCCATTTCCACCCCCTGAGATGGGGGTCTGTACAAAACCCCCTTGCAGATTGTGGTGCCATTTCCTGTCTCCAGGGTGATCCATAGTGACTCATCAACTTCTTGTTTACTCTTGAGTTCTGTTGCTTTAATCCTTCCCTTATATAGAGAGCTACTACGCCTTTCTTTTACCCACCCAGGTTCCAAATGAGGGACATTCAGTTTTGCCTATGGTCTTTTGGTCTCAGAAAAAGATTCTGTCACCAAATTGGTTCCAGTGACTCAGACTCTGGTCCAAGCTCTCTAGTGGTGGCTGGATCAAGACAATCTCAGACAAGGTGTCCCATTCCTCAGTCAATCTCATTCAGTGGTACTGACCATAGATGCTCCTCCCGGCTGGGGAGCCCACTTAGGACCCCTCACAGCACAGGGTGTTTGGTCTCCACAAGAGTCTGTCCTTCATATCAATCTTCTGGAACTCAGGGCAGTATTCCTAGCCCTGCAGGCTTTCTCAGACTCAGTAAGGGACAAGGTGATTCAGGACAGACAACACCACCACCATGTTGTACATCAACAAGCAAGGGGGCACTCGGTCTACGGCCTTGTGCATGGAGGTCATGAAAGTATGGTCTCTGACCTACTCCCATCAAACTTCCCTAATAGCAGTCCATCTCCCAGGGAAGAACAATGTGTTAGCAGATGCTCTGAGCAGAATCTACCAGGGCCATCACGAATGGACCTTGGATCCCCTCATACTAAAAGTAATCTTCACCAGGTGGGGCACTCCAGAGATTAACCTCTTCACAGCCCCAGACAATCACCAACTTCCCCTCTTCTGCTGCAGACCCAGAGTCCTAGGGACTGTTCCCTGGACGCCCTGATATTGGATTGGGAGGCAAGTTCTTTTATGCCTTCCTCCCTTCTTCTGTTGTTCAGGGTTCTAATCAAGATCAGGTCACAACTCTGCACAGTGATTCTACTGGCTCCAGACTGGGCCAGAAAGCCTTGTATCCTCTGTTGTTGTCCCTAGCAGTCTCACTCCCTCTGCCTCTTCCCAATAGGTACAATCTCCTAACTTCCTCTCAGGGAGGATCTGGTACCCCAATCTCCAGCTCTCAATCTCAAGGTCTGGCTCTTGAAGAGTTAGAATATGCAGGCCTGCATCTTTCTCAGGAGTTTTGAACATCCATAAGGTTTCTCGGAAACCCTCTACTAGAAAAACTTATAATTCCAAATGGAAAAGATTCAGCATTTGGTGTTCCCATAAAGATATTTTACCAGATGCTGCTGGCATTGCTACACTTTTGGATTACTTAGTTCACCTCAATGGCTTAGGCCTTAGGCCTTCCACTTTAAAAGTTCATCTAGCAGCTGTCTATGCATTCCTATCAGCAGGGAAGGTCTCTTCTCTGGCTTCTCACCGTGTCTGCTAAGTTCTTTAAAGGTCTGGTTCATAGTAATCCTCCTTTTAGAGAGCATACTCTGGCTTGGGATCTCAGTATTTGAATTGCTCAGCTTATGCAGCCACCCTTTGAACCTCTGGCTTCACCCGAGCTTAAGTGCCTGACCTGGAAAACTGTGATCTTACTTTGAGAGGGCTCTTGCAGTAGGTAATTACATACAGGATTGAAGCCGGCAGACAGCAGGACCCCACGGAAACATTTCCAGCTAGCGGTCTCTGGTGAGGGACGGCCCCCATGTCAGGTGACCGACATCAGGCAACGTTGGTATAAAGGGGTGGTTCCCTTATACCCACCTTCCAGTTCTTTCCCGCTGTTTGCTTTCGACAGTGCCTCGCGGTTAAGTTCCACTGCTTGTCAGTCAGTCTTCGCCGGTAGTTACACCGTCATTTTTTTCTTCGATTTCGATTATATTCATCAGGATTTTCTTACTTGCCATGTATGTCGTCCCCTAGCACGTCCGAACATAAGAACAAGTGCGGCTTGTGCGGCGCCCAACTCCCGCACAAGGACAGCCATTCTCGGTACCTCATCTGCCTAGGCCCCGACCACCCCATGGATTCCTGTCAGCACTGCCTGAAGTTCAACGTGTCTACCTGCAAAAGGAGGCAGCCGTCCCTGGAGGCTTACATACTAAGAAGATGTTCTCCATGGAAAAGAAGCTGAAAAAGCTCCGACAGGCTTCCACCTCTCCCGAGGGCCTTAAGAAGGAGAAGCACCGGGACTGAGACTCCTCATCCGCGGCTGTGGCAACTTTGGCTGGGGTCGCGGCCCCTCAGGTAACATCCCCTCTGGGGGACCATTCCTCGATGGCCATCTTGGTGGTGTCTGAGACGGTATCGGTTCCCCCTGGCTGGTTCACGCTTGGGCCAGTCGGGAGCCTCCGGGACAAAGGAGGCATCCGCTTCCAGTAAGGCCGCCCCTGCGTGGCCTTCTGATTCGAGCCTCCGTAAGTCAGGTGTCGGCCCTCCGATCGCCTGCCCGGAGCTGACCGCTGTCGCCGATTCTTCGGGCAGCACACGGTTGTCGCCACCCGCAAGGTCACCTCCCGCATGACCTTCTTCGGTGCTGGGTCCGATCAGTCGGATGTCAGCTTCTCCGACACCCGCCTGGATCCCACTGGTCAGATGCCCACCAGCCCGTCCGGCGGTCGCCAGCGGCGAGCCTAGCACCCAATTCCTCTGATCTCATCCAGCGCCACCGCCCCCACAGCCTCCACTGCTGCAGTCCGAGGCCCTGTGTCTCCTCAACTGGACCCGGAGGATCCTCCGCCCTCCCCAGACACCGCTGGGACCTCTTCGCACCTCCGCCATGCCTTCCTCTCGTAGTTCCAGATGGCCTGACGCCGGACCCGACGCCCGCTGGGCCACCTGTTCCGGGACCCACCTGCGGGGCCTCTTCCAGGACCTTCTACCCCAATAGAGCCCCTGGTGCCGGATCTTATGCCGTCTTATCCAGCACCGCAGTACCCGACACCGCAGTATCCAGTGCCGCAGTACCTGGTGCCTCAGTACCGATGCCGGCTTCCCACCGACCGGGCTATGGATACTCGCCTCACGGATACCCCCAGTATCCATATCCCTCCTCCACCACCTCCTCAGCCGCTGGTGGATCTGAGGGAGACTCTGGCTTCTTGGTGGGCTGAAGCCAAGGCTGAGCTCACCAGGGAGTGGAGCCAACAACAGACCCGGTCCCGGATCCCCTTCGCCGGGGTGAAGACCCTCCCGAGAACATTGCTACGAATCCAAGGCTGTGGGTGGCACCTTGCCCCTTAGGGGCGTGTTTCTCCCTGAGTGGGGAGGGTCTTCATCTCCTTCTTCGTTGGACTCGTGGGATGACTCCGATGATAGCTCCAATCCGGACGAGCCTCGCACTCCTGACAAGCCCAGGCCCAGGACTCCTCCGGAGGATCCCTCATTTACGGAGTTGCTAAGAAAAATCCAGGCTCTTCATCAGTGGAAATCTCTGGAGCCGGATCCACAGAGGCAGAAGCTAGCTGCCCATTTGGATTTGCCCAAGGTCGCTCCCACGTTAGTTCCACCCTGGGTCGAGCCTCATGCCAAACTCTCGTCTCCACTATCTGGAAACAACCATTGGCTTTAGCCTTCCTCGGAGGCAGATAGGTTGTATCAGACTCCCGAGGATTGACTTTCTTTCGTCACACCCCAAGGCTCATTCGTCATGATCAGCGCCGCCCACGGCCGTTCGGCTAACCCGAAACACCTGAGCTCATTCCCACCCGATAAGGAATCCCACCTTCTGGACCAGTATGGCAAGAAGGTCTTTTCTTCTTCCACTCTGGGTATCAGAGCCTTGAACTATGTGGCTCACATTGGGGATTACCAGAAGGCTATCCTTAGCGAGGTGGAAGCCAAGTTGGACACCCTTCCTCAGTCACAGACTAAACAGCAAGTGGCAGACCTAGTCCGCTTCGCACGTTCGGCCAGTAGGCACATGCCATGCTACTTACGGATGCGGTGGGCGCTTCTGGGCGAGTTCGGCGTTCGTCGTGACACTGCTGCGACATGCCTGGCTTCAGGTGTCAGGTTTGGCCTCGAAAGTACAATCCGCCATTCAGGACGCCCTTCTGAGGTTTGGTGTTGTTCGGTGGTAATGTCAAGGACATCATTACCGGACTGAGAGAGAAGGGCACTGCTGTCAAGGAGGTTGACTCCATGTACAGAGCCCCTCAAGCACAGCATCGTTCCTTTGCCGTTGCGCATGGCCTAAGGCGAATCACAAGGAAAGTGGGCCAACAAATGCCAGGCCCCTCCTGCTGCGAGACCCTCCCCACCCAAATGGACTGCGGGAGCTCATGAGGCTGCTGCCCCATACCTCCTGACTCTCCCTCTCCCACAGCCTCTGGTCAATCCAGAGAACCGGTAGGCGAGATTCTCCTTCATCTGCCGGGTTGGGAGAGGATTACTACTGACGCTTGTCCTCCATCTCATAGCAGAGGGCCACACCATAGAGTTTCTTCAGAAACCTCCCAGAACCCCACCCCCAAGGTCGTCTTAGTCCCCAAACATCTTCTCAGGATTCAGGAAGAAATCTCTCCCTTCTGTTGAAGGAAGCAATAGAACCTGCCCCTCCCATCTTTGGGGAACAGGTTTCTACTCCCATTTCTTCCTGGTCCTCACGAAGAAGAGACATGAGGCCCATTCTGGACCTCAGCTCTCTAAATCTGTTCGTAGAGTACAAAAGGTTCAGGATGCTCTCCCTACAGAGTCTCCTGCCCCTCCTTCGGCCGGGACTGTGGCTGTGCACTCCTGACATGCAGGATGGGTACCTGCATATCCTTATCCGCCCTTCCATCCACAGATACCTCCGGTTTGCTTTCCAGGGGGACCACTACCAGTTCAGGGCTCTCCCATTTGGACTTTCCTCGGCCCCCCGAGTATTCACCAAATGCCTGTCGGTGGTGGCGGCCCACCTGTGTACCCAGGGAGTACAGGTTTTCCCGTACCTGGACGATTGGCTCCTGGCAGCCCCGTCCAAGGAGGAGCTCCTGCTTTCCCTTTGCCTTACCAGGCAGGTCTTTACCAGCCTGGGTATTACCATCAACCAGGAGAAATCCCATTTGATCCCATCTCATTGCCTCCAGTTCATCGGGGCGATTCTGGACATGACCACCGGTATGGCCTTTCTACCCCCAGACAGGGTGGCCACACCCAGGCTCAGGCAAGCTTCTTGTCCTCCTCAGCCGGATTCCCGCCAGGCCAGTCCTTCACCTCCTGGGGCTCATGGCTGCTGCAATTCGACAGTTCCTGCACTCAGCTCCACATGAGAATCTCTCAGTGGACTCTTCAGTCTCGTTGGGATCAATTGGTCGACAACTTGGACCAAGAGGTGCTGGTCTCGACCCCGATGATTCAGGATTTGCACTAGTGGTTGGTTCAGGAGAACCTTTGTCGGGGAGTTCCTTTCTGCTTTCCTCTCCCCTCCCAAACACTGACAACGGACACCTCGGGCGAAGGTTGGGGAGCTCATCTGGGATCCCAGTGCACCCAGGGCTCATGGTCCATACTCGAGCAGACGCTTCACATCAGCGTGCTCAAGCTCAGAGCAGTGTTATATGCTCTTCAAGCGTTATACCTCTTTCTGCTTCCTGGTCACCTGGCTTTCCAGACCGACAACATGAGTGTAGTCTGGTACCTGAACAAACAGGGGACTCGCTCCTACCCTCTTTGTCGGAAAGTGATGCGGGTCTGGGAATGGCGACCCTACACAACCTTCATCTCATGGCGGTCCACGTCCCGGGTGTAGAGAATTTGTTGGCAGATCACTTGAGCGATCCCTCGGCACAACCTCATGAGTGGGAATTGGACCAGGAAATAGCAGACGGCATCTTCCTACGTTGGGGAACCCCTCAGGTTGACCTGTTCGCGTCCCCACTAAACGCAAAACTGCCCACCTTTTTCTCACTCGCTCCAGGGCACGGGCGGCTCTGGAGAGACACTCTGTCTCTCCACTGGAAGGGCAGATTTGTCTATGCTTTTCCCCCAATTCTGTTGATTCCGAGAATCCTGCACAAGCTCAGCTCAGAAGGGGCCCATATGATTCTTATCGCTCCCTTCTGGGCCAGGCAAGTTTGGTTCTCTCTTCTGCAACAGTACTCAGAGGAACCTCCGATTCCTCTTCCTCGGCTTCTGTTGACCCAGGTAAGGGGATCCCTGGTCCATCCGGGCCTCAGGTCCCTTCAGCTGCATGCTTGGCTCCTACAGACATAACACAAGCCCGTTTTGGGGTTTTCCCTCAAGTGGCAAAGATCTTGGATGAGGCCAGGAAGCCACCCACTCGCTCCACCTATGCCATGAAATGGAAACGGTTTTCCATTTGAGCTTTGTCCAAAGACTTGGAGCCTTTCTTCTGCCCCATCGGGCGGCTACTAGACTACATGCATTATCTCTTCGACCTGGGTCTCAGTCATTCTTCTTTGAAGGTTCACATGGTGGCTCTGTCCATTTATCATGCCCTTTGGGGACAGAACTTCCAGCTGGAGGTCGTGAAGACCTTTCTACGAGGGGTTCTTCATTTGAGACCGCCCATTTCCTCTGCCCTCCTTGGGATTTAAATTTCATTCTTGAGAGCTTAACGCTGCCTCCCTTTGAGCCGGCAGCCTCAGCAGAACTTAAGTTCCTTTTGTGGAAGGCCCTCTTCCTAGTGGCCATTACTTTTGCTCGAAAAATTTCCGAGCTTCAGGCCTTGATGTGCAAAATTCCATATCTGATTTTCCATAAGGAACATGTGGCTCTGCTCACCAGTCCTAAGTTTCTTCCTAAGGTGGTAGCGGAATCTACATTGAACCAGTCCATTGAACTGCCTGCCTTTTTCACGCAGCACTTCAGTCATGGGGAGTATCTTTTACATACCCTGGACGTTCACCGGATTCTGAGATACTATACCAACAGGACGAAGGATCTCAGAAAGACTGACCAACTGTTTGTTTCTTTTGCCAGCAATAGAGAAGGCAACGCTGTTTCCAAACAATGTTTGTCCAAATGGTTGCCTCACTGTATCACTTTCTGTTACAACAGGTGTCACAAGACCTTGCAAGTTCAGGTCAGGGGTCACTCCACCAGGGGTGTCGCGGCCTCTGCTGCCTGTTTCAAGAGTGTGTCAGCGGTTGATATTTGCGCTGCCGCAACTTGGACTTCTCTCCATACGTTTACGAAACACTACAGTTTGGACATTGCCTCTCGCCATAGAGCCGGCTTCGGATTGGCTATTCTGCAAGGACTTCTTTCTTAAGTCCTTTTCAGCCAGAGGCTCTCCTATGAGTAGTTTCCTCCTCCCGTATGCTTCTCTTTGTTCCAGACTGCTTGGGACTCAGTCCTATATGTAATTACCTACTGCAAGAGCCCTCTCGAAGTAAGACAGTACAGTTACGTAAGAACTTACCATAACATTAGATCTTCGAGAGAGGCTCTTGCAGTAGGTAATACCTTCCCACTCTCCATCCCCCTAAGCTTTTTTTAGCTCCTATTCCAGTGAGGGAAACATCTGCTTCTCTCTCTCGCCTCATTTTTTTTTGGCCTTTTATGGAAGGAACTGAAGTGGGCGTGAGGACTGCCCTTTATATCGACGTTGCCTGACGCTGGTCATCTGATGTGGGGGCAGTCCCTCGCCAGAGACTGCTAGCTAGAAATTTTTCTGTGGGGTCCTGACGCCTGCCGGCTTCAGTCCTGTATGTAATTACCTACTGCAAGAGCCTCTGTCGAAGATCTACTGTTACGGTAAGTTCTTATGTAACTGTACTTTTCTGGTAGCTATCACTTCTGCCAGACAAATTAGTGAATTACAGGCCCTGTCAGTTGAACCTGATTTTATCTCAATACCATAGAGACAAGGTGGTCCTCAGAACCAATAGGAAGTTCTTACCCAAAGTGGTCTCAGATTTCCATCTGAACCAGTCCATGTCTTTTCCTGTGTTTTTCACTGATCATTCTTCTTAAGGAGAAAGAAGATTACATAGTTTAGATGTTAAGAGGGCACTTAGCTACTACATTGAGCATATTAAGGCACATAGGAATGACTGTCTTCAATTGTTTCTCACTTATGGTGAAGTGGGGAAAGGTAGGTCTTCTACTAAGAGAACTGTTGCCAGGTGGAGTGTCTGTTGTATACAATTCTGCTATGACAAGCTAGGCAAAACACCTCCATCAGGCCTGAGGGCTCATTCGACTAGAGGCAGAGCTGCTTCCCGGCTGCTGCCAGAGATATACCTTTGTTAGAGATCTGCAAAGCAGCCACCTGGAAAACAGCCATACTTTCACCAAGCATTACTCTCTGGATATCCAGGCTAGGAGTGATGCTAGGTTTGGTACAGCAGTACTGCAGATCCTATTCCCAAAATAGGTTTGGTACCCTCCTCCATGGAGGTACTTCTAGGTAGTCTGCATATGTCATAATACAGCAAGACTTCATGTTGTTTGCAGAAAAAATTACTCACCTTAGTAATTGTGTTACTTCTAATGGAGTCTTACTGTATTCTGACCCCCCCCCCCCGCCTCCCCTCTCAGAACCTAGTTTTGGGATGTGGGCTGGCAGGTACAGTGTTGCACCTCAGGGGTGTACTTTGCACCTTTCCCATTCAGGGTGGGGTGGTTGTTGTTAAGTTTACTTAGATTTATATACCTTGTTCACTACCTGTTTTTCTCTTGGGTTCTCGACTTGAGTCTTTTGGACCCAAGTTGTTGCCTGTTGGCTTATATGTTTTACAGTTTCCACACTGGAAGTGTAGTTCGTTAGGTTGCTTGTAAGAATCTGATGGTTACACTCTGAGGCACCACAGACAGAGGTTTGAAACCGAGTCGAGCTCAACGTCCTATGCCTAGCATAGAAATTAACTCTTTCCTCTCTGGAGCAGTTCAAGTGCTGGGGCTAACTGCATAAGTCAGAATACAGCAAGACTCCATTAGAAGAAACATAATTACTAAGGTGAGTAATTTTTTCCTCTGGTGCCATAGTGCCCCAAGCGATCACTCCACTCTGCTGAAGAGGGGTTGCTAGAGATTTCAAGGGTTTCCTTAAAATCCTTGGGGGGCCGGTATATTTATGTATGTGGCCCCAGCCCTTTGGAATTCTCTACCCTGTCGGCTTCGAGAGTGCGCGACCATGGAAGGATTTAAACAGGCTCTCAAGACCCACCTGTTGCTTCAAGCCTACCCTACCTGATAGTATTTTATTGAATTTTATGAAACCTTGTATTTATCGAATTGATGGTTTTATTGCATCCTGTTTTTTCTCCTGTGTTTTACTGTGAAGGTGCCTTGATTTTAGAAAGTCGCGGTAAAAATAAAGTATATTATATTATTATTATATTAGTCTGCTGGGTACCCAGGGTATCAACCTCTGCCACCCTCTCTGCCTCCTCCACCACCCCGTCCCCAGCCAGAACCACCCACTACTATTCTAGCCTGGTGGCAGAATGCAAAATCCCAGCTCCTGCAAGAACTGGGCCAGCTCCATATGGTCGCGGTTCCCACCTCAACCCATAGAATCATTACAAGGAGCCCCCAGGCCAGGGCGTCTGATAGGGATTCGGGCGGGCATTCTTTTGAGCCCTCAGGAGCAAGGGTGGCCGAGACAGTCCCAGATGTTACACCTTTGCCCAGCAGGCCGGAGTCCTCTGATTCTGATTCAGACCCCGAGTCCGTTGGTCACTCGGAACCTCACTCCCTGTTGAACCCCAGCCCAAGGAGTCCCTGACGTCTCCACATTAGGATCCATCCTTCACAGAACTCCTAAGGTCCATCAAACATGCCTGTGGCTGGGCATCTCAGGAGTTGGATCCCAAGAGGAAAGTCTGGAGAAAACCTAGACCTCACTAGCGAACCCTCCCTATTCCCCCATGGACAGGGTTGCATGAGGATCTCACCTCAACAATTTGGCAACAGCCATCGTCTATCCCGGCTGTTTCCAAAGAAGCCAACAAAACATATCACCCCCTGGAAGGGGTTGGTCATCTGACCAGTCAACCAAAGGCTGACTCCATTGTCATTACTGCGGCCCATGACAGACCAGCATAGCCGAAACACCGGAGTGCTTTTCCTCCGGATAAAGAATCCAAACAAATGGATGCAAAGTCTATGCTTTTTTGACCTCGCGCTATCTGGTCATTAAACCATGTAGCCCATATAGGCGCCCTACCAGAAGTCTGCATTATCCGACTTGGAGAAGGATTTGCAGGAGATTCCAGATGAGGACCTCAGGAATCTGCTCTTGAGAAGATAAGACTGAATAAGTCTTCTTGCCATCACACCTTATGGGCCACCTACAATTCAGTCGATTCCGTGGCCCATTGCACTGCTAGGGCATACTGCTTGAGGCGCCTGGCTGGCTCCATCTTGGAGGACGTGGCTAAGATGTCCAGATTTGGTGCAAGACGTTCAGAGTACTCTTCTGGCGCCCCTTAGGGCCCCGTCTTGTTAGGAGACTTATGACATCCGCCCCATGTACCACTCTGGCCAAAACCCAAGCAGTCCTTTCATCACCTTTCAGAAGAGGTGGAACAAGCAGGAACCAAGGTAGGCGACAGGAAAGCATCCTGCCACTGGTTCTGGCTCCCAGACCCTCAGGCAAAATCCTCAAAGACCGCTGAGGCAGAAAAGTGGCACTCCTTGGCATCCAGATGCAAGGGGTCCCCTCCTCCTCCCATATCTCCCGAGGAACCAGTGCGGAAGGTTCGCCTCCACCTGGAAGGGTGGCACATAACTGCAGATGCTTGGTCCTACTCATAGTAGCAAGCGGACACTCAGTCGAGGTCCTGGACAGACCCTGAACAAAACACCAGGCAGGCCTCACTACCCATCAGGCCATCTAAGCTTTATCCATCAGGAAATCCAGACTGTACTTCAAAACTCAGTCATAGAGCCGGTTCCACCAGGGCAGATAGAAGGGATATTACTCCCATTTCTTCCTAGTTCCCAAAAGATGGGAGATCTGAGACCAATTCTGGATCTCAATCTCCACTGATCTCTGTAGAATACAAGAGATTCTGTATGTTGATGCTCCAGAGACTCCTTCCCTGCTCCAACAGAACCAATGGCTGTGCTCCTGGATATGCAGGATGCTTACCTGCATATCCCTATTCTCCAGGCCCACCACCGCTTTCTGAGAGTCTCCTTCAGGAGAACCATCATCAGTTCAAGGCTCACTATCTGGCCTCTTGGCACCACAAGTGTTTACCAAGTGCTCATGGTGGTGGTTGCAGCCTTGCGCTGCAGGAGGATTTATATGTTCCGTTACCTGGACGACTGGCTGCTGTCAGCACCATCTCAGGATAGTCTGAGGATTCTCTTCCTCCACCCTGGACCACTTTTCCAGACTTGGCATCACTTTAAATGTTCCCAAGTCTTAACTTCTCACCCTCCCAGTGGCTCCAGTTTTCAGAGCAGTACTGGACATGGTTCAGGGCAGGGCCTTCTTGCTTACGGAAAGGGCGGAAACTCTGATGCAACAAGTGGCGCTGGTATCCTTCTCTCGGTGGACCAAGGCATGCTCGGTCCTCCACCTGTTAGGTTTAAGTGCTGCCATATCCACAGTCCCTTGGCCAGACTGCATATAGGATTACCCAGTGGTCCCTACAGGTCCAGTGGGATCAATGTCTGGACGACATGGGCTTAGTCTCCAACAGCCTAAAGAGGGATCTCCTCTGGTGGCAGGATCTTTCCAACCTTTCGATGGGGATCCCTTCCACCCAGTGCCCCTCCATGACCCTGACAATGGATGCCTCAGGCCAGGGATGTGGTACACCTGGAGACCATCAAACTCAGGGACATGGTCTCCACTAGAGGAACACCTACACATCAATATCCTAGAGATGAGAGCAGTGCTGTATGCTCCAAGCTTTCTAATCCTCTTGATGCCAGGAACACTATTGATCCAGTCTTACAACACAGCAACAGTCTGGTACATCAACAAGCAGGGAGGCATCTGATCATACTCCTCTGCAGGGAGGCAATGTGGGTGTGATACTGGGTTGTCCAGTGCGGCCTGTCTCTGATAACGGTCCATGTTCCAGGGTGAGCAACGCCCTAGCGAACAATTTCATCTGCATCATCCTGCGGGCTCACGGTGGGAACCAAAGCAGGAAGTGGTGAAAGATCTGTTCTCCAATGGGGTCAACAGAGATAGACCTCTTAGTGTCCCCATTCAGCAAAACCACCCAGCTTTTCTTGCTTGTTCTCTGGCGTGGTGTTTTCTGCGGAACACTGTCTCTATCCTGGACAGGCAGATTTCTATACGCTTTCCTCCCTTCTAATTCTGCAGAAGGTTCTGTGAAGCTGTGGGCAGAGGAGGCCCACATGATCCTCATAGCCCTTCTTTAGCCTCGCAGATCTGGTTCCCTCTACCACAACAGCTGACATTGGAACTTCCCAGTGCCTCTTCCTCTCTCCCACGACCTTCTGTCTCAGGAGCAGGGCAGCCTGGTGCACTCAAGCCTCAAGTCTCTCCACCTGCATGCGTGGCACCTTTGGACATATATGTCTCTCATTATGGCATCTCTTCTCAAGTCACCCAGGTTCTTATAGAGGCTAGGAAACCATCTGCTAGATCCACGAATGCTATGAAGTGGAAGAGGGTCTTCTATTTGGGCCATGACCAAGGGTCTGGACCCTTTTAAGCTTGCTCGCCCCAGGTTCTTGAGTACCTCTTGCACCTGTCTGATTCGGCCTCAGTTATTCCTCTTGAAGGTCCACCTATCTGCAGTTTCCTCCTACCACCTTACAGTGAAGGACAAACCCTTGCTCAGTTGGAGGTCTCCAGAACCTTTATTAAAGGGAACCTCTACCTTAAGCCTCCGGTCTGGAATCCAGTCTCCGGGATTTAAATTTTATTTTACAAAAATTTACTTTGCCCCTTTTTAGCTGGCAGCAAGTTGCGACATGCGTTATTTGTCCTGGCAAGTGCTCTTTTTGGTTGCTATAACTTCAGCTCGAAGGATTTCAGAGCTTCAGGCCCTTGTCTGCAAGGAGCCTTACTTGATTTTCCACAGAGACCGGGTGGCTCTGCAGACTAACCCTTCCTTTCTTCCGAAGGTCGTTTTGGAATTTACTTTGAACCAGAAAGTTGAACTGCCGGTATTTTATCCACAATATACCAACAGGTGAGGAATACCTCTTGCACACTTTAGATGCTCACAGGATTCTGAGATATTACATCTCTAGGATCAAAAAGGCTTGAAGTCTGACCAGTTGTTTATGACCTTTACTCCCAAATGTCAGGGCATGGCCATCTCAAAACAGGGTTTGTCAAAATAGTTGGCTAATTGCATCTCGTACATTTACACAAGTAGGAAGCCTTCAGGGCAGGTGAAAGGCTGTTCTACTTGGGGCATGGCTGCTTCTACGGCCTTTTTCAAGAATGTGCCACTGCAGTGGCCACTTGGTCTTCTGTCCATATATTCACCAAGCATTACAGTCTGGAAATTGCATCTAGGTGTAGAGCCTGTTTCAGCCTCACCGCTCTGCAAGGCCTTCTTTCTAAGTAGACATCTAGTTGACAGGCCTCTTCCTCCCAGAATTTAGTCTCAGACTCCTTGATTCTTTTTGACTGCTTGGTATTCAGTCCTCTATGTGAAGATGTACTGCAGGAACCCTCTCGAAGTAAGATATGACAGGTAAAAGCTTACCATAACAGTAGATCTTTGAGAGGGGTTCCTGCAGTAGGTCTAGTTTTCCCACCCACCTTCCCCCAGCTCCTGTTATTTTTGTCCTCTTTTCCTTTATCAAGGCTTCATTTCTAGAGTCATGAGCCTAAGGAGTTGTTTCACTCCTTTTTCCTCTTTAGAGGTCTATAGTGGAGAACTGGAGGGGTATGGCGGGGACCGCCCTTTACTCTGGTCACACTGACGTCCGATCACGTGGCTGTGGGTGGTCCCCCACTAATGATTTGCTAGCTAGAAGTTTGCCGTGTGGTCCTGATGCCAGGGGCACAGTCCTATATGTGAATATCTACTGCAGGTACCTCTCTCGAACATCTACTGTTATGGTAAGTTCTTACGTAACTGTCATTTCTGTTCTTTCTGCTGTGAAGTGCACACCGTGGGAGAGCAGGACCTCAGTTTGCCTCATTGCTGCTGATTTTTCTTTTGCTTCACTGTAATTTCTTTTCATTTGTGGTGTCGTTTGACTTTGTTATTTTACCAAGATGCCAAAGTAAGATAAGAAAAAAATTACTCACCATAGTATTCTTGTTTCTTCTAAGGGAATCTTGCTGTATTCTGACTTGTGCAGTATGGTCTCACCATAGGACTTCCCCAGAGCTGAAATGG
Organism: Neoceratodus forsteri; assembly: GCA_016271365.2. NCBI lineage: Eukaryota > Metazoa > Chordata > Ceratodontiformes > Ceratodontidae > Neoceratodus > Neoceratodus forsteri. The sequence goes on along the minus strand of CM057452.1, from coordinate 977,431,512 downwards.
TTAATAGAACCTATGCAAATGATGGAATGCTAGTCTCAAGCTCAGTTTTGAAATCACTGTCCCTGGTAAGCAACTCTAAACCATCAGATTCTTACGCATGCACTAAGCAGTTTCCAACTAATATAAATAATAATAATAATCCTCCTAATAATCAATAAGGTATACATAAGGATTTACCCCATCTTTGAAAAACTTCTAAAGTGGCATCACTAAAACTCAAGTCACAGATGCCCCAAAACCAAAACATAATATACTCCCAGGTTTGCAACATCTCTACCACAGCTGTAGTGCAGTGACCATAGGTTTCTAGTAGGGGAGGAAGGAGGAGTAGAATACAGTAAGATTCCCTAGAAGAACCAAGATTACTATGGTGAGTAATTTTTTCTTCAAACCTCAGGAAATCTTACTGTACTCTGACTTATGAAGATTAACAAGCAGTGCCTTTGGAGGTGGGCCTATTACCTATCTAGAAAACAGGCTCTGCAGGACTGCTGTGCCAAACCTGGCAACTCCTTTGGCCTGGACATCCAAACAATAATGTTTGGTGAATGTATGGACTGTTTTCCAAATTGCAGCTTTACAAATTTCCACTAGGGGGATATCTCTTGCAGCTGCTAGAGAAGCTGCAGTACCCCTGCTTGAATGAGCCCCGAGGTCTACAGGTGGTTACTTGCCCACCTTGCTATAGCAAAACTGAATAAAGGCTACAGTCCATCGTGCAGTGAATCATTTTGTGGTAGGTTTTCCTTTCCCCCGCCTCGCCATAAGTGAGGAAAAACTGGGTTTGATTCTGTCTGTGACCTTTTGTGTGGTCAAGATAGTAGCTGACTACCCTTTTTACATCCAGGCTGTGCAGCCTACACTCACCTGAGGTGGAATGGTCTGTGAAGAAGACTGGCAAAGTAATAGACTGGTTGAGGTGGAACTTTGATACCACCTTGGGCAAAAATTTCCTGTTACTTCACAGAACTATTTTGTCTCTGTAGACAGTAATGTAACCAGACTCTGTGGACAGTGCCTGGAGCTCACTGATCCTTCTAGCAGGGGTAATGGCTACCAGGAACACTGTTTTCCAAGTTACATATTTGAGATCTGCAGAAGATATGGGCTCAAAAGGGGGCTGCATAAGCTGGGCAATACAGATGTTCTGATCCCACATGGGAGTAGGCTCCCTGTGGTGGGTAAATTCAGTAATCCCTTAAGAATGTCTCGAATACTGGCTTCGAAGCCAATGAAGATGCCTTACCTGCTGATAAATAAGCTGAAACAGCTACCAGGTACACTTTCAAAGTGGAAATACTTAAATCTGTGGAATGCAAATGGGCCATATAGTCCAGAACTGTAGAGAGAGATTGGCCTGGGCATGGTCTAACCCCTTGCCCTGACACCAAATTGAAAATCTCTTCCATTTAGACGTGTAGGTTTTCTTGGTAGAAGGTTTCCTGGAGACTCAGTATATCCAAGACTCCTTCTGAGTGATGCAAATCTGCATACTGTAAGTCCTCAAGAGTTATGCTTGAGTCTGAGGATAGCAGACTGGGATACATGATCCTGCCTTGTGAGGGTGACAACAGGTTGTACCTCCTGGAAGACTGATTGGCTTGGCTACTGGCAATGATAGTATCATGGAGTACCAAGGCTGTCTGGCCAGTCTGGGGCAATGAGGATCATTGAAGCTGGTTGAAGTCTGGGTTTAACACTTTCAGTAATGGAGGAAAGGCATACAGGAACCTCCCGACGAGTCCAGCAGAAGTGCATCCAGAGAGATTGTGCCCTTGATGGGAGGCCTGCAGCAATACTGTGGGAGCTGGTGGTCATCTTGGGATGCAAACGGATCCACCTCAGGGGTGCCCCATCTCCTGAAAATGGTCCCCAAGACCTGTTTGTTCAGTGACCACTCGTAAGTGGTTCTGATTTATTCTGCTGAGGGCATCCATCAAGACATTGTCCTTGCCTGGAAGGTGGACAGCTGAGAGGGAAACATTCAGGGAGTATGCAAAGGCCCAGATTATCATTCCCTCTGTGCAGAGAGGAGCTGACCTTGTGCCCCCTTGTTTGTTTATATAGTACATGGTGGTTGTGTTGTCTGTTCTGACCTGGACCACCTTTCCACTTATCTGATTGACAAATGACTGAAGAGCCAGGAGAACTGCTCTGAGTTCTACTGTGTTGATATGCAGGAGATATTCCTGCTTTTTCCATGTGCCATGTGCAGTGTGATCTCCCAGATGTGCTCCCACCCCTGAGAGGGATGCATCTGCCGTGAGTGCACCAGAGGGGAACCTGCTGCAGGAAGGGCACTTTTGCCTGAGATTGCTCCTTTCCTGCCACCACTGTAGGGCTTGGAGAAAAGTGACTGTGGCTGGAACTAGTTTTGAGAGAGAATCCTTTCTCTGGAGCCAGTGATCTCTTAATAAAATTGAATGTCTCTCATCTGAACCTGGCCCTGACACGGTTGCTGTGGAAGCTTGCCATGGCCTAGCAATTGCAGGAAGTGCCTTGCTGGCCTAGAAATGTGAAGGTGAAATTAGACTGAGCATCGGTGGCCATCTTGGGCATGATGGTCCACAGAAGGTGACAGCAACAAAGTAGTGTGGCCACGGAGGTGGTGGTAGTGAGGGAGTGTTTTGAGTTGTGAAATGATTATAGTGCAACTCAAAACTGTTCTTTGGTGTCAATCCAGTGGCCTTTTTAGAGCTCTCACAAGACAGCTGCAGGCCCCACCCACTGAAGCCACTGAAAACTGGGTGTTATTTATAGGAGAGAGGTTTCTTTCCCAAGACACAGAAGGTAACTTGTTACACAAATGATATTTCAGCTGTAGGACATGGTAACACAATTTACACAACTGCCCCAAATACCATGTGGAGATGCTTAAGACGTTATTCAATTCATGATGCTGTTTTGTTATAAATTGTCCCCCATGTACACACCACTGTGCACTATATGAACAACTGGAATAGTCTTTATCCTAGAGTAGACACACCAAGCACACAACACTTTTTACTTCAAAATACCGGTAAAGTAAAATCTCTGAATATCTAAATACTTTTTCTATCCTCTAAGGCAGACTATTATGATCACAGCAAAGGAACAGGCTTAAAATCCCACTGTGTAAATTAAGTTCAGGTCAATATTCTGTTCATTATAGGTTAACCCAGTTATGGAATCCCCCCATTTATACATTGCAGTTTCGTCCAGCATCCAAGTTGTGAAACAAAAGCACAGACTTTATTTTACTATGGTATATCTGCCCTGTCTACCTTTAGAATACTGTAAATGCTGTTGTGGGTTTCACAATGATCTTGTATTATTTGGATTTCTTTTTTGTGGTGTATAGTTTATCCTGTTTAAAAGTGGGTGGAGCCTGCAGCTGTCTTGTGAGATATCTCTAAAATGAGCCACTGGATTGACACTCAAAGAACAGTTTTGAGTTGCACTATGATCATTTCACAACTCCAAAACACTCCAGAGTTGTATCTGCAAATATGCTCTGAGTTTTATTTAATTTAGCTTCATTTAATTCGTTTTTTTTATTTAGTCTCTTTGAGCGTTTGCTTTTTCTTCATTTTGTTTTTCCGAATTGGCTAGAGGACACTCGTTTGGTTTTGTTTCCTGGATCAGCTGAGGACACTCGCTATTTGAGAAGTAAGAGGAGGAGTGTACTTTCGGTCCAGTAACAGTTTGACTCCAGAAACCTCAGTAACTCTATTAACCAACTTTAAGTTGTTGGTGTTTGAAGTGTGGGCTCTGCTTGCTGTCACTGTATTGGGGTTGTGCAGCGGAGTGTGGAGTTCCTTGCCTTGTGGATTTAACCATTGGGCTGAATTTTTTGGATCCCGCTAGGATTTGGCAGGGATGAAGAGAGAGAGAGGGTGTCTTTGTGGTTGGTGTTCCATTGCTGGGGCTGACATGGAGGTGGATGCAGAGCGGATTGAGGGCTTGTGGTGTCGAGGATTTTTCCAGGATATTGTTTTTCCCCTGGACTGAGTTACTCTGTCTCTGTATTGAATTTGATCTGGGGAATAATCAGACTGTTTGCTAATTCCTGGGGCTGTGAATTTCATGATAACTACTCAAGGAAGCCTGTGACTTTTCTTTACTATCAATTTGGGGTGTATTCTCCTACTGGGCCTCACTTGATTTGTGGTCCGAAGGGGGCATTTGGGAGCCTTTAGTCAAGGAATTCAGGGTTTTAAATAATTGATTAGCAGTTTTTTTCTTGGGATAATACTAACTGTACAGAAAGTATTTATATAGATTTTCTAGAAGTGTTGTATTTGTTAAACACAGTGAGGCAAGAGGTATGCATTTTCACAAAGATTTAGCACTTTTATGAGCAAACGCTAATCAATTTTTAAAGTTAAATAAACCCTGAATTGGCTGAGGGTCTCGGCCTCTAGACCCTCAAGTTGGGCCACTGTTGTAGCTTGATTTTGGGTGTTGTACTGGTCCACTTTTTTTCATGTGTGGTGCCCAGTTGGGGGTAAAGGGCCTTATTCAAATTGTGATCTCCTTGATTTTTGGACTTGGATTTTGGATATCCTCTGGAATGATCTGTGTTTTACTGACTTTAATCCCGCAGACTAATCCGTCTCTGTGTCTGGCAATTTGAAGACTCTTTATTTTTGGACATTTGAGGTGGTGAGAGGATCCTGTGTCCATTAATTTAACTTGGATTGTACCCTCTCCCTGGGTCATGAGAGGACTGGGGGGGAGGAGACATGTTATTTGTTTGTTTAAATTTTAAATTGTTTTGATTTATTATTTTTATCTTGCAGTGAGAGTGCTATGGTATTCTTTTTTCCTTCTCTCTACCTGGCTGTGAGAGAGCTGCGGGGGTAATTAATTTTTTCGATTTCTTTTGGTTGTAGGGGTGGTGAGGAAACCCTTACATTTACATTTATATTTATATTTGTTTATATATTTGTATTTTTTGTTTGTTTTTACTTTATTTTATTGTATTTGTGGATCTTCAGTCCAGTCCAGACTAGTTTTTTCTGTGAGGTGAGGTTTTTTGTTTATTTGATTTTGTTTATTTATATTAGTGATGTTTGGGATTATTTGGTTAATTTTATGTTGTTAAGACTGATTATTTTGTGCTTGTGGTTTATCGTTTTGCTTAAGCAGTGACATGTGCTGGCCTTCAGTCTCCACAGTGGTGCGCTATTCATCCTCCTCTCTTCATGCCCTCCACCCTTTTTATACTACTCCCCTATAATTCGATACTTACCAGTGCTGTAGAGCATTGGGGATTGTTTGTAGAAGAGTGAGGAGGGTGGGGGTGTGCGAACAGAAGAAGATGAATGAGCGGGGTCACCGTATCAGGGTTATTAAGTCCAGAAGGCACCCTGGGTCGAAATGGAACCCAGACCATGGTTTACCATGTCTGGTGCCCATACCCAAGGGCACTACTGAATTTAGTAGGCAGATAGGCCTGACAGCCTCCGAGGTTTGTCCAACTCGCACGGTGTTATGCAATGCCAGGTCCATCAGGAATAAGACCACCATTACTGACGATCTTATTGCTTTTGGCTGACTTCGGCTTGCATCACCGAGACCAGGCTGGATGAAAACTCAGGCCCCATAGTGGAGGCCATGACCCGCCGGTACTCGGTGATACCACCGGATTGGACCACAGGGAGGGGGTTGCAGTCTGTTTCAAGATTGAATTGGGCCTCACGAATGTAGTAGTGGGTGAGACTGAGTCTCTGAGTGCCTGGTGGCAGGTGTAGGCATTGATCGTTATCATCACCGTCCACCCGGAGATGGGAATGCTTCTTCCAGGAAGTAGCAGACTTCCCTCGTCGACATGTCGTTTGAGTCACCAGTTTGATGGTTCTGGTGACTTCAACGCCTGGGTTGACGATGAACTTTCGCAATTTGGTAATCACGTCCTCGAATTAATGTCTTCTTTGGGTCTTACACAGGTAGTTTCCACTGCTACTCATAAATCTGGACACTCTCTGGACTTAGTCTTCCTCTTAGGGATTGATGCATCTGACGTGGGTGTGGAACCAGTCACCTGGTCAGACCACTACATCGTGAGGTTCAATTTTTGCACCCACCCCGAGAAGGTCTTCCCCTGTGGAGATGGTCAGGTACCACCCATTATGGAATATTACTTCCCAAGGCCTTGTGGTGGTCCTTGACCTATCATCCCCCGTGTTGGCGAGCAATAATCCAGAGATGCTGGTGTCGGCCTATAATGTGGCTGTTACAGCGGCCGTGGATCTTATTGCTCCTGTTCATGAGCACCCCTTATCCCTTCACCCCAGGACTCCTTGGTTCGATGGGACATTGAGGGAGATGCGGAGACAGGGGCGAAGGTTAGAGCGATGTTGGTGCAAGTCAGCCCTTGAGGTCGACCGTCTTAGATTGATGGAACATTATTCTATCTATCAATCTACAATCACCCATAAGAAGGCAGAATTCCTGTCCAGGGAGATTGCAGTTGCTCAGAATCGACTGGCTCAGCTGTTTCAGACCATAGACAGACTGGGCAACCCAGCCTGTCTGCAAGTTCAAAAAGCCTTTTCACAATTAGAGTACGAGGAGCTCGCTCGTTACTTTGCAACTAAAGTAGCCGACATCAGGGTGGACTTGTGCCCAGCAATCTCTAAGGGTGATGTCTTAGAACAGTGCGAGTTCACAGTACCCCAATTCTGTTGGAGTTCCTTTTCTCGACCTGAGTTTGTGGATATTATGAGGATCATCCATAGTGTGCATCCCACAAGCTGTAGTTTTGGATCCTGGACAGACTCCCCTAATTTTGGGTTGTACTGATATCATCGGTCCAGTCCTGGTGCAAATAGTCTGGTGCTCCTTGGAGTCAGGTAAGTTTCCTAGTTCCCTGAAAGAGGCGGTGGTGACACCTCTCTTGAAGAAAGCTACCTTGGACCCAGACTGTTTCTCAAACTACAGACCTAACTTTAACCTTCCCTTTATTGGGAAGGTTATTGAGAAGGTAGTGGCAGCCCAATTTGAAGACCATTTAACCATCCATAATATCTATGAATTCTTCCAATCCGGTTTTGTAAAGACATAGCACCGAGACTGCACTGGTTCGGTGCTTAATGATCTTCTGAGGCGAGGATCAGAAAGACATTCCATTCTGGTTCTCCTTGATCTCTCATCAGCTTTTGACACTGGGGATCACCTGGTGTTGATACACCTGAGGCAAATTTGTGGAATGTTGGGAACTGTTTTACAATGGTTCACTGCATTCCTCACTGGGAGATCACAAAGAGTTGTGTCAGGGGTCTTTTCCTCCGGCCCAACTCCTTTGTTGTGTGGGGTGCCTCAGGGTTCCGTGCTGTCACCCATGTTATTGGCAATGTATATGCTGCCCCTCAGAGACATTATAAGACAGTATGGGCTGAAGTTTCACTGCTATGCAGATGATACCCAGCTATACCTGTCTTTTGCACCCGACCAGGATGGAGCTCTTGCGGTGTTTAACAACTGTCTGGAAGAAATCCAGGGTTGGATGGATTCTAGTTGGTTAAAGTTGAACTCAGAGAAGACAGAGATTTTGGTTGTGGACCCAGGTGGTCAGATAGAGAGGTTGCGTGACGGCACGACCTCTAGAATTTTTCTTGGTGGCGTGTCACTTCCGACCTCTGAACAGGTGCGTAGCCTTGGGATTGTCCTAGACGACAGGCTGACCCTACAGTCTCAAGTGTCGGCCATTGTCAGGACCTCCTTTTACCATCTTAGGAATATCACCAGGGTTAGGCACCTTGTTCCATCTGACTCTGCCAACGTTGGTCCACGCCTTTGTGTCCTCGCGCTTGGACTACTGCAATGCCCTATACTTTGGGCTTTCTGGGATTGAAATCCGTCACCTACAGCTGGTGCAGAACACTGCAGCCCGGGTTCTGACTGGGACAAGTAGGTCCTGTCATATTACCCCGGTGCTGTGCGAACTGCACTGGCTTCCTGTATGGTGGCGGATCACCTTTAAAGTCATTTTATTGACTTTCAAAGCCCTTCACGATCAGAGTCCGACCTATCTGAAAGAACTCCTGGTATCTTACTACCTCGGTCGATTGCTCCGCTCAGCTGAAGAGGGGTTGTTAGAGATTCCAAGAGTGAGTTTAAAATCTTCTGGCAGCACAGCATTTTCTTATGCTGCACCCACTCTTTTGAATTCTCTACCATGCCGGTAATGGGAGTGCACCTCCATGGAGAAATTTAAGAAGAATTTGAAGACTTATTTGTGGCAAATGGCCTTCTTGGATGATTAAGTTAATTTTATTATGTTGTGATCTTATTTTATTTTATTAATTGATTTTAATATTTGATGTTGTTATGGTGTGCTTTTATCTATATGTATTACTGATTTATATTTGATTTTATGGTTTTAATGTGTTCAGTGCCTTGGTATGTTGAAAGGTGCTTTATAAATAAACTTATTATTATTATTATCTGCTGAATATTATCTACTGTACTCATTTTGGTTGATTTAAATACTTGTGGTTCTTTAATTTTCTGTGGTATTATATGGAATTGCTCTGCACTGCATTGTTATCCAGGATTGTGACATGTACTATAATTGTATTATACCCTGTTTATATACCTAAACTGTATATAATTATGTTACGTGTTTACTTTTATTCTGTGAAAGGTATTCTCTTCTTATTTCCTTGTCTCTGTATGCTTACCTGGTTAAATTATTTCCAACAAATACATACGTTCTATGCAAAAATGTGTTATATTCTCATTCTTGAAATCTTAATTGACCTGACTAAGCCATTCTACACTATGAATCATGATATTCTGCTTCACAAGCTTCACTTTCTGGGCGTAGTTCTGGAAACCTTACTGTGGTCAAAAGATTACCTCTCCAAAAGAAATTAAACAGTCATAGTCAATGGTGAAACGTCCTCCCCAATAACTCTTACCCTGGCAGTGCCAAAGGGATCCCTAATAGGTCCATTGCTTTTCAGCCTATTCATCAATGACCCTCCCACCATTTACAGTTGCAGCTATTAACATGCTCAGATATTTCCAGACATGTCAGGATATTTCTAAAAAGATTGTCTCTGGTGGGCCCACAGAGGTACTGTAGGCAGGCAAGGAGCTTCTCTGGTGATATCACAGACATTTCAGGGCATATACAATTATTTCATTTTCTGCAGCTGTACATTCATGCTGATGTCAGCAAATATATGTACTATATGTTGACAACACTGCCATTTATGCCAACTCAAAAGAACCCACTGAGTAATACAAAATATTGCTGACAGTCTTGGACTAAATGCAACCCTGGATGGCAGTTGTTCGCTTCTGCACAGCAACAAAACAAAGGTAATACTGTTCACCGCAAGCACACCTTGTAATTACTCTCTACAAATATTACTTTACCAGGCTTCCTCACTAGACAACATATAACACTTTAAATAACTTAGGATACAGCTAGACCCAAAACTGAACTTTTCAGAACATGTCACCCATACGGTGAAGAGAACACATTAAAAACGTCGGTTTAATATATCACAACCTTAGCTGCCTGAATCGGAAGCACCTAGTGAGTTCGACAGTAAACCTGTTGACCTCCTGCACAATGACGGCACAATACCGATGCAGGCATTGTGCCTCCCAAGTCCCCAGTGTTTTCTGTGGGCCCACACCCCCCATGTGGGGGGGGAGCTCTGCCCCCTGCACATCCTGGACTTTAGGATTCCAACTCCAGGTCGGAGTTGGTGCAGGGAGTGGGCTGGACACTGGGGAGAAGGTGAAACACGGAAATGGACCATTACAGTGACTGACACTGTAGCTGTCATTTTCTGTGTTTCGCCATCGGGGTGATGGGCAAAAGGGGGCCACCCCCTGAATCTGAGCATCAGAAAATCTATTTTGCAATTATCATTATTATAAGCACTTAAAGATAGGAGTAAGTTTACATTGTCATGCCATTTATGTTGTTAATAAAAAACAAAAGAAACAAAAAAACATTTAATAACATGTGCCGGCTCACTGTAGCATGTGACAATAGCACTCACCACTGCCTTTCATACAACAACCTGAGACTTCTTCCTCCACACAAATGACATAATCACAAGTGGGCCATCCTTGTATAATTGTATACATAGATTTTAAACCCATTACCTCATCCATCTTCTATCCTAACCAACACTCTCCTACTGTCTATGGTCCCAGTATAGAAGCCTTCTTCTAGTTCCCAGAATGTTCAAAACCATGGGGGATAGAACTCTTGCTGCTGTGGCCCCAGCTACTTAGAGGTACTTCCTGACTAATGGCCAGTAGTTCATCAGTGTGCAAACCTTCCAGCACACTCTGTTCATATATCTCTTCAGAGTCCCATCCTAAAACCATTTAATTAGCCTTCTGGCCACAAAGGTTTATTTGTATCAAATGATTTTATAATACAAGCCTATGCATTAAGTGTTTAATATTGTTTAGTTTAGCTACTATGTTTCTGATAAACTTGGAACAACTGTGCTACTGTAACTATCTCCCTAGGACTCGCTTGAAAATTAAATATTTCACCTAAATGAGACTATCTTGGTGTGCCGTATTTCTAAATAAACATGAGATTTGCTTATGATGCTAAGTTGGTCAGGGTAGAGAATTGCCTTGAGGAGTGGAACAAACTTTATGATGACTTAAAGAAGCTGGGTGATTGGTCAGACTCCTGGAGCCACGGATTCGAGATAGCCAAATGCAAGGTGCTGCATTTAGGGATGAAAACAAGGAAGGGTAAAGACTGTGCTGGGCTTTTCCTGCTGCTGTATGAGAGGAAAGGACCTTGGAATAATAACAGACAAGAGGCTAAAGTATGAAAAGCAGAGTGACGCTGTTGTCAACAAAGGCCTGAAGACCCAGACAAAAGGCGAAGAATGAGTAACTGTGCAATTGGTGTCAAGAGGGATTGCAGAATTCTGAGATGCATCAAAATGGGTAATCATAAGAGCAGGAAAGTAATTCTACCACTTTGCAATGCCTTAGTCAGGTCCCATGTAAAGTACTATACAGTTCTGGACTTCTGAATATCAGAAGAACAAAAGGCAGTCACAGGGTGCAACACAGGACCACCAAAATGGTCAGGAGTATAGAGCACAAAAGCTATGAGGAGAGGCTGGAGGCCATTAACATATTCACTGGGGAGAAAATAAGGATGGAAAAGGACATGGTCTCAGTCTTCTGCTACTCAATGGTAATGACAAGGTCAAACTGTCTGAGGTATTTGATTTGGTATCCTCCAGCTGGAATCAAGGACAGTTTCTGATGCTCAGAGGTGGTTCATTTTATGTATTTATTTTCATAGATTCTATCAACAGATAAGGACCTCCTGGCACACCCAGTCTGCTCATGAAATCCCCCTTAATATTGTTACCCAAGCCACTACTGGGGGTCGCATTCCACCCCTCCATTATCCAAGATACCCATGTGTTTATTCCATGCACACTTAAAACCTGTGACTGTATCTGCCCCCACCACATCTGCTGGGATGCTGTTCCAGTTGGCCACCACCCTTTACATGAAGAAGAACTTCCTCAAGTTACCCTTGAACCTACCTTCATATTGTGACTGCCAGTTTTAGAACATCTCTTTCTCTGCAGGATACTCTCCTTCTGCACCTTGTTTATTTCCTTGAGATATTTGAAAGTCTCTATCATATCCCTCCCCGTCATCCAAGGAGTACAAGTTTAATTCCTTAAGCCTCTCTTCATAGGTCTTCCTTTTATTAACCAAATAGATGTGCTGATCCCAGCGACCATTTCCTAAGCATGATACAGGCAATCAAGCTGGCACTTAATGGATTTTGGCAAAAGTACATTCATGCAAGGTGAGTAACATGTACAGGACAGATGCAATTGGAAAACACAATACAATCAAAAACAAGGAAAATTATGGGTAAAATTTAGGGGGAACTTTTTCTCTCAAAGACTGATGAATCTATGGATCAGTCTTCCAGTGGATGTGAAGAATGTACAGGTCTTCAGGGTTAGCCTGGGCACATTTCTGCTTACCAAAGAAATCACAGGGTACTCTGGGTAATAGAATGGGTAGGGATTCCAGTTCAAAAACAAAAAAGAGCGTAGCACTCACCCTCCCATTTTAACTGTTACTGATAGTTAATTAAAATATACTTCAGGACTCTATAAATCCAAAAAGTTGCCAGTTTTATCTAAGAACAAAAAACACACATACCACAGTGGTATGCATACACCGCAACCCGATGGGTTTGCACCTGTGCACGGTGCTTTCTCAAGGAACCCTTGAGAAAACCTCTCATATTCAGGCACAAAACATTGAATTTCCAGTGAGAGTACTGCTGTATGTGTGTTTTTGCACTGCAATAAATGTGCTTACATTTTGTATTCATAGGGTCTGATGTATATTTTAGTCCATTGTCAGTAATGGTCTGAATAGAAGGATGTGTGCTGCGCTGTCTGTTATTTTCTGGCTGTGGTCAGCATCATGCAGCTCCTTGCTGTCCTGACATCTGTGTACTGTTTTTTTTATTTGAATTCCTATAAACTGGTACATGTTTGCACAGCACATTTATTTATTTCCTACTTTTGAAGTAGGGGTGGTGGTATGATAGACATAGATTCTCTCTCTCAACCTTAAATTACTATTATATTATAATACTAGATTTTGAACTGCTTCAGGAACTCACATTGGTTTTAATAGACATGCATATTTAGGGAAATGTCTTTTACTAAAGACCACAGCCCCATTTTTGTAATGCACATTACTGTCAGATGACACAATCTAGATATATCCATATCTGGATATTATACATAGATATATTACCATGAAATCATTATTAATTTATGTGGCACATTCTATGATACATCTACAGTAGATAATAGCTAGATATATACTTCTGCTTATCACTGTTTCATTATTCGCACTAAATTAAGTATAGTTACATAAGCAATACTCTGAAGTCAATGTGTTTATCAGGCACATACTGTATGTGTAGCAAAATTTAGTACATATGTATAATAACTACTTGTTTTACCTTGCTTGCTTTATGAGAAGGATATGGGACTGAGTAAACATTAAATATGACAAGTTTAAAAAGACACTGTTGACTGATTTGCATATGATGCATCTTATTCACAAGGAAATACAAATAGTTTTCACCTGACACTTGATCGCCCACCACTGAGCAATTTTTAGACTATATAATGCATCTGCAGCGATCACCCTACTGTATATACCTTCTATAGCATAGATGAACACATAATTAATGAAAGCACATGTAAGCTGTAATTACGTTGTCATAGTGAAAGGCACTCTGGGTATTGGGAACAGATTGTGCATGTTAATTTAAAAAGGGCCTAATGAAGCATTCTCTGTTCTACAGTCAAACATCAGTACTTAATTTAATTAACCCCAATAGCTGTGCATGTATTGGTCATCAAAGCATAAATGTAAAGGTACAGAATGCATTGATATTGGTTTACAAACTGTTCCTTTTATACACAATAGGCATGTCCTATCATGTCAAATTTACACAAATGAAATAGGCTGTGCTAACTGTATTCATCAGGTCCTTTTCACATGCCACAGTCATTCTGAGGTAGTATCTGCAGACACTAATTGTCACAGATTGAATGAAAAGAGAAATAAAAACTAAGACATTGTGCCTTCTAACCTTTTCATAATGTGTTTGTTTGAAAGTCACATAATACGTGGACACCTTTGCAAGGCCTCTTCCATCAAGAAGACAGATTTAATTCAGTTATCTCTTTTTTGACACCTGCTGTACCCAAACTGTTTTAAATTTCAAGTATAATAGGCTGTTTCTAGCTATAGCAAATACATTTTCTAAATGCATATTTTGGTATTACTACAGGCCTATATGTCAATGTGATATCCTGTGTGCATTGAATCTGCAAGCAAAACATCTGTGAGCTTTGAGTTTGGGGATTTATGGATGCCTTCCCAATGCCAAGAGGCAAATACTCAGATTTGTCCAGCGGTTATTTTCATAGTTACTATATTTCTTTAGACATATCCTGCAGCATTCATAGCTGGAGCAGAGCTGCTTGCTCATCTAACACATACTGTATCTGCATTATCTCTCACATTTACTATTTTTTTATTGTACCTTATACAGTAACATGGTTTTATAACAAAACAAATAGGTAATATTAAATGCAAGCTGAAAATAAAGTTAGAGTAAAGGTTTCAACCATTGGCCTTCAGGAATTTATCTATAAAGACACAATTTTTTTTACTTTTTAGAGATAATTCCTGACAAAGACCTGTGGTTGAAATAAAATTCTAACTCTAGTTTTACCTTTTTGTTTTGTTTTCAGCACACATGCTGATGCAGCGTCTGTTTTTTTCTGTGCTTATAACAGGTTTTTTTATATGTTTGATCACACTTGTTATTTACAAGTACTTAAATGTTTATGTGTATGTACAGTATGTTTATGCGGCATAAATATAGTACAACAAATACATACTTTTTTCTCTTCTCCCCTCCATTTCCTCTAACTCCTGTATGCTGCATCTTGGCTTCATTACATTACAAGAGGGGTACTTTTAACACCTTCTAAAAGCCATACTTTTTATATCTGACAACTTTTTGAAATGTATTTTAATTGCTAGTAACACATTGCACTGTCATTTATATAAAAGCTATGCTTTTGTATAAACTGACATTTCTTGTTGGTCCAATAAAAGGTATCAAATCACCTTTGTTGTGCTTCTCCCCCTCACACATTTCCTTCCCACTCCACTATGTCCAGAGTGGCTTTATTTGTCAGTAGAACCTGTGATACATGTTATAACCATCCTGTAACCAGCCTAACATCTCCACTCTCTTGTGACTATGTTAACTGCTGCAAGGAGGTATCCCTAGTCAATGTACATAATAAATGCTTTTTGTAAAAACTGATAGCACCTAAAGAAGGGCAGCGTAAGAACTGAAAGCCTGTGTTTTGAAAACTTCATGTTAGTCCAATAAAATGTATCAAATCACCTATTTTGTTCATCTGAAATTACCTCAATAATTCATAATTGATGTAAGCTGGACTCTGGATTCTGAAAGGGTATGATGATCCCAGCTGGTCTGGTCATACTAGTATGGTATCACAAAGCTGTAATGTATGTGTTTAAATCGTTGATTATCTAGAGGGAGGTTTATGTACTATTCTAACTGAATAAATTAAACTATTTAATGTATTCATAATATTTATCATGGTAATACTGAAAGTACGTGTGCCTGACCATGACACTATCTGGTTCTGAAGCTGTAAATATGTTTATACAGTTAATTTCCAGTATATATGCTTTGTTTTATTGGATTACACATTTTGTTTAATAGAACAAAGCTTAATTGCTTGATTATAATTTTGGGTTGGACTTTTTCCCTTGTGTCTCCAAGCTGTGTCCCTGAAGTTAATTTTATACAAAGAGTAAACAATAACATTGTCCCGTTGTAAATTAGAACTAGATTAGAAATAAAATAAAAAAGACTAAAGCTTGAAATATCCTGGGTCAGTAAATGTTTTTAATAAAAAGGTGTTCCTGGAAATGAGTAGTGAGGTTGATGGTTCACCCATAAATAATTTGGATCTCAATCAAATGTATTAACTGAGTATAGCCACAACACAAAAGTTACAATGTAGAGATTTTATAATAAATCTATTTATAAACATCAGTGTTACTCATTTCCAGACATGGTAAAGCTTTATTCAACATTCTCTATACTACTAATGGCACAATGAAAGCATAATTTTAAGCAGATGTTCATGTTAGCTGGGAACATTTGTCACCATAGCATTTTTAGCAGTTATATGTTCCTCATATCCTTATATTCTCTACTGCAATATTATTTGTCCATGCCACCATTTAGCAATTGTATTTATTATGAGTTTTATATTTAGTGTGGCTACACAATAAAGATGGCAGCCCCCCAGCAGTTTTTGATGTTTTGTTCCCTGTGGTCTTTCATCAACTATAGAAACTGTATCTAGATTTCAGATATGACTAGTTTGAGCAAGAATATGTTTACAATGACTGACAGAATACGATTGACCCAACTAACTTGAATTTATCAAGGTGGGTTGGGCAAAGAAATAGGAGCTTTCAAAAAGTTCAGAAAGTCTTATCTTGTCTTAGAAACCAAATAAAAATGTTGGATGACTTGGTATCAACATGATTTTGTTTGTTATATCTGCTGAATATTTTTTTTTATTTCAATTTTTTGCATCAAGAACTGCAGATTTATGATTCTCATGAAGTCAGTTCCTGGGACTGACTGTCTCCCAGTAATGTATGACATAACAACCTCTGCATAATCCTCCTTATTTCCTATCACAGTTCCATATCAATTTCAGACCGTCATGTAGGAGGACTGTCACAGACCCATAACAGCAGTTTCTCCATGTCAGCCTCATTAATCTGTACCCACACTGATTCTAACTTGCTTCTGTATCTTCTCTAATGTCCTTCAGCTCTCTTACTTCATTTCCTTTCCATACATAAAAAGGTATTCCTCATCCTCTTCTGCCTTCCTTGTTGTTTATGAATAATTTGTATCCTGCTAATACAGTATCTTATATATTTGAAGCACTTCTGAGATTTCAGCCAAGCAACACTCAGAGCAGAAGGACCACTTTTCCTTCGTACAGTTGCCATTTAATATGGGAATTTTTTTAAAACCTTGAATTTAAATCCATTTTCCTCTGACCAGCCCCCACGGCCCTGTCACCTGACTTCCTTGGGACTTACCTTTACCCTGGTGTATCCTCACCAAAGGACCTATTTTGGAACAGCCCAGGAGCCTGCAAAGGACTGAGCCATCACTCTGCTGCAGTTGGAGATTTTCCCCTCCATTTTCACCCTTGACCCCCACATGTGTAATGACACAATGTACATGCTGCATCCATGCAGACAACCCCCAGAATCGGGCATTGAGGTCCCTTCCCAAGAACCTGCAGTCCCACTGTACTGTTACCCAGATTTCTCCATGTGGCAGCTGACCAGTGGGACATGGGTGCCCCCACCCTGAGGGAGGAGAGCTGTTTAAGGCATGCTCCCCCTCCCGGCTAGCTTCCAAACAACCCAAGACAAACCTGTGTCATGAAACTAGCAAGTGGTACCTCTACTGTGGTGCTACTGGGCTAGATCTACTGCTGTGGTTCTGGGCTAGCTCAACTGCAGTGCTACTGGGCTAGCTCTACTGTGGTGCTACTGTGCTAGCTGTACTGTGGTGCTACTATGCTAGCTCTACTGTGGTGTTACTGGGTTAGCTCTACTGCTGTGGTACTGGGTTAGCTCAACTGCAGTGCTACTGGGCTAGCTCTACTGCAGTGCTACAGAGCTAGCTCTACTATGGTGCTACAGGGCTAGCTCTACTGCAATGCTACTTGGCTAACTCTACTGCAGTGCTACTGAGCTGACTGTACTGTGGTGCTACTGGGCTAGCTCTACTGCTGTGCTACTGGGCTAGCTCTACTGTGGTGCTACAGAGCTAGCTCTACTGTGGTGCTACTAGGCTAGCTCTACTGTGGTGCTACTCGGCTAGCTCTACTGTGGTCTTACCGGGCTAGCTGTACTATGGTGCTACTGGGCTAGGCTCTGTTGAGGTGCTACTGGGCTAGCTGTACTGTGGTGATACTGGGTTAGCTCCACTGCAGTGCTACTTGGCCAGCTCTACTGTGGTGTTACTGGGCTAGCTGCACTGTGGGTGCTACTGGGCTAGCTCTACTGTGGTGCTATTGTGCTAGCTGTACTGTGGTGCTACTGGGCTAGCTCTACTGTGATGTTACTGGGCTAGCTCTGCTGTGGTGCTACTGGGGCTAGCCTCCATCAGGGAGGCCACAGAGCTAGTACTATCATGTGCTACAGAACTAGCCCCCACTGTGGTGCTACTGGGCTACGTCTACTGTGGTGCTACAGAACTAGCTCTACTGTGATGCTACTAGGTTAGCTTTACTGTGGTGATACTGGGCCAGCTCTACTGTGGTGCTACTGTGCTAGCTCTACTGCGGTGCTACAGAACTAGCTCTACTGTGGTGCTACAGAGCTAGTTCTACTGTGGTGCTACTAGGCTAGCTTTACTGTGGTGCTACAGGGCTAGCTCTACTGTGGTGCAACAGGGCTAGCACTACTGCGGTGCTACAGAACTAGCTCTACTGTGGTGCTACTAGGCTAGCTTTACTGTGGTGCTACAGAGCTAGCTCTACTGTGGTGCAACTGGGCTAACTCTACTGTGGTGTTACAGGGCTAGCTCTACTGTGGTGCTACTGTGCTAGCTGTACTGTGGTGCTACTATGCTAGCTCTACTGTGGTGCTACTGGGTTAGCTCTACTGCTGTGGTACTGGGTTAGCTCAACTGCAGTGCTACTGGGCTAGCTCTACTGCAGTGCTACAGAGCTAGCTCTACTATGGTGCTACAGGGCTAGCTCTACTGCAATGCTACTTGGCTAACTCTACTGCAGTGCTACTGAGCTGACTCTACTGCAGTGCTACTGGGCTAGCTCTACTGCTGTGCTACTGGGCTAGCTCTACTGTGGTGCTACAGAGCTAGCTCTACTGTGGTGCTACTAGGCTAGCTCTACTGTGGTGCTACTCGGCTAGCTCTACTGTGGTCTTACCGGGCTAGCTGTACAATGGTGCTACTGGGCTAGCTCTATTGAGGTGCTACTGGGCTAGCTGTACTGTGGTGATACTGGGCTAGCTCTACTGCAGTGCTACTGGGCTAGTTCTACTGTGGTGTTACTGGGCTAGCTGTACTGTGGTGCTACTGGGCTAGCTCTACTGTGGTGCTATTGTGCTAGCTGTACTGTGGTGCTACTGGGCTAGCTCTACTGTGATGTTACTGGGCTAGCTCTACTGTGGTGCTACTGGGCTAGCTCTACTGTGGTGCTACAGAGCTAGTACTACTGCGGTGCTACAGAACTAGCTCTACTGTGGTGCTACTGGGCTACGTCTACTGTGGTGCTACAGAACTAGCTCTACTGTGATGCTACTAGGTTAGCTTTACTGTGGTGATACTGGGCCAGCTCTACTGTGGTGCTACTGTGCTAGCTCTACTGCGGTGCTACAGAACTAGCTCTACTGTGGTGCTACAGAGCTAGTTCTACTGTGGTGCTACTAGGCTAGCTTTACTGTGGTGCTACAGGGCTAGCTCTACTGTGGTGCAACAGGGCTAGCACTACTGCGGTGCTACAGAACTAGCTCTACTGTGGTGCTACTAGGCTAGCTTTACTGTGGTGCTACAGAGCTAGCTCTACTGTGGTGCAACTGGGCTAACTCTACTGTGGTGTTACAGGGCTAGCTCTACTGCAGTGCAATTTGGCTAGCTCTACTGCAGTGCTACTGGGCTAGCTCTACTGTGGTGCTACGGGGCTAGTTCTACTGCAGTGCTACAGAGCTAGTTCTACTGCGGTGCTACAGAGCTATCTCTACTGTGGTGCTACTGGGCTAGCTCTACTGTGGTGCTACAGAGCTATCTCTACTGTGGTGTTACTGGGCTAGCTCTACTGCGGTGCTACAGAGCTAGTTCTACTGCAGTGCTACAGAGCTATCTCTACTGCAGTGCTATTTGGCTAGCTCTACTGCAGTGCTACGAGGCCAGTTCTACTGTGGTGCTACAGAGTTAGTTCTACTGTGGTGCTACAGAGCTAGTTCTACTGCGGTGCTACAGAGCTGTCTCTACTGTGGTGCTACTGGGCTAGCTCTACTGTGGTGCTACTGTGCTAGCTGTACTGTGGTGCCAGTGGGCTAGCTCTACTATGGTGCTACTGTGCTAGTTCTACTGTGGTGTTGCTGGGCTAGCTCTACTATGGTGCTACTGTGCTAGTTCTACTGTGGTGTTGCTGGGCTAGCTCTACTGCGGTGCTACTGTGCTAGCTCTACTGTAGTGCTACTGGGCTAGCTCTACTGTGGTGCTCCTGGGCTAGCTCTGCTGTGGTGTTACTGGCCTAGCTCTACTGTGGTGCTATTGTGCTAGCTCTACTGTGGTGCTACTGTGCTAGCTCTACTATGGTGCTACTGGGCTAGCTCTACTGTGGTGTTATTGGGCTAGCTCTACTGTGGTGCTTCTGGGCTAGCTCTACTGTGGTGCTAATGGGCAAACTCTACTGTGGTGCTACTGGGCTAGCTCTGCTGTGGTGCTACTGGGCTAGCTCTACTGTGGTGCTACTGTACTAACTCTAATCAGGGTGCTACAGAGCTAGCGCTAGTGTGGTGCTACTGGGCTAGCTCTACTGTGGTGCTACTGGGCTAGCTCTACTGTGGTGCTACTGGGCTAGCTCTACCGTGGTGCTACTGGGCAAGTTCTACTGTAGTGCTACAGGGATAGCTCTACTGTGGTGCTACTAGGCTAGTTCTACTGTGGTGTTATTGGGCTAGCTGTACTGTGGTGCTACCAGGCTAGCTCTACTGTGGTGTTATTGGGCTAGCTCTACTGTGGTGCTACTGGGCAAGTTCTACTGCAGTGCTTCAGAGCTAGCTCTACTGCGGTGCTACAGAGCTAGCTCTACTGCGGTGCTACAGAGCTAGCTCTGCTGTGGTGCTACTAAGCTAGCTCTACTGTGGTGCTCCTGGGCTAGCTGTACTGTGGTGCTACTGGGTTAGCTCTACTGTGGTGCTCCTGGGCTAGCTCTACTGTGGTGCTACTGGGTTAGCTCTACTGTGGTGCTACTGGGCTATCTGTACTGTGGTGCTACTGTACAAGCTCTACTACGGTGCTACAGAGGTAGCGCTAATGTGGTGCTACTGGGCTAGCTCTACTGTGGTGATACTGGCCTTGCTGTACTGTGGTGCAAGTGGGCTAGCTCAACTGTGGTGTTATTGGGCTAGCTCTACTGTGGTGCTTCTGGGCTAGCTCTACTGTGGTGCTTCTGGGTTAGCTCTACTGTGGTGTTATTGGGCTAGCTCTACTGTGGTGCTACTAGGCTAGCTCTACTGTGGTGCTTCTGGGTTAGCTCTGCTGTGGTGCTACTGGGCTAGCTCTACTGTGGTGCTACTATACTAGCTCTACTATGGTGCTACAGAGCTAGCGCTAATGTGGTGCTACTGGGCTAGCTCTACTGTGGTGCTACTGGCCTAGCTCCACTGTAGTGCTACAGGACTAGCTCTACTGTGGTGCTACTAGGCTAGCTCTACTGTGGTTTTATTGGGCTAGCTGTACTGTGGTGCTACTGGGCTAGCTCTACTGCAGTGCTACAGAGCTAGCTCTGCTGTGGTGCTACAGGGCTAGCTCTACTGTGGTGTTATTGTGCTAGCTCTACTGTGGTGTTATTGGGCTAGCTCTACTGTGGTGTTATTGGGCTAGCCTCTCCTGGATGCTTCTGGGCAGCTGTACTGTGGTGCTACTGGGTTAGCTCTACTGTGGTGCTACTGGGCTATCTGTACTGTGGTGCTACTGTCACTAGCTCTACTACGGTGCTACAGCGGTAGCACTAATGTGGTGCTACTGGGCTAGCCTCTCACTGTGGTGCTATTGTGCTAGCTGTAGTGCGGTAGTACTTGGCTAGCTGTGGTCATGTGCTACTGGGTTAGTTGTACTAAGTGGGTTACTGAGCTAGCTCCACTGTGGTGCTACTGGGCTAGCTCTACTGAGGTGCTACTGGGCTAGCTCTACTGTGGTGCTACTGGGTTAGCTCTCACTGAGGTGCTACTGGGCTTGCTCTACTGTGGTGCTACTGGGCTAACTCTTCTGTGGTGCTACTGGGCTAGCTCTACTGTGGTGCTACTGGGCTAGCTCTGCTGTGGTGCTACTGGGCTAGCTCACTGTGGTGCTACTGTACTAACTCTACTACGGTGCACAGAGCTAGCGCTAATGTGGTGCTACTGGGCTAGCTCTCACTGTGGTGCTACTGGGCTAGCTGTAGTGCAGTAGTGCTTGGTTAGCTGTATTGTTGTACATTGGGCTGGCTGTACTGCAGCAAGTTACTGAGCTAGCTCTACTGTGGTGCTACTGGGCTAGGGGCTCTACTATGGTGCTTCTGGGCTAGCCTCTACTGTGGTGCTAATGGCAAGCCTCACTGTGGTGCTACTGGGATAGCTCTGCTGTGGTGCCACTGGGCTAGCTCCACTGTGGTGCTACTGTACTAACTCTACTACGGTGCTACAGAGCTAGCGCTAATGTGGTGCCACTGGGCTAGCTCTACTGTGGTGCTACTGGGCTAGCTGTAGTGCAGTAGTGCTTGGCTAGCTGTATTGCTGTGCTACTGGGCTAGCTGCACTGCAGTGTTACTGAGCTAGCTCTCACTGTGGTGCTACTGGCCAGCTCTACTGAGGTGCCACTGGGCCAGCTCTCACTGTGGTGCTACTGGGTTAGCCTCTACTGAGGTGCCACTGGGCTTGCTCTACTGTGGTGCTACTGGGCTAACTCTTCTGTGGTGCTACTGGGCTAGCTCTACTGTGGTGCTACTGGGCTAGCCTCCACTGTGGTACTACTGAGCTAGCTCTACTGTGGTGCTACTGGGCCAGTTTCCCCCACTGTGGTGCTCCTAAGAAGTTCTACTGTAGTGCTACAGGGATAGCTCTACTGTGGTGCTACTAGGCTAGTTCTACTGTGGTGTTATTGGGCTAGCTGTAATGTGGTGCTACCAGGCTAACTCTACTGTGGTGTTATTGGGCTAGCTCTACTGTGGTGCTACTGGGCTAGCTCTACCGTGGTGCTACTGGGCAAGTTCTACTGTAGTGCTACAGGGATATCTCTACTGTGGTGCTACTGGGCTAGTTCTCACTGTGGTGTTATTGGGCTAGCTGTACTGTGTGCTACCAGGCTAGCTCTCTACTGTGTGTTATTGGGCTAGCTCACTGTGATGCTACTGGGCAAGTTCTACTGCAGTGCTTCAGAGCTAGCTCTGCTGTGGTGCTACAGAGCTAGCTCTTCAGGTGCTAGAGCCAGCTCTGCTGTGGTGCTACTAAGCTAGCTCTACTGTGGTGCTCCTGGGCTAGCTGTACTGTGGTGCTACTGGGTTAGCTCTACTGTGGTGCTACTGGGCCATCTTGTACTGTGGTGCTACTGTACAAGCTCTACTACGGGTGCTACAGAGGTAGCGCCAATGTGGTGCTACTGGGCCAGCCTCTACTGTGGTGTTACTGGCCTTGTTGTACTGTGGTGCTAGTGGGCTAGCTTTCACTGTGGTGTTATTGGGCTAGGCTCCACTGTGGTGCCTCTGGGCTAGCTCTCACTGTGGTGCTTCTGGGTTAGCTCTACTGTGGTGTTATTGGGCTAGCTCCACTCTGGTGCTACTATACTAGCTCTACTACGGTGCTACAGAGCTAGCGCTAATGTGGTGCCACTGGGCTAGCTCTCACTGTGGTGCTACTGGTCTAGCCTCCACTGTAGTGCTGCAGGACTAGCCCCACTGTGGTGCTACTAGGCTAGCCCCCACTGTGGTTTTATTGGGCTAGCTGTACTGTGGTGCTACACTGGGCTAGCTCTACTGCAGTGCTACACAGAGCTAGCTCCTCTGTGGTGCTACAGGCTAGCCTCCACTGTGGTGCTACTGTGCTGAGCTCTACTATGGTGCTACTGGGTTAGCTCTCTACTGTGGTGTTATTGGCCAGCCTCTACTGTGGTGCTTCTGGGCTAGCTCTCATCAGGTGCTAATGGCAAGCCTCTACTGTGGTGCTACTGGGCCAGCTCTGCTGTGGTGCCACTGGGCCAGCCTCTACTGTGGTGCTACTGTACTAACTCTACTACGGTGCTACAGAGCTAGCGCTTAATGTGGTGCTACTGGGCTAGTCTCTACTGTGGTGCTACTGGGGCTAGCTGTAGTGCAGTAGTGCTTGGTTAGCTGTATTGGTTGTGCTACTGGGCTAGCTGTACTGGTGCAGTGTTACTGAGCTAGCTCTACTGTGGTGCTACTGGGCTAGCTCTACTGAGGTGCTACTGGGCTAGCTTCCACTGTGGTGCTACTGGGTTAGCTCTACTGAGGTGCTACTGGGCTTGCTCTACTGTGGTGCTACTGGGCTAACTCTTCTGTGGTGCTACTGGCTAGCTCTACTGAGGTGCTACTGGGCTAGCTCTACTGTGGTGCTACTGGGTTAGCTCTACTGAGGTGCTACTGGGCTAGCTCTTCTGTGGTGCTACTGAGGCTAACTCTTCCTGGTGCTACTGGGCTAGCTCTCCTGTGGTGCCACTGGGCTACCTCTACTTTGATGCCACTGGGCTAGCTCTCATCATGTGCTACAGGGCTAGCTCTACTGCAGTGCTACAGAACTAGCTCTACTGCAGTGCTATTGGGCTAGTTCTCACTGTGGTGCTACTGGGCTAGCTAGAAAAGGGGTGGTACTTGGCTAGCTGTATCTGGTGCTACTGGGCTAGCTGTGCTGTGGTGTTACTGAGCTAGCTCTACTGTGGTGCTACTGGGCTAGCACAACTGAGGTGCTACTGGGCTAGCTCTACTGTGGTGCTATTGGGTTAGCTCTACTGAGGTGCTACTGCTGGCTAGCTCTACTGTGGTGCTACTGGGCTAACTCTTCTGTGGTGCTGCTGGGCTAGCTCTACTGTGGTGCTACTGGGCTACCTCTACTTTGATGCCACTGGGCTAGCTCTACTGTGGTGCTACAGGGCTAGCTCTACTGCAGTGCTACAGAACTAGCTCTACTGCAGTGCTATTGGGCTAGCTCTACTGTGGTGCTACTGTGCTAGCTCTACTGCGGTGCTACTGGGCTAGCTCTACTGCGGTGCTACTGTGCTAGTGCTACTGTGGTGCTACTGTGCTAGCTCTACTTTAATGCCATTGGGCTAGCTCTACTGTGGTGCTGCAGGGCTAGCTCTACTGCAGTGCTACAGATCTAGCTCTACTGCAGTGCTACTGGGCTAGCTCTACTGTGGTGCTACTGGGCTAGCTCTACTGTGGTGTTACTGGGCTAGCTCTACTGTCGTGCTAGTGGGCTAGCTCTGCTATGGTGCTACTGTGCTAGTTCTACTGTGGTGTTGCTGGACTAGCTCTACTATGGTGCTACTGTGCTAGTTCTACTGTGGTGTTGCTGAGCTAGCTCTACTGCGGTGCTACTGTGCTAGCTCTACTGTAGTGCTACTGGGCTAGCTCTACTGTGGTGCTCCTGGGCTAGCTCTGCTGTGGTGTTACTGGCCTAGCTCTACTGTGGTGCTATTGTGCTAGCTCTACTGTGGTGCTACTGTGCTAGCTCTACTATGGTGCTACTGGGCTAGCTCTACTGTGGTGTTATTGGGCTAGCTCGCTGTGGTGCTACTGGGCTAGCTTTGCTGTGGTGCTACTGGGCTAGCTCTACTGTGGTGCTACTGTACTAACTCCTACTACGGTGCTACTGGGCTAGGGCTCTACTGTGGGGCTACTGGGCTAGCCTCCCACTGTGGTACTACTGAGCTAGCTCTACTGTGGTGCTACTGGGCCAGTTTCCCCCACTGTGGTGCTCCTAAGAAGTTCTACTGTAGTGCTACAGGGATAGCTCTACTGTGGTGCTACTAGGCTAGTTCTACTGTGGTGTTATTGGGCTAGCTGTAATGTGGTGCTACCAGGCTCAACTCTACTGTGGTGTTATTGGGCTAGCTCTACTGTGGTGCTACTGGGCTAGCCTCTACCGTGGTGCTACTAGGCAAGTTCTCACTGTAGTGCTACAGGATAGCTCTCACTGTGGTGCTACTAGGCTAGTTCTACTGTGGTGTTATTGGGCTAGCTGTACTGTGGTGCTACCAGGCTAGCCTCTACTGTGGTGTTGGCTGGGCTAGCTCTCTACTGTGATGCTACTGGGCAAGTTCTACTGCAGTGCTTCAGAGCTAGCTCTGCTATGGTGCTACAGAGCTAGCTCTCTTCAGGTGCACAGAGCCAGCTCTGCTTGTGGTGCTACTTCTAAGCTAGCTCTACCTGTGGTGCTCCTGGGCTAGCTGTACTGTGGTGGTACTGGGTTAGCTCTACTGTGGTGCTACTGGGCCATCTTGTACTGTGGTGCTACTGTACAAGCTCCACTACGGGTGCTACAGAGGTAGCGCCAATGTGGTGCTACTGGGCCAGCCTCTACTGTGGTGTTACTGGTCTTGCTGTACTGTGGTGCTAGTGGGCTAGCCTTCACTGTGGTGTTATTGGGCTAGCCTCACTGTGGTGCTCTGGGCTAGCTCTACTGTGGTGCTTCTGGGTTAGCTCTACTGTGGTGTTATTGGGCTACGTCTACTGTGGTGCTACTATACTAGCTCTACTACGGGTGCTAAGCAGAGTCAAGCACTAATGTGGTGCTACTGGGCTAGCTCTACTGTGGTGCTACTGGCCTAGCTCCACTGTAGTGCTACAGGACTAGCTCCACTGTGGTGCTACTAGGCTAGCCCCACTGTGGTTTTATTGGGCTAGCTGTACTGTGGTGCTCACTGGGCTAGCTCTACTGCAGTGCTACACAGAGCTAGCTCTTCTGTGGGCCACAGGGCTAGCCTCCACTGTGGTGCTACTGTGCTAGCTCTACTATGGTGCTACTGGGTTAGCCTCACTGTGGTGTTATTGGGCCAGCTCTCACTGTGGTGCTTCTGGGCTAGCTCTACTGTGGTGCTAATGGGCAAGCTCTACTGTGGTGCTACTGGGCTAGCTCTGCTGTGGTGCTACTGGGCTAGCTCTACTGTGGTGCTACTGTACTAACTCTACTACGGTGCTACAGAGCTAGCGCTAATGTGGTGCTACTGGGCTAGCTCTACTGTGGTGCTACTGGGCTAGCTGTAGTGCAGTAGTGCTTGGCTAGCTGTATTGCTGTGCTACTGGGCTAGCTGTACTTGCAGTGTTACTGAGCTTGGCTTCTACTGTGGTGCTACTGGCCAGCTCTACTGAGGTGCCACTGGGCTAGCTCTCACTGTGGTGCTACTGGGTTAGCCTCTACTGAGGTGCCACTGGGCTTGCTCTCACTGTGGTGCTACTGGGCTAACTCTTCTGTGGTGCTACTGGCTAGCTCTACTGTGGTGCTACTGGGCTAGCTCTCCACTGTGGTACTACTGAGCTAGCTCTACTGTGGTGCTACTGGGCCAGCTTCTCCCACTGTGGTGCTCCTAAGAAGTTCTACTGTAGTGCCACAGGGATAGCTCTACTGTGGTGCTACTAGGCTAGTTCTACTGTGGTGTTATTGGGCTAGCTGTAATGTGGTGCTACCAGGCTAACTCTACTGTGGTGTTATTGGGCTAGTTCTACTGTGGTGCTACTGGGCTAGCTTCTACCGTGGTGCTACTACAAGTTCTACTGTAGTGCTACAGGATAGCTCTTACTGTGGTGCTACTAGGCTAGTTCTACTGTGGTGTTATTGGGCTAGCTGTACTGTGGTGCTACCAGGCTAGCTCTACTGTGGTGTTATTGGGCTAGCTCTACTGTGATGCTACTGGGCAAGTTCTACTGCAGTGCTTCAGAGCTAGCTCTGCTGCGGTGCTACAGAGCTAGCTCTTCTGCGGTGCTACAGAGCTAGCTCTGCTGTGGTGCTACTAAGCTAGCTCTACTGTGGTGCTCCTGGGCTAGCTGTACTGTGGTGGTACTGGGTTAGCTCTACTGTGGTGCTACTGGGCCATCTTGTACTGTGGTGCTACTGTACAAGCTCCACTACGGTGCTACAGAGGTAGCGCCAGTGGTGCTACTGGGCAGCCTCTACTGTGGTGTTACTGGCCTTGCTGTACTGTGGTGCTAGTGGGCTAGCTCACTGTGGTGTTATTGGGCCAGCTCTACTGTGGTGCTCTGGGCTAGCTCCACTGTGGTGCTTCCGATAGCCCACTTGTTATTGGGCTAGCTCCACTCTGGTGCTACATACTAGCTCCACCACGGTGCTACAGAGCTAGCGCCAATGTGGTGCCACTGGGCTAGCCTCACTGTGGTGCTACTGGTCTAGCCTCCACTGTAGTGCTGCAGGACTAGCCCCACTGTGGTGCTACTAGGCTAGCCCCACTGTGGTTTTATTGGGCTAGCTGTACTGTGGTGCTCACTGGGCTAGCTCTACTGCAGTGCTACACAGAGCTAGCTCTCTGTGGTGCTACAGGCTAGCTCCACTGTGGTGCTACTGTGCTAGCTCTACTATGGTGCTACTGGGTTAGCTCTACTGTGGTGTTATTGGGCCAGCCTCCACTGTGGTGCTTCTGGGCTAGCTCTCATGTGGTGCTAATGGGCAAGCCCTACTGTGGTGCTACTGGGCTAGCTCTGCTGTGGTGCCACTGGGCCAGCCTCTACTGTGGTGCTACTGTACTAACTCTACTACGGTGCTACAGAGCTAGCGCTAATGTGGTGCTACTGGGCTAGCTCTACTGTGGTGCTACTGGGCTAGCTGTAGTGCAGTAGTGCTTGGCTAGCTGTATTGCTGTGCTACTGGGCTAGCTGTACTGCAGTGTTACTGAGCTAGCTCTACTGTGGTGCTACTGGGCTAGCTCTACTGAGGTGCTACTGGGCTAGCTCTACTGTGGTGCTACTGGGTTAGCTCTACTGAGGTGCTACTGGGCTTGCTCTACTGTGGTGCTACTGGGCTAACTCTTCTGTGGTGCTACTGGGCTAGCTCTACTGTGGTGCTACTGGGCTACCTCTACTTTAATGCCACTGGGCTAGCTCTACTGTGGTGCTACAGGGCTAGCTCTACTGCAGTGCTACAGAACTAGCTCTACTGCAGTGCTATTGGGCTAGCTCTACTGTGGTGCTACTGGGCTAGCTGTAGTGCGGTGGTACTTGGCTAGCTGTATTGTGGTGCTACTGGGCTAGCGTAACTGCGGTGTTACTGAGCTAGCCTCCACTGTGGTGCCACTGGGCTAGCTCTACTGAGGTGCTACTGGGCTAGCTCTCACTGTGGTGCTACTGGGTTAGCTCTTCTGAGGTGTTACTGGGCCAGCTCTCACTGTGGTGCTACTGGGCTAACTCTTCTGTGGTGCTGCTGGGCTAGCTCTGCTGTGGTGCCACTGGGCTACCTCTACTTTGATGCCACTGGGCTAGCTCTACTGTGGTGCCACAGGGCTAGCTCTACTGGAGTGCTACAGAACTAGCTCTACTGCAGTGCTATTGGGCTAGCCTCTACTGTGGTGCTACTGGGCTAGGGTCTATCGCGGTGCTACTGGGCTAGCTCTCATTATGGGTGCTACTGTGTGCTAGCGCTACTGTGGTGCTACTGTGCTAGCTCTACTTTGATGCCATTGGGCTAGCTCTATCTGCGGTGCTACTGGGCTAGCTCTACTGTGGTGCTACTGGGCTACCTCTACTTTGATGCCACGGGCTAGCCTCACTGTGGTGCAACAGGCTAGCTCTCCATCATGTGCTACTGTGCTAGCGCCACTGTGGTGCTACTGTGCTAGCTCTACTTTGATGCCATTGGGCTAGCTCTACTGTGGTGCTGCAGGGCTAGCTCTGCTGCAGTGCTACAGAACTAGCTCTACTGCAGTGCTACTGGGCTAGCTCTACTGTGGTGCTACTGGGCTAGTTCTACTGTGGTGCTACTGGGTTAGCCTCACTGAGGTGCTACTGGGCTAGCCTCTACTGTGGTGCTACTGGGCTAACTCTTCTGTGGTGCTACTGGGCTAGCCCTACTGTGGTGCTACTGGGCTACCTCTACTTTGATGCCACTGGGCTAGCTCTACTGTGGTGCTACAGGGCTAGCTTCCATTGCAGTGCTACAGAACTAGCTCTACTGCAGTGCTACTGGGCTAGCCTCTCTACTGTGGTACTACTGCTATTAGCTCTACTGTGGTACTACTACTGTGCTAGCTCTACTGTGCTCACGGGGCTAGCCTACTGTGGTGCTACTAGTCTAGCTCTACTGTGGTGCTACTGGGCTAGTCCTCATCAGTGTACTACTGTGCTAGCTCTACTGTGTGCTACTGTGCTAGCTCTCACTGTGGTGCTAGTGGGCTAGCTCTACTGTGGTGCTACTAGGCTAGCTGTACCAGTGTGGTACTTGTTAGCTGTATTGCGTGTCACTGGGATAGCTCACCTGTGGTGCTCCTGGGGTAGCTCTACTGTAGTGCTACTGAGCAAGCTCTACTTGGTGCTACAGGTCTAGCCTCTACTGCAGTGCTACATAACTAGCTCCACTGCAGTGCTACTGGGCTAGCTCTCACTGTGGTGCTACTGGACCAGCTGTACTGCTGGCACTCACTGTGCTAGCCCTTCTGTGGTGCCACTGTGCTAGCCCACTGTGGTGCCACTGGGCTAGCTCCCACTGTGGTGCCACTAGGCTAGCCTCACTGTGGTGCTACTGGGCTAGCCCTCTCATGGTACTACTGTGGTAGTTTCTACTGTGCTACTGGTGCTAGCTCTACTGTGGTGCTAGTGGGCTAGGCTCTACTGTGGTGCTACTAGGCTAGCTGTACTGTGGTGGTACTTGGCTATTGTATTATGTGTTACTGGGCTAGCTGTACTTATGTGTTACTGAGCTGAAGTTGTGCTGCGGTGTTACTGAGCTAGCTCTACTGTGGTGCTACTGGGCTAGGTCTACTGTGGTGCTACTGGGTTAGCTTTACTGAGGTGCTACTGGGCTAGCTCTACTGTGGTGCTACTGTGCTAGCTCTGCTGTGGTGCTACTGTGCTAGCTCTACTTTGATGCCACTGGGCTAGCTCTACTGTGGTGCTGCAGAGCTAGCTCTACTGCAGTGCTACTGGGCTACCTGTACTGCAGAACTACTGGGCTAGCTGTACTGTGGTGCTACTGGGCTAGCTCTACTGTGGTACTACTGTGCTAGCTCTACTGTGGTGCTACAGTGCTAGTTTCATTGGTGCTACAGGGGTAGCTGTACTGTGGTGCTTTTAGGCTAGCTCTGCTGTGGTGCTACTGGGCTAGCCCCACTGCGGTATTACTGTTCTAGCTCTCACTGTGTTGCTACTGTGCTAGCTCTACTGTGGTGCTACTAGGCTAGCTGTACTGGTGGTTACTTGGTTAGCTGTATTGTGGTGTCACTGGCTAGCTCATCTGTGGTGCTCCTGGGCTAGCTCTACTGTGGTGTTCCTGGGCTAGTCTCTACTGCAGTGCTACTGAGCAATCTCTAGTCTGGTGCTACAGGTCTAGCTCTATCAGTAGTGCTACAGAACTAGCCTGCTGCAGTGCTACTGGGCTAGCTCTACTGTGGTGCTAATGGACTAGCTCTACTGCAGTACTGCTGTGCTAGCTCTTCTGTTGGACTACTGTGCTAGCTCTACTGTGGTGCTACTGTGCTAGCTCTGCTTGTGGTGCTACTAGGCTAGCTCTACTGTGTTGCCACTGGCCAGCCCCACTGCGGTACTACTGTGCTAGCTCTACTGTGTTGCTACTGTGCTAGCTCTACTGTGGTGCTACTAGGCTAGCTCTACTGTGGTGCTACTAGGCTAGCTGTACTGTGGTGGTACTTGGCTAGCTGATGTATGGTGCTACTGGGCTAGCTGTCACTGCGTGTTACTGAGCTAGATCTGCTGCGGTGTTACTGAGCTAGCTCTACTGTGGTGCTACTGGGTTAGCTTTACTAAGGTGGTACTGGGCTAGCTGTAGTGTGGTGCTACTGGGCTAGCTCTACTGTGGTGCTACTGGGCTACCTCTACTGTGGTGCTACTGGGCTAGCTCTACTTTGGTGCTACTAGGCTAGCTCTACTGTGGTGCAACTGGGCTAGCTCTACTTCGGTACTACTGTGCTAGCTCTACTGTGTTGCTACTGTGCTAGCTCTACTGTGGTGCTAGTGGGCTAGCTCTACTGTGGTGCTACTAGGCTAGCTGTACTAGTGTGGTACTTGGCTAGCTGTATTGCAGTGTCACTGGGCTATTCTCACCTGTGGTGCTCCTGGGCTTGTTTCTACTGTGGTGTTCCTGGGCTAGCTCTACTGTAGTGCTACTGAGCACGCTCTACTCTGGTGCTACAGGTCTAGCCTCTACTGCAGTGCCACAGAACTAGCTCTACTGCAGTGCTACTGGGCTAGCTCTACTGTGGTGCTCACTGGACTAGCTCTCACTGCGGTACTACTGTGCTAGTCTTCTGTGGTGCTACTGTGCTAGCTCTACTGTGGTGCTACTGGGCTAGCTCTACTGTGGTGCTACTAGGCTAGCTTTCAGCCGGTGCTACTGGGCTAGCCCTACTGCAGTACTACTGTGCTAGCTCTACTGTGTTGCTACTAGGCTAGCTGTACTGTGGTGGTACTTGGTTAGCTGTATTATGTGTGCTACTGGGCTAAGCTGTACTATGTGTTACTGAGCTAGCCTGCTGCAGTGTTACTGAGCTTGCTCTACTGTGGTGCTACTGGGCTAACTCTACTGTGGTGCTACTGGGTTAGCTTTACTGAGATGCTACTGGGTTTTCTCTACTGCGGTGCTACTGTGCTAGCTCTGCTGTGGTGCTACTGTGCTAGCTCTACTTTGATGCCACTGGGCTAGCTCTACTGTGGTGCTGCATGGCTAGCTCTACTGCAGTGCTACTGGGCTAGCTCTACTGCAGTGCTACTGGGTTAGCTCTACTGTGGTGCTACTGGGCTAGCTCTACTGTGGTACTACTGTGCTAGCTCCACTGTGGTGTTACTGTGCTAGCTCTACTGTGGTGCTACAGGCTATCTCTACTGTGTTGCTACTGTGCTAGTTTCTACTGTGGTGCTAGTGGGCTAGCTCTCACTGTGGTGCTACTAGGCTAGCTGTACCGGGTGGTACTTGGCTAGCTGTATTATGGTGTCACTGGGCTAGCTCACCTGTGGTGCCCTGGCTTACTCTCACTGTGGGGTTTCTGGCCAGCTCTACTGTAGTGCTACTGAGCATGCTCTACTCTGGTGCTACAGGTCTAGCCTCACTGCAGTGCTACAGAACTAGCTCTCACTGCAGTGCTACTGGGCTAGCTCTCACTGTGGTGCTACTGGACTAGCTCCACCGTGGTACTACTGTGCTAGCTCTTCTGTGGTGCTACTGTGCTAGCTCTCCACTGTGGTGCTACTAGGCTAGCCTCTACTGTGGTGCTACTGGCTAGCCCTACTGCAGTACTACTGTGCTAGCCTCTACTGTGTTGCTACTGTGCTAGCTCCTACTGTGGTGCTTGTGGGCGAGCCTCACTGTGGTGCTGCTAGGTTAGCTGTACTGTGGTGGGCACTTTGGCTGAAGGTATCATGGGTGCTACTGGGCTAGCTGTACTCAAGTGGTGCTACTGAGCTAGCCCTGCTGCAGTGTTACTGAGCTAGCTCTACTGTGGTGCTACTGGGCTAACTCTCCACTGTGGTCTCACTGGGCTAGATTTACTGAGGTGCTACTGGGCTAGCTCTCATCATGTGCCACTGTGCTAGCTCTGCTGTGGTGCCTACTGTGCTAGCTCTACTTTGATGCCACTGGGCTAGCTCCACTGTTGTGCTGCAGGGCTAGCCCCACTGTAGTGCTACTGGGCTAGCTCTACTGCAGTGCTACTGGTCTAGCTCTACTGTGGTACTACTGTGCTAGCTTCCACTGTGGTGTTACTGTGCTAGCTCCACTGTGGTGCTACAGGGCTAGCCTCACTGTGGTGCCATTAGGCCAGCCTCTAATGTGAGCTACTGGGCCAGCCCTACTGCGGCACTACTGTGCTAGCTCTACTGTGTTGCTATTATGCTTGTTCCACTGTGGTGCTAGCGGGCTAGCTCTACTGTGGTGCTACTAGTCTAGCTGTACTAGTGGTGGTACTTGGCTAGCTGTATTATGGGTCACTGGGCTAGCTCATCTGTGGTGCCCTGGCCAGCTCTCACTGTGGTGTTCCTGGGCTAGCCTCACTGTAGTGCTACTGAGCAAGCTCTAGTCTGGTGCTACAGGTCTAGCTCTACTGCAGTGCTACAGAACTAGCTCTACTGCAGTGCTATTGGGCTAGCTCTCACTGTGGTGCTACTGGACCAGCCTCTACTGCAGTATTACTGTGCTAGCTCTTCTGTGGGACTCACTGTGCTAGCTCTCACTGTGGTGCTACTGTGCTAGCTCTGCTGTGGTGCTACTAGGCTAGCTCTGCTGTGGTGCTACTGGGCCAGCCCACTGCGTACTACTGTTCTAGCCTCCACTGTGTTGCTACTGTGCTAGCTCCACTGTGGTGCTAGTGGGCTAGGCTCTACTGTGGTGCTACTAGGCTAGCTGTACTGTGGTGGTACTTTGGCTAGCTGTATCATGTGCTACTGTTCTAGCTGTACTCATGGTGTTACTGAGCTAGCTCTGCTGCGTGTGTTACTGAGCTAGCCTCACTGTGGTGCTACTGGGCTAACTCTATTGTGGTGCTACTGGGTTAGCTTTACTGAGGTGGTACTGGGCTAGCTCTAGAGTGGTGCCACTGGGTCAGCTCTCACTGTGGTGCTACTGGGATACCCCTACTTTGATGCCACTGGGCTAGCTCTACTGTGGTGTTACAGGGCTAGCTCTGCTGCAGTGCTATAGAACTAGCTCCACTCCATGTGCTACTGGGCTAGCTCCCACTGTGGTGCCACTGGGCTAGCTCTGCTCCAGTGCCACTGTGCTAGCTCCCACTGTGGTGCCACTGTGCTAGCCTCCACTGTGGCACCACTGGGCTAGCTCTACTTTGGTGCTACTAGGCTAGCTCCCACTGTGGTGCTACTGGGCTAGCTCTTCTGTGGTACCACTGTGCTAGCTCTACTGTGTTGCCACTGTGCTAGCTTCCACTGTGGTGCTAGTGGGCTAGCCCCACTGTGGTGCTACTAGGCTAGCCCCACTGTGGTGCCACAGGGCCATCTCTACTGTGTTGCCACTGTGCTAGCTCTCACTGTGGTGCTAGTGGGCCATCTCACTGTGGTGCTACTAGGCTAGCTGTACTGGTGGTACTTGGCTAGCTGTATTATGTGTCACTGGGCTAGCTTCCACCTGTGGTGCTCCTGGGCTTACTTCCTACTGTGGGGTTTCATGGGCTGGCTCTCTACTGTAGTGCTACTGAGCATGCTCTACCTGGTGCTACAGGTCTCAGCCTCTACTGCAGTGCTACAGAACTAGCTCCACTGCAGTGCCACTGGGCTAGCTCCCACTGTGGTGCCACTGGACCAGCTCTCACTGCGCACTCACTGTGCTAGCCTTCTGTGGTGCCACTGTGCTAGCTCCACTGTGGTGCCACTGGGCTAGCCTCACTGTGGTGCCACTAGGCTAGCCTCACTGTGGTGCCACTGGGCCAGCCCTACTGCAGTACTACTGTGCTAGCTCCACTGTGTTGCTACTGTGCTAGCTCCACTGTGGTGCTTGTGGGCGAGCCCACTGTGGTGCTACTAGGTTAGCTGTACTGTGCAGGTCACTTTGGCTGAAGGTATCATGGGTGCTACTGGGCTAGCTGTACTCAAGTGGTGCTACTGAGCTAGCCCTGCTGCAGTGTTACTGAGCTAGCTCTACTGTGGTGCTACTGGGCTAACTCCCACTGTGGTCTCACTGGGCTAGATTTACTGAGGTGCTACTGGGCTAGCCTCATCATGTGCTACTGTGCTAGCTCTGCTGTGGTGCCACTGTGCTAGCTCCACTTTGATGCCACTGGGCCAGCCCACTGTTGTGCTGCAGGGCTAGCCCCACTGTAGTGCTACTGGGCTAGCTCTACTGCAGTGCTACTGGTCTAGCTCTACTGTGGTACTACTGTGCTAGCTCTACTGTGGTGTTACTGTGCTAGCTCTACTGTGGTGCTACAGGGCTAGCTCTACTGTGGTGCTATTAGGCTAGCTCTAATGTGGTGCTACTGGGCTAGCCCTACTGCGGTACTACTGTGCTAGCTCTACTGTGTTGCTATTATGCTTGCTCTACTGTGGTGCTAGCGGGCTAGCTCTACTGTGGTGCTACTAGTCTAGCTGTACTGCGGTGGTACTTGGCTAGCTGTATTGCGGTGTCACTGGGCTAGCTCATCTGTGGTGCTCCTGGGCTAGCTCTACTGTGGTGTTCCTGGGCTAGCTCTACTGTAGTGCTACTGAGCAAGCTCTAGTCTGGTGCTACAGGTCTAGCTCTACTGCAGTGCTACAGAACTAGCTCTACTGCAGTGCTACTGGGCTAGCTCTACTGTGGTGCTACTGGACTAGCTCTATTGCAGTACTACTGTGCTAGCTCTTCTGTGGGACTACTGTGCTAGCTCTACTGTGGTGCTACTGTGCTAGCTCTGCTGTGGTGCTACTAGGCTAGCTCTGCTGTGGTGCCACTGGGCCAGCCCCACTGCGTGTACTACTGTGCTAGCCTCCACTGTGTTGCTACTGTGCTAGCTCCACTGTGGTGCTAGTGGGCTAGCTCTACTGTGGTGCTACTAGGCTAGCTGTACTGTGGTGGTACTTGGCTAGCTGTATTGGGTGCTACTGTTCTTGCTGTACTCATGGTGTTACTGAGCTAGCTCTGCTGCGGTGTTACTGAGCTAGCTCTACTGTGGTGCTACTGGGCTAACTCTACTGTGGTGCTACTGGGTTAGCTTTACTGAGGTGGTACTGGGCTAGCTCTAGAGTGGTGCTACTGGGCTAGCTCTACTGTGGTGCTACTGGGATACCTCTACTTTGATGCCACTGGGCTAGCTCTACTGTGGTGTTACAGGGCTAGCTCTGCTGCAGTGCTACAGAACTAGCTCTACTGCGGTGCTACTGGGCTAGCTCCCACTGTGGTGCCACTGGGCTAGCTCTGCTCCAGTGCCACTGTGCTAGCTCCACTGTGGTGCCACTGTGCTAGCCTCCACTGTGGCACCACTGGGCTAGCCTCTACTTTGGTGCTACTAGGCTAGCCCCACTGTGGTGCCACTGAGCTAGCTCTTCTGTGGTACCACTGTGCTAGCCCCACTGTGTTGCTACTGTGCTAGCTCACTGTGGTGCCAGTGGGCTAGCCTCCACTGTGGTGCTACTAGGCTAGCTGCACTGTGGTGGTACTGGGCCACCTCCACTTTGATGCCACTGGGCTAGCTCTGCTGTGGTGCTACAGGGCTAGCTTTACTGCAGTGCCACAGAACCAGCTCCACTGTGGTGCCACTGGGCTAGCTTCACTGTGGTGCTACTGGGCTAGCCTCTACTGTGGACCACTGTGCTAGCTCTACTGCAGTGCCACTGGGCTAGCCTACTGTGGTGCTACTGGGCCAGCCCTACTGTGGCACTCCTGTGCTAGGTCCACTGTGTTGCTACTGTGCTAGCTTCACTGTGGTGCTAGTGGGCTAGCTCTGCTGTGGTGCTACTTGGCTAGCTCTACCTGGTTCTACTGAGCTTGCTCACCTGTGGTGCCCTGGGCTAGCTCCATTGTGGTGCTCCTGGGCTAGCTCTCATTGTGGTGCTCCTGGACCAACCTCTGTGGTGCCACTGAGCTCAGCTCTCACTGTGGTGCTACTGAGCTAGCCTCACTGTGGTGCTACTGGGCTAGCTCCACTGTGGTGCTACTAGGCTAGCCTCACTGTGGTGCTACTGGGCCATCCCCACTGCAGTACTACTGTGCTAGCTCTACTGTGTTGCTACTGTGCTAGCTCCACTGTGGTGCTTGTGGGCTAGCTCTCACTGTGGTGCTACTAGGCTAGCTGTACTGTGGTGGTAGTCATTAGCTAGCTTATGGTGCTATTGGGCTAGCTGTACTAGGTGGTTACTGAGCTAGCTCTGCTCGTGTGTTACTGAGCTAGCCCCACTGTGGTGCTACTGGGCTAATCCTCACTGTGGTGCCACTGGGTTAGCTTTACTGAGGTGCTACTGGGATAGCTCTTCATGTGTGTTACTGTGCTAGCCTGCTGTGGTGCTACTGTGCTAGATCTACTTTGATGCCACTGGGCTAGCCTCACTGTGGTGCTGCAGGGCTAGCTCTCACTGTGGTACTACTGTGCTAGCTCTACTGTGGTGTTACTGTGCTAGCTCTACTGTGGTGCTACAGGGCTAGCCCCACTGTGGTGCTATTAGGCTAGCCTCCACTGTGGTGCTACTGGGCCAGCCCCACTGCAGTACCACTGTGCTAGCTTCCACTGTGTTGCTATTGTGCTAGCTCTGCTGTGGTGCATGGCTAGCTCCTCACTGTGGGTGCTACTAGGCTAGCTGTACTGGCGGTGGTACCTTTGGCTAGCTGTATTATGGTGTCACTGGGCTAGCCTCACCTGTGGTGCTCCTGGGCTAGCTCTACTGTGGTGTTCCTGGGCTAGCTCTACTGTAGTGCTACTGAGCAAGCTCTAGTCTGGTGCTACAGGTCTAGCTCAACTGCAGTGCTACGGAACTAGCTCTACTGCAGTGCTACTGGGCTAGCTCTACTGTGGTGCTACTGGACTAGCTCTACTGCAGTACTACTGTGCTAGCTCTTCTGTGGGACTACTGTGCTAGCTCTACTGTGGTGCTACTGGTCTAGCTGTACTGCAGTGTTACTGAGCTAGCCTCACTGTGGTGCCACTGGGCTAACTCACTATGGTGCTACTGGGTAGCTTTATTGAGGTGGTACTGGGCTAGCTCTAGTGTGGTGCCACTGGGCTAGCTCTACTGTGGTGCTACTGGGCTACCTCTACTGTGGTGCTACCTCTACTAACTCTACTACTGGTGCTATAGAGCTACGCTAATGTGGTGCTACTGGGCTAGCTCTCACTGTGGTGCTACTCGGGCTAGCTGTAGTAAGGAGTACTTGGCTAGCTGTATTCATGGGTGCTACTGGGCTAGCTGCACTGCAGTGTTACTGAGCTAGCTCTACTGTGGTGCTACTGGGCTAGCTCTACTGAGGTGCTATTGGGCTAGCTCTACTGTGGTGCCACTGGGTTAGCTCTCACTGAGGTGCTACTGGGCTAGCCTCACTGTGGTGCTACTGGGCTAACCCTTCTGTGGTGCTACTGGGCTAGCTCTACTGTGGTGCTACTGGGCTACCTCTACTTTAATGCCACTGGGCTAGCCTCACTGTGGTGCTACAGGGCTAGCTCTCACTGCTGTGCTACAGAACTAGCTCTACTGCAGTGCTATTGGCTAGTTCACTGTGGTGCTACTGGGCTAGCTGAAGCGGGTGGTACTTGGCTAGCTGTATTCATGTGCTACTGGGCTGGCTGTACTGTGGTGTTACTGAGCTAGCTCTCACTGTGGTGCTACTGGGCTAGCCTCTACTGAGGTGCTACTGGGCTAGCTCTACTGTGGTGCTACTGGGTTAGCTCCTCACTGAGGTGCTACTGGGCTAGCTCTACTGTCGGCTACTGGGCTAACTCTTCTGTGGTGCTGCTGGGCTAGCTCTACTGTGGTGCTACTGGGCTACCTCCACTTTGATGCCACTGGGCTAGGCTCCACTGTGGTGCTACAGGGCTAGCTCTCACTGCAGTTCTACAGAACTAGCTCTACTGCAGTGCCATTGGGCTAGCTCCACTGTGGTGCCACTGGGCTAGCTCTATGCTGTGCTACTGTGCTAGCACCACTGTGGTGCCACTGTGCTAGCTCTACTTTGATGCCATTGGGCTAGCTCACTGTGGTGCTGCAGGGCTAGGCCTCACTGCAGTGCTACAGAACTAGCTCCACTGCAGTGCTAATGGGCTAGCCTCACTGTGGTGCCACTGGGCTAGTTCTCACTGTGGTGCTACTGGGTTAGCTCTCACTGAGGTGCTACTGGATTAGCCTCCACTGTGGTGCTACTGGGCTAACTCTTCTGTGGTGCTACTAGGCTAGCTGTACTGTGGTGGTACTTGGCTAGCTGTATCATGGTGCTACTGGGCTAGCTGTACCTGGGTGTTACTGAGCTAGCTCTGCTGTGTGTTACTGAGCTAGCTCTCACTGTGGTGCTACTGGGCTAACTCCATTGTGGTGCTACTGGGTTAGCTTTACTGAGGTGGTACTGGGCTAGCTCTAGAGTGGTGCCACTGGGCTAGCTCTCACTGTGGTGCTACTGGGCTACCTCCCACTTTGATGCCACTGGGCCAGCTCTACTGTGGTGTTACAGGGCTAGCTCCTGCTGCAGTGCTATAGAACTAGCTCACTCTAGGTGCCACTGGGCTAGCTCCCACTGTGGTGCTACTGGGCTAGCTCTGCTCCAGTGCCACTGTGCTAGCCTCCACTGTGGTGCTACTGTGCTAGCCTCCACTGTGGCACCACTGGGCTAGCTCTCACTTTGTGCTACTAGGCTAGCCCCACTGTGGTGCTACTGGGCTAGCTCTTCTGTGGTACCACTGTGCTAGCTCCACTGTGTTGCCACTGTGCTAGCTTCACTGTGGTGCTAGTGGGCTAGCCCCACTGTGGTGCTACTAGGCTAGCCCCACTGTCGTGCCACAGGGCTATCTCTCACTGTGTTGCTACTGTGCTAGCTCTACTGTGGTGCTAGTGGGCCATCTCACTGTGGCTACTAGGCTAGCTGTACTGCGGTGGTACTTGGCTAGCTGTATCATGGGGTGTCACTGGGCTCAGTTCTCACCTGTGGTGTCCTGGGCTTACTTCCCCACTGTGGGGTTTCATGGGCTGGCTCTTACTGTAGTGCTACTGAGCATGCTCTCCTCTGGTGCTACAGGTCTAGCTCCACTGCAGTGCTACAGAACTAGCTCTACTGCAGTGCTACTGGGCTAGCTCCCACTGTGGTGCTACTGGACTAGCTTCTACTGGTCACTACTGTGCTAGCTCTCTGTGGTGCCACTGTGCTAGCTCCACTGTGGTGCCACTGGGCTAGCTCTCACTGTGGTGCTACTAGGCTAGCCTCACTGTGGTGCCACTGGGCTAGCCCTACTGCAGTACTACTGTGCTAGCCTCACTGTGTTGCTACTGTGCTAGCTCCACTGTGGTGCTTGTGGGCGAGCCCACTGTGGTGCTGCTAGGTTAGCTGTACTGTGCAGGGCACTTTGGCTGAAGGTATCATGGGTGCTACTGGGCTAGCTGTACTCAAGTGGTGCTACTGAGCTAGCCCTGCTGCAGTGTTACTGAGCTAGCTCTACTGTGGTGCTACTGGGCTAACTCCACTGTGGTTCACTGGGTAAGATTTACTGAGGTGCTACTGGGCTAGCTCTCATCATGTGCCACTGTGCTAGCTCTGCTGTGGTGCCTACTGTGCTAGCTCTACTTTGATGCCACTGGGCTAGCTCCACTGTTGTGCTGCAGGGCTAGCTCCCACTGTAGTGCTACTGGGCTAGCTCTACTGCAGTGCTACTGGTCTAGCCTCACTGTGGCACTACTGTGCTAGCTCCACTGTGGTGTTACTGTGCTAGCTCTACTGTGGTGCCACAGGGCTAGCTCCACTGTGGTGCCATTAGGCTAGCTCTAATGTGGTGCTACTGGGCCAGCCTCCACTGCGTACTCACTGTGCTAGCTCTCACTGTGTTGCTATTATGCTTGTTTCACTGTGGTGCTAGCGGGCTAGCTCTACTGTGGTGCTACTAGTCTAGCTGTACCATGGTGGTACTTGGCTAGCTGTATTATGTGTCACTGGGCTAGCTCATCTGTGGTGCTCCTGGCCAGCTCCACTGTGGTGTTCCTGGGCTAGCCTCACTGTAGTGCTACTGAGCAAGCTCTAGTCTGGTGCCACAGGTCCAGCTCCACTGCAGTGCTACAGAACTAGCTCTACTGCAGTGCTACTGGGCTAGCTCTACTGTGGTGCCACTGGACCAGCTCTATTGCAGTACTCACTGTGCTAGCTCTCTGTGGGACCACTGTGCTAGCTCCACTGTGGTGCTACTGTGCTAGCTCTGCTGTGGTGCTACTAGGCTAGCTCTGCTGTGGTGCCACTGGGCCAGCCTCACTGCGTGCACTACTGTGCTAGCCTCCACTGTGTTGCCACTGTGCTAGTACACTGTGGTGCTAGTGGGCTAGCTCTCACTGTGGTGCTACTAGGCTAGCTGTACTGTGGTGGTACTTTGGCTAGCTGTATCATGTGCCACTGTTCTAGCTGTACTCATGTGTTACTGAGCTAGCTCTGCATGTGTGTTACTGAGCTAGCTCTCACTGTGGTGCTACTGGGCTAACTCCACTGTGGTGCCACTGGGTTAGCTTTACTGAGGTGGTACTGGGCTAGCTCTAGAGTGGTGCTACTGGGCCAGCTCTACTGTGGTGCTACTGGGATACCTCCACTTGATGCCACTGGGCTAGCTCTACTGTGGTGTTACAGGGCTAGCCCTGCTGCAGTGCTACAGAACTAGCTCCCACTCCATGTGCTACTGGGCTAGCTCCCACTGTGGTGCCACTGGGCTAGCTCTGCTCCAGTGCCACTGTGCTAGCTCCACTGTGGTGCCACTGTGCTAGCTCCACTGTGGCACCACTGGGCTAGCTCTACTTTGGTGCTACTAGGCTAGCCTCACTGTGGTGCCACTGGGCCAGCTCTTCTGTGGTACCACTGTGCTAGCTCCACTGTGTTGCTACTGTGCTAGCTCACTGTGGTGCCAGTGGGCCAGCCTCACTGTGGTGCCACTAGGCTAGCTGCACTGTGGTGGTACTGGGCCACCTCTACTTTGATGCCACTGGGCTAGCTCTGCTGTGGTGCCACAGGGCTAGCTTTACTGCAGTGCCACAGAACCAGCTCCACTGTGGTGCCACTGGGCTAGCTCACTGTGGTGCCACTGGGCCAGCCTCTACTGTGGTACCACTGTGCTAGCTCTACTGCAGTGCCACTGGGCTAGCTCTACTGTGGTGCTACTGGGCTAGCCCTACTGTGGTACTCCTGTGCGAGCTCTACTGTGTTGCTACTGTGCTAGCTCTACTGTGGTGCTAGTGGGCTAGCTCTGCTGTGGTGCTACTTGGCTAGCTCTACTCTGGTTCACTGAGCTTGCTCACCTGTGGTGCTCCTGGGCCAGCTCCATTGTGGTGCTCCTGGGCTAGCCTCCATTGTGGTGCTCCTGGACCAACTCTTCTGTGGTGCCACTGAGCTAGCCTCACTGTGGTGCTACTGAGCCAGCCTCCACTGTGGTGCTACTGGGCTAGCCTCCACTGTGGTGCTACTAGGCTAGCCTCCACTGTGG
This sequence comes from Neoceratodus forsteri, assembly GCA_016271365.2. Lineage (NCBI taxonomy): Eukaryota > Metazoa > Chordata > Ceratodontiformes > Ceratodontidae > Neoceratodus > Neoceratodus forsteri. Next base: position 977,388,830 of record CM057452.1, on the reverse strand, counting down.
TGCTACTGGGCCATCCCTCACTGCAGTACTACTGTGCTAGCTCCACTGTGTTGCTACTGTGCTAGCTCCACTGTGGTGCTTGTGGGCTAGCTCACTGTGGTGCTACTAGGCTAGCTGTACTGTGGTGGTAGTTATTAGCTGTATTATGTGCTATTGGGCAGCTGTACCTGGTGAGTTACTGAGCTAGCCTCTCATGCGTGTTACTGAGCTAGCCCCACTGTGGTGCTACTGGGCCAACTCTCACTGTGGTGCTACTGGGTTAGCTTTACTGAGGTGCTACTGGGATAGCTCTTCATGTGTTACTGTGCTAGCCTGCTGTGGTGCTACTGTGCTAGATCTACTTTGATGCCACTGGGCTAGCCTCACTGTGGTGCTGCAGGGCTAGCTCTACTGTGGTACTACTGTGCTAGCTCTACTGTGGTGTTACTGTGCTAGCTCCACTGTGGTGCTACAGGGCTAGCTCTACTGTGGTGCTATTAGGCTAGCTCCACTGTAGGTGCTACTGGGCTAGCCCCACTGCAGTACCACTGTGCTAGCTTCCACTGTGTTGCTATTGTGCTAGCTCTGCTGTGGTGCTAGCGGCTAGCCTCACTGTGGTGCTACTAGGCTAGCTGTACTGCGGTGGTACCTTGGCTAGCTGTATTATGGGTGTCACTGGGCTAGCCTCACCTGTGGTGCTCCTGGGCTGGCTCTACTGTGGTGTTCTGGGCTAGCTCTACTGTAGTGCCACTGAGCAAGCTCTAGTCTGGTGCTACAGGTCTAGCTCAACTGCAGTGCTACGGAACTAGCTCTCACTGCAGTGCCACTGGGCTAGCTCTCACTGTGGTGCTACTGACCAGCTCTACTGCAGTACTACTGTGCTAGCTCTCTGTGGACTACTGTGCTAGCTCCACTGTGGTGCTACTGGTCTAGCTGTATGCATGTGTTACTGAGCTAGCCTCACTGTGGTGCCACTGGGCCAACCTCACTATGGTGCTACTGGTTAGCTTTATTGAGGTGGTACTGGGCCAGCTCTAGTGTGGTGCCACTGGGCTAGCTCCTACTGTGGTGCCACTGGGCCACCCTCACTGTGGTGCTACCTCACTAACTCTACTACTGGTGCTATAGAGCTAGCGCAATGTGGTGCCACTGGCTAGCTCTCCACTGTGGTGCCACTGGGTCAGCTGTGAGGGAGTACTTGGTTAGCTGTATCATGGGTGCTACTGGGCTAGCTGCACTGCAGTGTTACTGAGCCAGCTCTACTGTGGTGCTACTGGGCTAGCTCTCACTGAGGTGCTATTGGGCTAGCTCTCACTGTGGTGCCACTGGGTTAGCTCTCACTGAGGTGCTACTGGGCTAGCCCCACTGTGGTGCCACTGGGCTAACCTTCTGTGGTGCTACTGGGCTAGCTCTCACTGTGGTGCTACTGGGCTACCTCTACTTTAATGCCACTGGGCTAGCTCTCACTGTGGTGCTACAGGGCTAGCTCTCACTGCTGTGCTACAGAACCTAGCTCTACTGCAGTGCTATTGGGCTAGCTTTACTGTGGTGCTACTGGGCTAGCCTAGAAAAGGTGGTACTTGGCTAGCTGTATCACGTGTGCCACTGGCTGGCTGCATTGTGGTGTTACTGAGCTAGCTCACTGTGGTGCTACTGGGCTAGCCTCTACTGAGGTGCCACTGGGCTAGCTCTACTGTGGTGCTACTGGGTTAGCCCTCACTGAGGTGCTACTGGGCTAGCTCTACTGTCGTGCTACTGGGCCAATCCTCTGTGGTGCTGCTGGGCTAGCCTCACTGTGGTGCCACTGGGCTACCCTCACTTTGATGCCACTGGGCTAGGCCTCACTGTGGTGCTACAGGGCTAGCTCTCACTGCAGTTCTACAGAACTAGCTCTACTGCAGTGCTATTGGGCTAGCTCACTGTGGTGCTACTGGGCTAGCTCTACTGTGGTGCTACTGTGCTAGCACCACTGTGGTGCTACTGTGCTAGCTCTACTTTGATGCCATTGGGCTAGCTCACTGTGGTGCTGCAGGGCTAGCTCTCACTGCAGTGCCACAGAACTAGCTCCACTGCAGTGCTAATGGGCCAGCCTCCACTGTGGTGCTACTGGGCTAGTTCTCACTGTGGTGCTACTGGGTTAGCTCTCACTGAGGTGCTACTTGGCTAGCCTCCACTGTGGTGCTACTGGGCTAACTCTTCTGTGGTGCTACTGGGCTAGCTCTACTGTGGTGCTACTGGGCTACCTCAACTTTGATGCCACTGGGCTAGCTCTACTGTGGTGCTACAGGGCTAGCTCTACTGCAGTGCTACTGAACTAGCTCTACTGCAGTGCTACTGGGCTAGCCTCACTGTGGTACCACTGTGCTAGCTCCACTGTGGTGCTACTGTGCTAGCTCTCACTGTGGTGCCACGGGCTAGCCCTCACTGTGGTGCTACTAGGCTAGCTCTACTGTGGTGCTACTGGGCTTGGGTCTCTATCATGGGTACTACTGTGCTAGCTCTTACTGTGTTGCTACTGTGTTAGTTTCCACTGTGGTGCTAGGTGGGCTAGCTCTTACTGTGGTGCTACTAGGCTAGCTGTACTGTGGGTGGTACTTTGGCTAGCTGTATCTAGTGTGTCACTGGGCTAGGCTCACCTGTGGTGCTCCTGGGGTAGCTCTGCTGTAGTGCTCACTGAGCAAGCTCTCCACCTGGTGCTACAGGTCTAGCCTCCACTGCAGTGCCACATAACTAGCTCCACTGCAGTGCTACTGGGCTAGCCTCTACTGTGGTGCAACTGGACTAGCTGTACTCATGGCACTTACTGTGCTAGCTCTTCTGTGGTGCTACGGTGCTAGCTCTACTGGGGTGCTAGTGGGCTGGCTCTCTACTGTGTGCAACCAGGCTAGTTGTACTGTGGTGGTACTTCTGGCTAGCTGTATTGTGGTGCTACTGGGCTAGCTGTACTGTGAGTGTTACTGAGCTAGTTGTGTTGGTGTGTTACTGAGCTAGCCCTCACTGTGGTGCTACTGGGCTAGCTCTACTGTGGTGCTACTGCTGGTTCTTACTGAGGTGCTACTGGGCTAGCTCTCACTGTGGTGCTACTGTGCTAGCTCTGCTGTGGTGCTACTGTGCTAGCTCCACTTTGATGCCACTGGGCTAGCTCTCACTGTGGTGCTGCAGAGCTAGCCCACTGCAGTGCCACTGGGCCAGCTGTACTGCAGTGCCACTGGGCTAGCTCCACTGTGGTGCCACTGGGCCAGCCTCCACTGTGGTACCACTGTGCTAGCCTCACTGTGGTGCCACTGTGCTAGCTCTCACTGTGGTGCCACAGGGCTTGCCTCTCACTGTGGTGCTATTAGGCTAGCCCTGCTGTGGTGCTACTGGGCCAGCCCACTGCATGGTATTACTGTGCTAGCTCACTGTGTTGCTACTGTGCTAGCCCCACTGTGGTGCTAGTGGCTATCTCTACTGTGGTGCTACTAGGCTAGCTGTACTGTGGTGGTACTTGGCTAGCTGTATTGTGGTGTCACTGGGCTAGCTCACCTGTGGTGCTCCTGGGCTAGCTCTACTGTGTTTTCCTGGGCTAGCTCCCACTGTAGTGCTACTGAGCAATCTCAAGTCTGGTGCTACAGGTCTAGCCTCCACTGCAGTGCTACAGAACTAGCTCTGCTGCAGTGCCACTGGGCTAGCTCCACTGTGGTGCTACTGGACTAGCTTCCACTGCAGTACTACTGTGCTAGCCTTCTGTGCGACTACTGTGCTAGATCCACTGTGGTGCCACTGTGCTAGCCTGCTGTGGTGCTACTAGGCCAGCCCCACTGTGTTGCCACTGGCCAGCCCCACTGCGTATTACTGTGCTAGCTCTACTGTGTTGCTACTGTGCTAGCTCTACTGTGGTGCTAGTGGGCTAGCTCTACTGTGGTGCTACTAGGCTAGCTGTACTGTGGTGGTACTTGGCTAGCTGTATTGCGGTGCTACTGTGCTAGCTGTACTGCGGTGTTACTGAGCTAGATCTGCTGCGGTGTTACTGAGCTAGCTCTTCTGTGGTGCTACTGGGTTAGCTTTACTAAGGTGGTACTGGGCTAGCTCCAGTGTGGTGCCACTGGGCTAGCTCCCCACTGTGGTGCCACTGGGCTACCCCACTGTGGTGCCACTGGCACTCCCACTTTGGTGCCACCAGGCTAGCTCCACTGTGGTGCCACTGGGGTAGCCCACTATGCACCACTGTGCTAGCTCCACTGTGTTGCTACTGTGCTAGCTCTACTGTGGTGCTAGTGGGCTAGCCTCACTGTGGTGTTTCTAGGCTACCTGTACTGCAGTGCTACTTGGCTATTGTATTGTGGTGTAACTGGGCTGGCTCTCTACTGCAGTGCTACTGGGCCAGCTTCCACTGTTGTGCCACTGGCCAGCCTCACTCTGGTCTCACTGAGCTTGCTCACCCATGGTAGCTCCTGGCCAGCTCCATTGTGGTGCTCCTGGCCAGCTCTATTGTGGTGCTACTGACCAACTCTTCTGTGGTGCCACTGGGCTAGCTCTCCTGTGGTGCTATTGAGCTCAGCCTCACTGTGGTGCTACTGGGCCACCTGTACTTTGATGCCACTTTTCTAGCTCTACTGTGGTGCCACTGGGCTAGCTCTACTGTGGAGCTGCTAGGCTAGCCTCACTGTGGGCCACTGGCCAGCCCCACTGCAGTACCACTGTGCTAGCTCCACTGTGTTGCTACTGTGCTAGCTCTCCACTGTGGTGCTTGTGGGCTAGCTCACTGTGGTGCTACTAGGCTAGCTGTACTGTGGGTGGTACTCTGGCTAGCTGTATCATGTGCTACTGGGCCAGCTTGTACTGCGGTGTTACTGAGCTAGCTCTGCTGTGGTGTTACTGAGCTAGCTCTCTACTGTGGTGCTACTGGGCTAACTCCTACTGTGGTGTTACTGGGTTAGCTTTACTGAGGTGCTACTGGGCTAGCTCTCATCGTGTGCTACTGTGCTAGCTCTGCTGTGGTGCTACTGTGCTACATCTACTTTGATGCCACTGGGCTAGCTCTCACTGTGGTGCTGCATGGCTAGCTCACTGTTGTACTCACTGTGCTAGCCTCACTGTGGTGTTACTGTGCTAGCCTCTACTGTGGTGCCACCGGGCTAGCTCCACTGTGGTGCCATTAGGCTAGCCTCACTGTGGTGCTACTGGGCCAGCCTCACGCGTGTACTGTGCTAGCTTTACTGTGTTGCTATTGTGCTAGCTCACTGTGGTAAGAAGCGGCTAACTCTACTGTGGTGCTTCTAGGCTAGCTGTACTGTGGTGGTACTTTGGCTAGCTGTCATTGCGGTGTCACTGGGCTAGCTCACCTGTGGTGCTCCTGGACTATCTCTACTGTGGTGTTCCTGGGCTAGCTCTACTGTAGTGCTACTAAGCAAGCTCTAGTCTGGTGCTACAGGTCTAGCTCAACTGCAGTGCTATGGAACTAGCTCTACTGCAGTGCTACTGGCCTAGCTCTACTGTGGTGCTACTGGACTAGCTCTACTGCGGTACTACTGTGCAAGCTCTTCTGTGGGACTACTGTGCTAGCTCTACTGTGGTGCTACTGTGCTAGCTCTGCTGTGGTGCTACTAGGCTAGCTCTGCTGTGGTGCTACTGGGCTAGCCCTACTGCGGTACTACTGTGCTAGCACTACTTTGTTGCTACTGTGCTAGCCTCACTGTGGTGCTAGTGGGCTAGCCTCACTGTGGTGCTACTAGGCTAGCTGTACTGTGGTGGTACTTTGGCTAGCTGTATTATGGTGCTACTGGGCTAGCTGCATGCGGTGCTACTGAGCTAGCTCCACTGCGGTGTTACTGAGCTAGCTCTACTGTGGTGCTACTGGGCTAACTCTACTGTGGTGCTACTGGGTTAGCTCTACTGTGGTGCTACTGTGCTAGCTCTGCTGTGGTGCTACTAGGCTAGCTCTGCTGTGGTGCTACTGGGCTAGCCCTACTGCGGTACTACTGTGCTAGCACTACTTTGTTGCTACTGTGCTAGCGCTAATGTGGTGCTACTGGGCTAGCTCTACTGTGGTGCTACTGGGCTAGCTGTAGTGCGGTAGTACTTGGCTAGCTGTATTGCGGTGCTACTGGGCTAGCTGTACTGCGGTGTTACTGAGCTAACTCTACTGTGGTGCTACTGGGCTAGCTCTTCTGAGGTGCTACTGGGCTAGCTCTACTGTGGTGCTACTGGGTTAGCTCTACTGAGGTGCTACTGGGCTAGCTCACTGTGGTGCTACTGGGCTAACTCCTCTGTGGTGCCACTCATGAGCTTCTACTGTGGTGCTACTTGAGCACCTCACTTTAACTCCACTGGGCCAGCCTCTACTGTGGTGCTACAGGGCTAGCCTCACTGTGGTGCTACAGAACTTGCTCCACTGCAGTGCTATTGGGCTAGCTCTACTGTGGTGCTACCATTGTGGCAAAGGGTGGTCACTTGGCTAGTTGTATCATGGTGCTACTGGGCCAGCTGTACTGCGGTGTTACTGAGCTAGCTCTACTGTGGTGCTACTGGGCTAGCTCTACTGAGGTGCTACTGGGTTAGCTCTACTGAGGTGCTACTGGGCTAGCTCTACTGTGGTGCTACTGGGCTAACTCTTCTGTGGTGCTGCTGGGCTTGCTCGACTGTGGTGCTACTGGGCTACCTGTACTTTGATGCCACTGGGCTAGCTCTACTCTGGTGCTACTGTGCTAGCGCCACTGTGGTGCCACTGTGCTAGCTCTACTTTGATGCCATTGGGCTAGCTCCACTGTGGTGCTGCAGGTCTAGCCTCTGCAGTGCAACAGAACTAGCTCCACATGGTGCCACTGGGCTAGCTCTACTGTGATGCTACTGGGCTCAGTTCTACTGTGGTGCTACTGGGTTAGCCTCCTACTGAGGTGCTACTGGGCTGGCCTCTACTGTGGTGCCACTGGGCTAACTCTTCTGTGTTGCTACTGGGCTTGCTTCACTGTGGTGCTACTGGGCTACCCCACTTTGATGCCACTGGGCCAGCTCTACTGTGGTGCCACAGGGCTAGCCCACTGCAGTGCCACAGAACTAGCTCTCCACTGCAGTGCCACTGGCTAGCCTCTACTGTGGTGCTACTGTGCTAGCTTTCTCCATTGTGGTGCCACGGGGCCAGGCTCCACTGTGGTGCTACTAGGCTAGCTCTATTGTGGTGCCACTGGCTAGTCCCATCATGGCACTACACTGTGCTAGCTCTCACTGTGTTGCTACTGTGCTAGCTCTACTGTGGTGCTGGTGGTCTAGCTCACTGTGGTGCTACTAGGCTAACTGTACTGCGTGTGGTACTTTGGCTAGCTGTATTGGCGGTGTCACTGGGCTAGCTCACCTGTGGTGCTCCTGGGGTAGCCCCACTGTAGTGCCACTGAGCAAGCCTCACTCTGGTGCCACAGGTCCAGCCTCCACTGCAGTGCCACACACTAGCCCACTGCAGTGCTACTGGGCTAGCCTCACTGTGGTGCCACTGGACTAGCTGTACCGCGGTGTTACTGAGCTAGTTGTGCTGCGGTGTTACTGAGCTAGCTCACTGTGGTGCTACTGGGCTAGCTCTCACTGTGGTACTACTGGGTTAGCTTTTACTGAGGTGCTCTGGCTAGCTCTGCTGTGGTGCTACTGTGCTAGCTCCACTTTGATGAAAGTGGGCTAGCCTCACTGTGGTGCTGCAGAGCTAGCCCCACTGCAGTGCCACTGGGCCAGCTGTACTGCAGTGCCACTGGGCTAGCCTCACTGTGGTGCCACTGGGCCAGCTCCACTGTGGTACCACTGTGCTAGCTCCACTGTGGTGCTACTGTGCTAGCCTCCACTGTGGTGCCACAGGGCTTGCCTCCACTGTGGTGCTATTAGGCTAGCTCTGCTGTGGTGCTACTGGGCCAGCCCACTGTGGTATTACTGTGCTAGCTCACTGTGTTGCTACTGTGCTAGCTCACTGTGGTGCTAGTGGGCTATCTCTACTGTGGTGCCACTAGGCTAGCTGTACTGCTGCTGCACTTGGCTAGCTGTATTATGGAGTCACTGGGCTAGCTCACCTGTGGTGCTCCTGGGCTAGCTTCATTGTGTTTTTCCTGGGCTAGCCTCACTGTAGGGCTACTGAGCAATCTCTAATCTGGTGCTACAGGTTCAGCTCTCACTGCAGTGCTACAGAACTAGCTCTGCTGCAGTGCTACTGGGCTAGCTCCTACTGTGGTGCTACTGGACCAGCCTCTACTACAGTACTGCTGTGCTAGCTCTTCTGTGGGACTACTGTGCTAGCCTCCACTGTGGTGCTACTGTGCTAGCTCTGCTGTGGTGCTACTAGGCCAGCTCTACTGTGTTGCTACTGGGCTAGCCCTACTGGTACTACTGTGCTAGCTCTACTGTGTTGCTACTGTGCTAGCTCTACTGTGGTGCTAGTGGGCTAGCTCTACTATGGTGCTACTAGGCTAGCTGTACTGTGGTGGTACTTGGCTAGCTGTATTGCGGTGCTACTGGGCTAGCTGTACTGCGGTGTTACTGAGCTAGCTCTGCTGCGGTGTTACTGAGCTAGCTCTGCTGTGGTGCTACTGGCTGAGCTTTACTAAGGTGGTACTGGGCTAGCTATAGTGTGGTGCTACTGGGCTAGCTCTACTGTGGTGCTCCTGGGCTACCTCTAATGTGGTGCTACTGGGCTAGCTCTACTTTGGTGCTACTAGGCTAGCTCTCACTGTGGTGCTACTGGGGTAGCTCTCATCATGCTACTACTGTGCTAGCTCTCACTGTGTTGCTACTGTGCTAGCTCTACTGTGGTGCTAGTGGGCTAGCCTCACTGTGGTGTTTCTAGGCTACCTGTACTGCAGTGCTACTTGGCTAGCTGTATTGTGGTGTAACTGGCTAGCCTCACTGCAGTGCCACTGGGCCAGCTCACTGTTGTGCCACTGGCTAGCCTCCTCTGGTCTCACTGAGCTTGCTCACCCATGGGCTCCTGGCCAGCTCCATTGTGGTGCTCCTGGGCTAGCCTCTATTGTGGTGCTACTGGACCAACTCTTCTGTGGTGCTACCAGGCTAGCCTCCACTGTGGTGCCACTGAGCTAGCCTCACTGTGGTGCCACTGGGCTACCTGTACTTTGATGCCACTTTCTAGCTCTCACTGTGGTGCCACTGGGCTAGCCTCACTGTGGTGCTACTAGGCTAGCTCCACTGTGGTGCCACTGGCCAGCCCCACTGCAGTACCACTGTGCCAGCCCACTGTGTTGCTACTGTGCTAGCTTCCACTGTTGTGCTTGAGGGCTAGCTCCACTGTGGTGCTACTAGGCTAGCTGTACTGTGGTGGTACCTGGTTAGCTGTATCATGTGCTACTGGGTCAGCTGTACTGCGGTGTTACTGAGCTAGCTCTGCTGCGGTGTTACTGAGCTAGCTCTACTATGGTGCTACTGGGCTAACTCTACTGTGGTGCTACTGGGTTAGCTTTACTGAGGTGCTACGGGGCTAGCTTTACGCGCTGCTACTGTGCTAGCTCTGCTGTGGTGCTACTGTGCTAGATCTACTTTGATGCCACTGGGCTAGCTCTACTGTGGTGCTGCAGGGCTAGCTCACTGTGGTACTCACTGTGCTAGCTCCACTGTGGTGTTACCTGCTAGCCTCCACTGTGGTGCCACCGGGCTAGCTCCACTGTGGTGCCATTAGGCTAGCCCACTGTGGTGCTACTGGGCCAGCCTCACCGCGTACTACTGTGCTAGCTCTTACTGTGTTGCTATTGTGCTAGCCCACTGTGGTGCTAGCGGCTCAACCTCACTGTGGTGCTACTAGGCTAGCTGTACTGTGGGTGGTACTTGGCTAGCTGTATTGCGGTGTCACTGGGCTAGCTCACCTGTGGTGCCCTGGACCATCTCTACTGTGGTGTTCCTGGGCTAGCTCTCACTGTAGTGCTACTAAGCAAGCTCTAGTCTGGTGCTACAGGTCTAGCTCAACTGCAGTGCTATGGAACTAGCCTCACTGCAGTGCCACTGGGCTAGCTCTACTGTGGTGCTACTGACCAGCTCTACTGCAGTACTACTGTGCAAGCTCTTCTGTGGGACTACTGTGCTAGCTTCCACTGTGGTGCCACTGTGCTAGCTCTGCTGTGGTGCTACTAGGCTAGCTCCTGCTGTGGTGCCACTGGGCCAGCCCCACTGCGGTACCACTGTGCCAGCACCACTTGTTGCTACTGTGCTAGCTCCACTGTGGTGCCAGTGGGCTAGCCTCACTGTGGTGCTACTAGGCCAGCTGTACTGTGGTGGTACTTGGCTGGCTGTATCATGGTGCTACTGGGCCAGCTGTACTGCGGGTGCTACTGAGCTAGCTCTGCTGCGGTGTTACTGAGCTTGCCCTCACTGTGGTGCCACTGGGCCAACTCCCACTGTGGTGCTACTGGGTTGGCTTTTACTGAGGTGGTACTGGGCCAGCCTCTAGTGTGGTGCCACTGGGCTAGCTCTCACTGTGGTGCTCACTGGGCACCTCTCACTGTGGTGCCACTGTACTAACTCCACTACGGTGCTACAGAGCTAGCGCTAATGTGGTGCCACTGGGCTAGCTCTACTGTGGTGCTACTGGGCCAGCTGTAGTGCGTAGTACTTGATTAGCTGTATCGAGGTGCTACTGGGCTAGCTGTACTGCGTGTTACTGAGCTAACTCTCACTGTGGTGCTACTGGGCTAGCTCTTCTGAGGTGCCACTGGGCTAGCTCCCACTGTGGTGCTACTGGGTTAGCTCTACTGAGGTGCTACTGGGCTAGCTCCACTGTGGTGCTACTGGGATAACTCTTCTGTGGTGCCACTGGGCGAGCCTCTACTGTGGTGCTACTGAGCTACCTCTACTTTAACTCCACTGGGCTAGCTCCCACTGTGGTGCCACAGGGCTAGCTCTCACTGTGGTGCTACAGAACTTGCTCACTGCAGTGCTATTGGGCTAGCTCTACTGTGGTGCTTGGGCTAGCTAGAAAAGCGGTGGTACTTGGCTAGTTGTGTCATGGTGCTACTGGGCTAGCTTGCATCATGGTGTTACTGAGCTAGCTCTACTGTGGTGCTACTGGGCTAGCTCTCACTGAGGTGCTACTGGGCTAGCTCTCACTGTGGTGCTACTGGGTTAGCTCTACTGAGGTGCTACTGGGCTAGCTCACTGTGGTGCTACTGGGCTAACTCTTCTGTGGTGCTGCTGGGCTTGCTTTGACTGTGGTGCTACTGGGCTACCTCTACTTTGATGCCACTGGGCTAGCTTCTACCTGGTGCTACTGTGCTAGCGCCACTGTGGTGCTACTGTGCTAGCCTCTACTTTGATGCCATTGGGCTAGCTCTACTGTGGTGCTGCAGGCTACCTCTACTGCAGTGCAACAGAACTAGCTCTACTGCAGTGCTACTGGGCTAGCTTCTACTGTGGTGCTACTGGGCTAGTTCCACTGTGGTGCTACTGGGTTAGCTCTACTGCGGTGCTACTGGGCTAGCTCTACTGTGGTGCTACTGGGCTAACTCTTCTGTGGTGCTACTGGGCTTGCTCTACTGTGGTGCTACTGGGCTAGCTCTACTGTGGTGCTACAGGGCTAGCTTCCATTGCAGTGCTACAGAACTAGCTCTACTGCAGTGCTACTGGGCTAGCTCTCTACTGTGGTACTACTGCTATTAGCTCTACTGTGGTGCTACTACTGTGCTAGCTCTACTGTGGTGCCACGGGGCTAGCCTACAGTGGTGCTACTAGGCTAGCTCTATTGTGGTGCTACTGGGCTAGTCCTACTGGTACTACTGTGCTAGCTCTACTGTGTTGCTACTGTGCTAGCTCTACTGTGGTGCTAGTGGTCTAGCTCTACTGTGGTGCTACTAGGCTAGCTGTACTGCGGTGGTACTTGGTTAGCTGTATTGCGGTGTCACTGGGCTAGCTCACCTGTGGTGCTCCTGGGGTAGCTCTCACTGTAGTGCTACTGAGCAAGCTCTACTCTGGTGCTACAGGTCTAGCTCTACTGCAGTGCTACATAACTAGCTCTACTGCAGTGCTACTGGGCTAGCTCTACTGTGGGTGCTACTGGACCAGCTGTACTGTGGTACTCACTGTGCTAGCTCTTCTGTGGTGCCACTGTGCTAGCCCCACTGTGGTGCTACTGGGCTAGCTCTCCACTGTGGTGCTACTAGGCTAGCCTCACTGTGGTGCCACTGGGCTAGCCCTACTGCGGTACTACTGTGGTAGCTCCACTGTGTTGCTACGGTGCTAGCTCTACTGTGGTGCTAGTGGGCTAGCTCTACTGTGGTGCTACTAGGCTAGCTGTACTGTGGTGGTACTTGGCTATCTGTATTATGTGTTACTGGGCTAGCTGTACTTATGTGTTACTGAGCTAGTTGTGCTGCGGTGTTACTGAGCTAGCTCTACTGTGGTGCTACTGGGCTAGCTCTACTGTGGTGCTACTGGGTTAGCTTTTACTGAGGTGCCACTGGGTTAGCTTTTACTGAGGTGCTACTGGGCTAGCTCTGCTGTGGTGCTACTGTGCTAGCTCTACTTTGATGAAAGTGGGCTACTCACGGGTGCTCAGAGCTAGCCCACTGCAGTGCTACTGGGCTAGCTGTACTGCAGTGCCACTGGGCTAGCTCACTGTGGTGCCACTGGGCCAGCTCCTACTGTGGTACCACTGTGCTAGCTCTACTGTGGTACTACTGTGCTAGCTCTACTGTGGTGCCACAGTGCTAGCTTCCACTGTGGTGCTACAGGGGTAGCTCTGCTGTGGTGCTATTTGGGCTAGCCTCTGCTGTGGTGCTACTGTGCTAGCCTCCACTGTGTTGCTACTGTGCTAGCTCTACTGTGGTGCTAGTGGCTATCTCTACTGTGGTGCTACTAGGCTAGCTGTACTGTGGTGGTACTTGGCTAGCTGTATTGTGGTGTCACTGGGCTAGCTCACCTGTGGTGCTCCTGGGCTAGCTCTATTGTGTTTTTCCTGGGCTAGCTCTTCTGTAGTGCTACTGAGCAATCTCTAGTCTGGTGCTACAGGTCTAGCTCTACTGCAGTGCTACAGAACTAGCTTTGCTGCAGTGCTACTGGGCTAGCTCTACTGTGGTGCTACTGGACTAGCTCTACTACAGTACTGCTGTGCTAGCTCTTCTGTGGGACTACTGTGCTAGCTCTACTGTGGTGCTACTGTGCTAGCCTGCTGTGGTGCTACTAGGCTAGCTCCACTGTGTTGCTACTGGCCAGCCCACTGCAGCGTACTACTGTGCTAGCTCCACTGTGTTGCTCTGTGCTAGTTTACTGTGGTGCTAGTGGGCTAGCTCTACTATGGTGCTACTAGGCTAGCTGTACTGTGGTGGTACTTGGCTAGCTGTATTGTGGTGCTACTGGGCTAGCTGTACTCGTGGTGTTACTGAGCTAGCTCTGCTGCGGTGTTACTGAGCTAGCTCTTCTGTGGTGCTACTGCGCTAGCTTACTAAGGTGAACTTAAATAGCTCCCAGTGTGGTGCCACTGGGCTAGCTCCCCACTGTGGTGCCACTGGGCTACCCCACTGTGGTGCCACTGGGCTAGCTCTCACTTTGGTGCTACTAGGCTAGCTCTCACTGTGGTGCCACTGGGGTAGCTCTATCATGGCACCACTGTGCTAGCTCTACTGTGTTGTTACTGTGCTAGCTCCACTGTGGTGCTAGTGGGCTAGCCTCACTGTGGTGTTTCTAGGCTACCTGTACTGCAGTGCTACTTATTGGGCTGTATTGTGGTGTAACTGGGCTAGCCTCACTGCAGTGCCACTGGGCTAGCTCTACTGTTGTGCCACTTGGCTAGCCTCTACCTGTCTCCACTGAGCTTGCTCACCCATGGGCTCCTGGCCAGCTCCATTGTGGTGCTCCTGGGCTAGCCTCTATTGTGGTGCTACTGGACCAACTCTTCTGTGGTGCCACCAGGCTAGCCTCTACTGTGGTGCTACTGAGCTAGCCTCACTGTGGTGCCACTGGGCTACCTGTTCTTGATGCCACTTTTCTAGCTCCCACTGTGGTGCCACTGGGCCAGCTTTCACTGTGGTGCTACTAGGCTAGCTCCACTGTGGTGCCACTGGCCAGCCCCACTGCAGTACCACTGTGCTAGCTCCACTGTGTTGCTACTGTGCTAGCTTCCACTGTGGTGCTTGTGGCCAGCTCACTGTGGTGCTACTAGGCTAGCTGTACTGTGGTGGCACTCTGGTTAGCTGTATCATGGTGCTACTGGGCCAGCTGTACTGCGGTGTTACTGAGCTAGCTCTGCTGTGGTGTTACTGAGCTAGCTCTACTATGGTGCTACTGGGCTAACTCTACTGTGGTGCTACTGGGTTAGCTTTACTGAGGTGCTACTGGGCTAGCTCTTACCGCGGTGCTACTGTGCTAGCTGTGCTGTGGTGCTACTGTGCTAGATCTCACTTTGATGCCACTGGGCTAGCCTCCACTGTGGTGCTGCAGGCTAGCTCACTGTGGTACTACTGTGCTAGCTCACTGTGGTGTTACCTGCTAGCCCTACTGTGGTGCCACCGGGCTAGCTCTCCACTGTGGTGCCATTAGGCTAGCCTCACTGTGGTGCTACTGGGCCAGCCCATCACCGGTACTACTGTGCTAGCTCTACTGTGTTGCTATTGTGCTAGCTCACTGTGGTGCTAGCGGCTAGCCTCTACTGTGGTGCTACTAGGCTAGCTGTACTGCGGTGGCACTTGGCTAGGCTGTATTGCAGTGTCACTGGGCTAGCTCCACCTGTGATGCCCCTGGACTAGCCTCTACTGTGGTGTTCCTGGGCTAGCTGCACTGTAGGCCAGTAAGCAAGCTCTAGTCTGGTGCTACAGGTCTAGCTCCACTGCAGTGCTACAGAACTAGCCTACTGCAGTGCCACTGGCCTAGCTCTACTGTGGTGCTACTGGACTAGCTCTACTGCAGTACTACTGTGCAAGCTCTTCTGTGGGACTACTGTGCTAGCTCTACTGTGGTGCTACTGTGCTAGCTCTGCTGTGGTGCTACTAGGCTAGCTCTGCTGTGGTGCTACTGGGCTAGCCCTACTGCGGTACTACTGTGCTAGCACTACTGTGTTGCTACTGTGCTAGCTTTACTGTGGTGCTAGTGGGCTAGCTCTACTGTGGTGCTACTAGGCTAGCTGTACTGTGGTGGTACTTGGCTAGCTGTATTGCGGTGCTACTGGGCTAGCTGTACTGCGGTGTAACTGAGCTAGCTCTGCTGCGGTGTTACTGAGCTTGCTCTACTGTGGTGCTACTGGGCTAACTCTACTGTGGTGCTACTGCTTAGCTTTGCTGAGGTGGTACTGGGCCAGCTCTAGTGTGGTGCTACTGGGCTAGCTCTACTGTGGTGCTACTGGGCTACCTCTACTGTGGTGCTACTGTGCTAGCTCTACTGTGCTGCTACTGGGCTAGCTCTTCTGTGGTGCTACTAGGCTAGCTGTACTGCGGTGGTACTTGGCTAGCTGTATTGCGGTGTCACTGGGCTAGCTCACCTGTGGTGCTCCTGGGCTTGCTCTACTGTGGTGTTCCTGGGCTAGCTCTACTGTAGTGCTACTGAGCATGCTGTACTCTGGTGCTACAGGTCTAGCTCTAGTGCAGTGCTACAGAACTAGCTCTACTGCAGTGCTACTGAGCTAGCTCTTCTGTGGTGCTACTGGACTAGCTCTACTGCGGTACTACTGTGCAAGCTCTTCTGTGGTGCTACTGTGCTAGCTCTTCTGTGGTGCTACTGGGCTAGCTCTACCGTGGTGCTACTAGGCTAGCTCTACTGTGGAGCTACTGGGCTAGCCCTACTGCAGCACTACTGTGCTAGCTCTACTGTGTTGCTACTGTGCTAGCTCTACTGTGGTGCTTGTGGGCTAGCTCTACTGTGGTGCTACTAGGCTAGCTGTACTGTGGTGGTACTTGGCTAGCTGTATTGCGGTGCTACTGGGCTAGCTGTACTGTGGTGTTACTGAGCTAGCTCTGCTGCAGTGTTACTGAGCTAGCTCTCCTGTGGTGCTACTGGGCTAATCTACTGTGGTGCTACTGGGTTAGCTTTTACTGAGGTGCCACTGGGCTAGCTCTTCATGGTGCTACTGTGCTAGCTCTGCTGTGGTGCTACTGTGCTAGCTCTACTTTGATGCCACTGGGCTAGCTCTACTGTGGTGCTGCAGGGCTACCTCTACTGCAGTGCTACTGGGCTAGCTCTACTGCAGTGCTACTGGGCTAGCTCTTCTGTGGTGCTACTGGGCTAGCTCTACTGTGGTACTACTGTGCTAGCTCTACTGTGGTGTTACTGTGCTAGCTCTACTGTGGTGCTACAGGGCTAGCTCTACTGTGTTGCTACTGTGCTAGCTCTACTGTGGTGCAAGTGGGCTAGCTCTACTGTGGTGCTACTAGGCTAGCTGTACTGCAGTGGTACTTGGCTAGCTGTATTGTGGTTTCACTGGGCTAGCTCACCTGTGGTGCTCCTGGGCTTGCTCTACTGTGGTGTTCCTGGGCTAGTTCTACTGTAGTGCTACTGAGCACGCTCTACTCTGGTGCTACAGGTCTAGCTCTACTGCAGTGCTACTGAACTAGCTCTACTGCAGTGCTACTGGGCTAGCTCTACTGTGGTGCTACTGGACTAGCTCTACTGCGGTACTACTGTGCTAGCTCTTCTGTGGTGCTACTGTGCTAGCTCTACTGTGGTGCTACTGGGCTAGCTCTACTGTGGTGCTTCTAGGCTAGCTCTACTGTGGTGCTACTGGGCTAGCCCTACTGCAGTACTACTGTGCTAGCTCTACTGTGTTGCTACTGTGCTAGCTCTACTGTGGTGCTTGTGGGCTAGCTCTACTGTGGTGCTACTAGGCTAGCTGTACTGTGGTGGTACTTGGCTAGCTGTACTGTGGTGGTACTTGGCTGTATCATGGTGCTACTGGGCCAGCTGTACTGCGGTGTTACTGAGCTAGCTCTGCTGCAGTGTTACTGAGCTAGCCTCTACTGTGGTACTACTGGGCTAACTCTACTGTGGTGCTACTGGGTTAGCTTTACTGAGCTGCTACTGGGCTAGCTCTACTGCAGTGCCACTGTGCTAGCCTCCTGTGGTGCTACTGTGCTAGCTCTACTTTGATGCCACTGGGCTAGCTCTACTGTGGTGCTGCAGGCTAGCTCTACTGCAGTGCTACTGGGCTAACTCCACTGCAGTGCCACTGGGCCAGCTCCACTGTGGTGCCACTGGGCTAGCTCTCACTGTGGTACCACCTGTGCTAGCCTCTACTGTGGTGTTACTGAGCTAGCTCTGCTGTGAGTGCCACAGGCCAGCCTCCACTGTGGTGCTATTAGGCTAGCTCTAATGTGGTGCTACTGGCATTGCCCCACGCGGTACTCCACTGTGCCAGCCCACTGTGTTGCTATTGTGCTAGCTCCACTGTGGTGCTTGTGGGCTAGCCTCACTGTGGTGCCACTAGGCTAGCTGTACCGCAGTGGTACTTGGCTAGCTGTATTGGCGTGTCACTACTAGCTCCACCTGTGGTGCTCCTGGGCTAGCTGTACTGTGGTGCTACAGGTCTAGCTCTCACTGCAGTGCTAGAGAACTAGCTCCACTGCAGTGCTACTGGGCTAGCTCTACTGTGGTGCTACTGGACTTGCTCTACTGCAGTACTACTGTGCTAGCTATTCTGTGGGACTACTGTGCTAGCTCTACTGTGGTGCTACTGTGCTAGCTCTGCTGTGGTGCTACAGGCTAGCCCTGCTGTGGTGCCACTGGGCCAGCCCCACTCTGCACTACTGTGCTAGCTCCACTGTGTTGCTACTGTGCTAGCTCTACTGTGGTGCTAGTGGGCTGGCTCACTGTGGTGCTACTAGGCTAGCTGTGCTGTGGTGGTACTTGGCTGGCTGTGTTAGCGTGCTACTGGGCTAGCTGTGCACTGGCGTGTTACTGAGCTAGCTGTGCCGTGGTGTTACTGAGCTAGCTCTACTGTGGTGCTTCTGTGCTAACTCTACTGTGGTGCTACTGGGTTAGCTTTACTGAGGTGGTACTGGGCTAGCTCTAGTGTGGTGCTACTGGGCTAGCTCTGCTGTGGTGCTACTGGGCTACCTCTACTTTGATGCCACTGGGCTAGCTCTCACTGTGGTGCTACAGGGCTAGCCTGCTGCAGTGCCACAGAACCAGCTCCACTGTGGTGCCACTGCATTAGCTCCTACTGTGTTGCTACTGGGCTAGCCTGCTCCAGTGCCACTGTGCTAGCTCTCACTGTGGTGCTACTGTGCTAGCCTCCACTGTGGCACCACTGGGCTAGCTCTACTTTGGTGCTACTAGGCTAGCCTCCACTGTGGTGCCACTGGGCTAGCTCTTCTGTGGTACTACTGTGCTAGCTCTACTGTGTTGCTACTGTGCTAGCTCTACTGTGGTGCTAGTGGGCTAGCTCTACTGTGGTGCTACTAGGCTAGCTGTACTGTGGTGGTACTGGGCTACCTCTACTTTGATGCCACTGGGCTAGCTCTGCTGTGGTGCTACAGGGCTAGCTTTACTGCAGTGCTACAGAACTAGCTCTACTGTGGTGCTACTGGGCTAGCTTCACTGTGGTGCTACTGGGCTAGCTCTACTGTGGTACTACTGTGCTAGCTCTACTGCAGTGCTACTGGGCTAGCTCTACTGTGGTGCTACTGGGCTAGCCCTACTGTGGTACTCCTGTGCGAGGTCTACTGTGTTGCTACTGTGCTAGCTCTACTGTGGTGCTAGTGGGCTAGCTCTGCTGTGGTGCTACTTGGCTAGCTCTACTCTGGTTCTACTGAGCTTGCTCACCTGTGGTGCTCCTGGGCTAGCTCCATTGTGGTGCTCCTGGGCTAGCTCTATTGTGGTGCTCCTGGACTAACTCTTCTGTGGTGCTACTGAGCTAGCTCTACTGTGGTGCTACTGAGCTAGCTCTACTGTGGTGCTACTGGGCTAGCTCTACTGTGGTGCTACTAGGCTAGCTCTACTGTGGTGCTACTGGGCTATCCCTACTGCAGTACTACTGTGCTAGCTCTACTGTGTTGCTACTGTGCTAGCTCTACTGTGGTGCTTGTGGGCTAGCTCTACTGTGGTGCTACTAGGCTAGCTGTACTGTGGTGGTAGTTGGCTAGCTGTATTGCGGTGCTATTGGGCTAGCTGTACTGCGGTGTTACTGAGCTAGCTCTGCTGCGGTGTTACTGAGCTAGCTCTACTGTGGTGCTACTGGGCTAACTCTACTGTGGTGCTACTGGGTTAGCTTTACTGAGGTGCTACTGGGATAGCTCTTCTTCGGTGTTACTGTGCTAGCTCTGCTGTGGTGCTACTGTGCTAGATCTACTTTGATGCCACTGGGCTAGCTCTACTGTGGTGCTGCAGGGCTAGCTCTACTGTGGTACTACTGTGCTAGCTCTACTGTGGTGTTACTGTGCTAGTTTACTGTGGTGCTACAGGGCTAGCTCTACTGTGGTGCTATTAGGCTAGCTTCTACTGTGGAGGCTATTGGCTAGCCTTACTGCAGTACTACTGTGCTAGTTTCTACTGTGTTGCTATTGTGCTAGTTTTGCTGTGGTGCTAGCGGCTAG
This sequence comes from Neoceratodus forsteri, assembly GCA_016271365.2. NCBI lineage: Eukaryota > Metazoa > Chordata > Ceratodontiformes > Ceratodontidae > Neoceratodus > Neoceratodus forsteri. Next base: position 977,369,388 of record CM057452.1, on the reverse strand, counting down.
CTCTTCTGTCAGGTGCTAGGCTAGCTGTGCTATGCGGTGGTACTTGGCTAGCTGTATTATGGTGTCACTGGGCTAGCCTCACCTGTGGTGCTCCTGGGCTAGCTTCTACTGTGGTGTTCCTGGGCTAGTTTCACTGAGTGCTACTGAGCAAGCTCCAGTCTGGTGCTACAGGTCTAGCTCAACTGCAGTGCTACGGAACTAGCTCTACTGCAGTGCTACTGGGCTAGCTCTACTGTGGTGCTACTGGACTAGCTCTACTGCAGTACTACTGTGCTAGCTCTTCTGTGGGACTACTGTGCTAGCTCTACTGTGGTGCTACTGGTCTAGCTGTACTGCAGTGTTACTGAGCTAGCTCTACTGTGGTGCTACTGGGCTAACTCTACTATGGTGCTACTGGGTTAGCTTTATTGAGGTGGTACTGGGCTAGCTCTAGTGTGGTGCTACTGGGCTAGCTCTACTGTGGTGCTACTGGGCTACCTCTACTGTGGTGCTACTCTACTAACTCTACTACGGTGCTATAGAGCTAGCGCTAATGTGGTGCTACTGGGCTAGCTCTACTGTGGTGCTACTGGGCTAGCTGTAGTGCGGGAGTACTTGGCTAGCTGTATTGGGTGCTACTGGGCTAGCTGCACTGCAGTGTTACTGAGCTAGCTCTACTGTGGTGCTACTGGGCTAGCTCTACTGAGGTGCTATTGGGCTAGCTCTACTGTGGTGCTACTGGGTTAGCTCTACTGAGGTGCTACTGGGCTAGCTCTACTGTGGTGCTACTGGGCTAACTCTTCTGTGGTGCTACTGGGCTAGCTCTACTGTGGTGCTACTGGGCTACCTCTACTTTAATGCCACTGGGCTAGCTCTACTGTGGTGCTACAGGGCTAGCTCTACTGCTGTGCTACAGAACTAGCTCTACTGCAGTGCTATTGGGCTAGCTCTACTGTGGTGCTACTGGGCTAGCTGTAGTGCGGTGGTACTTGGCTAGCTGTATTGCGGTGCTACTGGGCTGGCTGTACTGTGGTGTTACTGAGCTAGCTCTACTGTGGTGCTACTGGGCTAGCTCTACTGAGGTGCTACTGGGCTAGCTCTACTGTGGTGCTACTGGGTTAGCTCTACTGAGGTGCTACTGGGCTAGCTCTACTGTCGTGCTACTGGTGCTAACTCTTCTGTGGTGCTGCTGGGCTAGCTCTACTGTGGTGCTACTGGGCTACCTCTACTTTGATGCCACTGGGCTAGGCTCTACTGTGGTGCTACAGGGCTAGCTCTACTGCAGTTCTACAGAACTAGCTCTACTGCAGTGCTATTGGGCTAGCTCTACTGTGGTGCTACTGGGCTAGCTCTACTGCGGTGCTACTGTGCTAGCACTACTGTGGTGCTACTGTGCTAGCTCTACTTTGATGCCATTGGGCTAGCTCTACTGTGGTGCTGCAGGGCTAGCTCTACTGCAGTGCTACAGAACTAGCTCTACTGCAGTGCTAATGGGCTAGCTCTACTGTGGTGCTACTGGGCTAGTTCTACTGTGGTGCTACTGGGTTAGCTCTACTGAGGTGCTACTTGGCTAGCTCTACTGTGGTGCTACTGGGCTAACTCTTCTGTGGTGCTACTGGGCTAGCTCTACTGTGGTGCTACTGGGCTACCTCAACTTTGATGCCACTGGGCTAGCTCTACTGTGGTGCTACAGGGCTAGCTCTACTGCAGTGCTACTGAACTAGCTCTACTGCAGTGCTACTGGGCTAGCTCTACTGTGGTACTACTGTGCTAGCTCTACTGTGGTGCTACTGTGCTAGCTCTACTGTGGTGCTACGGGGCTAGCTCTACTGTGGTGCTACTAGGCTAGCTCTACTGTGGTGCTACTGGGCTAGTCCTACTGCGGTACTACTGTGCTAGCTCTACTGTGTTGCTACTGTGCTAGCTCTCCACTGTGGTGTAGTGGGGCTAGCTCTCTACTGTGGTGCTACTAGGCTAGCTGTACTGTGGTGGTACTTTGGCTAGCTGTGGCTATGTGTCACTGGGCTAGGCTCACCTGTGGTGCTCCTGGGGTAGCTCTGCTGTAGTGCTACTGAGCAAGCTCTACTCTGGTGCTACAGGTCTAGCTCTACTGCAGTGCTACATAACTAGCTCTACTGCAGTGCTACTGGGCTAGCTCTACTGTGGTGCAACTGGACTAGCTGTACTGCGGTACTACTGTGCTAGCTCTTCTGTGGTGCTACGGTGCTAGCTCTACTGTGGTGCTAGTGGGCTAGCTCTACTGTGGTGCAACTAGGCTAGTTGTACTGTGGTGGTACTTGGCTAGCTGTATTGTGGTGCTACTGGGCTAGCTGTACTGCAGTGTTACTGAGCTAGTTGTGCTGCGGTGTTACTGAGCTAGCTCTACTGTGGTGCTACTGGGCTAGCTCTACTGTGGTGCTACTGGGTTAGCTTTACTGAGGTGCTACTGGGCTAGCTCTACTGTGGTGCTACTGTGCTAGCTCTGCTGTGGTGCTACTGTGCTAGCTCTACTTTGATGCCACTGGGCTAGCTCTACTGTGGTGCTGCAGAGCTAGCTCTACTGCAGTGCTACTGGGCTAGCTGTACTGCAGTGCTACTGGGCTAGCTCTACTGTGGTGCTACTGGGCTAGCTCTACTGTGGTACTACTGTGCTAGCTCTCACTGTGGTGCTACTGTGCTAGCTCTGCTGTGGTGCTACAGGGCTTGCTCTCCTGTGGTGCTATTAGGCTAGCTCTGCTGTGGTGCTACTGGGCTAGCCCTATCATGGTATTACTGTGCTAGCTCTACTGTGTTGCTACTGTGCTAGCTCTACTGTGGTGCTAGTGGGCTATCTCTACTGTGGTGCTACTAGGCTAGCTGTACTGCGGCGGTACTTGGCTAGCTGTATTGCGGAGTCACTGGGCTAGCTCACCTGTGGTGCTCCTGGGCTAGCTCTATTGTGTTTTTCCTGGGCTAGCTCTACTGTAGGGCTACTGAGCAATCTCTAATCTGGTGCTACAGGTCTAGCTCTACTGCAGTGCTACAGAACTAGCTCTGCTGCAGTGCTACTGGGCTAGCTCTACTGTGGTGCTACTGGACTAGCTCTACTACAGTACTGCTGTGCTAGCTCTTCTGTGGGACTACTGTGCTAGCTCTACTGTGGTGCTACTGTGCTAGCTCTGCTGTGGTGCTACTAGGCTAGCTCTACTGTGTTGCTACTGGGCCAGCCCACTGCGTACTACTGTGCTAGCTCTACTGTGTTGCTACTGTGCTAGCTCTACTGTGAGTGCTGAGTGGGCTAGCTCTACTCATGGTGCTACTAGGCTAGCTGTACTGTGGTGGTACTTGGCTGGCTGTATGTGTGGTGCTACTGGGCTAGCTGTACTGCGGTGTTACTGAGCTAGCTCTGCTGCGGTGTTACTGAGCTAGCTCTGCTGCGGTGCTACTGGCTGAGCTTTACTAAGGTGGTACTGGGCTAGCTATAGTGTGGTGCTACTGGGCTAGCTCTACTGTGGTGCTCCTGGGCTACCTCTAATGTGGTGCTACTGGGCTAGCTCTACTTTGGTGCTACTAGGCTAGCTCTACTGTGGTGCTACTGGGGTAGCTCTACTGCGGTACTACTGTGCTAGCTCTACTGTGTTGCTACTGTGCTAGCTCTACTGTGGTGCTAGTGGGCTAGCTCTACTGTGGTGTTTCTAGGCTACCTGTACTGCAGTGCTACTTGGCTAGCTGTATTGTGGTGTAACTGGGCTAGCTCTACTGCAGTGCTACTGGGCTAGCTCTACTGTTGTGCTACTTGGCTAGCTCTACTCTGGTTCTACTGAGCTTGCTCACCTATGGTGCTCCTGGGCTAGCTCCATTGTGGTGCTCCTGGGCTAGCTCTATTGTGGTGCTACTGGACTAACTCTTCTGTGGTGCTACCAGGCTAGCTCTACTGTGGTGCTACTGAGCTAGCTCTACTGTGGTGCTACTGGGCTACCTGTACTTTGATGCCACTTTTCTAGCTCTACTGTGGTGCTACTGGGCTAGCTCTACTGTGGTGCTACTAGGCTAGCTCTACTGTGGTGCTACTGGGCTAGCCCTACTGCAGTACTACTGTGCTAGCTCTACTGTGTTGCTACTGTGCTAGCTCTACTGTGGTGCTTGTGGGCTAGCTCTACTGTGGTGCTACTAGGCTAGCTGTACTGTGGTGGTACTTGGCTAGCTGTATTGCGGTGCTACTGGGCTAGCTGTACTGCGGTGTTACTGAGCTAGCTCTGCTGTGGTGTTACTGAGCTAGCTCTACTGTGGTGCTACTGGGCTAACTCTACTGTGGTGCTACTGGGTTAGCTTTACTGAGGTGCTACTGGGCTAGCTTTACGGCGCTGCTACTGTGCTAGCTCTGCTGTGGTGCTACTGTGCTAGATCTACTTTGATGCCACTGGGCTAGCTCTCCACTGTGGTGCTGCAGGGCTAGCTACTGTGGTGCACTCATGTGCTAGCTCTGCTGTGGTGTTACCTGCTGGCTCTACCTGTGGTGCCACCGGGCCAGCTCTCACTGTGGTGCTATTAGGCTAGCTCTACTGTGGTGCTACTGGGCTAGCCCTACTGCGGTACTACTGTGCTAGCTCTACTGTGTTGCTATTGTGCTAGCTCTACTGTGGTGCTAGCGGGCTAGCTCTACTGTGGTGCTACTAGGCTAGCTGTACTGCGGTGGCACTTGGCTAGCTGTATTGCAGTGTCACTGGGCTAGCTCACCTGTGATGCTCCTGGACTATCTCTACTGTGGTGTTCCTGGGCTAGCTCTACTGTAGTGCTACTAAGCAAGCTCTAGTCTGGTGCTACAGGTCTAGCTCTACTGCAGTGCTACGGAACTAGCTCTACTGCAGTGCTACTGGGCTAGCTCTACTGTGGTGCTACTGGACTAGCTCTACTGCAGTACTACTGTGCAAGCTCTTCTGTGGGACTACTGTGCTAGCTCTACTGTGGTGCTACTGTGCTAGCTCTGCTGTGGTGCTACTAGGCTAGCTCTGCTGTGGTGCTACTGGGCTAGCCCTACTGCGGTACTACTGTGCTAGCACTACTTTGTTGCTACTGTGCTAGCTCTACTGTGGTGCTAGTGGGCTAGCTCTACTGTGGTGCTACTAGGCTAGCTGTACTGTGGTGGTACTTGGCTAGCTGTATTGCGGTGCTACTGGGCTAGCTGTACTGCGGTGCTACTGAGCTAGCTCTGCTGCGGTGTTACTGAGCTAGCTCTACTGTGGTGCTACTGGGCTAACTCTACTGTGGTGCTACTGGGTTAGCTTTACTGAGGTGGTACTGGGCTAGCTCTAGTGTGGTGCTACTGGGCTAGCTCTACTGTGGTGCTACTGGGCTACCTCTACTGTGGTGCTACTGTACTAACTCTACTACGGTGCTACAGAGCTAGCGCTAATGTGGTGCTACTGGGCTAGCTCTACTGTGGTGCTACTGGGCCAGCTGTAGTGCGGTAGTACTTGGCTAGCTGTATTGCGGTGCTACTGGGCTAGCTGTACTGCAGTGTTACTGAGCTAACTCTACTGTGGTGCTACTGGGCTAGCTCTTCTGAGGTGCTACTGGGCTAGCTCTACTGTGGTGCTACTGGGTTAGCTCTACTGAGGTGCTACTGGGCTAGCTGTACTGTGGTGCTACTGGGCTAACTCTTCTGTGGTGCCACTGGGCGAGCTCTACTGTGGTGCTACTGAGCTACCTCTACTTTAATTCCACTGGGCTAGCTCTACTGTGGTGCTACAGGGCTAGCTCTACTGTGGTGCTACAGAACTTGCTCTACTGCAGTGCTATTGGGCTAGCTCTACTGTGGTGCTACTGGGCTAGCTGTAGTGCGGTGGTACTTGGCTAGTTGTATTGCGGTGCTACTGGGCTAGCTGTACTGCGGTGTTACTGAGCTAGCTCTACTGTGGTGCTACTGGGCTAGCTCTACTGAGGTGCTACTGGGCTAGCTCTACTGTGGTGCTACTGGGTTAGCTCTACTGAGGTGCTACTGGGCTAGCTCTACTGTGGTGCTACTGGGCTAACTCTTCTGTGGTGCTGCTGGGCTTGCTCGACTGTGGTGCTACTGGGCTACCTCTACTTTGATGCCACTGGGCTAGCTCTACTCTGGTGCTACTGTGCTAGCGCTACTGTGGTGCTACTGTGCTAGCTCTACTTTGATGCCATTGGGCTAGCTCTACTGTGGTGCTGCAGGGCTACTCTACTGCAGTGCAACAGAACTAGCTCTACTGCAGTGCTACTGGGCTAGCTCTACTGTGGTGCTACTGGGCTAGTTCTACTGTGGTGCTACTGGGTTAGCTCTACTGCGGTGCTACTGGGCTAGCTCTACTGTGGTGCTACTGGGCTAACTCTTCTGTGGTGCTACTGGGCTTGCTCTACTGTGGTGCTACTGGGCTACCTCTACTTTGATGCCACTGGGCTAGCTCTACTGTGGTGCTACAGGGCTAGCTCTACTGCAGTGCTACAGAACTAGCTCTACTGCAGTGCTACTGGGCTAGCTCTACTGTGGTGCTACTGTGCTAGCTCTACTGTGGTGCTACGGGGGCTAGCTCTACAGTGGTGCTACTAGGCTAGCTCTACTGTGGTGCTACTGGGCTAGTCCTACTGCGGTACTACTGTGCTAGCTCTACTGTGTTGCTACTGTGCTAGCTCTACTGTGGTGCTAGTGGTCTAGCTCTACTGTGGTGCTACTAGGCTAGCTGTACTGCGGTGGTACTTGGCTAGCTGTATTGCGGTGTCACTGGGCTAGCTCACCTGTGGTGCTCCTGGGGTAGCTCTACTGTAGTGCTACTGAGCAAGCTCTACTCTGGTGCTACAGGTCTAGCTCTACTGCAGTGCTACATAACTAGCTCTACTGCAGTGCTACTGGGCTAGCTCTACTGTGGTGCTACTGGACTAGCTGTACTGCGGTACTACTGTGCTAGCTCTTCTGTGGTGCTACTGTGCTAGCTCTACTGTGGTGCTACTGGGCTAGCTCTACTGTGGTGCTACTAGGCTAGCTCTACTGTGGTGCTACTGGGCTAGCCCTACTGCAGTACTACTGTGCTAGCTCTACTGTGTTGCTACTGTGCTAGCTCTACTGTGATGCTAGTGGGCTAGCTCTACTGTGGTGCTACTAGGCTAGCTGTACTGTGGTGGTACTTGGCTAGCTGTATTGCGGTGCTACTGGGCTAGCTGTACTTCGGTGTTACTGAGCTAGTTGTGCTGCGGTGTTACTGAGCTAGCTCTACTGTGGTGCTACTGGGCTAGCTCTACTGTGGTGCTACTGGGTTAGCTTTACTGAGGTGCTACTGGGCTAGCTCTGCTGTGGTGTTACTGTGCTAGCTCTACTTTGATGAAAGTGGGCTAGCTCTACTGTGGTGCTGCAGAGCTAGCTCTACTGCAGTGCTACTGGGCTAGCTGTACTGCAGTGCTACTGGGCTAGCTCTACTGTGGTGCTACTGGGCTAGCTCTACTGTGGTACTACTGTGCTAGCTCTACTGTGGTGCTACTGTGCTAGCTCTACTGTGGTGCTACAGGGCTTGCTCTACTGTGGTGCTATTAGGCTAGCTCTGCTGTGGTGCTACTGGGCTAGCCCTACTGCGGTATTACTGTGCTAGCTCTACTGTGTTGCTACTGTGCTAGCTCTACTGTGGTGCTAGTGGGCTATCTCTACTGTGGTGCTACTAGGCTAGCTGTACTGTGGTGGTACTTGGCTAGCTGTATTGTGGTGTCACTGGGCTAGCTCACCTGTGGTGCTCCTGGGCTAGCTCTATTGTGTTTTTCCTGGGCTAGCTCTTCTGTAGTGCTACTGAGCAATCTCTAGTCTGGTGCTACAGGTCTAGCTCTACTGCAGTGCTACAGAACTAGCTTTGCTGCAGTGCTACTGGGCTAGCTCTACTGTGGTGCTACTGGACTAGCTCTACTACAGTACTGCTGTGCTAGCTCTTCTGTGGGACTACTGTGCTAGCTCTACTGTGGTGCTACTGTGCTAGCTCTGCTGTGGTGCTACTAGGCTAGCTCTACTGTGTTGCTACTGGGCTAGCCCTACTGCCGGTACTACTGTGCTAGCTCTACTGTGTTGCTTCTGTGCTAGCTCTACTGTGGTGCTAGTGGGCTAGCTCTACTATAGTGCTACTAGGCTAGCTGTACTGTGGTGGTACTTGGCTAGCTGTATTGCGGTGCTACTGGGCTAGCTGTACTGCGGTGTTACTGAGCTAGCTCTGCTGCGGTGTTACTGAGCTAGCTCTACTGTGGTGCTACTGGGTTAGCTTTACTAAGGTGGTACTGGGCTAGCTATAGTGTGGTGCTACTGGGCTAGCTCTACTGTGGTGCTACTGGGCTACCTCTACTGTTGTGCTACTGGACTAGCTCTACTTTGGTGCTACTAGGCTAGCTCTACTGTGGTGCTACTGGGGTAGCTCTACTGCGGTACTACTGTGCTAGCTCTACTGTGTTGTTACTGTGCTAGCTCTACTGTGGTGCTAGTGGGCTAGCTCTACTGTGGTGTTTCTAGGCTACCTGTACTGCAGTGCTACTTGGCTAGCTGTATTGTGGTGTAACTGGGCTAGCTCTACTGCAGTGCTACTGGGCTAGCTCTACTGTTGTGCTACTTGGCTAGCTCTACTCTGGTTCTACTGAGCTTGCTCACCTATGGTGCTCCTGGGCTAGCTCCATTGTGGTGCTCCTGGGCTAGCTCTATTGTGGTGCTACTGGACTAACTCTTCTGTGGTGCTACCAGGCTAGCTCTACTGTGGTGCTACTGAGCTAGCTCTACTGTGGTGCTACTGGGCTACCTGTTCTTTGATGCCACTTTTCTAGCTCTACTGTGGTGCTACTGGGCTAGCTCTACTGTGGTGCTACTAGGCTAGCTCTACTGTGGTGCTACTGGGCTAGCCCTACTGCAGTACTACTGTGCTAGCTCTACTGTGTTGCTACTGTGCTAGCTCTACTGTGGTGCTTGTGGGCTAGCTCTACTGTGGTGCTACTAGGCTAGCCTGTACTGTGGTGGTACTTGGCTAGCTGTATTGCGGTGCTACTGGGCTAGCTGTACTGCGGTGTTACTGAGCTAGCTCTGCTGCGGTGTTACTGAGCTAGCTCTACTATGGTGCTACTGGGCTAACTCTACTGTGGTGCTACTGGGTTAGCTTTACTGAGGTGCTACTGGGCTAGCTCTACTGCGGTGCTACTGTGCTAGCTCTGCTGTGGTGCTACTGTGCTAGATCTACTTTGATGCCACTGGGCTAGCTCTACTGTGGTGCTGCAGGGCTAGCTCTACTGTGGTACTACTGTGCTAGCTCTACTGTGGTGTTACTCTGCTAGCTCTACTGTGGTGCTACCGGGCTAGCTCTACTGTGGTGCTATTAGGCTAGCTCTACTGTGGTGCTACTGGGCTAGCCCTACTGCGGTACTACTGTGCTAGCTCTACTGTGTTGCTATTGTGCTAGCTCTACTGTGGTGCTAGCGGGCTAGCTCTACTGTGGTGCTACTAGGCTAGCTGTACTGCGGTGGCACTTGGCTAGCTGTATTGCAGTGTCACTGGGCTAGCTCACCTGTGATGCTCCTGGGCTAGCTCTACTGTGGTGTTCCTGGGCTAGCTGTACTGTAGCGCTAGTAAGCAAGCTCTAGTCTGGTGCTACAGGTCTAGCTCTACTGCAGTGCTACAGAACTAGCTCTACTGCAGTGCTACTGGGCTAGCTCTACTGTGGTGCTACTGGACTAGCTCTACTGCAGTACTACTGTGCAAGCTCTTCTGTGGGACTACTGTGCTAGCTCTACTGTGGTGCTACTGTGCTAGCTCTGCTGTGGTGCTACTAGGCTAGCTCTGCTGTGGTGCTACTGGGCTAGCCCTACTGCGGTACTACTGTGCTAGCAGCTACTGTGTTGCTACTGTGCTAGCTTTCTGCTGTGGTGCTAGTGGGCGCAAGCTCTGCTGTGGTGCTACTAGGCTAGCTGTACTGTGGTGGTACCTGGCTGGCTGTATTGCGGTGCTACTGGGCTAGCTGTACTGCGGTGTAACTGAGCTAGCTCTGCTGCGGTGTTACTGAGCTTGCTCTACTGTGGTGCTACTGGGCTAACTCTACTGTGGTGCTACTGGGTTAGCTTTGCTGAGGTGGTACTGGGCTAGCTCTAGTGTGGTGCTACTGGGCTAGCTCTACTGTGGTGCTACTGGGCTACCTCTACTGTGGTGCTACTGTGCTAGCTCTACTGTGCTGCTACTGGGCTAGCTCTTCTGTGGTGCTACTAGGCTAGCTGCACTGCGGTGGTACTTGGCTAGCTGTATTGCGGTGTCACTGGGCCAGCTCACCTGTGGTGCTCCTGGGCTTGCTCTGTGGTGTTCCTGGGCTAGCTCTGCTGTAGTGCTACTGAGCATGCTGTACTCTGGTGCTACAGGTCTAGCTCTAGTGCAGTGCTACAGAACTAGCTCTACTGCAGTGCTACTGAGCTAGCTCTTCTGTGGTGCTACTGGACTAGCTCTACTGCGGTACTACTGTGCAAGCTCTTCTGTGGTGCTACTGTGCTAGCTCTTCTGTGGTGCTACTGGGCTAGCTCTACCGTGGTGCTACTAGGCTAGCTCTACTGTGGAGCTACTGGGCTAGCCCTACTGCAGTACTACTGTGCTAGCTCTACTGTGTTGCTACTGTGCTAGCTCTACTGTGGTGCTTGTGGGCTAGCTCTACTGTGGTGCTACTAGGCTAGCTGTACTGTGGTGGTACTTGGCTAGCTGTATTGCGGTGCTACTGGGCTAGCTGTACTGTGGTGTTACTGAGCTAGCTCTGCTGCAGTGTTACTGAGCTAGCTCTACTGTAGTGCTACTGGGCTAACTACTGTGGTGCTACTGGGTTAGCTTTACTGAGGTGCTACTGGGCTAGCTCTACTGCGGTGCTACTGTGCTAGCTGTACTGTGGTGCTACTGTGCTAGCTCTACTTTGATGCCACTGGGCTAGCTCTACTGTGGTGCTGCAGGGCTACCTCTACTGCAGTGCTACTGGGCTAGCTCTACAGCAGTGCTACTGGGCTAGCTCTTCTGTGGTGCTACTGGGCTAGCTCTACTGTGGTGCTACTGTGCTAGCTCTGCTGTGGTGCTACTGGGCTAGCTCTACTGTGGTGCTACTGGGCTAGCTCTACTGTGTCTACTGTGCTAGCTCTACTGTGGTGCTAGTGGGCTAGCTCTACTGTGGTGCTACTAGGCTAGCTGTACTGCAGTGGTACTTGGCTAGCTGTGTTGTGGTTTCACTGGGCTAGCTCACCTGTGGTGCTCCTGGGCTTGCTCTACTGTGGTGTTCCTGGGCTAGTTCTGCTGTGTGCTACTGAGCACGCTCTACTCTGGTGCTACAGGTCTAGCTCTACTGCAGTGCTACTGAACTAGCTCTACTGCAGTGCTACTGGGCTAGCTCTGCTGTGGTGCTACTGGACTAGCTCTACTGCGGTACTACTGTGCTAGCTCTTCTGTGGTGCTACTGTGCTGGCTCTACTGTGGTGCTACTGGGCTAGCTCTACTGTGGTGCTTCTAGGCTAGCTCTACTGTGGTGCTACTGGGCTAGCCCTACTGCAGTACTACTGTGCTAGCTCTACTGTGTTGCTACTGTGCTAGCTCTACTGTGGTGCTTGTGGGCTAGCTCTACTGTGGTGCTACTAGGCTAGCTGTACTGTGGTGGTACTTGGCTAGCTGTACTGTGGTGGTACTTGGCTAGCTGTATTGCGGTGCTACTGGGCTAGCTGTACTGCGGTGTTACTGAGCTAGCTCTGCTGCAGTGTTACTGAGCTAGCTCTACTGTGGTACTACTGGGCTAACTCTACTGTGGTGCTACTGGGTTAGCTTTACTGAGCTGCTACTGGGCTAGCTCTACTGCAGTGCTACTGTGCTAGCTCTCCTGTGGTGCTACTGTGCTAGCTCTACTTTGATGCCACTGGGCTAGCTCTACTGTGGTGCTGCAGGGCTAGCTCTACTGCAGTGCTACTGGGCTAACTCTACTGCAGTGCTACTGGGCTAGCTCTACTGTGGTGCTACTGGGCTAGCTCTACTGTGGTACTACTGTGCTAGCTCTACTGTGGTGTTACTGAGCTAGCTCTGCTGTGGTGCTACAGGGCTAGCTCTACTGTGGTGCTATTAGGCTAGCTCTAATGTGGTGCTACTGGGCTAGCCCTACTGCGGTACTACTGTGCTAGCTCTACTGTGTTGCTATTGTGCTAGCTCTACTGTGGTGCTTGTGGGCTAGCTCTACTGTGGTGCTACTAGGCTAGCTGTACTGCAGTGGTACTTGGCTAGCTGTATTGCGGTGTCACTAGGCTAGCTCACCTGTGGTGCTCCTGGGCTAGCTGTACTGTGGTGCTACAGGTCTAGCTCTACTGCAGTGCTACAGAACTAGCTCTACTGCAGTGCTACTGGGCTAGCTCTACTGTGGTGCTACTGGACTTGCTCTACTGCAGTACTACTGTGCTAGCTATTCTGTGGGACTACTGTGCTAGCTCTACTGTGGTGCTACTGTGCTAGCTCTGCTGTGGTGCTACTAGGCTAGCTCTGCTGTGGTGCTACTGGGCTAGCCCTACTGCGGTACTACTGTGCTAGCTCTACTGTGTTGCTACTGTGCTAGCTCTACTGTGGTGCTAGTGGGCTAGCTCTACTGTGGTGCTACTAGGCTAGCTGTACTGTGGTGGTACTTGGCTAGCTGTATTGCGGTGCTACTGGGCTAGCTGTACTGCGGTGTTACTGAGCTAGCTGTGCTGCGGTGTTACTGAGCTAGCTCTACTGTGGTGCTTCTGTGCTAACTCTACTGTGGTGCTACTGGGTTAGCTTTACTGAGGTGGTACTGGGCTAGCTCTGGTGTGGTGCTACTGGGCTAGCTCTGCTGTGGTGCTACTGGGCTACCTCTGCTTTGATGCCACTGGGCTAGCTCTACTGTGGTGCTACAGGGCTAGCTCTGCTGCTGCTGCTACAGAACTAGCTCTGCTGTGGTGCTACTGGGCTAGCTCTACTGTGTGTTGCTACTGGGCTAGCTCTGCTCCAGTGCTACTGTGCTAGCTCTACTGTGGTGCTACTGTGCTAGCTTTACTGTGGTGCTACTGGGCTAGCTCTACTTTGGTGCTACTAGGCTAGCTCTACTGTGGTGCTACTGAGCTAGCTCTACTGTGGTACTACTGTGCTAGCTCTACTGTGTTGCTACTGTGCTAGCTCTACTGTGGTGCTAGTGGGCTAGCTCTACTGTGGTGCTACTAGGCTAGCTGTACTGTGGTGGTACTGGGCTACCTCTACTTTGATGCCACTGGGCTAGCTCTGCTGTGGTGCTACAGGGCTAGCTTTACTGCAGTGCTACAGAACTAGCTCTACTGCGGTGCTACTGGGCTAGCTCTACTGTGGTGCTACTGGGCTAGCTCTACTGTGGTACTACTGTGCTAGCTCTACTGCAGTGCTACTGGGCTTGCTCTGTTGTGGTGTTTCTAGCTGGCAGCCTGCAGTGGCCTTGGCTAGCTGTATGCGGTGTAACACGGGCAGCTAGCTACTGCAGTGCTACTGGGCTAGCTCTGCTGTGTGTGCTACTTGGCTAGCTCTACTCGGTTCTACTGAGCTTGCTCACCTGTGGTGCTCCTGGGCTAACTCCACTGTGGTGCTCCTGGGCTAGCTCTGTGTGGTGCTACGGACTAACTCTTCTGTGGTGCTACTGGGCTAGCTCTACTGTGGTGCTACTGAGCTAGCTCTACTGTGGTGCTACTGGGCTACCTGTACTTTGATGCCACTGTACTAGCTCTACTGTGGTGCTACTGGGCTAGCTCTACTGTGGTGCTACTAGGCTAGCTCTACTGTGGTGCTACTGTGCTAGCTCTTCTGTGGTGCTTGTGGGCTAGCTCTACTGTGGTGCTACTAGGCTAGCTGTACTGTGGTGGTACTTGGCTAGCTGTATTGCGGTGCTACTGGGCTAGCTGTACTGCGGTGTTACTGAGCTAGCTCTACTGTGGTGCTACTGGGCTAACTCTACCGTGGTGCTACTGGGTTAGCTTTACTGAGGTGCTACTGGGCTAGCTCTACTGTGGTGCTACTGTGCTAGTTCTGCTGTGGTGCTACTGAGCTAGCTCTACTGTGGTGCTACTGGGCTACCTGTACTTTGATGCCACTGTACTAGCTCTACTGTGGTGCTACAGGGCTAGCTTTACTGCAGTGCTACAGAACTAGCTCTACTGCGGTGCTACTGGGCTAGCTCTACTGTGGTGCTACTGGGCTAGCTCTACTGTGGTACTACTGTGCTAGCTCTACTGCAGTGCTACTGGGCTTGCTCTATTGTGGTGTTTCTAGGCTAGCTGTACTGCAGTGGTACTTGGCTAGCTGTATTGCGGTGTAACTGGGCTAGCTCTACTGCAGTGCTACTGGGCTAGCTCTACTGTGGTGCTACTTGGCTAGCTCTACTCCGGTTCTACTGAGCTTGCTCACCTGTGGTGCTCCTGGGCTAACTCCACTGTGGTGCTCCTGGGCTAGCTCTATTGTGGTGCTACTGGACTAACTCTTCTGTGGTGCTACTGGGCTAGCTCTACTGTGGTGCTACTGAGCTAGCTCTACTGTGGTGCTACTGGGCTACCTGTACTTTGATGCCACTGTACTAGCTCTACTGTGGTGCTACTGGGCTAGCTCTACTGTGGTGCTACTAGGCTAGCTCTACTGTGGTGCTACTGTGCTAGCTCTTCTGTGGTGCTTGTGGGCTAGCTCTACTGTGGTGCTACTAGGCTAGCTGTACTGTGGTGGTACTTGGCTAGCTGTATTGCGGAGTGCTACTGGGCTAGCTGTACTGCGGTGTTACTGAGCTAGCTCTACTGTGGTGCTACTGGGCTAACTCTACTGTGGTGTTACTGGGTTAGCTTTACTGAGGTGCTACTGGGCTAGGATAGCTCTACTGCGGTGCTACTGTGCTAGTTCTGCTGTGGTGCTACTGTGCTAGCTCTACTTTGATGCCACTGGGCTAGCTCTACTGTGGTGCTGCAGGGCTAGCTCTACTGTGGTACTACTGTGCTAGCTCTACTGTGGTGTTACTGTGCTAGCTCTACTGTGGTGCTACAGGGCTAGCTCTACTGTGGTGCTATTAGGCTAGCTCTACTGTGGTGCTACTGGGCTAGCCCTACTGCGGTACTACTGTGCTAGCTCTACTGTGTTGCTATTGTGCTAGCTCTACTGTGGTGCTAGCGCGCTAGCTCTACTGTGGTGCTACTGGGCTAGCTGTACTGCGGTGGTATTTGGCTAGCTGTATTGCGGTGTCACTGGGCTAGCTCACCTGTGGTGCTCCTGGGCTAGCTCTACTGTGGTGTTCCTAGGCTAGCTCTATTGTAGTGCTGCTGAGCAAGCTCTAGTCTGGTGCTACAGGTCTAGCTCTACTGCAGTGCTACGGAACTAGCTCTACTGCAGTGCTACTGGGCTAGCTCTACTGTGGTGCTACTGGACTAGCTCTACTGCAGTACTACTGTGCTAGCTCTTCTGTGGGACTACTGTGCTAGCTCTACTGTGGTGCTACTGTGCTAGCTCTGCTGTGGTGCTACTAGGCTAGCTCTGCTGTGGTGCTACTGGGCTAGCCCTACTGCAGTACTACTGTGCTAGCTCTACTGTGTTGCTACTGTGCTAGCTCTACTGTGGTGCTAGTGGGCTAGCTCTACTGTTGTGCTACTAGGCTAGCTGTACTGTGGTGGTACTTGGCTAGCTGTATTGCGGTGCTACTGGGCTAGCTGTACTGCGGTGTTACTGAGCTAGCTCTGCTGCATTGTTACTGAGCTAGCTCTACTGTGTTGCTACTGGGCTAACTCTACTGTGGTGCTACTGGGTTAGCTTTACTGAGGTGGTACTGGGCTAACTCTAGTGTGGTGCTACTGGGCTAGCTCTGCTGTGGTGCTACGGGCTACCTCTGCTTTGATGCCACTGGGCTAGCTCTGCTGTGGTGCTACAGGGCTAGCTCTGCTGCAGTGCTACAGAACTAGCTCTACTGTGGTGCTACTGGGCTAGCTTTACTGTGGTGCTACTGGGCTAGCTCTGCTCAGGTGCTACTGTGCTAGCTCTGCTGTGGTGCTACTGGGCTAGCTCTGCTGCTGGTGCTACTGTGCTAGCTCTGCTGTGGTGCTACTGTGCTAGCTCTACTGTGGTGCTAGTGGGCTAGCTCTACTGTGGTGCTACTAGGCTAGCTGTACTGTGGTGGTACTGGGCTACCTCTACTTTGATACCACTGGGCTAGTTCTGCTGTGGTGCTACAGGGCTAGCTTTACTGCAGTGCTACAGAACTAGCTCTACTGCGGTGCTACTGGGCTAGCTCCACTGTGGTGCTACTGGGCTAGCTCTACTGCGGTGCTACTGGGCTAGCTCTACCGTGGTGCTACTGGACTAGCCCTACTGCAGTACTACTGTGCTAGCTCTACTGTGTTGCTATTGTGCTAGCTCTACTGTGGTGCTAGTGGGCTAGCTCTACTGTGGTGTTTCTAGGCTAGCTGTACTGCAGTGGTACTTGGCTAGCTATATTGTGGTGTAACTGGGCTAGCTCTACTGCAGTGCTACTGGGCTAGCTCTACTGTGGTGCTACTTGGCTAGCTCTACTCTGGTTCTACTGGGCTTGCTCACCTGTGGTGCTCCTGGGCTAGCTCCATTTTGGTGCTCCTGGGCTAGCTCTATTGTGGTGCTACTGAGCTAGCTCTACTGTGGTGCTACTGGGCTACCTGTTCTTTGATGCCACTGGGCTAGCTCTACTGTGGTACTACAGGGCTAGCTCTACTGCTGTGCTACAGAATTAGCTCTACTGTGTTGCTACTGTGCTAGCTCTACTGTGGTGCTAGTGGGCTAGCTCTACTGTGGTGCTACTAGGCTAGCTGTACTGTGGTGGTACTTGGCTAGCTGTATTGCGGTGCTACTGGGCTAGCTGTACTGTGGTGTTACTGAGCTAGCTGTGCTGCGGTGTTACTGAGCTAGCTCTACTGTGGTGCTACTGTGCTAACTCTACTGTGGTGCTACTGGGTTAGCTTTACTGAGGTGGTACTGGGCTAGCTCTAGTGTGGTGCTACTGGGCTAGCTCTACTGTGGTGCTACTGGGCTACCTCTACTTTGATGCCACTGGGCTAGCTCTACTGTGGTGCTACAGGGCTAGCTCTGCTGCAGTGCTACAGAACTAGCTCTACTGTGGTGCTACTGGGCTAGCTCTACTGTGTTGCTACTGGGCTAGCTCTGCTCCAGTGCTACTGTGCTAGCTCTACTGTGGTGCTACTGTGCTAGCTTTACTGTGGTGCTACTGGGCTAGCTCTACTTTGGTGCTACTAGGCTAGCTCTACTGTGGTGCTACTGAGCTAGCTCTACTGTGGTACTACTGTGCTAGCTCTACTGTGTTGCTACTGTGCTAGCTCTACTGTGGTGCTAGTGGGCTAGCTCTACTGTGGTGCTACTAGGCTAGCTGTACTGTGGTGGTACTGGGCTACCTCTACTTTGATGCCACTGGGCTAGCTCTGCTGTGGTGCTACAGGGCTAGCTTTACTGCAGTGCTACAGAACTAGCTCTACTGCGGTGCTACTGGGCTAGCTCTACTGTGGTGCTACTGGGCTAGCTCTACTGTGGTACTACTGTGCTAGCTCTCTGCAGTGCTACTGGGCTAGCTCTGTTGTGGTGTTTCTAGGCTAGCTGTACTGCAGTGGTACTTGGCTGGCTGCTATTGCCGGTGTTACTGGGCTAGCTCTGCAGTGCTACTGGGCTAGCTCTACTGTGGTGCTACTTGGCTAGCTCTACTCCGGTTCTACTGAGCTTGCTCACCTGTGGTGCTCCTGGGCTAACTCCACTGTGGTGCTCCTGGGCTAGCTCTATTGTGGTGCTACTGGACTAACTCTTCTGTGGTGCTACTGGGCTAGCTCTACTGTGGTGCTACTGAGCTAGCTCTACTGTGGTGCTACTGGGCTACCTGTACTTTGATGCCACTGTACTAGCTCTACTGTGGTGCTACTGGGCTAGCTCTACTGTGGTGCTACTAGGCTAGCTCTACTGTGGTGCTACTGGGCTAGCCCTACTGCAGTACTACTGTGCTAGCTCTACTGTGTTGCTACTGTGCTATCTCTTCTGTGGTGCTTGTGGGCTAGCTCTACTGTGGTGCTACTAGGCTAGCTGTACTGTGGTGGTACTTGGCTAGCTGTATTGCGGTGCTACTGGGCTAGCTGTACTGCGGTGTTACTGAGCTAGCTCTACTGTGGTGCTACTGGGCTAACTCTACCGTGGTGCTACTGGGTTAGCTTTACTGAGGTGCTACTGGGCTAGCTCTACTGCGGTGCTACTGTGCTAGTTCTGCTGTGGTGCTACTGTGCTAGCTCTACTTTGATGCCACTGGGCTAGCTCTACTGTGGTGCTGCAGGGCTAGCTCTACTGTGGTACTACTGTGCTAGCTCTACTGTGGTGTTACTGTGCTAGCTCTACTGTGGTGCTACAGGGCTAGCTCTACTGTGGTGCTATTAGGCTAGCTCTACTGTGGTGCTACTGGGCTAGCCCTACTGCGGTACTACTGTGCTAGCTCTACTGTGTTGCTATTGTGCTAGCTCTGCTGTGGTGCTAGCGGGCTAGCTCTACTGTGGTGCTACTAGGCTAGCTGTACTGCGGTGGTATTTGGCTAGCTGTATTGCGGTGTCACTGGGCTAGCTCACCTGTGGTGCTCCTGGGCTAGCTCTACTGTGGTGTTCCTAGGCTAGCTCTATTGTAGTGCTGCTGAGCAAGCTCTAGTCTGGTGCTACAGGTCTAGCTCTACTGCAGTGCTACGGAACTAGCTCTACTGCAGTGCTACTGGGCTAGCTCTACTGTGGTGCTACTGGACTAGCTCTACTGCAGTACTACTGTGCTAGCTCTTCTGTGGGACTACTGTGCTAGCTCTACTGTGGTGCTACTGTGCTAGCTCTGCTGTGGTGCTACTAGGCTAGCTCTGCTGTGGTGCTACTGGGCTAGCCCTACTGCAGTACTACTGTGCTAGCTCTACTGTGTTGCTACTGTGCTAGCTCTACTGTGGTGCTAGTGGGCTAGCTCTACTGTTGTGCTACTAGGCTAGCTGTACTGTGGTGGTACTTGGCTAGCTGTATTGCGGTGCTACTGGGCTAGCTGTACTGCGGTGTTACTGAGCTAGCTCTGCTGCATTGTTACTGAGCTAGCTCTACTGTGATGCTACTGGGCTAACTCTACTGTGGTGCTACTGGGTTAGCTTTACTGAGGTGGTACTGGGCTAGCTCTAGTGTGGTGCTACTGGGCTAGCTCTACTGTGGTGCTACTGGGCTACCTCTACTTTGATGCCACTGGGCTAAGCTCTACTGTGGTGCTACAGGGCTAGCTCTGCTGCAGTGCTACAGAACTAGCTCTACTGTGGTGCTACTGGGCTAGCTTTACTGTGGTGCTACTGGGCTAGCTCTGCTCCAGTGCTACTGTGCTAGCTCTACTGTGGTGCTACTGGGCTAGCTCTACTGCGGTACTACTGTGCTAGCTCTACTGTGTTGCTACTGTGCTAGCTCTACTGTGGTGCTAGTGGGCTAGCTCTACTGTGGTGCTACTAGGCTAGCTGTACTGTGGTGGTACTGGGCTACCTCTACTTTGATACCACTGGGCTAGTTCTGCTGTGGTGCTACAGGGCTAGCTTTACTGCAGTGCTACAGAACTAGCTCTACTGCGGTGCTACTGGGCTAGCTCCACTGTGGTGCTACTGGGCTAGCTCTACTGTGGTACTACTGTGCTAGCTCTACTGCAGTGCTACTGGGCTAGCTCTAACGTGGTGCTACTGGACTAGCCCTACTGCAGTACTACTGTGCTAGCTCTACTGTGTTGCTATTGTGCTAGCTCTACTGTGGTGCTAGTGGGCTAGCTCTACTGTGGTGTTTCTAGGCTAGCTGTACTGCAGTGGTACTTGGCTAGCTATATTGTGGTGTAACTGGGCTAGCTCTACTGCAGTGCTACTGGGCTAGCTCTACTGTGGTGCTACTTGGCTAGCTCTACTCTGGTTCTACTGGGCTTGCTCACCTGTGGTGCTCTGGGCTAGCTCCATTTTGATGCTCCTGGGCTAGCTCTTTGTGGTGCTACTGAGCTAGCTCTACTGTGGTGCTTGGGCTGCCTGTGCTTTGATGCCACTGGGCTAGCTCTACTGTGTGGTACTACAGGGCTAGCTCTACTGCTGTGCTACAGAATTAGCTCTACTGAGGTGCTGCTGGGCTGGCTCTGCTGTGGTGCTACTGGCTAGCTATACTGCAGTGTTACTGGGCTAGCTCTACTGCGGTGCTACAAATCTAGCTCTACTGTGGTGCTACTGTGCTAGCAGTACTGCAGTGCTATTGGGCAAGCTCTACTGTGGTGTTACAAAGCTAGCTCTACTGAGGTACTAGTGGGCTAGCTCTACTATGGTGCTACTGGGATAGCACTACTGTGATGCTCCTGGCTAGTTCTTCTGTGGTGCTACAGAGCTAGCTCTAATGTGGTGCTAGTGGGCTAGCTCTGCTGTGGTGCTGCTGGGCTAGCTCTACTATGGTGGTACTGGGCTAGCTCTACTGTGATGTTACCTGGATAGCTGTACTGCTTTGCTACTGGGCTAGCTGTAGTGAGGTGCAACTCGGCTAGCTCTACTGTGGTGCTACAGAGCTAGCTCTACTGTGGTGCTACTGGGCCAGCTCTACTATGGTGCTACTTGGCTAGCTTTACTATGGTGCTACAGAGCCAGCTGTACTGTGGTGCTACTGGACTAGAACTTCTGTGGTGCAGCTAGGCTTGCTTTACTGTGGCGCTACAGAGTTAGCTCTACTGCGGTGCTTCTGGGCTAGCTCTGCTATGGTGCTACTGGGCTAGCACTACTGTGTTGCTTCAGAGTTAGCTCTACTGCGGTGCTACAGAGCTAGCTGTTCTGTGGTGCTACTGGACTAGATCTACTGTGATGCTGCTAGGCTAGGTTTACTGTGGTAATACTGGACTAGCTGCACATCTAGAATGTTAAGGTGGAGGCAAAGGAGGAGAGTTACATTTGTTTTTCTAATGCAAAATCACATCTGAAGCATATTATAAATCACTGAGTTAAAGTTAATGATTCATAGTAAGTTTATCAGTGCGGTGTGTCTCTTACAGAATAAGTGCATCATCTCACTCAGCTGGGGCATCAAAACTGCTCAGCTGTGCTTTCTGCTGCCATCACCCAAACTTCACGAGATCACACTCATGGTCCATGTACAGTATGTACTATAACTCAACAGGAATTTGTAGTATTTATTGTCTGTACATCAAATCGTTCTACTGCACCACTGTGTTCATTTTATTTATTTATTTTTATAGCAGCTAGATCCTGACAGTAGTGTTTTGTTTTGTACTTCACTTACTTATATCTCTTGATGTGTCTCCACTAGCACTGTACCGCTTGGGTCATGCATGAAAATAATCTCTAGGACCCCGCCTCCCATGAACAAATAAATAAATAAATAACCGTATGAACAAATAATTAATACAAGTAAATAAAAATACAATGATATTACTGGCTTCTCACCACCTTTCTGTTACCTTGTTTTAACAATGTTTTCATGCTGTCTGATCCTTTTAGCTCCCCTAATTGGCCAATTAGACATATGCTCCTTTATGCTTCCTTGCCAACAGTAGCAAATTCAAGTTATAAACACTTCTTAAACAAAAGGACATTTTTTCATACTACATTGAGTATTACTACAATAATAAGATTTTAACAGGATGAACATTAAAAGATGAATGCATTATAAGTAAGCAAACAAACCTACTGGTCTGAGACTGCAGTGTTTACTTGTTCATGGTCCACCACTGTTTTATACTATTTTAAAACAATGAGCATTTAAATAAGCTATAATTGCCCAAATGCTTAATGGAAATAGGTCGAGTCAAAGCACTGTAATGAAAATATTTTATTTCCATAAGGAAAAAAAACTGTGACCTAGGACTATAAACTGCAACAGCTGTAAGTCTGATCATTCTGGCAGTGCTTCTTAGAGAATGACAATGTTCCACTGAGACCCTTCTTTTCCTATTGCTTTGTTTTTGCTCTAATGCTTTCTGACTCATCTTGTTCTGTGTCCAAATTTTAGTGACAACTCCTCTCTGTATATTATTAAATGAACTGTGATTAAATGACAAGAATAAGTCTGGGTCACTTCAATGTGCTGATAAATTTTGTAGATGGCTTCCTCTTTTTTGCCTGTGATGTGAGCTTGGGTAACATTTACTAAAATGATTCCCTTGTCTGAAAATACTTTAGCCATAGGCACAAGATTGAAGAATCTATTTTGAAAGTAGGACCACTGACATGTCATTTAAGTAAGTACAGTTAGCTCTGGACATAGTTACATGGATTACATAGTTACTTACCCTTGTTGGGATAAAAGGAACATTATGAACTGGCGATCATAAATACACAAATCTGATTGGCTGAGAGCTTTTTGAAGCCATGATGATATCTAGCTATATCATCATGGCTTCAAAATGCTTCCGGCCGCCAGCCTTGTCACTGCCACAACTTCCTTCGCTTGTCAACTGCAGCAGCCCCTGATATCTCGCTTAATGTGCCTATCGGGTGGCTCTTCAAACTGAAAAAAAAAAAAATCCAGAAAAGATCCCCAGCTGGCCACACCATGAGCATCTACGTCTTTTTTTTTCTGGCTGGCAGCTTCCTATTGAAACAGCCGCTCCCACCAGTGACAAACCTCCAACTGCAGCATCGCCACATCCCTCACTGCACAGCACACAACACCACAAGAAAGCCTGCTGCAGATCAGCGAGATGACC
Source organism: Neoceratodus forsteri (assembly GCA_016271365.2). Taxonomy (NCBI): domain Eukaryota; kingdom Metazoa; phylum Chordata; order Ceratodontiformes; family Ceratodontidae; genus Neoceratodus; species Neoceratodus forsteri. The sequence continues at coordinate 977,346,701 of CM057452.1, read as the reverse complement.
TCTATGAAAATAAAACAATTAAACTACCAAATAAAAACAGTCCGACAATGTGCTGAACAAATATGTGCCACCAACCACAGCATACAGTACCATTCCGCTCTTACAGAAAACAAACCAAAATGACTGTCAGCTACTCTGGGTACTTACCAACTATCGCAGATGAAACACAAGTTTCCATCTAAATTCCTCATATTCAAATCACGCTTCTCAGCACACGGACATAACTGCAGCTAAACGGACCAGGTTAAACTCACAAAAAGCTTACTTTAAAACCAGGAGTAGTACTGCCACAGTGCAACAGAGTTCCACAAACTTCAACAGCGCCACCTGCTGTCCACAGCCCTACAGGAACTTTTTTCTGAAAAGGTACTCCTCCAACAACCCCATAAATTGCATTTTTATAAGGTTTTAAAACTTTTTTTTCTTTTAAAACATTTAAACCAGTTCATAATAGCAATAATGCACTCCAGGATGTGGTACATCATGGGATATTGTCACTTCTTGGGTCGTTGGATGCACTCGGCCTGTGGCCTCATGCCCAACCACCTGAGGCGTGATGATATCCCATGATATACCACACCTGGTTGTGCATTATTGCTTAAATAGCTCATGTCTCTGGCAGCATGGCAGCCTGTTTATATAATAATTGCAAAGGCTATGCCTGTGGTTCAAATGGCGGAGCAACAACGCCACTCCTCCAACAAGCCTTAAAAGGCCATTCCTCCTGGACTGTTCCAGGATTTGTTTCTTCATTGCAGATGAAGGCACTGCCTATCCACCTTTCTCTCTGTTATTCTACATTGGGTTTTCGTCCATGCATTTGCAGTCACCTCCAGCTGCCAGCTTGTTCCTGTTTCTCATTCCCTGCTTCAGTCCCCCCCCCACTTCCTTGTACCTCATGCCTTGTCTCCCATCTGTCTCCTCATTTCCTCTTTCAGGGGTTGCTCCTTCACCCCTCCTGCATAGCTGAACTCATTGTTCTTCCTTGCGGTTGGCAGGAGTGGGATGTGGCCGTACACTGCGCACCGAGTGGGTGTGAGTGGTCTGCTGGTAATGGTGGCTTGCTAGGTGCTGGGTGGTGTGCCTTGCGCCCGCTAAGTGGTGCTTCTCTTCTGGTACTTTTCCCAGCCTACTGCTATTGGGGATCCTGGCTTCTGTGTGCGTGCATACTGTGTCTTTCGTCCCCCTCCTCATCAGCTCCTGTTGCTGATACTACTCCATTTCCTCTCTGGCATGGACTTTCTGTTCTCCTCTACTTTTACCTTCTCATTTCATGCTTCATCTCATCTTACATTCTGGACCCGCATCTCATTATCTCCTTTATCCTTACCTACCAGCATGTTGTGCAGGCATTAGAAGAGACTGTTGGCCATGGTATTATGGCCTTGGTCTGTTCCCTCACTCTGTCTACTTCGCTTCCCACCTTTATTATCTGGAATTACCTTCACTGATGTTTTCCATTGCCTGTCTACCTAGCCGCTGCTGCTTGTCCTTCACCACTTTATTTTTCTCTCCCTAGTTTCCTCGGCTGTTGGTGTCCTGATGCCTCAATGTAGCTTTTCTGTTTTTCCTCTGGTGGGGGACTGTGGTGTAGCCGAGGGCATTGTGGCACTGAGTACCTGGGCTCCTTCATCTGTTTTTGCCCCTATCAGTTGCCTCAACATTCCAGCCTTCCTCGAATTTTCACAACCTGCCTACTGAATCCAATTCCTCTAGGCATTTACCTCCCCATATCACCTTCTCAACCAGTTATAAGCTGCAGGCTTTGCTGGCGTCATTTTCTCCCCTCACCTTGTTTGTTCCCTTCCTGACCTAATCTCTGATTTCTATTTTTGGGGTTTTCTGCCCAGCCACTGTTTGCCCGTCATTATACATCATTCATTTCATGACTTTGGTATCAACTTTCTGCACCATACCTCTGTCATATTAGTCTTTCATTCTCAAACCTTCTTTATTCCCTGGCTCTCTGTCATTGTTCTTTCTTTGTGCTCTCCATAATATGCTCACTGCCCCTTTGCCAGTCCATTCCTACCCACCACCTCTCCACGTACCATCTTCGCTACTGGTATTTCCCTATCCTGCCATCACCATACCTATTTGCATGCTCCTCTTACCCTAGTCTAGTTCTAGACCAATCAACTTGTATATCCTCCACCCATGTCAACTCCATTGTTACTGAACCTCATCCTTCCTATACCCTACTTGCCCTCACTCACCCTTCCATCTTACCGCTCACCATACCGCCTTCAAGGCTTTCCCTCCATTATCGCAAGTCATCCTTTCATACCTTGCTTTCACTGTAGCAGTCTCAAGGCTTCACCCATTATCATAGATCATCCATTTCATACCTCACCTTAACTGTTCTGGCCTTCAATGATTCCCTCCATCATCGTACATTGTCCATTTCATTTTTCACCTTATCTGTACCGGCCATCAAGGCTTCACTCCATTACTATACATCGTCCATTTCTTATCTCACCTTCACTGTACAGGCCTTTCAGTCTTCATTTCAGCATCGTACATAATCCACTCCATTCCTTACCTTAAACCATTCAAGCCTTCAAGGCTTTCAGTCTACCATCATTTATCGTTCCTTCATTCTTGACCATTCTGTTATCCCATCGAGCTTCTCCACTCTCGCCGTGAGCTGCGGGCTTCACCCAGCCATCCCCATCTCTCTCCTTCCATCCCTCATTCCATTCGGCAGTCAATGCTGACCTTCTAAGCTTCCTCCCTTCAGCTAACCTTGTATATTCATCTCAATCCTCCACTCATCCATTCCAACTTCATAGCTCCTTTCTGCTTCTCCTGGTACTTTTACCTCCCCTGCTGGCTGTGGGTTTACCAGCCGTTCTCTTCTCTGCCTTCATATGGTTTGACCCACTCCTAATTTGGCTTTTCAGTGGACCTAGTTGGCATGCACTCCTGTGAATATTAACCACAACCAGCCTCCTCTGGACCCTTGTTGTGGTTTCCTTCACTCAATCCAACCTCTCGGTAGGTCTACTCATTCATCGCCTAATTGAGCATACCCTTCATATGGGTCCTATGTTACCTCGACTCGACCTGCTCTCCAATCAGAGACATGCCTTCCATGTCCATTGCTCCATGGCTCAGGGCTAGCCTGTAGCCAATGGTCTCACTCTGCACCTATGAAGTCCTCATCTAAAGCATGCAAAGCTCACAGCAGGGTCCTTTTCCCTGGCCCACAGCGAAAATGTCTTTGCTCCGTGTGGACCTTCAGTCATCCCTCATTTTGGTGACACCTCTGGATGTAGAATTTATGACCTCAAGCTGTGAGGGGTGGAGCTATCATCATCAGGGCCCATTTGGCTGCCCAAGAGGGTTCGGAGGTACCTGCTACGCTATTCTCCATCAAGACTGACTCTGGTTCACCTGGTCTGTTTTGTAGGCTCGTGTAGGCTGACTGAGTGCCTCAGCAGTCTTTTCTCCTCCTCTACTTTTAGGCATCCAGTTGCAGAGACATCACTTGCACCCTCAACAGCATTCCTGTTAGAAGGACAAGTGAGATCTTCATCTAAACTGGAATATTTTCCTCTTCCCTCAATATCGATTCTAAATTGCAGTAGCCGAGCTGTCACTAACCAAAATGTCCTTCAGCCTGGAGGGAAGGTGACCTAGGCCTTGGATCCCCAGAGGTTTCCTCCTCAAAGGGTTTTTTTCCTCTCCTCCATGCCGATGGTCATAATATTAGTCAGGGATAGTGCTTTCATAGATTCCGTAGTTAGGTTCTGCTGTTGGATGGAGTCAGATGGTGGCCTCAGCTGTTCCCTCTCTCCTTAGGAAGTCTGCCTTTCTGCATCTTGTCAGATTTCCTTTCATTCACCATCCTCATTATATCTTGTTCTTCTCCTGTCCTTCACATCTATGTCTTTCACAGTAATTTCCAGTCTCATTATATTCTGCTTTCTTGCCTCTTTGATGCTCGACACCCTTTTGGGTATTCTTTTTGGGCTTCTTCCTAAGCTACCTTTAGTCAAGGGAATCATTTTCACAGCACCTATAGGGCACAACCCTCCTCTAGGGTTCCTCACCATCGTACCCCTATATGGTGGTGTATCCCACCGATAGAGTGGTTAACAGCCACAATGTATCTAAGTTACACAAGCATACATCATACCAAGTTGTGTAAGCACATTGAACTGGTAAGATGTGCTTCTAACTACTTTTCTGAAGCTGTAGATTGCCATCATACATGGGTATGAATGACATCACAATTCCTGTTGTATACAATTGTGAAGTCATACCATGTACTATATAATACAATGGCATATTTGAAATACTGACAAAGTATCTGATGGTGATCTCTTCTTTAGCTCCACTCTCACCTGCCCCCTTCCTGATCTTATTCAACATTAAATGTGACCTTATCAAATCCTTCCATTCAGTTTTGGATCACAACTCCATTGAGATTTATAAGTCATTTTTGTAGCACTTGTTTTGTTTTCTTTTTAAAACACTGAGAAGACAGTTTTTATATAACACAAAATTTTGAAAACTGTGTCAACTAGTTTTTTTTTTTTTACACACCCTCAGTTTGTGATGACCTTGCAAGCCACACGAGCTTTGCTCTTGTTATTTCTGAGGACATTGCATACCACCAGTGTATATAATAACTAATTGCCCCTAGTGGTCCATACATTATTTGATATTTATTGAAAATGTAAGGACCCTATTCTCAAAACAGTTACCCTTGTGTTCACAAGTCAAAAGATTGTCTGAGAAAATTGTAATCAAATAAACTTGAATACTGCACTTAATCATATTCATGCAAATTGACTTAGAAAGTCATCGATGGAAATGCAATGCACTGATGCTTTAATCTTTCCATCTGTAATCTGCTTGAAATGGCTGTGAAATGGCTATTGAATATAGGATAGTGTTTATTGAACTGTTTGGGTCTTCAGTTCATTTTTGTGACACCCTTTAACCATAACGGTATATAAAGAAGGTCTAGAAATTTATTGGGTAAAAGTCTTGAATTTAAGCTGTATTGGAAAGTGGTTTATATTTTAGCTTTGTGTCCAATGTAGTATAGAAGTTGTAAATTTAGATGAGTAGATGTCATGTTTGTTCAGGCCAGTCTTGTCTGAAGGTTTGCAGGTCTTAAAAAGTAATGAACTATGAAAATGCTGTACAGTATGTTGCATTTAATAAGTTCAAAAAATCTTTGTTAAAGGTCTTAAAGTCACATTTGGCTGTCTATTCTCCCCCAGAGAAATTCTGAATGGGCAAGTAATAGCATGAGCCAAATGTAACAATACTTAAACAATAAGGCATGAGAGGATATGTATTATTTAAAGGAAAATGACATTCTCATATCTTTTAAATTTTATTTGTTTCCATGTCAACAGACAACTCTTTTCATGTAGCTGCTAGAGATGCATTAGTCTGTTTTCACACTTCAACACCATCAAAGACCAGTCTGGCCACACACCTGGAAACTCGCTTCCAGCTAAGATAATTTCTGGCAATAATACTATTAGTGACAGGTTGGAGGTCATAAACGCCTTCAATAACCACTTACCGACTACAGGCTTAGCTTTCAACAACTCTCCTGTGAACTTGATATGCTCTCAGCTTGGCATTCAATATACTGAAACCCATGAGACAAACTCGATATTCTCCTTACAACCTGTCTCACTGAAACAGGTCAAAGACCTGCTACGCCAGCTGGATACAGAGAAAAGTGCTGGTACGGACTCTCTTTACCCTTACTTTCCAAAGACTGCTTACTATGTACCAGCTGTACCCATAACACACTTATTCAACCTATCCTTGTCCCAAGGAACCATCCCATCCATCTGGAAAACAACACGTCATACCTCTATTTAAATCAGGGGACCCCTGTGACCTCAACAATTATAGTCCAATTTCCCTTCTTCCTGTCCTGTTGAAACTATTGGAAAAAATTGTAAGTATACAACTGAGATCATATCTAGAATCTATGAATTTTCTAAACCTTGCACAATCTGGCTTCAGAGCCAAGCAAAGCACTGTTACAGCTTTGGAAAAATTGACCAACGATTGGCAGAGAGAACTGGACAATAGACATTTTATTTGAGCTGTGTTTTTGGACTTAAGTAAGGCATTCAACACTGTTGATCATAGACTGCTCCTCTCATCCCTACAATCCATAGGCATGGATCCATTCTCCCTGTGGTGCTTCACCAACTACCTTTCTGGCCGCCTCCAGCAGGTCAAAGCCGAAGGCGAACTCTCTCCTCTCAAACCCCTGCTAAGAGGTGTACCTCAGGGATCCATCCTAGGTCCCATACTTTTTGCAATCTATATCAACAACACTGATGGTAATATAACCAGAGCCACCGTCCATCTATTCGCAGATGATACAGTGCTTTACTTGAGCTGCCCTTTGCCAGAAGCCGCCTGTAGTGACCTTCAAACTAAATTCAACCTGCTCCAAAATCAGCTCCTAAACAAAAAAGTTCTTGCTTAACACAAATAAAATTAAAATGATGCTTTTCTCTACCCTCATACATGCTACAAACCTGTCTGCCTCAGGATCAGTCCCACAGACATCTACAATTCTAGAAGAAAACCTAGAATTTGCCATAAAATTCAAGTACCTGGGAGTTTGGATGGATCACAGACTCTCCTTTACAGAACACATTGAGGATTTGCTAAAAAAATTATGGCAGAGACTTTGTCTTTACTTCAGGATCAGTCACTTTCTCATTAGGGATGCCAAGTTAAGGTTGGTCCAAGCAACGTTTCTTTCTCTAGTAGATTACGCAGACTTCCTATATAGTCACTGCACTTTCTCCTACCTTGCAAAATTGGACACGCTCTTCCATAGAGCTCTGAGATTTATTACAGGACTTCCCTTTACTACGCATCACTGCTCCTTGTATGCAGCAGTTGGGTGGACTTCCCTTCAGCTCAGGAGGGATATAAATGCTGCTCTATGGACCTGCAGAGCCATATCCAAAAAATGTCCCCAATATATTTCAGACTGCCTCATGCTAAGCTCAATAAGCAATTATGCCTAGGAAGCTACTCCTCTATCTCATTGAAAGTACCCAAAGTTAATTCACTTTGGAAGAGTGGCTTTGGCATTGTGCTACCTCTCTGTGGAACAAACTGCAGAAACCACTAAAACTGAGTATACCTATTAGCATTACCTCCTTAAAGACCCTATACTCACATCTTATCAAGGGGCAGTGCAAGTGCTTCCCATAGCATTAGTCTGAATATACATTCACTGTACCACCTTTGTGCCTGGCTCAGAATGTGATGACTAGACCCTTGTCTCTTTTGCCCTCTTCCCACTGCCAATTATTGTCACGTGAGTCACTTATATGTTCCCATTTCTGCTTCTCAGTACTTTAAGGTGGATGCTCTCTGGATCTGATTTATGGTGTTCTGTCCCCCACCCCTTGTTCCTTCTCTCAATACTTACTAGGTTACCCTCTAGTCCCTGCTACCCCCCATCCTGGTAGTTCCTTTCTTTCCTTTTAGACTTTCCCCTTCCCCTACTCCATTTCTATCTTCCTGGTATTCCTCCCATCCTAATCTGATGTACATCCTGGTTTTCAAATGCAGTTATTCCACATCTTGCCACTTTAACTGTGCTCATTACTTACCTCTATAATTTTGTTATGTATATATATTATTGCAACTTGTAAATGAAATATGCTTTATGCCCTTATGCGTTATGTTATGATGACTTGAATATTGATGTTTTTCTTTTGTATTACCTTGTCTATTGTGTATATACATATGTATGGTTCCTGTTATTTGCAACTGACCTTGTCCTACCAGGTTCCTTCTTGCAAATGAGCATTGCTCAATGATGTTCACCTGGATAAATAAAGATTTTGATTGACTGACTGATTGATAATAGGCTGTGTAACTGTTCTGGGAGGCTCCATTTGGTGGTTGTTGAAATCTCATTGTCTCTGAGAGTTGCATTAACATATGAGAACATAATGCATAACCAACCTTTAAAGTCCCCAGTATACCTGTCTGTTTAATTAGCTTTCAAAGAAAAAAGCTACAAGAAAGTATGAAATACCACTTATAACTTCAGTGAGCTTTGCAAACCATCTGAGTTGTAATGTAGGGGTTTTCTCTTTAAACTTCATTCAGTTTTCGAGTTTCCAGAGAGTTTTTGCAGAGTATTTGTTCTTTCAGCATAGACATACACGATATAAATGGTTGATCTGACATCATGTTCTCATATGCTAAAGCAGTTCTCATGGACAATGAGACTTCAACAACTTGAAATATAGATCCCCAGGGCAGTCACAGGAGCTACAATAGCGGTGAAAACAAACTAAAGCTAGCACATATAGCCCTAACAGCAACAGGAAAGATGCTGTCTTTTGGCATGTAAACAAAATTTAAATGATATGAGGGTGTGGTTTTTCCTTTGATTCAAGAGCTGAGTATAGGGAATAACCGGCTGAAGTGGGTGATAATGCCAAGACTGAAGGCTGAGGCATTTAATCCACCACTGAAGCCGGTTATTCCAAGTATACTCCAACTCATGGAATGTTATTACTATTATACGAGGGGCTGTACATTGATTTTATCTACTTTAATTCTGCTTAAGTGAATTCTGGGTAGACTGCTGCTCTCACTGCAGTTGCACTACTAACATGGTGATGATCCGCATGCATGAAACATAGAAACATAGACTTTGATGGCAGATAAGGACCACTTGGTCCACCTAGTCTGTCCATTTCCCTACCTACAGGATAAGCTGCAGATCGTAGTTAACCAACGGCCTATTTCTTCCTAACCCTCACAAAAATTGCCTTATGTCTGTCCCATGCATTCTTGAATTTTCCCACAGTTTTAGACCCACAACCTCCTCAGGAGGCTGTTCCATGCATCCACCACCTCTCTGTGAATGAGTTCAGAATTTCACAGTAATGTCTACTAAATGCAAAATCTAAAATAGAATGGTTTTCTAACTTTGTAAAGTGACTCCCCTATTAAAACAAGCATTTTAATACTGCAGATTTAGTCATTGAAATAGAAAGCTGTGGATCCGGGCATGTGCATTTGTGTCGAAGTTAAAGCATGCCCGGAGTCACAGTTTCTTATTTCAGTCACTAAATTTGGCATATTAAAATGGTTATTTTTAACAGGATAGTCACTTTTACAAGGTTAGAAAATCATCCTCATTCATAACATATATTTCTCAGACATGGCTGGAAGAAGAAAACACTCATTCACACAGAAGTATCCAGGCACTTAGGCAGTATGGGAGCAGTTCAGGCACAGAACAGCGGTCTGTCAGGAATTAAGTCAGGACTCGGGAGGGTAAAACACAAGAGTATTAAAAAAATGAGCATTTTACAGTAGGGCACAGAGCTTGCTATTTACTTGTGTAGCAGCCAAAGTGGACAGACTTTCTTCTGTCATTCTTTTGGTTTGACTTTTTATTTTCAAGGAGTGAATAACCGACTGTGGGTGTGATTAGAGGGTGATTGACTGTTGGCATGGTTAGAGGGCGATTAACTGATGGTTTCTGGGGTTTACTTCAATAACTGACTCTGGGTGCTGTTAGATACAGTTTGTGGGAGAATAACCAAGGGCTATTCTTTGTTGCGACTGCCTTACAACAGATACCCTTTGTGTAATGTGAGATATGGCATGCCTTTGGAAGTAAGGCACAATGCAAACCTGAATTCCTTACATACCTGCTGTTATCCTTCAGTTACACATGCTGGTAGTGCATTATCATTATAATTTATTGCAATTATAAAATGGTTTGCCTCATCTTTAAGCATTAATGTATTACCAGAGGCTGGGTTACCATCAATTAATCTAACCATAGGAGGGGCATGATGTATAATGTACAGCCAGGTTCCTTATCTCCATAGGGATAGAAACATACATAGAAACACAGAATTTGATGGCAGATAAGGACCACTTGGCCCACCCAGTCTGCCCATTTCCCTACCTACAGGATAAGCTGCAGATCCTAGTTAACCAACAGCCTACTTCCTCCTATCTCCCACTAGAATTGTCTTATGTCTATCCCATGCATTCTTGAATTCCCCCACTGTTTTTGACTCTACAACCTCCTCAGAAAGGCTGTTCCATGTATCCACAACCCTCTCTGTGAAGAAATACTTCCTCACATTACCTCTGAGCTGTTCCCCCTCTATCTTCAAATTGTGCCCCCTTGTTTTTGCACATCTCTTTTTCTGAAAGATGCTAACCTCTTGGACTTTGTTGTTTCCCTTGAGGTATTTGAAAGGTTCTGTCATGTCCCCCCCTCCCTCCTTTCCTCAAGGCTATACATCTTTAGTTCCTTTAGTCTTTCTTCATATGTCTTCTGATGCAGACCCTGCATCATTTTGGTTGCCCTCCTCTGGACAGCCTCCATCCTGTCTATGTCTTTGTGGAGATGGGGTCTCCATAACTGTACATAGTACTCCAGATGTGATCTTACCAACTGTCTGTACAGACGGCCAAAAACTTCCTGTTTCCTACAGGTGATGCCTCTCCCTATGCATCCCAGTATCCCTCCAGCCCTCCTTACTGCCTTCTCACATTGCTGGCCCACCTTTAGGTCATCTAATATGACTACCCCCAGGTCCCTTTCCTTTTTTGTTGTTGTCAGTATCTCAACCCCCATTGTGTACTCTTCCCCTGGGTTTTTGTTTCCCAGGTGCATTACTTTGCACTTCTTTGCATTGAATCTAAGCTGCCATACTTCTGACCATTACTCCAACCTTGACAAATCTCTTCTCATCCTTTCCACTCCCCCTTGTGTATCAACCCTGTTGCAGATAGATCAACAAAGGTTAAAAAAATGACATGGGTAAATGAAACCATCTGAAAGGCTGAAGCAAGTCACATAATTGTGTAAGTATTCAACATAAATATGGGGCTGCACTTTCAAATGTATTTTTTGCAATAAATTACATCATATAAGTGCAATAAACAAATTAAGGATGTGTAATTATGGCCAATAACTATAATTCCTGAGTGTGTTTAAAGACACTCTGCTGTGGCAGAGGCAGGTGATTATTGGCTCATAATTACACATTCTTTTGTGTCTTATTACTTATTAGAAAATGGGCACGTTAAATACTGTATTCTGATTTTCTTATGCCATTCCATTGGCATATATGTATGTCTAATACCTCTTGTAAAAGATCCAACATCTGGAATTTGGATGCATCACATACAGAATTAATGAGCAATTTCCTCCTTCTTAATTTCCATCACAGACATGGCTGCCACCTTTATTCTCATATAAAAACCTTCATCTAGGCATTAAAAGTAAAACTCCTTTAAATTAAAATAAATTACATACATAACTAGAATGTTCTTTCTACTCATGATCCCTTTCTTATGCACATAAACAGATTGTTTAAAAATTCAAGCACTAGTCAGATTTTTAAAATTTCTCATGTTAGCTGACCATGAAGAATTCCCCTCATAATCTAACCTGCTCAAAAGAGCAATCTCTGCTGTATCCTGCCCCAGATAAAATTGAATCTCTGACTTTATATGAAGTGTGTCTGTGTCTTTGTGAGTTTATGCCAGTGGAATTTTGCAGAATTTTGAATTCATGTATTCTATGTTAATATGCCATGCTGGGGGGCAATCTATTAGAAGAATACTGCAGAACATTGAATTCTTATGTTCCATGGTAAACAAATAAACCTTTACTGCATGTTAGAAAGACAAATGACTGACAGGTAGAAACCATCTGTGGAAGGACTATTTACATTTCCAAAGCAATATTTTTTTGTATTTTTAGTGTCTTTTTACAGATTTTTTTAAGAATGTATCCAACTCATTTTCAAAGCACAATAAATCCCTTCAGGGAAGGGATTTTGGTGGCTACCCTCACTTACAGGGGCTCTGAGGACCTTTGCCTGTGGCATCCAGGCTCATCACTCCCCTGCGCATGTGGCCAACCACCAATATCTCATACCCATAAAAGACTGATCAGGAAGTTGGTGGATCTCAGGGTTGGGGAAAAGATGGCCAGATGGGTGGAAAACTGGCTGAGGGGACAGAACCCAGAGGGTGGTTGTGGGGGAGAGTTATCTGGCACAAGACAGGTAATCAGAGGTGTCCTGCAGGGCTTGATGCTGGGGCTGGTGTTGTTCAGTGTCTTCATTAATGACATTAGGGATGGCATAAAGGGCAAAATGTGCCTATTCATGGATGACACCAAGCTCTGTGGGAGAGTGGACATGGCTGAAGGGATACAGCACTTACAGGATGATCTGGAAAGTCTGGGGAGGTGGTCCAGGATCTGGCAGCTTGACTTCAATGCCAAGAAATGCAAAAGTTATGCATATTGGAGCCAATAATTCCAGGACAGAGTACTACCAGGGTGGAGTCCGAAAATTTGCATCAGAGGAGGAGGAGGAGAAGGACCTGGGAGTGATGATCACTAGTGACCTGAAGCACTCCAGGTAGTGCAAGAAAGCAGCAACAAAGGCAAACAAGATGCTGGGATGCATATCTAGGGAGATCAGTAGTAGGAGAGAGAAGGTTATACTGCCCTTGTACGGTCCCTGGTAAGGCCTCATGTAGAGTATGGGGTTCCTCAATGGTGCCCACACCTCAAAAAGGACATTAACCTGCTGGAGAAGGTCTAGAGGAGGACTACAAAGATGATAGTGGGTCAGCAGGGCAAGGCATATGAGGAGAGATTGAGGGCAATGAACATGTACTCCCTGGAAGACAGGAGAGAGAGAGAGAGAGAGAGAGAGACATGACTGGGACCTTCAAGTACCTGAAAGAGATAAATAAGGTGGATAAGGAGAGTCTCTTTTAGCTGAGTGGCAACCATAAAATGGGGGAGCACAGTCTTAAGCTGGAGGGTGGGAGGTTTAGGAGGGAGGTCAGGAAGCACTTCTTCACAGAGAGGGTGGTGGACACTTGGAATGCACTGCCAGAAGAAGTGATCTCATGGAAGACAGTGTGCAGCTTTAAGAGAGTCTGGGATAGGCATAGGGGAAGGTAAGGATCATGGGTAGGGAGGATGGGAGGAGTGGGGAGGGAGGGCAGGGACATTAGTTCAAGCTATGGACCCTGCAATATGAGCAGACTAGATAGACCAAATGGCCTTCTTCTGCTGGCTTCCTCGTATGTTCATATGTACCCTGTCAGGTCTTAATGCTTACCTAACAATCCTCAAAGTCCTATCGTACATGAGGTTTCCTGTTGTTAACATATCCATTAAGAATGTAAGTCAGGCAATCAGAATGCACTGTGTCCATCCATTGTGTTATAATTCATTTTTAAAACCCAAGTAATGAAGTTTACATGGTTTAACATTTCTCAACTGTACGGGTGTTCTGGAATAAGGCACAGTCATGGGATTACATTTGTCATTCACATTTCTTGGTTTATCTTACCCATTTTATTATGAATATTAGTGTAATACCGATTTAGAGGCACTCAGTGGATATGTTCAGTATTCACCATCCCTTTATTTTGCTCATCTATTTCTTTAAGATTTCAAACCTTGGTCCCCCCCAATTAAAGAAGGAACCATGGCAGCCATTTCCTCAGGCAAAGACAGGGAGATGAATAGCACTGTCTTCTACAGCCAATTTCAATAATATCTACAACCTGGCAAGCAGGACAGGTGGCACTCAAACAACCATCAGGAGTCTAGTGCTTCTCATGCTGGGATCTCATCATGTCAGCTCTGCAGTACAGTTTGGAGTATTTACATACTCTAGAAGTGTTGGGACACACAGAGACAGTGTATAAGTAATTAATGCCCGTGTTATTGTTTTGGGAAGACTTCCATTTTGTAATTCTGTTTAGGATCCTCTTTGATTGTCTGTCTTATTTAAAGTAACTCATTGTGCCAAACGTTTACTTTCCTTGTAGCCTTGGGGCCCAATCCTAAAAGGCATCCCAAATCTGCATGACTTGCGTGACTCTGGGGTGCGTTAACCCAAGGCAGTAAGTTCCTGCATGCTTGCTGGCATCCATAGCCACTGCCACCTGTGGTCCACCAGTGTAGAGCGGGCATCGTGGCAGGGGGTAGGGGCAGTGGGAAGAATAGGTCTGGACCACAGGCAACCAACTGGATTCCTGTACTGTGTCCACAGCTGTATGTCTGTCTGCACAGGGGGTGCAAGGCAAGTTGAGTATGCAGTTCTCCTGGACTGCCATATCGCAATGGGAAGCTTAACATTACTGAAACACCAGTTGGTGCCAGTAATGCCCCCAGGCTGTCTCAGAGGTTCGAAGGACTATGACCTGGATGCAGGAGTGCTGATCAGGCTTGTTTCCCAGTGTTGTGGCCAGGCAGAGTGGAGCAGAGAGCCGATACTGCTGTTCCTACGGAGGCGTAGCTGCTGCCCACTCCATCCACTCTCAGAAATGCAGAACTCTTTCTAAGGATCTGGTGGAGCCTGGCCACTGCTTCCCGGTCCACACCAGTCCTATCCACACATGTAGCAAGGCTGACATGCACAGGCAGGACTTCTATGGCAGTTGTCTTGCTGTCTGTTAAGTGCTACAAGGGACCTTGCCTATGACACTTTCTAGTCTTCTCCCTAGATCCCGAAAGGCTCACTTGACTAGGACCTCAGAAACGGACCTCCTACTCATGCTAAGGTTCTGAACTACCCAGTGCCAACAATCCTTCCTTTACAGAGCCCTATGTGACTGAATAGTCTTGGCTGGGATCTTACTGATACTCCTTAACCTACCCAGTTCAACGCCTCCTTCATCAAAATACTATGTATGAAAATGCCTGTGACTGACCCTTATAAATGCCAAACATCCTCCCTTGTGATGTCTGAAAATGAATCGGTCTCGCTAACAAGGCCTTTGGCTGCTTCTTCTTCTCCTCCCCCAACCCTGACTGCAACTCCTCCTTATAACAATTGCCCCTTCCCTACCACCACTTATACTGCACTGAGTGCAACTGACTTCCTGGCCACCATCTATACTGCTCTGGATGGCTACTGACTTTTCCCTCTCCAGTCCTTCTCCTCCATCTCCCTGGCTCCCCTATGCCCTTCCCTTCATCCTCTCTCCTCACACCCCCCCTGTCTCTCTCCTCCCTTCCACCTCTTTTTCCTTGTTGTTCACATGACAATGCCACCTGGCAACAACTTTCACCCTACTCTCTGCTATCTGTCCTCCTCCCTACACTCCCAACTATATGACTATTTCAGTACTAATGACTTCCCATTGTGCTTTGTAATAACTTTTTGTTGTACATTTTAAATAACTTGCATTGTAAATGACTCCAGATTATTCATTGTAAATTATTTGTTTTCATTCCCCTTGTCTTTGTACTTCCCTTCCAAAAATGATGTGGAACCTTTGTAAAGGAGCTGTTATGTGCTCAAAGGTATTGTAATTCAAGAATGAATAAATAAATAAATTGGGTGCAGAGGGGGTGCACATCCCCCTTTGTGGATACCATCGGGTGCCCTGGTAGTGCACATTCTGCGCATAGGGGGCACTCTGCAGTATTTCCTAGCCCTCCACATATGAGGAACCCTATGAGGATTGGGACTTTAGAGCACTTCTGTGGCAGTTGTCTTGTTGTCTGTTAAGGGCTTGATTGAATTGTTTAAGAATTTTACTGAATCTACATGAAAATAATTTGCAACATCTGTATAAAGGCATTAGTTTAAAATTTGAACCAAACGAATATTGCTGTATATTTGCGTAGCTTCCACAGTGAGTTTTTTTTTAAACATAGAAAATATTAGCTGGCTGCATAACTGAAAAGTTTGCAACAGTCAAATACTTATAGGTATGTGTAACAAGCGAACAATATTGTATTTTGTCCTAAAGTACTTTTAAACATTTTTGTCTATTGTTTGTGGAGTGTTTGTGGGCCTAACCTTGAAAGTATTGATCAGCATAGATACATAGATAATGAAAGCAGAAAAAGGCCCATAGGTTCATCTTGTCTGCTCACTCTACTTAACTACACTGCACTGGCCTTAGATGCCATCCCCTCCTCTTTGTTTCTGCCACCATTTTTCTAACCAGTCTCATATGCTTGTCCCATGATCCATTCCTGCTTGAAGCTGCTTACTTATTTGGCCTCTACCATTTCCTTCATCAGCCTGTTCCACTTGTCCACCACTCTTTAAGTTAAAAAGTGCTTGCAGATGTCCCATTTGAATCTCCTGCATGTTTCAGTGAGTTCTACCTTGTCCCTGTATTTGAGCTCAAGGAGAAATACACCTTGGCATCCACCCTGTTTATCCCAGGTTCACCAATGACAATGAGCAGGCAATGTGGGTGAAGTCGTTTAGCGTGCTAGAATTATGTCACCCAGAATTATCACAGATGGCATTCTGGCACCCTAAACTGACAGTACCACAGGACCCCATCCCCTCCGGATGCAGAAAAGGGGGCTTTGTCACCTGCATCCCCCCAAAATAAATAGAACAACCTCTTTGAGGGGTCGTGCCATGAAAGGGGCACAACACAGTGGGATGTCCAATCAGGCATGAGTGTGGGACCATCTAAAATCCAGATTGTCCCTATCACTCACACCATTATTGTGGTGCCCACAATACCATGCCTTAATCACGGCACCCTACAATGGATACCTTTATCCCATGCAATTACTTGTATGTTTCAATCATGTCAACCCTTTCTCTTCTTTTCAAGGGTGTACATGTTCAGTTTCACAGCCTCTCCTCATATGTCTTGCTCCTACTTTGTGGACCATCATGGAGCTCTGCACTCAGCTGCTTCCACCTTTTCACACTCTTTCCTCAGGTGTAGACTCAGTACTTTGTGCAGTACTACAGATGCAGTTGCACCAGTGACCTATATAATGGGAGGATCACTTCTGCTGCTTATCCCCCTTCCTATGCATTCCCAACATCCTGTTTGTCTTACCTACAGTGTGCTGTTGTTCTCAAACTCTCTAACAGTATGCCTAATGCTTTTGGTAGTGCAAATATAAATTTTAGATAAAAATAGCTAAACATGGTAGTAACATTTCAGTTTAATGAATTTTTTAGGCATTATTGAACCCAAATGAGATGCAACTTTCTTTTTTCACTGGGTTTGCTGTTACCCAGTTTTATAGCTTGCAGTATGAATGCACATAAAGGGCAATGACTTGTTCAATACACCACAGAACAACAGGAGAGACTCCATGAACTTGTGGGACTGGATTTTCAAAAGTGATGACACAGACACAGTGCCCGATTTTGGACTGTGCCTGCATCATCTGAAATGTGCCAAAATGTTTGAATGCTATTTTCAAACATTTTTAAGAATCTGACAGTTTACCTACATTACGGCTAAAAAGTGATGCACTTTTTTGAAGCTTGCATCATTTTGTGTGCACAGATTACCACAATTGCATCAAATAGTGAGACCACATGTTATGATCAAATTTTTTAGTTACATGTTGCTCATTTGGGATAAAAAGATGCCGCAAGTCGTGGATGCCCCTTCTAAAATTCAGCCCAAGGTCTTTATCTATCCCCATTCTTCTATGTTTCTGTGTTAACTATACAATACAGTTTTAAATAACTTCTTTCACACAGATGTAGTACAATAGACTTTACAAATGAGGAGCACGTATAAGAGATAACATTTCAAATACAGGAGAATAAAACATTACAACACATATGAAACTGTTACAGTAAATATGAACACATAATGGGCTCTATGCACTATTGTCATTTGGCCCTACACAGTGTGTAGGGCTAAGTGTCGTGAGTGTCCATCATACACCAACAAAGCTGTCCTGAATATTAGGGCTGGGGATGGGGAGGGGATGTGTCAGGGCCTGGGTCTATAGAGTGCAGCATGCATAAAGCCACTAGTGCTCTTTTGGTCCAGTGTCAGGGAGGGATTTAGGTATGTCAGCCTATGAGTTGCTGTAAAGATTGTGCATCCTCCCAACACAATTTCCGAGGCCCTGATCTGGTCCCCTGCAATGGACCCCAGCTCTCTGCCTTGCCATGGAAGGCCGTGGTGAAGCTAATGGATGCATGGACCCTTTTGCTTTAAAAAAAGGAAAAAAAAAAAGGCAACTTTTTTCACTTTATCCACGCTTATGGGAATATGACAGCCCTAGGATGCCTGGACCCTTTTCTCTTAAAGATGTAAAAAGACATCCATACCTATGGGGTATGGCAGACCCTATGTGGCCTTCTGTATCCCACGATCACCTACTCCTGCAGTATGGGGATTCACTCTGGTACCAGTTCAGCTCTTCAATTAGAAGCCCAGTGTCTGGAACAAGTTCAGCTCTCCAGTTTGCCCATTGCTCAGTGTGGAACTACACATCTGTGCATTGAGCCAGCCAGAGATTGCAAATGCCAGCCTTATGTGTCATTCTGGGGTGGGTACTCAGTATGCAGCTGCATGTCGTCTAACAAGTGCCTTTCCTTGTCCATACCAGACCAAATAGCACATAGAGCCCAATAAGTACAGTGTAAGACAGAACAGAAACAACCAACAGTGAGAGAAAGGCCCCAGTGTGCTGAAAATGTTTATAAATACTTGTTAGGCACAGAGACATGAGGCACTATATACTGTGTGTATCTTTTTTTTTTTATGTTGTCGTGCTTGCGCAGCCAACATCTTGCGGCAGTGCAGCTTGGGAGGCGCTGTCGCTGTTAGGCAAATACAGGGAATGCACCAGTTGGTGCGTCCCTCATTCCCCAATCAGCCTGCATGCCGGTGCCACACCATGCATGCATAATGTGACGAGCACATCTAAGAAAAGGTATGCTTCAGTCTGAGCAAAGCTCGTCAGATGCAGTGTACCTTCCCTGGATGTGCCGCCGAAATTATGAGCATGGTGGCACAATGGCTGCCAAACTGACGACTTTGGTGGTGCCTAAACACCCTGTCAGTTAACCCTGCCCCCTTTGCACTGCTGACGGGGGAGTCCACTCCCTGTCAGCATAAATCACCCCCCATTTGTTATTTGACAAGGGGTGGCCAATCCCCCTCAGGTCTATCCCCCCCTTTACTTGTGTGCCGATGGGGGAGCCCACTCCCCATCGGCATAAAAAAAAAACCCATTGTTAAATGCCGTGGGGTGCCAATCCCCCTCGACTTGGCACCCCACTTTCTTTTGTGCCCGATGGTGGGTGACCAGTCCCTGTCGGCATAAATTCCTCCCCTCCGTTGTATGCTAGCCGGTGCCAATCTCCAGTCGGCTACAGACCCCAAACAGTTAGGTAGCATGCTGGGAGTCCACCCCAGTGTGCCAAATCCTCTAAAACAAAAAAACTGTCCCACAATTTTTTTTATTTGTTTTTCACCTGTAAAATGAAAACAGTCCCTCGTAGTCTCCCTGCCCTCCATTCACACCTACCCTCTGTGCACCCTGCCTCCTCACACCCCTCTCACCCCATACTTACCTCCAGAATCCGGCGTGACAATCTTTGGTGGACCGGGAACACGTCTGCACTTTTCAAAGCTGACCACGAACTGAGGAAATGCTGGTAAGCTGTATAATGTAGTAAACAGGGTTTTTTCAACTTTGATGCATATCTCAGGCATTTTTGGGAATTTTGGCCCCAAATTTTCAACATGGGGTTTTTGGGACCCCACCACATTAATTCTGTCACTGT
Source organism: Neoceratodus forsteri (assembly GCA_016271365.2). NCBI lineage: Eukaryota > Metazoa > Chordata > Ceratodontiformes > Ceratodontidae > Neoceratodus > Neoceratodus forsteri. The sequence continues at coordinate 977,327,130 of CM057452.1, read as the reverse complement.
CATTTAATTAATTGGGCCTGAAAGGTGATTTCGCAGTCACTGCATGTAATCACCTTTCGGGACCGAGTAATGAAATGACAGTGCCAATGTTCATGAGGGGGGCTCTCAAAAAGCCTATGTTGCAAATTTGGTGGGAAAAATCCCCAAAATGACTGTTTTACGAGTGTACGTTGCGCAGTTGCTACACACTCTCGTAAGTTCACAAATTCACAATATTTTTACTCCAGAGTCTCAACATTGGCATTTTACCACACCTTCTTGTGAACCGTACAGCTGTCACTTTTCACATCCTGGCCGAAATGTGTTTTTGCACTTCCGGTGCAGAATAACAGTCGCTGTGCAAAGTCAGTGTTTGGGACACATTACAAAAATGACAGTGACACTGTTCATGAGCAGAGGTCCTAAAATGCCTGTGTTGAAAATTTGGTGACAATACTCCATAAAATGACTGTGTAATGAGCGTGCGTTGCGCAGTTTGCATGCATGCTCGTAAGTTCTCAAACTTATCTTTTCACTCCAGATTTTCAATAGTGCCATTGTTTTGCATCTCCCAATGAACAGTACAGCTGTCATTTTTCACATCCTGACCAAAATTTGTTTGAGCACTTACGGTGCAGAATAGCGCAGTCGCTGTGGAAAGTCCGTCTTCGGGACACATTATGAAAATGACAGTGACACTGTTCATTAGCAGATGTCCCAAAATGCCTATGTTGAAAATTTGGGGACGAAAGTCAATAAAATTAGTATTTTACAAGTGTGCGATGTGCAGTTTGCATGCATGCACGCTCGTGACTTTGTGAATTTGTAATAGTTTCACTCCAGCTGTTCATCATTGACATTTTTCCCTACCTCCTTATGAACAGTACTGCTGGCTGAAATGTGTTTTCACATGTCCAGCACAGAATTGCACGGTCGCTGTACAAAATCAGTTTTCAGAGCAGTTTGAGGAAATGACAGTGACACTATTTATGAGCAGAGGTCCTAAAATGCCTATGTTGAAAATTTGGTGCCAAAAGTCCCTAAAATGACTGTGTTGCAAGCATGCATTGCGCAGTTTCCATGCACCCTTGTAATTTCGTCAATCTGCAATACTTTCATGCCACATTTTCACCATTGGCATTTGTGCACACCTCCTTATCAACAGTCAAGCTGCCATTTTTCATAGCCTGCCCAAAACGCGTTTCTGCAGCTGTGGCGCACAATGGCGTGCTTGCTGCACGAAATCACCTTTTGGGACACATTAACAAAATCACAGTGCTATGCACCTCTAGCTCCACCACTGCCACTGTCAATGCCAGTGCGACAACATTCGGCATTGACAAATGCTTGTTTGTTTTGTTTTTATAGGTACTTTATCCTCCTCTTCCCCTGGCTGCCCCCTTCTGATCGACGCCCCCCAGCCCCATCAACCCAGTATCACCAGGATTTACCCCTGCCCAGTCACTAGGTGTGGAAACTGTGGGAGATCAGTTGTCATCCACAGCTAGAGGTGTTTTTCCAATTTTCTCCCTCCCCATTGCAGGTGCACATGCAGAATGCGTGCACGAGAGGCGTGCACACATCTGCAGAAGTCCCAGCACCATCCCTTTGTCTGGCTCCTCTGACCCACACTACCCTATGGCCTCCACCTGGGAGTAGTCATTTTGGAGGAGTGCCAGTCCTCCCTCCCGGGAGAGGAGGCTGATCCTCTCCCTCCTGCCGACCCCGACTGCCGTGCTTTTCCCAACATGGGTCACTGGCATGGCGTGAGAAGTGGTGTCCAGCACCTCAACCCTCAGCACCACTGGGCCAGCTAGTTTGTACCTCTTTTTAATTCCAGTTGGGGGTTGCATCTTTGGTCTGGGCTGTGGTGAGATTAAAACCTGGTATCTCCTGGATCACATTTGGGTGTTGTAACCAAACATTGGTTATATATAGCACATTTCATACACACACTGGGCTGGATGCATGATTCCCCATACTGCCGCTGCCTGTACTATGAATACAGATGCTGCACCCTTACTGTCATTTGCAGACAGCCAGACCTGGTGGTAGCAGGCAGCAGTAGCTGGGCTGTGCAGGTGGGTGGCTGCTCGTTAATATGTATAACATTATCTAGGGCATTGTGTTGATCCTGTTGCTGCCCACTGGTGCAGTGTAGCCTGGATGTCAGGCAGTCGGCCACTGTGAACACAGCAGCCATCATGTAAAGGACTAGATAATCTGGGTAAGTAGGCAAGCTCCCCTTGGAACAACCATTGTCTGTGTATTCTGGTCCTGTGCCACAGGCAACGATGTGTCTGGGTTCCCTGCCATCCAGTTCTTGTGTTTGTGGGACATTCCTGTGTGGCTCAGAGCCAGCAGGCATCTAAGTTAGAAAATATTCTGACATTAGTTCCGCCTGCATGTCTGCTGGCTAGTCCTTCATGCATGCTTCCTTCCATGCATATGAGCTCAGTGGTACTGGGCACAGCATGGCTGCTACTGCAGCTGATATCGCAGTAGGCAGCACTCAGCCCAGGATGGTTGCCGGGCACCCTGTCCTGCATCAGATGGCGCTTGGCTGCCAGTGAGAGGATAGATACCACTGGAAATACTAGCTGTATTCATTCATGAATACAACTCTTTGTATCTTTAGAGTTGTTCGCAATCCATAAACAGTTGCAAAAGTCATTAGGCTTACACAGAGTGGTCAAGTGAGATTGTGGTTAAGGAAAGTTTAGGGAACATGCATGAGAGAGAGGAGGTTGAACACTCAAGGATAAGGCACTTATTCAAAGTCACACAGTGAGTAAGTGGCAGTGGTGAGATTCCAGCTTAGCTCTTCAGCTTTACAGCAGTGAGTTTTAACCATTATCTAGACTGCCTGGGTTTAGTTATTCACTCCACATTGTATTCTGCTGAGGAAGCAAAGTGCTGTACTTACTTCAGGTTCTTTAGTTAACACAAAGAAGCAAGATGTATTTCCAGGCCTTCAAAGGCAAGTAAAGAATGGTCAAACCATCACAGAGAGCAAAACATAAAGTAAGTGAAATTCTTGCTGCTAGGAACTGAAATCTTAAACCTTCAGTTCCTGCACACTGTCTGCCAATCACGGTACCATCCCATCATTAATTTGTAGCTCTAAAATCTAATGAAATTGACAAATTATCCTAATACCTGTGCCCCCCAGGGTTCTTGTTTACAACTGGAGAACTCTATGAAGTTCCAATTTATTTTTATTGCACTAGGGGCAATAAATACAGGGCTTTCATTTCAATGAACACATTTCTGTTTAGTACCACTATGTTGACCTGTTCAGTTTATCTCCATAGACTTATTTAAGTAATGTACAGTACTTATCCTTGGTTTCCATAAATAAACTGGAAAAGTATATGCACATTTTAATTGCTGGTTTGTAAATGGCCACTTCCTAAGCACCTTGCTGCTAAATTTGCTATGTTAAAAGGCGAATAGGTTGTCTGCAGTTTTATTAACTATAAACTGCAATTGCTAATATTTATACAAAAAGTGCTTGTTTGCCTAATTAAACTGAAAAGCAGGGATGCAGATCTGCTGCATTATCCCTTTGGGGTAAATCTTTCTGTAAATCAGTAAGCCATGCAATAAGAGCATTCTATCTGGGCATCAACGTTTCTATTATACGCTACACAAATTAAGTTAGACACCAAAGTGAATTTAACTGCAAAGATTACTTTTATCTGCAATAGGGATGAAAGCTTTAAATAAAGCAACACCAGCAACACATAGCCTTGCCTCTTCTTTAAGAATGCAGCATATTGCATAGACTAAATTGGGTAAAACTGTAAATTCCACAAACTCCATTGGCAGTAAGAAAAATGCTTACATAATTGTTCCACAAGTCAACACACAGAAATGTCTCTTATTTTTGTAATGATAAGGGTTTCCTAGAAACCTGTATATTGACTGAGCAGACTCCAGACACAGAAACACTGCAGTACAAAGAAACTTGGGAAACAGCATTTAACTTCTGTTTTTTATGTCTGCTTGCATGCATGTGCAAGAAACATAGTGTCACCATATGAGTTTTCGTAGGTGTGCCTCCCCCACTTCCAATGCCCTGCTCCCTTTTGCAGGCGCGGCTGCACCATGCCAATGAATGTCCGAACTGTCTATGACAGCCATTCAGATGCAGTGGCGTACAGTTGAAAGCAAAAAAAATGCTGCAATCAGTGGTTGTAATGTGTAGGCAATTTGCATACTGCCGTTGGCAGGTGATTACATACTGCCGTCAGCAGTATGCGAGCGCCTCACTCAGCATCCTGAACACAGCTGTCATAGACAGCTCCCTTATTCTCAAGTTCCGCCCTCCCAAACACTGAGAGTAGCATGCTGGGAGCCCGCCCCAGTGTGCTGATGCATCCCCCCCGCCACACACTGTATGGCTGACGGAGCTGCCCTATCCCCCGTTGGCTCCGCTGCCCCCCCAGACTTCTAGGTGCCATGCTGGGAGCCCACCCCAGTGTGGCAAATGTCTGTATGGCCGACAGGGGTGCCCAATCCCCTGTCAGCTCCACTGACCCCCTTAAAAAAAACTTCAGCTGCCACTCTCGGAGCCCACCCCAGTGTGGCACAAGTCCTGTGTCATCTTCCTAAAAAGAAAAAAAGCACCTGAAAACAAAAAAATGGTCCCTCGTTGATTGTCTTGCCCCTCCCCCAACCACGCACCCTCTGTGCATCCACCTCTCCACACACCCCCTGTCCCCATACTTACCTCCGGAGCAGGGCATGACAATCTTCAGTGGACCGGGAACACGTCTGCACTCTTAAAAGCCGACCGCGAACTGAAGAAATGCCGATAAGCTGTATAATGGCATAAATGTTTTTTTTTTCGACTTTGGTGCATGTCTCGGCCATTTTGGGGAATTTTTTCACCAAATTTTCAACATAGGGTTTTGGGGGGCCTACCTCATGAATTATGACACTGTCATTTTGTTGTTCCATCCGAAGGTGATTTCGATTACTGCATGGAACCACCTTTTGGGGCTGAATGAGACAACAGTGTCACAATTCATGGTGGAAGCTCCCTAAACTACTATTGTAGTAAATCTAGAAAATCCAAAATGACTGTTTTATGGCGTGCATTGCGCAGTTCCTATGCACTCTCGTAACTTTACAAATTTGTAATATTTTCACTCCAGATTTTCAACATTGCCATTTTACCACACCTCCTTATTAGCAGTACAGCTGTCCTTTTTCATATCTTGCCCAAAATGTATTTTTGCACATGTAGCGCCCAATGGCATGGACGGTGTGCGAAATCAATATTAGGGACAGATTAAGAAAATCATAGTGACACTGTTCATAGGCAGGGGTCTTAAAATGGCTATGTTGAAAATTTGGTGACAGAAGTCCATAAATGAGTCAGGGTTACTTAGCGCAGTATCACGCAGCTGCCATGCACCTCGTAAGTTCACAAATTTGTACTATTTTCAGTCCAGATTTTCAACACTGCCATTTTTCCACACCTCCTTATGAACAGTACAGCTGTCATTTTTCACACGCTGGCAAAAATGAGTTTTCGCACTTCCGGCACAGAAATGCATGGTCGCTGTGGGAAATTAGTGTTCAGGACAGATTAAGAAAATCACAGTGACACTGTTCATGAGCGGAGGTCCTAAAAAGCCTGCATTGACAATCTGCTGTAAAATATCCCCAAACTAATTACCTTATTGGTGAACATTGCACAGTTTCTACACACCCTCGAGACTTCAATTTTTTTCATATTTTCACTCCAGATTTTCAATATTGCCATTTTTTACACCACCCCATGAACAGTACAGCTATCATTTTTCACATCCTATTCGAAATGTGATTTTGCACCTGTGGTGCCAAATGGCGTGATCACTGTGCAAAATCAGCTTACAGCTAACAAACTGATATTGCCACTGTTCATGAGGTGGGGGTCACAAAAATCCATGTTGAAAATCTGGAGTGAAAATACCAATGAATGCCTGGGGCATTATGGTTTCTGACCATAATGCCCCACCCTGTAGAGACTGACAGGCATCAACGGTGTGACTTGGGATTGCCACCTGTAATGCTCATACCATTCCACCCTCACCCACACCCTGCAGCCAGTGACAGGCATCGAGGTGTGGCTTGGACTCTTTGGCTCCAACGTTCACCCGATTCTCCTATACTGCACTCATCTCACCATATTTCCTTATGGAATGGGATGAACATAAGGCCCAAAGACCCCAAGGCACACCGAGACACTTGTTGGAGTCTGCAGGGTAGGGTGTTGTGAAATGGCATGACTGTTATGCCTGATGACCCAAAGGCACACCCCAATGCCTGTCAGTCTCTGCAGAGTGGTGGTGGGGTTGGCTTTAGTTCAATACTTCACTGCCATTCCTATTATGCATCTGTCTGACTCCTACACTACCAATGCCAATGCCAGCAAGCAAACATTCGTCATTGACAAATGCTTGTTTAATACAGCTCTTTCTTCTTTTTATCCAATTGTTTAACCAAGAGTGGCACACTAAGCTGAAAGCTTGTTTACAGGTGTGACCTGGGAGCACAGGGAAGTTAAGTGACTTGCTCAGGGTCACAAAGTATACAAGTCGGGGTTGTGAGATTCAAACCTAGGTCTTCAGATTTTTGCAGCTCAGAGCCTTAAACCACTACACTATACTGCCTCCTTTCTTCCCTCAGGGTGCTGGCAGAGCTCTCAGCCCATGCTCACTTCTGGGACCAGCAGCCATCTCCTACCAAGATTCACCTGCCTACATCTCTCATGGGGGTCCTGGGGCAAAGCCAGGAAGAGAAGGGCCATCCTTTCCCTTCAGAGTACTACACAGGTGTCAGCAGGGTCCTAGGGTAATGGCACAAGCTGCAGCAGGTGAGGTGGGGCTTTATGGGGCTCAGCTCATGATTTTTCCATTTTCTCCTTTCAGCTAGGCAGCCTGGTGATGCAGCAGTGTGTGTGCATGAGACATATAAGTACACAGCATCAGCCACTAGGCAAACACACTCATGTTGTTGCACTCCCACTGCCCTGTCACCATGGCCACTCACACGTGTGGCTGGTGTGGGAGTGATATAGCAGGTCCCCTCCCCAGGAGAGGAGAGAAATCTGCTGATTCTCAGTCCACTCCTCTTCAGCCAACCCCAGAAACCTGAATCCATTACCAAACCAGGTCACCAGTGTGGCAGAAGGTGAGGTGCCCAGAGTCTCAGCCCTCTGCTCCACTGATTTGGCTCAGCATTTCACCTTTTAAATACCTAACAAAAATGTGTGGCTATAATGTTGTAAAATTTCAGATATGAAATGTATACATGTATTTCCTCTCATCTTTTACTTCTTAGGATTTGTGCGCCAACACTAATGTCCTGTTTGTCCATCTCATGTGCTTTGACGGTGTGTCTCGCATATAGGGGGGAATATACCTCTGTCTCAGGTATGGCATGATACATTTGCCAATGTTTCTTACTCTCCTTGAGACTGGCATACTACCAAATGCTTTCAGTGCCTATCATATAGTCTACTGCATCTGTAATATCCGCCGCACTAAAGCCCCACCTATATTTGCCTAGTCTTGGTCACTCAAGTCTTTTAACCTCCCTTCCCAGACACATGATCTTTGGGACATTGTCTAGTCAGCACTCACATTATCTACTGATACAAGGAAAGACACAGAAATGGTGCAATTAATGAAAGTGTTGCCAAAAAAAACATAAATGCAACAGTCTAATAATTTGCATAATCTTTAAATCCAGCAGATTCGAGAGGACAGAACACAGTTTCTCTGTGCTTCAAACTTGTGCAGTTTTTTCATCAGGGTAGCTCTAACCTCTTTCACAGTGAATTTACTGCAACATTTGAAAATTCATAACATAAAAAGGGAGATGTAGTAGGATGGGGTGTTTGCAGATAACTATAATTAAAACAAAAAATCTAGCAGTCATGCCACCTCCACACTGAAATAGAGCGCTACTCTGTTAAAGTGCAAAAAATATTTTATTGTGTGGCAGCAGACATACAAAGAGCCCTTTGACGATTTTTGGAGTATGCTTTTATCAAAAGGCACATAATATAGATCATGATCACATTTTATACATAATCCATGACATCATAACCAGGTTAAAAAAACATTAGGATCAACAATTAAGACACACAACAAATGTGCATACTATAAGTAGAAGTGAACACACTTACAAAAGTGAAAAAGTGCAGTTCAAATACAGACAATAAAAAACACGAGTCATGAAATATGTATCTCTTGAAATGGCAGTCTCATTGGTCTATATTATATGTAATCATATTTACTATAAATAATGAGATGCATTGAAAAGTGCTGCCTGACACCGCATCCACTAGTAGCTCTTCAATCTTGTCTAGATTCAGCCTAAGCCAGCTGGAGGCCATCTAACCATTGATCACAGTTGGACAATCATTTAGCACATTGACAGAATATCACCCCCAGGGAAAAACAATAGGAGTAGCTCAGCATCATAAGCATAGCAATGAAACTACAGACTATACCAACAGATGACCTCTCCCAATGGCAGCATAAACTCTGCAAACAATATAGGTAACAAAATCAAACCATGAGTGACCCCAGACATCAGATCAGCAGGGCATGAGAAAATATTTCCCCATGCAACCAGCTGCACCCTACCAGGAAGAAAGGACTTAAACCACTTCAAAACAGTGCCCACAAGCCTGACCAAGTCCCTCAAACTAGTTGATAAAATCCCATAGTCAGTGGTATCAGAAGTTGATGAGAGATCGAGACGAAAGGTAACATATTCCCCTCTATCTGTAGCTAGGAGAAAATCATTTTACAGCCTGATGTACGCCATTGCCATGCTAAAATGCCCCTTGCATCCTGAGTGGAATGGCTCATAGATAGAAAAAGCTTCCTGATGAGCCTCCATCTGTATCTCTTCCACCTTCTTGATCACCAACCCTAAAAAGGGAGAGCTTGAAACAGGTCTGTAATTGGCTAAGATATCCAGGTCCAAAAGATGGTTTCTTTATGAGAGGTAACACCACTGCCCTTTTCACGGCTGAAAAGAAAACACCCTTCCTAAGGGGACACTGGGCCATCTTTGCCATCACTGGTCCCAGGAAGCTTTCAGCTGTTCCTTATAATGAGTGACATCCCCCATTTTACCCCTCAGCAGTGCTACTCTGTCCCATATTGAAAAGGCAATGCCCCCATAGAGGAGATGCTGTAAATTCAGAATTAAAAGCAGAAATGCTTTACATTCAATAATGCTAAAGCAATATTAGACTTTGAGCAAATAAAAGCACTGGTTTCCATAGTGTTCTGAGCTTGTATGTTCATGTTTGATTCTGTGTCCCTCCTTCTAAGGGCCAGTGTCACACAATGTGCCTGATTTCAGTGAGAGAAGATTGAGTGGTATATAAGCAGTAAGTCACAACAGTGTCTGTGCATTAAAGAATTAGTGATGCACATTCTAGGGGCAAGAAGTATGAGGCTAAAAGCCAGGTGTCTTTATGCCCTTGGGAAGTGCATCAGAAATCCTTTAATACACACCCTCAAGTGACTTATTGCACTTATAAAATGGCTCCTATGTAGGTATGTATATTTTAAAAACTAGGCAGATGTCAAAATGTCCACCAGGCATGTCACACATTGTTAATTCAATTCAATTCAAAGTTTATTTTACCAGGATAACAACATTGAGACAACTCATTTGTGAGGAGGTCCTCGGGGGACATAAGTACAATACAAAATACAGAACAGTTACAGTGGTACAATACAAATACAGTTGAGATACCATATACAAGAAAAGCAGACAAAAGACGTTAACTAGGTACAATACTGAATAACTAGATACAATACTGAATGGTTAATGGTTTTGAAGTTGTTTTTGAGCTACATAATTCAAGATGCAGGCAGATTGGTTTTGAAAGCTGGCATGTGAGTGTTGTGATTTGCAACACAGATGGTAGGTTTTAGCTCTGATTTGGAATATGAAACAAGATCAGGCACCTGGCCACGTATCAGTAGCATTTTAATGCATGGTCAGGTGATGTCTCCTGATCAAACAAGTTACTGGATCTTTCCTTGCCATTTTATAAGCCTAAATATCTCCCTCCAGGAGACAGCCACAACAACACCTTTCAATTTTTTTTTTAGCTATGAGGAGGGTCTTTCAACAACCTACTGTACTGGCCCATTTCAAAAATCAAGCTACTATAACATATGCAGATTTCATACACAGCCAGCTCATGTTGCTCTGCACACCTAGCAAAGCGTGTGGGTGACTTTCATGGATCTTGGCTTCCCCCTTTCATGGGTTTGGAGTTCAGCATGGAGGAAGGTCATGATGACGGAGGTGGGTTTGGTGACTGAAGCTAGACCAGACAGTGTACTTCACTTTGAAGCCTGGAAAGAACTACAACTAGATGTCCTGCTCTGTATTAACACTTACAGCCACTCCCTATTGACGCATTTCAGTGGTTGGTTGCGTTGGTCTGTGTGTGTAGATTTGTTTTTGTGCCTTTTTATGTTTTTCTACTTGTAGAATCTATACCATGTTTGCAACTGTCATCTGTGAAAGTCTCCTGGACAGAGTTCCTGCAAAACATCATGATCAGTACATTATAAGCAATTTCAATTAAAATTAACTTTTTAGCAACTATTCCAAGCAAATTAAGGAAATTTATCTTTTGGCACACATGGAATACAGAAACCTGAGCTGAACCATCTTCAAGAGTAATTAATGTCAGTTGATCTGCACAAAAGATTGAAAAGACTTAAGAATACCCCTCCCTAGGGGTGAGAAATCTTTGTCTGAAATTGCTCTGAATATCAGTTACACTGATACAGCTGCTGTTCCATGGCCATTTTCTAGTCACTCTGCATGGTTTTCACATTATGCTGCACCCCCAAACCAGAGCCATGTAGCCAGAACTACTCTCAGGAACTGAGAGAGCTATATCTCACTAAACAGCTCCCCCACTCTGCCAGATCAAGCCACAGAACAATGGGCAGCATCATGGAGCTGCTATCAATCACAATAGCTGTACCAATCAGGGAAGAGGAAAGGAGGGACTGGCTCTGAGTTTTGGCTGCTCTCTTTTCTCAGCTTCATATATTGCATCCTGCTATGCCTGGCAGTGCCAGGCAGCTCGATCACCCTCAGGATTTGAGAGGTGTTTGAACTATTGAACTACTCCCCCCCCCACCACCACCACACACCAAGGTTGTTGGATCAAGCCCATGGAACCACTGTCAGCAGTAGAGAGCTACTGGAGTCAATCAGGGCTAAGGAAAAGAGGGGGAGGGCCTTCTTAAGATTGCTAGCAGCTCCCCAGAGTTAGGCACACAGCAGCATGGTATTGCCAGCCTGTCGACAAGGTGTCTGTAGGTGTGTCAACAGTTTGGCAGTCAATTATGGCTGTTGTGGTGTTAGTAATGTGCACTGTTGCTAACAATATTCTTTTTCTATTGATATGCTGCTCCTGGGGCCATATGTAAATATATATGATCATGTTTCCTAATTGAAGTTACTTGAACAAATTAATTGTGCCTAGCTATTATACCTGTAATCTGAAGCAATGTCCCTATTAGCTAAACTAGTTATAACAGGAAAGGGGCTGACTATTTATTTTCTTTTGTCTTTTTGATGCTTGCTTGGGAATTCTGGTCAGGGATTTAGACAAAGACAATGAATCATTTAGAGACTTTAGTTTATCCAACAGGCATACTGCTAATCCCAAAGAACAGAAAAGCCGGCATTGACTAAAACTGATACAGGTGCTTGCATTCACCATCAAATTTATTTATTTATTTAAACATATATTAACAGGGAAATAAACAGAGCCCAGAAGACTTGTTTCCAGTTGCAATCTGGGGGCAAGGGTGTAAGAAAGGTCAGATGAAGAATACATTCATCTACAAGGGTTCTTAAAAACAGCAATAGAGCATGATGCAAAATATAGGAATACATTTGCCCACAATTAGAGCTGGGCATAATCTGTGAATTCTGAATTCATGGAAATTTTATGAAATGTTGCAAATTTTGCAGAATTTTCCAAAATTCCAACTTTTGCAAAATTGCAATTGGCAAATTTTCACCTCGTTCCATGACTACTTCTTGCTGAATTGAGAAATAATATACATGAACTGAGGAATGACAGTTCTGAGAAATTTCACTCTGCAGTTTAATACATCATTCCGCAATACATGTAATCATTCTTCAGTTCAGTGATCAGTTTTGTGGAATTTCTTTCCACTGTATAATATGTTAGTCTAAAATTCATACATTCATTCTGCAGCTTAGTGACTCACTGAACTGCAGAATGATTTCATCAATTGTGGATTAATGTATTAAACTGTGGAAAGAAATTCCGCAGAACTAATTACTGACAATAATCAGTTCTGCGGAATTTCTTTCCACAGTTTGATACATTGATCTGCAATTCATACATTTATTCCACCTTTTCCTACTAACATACTAAAATGCTAGCAGAATAAGCCTAAATGTCTTTCGAGTCTGATCAATTTTCAGTACCTGCACTGAGGGCTGATTTTGGTGTCCTCCCCTCCTCCTTGGGTTATACTGTCCCCAGTCACAGATGTGCCACCTGCATTGGACATGGTCAGAATTACCCTCCCACCTGTACCTGTCCCATCCCCTCTTAGACCTGGCCACAGTCTCTGCCTCTACCAGCTCCCTGGGCAGCTCATTCCATGACTCCACTACCCTTTCAGTGAAATAACACCTCCTCTTCTCCCCTCTGAGCCTGCTCCTTCCAGCTTACAGCCATTCCCTCTCATTGTCCCCTATTCCTTCCTTTGGAGAACCCTAACTGGGCACCCCTTATTGATCCCCTTCATGTACTTAAAGACCTCTATCTTGTCCCCCGTCTCTCCTCTCCTCCAGGGTGTACATGTCATGCTCCCTGAGCCTCTCCTCATAGGTCCTCTCCCCCTCCTGATGATGCATATGTTGCGAAACTGGTAGAGGTTAGTAGAGCAGATGCTTTTGCTGGAGTTTGGCGCTCTTTCTATCAAATGTAAATAAAGCTGCATTTCACTCCTGACCCCCTTCCTTATGTCTGAGACATAGGTGTTGAACAGGAGTGGCCCCAGCCCTGACCCCTGGGGTACCCCACTAGTAATCCACCTTGGGGATGAGGCTAGCCCCCCAACCACCACCATCTGAGTATGCTCAGAGAGCCAATTTCCTATCCATCTTAACAACTGACTCCCTAGCCCCATTTCCTTAAGTTTAGCCAGCAGGCCATTATGGGGAACTGAATCAAACACCTTGGTGAAATCCAGAAAGAGGATGTCCACCGGCCTACCCCAGTCCAGGGCCCTCGTTATCCAGTCATAGAACTCCACAGGGTTCATCTGACATGATCTTCTCGGGACAAAGCCATGCTGCCTATAATCCAATCACCCATTTTTCGAAGTCAGAATTTCCATGAAAGTGGTCAATGTGCTTTCAAAAATTTTGCAGAAGTGAAATTCTGACATTCACAGAAATTCCGCTGGTAGAATTTTATTTTCACACAGCCCTACCCACAATCTCAACCAGAAGCACAAAAAAGCAGAGAGCACATTAAACTTCAAGGCATAATGCATTTTTATTGTAACTCACGTATAACCAAAATGCACCAGTGTTTTGTGGCATCCTGCCCCATAATTAACTGGTAGTATGCTACAAAGCATATACTGTCAGAACATTGACACCCCAACAGTGAAACACCCACAGTGAAATCCCAGCATCAACAGACTTTGTGCCAATGGGGATTTCTTGTCTACAGACTTTGCGTCGATGGGGGGTAGCACCTATCTTCACTGTTTGTGTGACATTGAGTTAGATAGTCAAAGTAGGGGGGATACGGGGCACAGCCCCCCACATTGATGCATTTGAGTGTGGCAGTCGATGTCAGCTTGTTTCAGGTAGTTGTCGGGACATGTGGGTGTTGGGGATGTCAGTGGGATTTTGTCACTGCAAGGGACGTCAGTGTGTTTTCCATCGCTGAGGCTTGATGGAACTGCTACAAAGCATGTAGGATATATAGGCTATGTGGGTTACAATAAAATGCATTATATCTTAAAAGTTTACTGTGTGTTCTATGCTGTTTTATGCTTTTGATTGTTACTAATCCTGTAATGAGAGAACCTTTTTGTTTTCACTTTTTTGCTCTAATAAGAAAGAATTACATATATAACTTAGAATTTCTTTCAACATTATTGATCTTAGATATTCGTCAATCAACTGCCTATTTTGTATTCGACAATCCTTTTAAAAGTTTCCTCCTTTAATTGCCGCTTTCCATATGTTCTCTAGTTTGTGCATCTTTCAATATATTTATTTGTTTTACTCGATTAAATGGAGTTAATACTTTCACCATTTTGAAGATGGTTATCATATCTATTCTTATTCTTTTCTCTAAGGAAACCCCCGTCCCAGGTTAGGGAGTCTCTCCTCATGTTTAAATCCTCCATAACATCTACCTCTCTGTTGCTATCCTCAACGTTCTTTGTAACATATCTGTATCTTTTCCAGGAATGAGTTCAGAATAAATAATGAGCATTGGTGAACAATACATAAATAAATTGTCCCACTGCACCTCCTTCATCTCTAAATTCTGATTTGGGTCCCTGCCTCATCTCTGTCCTCATGCCTTTCTTATATTGCCTCTGCTTCATACTCTCTTTGCACCAGAGATTCTCATACTTTCTTCCTTCCCCATTGTCACTTCTCTGCTGGGCAGCCAGCTATCTCCTATCACTTTCCAAACCTCTGAAACCTGCTCCCCTCTTCTCTCCCGACACCCCCCTGTCTCACTCAGGCACCAACTAAAACTTCTTCCTTCCCTCACCTGCTCCTGTCATCCTCCTCACTGATTCCTCCCCTGTTGGCGCCCCTACCATCCCTACTGTTGGGCCTCCTTCTGGGTTCCACCTCAGCCTGTATCAGCTCCTTCCTTTTCTACATCTTCACTGCCATTTATTCCACCAGCTTTAGCCTCTTTATTTGCACATCAAAGCCACTGATTGTACCTTTGGTTAGCTCCATTTACTTTTTATATACACTTGTACTATGTTTAATTGCACTCGTACTTCACTGTGTACCAGTCACTAATACTGTGTATGCTTTTTTATTGTATTTTCCATTCCCTCTTGTCTGGCTCACTCCTGGAAATGAGCACTGGTTCAGTGTGCCTTTCCTGGTTACCAATTTTCAAATAAAATAAATACATAGAGAAAATAAAAACAAGAAAGCTGCTCTAGGGATCTGCATGATGCTACAGACATTCAGAACTATGGCAAAAGTATAATACAGCACTCACAACAACTTTGATGGGATATACCCCAAAACAAGAAGGATTTCCATAATTTATTATATTTAAAAGAGAATACAAATTCATGAATAATACATGGTGGGTGCTGAAAGTAAGAAACAGCCTTACATGTTTTCTTCTAAAGGCTTTGTATATCCCACTTAAGGTTGTTGTGAGTGCTATATTGTACTCTTTTGCCTCATGTATTTATTTTACTTTTGTTTATCAAGTAAGTGCACTAGGAAAGTACAGTAATTGCCTATTTTCAGACATGACACACAAGGTTGCAATGGCTACAGATGAGATCCAAACATAAGCAACATGCTGAATTACTTCATATAACCGAAGCAGGAAAAATGCAGTACATATCAAACAACATTAGAAAATGGTACAGGAAATAGACAGCTTGCAATACAGGTGAGATCACTGGATAAAGTAAAAAATCCTGCTGTGAAGTGCATTAAATTTGAACTAGTTTATGATAATATAAATCAACAGGTACACATATGCATTGACACTGATATGTACAGAATCACCTACTGATACCCATAGACACTTTTAAGTTCAAGAGCATACATACTTCAATAGTAAATCTTTCCAAAGAATAGATCTGAACACAGAGAGAATAGGACTACAATGGATATCTAAAGGAAGGGAGTTCCAGAGTCTGGGCACATATGAGTAGAAAGCAAGGTCACCCAAATAAGTACAACATTTAGTGGTCAATATCATTGCATAATCTGGGACCTTAAGGTATATGCCCATGGGGTCACTGTCTAGAGCAAAGCTAAGGTGAAGGGAGTATGGCAGTGAAGTACATTATCTATTAAACATGCTAGGCTTAATGTACAGTGTGTATGGATGTAGGGGAGAGTTATCCTAATTCTAGGTCCAGTATACAATGTGTGTTAGCTGTGTTGTAGCCAATGAAAACTGACAAATGTTGTCACATGTGACATTCTACTTTCTCCAATTTGATTTTGAGATGTTTAATACATTATTTCAGAGTAATTCATCTGAAACAGCTATATAAATTGAATAATGGATAAGAGGGCTTTAGATGTTAGGCTGTTTCTAATTCTGCATGAAAGTCCCAGTCTGGAATTAACAGATTTATGCATGTTAGATATATGCAGGGTGAACTCAAGAGTGGGATCCAGAGTAACTCCCAGTGACCTGAAGAAGGTCACAGAGACAAGAGATGAGCCAGCAAGACAAGTGATCAAGAGTGAGTCACGAAAATGTTGAAGTTTAGAGGCTGATCCAAAAAGCATAGCCTGTGTCTTGTGTGTACTTAGAACCAGTTTATTTATTTATTTATTTTTGCAGCCAAGGTTGAACCAAGTGAAAGGCAGTGTCAAGCTGGCTGTTTAAGCTATCAATGCCTCTGGAGCTGTACGGTAGCAATAGATCATCTGCAAAAAGAAGAGGGGTGCTGGAGGATAGACAGAGTTGGAAATTATTTATGTATTTTATGTAAAAAGTAAAGAGCCTATCGTAGTATAGCCCCCTGTGGCTCAACAACTATAATATAGGTTAATTCATAGTACACTGTCTCAAATTTTACATGCTACTTTCTATCTGCTAGGTAGTTTTCTAAACCAAGGGAAGGCAGAGGAGATGCCAAGGACTGTTAGTTTGGTACAGAGAAGTGAGTGGTCCACCAAATCAAATGCCTTTGCTAGGTCAATGAAGACCACTCCAGCTAATTTTCCACTGTCCATGGCCATGGGATAGCAGCATAATTAGTTACCTTATTCAGGGAAATGACAGTACTATATCCATGCCAAAAGGTCAATATGCTAATTACATATCCTCAGGTTCAGAAAGGTCACAACACAAATCAAACAACTCAGCAATGTCAAAAACAAATCATGCAACTTCAGGGGGGTGGATTTCAAGGAAATGGTAAGGATCCTTAAGAAGCATTTGGATGGGATTGGGCCAGACATGGACGCTGATGGTAGGTGGGAAATCATCGGGGGGGTGCAGGATGCTACCAGCACCTGTGCAAGAGTAAGATGAAAATGTGGTAGGGCCGATAAACCCTGCTGGTGGACCAGGGAGGTTCAGGAGGTGGTGAGGGGAAAGAAGGTGGCTTATAGGCACTTCAAGTGCTCAAGGAGTGAGAGGGACAGAGGAGAGTACAAGCTGATGGCCAGAATGGCCAGTAGGGTGGTGAGGGTGGCTAAGGCAAGGAAGGAGCAGAACCTGGCCAGGGAAATTAGGAGAGGGAATAAGGGGTTCTTTAGATATATTGAGGAAAAACAAAGGGTGACGGGGCAGATTAGAAGGATTAAAACAGGGAAGGGGATGGGCACAATATCCGGGGGAGCAGGCTGAGGTACTAAATGAGTACTTCGCTTTAGTTTTCACCAAGAAAAATGGCGGGGGGCTGCATCATACATGGGATGAGATGGTGAAACTGATGGGGGTACTCTTACTGATCGTCAGGTCTGGGGAGAGGATGGGCCATCATTGGCAGGAGGGGAGAAGGCAAGGCAGGGGGACGAAGTAGTGGAGGTGGAAATCACGGCAGAGAGAGTGAGGGAAGCCCTCAGGTCCCACAAGATGAAGAAAGCACCAGGGCCAGATAAACTACATCCCAGGGTGCTGAAGGAACTGGCAGATGTCTTGGTGAAACCCCTGGTGGAGCTTTCAGCATTTCTCTGAGGACAGGGTAGGTGCCCCAGGATTGGAAGGTGGCATATATAGTGCCTATCCACAAGAAGGGATCAAGGGAGGTGGAGGGAACAACAGGCCCATCAGCCTGACATTGGTGGTGGGCAAGGTGATGGAGGGCATTGTCAAGGAGAGGCTAGGGGGACCTGGAAAAGTCGGGGTGCCTGGATGATAGACAGCATGGATTTGTCCCAGGGAAATTATGTCAGACAAACCTTGTGGAGTTCTATGACTGTGTGACGAGAGCCTTAGACCTGGGTAGACTGGTGGATGTCCTCTATCTTGACTTTAGCAAGGCATTTGACTCTGTTCCTCATGGGGGCCTGTTGAATAAGCTGGGAGAAATGGGGGTGGTGAACCAGATGATCAGATGGATAGAAAATTGGCTCCAGGACCGGACCAAGAGAGTCACAGTTTCATAGGTTTCATAGGTTTATTCAAGCTAGAGAACAATAGTCCATAATGCGTGCCTAATATTTAGTGTATTAGTTGTTTTGTCATCATCTGTCATTACCAAATCCAAATTTTTTTTGAATGTGTCCATGTTTGAACTTTCTACTACAGTTGTAGGAAGATTGTTCCATATTGAAATTGATCTTATGCTAAACCAGTTTTTCCTTCTTAATGAATTCCATTTTCCAATCAGTAACTGTTTGTTATGTCTATGTTTACTTTGTCTAAATTTGGATTCGAATACTCCTGTTCCATTTAAACGTGTAGAATCTTGTAGTAGGCCATATATGAGGCATAAATCTCCCCTAAGTCTTCTATATTTTAAGGTGTACAGTTTCAAATCCTTCAGCCTATTTTCATAGTTTTTTCCCTTCATTCCTGTTAGAGCCCTGCTAAATCGTCTCTGTACTCTTTCGATATTATTAATTTCTTCCTTTATGTATGGGGACCACACTTGGACACAGTACTCAAGATGAGGTCTCACCAGAGCGCTATTCAATGGTATCATAACTTCCTTAGTCCTACTTGCCACATGTCTAAATATACAATTTCCGATTCTGATTTGCCCTTTTGATTTATTTGGAACAATGCAGTTTGAATTTCAAGTCGGGGTGATGATAAGCCCAAGATCCCTTTCTTCCATAGTCTGATGTAATGGTTGATTCACCAGTTTATATGTAAATTTAGAGTTTTGTTTGCCCAAGTGCATCACCCTTACACTTATCACTATTCAATACCAATTTCTTCTCTAGGGCCCAGTTGGTAACTTCATCAAGGAAGTTTTGCAGGACAATGTTTTCTTTATTATTGTTAATAATAGAACCTATATGGCAATCATCTGCAAACTTAAGTAGCCAAATATTATTTATGTTTGATTGTAGGGAAGAAATGTAGATATTTAATAGACATGGTCCCAGCACCGATCCCTGGGGAACACCACTAGTCACACTAGCCCATTCCGACAATTCTCCATTTATGGTCACTCTCTGTTTCCTGTTCTTAAGCCACTTTATTATCCAGTTTACTACATTCGGGTTTAATTTAAATTCTCTTAGAGCATTTATAAGTTCGAAATGTGGGATTTTGTCAAATGCTTTAGCAAAATCTATAAACACTAGATCGTAGATAGTTGGTGGGATAGTCTCATCCCCAAGGAGGGTCATTAGTGGGATCCCTCGGGGATCAGTTCTTGGGCCCCTCCTGTTCAATGCCTATGTCTCTGACACAAGGAAGGGTATCAGGAGTGAGATGAGTCTCTTTGTGGATGACTCAAAACTGGGGGCAGTGGTGGATGGGGAGGAGGGTAGGGTGGCTGTACAGGGGGACCTGGAGGCTCTGGAAAGGTGGTCTAGAAAGTGGAAGCTGAGGTTTAATGCAGGGAAATGCAAGATACTGCATCTGGGACCCAGAAACCTGGGCCAAGAGTACACCCTGGGGGGAATGCTACAAGTCTCATTGGCTGAGAGGGACCAGGGGGTGGTGGTGGATGTCAAGATGAACAACTCTGAGACTTGTAGGAGGGCAGTGGCCAAGGCCAACAGGATGCTGGGATGCATTGCTAGGGGATCAGCTCCAGAAGGAGGAAGTGATACTCCCCTGTATAACTGCTTGGTGAGACTGCACCTCAAGTAGTGCATGCAGTTTTGAGGCCACACTTAAAGAGGGACATTGAACTCCTGGAGAGGGTCCAGAGGAGGGCAACCAAAATGATCTGGGGCTTGGGGGACAGGACCTATGGTGAGAGGCTCAAAGAGCTAAATATGTACACATTGGAAGAGAGAAGGGACCGGGGGACATGATAGAGGTCTTCAAGTACATGAAGGGGTTAAATAGGGGAGAAGCAGTCAAGGTGCTCTGAAGGAAGGAGGGGAGGCAACTAGAGGGCATGGGTGGAAGCTGGAGGAGGGAGATTCAGGAGAGAAAGGAGGAGGTGCTACTTCACTGAGAGGGTGGTGGAGCCATGAAATGCGCTGCCCAGGGGGCTGGTGGAGGCAGAGATGGTGGAGAGGTTCAAGAGGGGGTGGGACAGGTACAGGGGAAGGGTTCTGGATGCAAAGTCCTGTGCAGTGGGAATATCCGGGACTGGGAAGGGAGAAGCCAGAGAGGATGAGGGGGGCAGCAAG
The DNA here is from genome assembly GCA_016271365.2 of Neoceratodus forsteri. Taxonomy (NCBI): domain Eukaryota; kingdom Metazoa; phylum Chordata; order Ceratodontiformes; family Ceratodontidae; genus Neoceratodus; species Neoceratodus forsteri. Next base: position 977,306,586 of record CM057452.1, on the reverse strand, counting down.
ATCAGCTCCCAGGGTGGGGGCTGACCAAACAAGCAGACACGAAAGACCATTTGGCCTATTCTGCTGGCATTTTAGTATGTTAGTATATTAGTATGTAAATTAAAAAAAAATGACCCACTCACAGCAACATTGCTCAAGAATCACAGACTGTAAAGGAAATCCATCCAACAATTTAAATAAAAACATACAGTGCTTCCTAATAACAAATCCAAACCCCAAAATTCACAGTACTGCTCACAAAACAAAAACATTTTAAACACCAGCAGATAAAAACACAAAATATCTTTCAAAACTTGGATACTACACAGCAACAGAAACATTTATTTATTTAGTTTTTGACGAGGTAAGTGCACTAGGCAAACAAATGCCTATTTTCAGGCACGACCCTGGGAGTTAACACCAATGGGTTCTGCTGTGCAAACTCATGTGCATGCATGCCAGGAGCCCTTCTCAGCATACTCAAGGGGAGAAAACCAGAAAAAGGAACACCAGCCACTGCAGTAGGACATCCACCCTCGCTGCAGGCCCCACATCGCCGACAGTGACATTCTCCTTGGGCACCTACCCAGTCTCTGTCAGGAGGAGGGTGGGTCCCTTCAATGGCCCACACCCCTGGGGGTTAAGCTATTGTGTAAGATGGAGAGGCAAGTCCTAGAGAAGGCAGGAGGTGGAGCTGACCAAGTGGGGTAGGACCGATGGTGCTGCTGGTAAGGGTAGATAGCACACTAAATTAAAAAAAGAGCAAAAATCAGACTGGTCATTGAAGTATGCTACCATTTACCTCTGAAGACAAAAATAGTCCATACTGTATTCTGGTAACTGAATGTGGGCAGGAAGACAAAGACAATGAAAACCATGTGTAGCATTCATTTTCTAAGAAAAGTTACCTTATTTGCATTTCAAATTAATACAGGTACAGCGTTTTAATGTAAATGTGTTCAAAACTTTTGAACCTGCCAGGATGTTTCTTTTTGGGGAGAATTCACCTAAAACACCCATATATGATTCAAATGAATGTGCTTTTATGATCTCCTTTTCTCTGTTTATATAGTATTACTGACTCCTTTCCTTATCCTGTTTCTTTTTTTCTCTGTCTTTCCTCACATTCAGCATATGGAATATTTGCTATGGAATGTTTATTATGGAATACAGGGATTCAAAATTCTCCTCTGTCAACATACTGTCCACACACAACAAAGGTCTCATGCGGAGCCAGACCCTTAATTTTATCTCTTTCAGGTTAAGCAGCAGAGATTTCCCTGATAAGTGGGTAAAGATAGGAGGATTTTTCTGTGTCAGCAAAGAAACTCTAACAATGAAAACTATGACCAGTACTAAATGTTTCTAATTTGTTTATGTGTGTAAGGACAGTGTGATGATCAGGGAAACAATATTTAATTCATTTTTATTATATTTGCTTGCACGCATGTGCAAGAAACATAGTGCCATCATCCGAGTTTTCGGAGGTGTGGCAGCCCTCTTCCAATTCAGGCTGTGTGTTTGCAGGTGCGGCCACAGTTCTCCAATGCCTGCTCAAGCTGTCTATGACCAATCCAAAATGCAGTGGCGTACAGTTGAAAGGGGGAGCTACGCTTCAGTGAGCAGCGATAAGATATCGCTTACTCATGTCTGCGCTCCCCAACACACTCACATGCACTTATACTGCTTGCACCCCCACACACACACACTGTGTAACGCGTGACGGGGTGCCCAACACCGTCGGCTGTGCTGCGCCCAAAACAGAGTTCTATATGCCACACTGGGTGCCCACCTCAGCATGGCTACACATCAGTATAGCCAATGGGGTGCCCAATCCCCCATCGGCTCCACTGGTTCCCGCCCCCCCAGAGTACAGGGTGCCATGCTGGGAACCCACCGCAGCATGGCAACACATGCTATCGCCGACAGGGGTGCCCAATCCCCTGTCAGCTCCACGCCCCGCCCACCAGCCGTCCTTGTGCCACACTGGGAGCCCACCCCAGCATGGCAAACATCCCACGTCGTCGTCATTTAAAAAAAAACACCTGAAACTCAAAAATGGTCCCTCGGTGTCTCTGTCCCCACCCGCGCCCACCCTGCGCACCCTGCCTCCCCACCCCCTCACCTCATACTTACCTCCAGACTCCGGTCACGACGATCTTCGGTGGACCGAGAACACGTCTGCACTCTTCAAAGCCGACCGCGAACTGAGGAAATGCCAGTAAGCTGTATAATGGGATAGATAGGGGTTTTTCAACTTTGCTACATATCTCAGGCATTTTTTGGAATTTTTGCACCAAATTTTCAACATGGGGTTTTTGGGACCCCTTCTCATGAATGATCTCACTGTCATGGCGTTAATCAGCCCGAAGGGTGATTTTGCAGTCACTGCGTGAAATCACCTTTTGGGACTGAGTAATGAAATGACACTGCCACTGTTCATAAGGTGGGCTCTCAAAAAGCCTATGTTGAAAATTTGGTGGAAAAATTCCTAAAAATGACTGTTTTACGAGCGTGCTTTGCGCAGTTCTTACACACGCTCATAAGTTCGTGAATTTTCAATATTTTCACTCCAGATTTTCAACATTGCTATTTTACCACACCTCCTTATGAGCAGTACAGCTGTCATTTTTCACATCTTGCCCAAAACGTGTTTCCGCCCAGGTAGCGCACAATGGCGCAGTCGGTGTGAGATCAATGTATGGGACACATAGAGAAAATCACAGTGACATTGTTCATGAGCAGAGGTCTTAAAATGGTTATGTTGAAAATTTGGTGAAAAAATTCCTAAAAATTACTGTTTTACGAGCGCGTGTTGTGAAGTTCCTACGCACGCTCGTAAGTTTGTGAATTTTCAATATTTTCACTCCAGATTTTCAACATTGCCATTTTATTATACTTCCTTATGAGCAGTGCAGCTGTCATTTTTCACATCTTGCCCAAAACGTGTTTCCACCCATGTAGCGCACAATGGCACAGTTGGTGTGCTAAATCAATGTATGGTACAAATTAAGAAAACCACAGTGACACTGTTCATGAGCAGAGGTCTTAAAATGGCTATGTTGAAAATTTGGTGAAAAAATTCCTAGAAATGACTGTTTTATGAGCGTGCGTTGCGCAGTTCCTACGCACGCTCGTAAGTTTGCGAATTTTCTATATTTTCACTCCAGATTTTCCACATTGCCATTTTATTACACTTCCTTATGAACAGTACAGCTGCCATTTTTCACATGTCACCCAAAATGTGTTTCCGCACATGTAGCGCACAATGGTGCAGTCGGTGTGCGAAAGCAATGTTTGGGACAGATTAAGAAAATCACAGTTACACTGTTCATGAGCAGAGGTCTTAAAATGGCTATGTTGAAAATTTGGTGACAAAAGTCCATAAAATGACTGTTACGAGTGAGCATTACGCAGTTTCCAAGCACCATCGTAAGTTCATGACTTTGTAATATTTTCAGTCCAGATTTTCACCAGTGGCATTTTTCCACACTTCTTTATGAACAGTACAGCTGTCATTTTTCACAATGTGGCTGAAATGTGTTTTCACACTTTCAGTGCAGAGATGCGTGGTCGCTGTGGAAAATCTTTGTTCGGGACAGATAAAGAAAATCACAGTGACACTGTTCATGATCGGAGGTCCCAAAATGCCTGTGTTGACAATCTGCTGTAAAAATTCCCCAAACTAATTACATTACGGGTGTGCGTTGCACAGTTTCTATGCACGCTCGTGACTTCACCAGTTTTTTTAATATTTTTACTGCAGATTTGCAACATTGCCATTTTTTACACCTCCCCATGAACAGTATAGCTGTCATTTTTCACATCCTGTTTGGAATATGTTTTTGCACCTGTGATGCTTAATGCCGTAGTCGCTGTGCATAAGCAGCTTTCGGCTAACAAACTGATATTGCCACTGTTCATGAGGTGGGGGTCACAAAAAAACCATGTTCAAAATTTGGAGTGAAAATAACAATGAATGCCTGAGGTGTTAGGGTTTCCAACCATAACACCCTACCCTGTAGAGAATGACAGGCATCAGGGGTGTGACTTGGGATTCTTGCCTGTAATGCTCATACCATTCCACACCCTGCAGCCAGTGAGAGCCATCGAGGTATGCCTTGGACTCTTCTGCCCCAAAGTTCACCCCAGTCTCCTATACTGCACCCATCTCACTGTATTTCCTCATGAAAAGGGGTGCGCATAAGGGTCAAAGACCCCAAGGCACACCGTGACACTTGTCCGTGTCTGCAGGGTAGGGTGTGGTGAAATGGCGTGGGCGTTATGCCTGACGACCCAAAGGCACACCCCAATGCCTGTTACTCTCTGCAGGGTGGTGGTGGGGTTGGCTTCAGTTCAATACTTCACTGCCATTTCTGTTACGCAGCTCTGTAACTTCTACACTACCAATGCCAATGCCAGCAAGCAAACATTCGGCATTGACAAATGCTTGTTTTTTCTTGTTTTAAGGAAGCTTTATTGTTAACCCCTTCTTGAAGGTTTTTAGTAGGTAAAGGTAGCAACCATGTGATGGAAGGCCAGCTCTGCCATTCGGGGATTGATTTACTTATTGTGTGATGTAGCTACTAACAAATCTAGTCAGGTTAAGAACCAGGATGACCATGCATTATGCTGAAATAATGCACAGTCACCTGACTGGTTTTACACAATTAAATGTCTTTACTTTTAGAACCATTTTGTCTCTTCTATTGATAACATTTAATTCCATGTCATGGAGTGTGCCAGTGGGATTTAGGCCTATGATCTACTTGATACATGTCCAGAAACAACTGGGGATCACCAGTAGATGTACTGAGCAGGGTTCTACTATAGTAACTTTTTTTTGTTGCAGATTTCCTTTTTACGTACATTTCTATGCGGTCCATATTCTTCCAATGTACCAGGGTTCTTTTGGTTGTGTGGCCTGTATTCTACAATCACTGGATGGCATTTACACTCTATGATATGCACCGACCTTTGAATCAGCTGGCATTTCAGCTTCCTTAATTTCAGTAGCCATTGAAGCCAGCACTTTGCTGTTTCTCCTGCCACTGTCTTTCACCAACAGAAGTAGCATGTTAAACATTTAATACCCCTATGCTACATTTGAGCTTAACTGATTTGATCTTTCATATGCATTATAAACATTAGAGACACCTAGTCATTTTTACAGAGTCTTAATATGTGCAATATATAGAATAATGTATGGGTGAGCTGGATTGGTGGAATGGAGGGCTGAGGTGCCTTGCACCTTACGTGCTGCCACACTGGTGACCCAAGTATGGGAACAAGACTGGGGCACTGGTGGTTGGTGGGGATGAGGAGGATTTAGGGTCACACAAGATGATCTCCTCCTCAGGTGAGGGTGGGGGTTTATTCCACCAAGTGGCTGCCAACTAGAAAACATGGTGGTCATGCAGGCAGGAACCAGAACAAATACAGGAGGTGACATCACTTGACTGGAGTGGAAGAAATGCCTTGCATCACTCCACTATTGGCCAGCATCCTGGAGAGAGAAAAACAAGGGGAAAAAAGCAGCGGTGCAGAATGAAGCCTGTCAACCTGCATGCAGACCTTGCATCTGCTGACCTAGGCAGCCTCCTGGTGCCAAGCAGAACTGAAGCTTATGGTGGGGACTTGGTCCACCCCCACTGAACTCCAGTGTGGGGCAGGGATACTATAGGCAACTATCGTGGAGGTAAACAAGCCCAAGGAAAAGGTGAGGTGATGGGGTTGGTGCATGGGTGGAGGATCTGAGAAAAGGCGCGAGGACATCTTGGTTAAAGGGAAAAAATAATAAATAAATAAATAAGGTATGGGCAAACATACACAAGGAGGTTATCTTTCCATTGAGGGGTTGTAATGACACCAGAGAACTCAAAATGGAAGCTCAAGCGCTCCTTGATATTATTATAACCACCGAGATGGAAACAGACAAAGTTGGTTTGGTTGACCATATATAATATTTTATACATTTTATGGTTTATGATATATGAAAAAACAGCCTGCACCATGTATAAATCTTAAAAGTCAGGTCTGTCCCATGGTTTAGAGCTACTGCAACACCATAGGAGATGCAAACAAAGCAAAAAAAAAAACATTTTGCGTTGTTTATTCTAATGGTCAGTGCCTGAATTAAGTATCACTCATGGCTGCTCAGTTACTGTGTAAATATTCATTGACCTTGACTTATTTACATCATTGCCCAAACTCCTCTTCCTTGTAGCTCTCTCCTTCATCTCTCTGATGTGGCTGTTACACTGCGCCACCAGCAAGACATTGTATGACAGCAGTTACGTGTAAATCACTACTATGGGACAACAGCATTTGTGGGTATGTGGAAATCCATATGCACAACAAATGCTAACCATATACTATATAGAAAATACTGGTTGGACAACCATGCTGCCACAGAGGGGTTCTGATTGCATCAGAGTCCGATGTAATCAGAAGCCCGAGATGGCAGCTCAGGCTGGTGGGGCATGTGGTTGTCCAACCAGTATTTTTTATAGTGTATAGTTTTTTTTTTATTTTTATATGAAAGAAAGAGAGAGAAAGTGGTTTCACAACACTCCAGTGGCAGGCAGGTGGTTTCAGTTCAGAACTTGAAGTGATTATTGTGCTCCTGGCAGTGCTGTGAAAAACACCAGCTCCCTGGAGGATTTCCAATCATCTGGAAGTTCTGGAACCTTGTTGTACCAGAAGGTACAACCACGTTTCATGATCTTTAAACTGTGTAAACAAGATTTCAGCTGGCATGGAAACCATGCAGAACAAATCATCACTATACACTATGAACAAATACACAAGAAGTATATGACTTGTTTACTTTGATTTATGTGACCAGCACTTTTTCACCAGTCTGTTGTCCCTCAGCCTTTGGCCAAAAAGTCTTAATCAATCAATCTTTATTTTACCAGGCGAACCACAATTAAGATAAACACATTTATAAGATGGACCTGGATAAGGTACACATGGACAACAAAACAACAATATGGATTTAATAACAAATTATACCATGGACCCAGAAACAAGCAGAAATCCCTGCACTTTGATTGGTTGGCTGGCACCTTCCAGCAGTTATAAATCCTCCAATATACCCACTGGAAAAGGTGCCAGCCAACAAGCACTACTACCACATCACAAATATCACTACCGCCGTCAAACTTCAAACGAACCGCCGCCATTTCTAATCGCCGCATACCACCGAAAGTAAAAACGTCTTAAAAAAAAACAAACATCAAATACCACTTGCTACATTTCTAAGAGCTACAAAATATATTTATCGCCAAAAATTAGCCATCCGATCCAGAAAACGGCAGCATAGTTAACAAACGGAGCATTAAAACTCCACAGAAACCTGTCGCAATATCTCCCGGCTTGGCCTGCAAAAATAGTGACACAACAGCAGAAACTTCCTGCACAATGAAGCAGCAGCCGCCCTCTCCCTCAACTGCAATACCGGCATTCTCCTGATGGACGGAAGCGCGTTCCCTATAAAAAATGTTAAACGTCAAGCAAGCACAAAAACAAATAAAATGGGCTATAAATGTATTTTTAGACTGGCTCAAACAAAAGCAACGAACGACCGACCAACCCACATGCTCTCCACACCAAACATATGCTCACAAAGTAATCGCAACCTAACTCTTAAAGAAACAACAACCAAATATCAAACCTGTGAGCAATGTAATGAAAATGTGACACATGTAAAAAGTTCATAATGCTATAAAATGTTACTTCAACACAATTGATTTCCTAAATGTTGTTTCACAAATAAAACATTTAATGTTGTTTAAGAAAAAATAACTAATTACATCTTGCACTTATGAAATGTTCATTAAAATTATTAATTACATAAAACCTTTTCAAATGATCATTAAAAATTATTATTTATACAAATAAAACCTTTTCAAAGCATTTTACCTGTCTCTATATTCAATACTAAAAGGAACTATTTTTCTCAGGAAGAATATATCCATCATTATTACAACATAACTCACAAAACAAATAATAAAATAAAATAAAAATAAAAATTATTCCTACCATTGTATAATAGCAATATACCCCTCCAGGGTGTGGGTATACTGGTGGATTTACCACGGCTGGTGCGGTTAAGTCACTCGCCTGTGGCCCTGGACCAAACCACACCAGCCGTGGTAAATCCACCAGTATAACGGTATTATTCTGTCGGGGTATATTGCTTAAATATACAACACATGAAGTAGCAAGGAATAACAATGCAAGGAGAAGTCATCAGTTAAAAGCAACACTCTATAATACAGAATATACATCAGTTATATACTATATATACATTAGGATCCACTGGAGATGAAGTGTTAAATAGTAAGAGAAAAATGTGAGGGACAAGGAGAAACCTGGACTAAGGACAGCCAAGGGGCTGTGAGTATTCAGATGTATGGTTACCAGCTTTACAGAACATTATCAGAAGCAATTACAGGATTCGTTCCAGGAACGTGCGAACTTAGTTTTAAACATGTACAGTTGTACGTGGATAGCTAACTTTAGTTTTTTTTGTAGGTGATTCCACAGGACTGGAAGGGCATGGCTTATAGCTGAGCTTCCAAAACACGTTCTAACTCTATGGATAATTTGTGTAATGATGGAGAGGCTTCTCCAAAGAGTAGCTTCTGGCACTACAAGCAGGCAGGCAATCTGAGATGTACTGTGGAAGCTTATTAATAATTGCCTTATATGTCCAGATGGCTGCGTTTTTTTTGCCATCTAAGTTTAAGTGACAACCAACCTAATTTGGAGTATAGGGTGCAGTGATGGGTAGAATACGGTGCTCCCATAATAAATCTTAGTGCTCGGTGGTAAAGCATGTCGAGCTTGGCTAGAGCAGTGCTAGGACCTTGACCATACAGGAAATTTGCATAGTCCAGAAGTGGAAGAAAGGTGGTTTATACCAGCCTAGATTTGGCTTCCTAAGTAAGTAAGTGCTTAATGCGGAAAAAGGACCAAGCCTCTCTTAAAGTTTTTTTGCCAGTTCCTCAATATGATCAATGAAAGCAAGTTTATGGTCAATCCAAAACCCCAGATATTTAAATTTGACAACCAACTCCAGAGACTCCCCCAAGTGGGTGGTAATTTGAGGTGCCATACCTAATGTACAGGAATTAGATGCATTGGCTAAGGGAGAGAAGAACATGGCCTTAGTTTTTTTAGTGTTTAACAGGAGTTTTGGGTGCAATAGGTTTTCCTGTAAACAATTAAAGTCGAGTTGAAGATCCTTGCAGGCAAGTTCCGGGGTAGGCCTGTCGATATAAAGGATAGTATTGCCTGCAAAAAGGTGGATGTTTGCCGATTTGATGCCAGAATTAATATTGTTAATGTAGATCGCAAATAGGAGAGGGCCTAGAATAGTAGACCCCTGTGGAACACCTCTAAAGAGAGTTTTCAGTGGGGAAACGTCCCAGTCAGCTTTAACCTGCTGTTGATGCCCAGTAAGATAACTGATGAACCATTTCAATGCTGAGGAATCCAATCCAATATTTCGAAGGATAACCAAAAGTAGATCATGATCCACCGTGTCAAAAGCCTTACTCAGGTCAAGGAGTAAGGCATACAAATATCTTTTGTTATCCAAAGCAACTTGCCAGTCATTTGAAACCTTTGCCATGCAGATATCCCCCCAATCATTCTCAATTTCCGCACTTACCACTCCCTAGACTTGTCCTCCCTACATTACAATATGTCCAATGTTGATTGGACACCAATTGCCACTGCCCCCTCCATCAACTCAGCCCTGACTTTGTTTAGCTCCCAGTTCCTGAACATATGGGACCATCATGCCCCATTCAGAAAGGTGCGGGCCCACGGGAATCACCTCCCCAGGGTCACTGCAGAACTCATAGCATGTCAATGGACAAAAGACCAAGCATGGGCTACATACATAACCTTTGGCACCCCCCTCGATCTCCAGCACTATCGTTCACTCTGCAGTGCTTGTACCAAGGCGATCCACCTAGCTAAGGCAGAGTACTTCCAATCCTCCTTCCAGGAAAACAACAACAATCCATCCAAATTCTGGAAGGTCATCCATGCCCTGTTCTCTCCCTCTTCCCACTCATCTCCTGTCCTAAACATTGGTACCCACACAATTGAAGACTCTCCTTCAGTGGCCGCAGAATTTAACAATTACTTCACCACCTGTTCCTCCTCCTTTCTTGCATCTCTTCCCTGCTCTGCTTCTAGGGACCCTCCTGATCCCCCCATGCTCACCTTCTGCCTCCACACTCCCTCCTACACCTCCCTTCTCTTTTAAGCCTGTTCTTCCAGGGGACACACTGTGCATACTACTTGCTTTGAACCCAGTCAAAAGAAAGAGCCCAGATGGTCTCGACCCCCAAGCTTCTTCACCTCTCCGCATACTCAATTGCTATGCCCTTGACATATCTTCTAAACTTCTCCTTTCAGCATGCTACCATGCCTGATGCTTGGAAATCTGCCACGGTGATCCCCCTCCCCAAAGGCATGGACAACTCTGACCCTTGCAACCTCTGTCCCATCTCTTTACTTTGCACTCTGGCCAAACTTCAGGAACATCTGGTCCTGGAACAACTCTCCTCCTTCCTTGACTCATTCTCCTTTTTAACCCGTACCAGTCTGGTGTTCATAAAGACCACTCCACCACCACCTCCCTCCTCTGGCTCACTGACTCCATTCTCTCAAGCATGGATCAGGGACACATCACTGCTGCCATATTTGTTGACTTGGCCAAAGCCTTCGACACTGTCTCCCACTCCCTTCTCCTCAACAAGCTTACGGCAGCCGGCCTCTCTGACTCTGCCACCAGCTGGTTCTGGTCCTACCACTTAGGCTGTTCCCAGTCCATCAGAGTTGGCAAGTCCATCTCCCCTTCCCTACCAGTCACCACCGATGTCCCCCAAGGCTCAGTACTTGGACCTATTTTTTCTCCATAATCCTGAACAATCTCCCAAAGTTTGCACATCCTCATGCATACACATGTATGCTGATGATACTGTGACTTTTTCCTCCGGTAACTCAACCCCGCGGTGACCATCAGCCTTCAGCTGGACTTCAACAATGTCCAGCACTGGTTTAATGCTAACCAACTCTCCATGAATGTCAAAAAACAGTATCTATGACCTTCGGCTCCAGACAAAAACTGGCCAGGATTGATTCCATCCCCATCTTCCACACCCTCTCTGGCTCATTACTGGATGATGTAGCCACATTCAAGTACCTTGGGCTATGACTGGACAAGAATTCTGACTTTGGGGTACACATTGAAGCCATCCATAAAAAGCTACTTCCTAGGCATGGAGCTCTGTACTGTCACTGCAGTTGCTTCCCCACAGCATGCCAGGAGAGAAATCATCCAAAAGATGATTCTCCCTGCCTTTGACTTCAGAGATCTAGTCTACAACTCCATCCTGAATATCACCCTAGCCAGACTGGACACACTCTTTAACTCCTTCTGCCACTACATTCTTGGTTGCTCCACACGTACTCACCACTGTGACCTTTATTCCTCATTCGCCTTTCCCTCCCTCCATGGCAGGTGCCTCTCACACATTGCAAATGTAGTTAGGAAGTTTGGCTTGGATCTCTGCCTCCCTACTTGTGCACCCTCCTATCAATCCCCCTCCCATCCTGCTATTCCCTCCTCACCTCCACCCAGAGGATTCTCGCCCTTCCTCCTCAGCATTCATCATCTGGCCACGCCATCTTCTCCTACAATTTCCCCGTAATCTGGAATTCCCTCCATCTAGAAATTTGCTCTGCACAATCCCAACTCTCTCTCTCCTTCCTCCTCTGTAAGCACTCTGCTCAGTCCTGCATCTACACCTGATACCTCTCTCTCACAATCAACCTCCCTCTACCTCCCTTCCTCTCTCCCTCCCCTCCACCCACTCCTCCCCCGTGCCTCTCTTGACCACCTCTAGCTTGTGCCTCCCTGACCCTATCTCCCCTCCTTCTGCTCCACACTATAACTCCCCCCAGCTCTTCTCCTTCTCCACTGGGTCCTGTACCCTGTAGAATTCTCAGCATCCTGATGGGCCTCCTCCTCTCTACTCCTTCCCTTCCAGGTCTTGCCTCCTTGCAGGGTTTTCAGCTTCTTGATAACCCTCCCTCTCATCCACCTCTTCTCTGTCCCCACCTACAAACCTCCCCCACTACTCCCTTCCACCCTCCTCACAACTGGGCCCCATCACCTTGCAGGGTTCACTGCATCCTGAAGGGAGCATGTTTCTGGTTTGCCTCGCCTCTCACTCCAAGCCTCCTCCCTCCCCTACTCCTTCCTGCCTGGCCACCCCTTGCAGGGTTCCAGCATCCTGAAGGGACCATTCTTGGTTTCCCCTCTCTCTCCCACCCAGCCTTCCTTCCCTGCCACTCATGCAGTTACTCCTCTCCTCCCACCCCTTCCCCACCCCATATGCTATAACCCCTTCATCTAAATCCTTGAGCACTTAGCAACTCTCAAAGTCCGGCTTTTCAGATCTGAATCTGCACTTGCTCGCCCGAGCACTGCTGTTACCTCTTGCCCTCCTTCGGCCCCTTACCCTTCGTTACTACAGTACTACTGCTGCATACTACTACCTGATCTACTTCTGCACATTTTTCATCTACCCCCCATCTCTCCCCCTTGGACTAAGACTTCTTCTCTCCCACTATGTCTATGCCTTCACTTTGCCATTTACCACTTCCTGTTTTTATTACTTTCTGTTGTCCAGTACCAAATTGTATTGCATTGTATCAGTGCTTTACTGGATGTACTTGATTTGGACTGTATGTATTTGTTTGTTTAGTATTTGTATTGCATTGTTTTTAGTACAACACTGTATGTATTGAACTGTGCTGTATGTAGTTTGATTGTTTTGCTTTTGCTTGATCCCCACATTATGTAACCCCTCCCCCCAGGACGCTTCTGGAAACGAGCTGTTTACAGCTCATGTTGTCTTTCCTGGTGAAACCTTTTCAAATGAACAAAATATCATGCTGTGACATGGTCTAAAACCTGACTACATGGGGTTTAGTAGCTTGAATGATTCCAAATGATTTCTAAGTTGTGGGTGTAAGATCATCTGCTTATTGGTAGTGAATGAATCACCTGAGGAAATTTTAGCAGGAAGAGAGTTGGCCAGGCTATGACTTTCTAAAACCTTTAAGGTCTTCCAGAATTTAGCAGGACAATTAGAGGAGGAGTCAAGTTCCGTGCGAAAGCATCTAGCTTTTTCAGCCCTCGTGAGCTTTGTACATTGATTCCTGGGTACTCTAAAGGCTGCCCAGGCAGCTGGTAGTTTAGTTTTCCTCACTTTTTTCCATAGAGTATCCCTATGATGTAGTGCAGCTTTCAAGCTGGCCATGGACCAAGGACAAGATATTTTCTTGGTATGAATTTTGACTAGAGGTGCATGTTGATTTATAGTCTCAAGAACAATATTCTGGAATACCTCATATGCCTCAGTCACTGTGGTGGCCAGGTAGAAGTCTTGCCAATATGAATACTGAAGATCAGAAAGGAAGGCATATTGGTCAAAGTTACAGCAACTTCTTTTAAAGATGTACCTTGAAGTGGAGGCTGATTTAGTAACAGACTTCACACAAGCTATGGAACAGTGTTCACTTAAATCATTGATGAGGTAGGGTTTGTTCACAACAATTAGATCTAGCAAGGTACTATGGGCTGGATTTTTAGTATTTGGGTGAGTGGTTTCTGCAATAAGTTGGGTAAGCCCAAAAGTATCACAGATGTCTTTTAAGGGTTTAGAACTAGTGGAGAACCAATCAAGGTTGAGTCACTCATGATGATAATCTCCAAAGTTAGTGAGTCCAAGACCTTGCTCAGATGATCCAATACCTTAAGCCTTGATGAGGGAGGCCTGTAACATCTGATGATACAAAAGGACATGGAAAATGAGAGTTGAACCTGTACTGTAAGGCTTCCAAACTCCTTAGGCATCATTATAGACTCAATTAAGGTAGCAGTAAATTTGTTGTGGATATAGATTGCAACCCACCCTCCTCTGGTAAGTCTGTCAGCTCTAAAAAACATTGTATGAGGGAACACTGATTTCATGATCCTGGGTGGATGGTCTAAGCCAGATTTCAGCAACCACCAAGACGTCTGGCTTAGTATGACAAATCCAAGACTGTAAAGAGTCCATCTTCCTTAGCAGGCTACATGCATTTATATAAAGTAGGCTCATCCCCCTTAATTGAGCCTGCTCGGAGGGTGCAGAAATGGGGGAGAAAGGCCCTGGGTTTAGTTCCACATTGCCTGAGCATAGAAGCAAAAGCAACAGAACTTTTTTAAGGGCACTTAACAGCATCCTGAGAAACCGAGTCTGACCCCTTCTGTAGTGGTGAGAGGAAGGGGTGAAGAGTAAGTAAAGCTAGAATGAAGTGGACCGAAGGATGCATAAAAAAGCACCCAGGCTACAAGGGTAAGAAGAGTAACAGAGAAAGTAAGGGGCACAGGTTGATAAGCGTTATGCATGTTGCAATTAAAAAGTGTACGGTAGTGTGAATGAAGTTGCACAATTGATTCCAATAAGAATGACTTGACTAGTTTGGAGAAAATAGAGCAAGGTCCATACAGACTTGAGCTTTTTGGAGTGGCTACATGTAAAAACTCAGTACAAGGATCTAGAGTGCAGAATAGCATGCCGACTATGCAACCTATCATTAAAAAGCTGGAATGGCCAGCCCGGTGGTGCTGAAGGTTGAAGCGCTGGACACTACACCTCACACCATGCCGATGACCAGGGTTTGGGAATATGCCTGGGCCATCTGGGGTTGGCTGGGGAGGTAAAGGATGGAACATCCGATGGACTGCTCTGCTTTCCTTGGGAGGGTTCAAGGTTTCCATCACTCTGCAGCGGTTCTGATGGAAACCAGGGGCACTGCAGGAGCGGGGCACTTAAGGGGTGAAATGCAGCAGATGTTGGCACATAGTGCTTTGATGTCATTGCACACCCGTACTTCAGGGGTGTACAAAAATAGGAGGAAAAAGGAGCAGTCAGCTGAGCAGCTTGATGGCCATACCTCTCTATCCAGGGGGTTGGTCATGGAATTGCACTCCAGTAGTGGTTCCTGGCCCAGCATGAGGAAGTGGGGACCCCTCTATGGGCACGATGCAGCCAGATGTGAGTGAGCCTGCAGGTTGCTTGGAAGAGAGGACGGCGGCTGGAGGTATGGCAGGCTGAGATGCAGGAGAATAAATAGGAAAATAAAGAAAATTAAAAAAGCTGGGATGCATTTTTGGTGTCCTGTGGTACTGAAATTAGCAACAATGACTTGATATGAACAAAGCCTAAAATACAGTGGAGGAGGAGGAGGAAAATAGAGTAGCCTCCTTTAACACTCGTTGACAGGTGGGGGGTTGACCAATAAAAAGATTGGACTTCAGAAGGGGAGAGGAGGCAAGCGGATTTAGAGTGTCGGAGGCAGGAGAAAATTTCCAGTTACAAAAAGAGTGCAGTGAAAACATAGAAGGAGCAAGCACAGAGATACAGGAGAGACCCCAGGAGCAGACTGTCCAATCTGGGGGTGAGCTGCAGCCAAAACAACCAATGGTGCACCCAGACTGAGAGTCTGCAGCCAATGAAGAAAGTGGCTTACAGTCCCAGTCCTGGCAAGGAGCGTACCTGGAAGGGAGCTTTGGCGGGTGGGCTGTTGAGGAGACACGAATGGTTGGCTTACCAGCCACAGCTGCAGCAAGCAGCAGGTAATCCATCCAAGGGTGATTCCTGGAAGGGAGCTTCGTCGGATGGGCTGATGAGGAGGTGCAGCTGGCTGGCTTACCAGTCACAGCCACAGCAAACAGCAGGTAGCCTGGTCAAGGGTGATTCCTGGAAGGGAACTTCTGTGGGTGGGCTGATGAGGAGGTGCCTCTGGCTGGCTTACCAGCCGCAGCAGGCAGCAGGCAGCAGGTAGCCCAGTCAAGGGTGATTCCTGGAGGGAAAGAAACATTATATATTTGAACTGTATACATGTTACACATTTGTCCAACAGGATAAACGCATAGGACAGAGATGATAACTGCTTAGTTTCCCTTCAATAACCTAGCTTTTATCTACAGTATGTTTACCACTTACTTTCCAGGTTAACTAGGTACAACTGGTATTTACTACAGCAAAATATTGAACTGTCTGTGGCAGAGAAGACTCATTAGCTGTATTTTACCTGTAAAAGTAGAGCCTAAATGAAGAGGTACCACTTTTATATATAAATTTATTTTTAATAGATAGCATTTGCTGTTGTTTTGAGAATACATGCTGCTACTAAACACTAGGTATACTGTATGTGCTGTGTATCATCAGTGTCACTTGTCATTTTATGACTTACAATTACAGTACAGTCATTACATGGAGCCCAGATATATAGGATAAAGTATATGGGAGAAGTGTATTCACGAGAATTAGCTTACACACCGAGTTGTTAAGGGGTTTATGAGATGCCATCCAACAACGAGGGTGTGTGTTAAATCCAGTTTCACACTCTCTCACCATATTTTATTTTATATGATTGAAGGGCTCCGTTTTTTGTCTTTTGGTTTCGACCGCTGTTTGGAATCTGCTTAACATTTTTTTTTAACTTCTGGGTGATGTGAGGCTGCTGGAGGCTATTTGCAATGGAGGTAACGCCCGAGAAGTAAGTGTTTTTTTTTCAGTTAGTGCTGCTTGAGGTGACAGGGACAGTTAGAAGCTTGTGCTATGTTTCGTTAGTTGTCTCGAGCGCTTTGATGTATAAAAGGAAGCGCGTGAATGCCGTAACACCTACTCAGGTGTTACGGCATTTAACACATGGTTTTGTCAATGGCAAAAACCGGAGACCATTAATTATAAATGACTAATGCTGGAAAGGTTGCTCACACTGAGCAGAAGGGGATAATACACTTACATTATATTACTGCTAAAGAGTTTATGATTATGCATGATTATCTGTAGAGGCATCCATTGGAATGTCTATATGTACATCAAGCATTGTGCTCTTGATTTGTATTTAGCAAGGGTGACTGACAGTGAAGTTTTCTTTATTTGTTTCTAGAATACTGGACTGTATCCTCTATTAAATATTTGGTGTGCCCCCCCCCCCAACTACCACCACGTATTGTGGCTTTCACCTCTTTTGTCTTGATTGCAGTCTGCCAGTGGAGGAGGAGTTGAGTATGCATTTGCTTGCTGGTGATAGTGTTTGCTACTTCCTTTAATATAGAAAACTCTCAGAAATATCTGTAAGATGGGCCAAAATGGAACAACAGGCTCAACTCACAGAGCAGAAAGTAGCCAGAAATGAAAATAATATAGAGGGGCTAAGACAGCGCATTCTGAGTTGCTCATTCATTGTGGAATATATGATGAGGTCTGTATGTGTGGCTTGTGGTACTTGCACATTATATGGGTTCTGTGTATTATATACTGTGTCATGTGTTGCATGGCTGTGAACATTGTAGTACATGCAATGCATTTCTTTTGGGATTGTTGTGTTTTGTGGGTATTTGCTCATATTTATAAAATGAGCCATGAAAATCCTGTGACCTTATTGGTCAAAACATGTCACATGGCCATTGAGTATTTTTCTGCCAGCTTCACACCTTACCTGAAATACATATTTTTTTTCACAAATAAAATTCCATTATGTGAGAGAGATAACACACTCCATGGTGTAGGGTCATAAGGGCATAATTCACTTCTTGGGTGACTTCAGCACTCAGCTATGCATCATGCCTCACAACCATCTAAGGTCTGCATTATTCCCTTATAACTGCATATCATATCATGCGTTATCCCTTACCGTACATATTGTGGTATATGTATGCTGTTCATGCCTGTATTGTGTGTTATATGTTTCCATCCAGTTTCAGGTGTACAGTATACCAATGTATCTCTACTATATCTGCTTCTATTTGTTAATGATTGTGTTTACACATGAGTTGCTGTATGTTTACAACATAATACATGATTGGATTCATGAGGGCTTTTCTGAGTGTTTCCAGATAACGTCAGTAGTAAAATGAGTAACGGAAACCAAGACATGTAACAAGTCTGTTGTGACCACATGACTGCATTATTCCAGTGCACAGCTCAGGTCAGAAATACATCACATTCTGAACTGTATTACTCAGTTTTTAAAGTAAAGGTCAAGGGGACCCTTTTATGTAAGCAATAAGATGTGACAGAGAGTTGGTTGTTTGGGGTTAGTGCATGCCCAGATGTGTGTTTAGGCAAGAGGTGCTTGTGCAGAGTGCCTTCAACACCTGGAAGTGCATTAACCCCAGATAATCAATGCCCAGAAGTGTCTCATTCTGCTTATAAAATGGATACCATGGCTAGTTACAAAAATTTAGAAATGAATGCGTTTATTCTTAGACAGAACACTAGTATCTTCTATTTCCCAAAATAATCTTTTTTGATATTTTATGATGCTTGAAATTATATTTGTAAAACTGTAACATTTGAACTGTTAGGTGTAAAAACATAGAGTTTTATTTCCTAAATAAAAGCTTGGAGTCTGATCAACATGATCATATTGATCAGATCCTAGCTTAGGGGTGGGTCCAAAGATGGTTAACTGGATAAGAAATTAGTTAGGGGACAGACGACAGAGGGTGGTGGTAAACGGTGTTCACTCCAAGGAAGGGAGGGTGATCAGCAGGTAACCTCAAGGATCAGTGCTGGGACTGGTCCTCTTTAATGTCTTTATAAGTGACACTGCAGAAGAGCTGGAATGGAAGGTCTGCCTCTTTGCAGATGACACCAAAATCTGCAATAGGGTAGACACTCTTGGGAGGGGGGGCGTGAAAAGGATGAGAAGAGACCTGAGTAAACTAAAGAAGTAGTCAAGGGTATGGCAGCTAGGTTTCAACATGAAAAAGTGCAAAGTAATGCACATAGGGCACAGAAATCCAGGGGAGGAGTATGAAATTGGTGGAGTGGTATTGACGACCACTGATTTATAAGTGGCCAGGGAGTGCAAAAAGGCAATAGGAAGGGTGAGTGAGATGCTAGGGTGCATAGGAAGGGGTATCACCAGCAGAAAGAGGGATGTGGCATTGCCTCTGGATAGATCCCTGGTAAAACCCCACCAAGAGTATTGTGTCCGGTTCTGGAGACCAAATCTCCAGAAAGACATAGACGGAGTGGAGATGATCCAGAGGAGGGCAACTAAAATGATGCAGGGTCTGCATCAAAATCCCTATGAGTAGAGAATAAATGACCCAATATGTACACCTTGGAATAGAGGAGGGAGAGGGGAGATATGATACAGACCTTTAAATTTCTCACGGGAGTAAATAAGGTACAGGAGGGGAGTATTTTGCAGAAGAAATGGTGCTCAAGAAAAAGGGGATATGTTATGAAGCTGGAGGAGGGTAGATTCAAGAGAGATGTGAGGAAGTACTTCTTCACAGAAAGAGTGGTGAATTCCTGGAACAGCCTTTCAGCAAAGGGGTTGGGGGCAAACACAGTGGTAGGGTTCAAGAATGCATGAGATAAGCACAAGGGAATTATAGTAGAAAGAAAGATGAAGGGAGAAAGAGCTGTAGATCATGCATGGCCTGTGGTAATAATGTAGGTAGGGAGAAATGGGCAGACTGAATGGGCAAGGCGGTCATTATCTGCTGTCAAATTCTACATTTCCATGTTTTTATGTTTCAGTGCAGTTCACATGTGTCACTACCATGGCTATACATGTCGATGTATAATATGTCGTTAAAAATAACAGGACTTTAAAAACTTAGTCGACCATTTTATGTTTTTATATATTGATATATGGCAGCTGAAGCAATATCTTATAACAATGCATCAACTTTACTGACTCATATCACTCCTAAACTCCCTCTCTTCTAGGTTCATCACATGCCTTCTGGTTCTGGTTTTCTTCCTCATTCAAAGGAGACTCCTCCAGGAACTTCCAGTGATGTCACCTAGTGAGTGGCTGCCTGAGATAAGAGCTCGCCACCGCTGACATTGTAATAATCTTTAAAGCACAGCAATCTCATGTAATACAAGACTGAAAGCAAGGCAGAGTTCAACGATACCAGATGAAGTCATCTAGGAATAAATATGCGTCACTGACTGCGAAAGCCAAAGGACTGGCGGTGGAGCTTTCTAAATTTTACTCAAACAGGAGCCTCTGTGGCACCACAGGCCACGACTCCAGCTTCAACCAAGCAAAAAGGAAAACAAGCTTGATTTAATACTTGTGGAGCTCAAGGCTTTTTGAGCAGAATTCAAAGACTCTTGCAAAAGTCCACACAGATATGGATGCACTGGACTCCTGAGTGACAGAAACAGACAGCCATCTTACCTCCCAGACCGACCACATGGCAGCTATGGAATTTACCCGGCTTCGCCTCACCAAAACTCAAGCAGCCATCATGAATTTGCCAGGAGGATTCTGAAAATCGAGCCTGTAGAAAGAATAACTCAGTGTATGGGATCCCAGATGAATTGGACGGGCAAGGCATGCTAAGCTTCATGGACACTGTTTCACACTGCCCAGTCACTGGATGCTGACTGCACACTGGACATTGAGTGCATAAATCAAACAAAAGGAACTGCACTCTTGGATAATCAAATGAAGCATACACCAGTATAAGCTCAAAATCCATTGAAGCTTTATTCAAATGAGAATTCCCTTGGTGAAGATCACATAACAGGCTGATTACCTTTGCCCCGACACTTTGAGACCAAGTCTCTTCGTCAGGGAGCGTGAGACATAGAGACATATGTCAACTTAAATACATAAACTCATACATTTAATTAACTATTTAGTGGCATCACAACTTACAAAAATAAACTAACTCTTTAAAAATTGTGGGGCCACAGACATGAATGAAAATACAAACAATTTAACTTATGCTAAATTACTCTAATCAGCTATTGTAATCTTCTGCTAAGTGCATGTCCAGAACAAACAGTGAGCTCCAAAATAGTGCTGTCAAAGACAAAACAGTAACCAAACTGCAGCAAAGCAATATTAGATAATCAATGATAGAGCAGACTTGCAAGAACTAGACAAAATAAAGTAAAGAAATCAGGTGTGAGAGAAAATGAATGAATAGCTATATGCATATCTTTGCATATATAACATTTCTTATTTGCTGTTTCTTTTTTTCTTTTGCAGATGTGTTGTATCTATTCTCTTTCAGCACTGGGAGTTTGTTAATAACTGATCCATGTATGTCTATGTCTACCTTCCCCCCACAAAAAATCCCCCTCCCCCCTGCTCTCCTTTTGTTGGTGTTGTATGTTAAGCTCCTTTAAATTAAAAACTGCTTCAAAATTATATATTGAAATTAAAATTGAATGTGTTTTGGAGCTTGGATCAATTTCTCCTCACACCTGATTTCTTCACTTTATTTTGCCTTCTTTTTGCCAGTCTGCTCCATTATTGATGATCTAATATCATTTGGCTGCAGTTTGGTTACTGTTTTGTCTTTGACTGTGCTATTTTGGCTTTGACAGTGCTAGTTTGCAGCTCACTGTTTGTTCTGGACATGCACGTAGCAGAAAATTATAATAACTGACTACAGTAATTTGGCATAAGTTAGACTGTTTGTATTTTCATTCACGTCTGTAACCCCACAATTTTTTGTTAAGAGATAGTTTATGTTTGTAAGTTATGATGTCACTAAATAGTTTATTATTTAATGAGTTTGGGTATTTAAGTTGACGCATGTCTCTATGTGCCACACCCCCGATGAAGAGACCTTTTGCCCAATTTTCGAACGCATTGTGGCTACTGCAGTGAACTTATGGCTGAGCATATGCTGCAAGTGGTGACTTGCTGTGAACTGCGCAGCAAGTGCAATTTTCGATAATGCATGTCACAAGTCCCTTGCAGTGATGCAGCACTGTTACACCACCTACCCCCTGGTGTACCTTTGCATCTATGGGGGAGCCATGATAGGGGGCTTGCGCCATGGTTTTCATGCACGGTGCCATAAAATGAGAGCACTGTAGCAACTTGCATCCTGGGTTATAAAACTGGGTGCAAGTTGCGGCACACCTTTGGCTGCAGGCACAGCTAACTTTCCAGGGATGCAGTGCTTGGCCACTAGCCCTGTGTTCCCGTTTGATATTTGGGCCCCTGGCCTTGAAGCACTGGGGCAAAGGACATCAGACTGTTCTGTGATCTTCACCAAGAGAATTCTCATTTGAATAAAGCCTCAGTGGATTTTGAGCTTATCATGGTGTATGTTTCATTTGACTATCCGTGAGTGCGGTTCCTTTTGTTTGATTTAAATGCAGCACAGGTGGGTTACCTGTTGGATTTCACACCAGCCCTTTGCTGCAGTTCATGATTGGTGTCCCTCAGAATTACAGATTTTCCTATTAGCCAACTGTGGATGCAGCATCCACTCGGCAGATTGAAAGGATTAAGATTTACACAGGACATTTGGTTGACACCTGTTAGCTGAATTACTTTGTCAGCACCTACAAAGTTGATACTATCCCTGTTGTATACATATATTAAACAAACAAGAGTTTTCTGTTTGAAAAAAGGAATGAGCCAAGATAATGGATGACAGAGTCAATGGTGCAAAAAGCTCAACAAGCTATAGCTGAGAGAGATGTGAGAATGCAAGCAGCAAATGACAAAGAGCTAAAGAACTGCTCAGAGGAGTGGATTTGAGAAACTCTGTGACAGGTGATATTAAACAGAAATTTTTGAAACTAGAAAGACTTTTGCTAAAAGAAATAGATTTAACTTACAGTATTGCCACTCTTGAACAGTATATTGAAAATAATCAGGCTCCGAGAGGTCTATGCAATTTAGTTGTTCCATCATTGGGAATTGAGACTTTTGAGTTTAAGGAGGAGTGGTTAAAACTGGCCAATGACTGTAATGTCAGCTACAGTATGTGAGACTCATTTTAAAATCAGATATAAACAAACTGGAGACATTAACTGAAGAACTAAATGAAGCTAAGGAAACTACTGTGGCTCTGAAAGACTCCCCGAAGTATGTAGAATTAGACACTGCATTACAAAGAAATCTTTGGAAACCCGAGGAAAATAATATTAAAAGAAAGCAAAATAAACTGTTACGTGACTCAGAAGACTATGAAAAAGGCAAAATAGTGATCTGGGGGCATAGCACCAGCCAAGCAAGGGGAAGGAGTTGCACCTGCGAATCATGTAGCAAGGTGTACTTAACTAAAACTGATCAGCAGAGCTGTGCAAATAAAGATACTGTGAATAGTGGCACACAGAACGCAATAACTGAAAAGGAATCAGCAGAAACTACAAGTACCTCCAAAGAAGCTTTTTTAAGTCAAAAGACACAACCACAAAAAGGAAAGCAAACAGGAAAACAAGGAGGGACAAACAAGGAGGCAAAAGCAGATGGAAAATGACAAAGAACACTCAGGAAGAACAACTACAAGTTGTTAATATCTCCAATGATACATTACAACCAACTGAGCCTGAAATATTGAAAAGAGGTCTCAGCTTCATTCCAAGCCCCAAGGCAAATATATTTGAAATTTTTGTGGCCCTCCAAAAGTTTTTTTTAGGCAGATCCATTTAAAAACATGTTTTGCACAACAATTGTTGAATACTAGGAATACCACCATGGGGTCCATGACGTTTTGATTTCAGAGACTGCTGAAAGAAAAAACAGTGACCTTGTTTTGGATATCACTGGGGAGACCTACAATGTGGAGCCTACAGATGAGCATTCTGATTTGATAACTTTGGAATTACTTCTGCTTGAAAATGAGGGTGAGAATATCTTTGAGCATGTTTGACTTTCCCAGAATAACATATGTAGCAGGTGACATTAAACAAGAGAGAAAAATGCTATTTAAACCAAAATCAGCCTTTTGTCCAAACGTAAATAATCTATTCAGTCCTATGAAAAGGCTGTAATGAAACAGGTGCAGAATTTAACTAAAGAAAATACTACTCACGGTTTTACTCTGACTAAAATCGAATCAGAGGCGGCATGGGAGAAATTGTCTAGAATGAGAAAATAGTTGTAAAATCTGCAGTTAAGGGAGGTAATGTAGTCGTGATGGATAGGCAACAATATATAGATATTGTCATGGAGTTGCTAACACAACAAACCATAGAGAGTTACCTAATGACCCCACCCCTGTCTTTAAGAAAAAAATTGCTCACTTTACTTTTGGCAGGTTTAGATGATGGTAGCATTTCAGAAAACAAACATGGCTACATCCGGCAGGAAGTTCCCACTGTCCCAGGTTTTTACATTCTGCCCCAAATTCACAAAAACATTAGTAAACCTCCAGGTAGATCGACTGTTTCGGGTAATGGGGCAGTTTATGAAACTTTGGGTCATGTTTGGGATTTTTTTCTACAAAAGTGTGTGATTAGACTGTTCTTGACCTATTTTGTGAGCCTCTGTCCCCCTGTTCATTACACACTAATCTGCTACCTCTGTCTTTTGTTTGTGTGGCACCATTGGAACCACTACCCAGATGCCCCTAATTGCATTTTCTCTCTCTCTCCTGCTTCTACCCCCTCTCCCCTCCCACTTTCACACTCACTCCCCTGGTCTTTTGCTCCCTCCTTGGTCCTGCCATTGCTTAAGGCTGCCTCTGTCTCTCTGGTCTATTTCTACTAACATCTCTCTCTCTCTCTTTGTCTCTCTCTCCCCTCCCTTTTAGGTCCTCTTGACAGGCTCGGGTCCTAGTGGACCAGCAGCACTGGCTACAATTCTCAGCCGGCTGCAAGCTACCAGCCACCTGCCCTCCCAGGAAACAGGTACGGCTCTCTGCTCACTACAAGCCCAGCTTGAAAGGCGTAATTTGATAGGGCCACCAAGCCAGAAACTTGACTCTCCATTGGCCAATTGCTCCTCAACACTTCACTCAGGACCTGCCTCCAGCTTCGGGCGCCGAACTGGAAAAGCACTTGAAGTGGAACACTGAACCAAATTTAAACTTAAAAAGCCCTCGTACCTAGCATTAAAAGTGCTTCTGCCACTGCTTTGGGTCTGCTGATATGGGTGCCCCTTGTCTGATGGCATTCTACCTCGGGGTAGCCGTGGCAAGGGAAAGCTGTCTCTCTTTTGCCACAGCTGAGCTTCTTGGGCTAAATTTTTCTCCCCTTCCCCACCCCCACCATTTATTAAATCCACTTTTCTCCACAGGGCCATTCAATGATCATTATTCCTCCATAAGCTGACACTTCTCTTAAAGGCACAGTCCAGTCATACCAGACTCTAGCTATCACACTAAGAATAGCTCAAAATATTCTACAGCCATTGCTCAGTAGGGCATCCTGATCTTATTGGTGACATTAAGCACGTATTCCTCAGCTGAATACATCTTGGGGTACTTGCAGTAAAGTGTCCCCTGTGCAAAGGAGTGGAAAGGAAATTAACTTCTCCAAATATATTAATGTGTAAAATGCACACCAGAATGGATTGGCACCTCCTGCCTGGAGGTATTCCTGCACAACTATTCCTACTTCTGGTGCTAGCTTTGGAACAAAGAGACCCAACCCTAACCACCTCGATTTGCCACCAGAGCACTCCTATCGTGGAGTGTGGGAAACCTGCACAGGGGGAGACGAATTGAAGCCTGCCTGCTCCTACCTGTGCCATGCATTCCATCAACTGGTCCTTAACCAGTATGTGGAACCCCTGTTGTAGGACCTTTCCAGCCTCATGCTTTTTATATGACATACACCTAGTGCTTGGCCCTCCACAGGCTATAGGTTCCTCTATGAAGGCAAGGAGGCTAGGAGCAAACCCTTACTACCTGAAAATATGTAGGAAACTTATTCTAATACTCCTGCTGATCTCTGGAAATATTCACCCTAACCCAGGTCCTCCACAAACCCATACCCATCACATGGCAACCAATGGCCAAACAAAAAGTCAACTAAAGACTGTAGCACTGAACATTTGGAGCCTACTACCGAAGCTGGCACAGTTCGAGGCCTGGGTTGCACACTTTCAACTGGATATCATTGCACTGACTGAGACCTAGCTCACCCCTCATACTGATAACTCAGTAGTCTCCATCCCTGTATACAACCTACACAGGCAAGACCAAACTGGGAAAAAAGGTGGTGGATGTATAATCTACACCCGTACCCACTTGCAATGCCACAGAGTCCAACTGCCCTTTGACAGCAAGGACTGTGAATGCCTAACACTAAAAATACTCCTGGGCAAGGGGAGAAAAAAATCTGAATGTTACAGCTGTGTACACCCCTCCTGGGTGGCAGAAAGCCGAGCTCGGAGCCTTCTCCAACCACTATACCCAGATTAGCCAGAATAAAGAAACCAACATCCTGGGGGATTTTAACTCTAACTGGCTGGCCAGCTCCAGTGCTGCCCATAGAGATCTGATACCAGGTCTCTACTTAACACAGATGGTCAGGAGTAGCACTAGGGCTAATTACAGCAAAGGAACAAGCACCTTGTTAGAATGAGTGTTAACTTCACACCTGGAAAGGCTATCTGAGGTCAAGGATCTCCCTGACTCCCTGAACCACCACTCAACAGTCATGTGTGAGTGGTCAGCTTAGCAAGCCAAGCCACCCCCAAGGCTGGAAAGGAACAGGGTTATCAGAAGAAATGCCATGACCAACTTTTGGAACTACCTCACATGCATAGACTGGAGCTCCCTTGACACGTGCCTCTCAATTGATTCAGCCCTTCAGCTCTTCCTCACACAATTCAATATGGCAGCAGACATGTTTGCACCGTAACACAAGAAAAGGGTGAAAGGTGGGTGTATGGACTGGGTCACCCCACAACTTCTTACCATGATGAGACAACAGGATTTCCTCTGGCAATGAACTAGGGAAACAGGGCTGAAATCTGATCTCCAGACTTACAAAGTGGCACAAAACAAGTGCACCTGGGCTATCAGGCATGCCAAGGCTGCCTACCACAAGAACCAACAGACGGAGAGCTGGGGTAATGAGAAGTTTTGGTCTGCTGTTAAGAATCTTATCGGTACTAATGATAAGAGCCCCTCCATGTTCACCATAATGGTGAAGTTGTACTTGATGATGCTTCTATGGCCAACATTTTCAACAGCGCATTTATGGACTGCAGCGCTGTCCTCCCCGCTGGATCAGATTGCTACCCGGGTGGAATATTCCCCCCTGACCACTTGCCCTCTTCTACCAATCGCAGTCCAAATACCAAACCTTAACCTAACTTCTACTTCAGGCAGGTGTCCATTAAGGAAACAAGAAAATACTTCACCAGAGTCCTAGACAAACCAGGATGGGAAGCGATGGTATTGATATGAAGCTACTCTCCATTGCCCTACTTGAGGTTGTCGTACCCATAACTAAACTATTTAATCTGTCCCTCCAACTATCTGCTCTCTCCACTACATGGAAATCTGCCTTGGTCACCTCAGTACTGAAAGGTGGAGACCAAGCAACAGTATTCAATTACAGACCCATATCAATTCTGTCCCCACTCTCAAAACACTTGAGAGAATCATAACTGACCAACTTATGGACCACCTACATAAATATGACCTCCTCTACCCACAACAGGATGGTTTCCATCAGTTGCACAGCACCACTACAGCCTTAATTGAATTCACAGGCTATGTGCATGAGGAACTTGACCAAGGTCAACTAGTGGGGGCAATCTTTATTGACCTAACCAAGGCATTCGTCCTTGTTGATCACCAGCTTCTTCTACAATGGTTAGGTTGTCTGGGGTTGTCCCCTGACAAAGTTTTTGTTTTGTTTGTTGAATTTTGTTGACCCGGTAAGCCCACTGGGCCTACAGTCCCTTTTACAGGGGCAACCGGGGGGATGAGGGGGATACAGATGGTAAACAACTGAAATTGAACCAGATTAAGCTGTTGGTGGTATTTTAAACAGTAAACAGTAAAATGGTTCTCTAACTATCTCACTAGGCAGACCCAGTGAGTGAAAATTAATGGAGCCTTCTCTGAGTCACGTGAAGTCTCTGTCGAGGTCCCCCAGGGATTTATACTGGGACTGTTATTGTTCAGCCTCTTTGTAAACAACCTGCTGGAAGCATGCCCCTCCTCGAGGATCCTGCTCTACGCTGATCACATGGTTGTCTTCTCGTGGGACTCCTGCCAAGCATCACTCACCAAGAACCTGCAGCTCAGCTTCAGTCTCTTACGGGATTGGCTCAAGAATAGCCTACTAGTATGCAACAGTAAAAAGACCAAGACCATGCTCATTGCCGGGCGGCAAAAGATAAAATTTACTATGCCCTTGACAATCACTAATACCCCTCAATCCATCCTTGAACAGGTGTCCTCATTCTAGTACTTGGATATCACTATTGATGAATCCATCACCTACGATGAACATATACTCAACATCACTACTGCCACCAATAAGAAGCTAGGGACATTATATAGACTATGGTCCTGCCTCACTCCTGAAGCCAAGTTTCAGGTGGTCAGAGGTACTATCCTGACAATTCTGGACTACAGAATCATAATTTAAGGCACAGCCACCAAAACTAGCCTGCACAGAGTTCATACCACTCTCAATAAGACCTGCAGACTTATTCTAAATGCTGACTGCCTTGTGCACACGTGTGAACTATACATTAGGATCAAATGGCTCCCCCTTATGAGATGTATCAGGCTTCACTCCTGCCTTCTAGGTAAAAAGGCCCTCCTAGGGATTGCACCTCCCTCCTTACAGGCTCTATTCCAGCCTGCCCCTGCTGAACATGCCACCAGAAGTGCTACGAAAGGCACCCTAGCTGTGTGGTTCAGAAGAACCACTCTGGGGAGGTGAGCCTTTGCTGTACAGGATCCCACCTGGCCTAACGAGCTCCCCCACTCCACCTCAAGCATCACAAGCCTTAGCCATTCAAAGCTGAGCTCAGGAATTGTATCACCCTTCCTAAATGCTGCTACTGTCATATACAACCTTGCAACCCTAGCACCACTCTTACCGGGTCTCGCATGACCCTTTGTGCCTCAGCTAGTAACCATAATTGGGTCGCTCTGTGCCTTGGCTAGTAACCATAATTAGGTCTCTCTACCTCCCTGTATTCTCTGCTGTGAGGCTCTTTCACCCCTTTCTCCCCTATCTATGTTCACCTACGGATCATATCTTGCCTCCTTTCTCTCTTGCTACCTGCATACTGTCAAGGCTCCCAGCTGCTAACAGGTGCCCTAAAATTACTCATTAAGGTGCCAGCACTTATTCCATGTTATGGCACCTGGGGCCCACCTCATTGCGTATTATATGCTCACCTGGTGGTTCCTATCATATTCTTACTAATGTATATATACTTTCCGAAGTGCTACTGACAAAACCTTCAGGCAGCTACTGTAGATGGACTAGTGACTTGGATGTTCTTCTCATAACTATGCCATTGTATTTGTGGTATCTGATGCTTTATTGACTAGGCCTGTTGGCTGCTACTGTCTGTTTCCTCTTGTTCCCCTCCCCTATTGATGAGGACCCTCTGTACATGAGCTTTTAGCTCAAAGGTTTTTGTAATTCTGATTTTCAAATAAATAAATAAATAAATAAAAATTAGACTCCCATCATACTTAAAAGACAGCAGTGATATAGTAAAGAAGTTTGAGGAATTTACATGGGATGAGGAATTTATCTGGCTGGGGATAGATGTTGAGTCCCTATATACAGCTTTCAGATATTCACAAGGGATTAATACCAGTAGATTCTTTTTAGAACAACTAGCCCAAACTAATGAATATACCCACATAATGTTTACTGAAAGCATTGGTATTTATACTAAATCACAATGCTCGGTCAAGAAAACAGCAAGAAAGGTAAAAGTGTATTTATGGTCCCGGTAACTATTCATCACGGTAGAGCTTGTAGTTTGGAATTTGATCTAAATTAAAATTAAAAGTACTGATTCAGTAAAAAAGTGGTGATAACAAGCAGTTCTATCCTTACTGATTGCTCTTTTTTTTTATTTTATAAGAGGATAGATTGCTTGTAAATTTGGTCTCTACACATAACATAAATTTGATTAAGAGATTTGATCTTATGAAGTACAATGTAAATTTCATGTATGCTCAAGTAAAATGTAACTGTTTCATGAAAGTCCTGTATAGAAAGTTTTGAAATAATAAGTCCTATAGTGGGTAGTTTAGTGTTACAGTGATAGGAAAGGACTTTACAGTAAAATATTAAATAGGTTGGAAAAGTTGAGCCAAGGCTGACGGTCTCTCTTATTAATGATACTAACTTATATAGAGATATAAGTTAGTAGTTCCATTGTATCTTAAACATTAATTTTAAAAGTTTTTCAGTATGTACATATAGTGGTAAATTAAATGTAACTGTGCTAATCTGAGGTACTTTACATACAGGTCTTTGACTTCTAGCCAGTGTAGTAAAATAAAAGCAAAGGAGTTAATTGAGGTATATTTATAATTAGACTCCAAATCCGGCTGGGACATATATTTGTACAATTGTTATATCTTTGAAATATTATAATTACTTGTACTTTGATAATTATAATCAGACTCCAACTCATTTGGGACATATATCCATAGTTATGTTATTATTATCTTTGAAGTATTATAGATACTTTACTTTTAGAGGCAACTAACTTGTATATAGACTTCATTTACCTGGGAAAATGGGTATTATGTGAACAATCTTCCCTGAATGGTTGCCCACACCATCTTTGTTATGTTGGTATGTTCAATGCATACATTGCTATGTGACTGCTATCTATAAGTGTTCTCCTAGTGTACATATTTACAAATGTATCTTATTCTGTTGTATGTAATGCCTTTATTTAAATTTTTGTAATATTATTCTGTCTTTGATCATGTACCTGTCCAGGTCCATCTTGTAAATGAGTTTACTCAAAGGTGCTTCACCTAGTAAAATAAAGATTTTTGATTGATTGATTGAATCTGGTGGGGGTTGTTGATCTTGTTGGGAAATTGTTCAGATAGACTATGTTACACAGGTGAAGGGGAGTTGGGAAAAAGAATATCAAAATTGTCTTATGTTCATACACAAAGGGGTACAGCTGAGTGGTCTCCAGAACATATGTATACATGGTGTGGCAAATTACATTCTGGTCTAATTAGTAATATGCCTGAATCAACATTGGTAAAATGGACATTTATCCTTAGTAAGCTTATAGGGGAATGGGGAAGAAATGTTATGTTGGTCCATAAAAAAGACACAGAAAAAAAACACTGTAGAGAAAGACTAATCCAACTAAGTATTAATAGGTTATGTAAATGATTCCTAACAATTGGTTTGTCATTGAGTGGAGATGTTCATCCTAATCCATGTTCTCAGATTAACTCACCTAGAGACATCACAGCAGACTTGATGGGGGGGTGAGAGTCTTCGGATTGTACACATCAACATACACAGCTTACTAAAAAAATAGAGCATTTACGAGAATGGGTCATAAAATACAAACCTGATATTTTAGTTATAACTGTATTATGGTTAAACTCAAAAATCACTGATACTATGGTAGCACTGACAGAGTTTAATCTGTGGGGGAAGATACTGTAGATCTAAAAGAGGTGGAGGAGTGATTATATATTCAAGAAGTTCGGTAGCTGCACAAGGGGTTACTAATTTAAATAATTGGTCTGGAGCAGAAATAGTGTCCATGGAATTAATAATATCATTTTCAAAACGGATGCTATTAATGGGAAATTATCATCCCCCAAGGAGTAATTGCCAAGTATTTGAAGAATTGCAAGAAACCTTGAAGGCCTATGAGTTACTACTGGTAGGAAATTTTAATGTGTACTGGGGTACTACTAATACTAATCATAAGATACAGGATATGTCAAATACATTGGGATTGACTCAGCTTATAAACAGTATAGCTAGACTAAATGCTAGAAACTTAAAGACATTAACTACATTGGATCTGATTTTTTCTTCAAATCCGAGAAAGTTTGAGGGGAGTGGGGTGTTACCTGATGCACTATTGGATCACCAGATGATATATTGTACTAGAAATCAAAAAATGAAAAGAGCTCCTGGGAAAATAATAAGTACTAGACCCTATAAACACTTTGGTTGCACTAGATTCATGTTAGAACTGGAAGCTTATAATTGGGAAAGACTGGAATTAATCCCATACATGGAGGATGCCTGGAATTTATTTCAGAAAGATTTTCTAAATATTTGTAATTCCCATGCCCCAAAAAGAGATAGGTTAAAGAAAACAGTTCCCTGTGATATGTTTCAAATCTGTTCAAAATAAAGAAAAAGAGGGATAGTGCCTGGAAAAGGGCAAAATGTACCAATTTGGACCAGGACTGGATAATTTATAAACAGCTGTGAAATATGTATACTAAAGATGTGAAGCAAATTAAACAGGATTATTATAAAGAAAAATGAAAGAAAGATATATCTGGAAATCCAAGGGCTTTTTGGAATACATTTAATAAACTTCAGGGGACACAAAAAATCAGAATACTCAGAGAGTTTTGTTATAGATGGCCATAATGTGGATATAGGTGTAAAAGTGGTGGATGATTTCAATGACTTTTTCATCAATATGGGAACAAATGCCTTGTCACAAACTTTAATTAATGATATGAATATACATCAGTCACAGCAGAATTTATACAATAGTACCAGCAGTGGAGGTAAGTATATTAAGACAGATGAAGAATTAAAATTTTCAAAAATAACAGAAAAAGAGGTAATGGGTTTGCTACTCAGTATTAAAACAAACAAAGTGGAAGGGTTGGATGGTATTCCAAACACCCTATTGAGATTAGCAGCCCCCGCCATAGTGTATCCAATCACCAACATATTCAATATGTCTCTAACCTATGCAGAAATACCTTGGATCTGGAAATCAGCTAAGTTAGTTACAGTATTTAAATTAGGTTCTAAAAACCAATTGAAAAACTATAGACCAGTTTCGTTATTACCAACCATCTCAAACATTTTTGAAAAAATTGTGGCAACTCAAATGAATGCCTTTTTAATCAAACATGAAGTGCTAAATAAATTCCAATCTGGCTTTAGACCACTCCAAGGGACAACAACAGCATTACTAAAAGTTACTGGGATATTGTAAAAGGTTTGGACAGGGGAATGCCGGTGGGAGCAATATTTATCAATTTATCTAAAGCCTTTGACACCTTGGACCACGGCATTCTCCTCTCCAGACTGCAGTCCTCTGATATATCTGAGCAGGCCATGAGGTGGTTTAAAACCTATTTGGAGGGAAGATCTCAACAGGGTACCATCAATAAATGGCCCTCTGGAATCAGAACAACCATTTTTGGTGTACCGCAAGGATCAATATTAGGACCAATTTTGTAAAATTTGTATATGAATAATTTTGTTGTATCTCAGCAGGAGGTAGACTTCCACCCCTATGCTGATGATTCTGTTTTGTATGCCAAAGAGACATCATTGTTAGGCATTCAACTGTCTTTGCAAAGGGCTTATGATCATTTGCAAGGATTTTCTGATTAGATACAAGTTGGTATTAAATGCAAATAAATCCAAGATGATGTTGTTTAATAAAGGGAAAGGGAACTGTATGACCAAGAAGTCTATACATATTGCAACTTTGTCAGGATCAAAGTTGGAACAGGTGGGACACTACAAGTACTTGGGGATTTATTTGGATGAGAATTTAAAATGGGACATACACATTGACCAAACAGTGAAGAAGGTTGGATGATACTTAGAATCACTGTACAGAATAAGGAAATGTATGACAGTTGAGGTTAGAAGACATATAATAAACATGGTGGTGCTGACAGTATTGGAATATGGAAGCTTAGTCTATGTGGGAGCATCCCATATGCATTTGAATAAATTAGATGTAATGTATAACAGACTAGCCAGATTTATTTTGAATGTCCCTAGAAGAGCACACAGACTGGACATGTACAAAGACTAAAATTGGATACCTTTGGGAGACAGGAGAAACTATCAGATTCTGATGTTTATAACCAAATGCATAATGGGAAAGGTCCCTGAGTACATTACAGAGAACATACACTTTAAAGACACCAAGCAAGGTCTTAGATCTGCTGATGGACTAGAATGCTTATTAACAAAATTTAAAACAGAAAGAGTAAGGAATCATTTTATTTACAATGGGCCTGTAAGCTGGAACAAACTTCCAATAAGCCTGAGACCCACTAACAGAAAAATCCAGATTGGGGAAATAAAATCTTTTCTCTTGACACAAAATATGCAATAAGTGTAGGGTGTTAGTACCAGCCCTTATAATATCTTACCAACAAAGATATGTACTGTCTTGTGGTTTTTTTCACGTATGATGAGGGAAATTAGTTCTATATATAGATTTTAAGTATTGCTGTATGCTATGTTTCCTGTTTATTTTTATTTTATTTATTTGTTTATTTAGCTTTTGTTGACCGGGTAAGTGCACTAGACAAATCCTGCCTATTTTCAGGCACGACCCGGGGGAGGGGGATACAGATGAATGCCAACTGACCTTGAACCAGATTAAGCTGTTGGTGGTATTTTTTTAGTGAATGAGGGAATTTGGTAGGACACCGGGAAATTCTCTACTCTTTCGGATAAGTGCCATGGATCTTTAACATCCACCTGAACTACCACCAATCCAGGCAGATGGGACCTCGTTTAACGCCCCATCCGAAAGACGGCACCTCAGAAATGCAGCACCCCTCTCATGCTGCATTACAGTGTCAGTACTGGGATATTAACCCAAGTGCCAGATGTGGGAACTGAACCCACAGCCCTCTGATCTCCCGGCCTCAGAGGCGAGTGTGCTACCTACTGAGCCACTGACACTGACATTTAGGAGAATGAAAACAAATTTGCCTATGTGCTGTATGTTGTAACTTAATTTTTATGTTTGCTTGCACGCATGTGCAGGAAA
The DNA here is from genome assembly GCA_016271365.2 of Neoceratodus forsteri. Lineage (NCBI taxonomy): Eukaryota > Metazoa > Chordata > Ceratodontiformes > Ceratodontidae > Neoceratodus > Neoceratodus forsteri. The sequence goes on along the minus strand of CM057452.1, from coordinate 977,271,795 downwards.
CATAGTGCCATCATGTGAGTTTTTGAAGGTGTGGCAGCCCTCTTCCAATTCAGTCAGTGTGTTTGCAGGCACGGCCGCAGCTCTCCAATGGCTGCTGGAGCTGTCTATGACAGCAGTCGAAAATACAGTGGAGTACAGTTGAAAGGGTGAGCTACGCTTCAGTGAGCAGCGATAAGGTATCGTCTGCTCATGCACGCCCCCCACACACACACCCTGACGCATACTGTGTGCTCGCCCCCACGCACACACTGTATAGCCGACGGGTGCCCAATCCCCCGCCGCTGCAGCGCCTCCCCTCAAACAGAGTTCCACATGCCACACTGGGTGCCCACCCCAGCATGGCTACTCATCGTGATAGCCGACGGGTGCCCAATCCCCCCAGAGAGTACAGGGTGCCACGCTGGGAGCCCACCCCAGCATGGCAAAAGATGCTATCACTGATGGGGGTGTCCAATCCCCTGTTGGCTCCATGCCCCAAACAGCCGTCCTTGTGCCACGCTGAGCCCACCCCAGCATGGCAAACGCCCTGTTGTCGCCCTTTTAAAAAACCCTGAAACACAAAAAACAGTCCCTCGCTGTCTCTTCCCCACCCATGCCCACCCACTGTTCACTCCTGCCTCCCCACACCCGCTCACCCCATACTTACCTCCGGACTCTGGCGCGACGATCTTCGGTGGACCGGGAACACGTCTGCACTCTTCAAAGCCGACCGCGAACTGAGGAAATGCCGGTAAGCTGTATAATGGGATAGATAGGGTTTTTTTCAACTTTGTTGCATATCTCAGGCATTTTTTGGAATTTTTGCACCAAATTTTCAACATGGGTTTTTTGGGACCCTTCTCATGAATTCTCTCACTGTCATGGCGTTAATCGGGCCCAAAGGGTGATTTCACAGTCACTGTGCAAAATCACGTTTCAGGACTGAATAATGAAACAACATTGCCACTGTTCATAAGGTGGGCTCTCAAAAAGCCTATGTTGAAAATTTGGTGGAAAAATTCCTAAAAATGACTGTTTTACGAGCGTACATTGCGCAGTTCCTACGCACGCTTGTAAGTTCATGAATTTCTAATATTTTACTCCAGATTTTCAACATTGCCATTTTACCACACCTCCTTATGAGCATGTACAGCTGTCATTTTTCACATATTGCCCAAAATGTGTTTCTGCCCATGTGGAAGCATAATGGCGCAGTCAGTGCAAAAGCAATGTTTGGGACAGATTAAGAAAATCACAGTTACACTGTTCATGAGCAGAGGTCTTAAATGGCTATGTTGAAAATTTGGTGACAAAAGTCCATAAATGACTGTGTTATGAGTGAGCATTGCGCAGTTTCCACGCCCTCATAACTTCATGACTTGGCAATATTTTCAGTCCCAATTTTCACCAGTGGCATTTTTCCACACTTCCTTATGAACAGTACAGCTGTCATTTTTCACAACATGGCCAAATGTGTTTTCACACTTTCAGCGCAGAGATGCGTGGTCGCTGTGGGAAATCATTGTTCGGGACAGATAAAGAAAATCACAGTGACACTGTTCATGATCGGAGGTCCCAAAATGCCTGTGTTGACAATCTGCTGTAAAAAATCTCCAAACTAATTACATTACGGGTGTGCGTTGCACAGTTTCTATGCACGCTCGTGACTTCACCAGTTTTTTTAATATTTTTACTGCAGATTTGCAACATTGCCATTTTTACACCTCCCATGAACAGTAATAGCTGTCATTTTTCACATCCTGTTCGAATGTGTTTTGCACCTGTGGTGCTAAATGCCGAGTCGCTGTGCATAAGCAGCTTTCAGCTAACAAACTGATATTGCTACTGTTCATGAGGTGGGGTCAAAAAACATGTTGAAAATTTGGAGTGAAAATACTAACGAATGCCTGAGGCGTTAGGGTTTCAACCATAACGCCCCACCCTGTAGAGAATGATAGGCATCAGGGTGTGACTTGGGATTCTTGCCTGTAATGCAAAACAGAATGCTAAACATGAGCTATTATCCTATCAGAACCATGCTCAGAGTTCTGTACACGAACCATGACATAGCTAAAATTGCAGATCATTGGTTCTGTGAAGAGAAGTATAACAGAATGCTGCCCATAAAAACAAAACAATGGAAAAATACAGTTTTTCCCAGCACTTTTTATTTAAGTACAGTTACATATGGATATCATTTTTGTAAATGGGAACATTTTAAAGAGCTGCCAATTAGAAATAATTTCCTTTCCTCTTTAATTTTTTAAGTTACTTTCTTAAAGAATGAAATTAAAGTCTGGCACGATTTTCCTTTACTGCATCTATTCTGAGACAAAGGGCAGGATTTTTAAAGGGATACCCAGGTGTATTCCTGGGATACGCTAGTGACTATCTTGCCCCAACAGTATCGATCTCCCACTTTGATGCAGCAGATCTGATTTTCAAAACCAGATCCAACTGTGACAATTGGATTTAGTTTTTGGCACTTGTCATCTTGAGGCTGTCAGCTAGACCATCAAACTGATGGTCTAGGCTGACTTACACTGATAGACATTGGCACTCGCTGAGGGGTGAAGAGATGTAAGCCTGACCAGTAGTCAATGATAGAGACCCTGACACAGCATAGTGTAGCACAGTGCTGCATGCAGCTCCTCCTGGACCAGCACAGATCAGTATGGCAGAGAGTGAGCAGAGTGTGGAACATGCTTGGTAGGTGGGGACAGACTTAAGGATCCCTGCTTCTTCTTCATCCTTCAGTGGATGGGAGGAACTTTGGCAGAGCAGACCAGCAATGGTAGAAATGGGGGGTAGGTTACCTGGGGGAACTCTGTTCCAGAAATTAAATTTAAAAATCTAACTGTTCCAGGAGCTAGATGAGAAGTGATTACTCCTGTGTAAAATGTGCCTCCAAAAGGCATAGAGCTGATTAAATGAAGTGTAAAAATGCAACATATAATAAGGAAACATGTCCCCAGATCTTGTCCGGTATGTTCAGTCCTACCTCAGAGGTGGTGGGCTCTCCCAGTGAATTTTTTCCATTTCCAATACCGCACGTACCAATGCAAATACTGCACAGACATATCAGGGCCAGTACAGTCCTTTTAAAAATAGCCTTGGAGGTTCGGCGGATATAAGACTTTGAAAAACTGTCCGGCTGAAGCCAGGTTTTGTTATTGTCTATAATAAACAGTCTTATCCATGACTTAACTGTATCCATCAATGTTTTTCATGTTTGCTTATGCGCATGCACAAGAAACATTTTGTGGCAGCTTGCTGGAGTAGCAGGTTGTGGAGGTGCGACAGTGTTGTGGCCATTGCCGCCACTGCTTTTTGGGGTTTGTCTCTGTGGCAGCAATGAATGAGCACACTGTCTATGACAGCAGTTGAGAAACCTGCCACCAACCTGAAAGAAATCCACCACTGCAATGAGAGACAGGCACGTCATTGCAGTGACAGATCTGACACGTCTCCATTATGTGCTGTTCCTGGTGAAACATTTCAATAAACATGGCATCGGCTACTGCCAACTGTCACTCACAGTCCCTAGAAAGCTGATGTTGGGGTTGCCCAATCTCTCTGTCAGCATTCCCCCTCCCAATTTTTTTTGCCGACAGGGGTGCCCAATCCCCATCGGCATAATATCCCCCTTGTTTTATTTGTCTGCTAAGGGGGGTGCCCAATCCCCCTCGGCATCATGCCCCCCAAAATACAGACATGCTGTCTTTGCTGAAGGGGTGCCCACTCCCCTTTGGCTTCAGTCCCCTGTCAAAACACAGGTGGCACACTGGGAGCCCATCCTATGTGTCCAAATGTATTTGGCAAATCTGTAAAAAAAATACCTTCCCATGACGGCTCGCTTCGCAGAAACAGAAAACAGTTCCTTATGGTCACGACGCCTCTTCCCAACCCGCACTCACCCTTCTTTCACACCCCACCTCCCTGTACCCACCCACCCTATACTTAACCTCCAGACCCAGGTGCAACAATCTCGTGGAGCGGGAGATGTCTGAACTCTTCAAAGGCCGACAGCGAACTGAAGAAAATCACGGTAAGCTGTATAATGGCATCAGTGGGGGGCTCAACTTAGGTGGATATCTTGGCCATTTTTGTGACTTTTGACTCCAAATTTTCAACATGGGGTTCTTGGGACCCCACCTCATGAACTCAGTCACTGTTATTTCATTATTTGGTCCCAAAAAGTGATTTCGTGGTCACTGTGCAGAATCAGCTTTCGGGACTGATTAATGAAACAACAGTGTCACTGTTCATGAAGTAGGCTGCCAAAAAGCCTATGTTGCAAATTTGATGAAGAAAATTCCCCAAAATGACTGTTATAAATGCGTATTGCGCAGTTCCCAAGCACGCTTGTAACTTTGAGAATTTTTAATATTTTCACTCCAGATTTTCAACTTTGTCATTTTTCCACACCTCCTTATGAACAGTATAGCTCTCGTTTTTCACATCCTGCCCAAAATGTGTTTTCGCACATCTGGCGCACGATGATGGGAAATCAATGTTCATGACAGATTAAGAAAATCTCAGTGACAGTGTTCATAAGGAGAGGTCCCAAAAAGCCCATGTTGCAAATTTGGTGAAAAATTCCCAAAAATGACTGTAGCATTAGCGCATGCTGTAATTTGCTTCTATGCACTCTCGTGAATTTCACTAATGTTTATATTTTCACTCAGATTTTCAACATTGCCATTTTGCTCACTACCCTATGAACAGTACAGCTGCCATTTTCACATCCTGCCTGAAACATGTTTTCCCACCTGTGGTGCACAATGGTGTGGTTGCTGTGCAAAATAAACTTTGAAACAGAGTAACAAAATCACAGTGCCACTGTTCATGAGGAGAGGTCGCAAAAAGCTCATGTTGAAAACTTGGAGTGAAAATACCAAGATACACTCAGGGCTTTAGGGTTTCCGACCATAATGCCCTACCCTGTAGGGATTGACAGGCATCAGGGTGTGACTTGGAATTGTCAACAGTAATGCTCACGCTTATCTCCACCCCCCACCCTGCAGCCAGTGACAGGCATTGAGGTGTGCCTTGGACTCTTCGGCCCCAAAGTTCACTCCATTCTCTTATACTGCACCCATTTCAGCATATTTCCTTATGGAATGGGGTGAGTGTAAAGCTCAAAGACCCCAAGGCACTCCTCGACATTTGTCGTGTCTGCAGGGTAGGGTGAGGTGAAATGGCATCAGCGTTATAGGCGACAACCCAAAGACACATCCCAATGCCTATTTATCTCTGCAGGGTGATGGTGGGGTTGGCTTCAGTTCAATACTTTACTGCCATTCCTATTATGCATCTGTCTAACTCCTGCACTTCCAATGCTAATGCCAGCAAGCAAATCATTCGGCATTGACAAATGCTTGTTTAACACTGATATTAATCTGACAGGTCTATAATTTTCTGGTTCTGATGTAGAACTTAAAAAAAAATATCTGGTCTACAGGACATGGGCCTGCCTCCATTCATCGGTTATAAAACTTATGCTAAATAATTCTTTGCAAGACATGTTGCTTATGTTTGAGACAATTCTCTCAGGATTCTAGGATGGAACCCATCTGGCCCAGGATCCTTGTTAACAATAATCCCCCTGAGAAAGTGTTCTCTCTCTTCATTCGTTATGAATAAGTTATGTTACTTATCGATATGATCTCCTTTGAATGGAACACCTGCATCACTGATTTGCCCATCTCTCTTTTTTTTTTAAACTGATACAAAATGGTCATTTAGACATTTTGCTGTTCACCATCCTCATAAATGTCTCCTCATTTTGAGGCCCTCGGTGAGCCAAGTGATTGCTGTATTTTTTCCCTTATGTACAGTATCCAAAAATACCTTTCTTTTTAAGTTTTTGGTTGCATTACTATTTATTTCTGAATTTCTTTCTTCCTCTAATCCATTAAGATCATCTTTTTATTACATTCTGTATTCATCCCTATCCTGCTGTTTATGTGTTACATACACAAATATTTTTTCTTCCATTCACTAAGGTGTATGCCTTGTGCATCTGTATTTGCTAATTGCAGGGATGCATTTATGTATTACCTGACTTATAAAATCTTTTGGAATCCTGTGGCTTCTGAAAACATTTACTACTCAACTTACTACTGTAAACTACTGCCATGACTTTGATTTTACTAAAATCAACCACAGAAAATAGAAAACCTTTGATCTCTTCATTGCTTTTTAATTTACATGAATTAATAAAAAACTTATGATATTGTGTTCACTACTGTCTAGTTTCTTACCCACTTCTATTTCTCTAACCAGTTCTGTCATCCTGTGTCTGGACTTCAGCAAGACTTTTGACATGGTGCTACATGGGAGGTTACTAAGCAAGCCAAGGGACATGAGGGTGGGGGAGAAACTGGTGGGGAGTGTTGAGAGCTGGCTGCAGGGAAGACAACAGAGGGTAGTTGTAAGGGGGGAGACATCCAAGCCAAGGCCAGTAACTAGTGAGGTTCAGTGCTGGGCCCTGTTTTGTTCAGTGTCTTCATTGGAGACATTGCAGAGGGGGTCAAGAGTAAGATCGTCCTGTTCGCTGATGACACTAAGATTTGTGCAAAAGGAGACAGTGAGGAAGGGAGGCAGGCACTCAGGGAGGATCTAGCTAAACTCAAACACTGGTCAAAGGAGTGGCAGTTGGGGTTTAACGTTAAGAAGTGCAAGGCCATGCACCTCAGAGCCAGAAATCCCAGGACCAACTACTGACTGGGGGGAGTGCAGGTAACAGCTTCAGAGGAGGAAAAGGATCTGGGGTACTAGTCACAGGGGACATGACTGTATCAGCACAGTATAGGAGGGTGGCAGCAAGGGCAAGTTGGATGCTGGGGGTGCATTGCCAGAGGGATCATCTCTAGAAAGGAGGAGGTCATCTTGCCCTTGTATAGATCACTGGTGAGGCTGCACTTGGAGTACTGTGTACAGTTATGATACCCTTACCTCAAGAAGGATATGAGATTACTTGAAGGGGTGCAGTGTAGGGCTGCAAAAATTATCATGGAACTAGGGGAGTTGCCTTATGAGGAAAGATTGAGGGAGCTCAACATGAACTTGGAGGAGAGAAGGAAAGGGAAGACATAATCGAGACCTTTAAGTACTTGAAAGGCATAAACAAAGTCAGAGAGGGAGGATTGCTCCATTTAAAGGGGGGCAGGGTCGCTAGGAGGCACAGTCTGAGTTGGAAGTGGGAAGGTTCAGGAGGGAAATGAGAAGGCACTACTTCACAGAGAGTGGTGGCAGGATGGAATTCATTGCCGGAGGAGTTAATTGAACTGAGGATAGTGGATAGTTTTAAGCAGAGGTGGGATAGAATCAGGGGCAGGGTTAGTACAGACAAGAACACAATGGTGGGAAGGACTGGGAGAGGAGATGGAGGGAAGGGATTGGGTGTGAGGGGGCAGCTGCAATGGTATTAAACTGAGAGCTGCACAATTGGGCAGACTTGATATACCTCTGAGCCTTTTTCTGCTGGCAATTTTGTATGTTTGTATGTCATTGAAAAAAGCACTTAACTAAAAAACATAGAAAACATCAGTGATCCCAGAAGAGATCCCTGGGGTACACCACACTGAACTGGAACAAAATCAGAAAAGGAGGCCAAAATCTGAGTCCTGTAATGCCTATTATGTAGATAATCTGAGACCCAATCCAAAACTTCTTCAGAGAAATGTAACCATGCTAATGACTTAACTAAGTCAGACAGTGGTCAACAAGATTGAAGGCCTTGGTGAGACCACAAACACAGCTACAACATGGTTCCTCTTATCAGGGGCACCATGTTTGCGGCTAGTGAACCTCAGTAAGGTTGTTTATGTATTAAGGTCCTTTCTGAAACCATGTTGTGATTTGGATAGAATTTCTTATTTGGAGAGGTGTTCCGATATCTGATTGAAACCAATCCTTTCAAAGATGTTCGAAAGGGGAGCCAAACCGGAGATTGGTCTAAAGTTAGAAACAAGGCTCCAGGAGCTAGAAATAGGGTGAAAATTATTGTTAAACATATAATCTGAATTGTGTCTAAATATTAGATTTTGTCAATGTTGCCATAACAGAGTCAGGGGCTCTTTGAAGTCCTTGGTTTCACCTCCATCTGGTGGTCAATAACAAACATCAACCCCCGCTGATCCCCCTGTATTATTCACTGCTTGGAGTCACACTAATTATTTTTTGCTGGCCCAGTGGCATCAACGGTTGAGGTACGGGATGCCACACTTTGCACCATGCCAGCAACCTGGGTTCGGATGTGGACTCAGTCACAAAGGGTCAGCTGGGGAGAGACAGGATTGAGTGTCTGGAGGACTGCTATCCTTTCCTTGGGACAGAAGGTTTCAGTGCCCAGTTCTTGTGTAGCCCCTAATGATGACTTGGGGTTAGGCAGGCAGGGACTGACAACATGGGTGAGAGAGTGGCAGCTGCCAATGCACCACCCATGGAAGCATGCATGGGATGTCTAAGCAGCATTGCATGTCACCTCTCAAGGGAAGAAAATCCAAAACTGATGACAGTCTGAGCTGCCATTGACCATGGCTACCTGGTAGCCCCGCACCCAGTTGAATATCCGGGTTACACTGCATCTGCACAAAGGTATGTCCCAGAGGAAAAACAGGGGAGCGGGGCTGGGATGGCTGGCAGTCAGAGGGTGGTTTCGGCTCTGGGGGAAAAAAAAAGTATTAACTACCAAAAAATAATAATTCTATTATAATTAAATGTAGATCCTGCAATCCTGCCACATACAGAATGTTCCCCTTAATGTTCCCATAATACATTGCTACTCCCCTCCTTTTTCTGCTTCCTATCTCTTCTGTATAATTTGTATGCATTTAGCTCCACCCCAGCTTATCTTTCTCATCTCAGCAGGTTTCCATAAATCCAGTGTTGTCCAACTGCTCTAAAGTAAACAGCGCTTCTTGCTAATGTTTTATATCTCAGACTACCTGGGCTTGTGTACTAGCATTTCCATTGCTGTTTTGGGAACTAGTTAAGTTACCCAATTGCAAATGTAGCATTAACACAAAATATGGTACATTTATATACTATTCATGCCATCAGATAACATGTATAAGACTGCAGAGATATATATTGTTTATGGTGTAAAATGAAATGAAAAACGTTTGTGTAATTTACTAGTCCACCAGGCACACATGAGCTGTTTTGGTCTTTATCACTTGTGGGACATTAAAATAAAATATGAATCACATCGTTTATTGCAGTCACATACCTAGAAAGAGGTGCATAGATCTGAATACTGAGATGTTGCTAATGGATCAAATGCAAACAGATTGATTTCCACCTGTCTTCTTTTCACAGTTTTTATTACGCAATGGACCTAATGCATAGCTGCTATATGTGGGACAGCAAAATGGGAGGCAAACAGCCACCACACTGTGACCTTGCACCTAGCAGCTAACCGCAAAAGGCTGGCTTAGTTGTTGGGCAAGAAGTTGCCCTGGTGACTATGCCACAATGCAAATGAGAGATGCCAGATATTACAAAGTGTAGATGGGGTTGCTATCCATCGAGTACCTGCTTCTTCTCACTCCTATCAGATGGATCATTGATGCAGCCATAGTAACCCACACAGGAAAGGAAGACAGGCAGTAGATTAGATAAATAAGGGCCAAAAATTGTTTTGCTGAATTATTTTCCTTATATTTTCTTTTAAAATGGTATATCAATTATGCAATTGTACGTAAAACAGCCACTACACTGGGAAAAATTCCAATTCCATGACCTTCTAGTTCCAAACTAAGAACTTAAATTGGTGTGGTTTGAAGGGACATATCTTCTAGTTTAGCTAATAGGAGCTGGTGTTATGAAAAATACACCCCCACCCCCAAGCCCCACTAAAACAAGGTTCCCTTGCTGGTGTGTTTGTCAACATTTAAGGTGAGTTTTTCAATTTTCAAACCAATTAAAAAAGTTTTATTGGGGATAAGTCACTGAGCCAGGTCTCATTCACAGTGATGCCCCTACACATATGTGCACCACAGTTACATCATAAAAAAGTACAATATATTTACAAATAACAAATCTTAAAAGCAATAAATTATACAAACATAGTCATAGAGCAGATAGTTTTATAGTCAATTGAAAATGTACAGGAGAACATTCAGCAATTGTATAAAAGATAGAGCTACATTGTCCATTCAATAACTGGGCACCAGTTATACAGATTGTATGTGGAATGTCCAGTACCTTACACATGGCGAGATTTGACCTCACAGCCATCCAGGCTGTAATCAAGAGCTGTATCTTGTGAGGTAAAGGACCAGCTCCTGTAATTTAGCTAGCAGGACCCTTGAAACCAGAGTCATTCTATATAGTGTCAGAATGATGTGAAAAAAAGCACTCTGGCCTGGTATAGAGACTCTGAACAGAAGTACATCATTTAGCAGGATACAAAGCTAAAATTCATAAATTGATAAACCAAATTGTTGTAAAGAAGTCTAAAGGAGCAACTCTCATAGCTCAACTAGTAGATGTCTCTGTTTATAATGGCCAGGTTGTATGACAAGAGTCATCTGATTGAGATATTACCTGGACAAATAAATATTAATATAATTAAAATAATAATTACCCATTGAGCCATATCAAGTGACAGCTATGTCAATGGCTCAGTAGGTGGCAGGCCTACCTTAGAGGGTGGAAGATCAGAAGGTAATTGGTTCTAGTCCCACAAGAGGAACTTGGCTAATACCCAATCAAGATTAAGGGAGTGCTACACTGTTGAGGCACCATCCCTCAAATAAGACACTAAACCAAACTTCCTTCTGCTGATTGCTGGTTGTTGTCTAGAAGGCAGTTAAAGAACCTATGGCTCTTACTGTTTCTTTTATTTTGGGATCTGTTTATTCAAGATTCCCAAACTGAGAAGGAAATTCTAAAGTGCCGCAGACTTCTGTTTTTTGCCAATTTTGCAGCTGGCAGGACTGTTGCTCTAGGAGATTAAGTGGCTTGCTAAGGTGACACTGTGACAGTGGACATGGATGATTTCAGACCTGGGATGTCCTCCTGTTTCATAGTTCAGTGCTTTTACCGCTAGACTATACATTACTTCAGAACAGATTAGAACATCATTTGCATGTACTGTATGTGTTGCCTTACATACATAAGGTAATGTACAGTATCTAATAAGGTAATGTACAGCATCTAAAAACAAACAACTTCCTATCTATTGGTGCAACCTCAGATCTTATTTCTGCCCATCCCTAGATGATTTTATGACACTCCCTTGCCTTTTTTTTTGTACATCAATAAGCATTGCTTGATAAATGTAGGCTGTTATTGTGACTTGTATTTATATTTTTTATTTGAATTGTTGTACTGTTGTTATGATGTACATAATTTGTTTTGCTGCCTTTTAGAAACAGTTGAAAATGAGTTTCAGACCAAAGTGCCTTCCTGTTCAATGATGCATGAATAAACATATTGAATGACTGACTGAATGAATAAATTAATGAAAAACACTTTTATTTATCAAAACATATACATGCTCTTCCTCCACTCCACCGCCTCCTTTGCCCTGAAACTCCTAAACCTCTACTATGCTTTGCACTTGTTTCTTCTTGTACCCAATTTTATTCCTGCTTACTTTCCCATACATTCCCTTTTTTATTCTTTTCCTGTCACAGTTTTCTCTTGGCTACAAAGGATAGCCCCTTGCCCCTGGGGTGTTTCCTCATTGTTTAAGTGTAAGCATTATCCTGTATTGTGCCATGAAAGTGTTGTAGCTTTATTTCATGTTTTGAAAAAATATATATTCTCTTGCCCTCATTTGTACATATTGTATCTCACTCGTCCTTCCCCAGGATGCAGCTGGAAATGAGGCATTTCAGCTCAGTGGGCCTTTCTGGGAACACCATGATGTAGTTACACAAGAAAAGAAAAAACTCTGAGACAGTCACATTTCAAGTGTGTCCTGGTAAGGGGACAAGTGGCGGCAGCATAATTGCACAAAATTAAATATTTATACAAACAAATTCAACAATTACATTTATGTTTCATACACAATTTAAAGTTACTTTAAAGACATAGTAAGAGTTAACAGTATACTATCAACAATGAGTTACAGTAGTGTTCATTTAATCTGACCCATCCCCCAACTAGGTGCTGTGGCCCTGCAGGAAAGTGAGATATTATTAGAACTTTTTCACAGAACACAAATAAGCCCTCTTAGTATTTTCAGAAAAATTCATGTGGAAGACTGCAATGAGGTGTATGTTCCTTGTGCCCCTAAACCTGACCCCACCCCATACATACAATAAAGTTGCTTGGGGCCAAGGGGAGATTTAGACCAAACCCTGCTTGCTTTCATGTTGTCTCGTTAAGGCCCCATGCTTACAGTACCCTGCATGACCTGTTGGTTCTTTCTCAGGGGTAAGGGAAGTGCTACCAAGGCACACATGAGGCCCATAAAAGGGTCCAGGAAACAGAAGTAGGAAGAGGGACAGAAAGAGAAAGAGAAAGAGAGAGACTTACCGACCGCAAGACAGACAGACAGACAGAAGAGGCTTTTTGCTGCAGCAGTGAAAGACTGACCTGAAAAAAACTACAACCAGTTTAGACTTTGTTTTAATTTATTTCTGGTTTTTGTTAAGCTGAATGTGCAATAAGTGACTTTTTTCTGAATTGTTAATTTAAAGTGGGGATTGATATATTTCTGTCACTGAATGTTCCCCAGAGAAGCTGCCTGTTCAGCTACCCTGTCACATAAATGTTTCTGCAAAAGAAAGGAAAATGAGGAAGTATACCACTGCAGACACTGCAACTGTGAAGACATTATGCAGATAAATAAAGAGGCCTTGTTGGGCTCGGTGGCACCTGTCACATAGCTGAGGGACACTGCTTCAGGACTCTGTTTTATTGAGAGACGGAATGTTGGCCATGACTTCAGAGTAATGCCCTACCCCTTTCAAAGTGTTCCACTGAACCATTAACTTCCACCTGGAAGTCACCAGAAATGAGCAGAAGAAACTTCAGTTTAGTGGCTCAGCCAATGTAGAGCACCTGCGGCAGCATAATACAGACGGGGTACAGCAATGTGAATTTTTGGAATGAGCCTATGTTCTGGGTGTGGGAATGGAAAGTATGACCTTGTGAAAGGAAGGCACAGGCAGCATAGCAACATGCCCATTTAGCACACTGTCAGTGTTGCATATATGAGCCTAATCCCCTCTAGAGGCTTTTATTCTCACATAATAGGATGTCAAACCCATTGAAAAACAAGAGACAAACTGACACCACACTGCCCCGATTAAACAATCAGGTCAGCATTTGTTTGCCAACCGGTGGGCATTGCAGACCACCTCTTGTGACAGATGATATACCTGTGAAAGCTCCTATTGGGGTTTGGTTAACTGTAACATGTCCTTTTCACAATGGAATAGTGATCCTGCCAGAGCTAGGTGTAAGTGCACTGTATCACTTTATACATTTTATACAATTTATCTTGAACCCCTCAGGGTCTCAGCAGCCAAGACACATGTTCACAAGGCAGAAGATGGAGTGGAAGACCTCCAGACTAGGCTGTGTGGCAAGACAGATAAATCTGTCAGTTATGGGACAGGGTGGAGGATTTAGAAAATAGGAGCCGATGAAACAATCTATGTTTTGTCAGCTTCCCATAGGGCAGTGAAGGACTGGACTGTATTAAGTTCCTCCAGCAGGTGGTCCTGATCTTGTTACATTCTCAGGGTCCAGATTGTTATGAGATGGAGCAAGCCCACTGGTTCCTGCTGCCCCGACCCAGAGAAAGTGAGTGGCCATGCCCAATCTTGGCATGCTTTCAGAAATTTCCTGTTAAGGAGAGAATTTTAAGAATGGTCCATGATCATGGTCCCCTAACATGGCAGGAGCACTGGCAACTTTTATTCCTTAGGTGCCCAATCCCAGGGGCTCTGGGCACCTTACAAATACTAACATTCAAAGAAATGGGACAGTGTATAAATACATAAATATAGCTAAACATAAATACAATTAAACAACAAGCTCAGAGCAGAAAAAGGCAGACATTACAGATATATCAAATAATAGTTCTTTACAGCTCTGTATCTGGGAATGCCAGAGCAAACAAATGGGCCTTTAGGTCGGCCTTGAAAACAAACACTGAAGGGGCCTCCCTAATAGCTGGTGGTAGCGAATTCCACAGGTTGGGGCCAGGGACACTGAACGCCCTGTGGCTGGTAGTTTTTAACCTCATCCTGGAAATTGTGAGGAGGCCCCTAGAGAAGGAACGGGGAAGTGGACAGGAGCAGCAGGTGTTAGGAGGTCAGACAGATAGCCAGGGCCAAATCCATGTAGGCCCTTAAAGGTGAGCAAGCCCACCTTGAAGAGGACCCACCACCTGACTGGCAGCCAGTGCAGTTTGTGCAACACCAGGGTAACATGGCTGAACTTAGAAAGTCCCATCAGCAGCCTGGCGGCAGCATTCTGCACCAGCTGCAGCTGGTACAGGGTACCTCCAGAGACCCAGAAGTAGAGTGCATTACAATAATCTAGCCTGGACATCACAAAGACATGTATCAAGGTAGGGAGATTCTATGGTGGAACTAGGTGTTTGATCCTGGCGATATTCCTCAGGTAATAAAAACTGCTTTGGACAATGGACAACACCTGGGGTTCAAATGTCAATCCATCATTGAGGAACATGCTCAGATCGCGCACACTGGAGGAAGCCATCAATGGCGTAGGCCCCAGGAAAAGACCTGCTGCCATGCCAGAGGCAATCCAACATGCCTTTAGTTTGACTCCACCACCAGTACCTCTGTCTTAACAGGGTTCAGTTGCAACCAGCTGGAAGACATCCTGTGATTAATCTCAGCCAGACAGCTATTAAACACTTCTACAGCGTCAGATGTCCCAGGGGTAAAGGAAAGATACAACTGGGTATCATCTGCATAGCAATGAAAATATGTGTTGTATTTCCTAATGAGCTCACCCAGGGGGCAGCATGTACACAGCAAACAACATCAGTGACAAGACCAAATCGTGAGGTACTCCACAGAACAGGAGGCTCAGGGAGGAGGATAATTTCTCTATAAACACCCGCTACCTCCTGTTCATGAGATAGGACTCAAACCAGCAGATAACAATGCCGGCAAGCCCAATGTACTCCCTGAGATGGTTGAATAACACAACATGGTCCACTGTGGCCAGCCCGGTGGTGTTGGGGGTTGAGGTGATGGATGCCACACCTCACACCATGCCAGTGACCCGTGTTTCAGGAATGAGCTCAGAATGCCAGAGGTTGGCCTGGGAAGGAGAGGATGGAGCATCCATTGGACTGCTCTCCTCTCCTGGGAGGGAAGGGGGGACTGTCTCGCACAGACAGTGACACCCGGTAGAGACTGGGTGCAGTGCAGCCACAGAAACCATGCTGGAAGGGGAACGTTGGGTGGCTGTCTTCTGGACATGGATGGGAGCACTCACATAGCAAGCTGGATGGCATTGCAGGTCCCATGTTTGGGGGAGAGAGCACTAAGTGAAAAATCTCCTCCCTCAGGGATAGGCAAAGGCACCTCCGCCCCAGACCACACTTCCAATACCGGGCACTCTCCTCTCTCCTGGCCCCAATCACTTAGCCTGGCATTCTATACTATAGATAGAGTGCCCTGGGTGGATAGGGTTGCCCTCCCAAGGGGGCTCAGATCTGGGGGAGGTGTCAGGCGAGGCTAAGGAAACAAAGGAGAGGCGTCTCATGTGGGAGGCAGAGACAGTGGCAGAGGATGCTGGAGAGAGTTCTCCAAGGTGAGTTGCCAGAAATAGAAAAAAAAAAAAAAAAAAAAAAACATGGCCCACTGTGTCAAATGCTGAGGAGAGATCAAGGAGAATGAAAACTGAACCCCCTCCTCTATCTCTCACCCTGAGGAGGTCATTGTGCACCTGAACTAACACCATTTTAGTGCTGTGCCTCACATGAAATCCAGACTGGAGTGGCTCACAGATGTCAAAGGCCACAAGGTGCTTAACAAGCTGTTGTGCCACAATCTTCTCTACAACCTTATCCAAAAAAGGGAGGTTGGAGATAGGTCAGTAATTCACCAAGGTGTCAGGGACTAAAGATGGTTTCTTCAGAAGGGGTCTCACCAGAGCCTTTCAAGGAATCCAGGAAGACTCCCTTCAACAAAGAGCACTGGACAATCATAGCAAACACTGGGCCAACAGAACTGTCACATCCATTCAAGAAATGTGTCAGCACCGGTTCCAGTTCACAATATGTGTGCTTCAGCCCGGAAGCATCCTCAATGACCTTGGCCACCACCACTGGTTTAAACTCACCCAAACAGGCAGAGTACTTCTGTGATGCCCATGGCAATCACTGTAGGCAATACTCCAGCCAGCTGATGGAATTCCTTTGGGAAAAATGGCAAGTGGTGCACTCAGGTCGGCGGTGCTTGAGCTGGGTAGCTGCCTACTACAAATGAAACAACACATAAGCAAAAAGACTCAGCATTCTCTGGTTCTGAAGTTATGAAGTACAATACTTATTTTATTTTGGGAAGGTGCCTGGTCTAAAACCCTATAGCCCCAGTGCTCCATGCCTGGCATGGAAAGTTAACTCTTTCACCTCTGGAGCAGTTCGAAGGTTGGGACTCACTGCATATGTCACAATATAGCAAGACTCCATTAGAAGAAACAACATTACTAAGGTGAGTAATTTTTTCTTCACTGCCATTCCTATTATGCAGCTCTCTGACTCCTACACTACCAATGCCAATGCCAGCAAGCAAACATTCGGCATTGACAAATGCTTGTTGTTTACTGCTGTACATGCGTGAAAGGTTGATTACCCTCATCTCTGGTTTTAGGCACTAGTAAGGTTTCTCAATCAAAGCATTTTCTCACTCAAAATACTGATTTAGTTCAAAGTCATTACAGCTACTGGCTTTTAACATCTGAATAAGTTTCAGTTACTGTTTTCTGAAATTCACATCACATGAACAATTTATTTTGAGTTAAATGAACTGTCCATATAAGATACTGTTTATAGGGGTTACTACCAGATAACAAGATAGTATTGCCCACTGTGAGTCTGTGAAAACTTTGGAGGTAATATTATCATCATCTCTGACCCACAGGTCCAAATCCAAAATTGGTATCAAATTCCTTGATTTCAAAGGTAAACCACAGATTCAACTCATTTGTGTGTTTTCCTGGCCAAAAATTATCACATAAATAAACATTAAAATAAATTGTGTTCAGGTACTTCATAAGCTGTAAACATCTCAGTTGTGTGGAATGGTACAAAAGAGATTGCAAAAAGCATCCCTGGCAGTCGTGTGTTCCCCATCCTTACCTGATTTGGTGCCAGTTAATCCTGGTAGTCTACTGGACCACCCCATCCAATCCCCATGCCATTTACAATTTTGAAATTATTCCCTGATAGTCTAGTGGACCCCCTTATTTCACTTAATATATGGTCCCCCAATTGGACTGGAAACTTATCTGGTGTCTGATAGCATCCACTCCTGCCCCCAACCTGGCAACAATGACTGACTTGTACTCTCCACTTGCATCTGCAGCCATTCGCTGCTGGCAAGTATTTGCATCACTATGAACTCTATACAGCAACATTAAAAATCACATTTGAAGGAGGGTTACAACTAGACTGCTAAGGATTTATTATTATTGTTGTTACAGGGGATTAGATTTGAAGGCTGTTTTTGTTACCCCATAGCAGCAGAGATGCTTGTTGGGGGGGGGTTCATATACTGAGAGAGTAATGGTGTTTGAGAGGTCTACTGAGTGAGAGAACTGGTGAGGGAGCTGGGATTCCCTTTAAAAATATTGCAGTTTACAAGCATACTAATTGGTATGCCATCTGTGGTAGCCTCTTGACTGAGTGGACATTTTATGAATGGGTTTACTATTACTATAAATATATTTCATTTGTGTTTTAATAAATTCTAACTCTATATTTCATTTTTATTTCTATCTTATTTTCTCAGCTTTGTGAATGATATCCTTGGAAGAAAGTACAGTTACGTAAGAACTTACCATAAAGCTCTTGCAGCAGGCCAACACTGGTAGAACTAAGCCACCAGGCATCAGGACCACATGGAAAATGTTCTAGCTAGCAGTCTACCATAGAGGACTGCCCATTGCCAATATCAGCCTCTGACATCAGCCTATCCTATAAAGGCAGTACCCCACACCCTTCTCGGTTCTCCTGCCAGAGATCCAGAGTGGGCAGCAAATGGAGAACCGAGGAGGTTCCCGAGAGCCAAGGAAGGAAAGACAAGTAGAGTTGAGAAACAAAGAACATCAGGGGCAAGGAGGAGGGAAAGCAGGGCTGCTGCAAGAGCTTCTCTCAAAGATCTACTTATAGGTTCATGGGTTTATTACAAGTTCAGTGAGCTGAAGCCCTTCAATGGCCTCGCCAACCAATTTATGGATGGAATATGTATTTGCTATTCCTCGTATATTTGTCAAGATTTTGTTTAAAAGATGTTATATTCTTGCTATCTATTATTTCTTTAGGCAATTAATTCCAAGCAGTTATCATCCTCTGTGTGTAAAATTTTATTTATTTATTTATTTATTAAATTTTGGTGACCGGGTAGGCCCACTGTACCCCAAAGGTCCCTTTTTCAGGGTGACCGGGATAACAATACAAGTTTTAAGAATGAACAAGGACATAAGGACATTTGAGGCATTGTGAGTTACATGATGTAGTGGTTACAGTAAGAAAAATAGTAGATACAGGCATGGTTACAGGCATGGTAAAAGAAAAGCAGTGGATGCAGGCATGGGTACAGGCATGGTTATCATCATAACATGTAAGCAATTGGTAGTACTTTGCATATAGTTTATTCAGGAGTTACATGTGGCCTCTGGCGAGCAGTCTGTATAAGGCAGGTAGTAGGAAGGTTAAGCTAGGAGATGGGAGTTGGAGAGGAGGGGAGTACCTTAGGAGCTTTAAGTGCCATTACAGTGGCATGCGCCTGAGGTCAGCAGATGGGACTTAAGCCTGTGCGGAAGTTCATGAGCAAGGAGGAGGCCTGGACCTGGGGAGGGAGCTTGTTCCATTGGCAGGCTGCTTGGGAGGAAAAGGATCTTCCACCAGCATTTGTGCTTGCCCTAGGGACTTCTAATAGTGTTCTATCTGAAGTCCTTAGGTTGCTTGGGTTGTGTTTGAGGGTTATGGTCCCAGCAATGCTTGGCAGAGCGTGGGGTTTGAGAAGCTTATAGGCCTGGACAAGCAAGGGGTGTTGGAGGCGGGCGACCAATGTGGGCCAACGAAGATTGGCCAAAGTGTCACAGTGGTGACATCGCGGGTGGTCTAAGGTTGCGAAATAAGCTATTTTATTATATAGGGTTTGCATCCTGGTAATCTCTTGTTTAGCCATGCCCTGTATAATAGGGGCTGTAAAGGTCAGGTTGGGTAGAAGGACGCTGGTAGCTATGGAGAGCCTGGCTTCAGGGATGAGTTGGTCCCTGAGTCGGTACAGGGTGCCAAGTTTTCCGATGTAGAGTCCTGGTGACCTGGTCCACATGTTCCTTGTATGTGATATTCTGATCCAACGTGAGGCCTAAGTATTTAAGGGAGGGGACTACGTTAATGGCTTTACCAGAGAGTGAGGTTAAGGAGAGGGATGAGGACCTGTCAAATCCCAGGGATATTGGCCTGAATAGCATTGCCTTGGTCTTGTCAGCATTTAGTACCATTCTGTTCTTACATAGCCAAGTCTCTAGTGAAGTGAGATCCTTTTGGATTAGAGGGCCTAGGGCAACCATATCACACAGGGGTCGGAAGACGACAGTATCATCAGCGTACTGCACAACCGAGCTCTCCCCGCAGTGGGTACACAGGTCATTGGTAAACAAGGAAAACAGGAGGGGGCCTAGAATTGAGCCCTGAGGTACACCCTGGTTTGGGGTAGTGGGTCAGACATGGTCCCCTTTCCATGAGACCCTCTGTGCCCTGCCTGATAAGTAGCTCCCAAACCACTTCAGGGCATGATTGTCTAGGCCTATATTTTGCAGCTTCTGTAGCAACAAGTTGTGGTCAACAAGGTCGAACACCTTGGATAAGTCTATAAAGACTGCACCAGTGGGTATCCCTTTGTCCATTGCCCTGAGAGCTTCATCTGTGAAGTTAATGAGGGCAGTGTCAGTACCATGGTTTGTTCTAAATCCATGTTGAGAGGGGGCAAGGAGCTGATGAGCTTCCAGGTAGTCCCTGAGTTGATTGTAGATGACTCTTTCTTGCACCTTAGCAAGTGAGCAGAGGAGGGAGATGGGCCTGTAGTTGTTGAGCTTTTCCCTGAGCTCTCCTTTGTGAATAGGGACAACATTGGCATGTTTCCACTGGTCAGGGACTGCTCCTTTCCTCAGTGATCGATTGAGGAGCATGGTTAAAGGCCAGGCTATGGAGTAGCTCCTGCCTTGGTAGCGAGGTTGATACTGTCAGGTCCCCCTGACCCTTTGGTTCAGGTTCCTTGGAGGTTTAGTACTTCAGTCGTTTAGCCAGTCTTAGTTGAAATGGGGTCTTTCCATGTGAGGTGGTTCATCTGAGGTGGGGAGAGTCAGGGAGACAGGCAGGTCTTGTAGGCCTCAAGGTCTGAGGACGTGCCTGTTAAGGGCAGCCGATATTTGAGAAGGGTCAGTTGTGAGCTGACCGTTAATCTCCATGGGACAGGACTCAGGCTTTTTGCTGTTCTTGATCAGGTCATTGATATGATTCCAGAATTGCTTTGGGTTGCCCAGGCTGGTTTTCTGGAGGTGTGTTAAGTAATCTCTCTTAGTGAGTTTTATGGCTCTCTTGGCTTTGTTCCTCAGGGCTTTGTATTCAGTGAGATCTGCTGGGAGGGAGGAGAGCCTAAACTTTTTCCAGGCTTTTTCCTGAGTAGCCATTAGGACTTTGAGGAAGGGAGGGAGAGATCCACTTGTAGCAGCTGCCTTTAGCCCTCATTCTCTTCATTGGAGCAAAGAGGTTGGCCGCTGTGGTTCGTTCATCCTGGAAGTATTGCATAGCCTCAGTAAGAGTAGGAGAGAAAGTTTATGGGGTTCCAGTCCAGACTACCTGAGATAGCGATTATGTATTGTAGTTTAGAGAACTTGGAGAAGTCATGGGTGGAAGAATTCTAGAGTTGGACCTTGGGTGTTTGTATTTCCATATACAGAATATTGGGAATGGTCACTCAGAAGTCTGCTATTGTGCCCGCCTCTGAATATTAGTGGGATTAGACACAGAGACACAGTCAAGGGTAGGTGTAGTTTCCAGTTTTGTAATTAAGTCTGGTCGGTTCCAAGAATGACCTAGCGTCAGTCATGCTTCATGGGTAAGTGACTTGACGCATGACCAATGTCCCAGGCCAGTTAATGTTGAAGTCAGCCAGGATTAGTTGCCTTACTTCTTTTATCTGTAATGTTATTCTCCCAAGCAATTTCTAGTTATGAGACTTTGTTGAGAGATACCTTTGTATTCCCTCAGTCATAAAGTTTCCTTCATGTAGAGATCTTTTATAGTTTTATAGACAAGACATAAGTCACCCCTTTTCCTTCTATATTCAATGAAATAAATTAAATTTCTAAAGTCTGTCTTTGTATCCCAAATGCTTGGTTGACTTTATTTTCTTAGTCATTTTCCTCTGAACTTTTACACCAGTCTTTGTGATCTTTTGTTCTGTAGGGCATAAATTACACACAATACTCCAAAGTAAGACCTCACTAGAAGCAATATATTAAAGAACAATAACACTTCTGTCCCTACTTTTAATATTGCTCCAGATACAGCCTAAAACTGAGGAAGAAAGAGGTAACTCTCTATGTAAAGAAGGAATAAACACTAAACAAAAAAAAAAAATAAACAAGAAAGGAAAACACTACTAAATCCAGAACTAGAAAAGTACACCTAATCTACACAAAGTTATACAAAACCCCCATGTCAGAGGAAACAAACAGAAACCACAATAAAAACATTACCAAAATAGCAGAAAAAATCCCTCTTGGCCAAAACACAAACCAAACCCAAATATTACTAAACACATTTACTGCAACCACTCCAAAAACAAAAACCATTCCAATACCTACAAGTAGCAAACATTAAACAACTAATTTGAAAACCACTAGCCAGCAAACATCTGCACCTACGTACTGCAAAACAAGCAAAAATCCATCTAAAAGCTAAATTTACCATATAAAACAAGCAACCATCCAAGCAATGTAATTCCACATTAACTTCAACTATAAAATCCGCCACCAAAAAAGCAAATACAAAACTTTAAAACACTACTTACCTCACTTTGGTGATGACAGTGCCATGAAATGACATGATATGGCCCCTGGCACAGGGGGCAGAAGAGGACGTAGTGTGTTGCTTGCTGGAGGAGACAGTAGAATATGAGACTCATGATGACAGATGGAAATTATTTAGCCTTTAGTTAAGTAGCCACTATTATGGCCACATGGTATATGTATCTTCAACTCCCAGCTGTCAAGAGAAAATTACTTTACCTCATTATGCGATATCTATGAAAGGGCAGTCTATGTTGTAGGGATCTTATTCAACCATAGACCCTTCCAATCCTCTCCTCCCTGAGGGTTCTGAAGGCTGGTGAGGGAGTGCCTAGCTGAATAGGTACTGTTAATCTTACTTTCTCCTGATATCCTGTACCGCAGTTTGTGCCATAGGCTGCTTGACTGCTTTGGACATTTCTTGTTTTTTTGATGGTCCTCATTGCTCATTATTTCTCAAATTATTCCTGAGGTTTGGACCACTATGACAGGGTGATCTCTCTCTCTCTCTTTCTCTCTCTTTGCACTTGTTGTTGGACTTGTTATGTGGCTTACTTTGTTTATCTCATCTGGTTGGAGCAGATGCAAAGCCATTCCCTGTGTCCAAGTGCTTCTAGCTTTTTGGACTTGCAGAATATTTAATTGAACTTCTATTTTTATTTTTTTCAACACCATAACCTTGCTATTCTTTGGCCGATGCAGTTTTAAACCTGAGTGTCTGTGATGTGTGAATGCTTAGATTTAGTTAGAGTATTTGTATGTATTGTTTAAAATATGTTTGAATGAGTAATCTTACATTGATTATAAACATGCATGCCCCTTATATCCAAAGGAGATACAAAGACCTCTGCTCTGATTGGCTCACCCCAGCCCACTGTAGCCTGATGCTCAAAATCAGGAACACCATTTTTTACTTGATGTATAGTGCAGCATCACAGTTTTTACCTCTATTCAAATGCACATTACAACCTGCCTTAAGGGTAACATTGTGCCACTACCATTAATACATATTGTACTTTCTTGTAAAAGGCATGCATAGTTTTGTAAAAGGCATGCATAAGTAAACCAAAGGTAAATTGGATGAACAGAACTGCACAAATTAAAATGGCAACTGTGCTTATTCTAAATCTTATGCTCAACACATTCAATAAGACATGGTATGAGCACAACACATTCACGGTTTATAATCTGTGTTATTTTATTACAGACATTAAAGCATCATATACCAGAAATTAGTTCTGCTGCATAGACAAGCACCATTAGAGCAAAAGCTGAATTTTTTTTATCAAGCAGGTGGCAGTAGCAGTCAGTGATCAGGAAGGAACTTCAAATAAATTGTGTTTGTCTGTTTTATTTTTATACTGAAAGGCATGTGAGCAAATTGTCCATTTTACAAGCACCCAGTACATACAATAAATTGAACAAAACATAAAAGTACATAAAGAACAAGTGCACAAAAATAAACAATAGAATACAAAAGATGGGCTCAATTGAAACAATTGCAAACAGATTTGCTAAATAGGTAAAGCGTAAACAAAGTTTTAAAAGAAGAAATTTTCATACAGTCGACAACAGGTTTTGGCAGGCTGCTATGGAGATTTGTAGCCCTAAAGGCTAGGCAATTTTGACCCAAAGTTGTATTAAACAAACTCTGGCCAGAGCCAATAGGGCTGCAGTTGAGGAATTTGGGGTAAAATTATTGAAAATTACCAAAGTTACAAGCCTGCAGTCGCAAAATTTAACGTAGGCTCTTAAATTTGTTGTTGTTTAATATTTTTGTGCCAAATTTTCAACACAGCCTTATTATGACCCTGCCCCATGAACAAGCGCAGAGAAAATGTTCATCTCCTGCCAGAAAGGTGATTTCATGTAGGGAATGCAAAATCACCTTTCGAGAGTCAAAAACACATTTAGGGCAGCAGTTGAAAAATGACAGCTGTTACATTCATGAGGTGCTATAGAGAAATGGCTATATTGAAAATTGGGGATAAAATTATTGAATATTACAAACTTACGAGCTTGTGTTTGCAAAATGCAACATAGCCTCAAAACATTATTATTTTTTAATATTTTTACACCAAATTTATAATGTAGCCTTCTTATGACCCACCTCATGAACAAAGGCTGAGAAAATGTTCAGTCAGAAAAGTCTCCTTTTTCCAAATGCAGGAGGTCTGCAGGGCTCTGCCCACTGCAGCCCTTAAAAAAATGGGACCTGGAAAGAGAACCTACTCTGCGATCTTGTAGAAAACACATTAGTCAATTTTGGAATCAACAAATCAATGCATTCAGGAAGGAGACCATGGTGTGCTTTATGTAAAAATAGGAGCAACCTGTACTTAAGTTTGTTTTCCAGACAGACACCCAAATGACTGATAAAGTACACAATGATGCGTACCTCTTGGAAGCCTGGTTGCAAAACAGATAATGTTGTAGTAAGATGTGCTAAGTTTATTAAACATGTTTTCAAAATACTAGGGAACCATAGTCAGCTAGTGACGATAATGGGACTTTAAAAGAAATTTTAATTGAAAACAAAATGATTAGATGTAGATCCTGCAGACTGCCATCAGTCATTCTTTCATCCTGCGATGCCCATTCTTAAGACCACAAGGGATTTTTTTAGCTCACAAAAGTGCAATGTATGAGCAACAAGTATGGTCCCAATCTTTTCCACTGTGAAGGTCTTTGATCTCATGGGTGGGGGAGGGGGATGGCGATGGAGGTATACATTTTTATTAAACAACACTTGATTTTTAATGGTATAATACCCTATTACCAGGGAAGACAAAATATATTATTAATATTCACATTGTTCTGACTACCTTCTTGACTTGCTAACTTGCCTCACATATCACCTTACCCTTTCTCCATAGTTTTAAATCCAGGGCCCAATTTTCCAAGGGACTGCAGAGGAGGTACATGCATAGTGGCAGATTGTGGCAAACCTGTCTGCAGCACAATTTCAAAAAATCATGCTGCAACCCCCTCGACTAGGGGCCTCCTTGAAGTTCCTAGGACCAGACTCAGAACTTCCGGCAACTGGGCCTTCAGTGTTGCCTGATGGGTCCTATGGAATTCTTTGCCAGCTGTCCTCAGGGAGGCCCTATAGGTTGAGAGGTTTAACAGTGGTTTGAAGGCCCATCTGTTTTCTATGGTTTTCCCCCCTGAATCCATCTGACCAGTCCTAAGAAACTATCAGGACTAATTATTAGCTGCTGTAATTGTATTTGAAGCTTTCTTTTTTTAACTGAGTGTTTATTTTTATTATGTATACTTTATGGTCACCCTATTTGTTATATGTAAGGTGCCCAGAGCCTCTGGAGGCTCCTAGATACTTCAGCCATTGAAGAAATGTTTGGCCAGCTGCTTATTCAAATGGCTGAGGTTTTGGCAGCCTCGCTTCAAACTACCACAGCGATTCAGAAGCTGGAGTCAAGATTATTTTACATGGAGCATGAAGTGGATTCTCAAGCTGTTGCCATAGAGGAGCTTATGGCAACTGTAAAGAACAACATCACCATATTCTCACAGTGCAGGCTAAAGTAAATGATCTGGAGAACATGCCTGATGGAATAACTTGCAGTTTGTGGGCTTTCATGAAGGATTGGAGCTCCAGGATATGGTGAGCTTCTTACAGCAAGTGCCCATCATATTGAAACTGCATGGAGACTGTACATTAGACATGGTGTGGGCCACTGCTGTCTGGCCCTGATGCCCAAAGAGGAGACTGCCCACAGCCTGCACTGGCAAGTTCCTCCTCTTAACACCAAAGTGATGGTTCTTCAGAGGGCCAGAGAACTTGGTCGACTTCCATGACAGGGTCTCCCATGGGGACAGCACTGAGGTAAAGTCTGGAAAAAAGCTGTATACTTTATGCTGTATGCTGTAAACCAACTAACTTTTCTTACTAAAAAGTTGAAACTTGTAACCTCTGACTTCAGTGTGCTTTATTTATCCTAAGAGTGAGCACTGTTAGTTGAGTAACTCACCCATAAGGATATTTCAAGGTTATTATAAGGAGTTAACCATGAAGCTCAGAGCTTACATAGAAGCTAGAACCATAAAGCACTGTCTTGGCTTGAAATTCTCTCTCTGTTACCCCTCAGTTACGAGAGTGGTCCACAAAGAGTTCCCTTGCATTTCTCTATGCCGGAGGTGCTTATGGACTTTCTCCGCAAGTATTGGCCCACCAGGATGAGGAAACATAGGATCTCTGGCTCTGGTGCTACCAGTTCCCCACCCGACAATATGGAGGTAGCCTGACACTGTCTCCAAATGATCAGCCAGAGCACTCAGTGGATACTACCTCCTGGACATCGTCCCAACGGCAGTAAGCAAACACACCCCTTGAAGAGGCACACAAAGATGCCAAGCCATCATCCACATCTCACAATTACAGTACGGATGCGATCCCAGTGCTACTTTGTTGTTTCTGGGCCTGACTTACTGTGAGCTGCTTTGCTCCCTGTGCCCACCAACCCCGGAGACATCTCTATCTCCAAACACAACAACTGGTCCTGATGTTTCAATATCTTCACCTTCATGTGTTTTATTAGGCCAGTCTACAGAGTCTGCAGCTCTCAGTCATCAGCCTCAACCCTCACTCACGCAAATAGATAACACTGTCAATCCTGCCGATGCCCCAAAGCCTCCACGTTTGTCCTCCCACCCAGAGGGTAATTTTCGATGAGTGTTTGTTTTGCTATTCTGGCATTCTGTAGTATTATGGTTGGAATATACGGGCTCCCCGGGATATACACTTCTGTACTATTGGAGGTATTTAGCATTTTGGCAGTTACTGAGTTTGGTACTTTTAGCCCGGATTTTCTAGATCACCAGTAATTTTAAATGGCTCTGGAGCATATACAGAGATCCTGGGCATTTTACAGGCATGCAGTCCATGCTCGTATACAGACATTTTTTGTTTTGGTCTAGTTTCTCAGGAATATTGCTACATTGCCTCCTGACTTATCTGAGCTTGCATTTGCCCCTGCAGTTGCAGTCTGATTGCTAATGCTGTTGCAGTCTGATTGCTAATGTATATTGTCAGAGAGTGGTTCTACATTTTTTACCATTGGGGTTTTAAGTGTTCTAGTTTCCCTGGTGTTTTATCTCCATTAACAGTTTATTTTGTGTTATAAGATTACTGCTGTTTGTAAATCCACTTTATGCTAGCCTGTAGACATTATGAGCTACAGTACTTGTTGGTTTGACTACCTACACATGACAGCAATTGTTTTGTTTTTTTGGTTATATGGGTCTCTGTAAACTTTGTTTTGCTGTATCATGGGCGTGCCCTTAAGGCTGTTCAAATTTAAATGTTATGATATGTTGAAGGTTACTGTTGTTCTGTTTAAAGATCTGGTGACACATTCAGGATAACCTTCACAAAACAATATTTAGACACTGTCAGGCTTGTATTTCCCATTATTCTGTAGTCCTCCTCCCCATTATTTATTACTTAGGTTATTTGCATGAAAACAGGATCTTTGCTGTGGAGGAGTTCATCTATTCCTGCTGCTTTCTGCCTACCTGAAGTCATAGAGCACTGCTTGTGACCTCATACTTACTCCCATGGCAACAGACTGTTATGTCACAACAGAGGATTATGACTTGAAGAAGGTTGTATGTTACAGAGGCACACAAACTCATAATGAACTCTAAGGGATAAAGAACATGGGCCTCCATATTCAAAGGAGATGTGCTGCACATCCTGGTGGAAAAGGGAGATGAGCCATGCAACACCAACAATGCACCACAGCGCAATATTCAGTGAGGGGAGATGGGCCACTCAAAAGCAAATGGTCCACTGCCCAAACACAATGTAATCGGCCCATGTAGAGGGGGTGTTCCCATGAATATGCAGTGCATTGGCATATTCAGCGGGAGTATGCCCAGCAATGGCCGAAAATGTGCCACACAGTGATAGGCAGCAAAAAGCTGGCCTAAATTGGCCAGCCACTCACAGGCAGGCTGCTTAAGTGCAGGCAGGTGCACAGCAGCCTGCCTGCCATGACAGTCTAGTGGCATTCTCTCCCATCACTGTACCTACCATACAGCTCACCCAATCTCTGTGCCATACAGTATGCCCCCCTGCAAGAGCCCTGATCAACAGTGAGGAATCCCAAACCCTGTTCCACAGCACAGGGACCCCTACCCATGCCTGATCCCAAATCCCAGTCAGTATGTGTAAGGCACCCTGCCGGCCCCAGCTCCCTGAATGCAAGGACACACACACACCCACTATGCCCCGACCCCCATGCCAGCTGCAGTAAATGGTGCCCCCCATTTCCATAGTGTAGTGGCCCCCTGCCCATCAGGACTGGACCCCCTATCACAAAACCCCCCAACCAGAGCTGGTGGCTGGCTCAGCCCTCTGCTCACCACCATGGCCAGCCACCGACTGAACAGTATGGGAACTGCACAGTACAGAATACGTGCTCACCCAATCAGTGCGTATTCAGAACAGTGCAGTTCCCAGACTGTGCAGTCAGAGGCTGGACGTGGTGGTGACTGGAGGGCTGTGCCAGTCACCGGCATGGGGGGGTGTGGGGAAGGGGTCCTGCCTACCAATGGGGTTGGGGACAATACAGTATGGAATGACAGGGCTGGGATTCTTGTCAATGGGGGATCCTGCTGCGGGACAGGGGGTCCTTATGCTTCAGCGATGAGGGGGATACTTTGTCAGGGCTGTGGATCAGGCAGGGAGTGGGGGACTTGGCATACCATTAGGGTTGGTTTGTGCCTCTGCTGTGTGTGTGGATCGGGTGAGGGGTGGTGTACTAGGCTTTCTGGGGATTTACTGCAGTCGCAGCCTGTCTGTGGAACGGGCAAGGGGTGTCTTGCCTGGTGCATCCGGCAGGGCCCAGGCACACAGATGAGCCCATAATGGGCATACATGGAGGCCATTTATGCCATGCATGCCTAATGAACTCATTTGTATACCCTGCCGGAATATTGCCTTTGGTGGCTCGTTGCATCTGGGATGCGCTGGAGCATCCCCCATAGACGGCATTCAGCCCATTACCAGAATACGCCAGGTGCTTTGGCAGCTGCCGTCCTTTTGTGCTGCCTGCCTTGTCTGCAATGTTCATATAGGATGTGTGATCCGCTTAGATCACACATCTTGTTTTAATATTGCAGTCAGTTGTGCTAGCCCATCATTTTGGGCGGCGCATCTAGCTGTGCCGCATATCTCCCCACAGCTGAATATGGGGACCCACATATTCACACACATTTCTTAGTAACAAACTCTAGCCAGAGCCAATAGGGCTGTGAAGAGCTACCAAATGACCAAAGTCATTTTCTTGTTGATGCCATATAGTGCTGTTTAGTCACAATCATCACAGTGCTCCCAGATCCAAATAACCATTTTCCTGTAACAAGCCCTTATTTTTCCTGTATTTTCCCTGTAGAGGCATGCATCAAATCCTTGTAGATTTTTCCATAAGCCACTAGTTCCTTATTTGTGACTATGTTGTTTATTTAAATGTAATATGTTGGCAGCCTTTTATCAGGAAAAGGGCTCTGATTTGCTGTTAGGTATTAAAATTATGTCAAGATGACCATTGAATGATTTGGATTTATGTGGAATCCTTAAGGCATAATGGGGATTTTATTTATTCGTTTATTTTGTTGACGGGTAGGCCCACTAAGACTAGAAGTCCCTTTTTCAGGGGTGGGAGGGGTACAGATGGTAACCAATTGAAACTGTAACATGGCATAATCCTTACTTGAATCTGATTAAGCTGTTGGTGGTATTTTTAGTGAATGGGGAAAATCTGGCCAAGTACCTTTCTTTTACCTTTTGCCCATCAGAGAGTCTTCTATGTCATAATGTTGTGGTGGATGTGTGGAACAGCTCTTAGCATAGTAGCTGATATATGTAGCTCTACTGCCCCCCACTACATCATCAGCATTGTGATTTTGCTGACAGTGAAATCATACGTGAATGACCTGTCAGTCACTGAACTGCTGTTCCTAAGTAGCAGTGATGTCATAGTCAGTGAGGCCATGATGCTGGTGAAATAGTGGGGGCAGTATAGCTAGCTATGTCAGCTACCACACAGAGTGCAGTTCCACACATCACACAGATTAATATCAGGTAAACAATCTTCTAATTAAAAAAAAGGAAAAGATAAAGTACCTAAAATGTAAAAGGTAATGGTTGATTGCTTTTAAAATCTAATATTAGTTTTAGGCAGTACAAAGATCTTTAACCCACATGCCTAGTGTGGGGATAGAACCCACAGCCTTCTGATCTTCCAGTCTCAGAGGCCAGTGTTCATACTATTTTTTGCATCTTTCATTTGTTAGTTTTTATACAAATTCTCTCAGACTTTTTTCTGACCACCTGATGGAATCTAGAATGAGTTACATAAATGTTATTATTTTCTTCAAGGCCCTGACCCTACAACTAAACACACACTCAGTACATCATATTATAAAATGAGAAAAAAAGTCTTCTGTTTCCACTGCTTGCCTTCAATCTGTCCTGTGGAAAGGAATGTCAGGCAGCTAGCAATCTGCATTCCACTGTATGTAATCCGACACTGAGTGTGACTTTCATTTTCATAAAAACCAAGAGGAAATGAGTCCCCTAGGTTGCTGAAAGAAATAGAACAAATCTGTTAGACTGAGCTGGACAGATGACAGAAACAGCAGTTTAAAAAGCTTTTCTTTGTTAATATCCTGAGATGTTCTGAGATACAATGCAGTATCATCCCCTTCCCCCTTCAGATGCCTTTAACATTTATTTTTATTTATTTAGTAATCAGCATTATAACCTTTGAACTAAAAGCTCATTTACAAAGAATCATCTTCACAAGGGTAGGGGAGGGTACATAAATTTGCAGTCAGTAGCAACTAATAGGCATTGTCAAGAACATCTAATAATAAGAAAATGTGAACAGGAGAAATCAGTAAATGTTGGCAATAGCATAACAATGTAGGATAGCATAGGCAAATAACAACACATAACCAAAACAAGGGTACATAGTCAATGGGATTGGGTTCACACGTCATGACATACAATTAAGTGCTTAAGTCAGAGTTAGGTGCTAGTTTGAGAAAAAAGCAGAGGTGGAAGCTAGGCAGGATCTTGTATTCGGAGGAACAGGAGATGGAGCTGTTCATCAGAACTGATACCTAAAGGTTACTAGGCTATAGCCAGAGGAATCAGCCTAGGCATAGTATTCAGAAAGGGTAGAGGGAACCAATCAGAATAGGTAGGAGAAGAGGAATCAGAGAAGGGGGATGACGGTAGGCTCAAAAGTGGGTGGTGTAAGGAGGGTCAGCGGGTGAAGGTTTGTCAGGGAGAGTGTGAGAGGTGAAAAGGTGAGCAGGCAGATGGGCAGACATGGGCAGGTGGTGAGCAGAGAGTTTTGTGTCAAATTGTAGAGTGAAAGAAGAATCTTGGCAGCCTAGGGTTCTGGTACCTGCCAGGCTAATAGTGGCTGTGGCAGCGTACCAGAGGGGAGATGGTCTTTAGGAGCATGGCTTTGGGGAACAGAGGCATGCTGGCTCATGGGTTAAGAGTGGCAAATAGCAATGTACAGAAGGGTGGATAGACTTCCTTAGCTCGAATTGAAAGGCCCAAGTTGGGTAAGGCTTGTGATGGCAGTTGGTGGCTCATTTATCCAAGCAGGGCCCTGACGGCAAAGGCTCATCTCTCCAAGGCAGTCCTTCTGAATGGAACAGCTAATGCATGTTTGGTAACACTTATGGCATGTTCAGATGGAGCAGAATGGAATAAGGCTTGTAAGAGGGAGGTGCAAGTCCAAGTAGGGCCTTCAGTCCCAAGATGCAGGCATGGAGCTTAATGCGTGTTCATAAGTTCTAACATAGAGCTACAAATAGCAAATATCGGGGAAGGTACACTACTTTGCAGCTGTGGAGAAATACATACAAATGTCTCAAATGGAAGTTCCAAGAAAGCGGTTTTAGAGCTACAGATGATAGAAGGGCTGTAGGCTCCACCCACAGCCCTCATAAATTATGGGGAGAAGAAATACATAAAATATAAATGGAATGCAAGCAGGATTGTACCTAATTATTATGTTTTTAAAGTTTTCTTTGAGTTGTCAGTAGCTCTTTATACCATTTGACTAGAAGTTAGTTGTTGTTTTACCATATACCTGTAAGCTGTTCCTAATGTTTCTTACTTAGTGGACCCTAGCTACTTGCAAGGTAGTTTCTTCTACCCAAATCCTGATAATCTTAAGGTTCTATTATTACTGCATATTTTCCACCAGGGAGATACTTCAATGCATCCCCCCTCCTCTCTTGTGTGAACCTCAGTTCAAGAAGGTACCAATGCTGTTTATTTTGGTTGTTTGTTTTGTTTTGGTTGGTCTAGTCCTGTTTATTATCAGTAGTAGAGTTGGATGATCTGTACTGGGGAAAGGGATTAGAAGGGATTCTATACATGCTTGTCAGTGTTTGTCACTCTCTGCTCATGATGCTTCCCCTGCAATAATTTTCCCCTGAATAATGCCATTTGATATATTTCCTGTGGGCTCCATCCGTGTCCCTACAGTTACACTGTTATGACAGATAGCTGGGAGCCAGTATCAGATGTTTATCTGGCAGCTTTATTATGCCAGTTAGCCCTGCACCTGTTGTATTAGTGGTTTTAATGAATAAGAGGCCTAGATTATATGCCTCAGTAACTATTGTGCTCATAGTTACAATATTTTACTGTGCTGGCTTCACCTTGATGATCTGGATAGGATGATGTTCCTGACTTCCTTGTATAGTGGTTAGGATTCTCATTCTGTCCCTTATCTTGTCCCCTCATCAGGAGCCTCCAATAAGTTTAATAGTTTCTAGCTATGTACTTCTCTTTGTTTCTGCTCCTTTTGGTGCTTCCCCCCCTTTTTTCTCTTTTCTTTCCTATGACCACCACAGTCACCCCTTTTTCATCTACAGTATGTCATTGACCTTTTGGGCCACCACTGGTTGGGCCTTTTCTCTGTTTATCTTGTTACACTCAGGGCAGGAGACTGATTGGCCACTACATATTATTAAGGTGGATGTCACTTGCTGATTTATTGTTTTGGACAAGCTTTTGTGTTTCTGCCATGCTGTCAGTTGAAGGACAGTGGCTGCCAGTGAATGTTTTCTCACCTGCCTATAGCCCCACTTCACCTCAAAGTCTGGTATAGCATAGTTCTTGTACATAATTCATTTTGTTTGTTCTGGTTCTCTGGAGATAAGCAGTACAGTTATTTCATTATGGGTACTGGTACACTGGTAGCTTTTTTCTTTTATTATATGGGCTTTTCTCCGCTCCTCATGGAGCAGCTTGCCCAACTGACTGGTACTGGTCTGAGTTTTGAGATTCATAGTACTCTGCTTAATATATGCTTTTCCTTCTCTCTCTTTGACATTTCATGTTCACCTCACTTTGATCATGGATGATATAATCTGCCATACTTGGAACATTTGAGGTCTCAACTCTCCAATTAAGAGAAAGAAACTTTTGTCTCAGCTTAAAAAAATTTGTTCTTGTATTTCTTTTTTACGAGAAACCAAGCTGAATGCTGCAGATCACGCTTGACTGGTTAGGTACTGGGTGGGCGAAGAATTCAATGCGGCAGCCCCCTCCTGAAAGTGAGGAGTGGTAATTTTAATTCATAAATCCCAGTCCATACTGTAAGTGACCCTATGGGTCATTAGGGTTTTGTTCTGATGGACACTCCAGCTGGCATTATCCTCTCAGGCAATATCTATGCCTCTAAAAAGGATGATCCCTATTTTTCCACCACCTAGCCCACAACGGTCCATTGAGCTGGCACCTGTTCTTTTAACATTGTCCTCACACCTTGCATCGATAAAATGCCTAACCCCTTCAAACCCATCCTCACAGGGTACAAACTCTGACTCAGATGATGCAAGAGCACAGCCTAGTGGATATCTGGCATAAATGTCATCAGGACAGGGACTACATGTATTACTCTGCAGTACATGTGTCCCAGAGTTGCATGCTGTAGATTACTGGCTTACATCTCCAGAGCTTACTCAAAAGTAGTGGACTACAGCATCCTCCTGTTGTCCCTTTCAGACCATGCCCCAGTGCACTTGCATTTTTGGTGGGTGACTTCAAGTCTCCCTCCTGGAGATTGGACCCTTTGCTGCTAAGGACCCTGACTTCATCCCCTGGGTTAAAACTGAGACTGCTGTAATGTTTTGCTGATAACCAATACAAGCCATGTCTGCTGGTGTTACCTGGGAAGCTTATAAAGCCATGGGCATGATTATCGGATACGTGGTGGCAAGGCGCTGGCAGGAACAGTGATTTCTAGAGTTGAAGTCTGAGTCTCCACAATTGAAGCTCAATTTAAGGCCAGTCCTCACCAGACCCCTCATTCTCCCTTGCTGAGCAGTCTCACTTATTTATGAATGGAGATCGATACCTCCTCTCCCTGATGGCAGACACCTCCATTCTTCAGCTGTGACACAAATACTGGGAAGGCAGAGAGCGGGAGGAAAGCTTCTAGCATAACAGACAGGGAAGCAACCGCAAAGCAATTTATTGCTGGACTAAGAAATTATCAGGTTAATACGTACTACTCAAAGGAAATTATAAAATTATGCACCTTTTATAACTCCCTTTACTCCTCCTTCCACCAACATAATGCAGCTGCTGCTCAATGATTCCTAACCTCCTTGGATCTTCCAAAGATTACTCCAGCAATCAATGCAACTAGATGCTCCTTCATAGTGCAAGAAATATCTCAGGCATTACTCTCCTTAACCATGGGAAAGCTTCTGGTGGGATGGTTATCCTGCAGAACTCTGGCAGGTGTTTTCCTCTGGTGTCTTCCATCCTCCAACAAGTTTTCTGTGAAGCTGAAATCAGCAGTAAACTCTCCCCTACTCTTCAGGAACTGATTATTACAGTGCTCCTTTATAAAGAGAAGTACTCTAGCCTAGAGGCAAGTTATTGCTCTATTTCATTAATTAATGTTGACAGCAAGGTCTATGTGAAAGCACTCACAAACCAGCTGTATTCTCTCTTACCGCATTTTGTCAAAGGCCATTCTAGCTCTGCCTAAATCTGCTCTCTTATTAATCTTATACATGTAGCAAAAGGCCCTAATACCCCTGCAGTGGCTTTGGCTATAGATTTTAAAAAGGCCTTTGACTTCCTTGAATGGAATTACCTACAAACGGTCCTTGCTCACCTGAGATTTGGGGATAGTTTTTTGGCACCAGGTTTGCTCCCTGTACTCTCAACTTATAGTGAGAGTTCTTACAAGCTTCTTGCTCTCAGGCCTTTTCCCAGGGAACATGCCAAGGTTGTTCCCTCTCCCTTCTCCTTTTTGAGCTGGCTGTAGAACCTCTGTAAGCTGCGATACGCCAACATAATGAGGTTCAAGAAATAAAGGTGGGCCGTAGTGATTGTTCTACTCTTATGTATGCCGATGATCTTTTCATGTTAACGGAGGATCCACATACTTCCCTCCTACCCCTGCTTTCCCTCCTTCATCATTTTACTCAGATTTCTGGTCTACGGGTTAATACCACTAAAACTGAGGTTGTTCCTCTGAATAGCCATTGCTCCTCATCTTTAGTAATTCCCCACAACCTTACATGGGCAGCAGACGGTATTACAAACCTAGGTGTCAAAATTACCCTTGAACTTTCCATGATATGGGAGATTAATCTCCAACCCCTGCTGCTTGCCCTTCAAACTGAGTGTGATCACTGGCAATTATTACAGCTGACCTTAGCTGGGAAAATATCTGCTCTTAAAATATGGTTCACCCCAAAGTTATTTTACTTTTCTCCCACATTCCTCTCTCTTCCCATTAACTGGATTGCTAAGCTCGATAAGATCATTGGCAATTTTCTTTGGGTGCGGAAAGTGCCCGGGTACAACTGGGCTAAGCATAGGGCTCACTGGTCTGAAGGTGGTTGGTGCTTACCCTGGTTTGAAAGTTACCTTTTGGCATTCTGGGCTGCATAAACTCTGCAGCGTTTCTGTCCCTCCTCATCTGAAATGCCTCAGTGGGTGCATACGGAAATTCAGCAGTGTGGATTTAATACCCCGCTCCTCTTTCTATATTCTCCCCTCCCCAAAACTTTAGACTCCAATCCTACAATTGGACCTGCTGTACAATATTGCCATAAACTACATACCAAGTTGTGGATGGCTCCTACCCCAGTTCAGTTCATGGCTCTATGGGGGAACCTTAGCATACAGGTGGGATGTAAGCCCCTTGTCTAGCCTTCATGGGAAAAAAGAGGTATCCACCTCCTAAAAGTTCTCTTGGCACCACATAAGCAGGTCATAAACACCTTTCAAGCCTTGCAAACCCATTGGGGTTTTCCACGTTCTGACTTTTGGAAGTACCTCCAAATTCTGAGTGCCTTGCGGCTAGTAATAAAGGGCATTGTGTGCTGCCTCCTTATCTGACATTGTTTCTCATTGGCTATCCCATTTGACAGGATTGGCAGGGCAGATCTATTCTTCTGTTAGAGATGCCCTGCCATCTCAATTGCTACTATCTCAGGCTGCCTGGGACAAAATGTTGCAAACTAATATAACTGAACAGGACTGGAAATCCTGTTGGATTTTTGGTCACAGGGCATTTAAAGATACCAAGAGTACTGTAGGTTAATTTGGAATAATATTTTATATTCCTGCTATAGGACCTCTCAAATCCTGTACCAGGTGAAGCTTATATTCTCAGACTCCTGTTGGCATTGTGGCTCACCCGGTGGGGACCTCCCCCACATCTTTTGGACATGCCCCTCTGTCCTGCTATTCTGGCAACAAGTTCATCAATTTGCCACTATGATCCTCCATAAATGACTTCCCTATTCAGGCTCTCTGTTTTTACTGGAGCATACATCAGAGGCTTCACATGTCACTTTTTTTGAACATAGATGGCATGCCTTGCTATGTAATCAAGCGAAAAAGCTCCTTCTCATGAAATGGTGCACTGCCATCCTCCCTTCCTTTTGAGGACTTCTTGATAATCAAACTCATTTAGCTACCCTTGGTTGCCTGTGCCATCTGGCCTCTAACTCATTAGAAGCATATTACAAATGTTGGAGTTCATATCTTTGGCTTCTCCATTCTAAAACTGGTATGGCATAATAGCAGCGGGCTAATTGCTAGCCCCTTGTCTGTGCTATATTACTTCTCCTGTTTAGTTTTTCTTTCCACTCATACTTAACCTACTGTATCTGTCTCCTGTACCTATATATTGTTCTTCTGTTAGTGCTGCTTACTGTTTAATGTTGTTCACTGTTGAAAGTTATGTTCCTTTAGGTGTAGTTACATTTTCTAATGGCATTTTTACATACAAACATACAAAATTGCCAGCAGATAAAGGTCTTATGGTCCATCAAGTCTGCTTGATTGTGCAGCTAGCAACCCTTATACTGCAGCTGTTCCTCCTTCCCCTCTGCTCTCCCCTCCAGTGACCCTTCCCCTTACCCTGTCCCATCCCCTTTTGAAGTAGCCCACTGTTCTACAAGATACCACGTCCTCTGGCAATGCATTCCACCCAGACACCATCCTCTCCATAAAAAAGTGTCTCCTCATTTTCCTCCTGAATCTTCCCCCTTCCAATCTCAGGTTGTGCCCTTGAGCGTCCCTCCCTCTTCTTTATTTGAAAATCCCCTCAGTGCCCATCTTATTTATTCCTTCATGTACTTGAAGGTTTCAATCATGTCCCCTATCCTCCTCTTCTCCATGGGTGCATGTTCATCTTCCTCAGCCTGCTCTCGTAGGGCAAGTCCCCTAGCCCCTGGATCATTTTTGTTTGCCCTGCACTGCACCTCCAGTAACCTAATGTCCTTCTTCAGGTACAGTCACCAGAACTGCACACAGTACTCCAGGTGAGGTCTAACCAGTGACCTGTATAGTGGCAGGATCACCTGCCCTCCTAAGTATATGCCTCTGGCAATACAACTCAGCATCCTGTTGGCCTTCACAACTGCCTTTGTACACTGTGCTGAGTTGTTCATTGCTCCTGTTATGATCACCCTCACATCCTTCTCCTCTTCTGTCTTGGCTAGTTGAATCCCCCTAGCTGGTAGCTCCTCCTTGGGTTTTTGCACCGATATATAGCACCTTGCATTTCTTGGCATTGAACCTAAGCTGCTAAGTGTCGACCAGACCTCCGATTTTGCCAGATCATCTTACAACCCTGTCACACTTCTATGTCATCCACTAATCCTCCCATCTTGGTGTCGTCTGCAAGTTATATTTGAGATAATGAGGTCTGAATTTGTTTGACGCTACAATCATATCCATGCATGTTGATTTTAACTATTTCTGTAATAATGCTATTAATGTATTACATCTGCAGATATTACCTCTGCTGTTTTGTTGGTCTGTTGGTGTATGTTTGAAAATGTTAATAAAAATGGTTCAACTGAGAAAAACTCACACCACAGACAGAACCACAGCACTGCAGTACCCAGTACTGACTGTAAACCCCACCAGCACACAAACGACACACCAACATCACGGCAGTGTCTGTCTCCCACCCCAACCCCAACCCAGGATGCATGAACAGTCCTTGGCTAGTACTTATACCCCCACTCCACAGAGAAACTGGACAACACAGCAGCATCAGTACCACACACCAGAGACATAAGTACAACATGACAGTACCCAGTAGTGACTGTACCCCCAGCACACTCCAACAGCATGACAGTGGCTGTCAACAAAACCTACCCTAACCCAAAACACACTGACAGTCCCTATCCAGTACCTATACACCCACCAATGGACAAACTGACAGCAAAGCAGTGTCTGCACCCACACGTAGACAGAAACACAAGACAGACCATATGTAGTGGCTGTACAACCCCTAGCACACACCAACAGTACAGCAGTATCTGTTTTCCACCACACACCCCAATCCAAGACACACCAACAGTCCCTATCTAGTATCTATACCCCCACTCCACAGTCAAACTGACAGCACAACAGTATTTGTACCCCGCAGCATGGCAGTACCTGGTAGTGACTGTAACCCCCCCACCCCATGACATGCTAACATCACAACAGTGTCTCTCAGTCTGACAGTAACTGCACACTATCACACCACTATCCCACCCCCTCCAAGTCAAAAAAGATCAACAGTGCCTAACATGAAACCAGTCCCTGGCAGTGTATCTGCCCCAATTCCACAGATAAAATGACAGCATGACAGTATCTGTGCCCCCACACCACAGACAGAACCATGGCATCAATACGTGGTAGTGGCTATAACCCCCCCCCACTACCACACAAATGACATATCAGTTTCACAGCAGTGTCTGTCTTCCATTCACCAGCCCAGAACGAACAAACAAACAGTCCCAATCGAGTACACCCACTCAACGGACAAACAGATAACATGGCAGTGTCTGTACCCCACACCACAGACAGCACCACAGCATGGCAGCACCTGGTAGTGACTGTATAACCCCCACCACCATTACACAAATAATATACTGGTATCACAGCAGTGTCTGTCTCCACCCCAACTCCCAACCCAGAATATACCAACACTCTACCTGGTACCTATGCACCCACTCAACAAACTGACAGCATGATAGTATCTGTACCCCACACCACAGACAGACCCACAACACGGACGTACCTGGTAGTGACCATACAACCCACACCCAGCTCACATCAACAGCACCACAGTGTCTGTCTCCCACTACCTACCCCCAATGCAGGACACACCGACAGTCGCTATCTAGTACATATACCACCACTCCATGGACAAACTGGCAGAACAACAGCATTTGTATCGCACACCACAGACCGAACCACAGCATGGCAAAATCTGGTAGTGAATATACATCCTCCCCCAGCACACACCAATAGCATAACAGTGGCTGTTATAAAAGCCCAACCTCAACCCATGACACACAAACAGTCCCTATCTAGTACCTATACTCCCTCCATGGACAAACAGACAGCACAACAGTATCTGTACCCCACCACAGACAGAACCACAGCACGGCAGTACCTGGCAATGACTATGCAACTCTTCCCAGAAAGCGTCAACAGCATGGCAGTGTCTGTCTACCACTACCACCCACGCAAGCCCAGGACACACCGACAGTCCCTATCTAGTACCTGCACACCCACTCCACAGCAAAACTGACAGCATGACAGTATATGTAACCCACACAACAGACAGAACCACAGTGTGAATTGCCTGGTAGTGACTGTACACCCCTTCACACACAAATGACACAACATCATGGCAGTGCTCTCAATTTGAAAGTGACTGAACACTATCACACCACCATTCTTCCCTCACCCACATTGCATAACAACCAACAGTGTCTGGCAGATCAGTCCATGTCAATGTATCTACCCCACCACCCAGACCCACTTATGGCATGCCAGTGCCTGTAACACACCTCATAGACACAACAGCATTGCAGTGGCTGTATACCCCCAACACACACCAATGGAATGCAGTACCTCTCTCAACTGTCTCCACCCACCCAGGACACACTGACAGATCCTTTCTTGCGCCCATACCTTCTACCTTATACCCAACAAGTAGCAACTGGGATCGAGGGAGCACAATTAGGAACTGAATCCTCCCCCTTGACTGACCGACAATCTCTGCACAGCTCGGCTCTTGAACTTTAACGTGAACTGTGAAGGTAATACATTATTCTCATTTTTTTACCTGAAAAGCTATATAGCCTTAGTTTAAAAGCATTTTACCTGCAATCGCTTGCTGACCAGATGATAAGCTGCTTAGTCTGAATTTTAAAAACTATTTTACCATCAAAGTTTGCTGATCTGTTTTAATTGAAGCCACTGATCTAATTCTCCCTGCTTGAATTTTCTCTCGCCCTCCCCCCACCTCATCACTCACCCTTCCCCCCGCCCCATCACTCTTTTAAATAGTCCTGTTGCCCATAAGGCTCCACCCAATGGTACTAATCCAAAACCTAATAGTAACATGTTCTTCTTAGAGGTGCTTGACATTGGGGATTGCTAGCATAGAGCAGGAGATACACTCCAACGTTATTATTTTATTCCCAATTGTACTAAGCTAAAACTCTATAGTTAAAATCTGAATATTCTTAAATAGATGCTAGTCCTTGAAATTACTGTCTCTGACAGCATGGAGCAGGAGGTACACTAAAAATCTATAGCCGCTTTACTAAGCTGTACAGACCTCGAGAATTGCTATTGTTACTACTGTACTCTTGTTCCTTGACCTGCTGTGACCATACCTGATTTTTCTTCTCTTAGCTGATTCATCTATAAGCACTAACATGTATCAGGGTGTGGTGCTGACTTGTGCTTACATACTAGTGGTGCTGTGCACCGACCGGTTGCTGCTTAATTTTAGGCAGGGCACCGGACAGCCCACTGGTCCTCTGTATGTACATTCTTTGTGTGTTTCCCACCAGGACAGCCTTAACTCTACCCTAATCACCTTACATGGATTTAGAAAAGGGGGGAACTGCTATATGGTTATGGCATTCTTAAGAGTCCAGAAATGCCAGATCTTCCTCTTCCCCCCAGGGTCGTTCCTGAAAATCCTGTTGATTATAAAGTAGTCACTACTGAGGATATTGAATGGAATCCAGATCCTCCATGTACAAATGTTCCAACAGTATCACCCTCCATGTCAAGCTGGGCTAATGCTAAAGGCTTGAAACTAGGCCATATGAACATAAACAGTCTCAGACTCAAGATGCATGAACTTGAAGCATGGATAAACTGGTATTCCCTTATATAATTGCCATTTCTGACACCTGGCTTAAACCCAATATTTAAATGCATGAGGCTGAGCTCCAGGAGTTTAAGTCCTTTGGCACGACAGACGTGGACAGGAGGGTGGTGGAACTTTCATCCATGTGCATGCCTCCTTAAATGCTTCCTGGTGGCAACACCAGACCCTCACCAAACCCGGATAAAGAGACTGTATTCGTCAAATTACTGTTAGAAGGGACTTAGCCCCTATTGATAGGCTATGTCTACAACCCACCTAAGATTGCAAAAGACGCCTTAAAGACCCTTATGGCGACAATCCCTGGTCTACCTCCATGGGAGAAAATAATCCTGGGTGACTTCAACCTCCATTGGGGTCAGCACACCAATGACTTAAATTCCAGTTTACAAGAGGCAAATCTGACCCAATTAATCTGTGAACCTACAAGGCTGAACGTTAAGTCAAGAAAGCACACTACATTGGACTGGATCCTCGCCTCAACCCCAGTAGATTTAAATTGGTTGACACTTGCATACAAACATATAAACATATGAAAAATCCAAGCGAAGCAGCCCTATATGGTCTAGTGAGCCTGCTCCAATGTGCAGCTAGCCCCTCAACCTGCATGCCCCACCCTCCACCCTCTCTTCATCATAACACCCCCTTACCCTGTCCCAACCTCTTAAAGCTACCCACCGTCTCGACAGAAAACCACCACCTCGGGCAGAGTATTCCACCAGTCCACCATCCTTTCTGTGAAACAAATGTCTCCTGATTTCCTTCCTGAATCTTGCCTCCTCCAACCTCAGCTGATGCCATCTCGTATCCCTCCTTCTTCTAAGCTGGAAAATCCTTATGTATTAACCTTATTTATCCCCTTCAGGTATTTAAAGGTTTCAATTGTATTTCCCTATTCCTCCTCTCCTCCAGGAGTACATGTTCAGCTCACCCAATCTATCCTTGTAGGACTTTCCTCCA
This sequence comes from Neoceratodus forsteri, assembly GCA_016271365.2. Taxonomy (NCBI): domain Eukaryota; kingdom Metazoa; phylum Chordata; order Ceratodontiformes; family Ceratodontidae; genus Neoceratodus; species Neoceratodus forsteri. The sequence goes on along the minus strand of CM057452.1, from coordinate 977,228,869 downwards.
ATCCTTGATCATCTTTGTCACCCTCCGTTGCACCCCTCCAACAATTTGATATCCTTCTTCAGGAAGGGTGCCAGTACTGCATGCAGTACTCAGATGAGCCTGACCAGGGACATGTACAGGGAAGGATCACCTCCCTATTCCTGGAGAGATTCCCTCGCTGTATATCCTAGCATCCTATTGGCCTTACTGCCATCTTCCTGCACTGAGCTGAGCTGTTCATGCTGCCTGTTATAACTACTCTCCAATCCTTTTCCTCCTCTATACTTTAGCTGCACTCCTCCCAGCTGATAGCTCCTTCCTGATTCTCGCTCCAAAGTACAGCAGCTTGCACTTCTTGGCATTGAACCCCAGCTGCCATGTTTCTGACCACTCCTATAGTTTGGTCAGGTCTTCCTTGCAGCCCCTTCTACCCTTCGATGTCATCTACCACCGCTCCCATCGTTGTATCATCAGAGAACAGACTAATCCTACTCCAGACCCCGTGTGAGATATCAGCTATGAATATCTTAAACAGCACTGGCCCCAGTACCGATTCCTGTGGCACTCCACTCGTCACCTCCCTCAGTGATGACAGTTCCCTCCCACCACCACCCTCTGCAGCCTTCCATTCACTGGTTGATGATCCATCTGACCATCTTTGTTCCCACCCCTATGTATTCCAGCTTCGCCAACAGCCTCCCATGCGGCACAGAATCAAAGGCCTTGCTGAAGTCCAAATATAGGACATACACCGTATGGCCTGTGTCTAATTCCTGGTCACCCAATCATAAAACTCAGTTAGATTTGTGTGGCAGGATCTGCCCAAAAAACACATGTGTGACCTCCTGCATACCAATGTCCTCCAAGAAGGTAACCAGCCTCTCCTTTAGGATTGTCTCCATGAGTTTCCCCACAATTGATGTGAGGCTCACTGGCTGGCTGTAGTTGTCTGGCTCGTTCCTGGGGCCACTTTTGTGAATGGGCACCACATGGGCCATCCTCCAGTCTTGTGATACACATCCTGTGTCCAGGGAGGAATTGAACAGGTCAGTCAGTGGTCCCGCCCAGGATCTCCGCTAGCTCCCTGAGTACCCTAGGGTGAATGCCATCAGGTCCCAGTGCCTTGTCCACCTTTAGTGCCCTCAGTCTTTCCATAGCCCTGTCTTAATAATAATAATAATCTTTATTTATAGGCGCCTTTCAATTGTCTCTCTGCAATCCCTATGTCAGTCACCCTCTCTCCCCACTACCCACTGTACCTGTCCTTGGGGTATCTGCCCCTTTTCTCCTCCATGAACACAGAACAGAAGTATTCATTTAATGCCTCTGCCTGGTCCTCCTTCTCCACCCACCTCCGTCCTTCCTAATCCTCACAATCTGGTCTTTGTTCTTCCTTCCTTCTCTAATGTATCTGAAGAAGTCCTTCTGTCCTTCCTTAATAACCTGTGCCAGTCTCCATTCTCTTGAGGCCTTTGCCACTCTGACCAGCCTAGTAACCTCCCTGGACTTCTTTGTATACTCATCCTTATCAAACCCCCGATTTCTCCAGTTTCTGAAATTCCTTTCTTTTCGCCCTTACCCCCTCCATCACCTTGTTTGTCAACCAGCTAGGCTTCTTGCCTTCCTTCTTACTCCGTGTCTTTGTACACATCCCAGTGGCCTCCTTCAACCTTCTTTTAATAATATCCACTTTTGACTAGCATCCATATCTTGATGAATACGTGCCAGATACTTACCCAAAATTTCCCCATCCTATTAAAGTCTTCCCTTTAAAATCAATCATCCTGGTCCCCATACCCCATGTTTCCTACTTATACTGAGCGTGAACCACACCGAGTGGTGGTCACTCCCAGCCAGAGGGTCCTCCACCCCAGATCCCTTATAGCCTCCCATTTTGAAAGTACCAGGTCCAGAGTCCTCTCCCATCTAGTCACCTCATGTACCAGTTGTACCAGGAAGCTGTCCTGAAGTGCCTCTTGTAGACCTGCTCCCTCACGCTCATGGTGGCTGGAGTGCTCCAATCCACCTCAGGTAGGTTAAAGTCCCCCACCACCACTGTGTTCCCTTCCTACAGACCTTTCTGATTTGCTCAACTAGCCTCTCTGTCCAGGTCCTCCCATTGTGCTGGGGGTCTGTATACTACCCCCTTCCTCAGTGCCCTACCTCTCGAGTCATGAAACTGCATCTATAGGGCCTCTGTTCTGCCTTGCTTCCCCTCCTCCCTTATACAATTTATCCCTTCTCATACATAGATTGCCATGCCCCCCTTTTCCTTTTAGCCCTATCCTTCCTGAATATTCTGTACCCTGGAATCATCAAAGCCAGTCCTGGTACTGGGTAGCCCATGTTTCTGTGATGGCCGCAATGTCCACCCTCTCACTGCCAAGAGAGCCTGCAACTCAGCTGACTTATTACCTAGGCTCCTTGCATTCAACGTGACCACCCTCCACCCCATTTCCTTCCTTGTCTTACCATGAGTTGCCCCCTTCCCCTCCGTGCTTCTACCCTGACTCCTCCCCGTTATCTTGGGGGGGAAGCTCGTTGGGCACCCCTCTCTGGGTTCCCTGTCTATCAGCTGTCGACTTGCCATCCCCACTTAGTTTAAACTCACCTTTGCTGATATGTACCCCTCTATCCCCTGCTTTAATATTCCCTTCCCCTCTGCACTCAAGTGTAGCCTGTCTCCTGTGTATAGATCGCTGTTGTCCCAAGTTCCTCCCCAGTCCTCTGCTAACTTGTAACCCCTGGATCGACACCACTCCCCCAGCAATGTGTTGAACTCTCTAATCCTCCCTTTTCTCACCATACTGGCACATGGCACTGGGAGCACTTCTGAGAAGGCCACCAATTCTCCCAGCTCCTCACACTCCCTTTGCAGATCCTCGAACCTCTAACTCACCACCTCCACCATCTCTCCCACCAGGTCGTTCGTACCCACGTGCACCACAAGATGCAGTTTCCTCCTGCCCCTCCTTGAGCACTTCAGAATTGACTGCCCCGCCCGGCCTGCCATTAACCCAGGTATAGACTCCACTCATATTTGACTGTGCCTTTCCCCCTTACTGCTCCATCTTATCCCTTTTAGTATGGAATCCCCCAGCACTAGTATCCCCTAATCATTCCTCGCTCCTGCCCCCACCCTGCTACCAAGGTATCTATTTCTGGAGTCCACCACCTTTAGCTCTGCCCTTCCCCCATAGCTCCCTGTCCCCACCCCTGACCTGTCCCTCCCCCACCCTGCTCTTTCACTATCCTCCACAACTCCCCATCCTCACTGGCTCCCCACCCCTCTGCATTTCACAACCTCTCCCCATCCCTGTTCCCTCTCCTTCCTCACTGCTCCCTTCAACCACCCTTCTCCCCATGTCCCTTTACCCTTGGCTTCTCCTCCTACCTACCTCTGTCCCTTGTGCCTTTCCCACCCTCCCCTTTCCTGCCCCTCCTGGTGATCCTTTCCTCCTCCTCCTCCTCCCCAATGGTACCAGAAGCACAAACCTATTTCTGCCCCCACTGCCTTACTGTGGTCGGCTCTTCCTCCTGCCCTGCGGCCCTCCCTACAGTGCCTGATATCCAGTTCAGTTTGCTCCCACACCACCCCTCCTGACCCGATGTTCCTTCATGTGTTCCCCATGCTACCCTCTTGCCCCAGCTGTTCCTGGTCTCCAGTTGGTTTGTCTCGCACTCAACCCCTCTCGAACTGATGTTCTTCCCATGTGGTTTCCCATGTTACCCTCTTGGGGTGACCCTGTTGCCCCAGTAGCCACCCGCCCATCCTCTCCAACTCCCTACCCAGCCACAGCATCTCCTCCTTGAGCCTTCTCAGCTTGTGACAAATTGGAAACCCCCAAACTTCCACAAATGTTCATCCAAACCACCACCCCACATCCATTACAGTCCACTATTCTACCTAGATTTAGTCAGAATTTAACTAACAGGAAAGGACAGTACCAAAAGGAATACAGTACTACCAATACTTTTTTACAACCAGTACTATTTGTACATTTTTAATTAGTCCTGCCCCCAAGAATAACTTACAGGACAGTAAAAGAAAAGAATACAGTATCACCTATTACTTGCCTGCCTACAATACCTTACCTACTAAATGACTCACAACTACAAAAACAGTGTCCTATGCCAAAATACAACTTAAGATGCTCTTACAAAAAATGTCATATGCCAACATACACTTTAAGATGCCCCACTCATGCCCTCCCTCTCTATATACAAAGTAGTGCCAGACAGACTCATCACCTGCATTCAGCCTGAGTCCCCGATGTCCAAGTAGTGTTCTGCTCCTTCCTGGTCCACTCCTGTGTACATGCCATCCCCTAGAAGGTGACGCCTTCTGTTGCTCTCCAGCCCCTGGCTCTTTGCTGCTCCATTTTCAGACTCCCTAAGTGACCATGCCCCTATATTCGACATCTGGAAAAATGACCGTCCCACCTCTCCACCCAGAATTTTTGGGGCATGGGATTATTCCAGCTTCGATACATGTTTCTTCCTCGCTACGCTATCGGCAGTGAACTGGGCCCAAATCAAGCTAGCTCCCAAGTCTAGATATAGCCCTTGAATTTTTTATCAATAACTTCCTCTTGGCTGCCAATAAACATGCCCCCTTAAAACAAATTAGAGTCAAGGGACAGCACTCGAGGTGGCTGACCCGAGATCTGAAAAAAACAAATGAGGGTGAGAGATAGGGCATGGGGTAGATTCAAGTCCCCAAATCTGATCAAGGATTGGGTGAACTATAGAGAACTTGGAAAAAGATGTAAAAAGGAGCTAAAATCTACAAAGAAAATACCTCCAGAATCTACAAAACCAAAAACCTTTCTGACCCTAAAACATTTTGATCCCAAATTAATACTCTCTTCAAGGGTAACACCAGCCATGAAAAATGTGATATTGTAGCAAACAGTGTCTGCCATATTAACCATCAAAACTCTGCTAATGCATTCAATGTATTTCTCACAGACCTGGACAAATTTAAAAGTAATCCATCTTGGTCACTCCTAGCCCCAGGATTGTTTAGTGGACCCTCCCCATCTCCTAATTTTCATTTCAAGCTAGCAACTAAATCCAAGGTCCTAAAATTACTAAAGAAAATTAAATCCTCAGGTTCTGCTGGATATGACAAACTGGAGCCCAGGCTTCTCAGAACCGCAGCCCATGTCATTGCCTCCCCATCACTTGGCTTTCAATAGTTCACTCCTCAAAGGTAAAGTCTCTGCAGTGTGAAACGTTGCCCTGGTTACTCCCTTTCCTAAAGGTGGGGCTAGGGAGCTTGTTGAGAATTATAGACCAATATCCATCCTCTACACTCTAAGCAAATTATTAGGCAGGATTGTGTATCAGCAGGTCCTAGACTACTGTACATTGAGTAGCACACTCTAACAGCAGAGCAACATGGTTTTAGAAAAAAAATCATGATACTGACACAGCTCTGATTAGCCTCACCACAGATATCTTCTCGACCTTGGATAATGGCCTACAAACTGGTGCAGTCTTTATAGATCTCACCAAAGCCTTTGACTTGGTGAACCATCAGCTGCTAATCATGAATTTGATATCCCTTGGTCTAGAATAGTCTGTCAGTACAGTGGTTCACGGATTACCTTGAAGGGAGGTCACAAATCATCAGATGGCATGGTGCTAACTCTGACAGACATCCCATCATGGATGGGACCACTCCTATTTTCCCTATTTATTAATAACACGCCTCAACACTGTGGAGGGACCAAGGTAATCCTGTATGCGGACAACGCTGTACTTTATAGATCCTCCTGCAATGCTGTCCAACTGAACCACTTACTTGGTCAAGACCTCATATCACTTGAGAATTGGTTTAATAACCATAAATTAGTTCTTAATGAAAAAAAGACCAAGGCCATATTATTTGGCCCTAAAAGCTTAGGCTCACACAGGTCACATTTATTGTCCCAAACTCTCTCCAATGGTTCAGAGATTGAGGTGGTTAACTGTATCAAATATTGACCAAGACACTCAACCAAAGTTATGTCTCCTGTACTGCCTGAGCCCATTCCTTACTCAGGATTCAAAACTCAAGATAGCCACTGGTATGCTCCTACCCACTTGCCATATGGATCTCCTATACTACATTTGGTAAGAAGCTCCGAGATGCAAAGGCTGAGAACCCTCTAACACAGGGTAGGATGCTTCACTGCAGGGGCCCCACTGCTGGAGCATCACTACAGGGTACTACTATCGCTAAATTAGCCTTCTCTCGAAGGCAGATTAGTGAATCCCACTTTGTCCCTTGCCTTTTCACTCCAGCAAAGTAGCACTCACCCTAACCTAAGTAATATGATAGCGGTTAAACAGAATGGAAGAACTCTAAGGACCTCTGGTCACCAGTTTCTCCAAGTCTCAAGGGTAAGAACTTCTCAAGGACTCCAATCTTTTGCTGCTTTCATCCCATCCATCTGGAACGATCTCCCTAGTAGTCTCCAAGAACGTACCTCGTTTAGGGGTTTTAAGAAAGATCTTAAGAATCACCTTCTGGAGCTGAACCAATGTACTTGCTACCATTGAGATGCAGCTGACATTGTGAGGGGAAATCTCAGACAGCCATGCTGTTTTTTTTTTATCTGAAACTGACATACCCATTTTGGGGATCCTTTATCTGAATACTTTTGTTTCTTCAATATGTATTGTTTCTCATGTTGCTGTTAACTGTACTTAACCTGACCGCTGTACCCTTAATTTGTGCCGTGTATCTGTATTGATTGTACTGTACTATATGGATATGAGATGGTATTATTGTTGTTGTTGTTGGGATTTATATAATTAATCCCAGGTAGCCTCAAAACAGGATTTTGTGGTCTCAGTGGGCCCACTCAGTCACCAAAATGTAAATAAATTATAGACAAATTGAATGCACAACAGTACCTTTAAACCACCCCACAGACACGTGAACAGCAGTCCAAGGTAATGTTTCTATAACACCTACACTCTAGAATACTATATAACAATTGATGTGCACAACAACTAAAACATGACCATAACTTGAACTTTTTTCATTTTACAAACGTAACACAACTTCACATCAATAAGTGACAGATACTGTACCAAAACAATAAAAAGCCGTTTGAAGTCATATTATGCATTATGCATACCATTCATTGACAGTGCCATGTGTTAATCTGCCATCAATTCCAATCAGTCTCATCCTCTCCCGAGCTTGCAGAATCATTGGAGGAGATTGTTTCAGGTACTGCTGCGCTGCCTCTCATAAGAGGCTCAAACCTACAGAATATGGCCAGATTAATAATGTAGGATCCAGATCAAGGTCTGGGTCATTGAACCTGGGACTGCCTCCAGCCATGTCTACGTGCAGTCTCAGCACTAACCCTCTACAGCACTGGCTCCTAGCCACACCCTGCTGCTCCGGTGATGTCACTGGTGAGTGTTCTGAGTGGCAGCTCTTTAGCAGGAAAGCACAGCTTAGTGCAAAATGTGAAATATGAAAAAGTTATTTTTAAGTTAAATAATGCTAACAATGTAAGAAATTGAACTATTGCAGACATATTAACACTGCTGGCAACCTGGGCATGTATAAAGACTAAATAGAAATGAAATATAGTATGACAGGGGTTTAAGTAACCTTTAACTGAGCTTTCTGGGGCCCTAGGTATATAAAAATTAATGGGTCACCCTAAGTCTGAATTAGGACTTTGGCTGAAAAAGTACCATTGTTAAAGCACATGGTGAGGAGGGTTGCTGAATTCTTCTGTGAGAGCTGAGGTGACTGCTTATTTTGGCTCATTATAGTTACACATGAGACTCCCCTTTCCAAATCCCATTTCTAGCAGTTCAGTGGCAACTAGTCAGCCTTAGCATCTTCGGTTTAGTAACACACACTGCAGCCTTCCATATTCACTTGGCTCATGTGTAGTCTATTTCAACATGGAGACTGACAAATGTGCCAAATTACAATTCATGACTTTGCAGTGCAGACTCCAGTCCACTTGAAAGAAGCTGAAGATCGGTCTCCAAAACCAATTTCATTTGTGACCCAAGTAGAGATTTAGGCCTCCAATGGTGACAGGGCAATGTCTTAAACAGTAGGCTGCCCAGATTCCCACCTCCCATTATTCTTAATGACATCAACCATTGATTATTGAATGGCATTTATACATGCTGTTCCTTCCTTGTGGTGCTACCAGAATGTCTCTTGAGTGCTGCGTAGATTGGGTCATCCATCTTCTTATCCAACAGCTGTGCTAATTAATTTTGCAGCCTTTAAAAGAAAAGGGCCCTTACTTTTAGCAACTAATGGAAATACAGAATGATCATAACAAATGATATTTTATACTGTTCATCATTAATTGGCTTTCATTCCTCAGCTTCTGAGCTCTGGGATCAGCTTGCTAAAATTTACATAAACCAAACAATTCCTCACCTCTAAAAGATTAATGACATGAATGCCATAAATTGTAAAGATGCTAATATACTTTTAATTAAATGTTTTATCATGTTTGCATTACTTGTCAAGAAAAGCCTAACTGAGGTGTTGGGTATGTAAAGTTGAGGAGTTGCACATGATCACCGCTATACATACTGTAACACCATCAGGCAGAGGTTAGATTGTGCAGTGCATTGTCATGGCCCTGTGTACCACACCTCTGATCCAGGCCAAATGCCACGCAATCTATCCATAGACTTCTGCAGTGTGTAAAAAAAGGCTTCAACATTTTCAAAGCTGCGTTCTGTATGAGACATAATATCCATGCATGCATGCATGCTGGGGTGAGGAGCTAGTCGTGGACATGAATGCCTGTACAATAAGAAAACTTAAATTGTTTCTTGTAAATGATGTTCAGCTATTTGGTATGATATTAAGCCACTGTTTTTTTGTCTGACAGCACTTACATGCCTCTGGAGAATGTTATTAATATTTTACTCACCTTAAATGTATAGTTGTAGAAAGGGACGGATGTTATTTATCAAGCTGAAGTTTTTTTTTTGCATAGTATGTTTCTACAAGGCAAGACAAGGCAGTTGTTTTTTTATAAAGCGCTCTTTTCTGAGTGATCAGGGTGCTGTACATAATTAAAAGCAAACATATCCCATAAAAGAGGAAAACATAATAAGAAATAAATACATCACAACAACAACAAAAATGGAAAGGGACCTGGGGGTAATCATATCAGGTGACCTTAAGGTTGGCAAGAAATGTGAGATGGCAGTAGGGAGGGCTGGGGGATATTGGGGTGTATAGAGAGAGGCATCACCAGCAGAAAACAGGAAGTTGTTATTCCCCTGTACAGACAGTTGGTGAGACCCCATCAGGAGTACTGCGTCCAGTTCTGGAGACCCCATCTCCGCAAGGACATAGACAGGCTGGAGGTAGTCCAGAGGAGGGCAACTAAAATAGTGCAGGGTCTGGAATAGAAGCCATATGAGAGAGACTAAAGGAGCTTAATATGTATACCCTTGAAGAAAGGAGGAAGAAGGGGATATGATAGAAACTTTTAAGTACCTCAGTTGAATCAACAAAGTCCAAGAGGGTAGCATCTTTCAGAAAAAGAGATGTGCAAGAACAAGGGGACACAATTTGAAGATGGGGGGAATGGCTCAGGGGCAATGTGAGGAAGTATTTTTTTCACAGAGAGGGTGGTGGATGCATGGAACAGCTTTCCTCAGGAGGTTGTGGGGTCTAAAACTGTGGAAGAATTCAAGAATGCATGGGACAGACATAAGGCAATTTTTGTGGGGGTAGGAAGAAATGGGCTTTTGGTTAACTAGGATCTGCAGCTTATCCTGTAGGTAGGGGAATGGGAAGACTAGGTGGGCCAAGTGGTCCTTATCTGCTGTCAAAGTCTATGTTTCTATGTTTTACAACCATTTAAAATACCTGAACTGCTATTCATCTGAATACATGCTAGCTGGGGAAGGCCTGATCAAATAAATATGTTTTAAGTAATATTTTAAAGGCCTCCACCATGCCAGTAGAGTGGATTCTCCCAAGAGGAAGTTCTACAGCATTGGAGCTGCCACTTCAAAAGCTCTGTCCCCTGATTTTCTCAAATGGGAGGAGGGCACAGCAAGTAGGCCAGCACTGGAGGAGCAGAGGGGTCAGGTTGGAAGATAAGAAACCAGCAGATCTTTCAAGTAGTCAGGTCCCAAACCAGACAGAGCCTTGTATGTTGAAAAGCATATCTTAGAATGGTCCCTTCAAGAAGTTCTTATCACCAGTGGAGCTGCAGCATTCTGGAGCAATTACAAGTGTCACATTAAACTTTCCAATAGCCCTAAGTACAGAGTGTTACAGTAATCCAACCTAGAGATTACGAAAGCATGAAAGATCATCACCAGGTCAGTACGAGCCAGGTGTATGTTGATCTAATGATGTTTCAAAGATGATAAAAGCCAGATTGGACCACCGTTGACACCTGCTGGTCTAGTGTCAGCCTGCCATCCAAAATAACCCCAAGATTCTTAACTACTTCAATAGCAACCAGAGGTCATTCACCCCACACCAGGAAGGGCCCGCATCTTTCATTGCCGCTGTACTCCATTGATTCGGGTCAATCAACATGACCTTTGTCTTCCCTCGGTTGAGACAAAACTAGTTTGAGGCCATCCAGTTGTTTATCTTGGCAAGACATCGCCCCAACACCGAAGCTGCATGATCCCCACCAGGAGAGCGAGGCAAGTGCAGCTGAGTATCATCTGCATAGCAGATATAAGGATTTAATCCTTCTGTATTTGCATTTGCATAAAATTTAATAAAAAAACAACACAGAAAGTAGCAAATTGCATGGTTCATTGGGTGTTTTACACAGTTATGGAGGAATAACCATGTGGTAGCTCTACATTCTGACTGGCTAAGAGGACTCCTGTACTATCCTAATTTATTCTATGCACTTTTCCCAGTATTTGTGAGAAAAGGAGGGATTTTGCAACACAGAGCCACAGATTACAGCACAATTAGACCCTCTGACTGGCAGAAGATTTTCTGTTTCTGCCCCGATTTAAGGAGGTATTCCAGTCACATGTAACAATATCACGTCAGCAAATCCCAGTTTCGCAATAATCCAAAATATATTTGAACTTCCAGCTAGTCTCTTCTTTAAAAATAAGACATGCACATCAAAATATGGTCCTTGTCCTTCAGTGTTAAGTTTGTCCTGATGCTATTCAAGAGCTGAGGTCATTATTCTCTGCTTTTGCAATCAGGCAGTTTCAAAGAAACAGATTGTGATGGCGCATAAAGTAGGGTTGTTGTAAAAAAATTCTCAGGTGAAGTATTCGCAAAGTGGCCACGTCACAGATTTTTATGGCTGTGGGCGGAGCCTACAGCCATCTTGCTATCTATAGCTGGAAAATGGAGCATCGTGGAACACATGTTTTGGACTTTTCAATGTATCCTTCCATGCCAACTGAAATAAAATATTCCCTTCTTTCTGCTAAGAATGTTGGAGACATAACTCCAAGCTGCTTATCAGGTGCCATTAGGAAACTGATACAGCTTGTTAAATATTTGTTAAATATTCATTGCCTATTAAACTGGAGATTTGCACATTTAAATACTTAGCATTTAAACAGCTTCTTGATACTTGTTTAACTTGGGAATGTATTGTCTTTCAAGAAAGATTCATACCTCATAAATGTCACCCTTTCGGCAAATCTATGATTTACACTGTTTTTTTTAACCTCAACAGAGACTATCTGATGAGCAGTCTCAGACATATGCCAGGTCTTCAGTGAACTGCTTAGACTATATATGTAGCAATCAGAAGTAATTTTCTACTATGCTTTTTGGGAAAAAATATATTGAGCTACAGGAAACACACACACACACACACACACACTCTGTACACATCATCCTCATGGCCACAGCATTCAAAATAAATATTGCATTCTAATATGCTATAAAGAAACTGTTTATGTCAGTTAACACAGCGAAGTTCAGTTTAGAGGTGATTTCCTTTTAATATTCCTTATCCTATATTTTGTACACACAGACACAGACACACACACACACTAACACGAAACATCATCCTCATGGTCATAATACTGGCTGGGCAGCCTGTGTCCAAGTCCCAGATGAGACACTTATTCTTTCTCACCTCTGTTTGTATGTATTCCATAAAATATGCACACCACACTCCTGTGTGATTGTTACAAGTAAATATTTGTGTTGCCATTGGGTTGTGCATTTGAGAAAGAGTAATGCGCTCGAGGATGGATCAGGTTCTAGTTGTCTCAGTGGCGCAGCTGGTTAGCGCAACCAGAACGGTATTCTGGGCAGTCTAAGTTCAAGTCCCAGCTGAGGCACTTATTCTTTCTCACCTCTGTTTGTATGTGTTCCATAAAATATGCACACCACACTCCTGTGTGATTGTTACAAGTAACTATTTGTGTTGCCATTGGGTTGTGCATTTGAGAAAGAGTAATGTGCTCGGGGACAGCCCAGGTTCTAGTTGTCTCAGTGGCACAGCTGGTTAGTGCAATCAGAACAGTATTCTGAGCAGCCTGGGTTCAGGTCCCAGCTGAGGCACTTATTCTTTCTCACCTCTGTTTGTATGTGTTCCATAAAATAAGCACACCACACTCCTGTGTAATTGTTACAATAAAGAAACTATTTGTTTATATCAGTGTCCACAGTGAAGTTCAATTTAGAGTAGATTTCTTTAAATATTTCTTATCTTATATTTTGTATCCTGGATAGCGCAGGGGAGATGCTACATCTCATTGTCATAGGGATCTTCATTTACACATTTTTGCACTGTATTTACTCAGGCTGTCCCAGATTAGACGCAATATCTTGTTTTCAGTGGGGTCATGATTTTCCCATTTTGATAATGTATTTCTTCAGGGTAGCCTAATCCAGGGCCCCCATATTCAAAGGAGTTGCACAGTGCATCACAGTAGAAATGGGAGAGGTGCCGCATAACTCCAACAATGTGCCACAGCATGACATTCAAACATGCAGGATGCACCTGCCGCAAGGGAATGGGCCAGCATGCACACAAATAGTATGCCGTGCAAGTCGAGGGTGTGTTCCCATGCATATGCCAAGCTGCAGCATACTTAGTGGGAAATTTGCCCCTCACAGCCCAGAGCAGCGCGGCCCACAGCTAGGCCATGAATAGCTGGCCTAACCTGACCAGCCACCCACAGGCAGGCTGCGGAAGTGCACCCAGATGCACAGCAGCCTGGCAGCCCTGGTGGACTAGAGGTACCCCTCCCATCCCTGATCGATCCAACTCCATCTCTGAAGAACTCCATAGTGTAGGGCCCCCCTGGACCCAATCACACTGGAGGAAACCATGGCCCATATCCATAGCATAGAGGACTCCCACCCACCACCCTGGTACATAGAAAACCCCGCTCACCCCCATACCCGACCTGTTGCAGAGGCTGGCACTACCCTCCACATCCTGCCACAGCCAGGCACCAACCGTACTGGACCTGGCCCTGGGACCTGCACTCCAGAATGACCCAAGTTGCTATACCATGCATTGGGGCACTACACAAGCTGCAGACACACCAGTGTATGCAGCTGTGTGTATGTCCCTTGAAAACTGTAAGGGGTAATTGACATACCTCCAATGCATGCCTTGTCGATGCTGTATCTTCCTGCTGTCATACACTCTTTTCTGTTCCCCTGTGTAACATACCACCCTCCGGACTGCTGAGGTATCCTGAGTGCCATGTGGTGTGGTATCCTGCAATGCCATTTGTTGTATATGCTCCAGACTATGGATAGTGCATTCATGGTTCCCCAATTGTACAAACAAATGGGAGGTTGGCTGTAACATGCCTGTTCCAGGGCCTGTGTGAATGGGTACAGCATCGACTTTCACCCACACTGAGTAGTGCAATGGCATTGGGATGATGGATCCGCATGCGAGTGCCTGAGGTGTATGGCCACTGCGTATTATTGCCCACACACACCTCGTACCTATGTATGACACATTCCAGCATCCTACTGTTAGTGCTTTGCTACGCAAAAATAAGATGCCATTTCTTCTGTGAACTATCCAGGTTAAATATATAGCAATCAGCAGGCATATTCTAGGAAAATACATTGTAAAAATGTGTAAAAGGAAGACCACATTGAAACTGACCCTCAGCAGATCTGCATTGTGCAAATTCATTACAACTAATGGATAAAAGCATCCCAAAAGCTCTCCACAGCCATATCGGCTCTGATCAGAGTTTGTTCATGAAGTAGTCACTTTGCAGTGAGAAACTACAGTATAGACTTCGTTACTTCATATAGGAAATCTGCAAGAAGTGGCAAATTAATGCACCTCTCATAGTTTTTTTCTACAAGCAGTGTGTAGCTTTTTCCCCTGTAAAGCACACAAACTGTGAAATTGTGCACTCTGCAGCAAACTACATGAAAAGGAAAGGTGTTTTTTTTTTGCTTCACCCACATCTATAACTTTGCTTCCCTAATAGCATTTACAGTATACAAAGTGAACTGCCAAAGACAATGGCTATGTTTTCATACATCTGTCCTAAAAATAACACTTAAAATTTCAAATTTATTTTTGCATGTTGAATAATTGGGGTAGGTTGATAACTGTGATTTTTTATTTATTTATTTATTTATTGTTGTTCCTGGTATCCGTAGCACCTCCCTTAGGCAATTTCTCCACTTTACAGTCACTTGTGGAAGCATTTTTTACATGTGACCATTTGGGGTAGATAATTTTAAGAATGCCTACCATCAAGCATTCTGCAGCTGAACTAAAAACAGTGGCAGTATTATAGTACTTTTTCCAAGACGAGGAGGGGGCTAAATGTACATTCTATGCAGGTGCTCTCTACTGCCTCAGAAGATACTAGTGCCACTATGTAGTGAGCTGCTAGGTGATGCATGGATTTTGCATGGTGCATATCCATATCCTCCCTCACAGCTAGAAACTAAGCACCACAATTCAATGATGTGACTAGCCCCCTCCCAGTCCTAGCCAAAGCTGTGGCACTTTGCCAGAAATTACATCCCCAAAGGTTAACAGACAAAAATCATCAATAGCAAGAATGGACAGGAAACCATCTGAAAACCTGAGCCGGGAATATGTTTCATTTTATTTAACATTTGCCTAGAATGGTGCACTGAGCTGAAGACAGCTTGCTTCCTGGTACATCAGAGGGAGTGGGACCTTGGGGTGGTTCCATACGCTCTGTGGTCCTGTTAACTTGACCTCCATGACAGGAACTCTGAAATTAATGAAAATGTTAGGGCAAGTTCTGTGGCAGCAATGCATGTGCTTCATCACATTAATACAGGGACACATTTAAATTTATTAAGAATTCATCCCCTCCGGAGGGGTACTGGCTTAAGAGGTAAGCTTTTACTGGCACTGCTCTTATGGTAAAGATTTGTTTTTTGGGGGGGATAAATGTGTCTGTAGAAATTAATTTCTACCACTGTGGGCTCAGTTTGTTAGGGGATTCAGCATTCTCCAATTAATTCATAACAAACACAATTCCAGCTTACAAACTGCTCATCCTGCTTAGCTCCATGGATGAAGAAAAACTACATCCTAGCTAGCACTGTCCATGTCAACATGGAAAGTAGCACTCAGAAATAATTCGAACAGATAAATGCTTCTTGCCAAACCAAGATCGTCCTTTATTGTGTGCAAACAGTGAAATCCTCAAAAGATATAGCAATCTCACCAATCCTTCAGGACATTTGAAAATCTAAATAGTGTTGCCCTAAGATCAAGCTGCATACAGGAGAACAGTGTGCAAGGCTAGTGCTTAGTCACAAAATAGCTTGTGCTAGGCACATACACAAGCTAGGCATGCAAGCTTTCCTCTTGTTTACCACCAGATTTAGGGGAAGCACTAGCTGGATTTATAAATTTCCTGAAGAATTGATAGGATTGCTGTATTGTTTAATGGTGTTACTGTTTGGGTGCAACAAAGGATTACCTTGGTTTGGTAAGAAGCATGCTGAATTTTGAATTACTTATGATTGTTGTTTTACCTACCGACAGTGGCAGTGTTGGCTACAGAAGTTTCATATCTCCATTAAACAGTCTTCTCTGTTGGGTGGGGTGAATGAAGGAGGTGGTTCTTTATAGCACTAGTTATGTGTTTTGAGAGACTGTACCCCATGATTTGTTCATCAGATGCCACAGTTGGGCACCATTTCCATGAAATGATTACCTGCCGCGGTGTAGCACCGCAGGTGATTGTCACTGTATGGATGTGGTTGTACACCTTATCCCCAGAACTGTGGGTGCCACTACAAACTGGCAGAGTAGCTGATTTATAAGAAGTGGCTACTTGCTGTGGTGCTGCACCATGGTTATAAGGGTATGAGGCATTGTAAGGCTGTAACTGTGCACTGCATATGAGCCATTGTAAGGCTGTAACTGTGTACTGCAGATGAGCCATTTTAAAGCTGTAATTGTGCACTGCATATGAGCCATTGTAAGGCTATAACTGTGTACTGCAGATGAGCCATTGTAAGGCTGTAATTGTGCACTGCATATGAGCCATTGTAAGGCTGTAACTGTGCACTGCATATGAGCCATTTTAAGGCTGTAACTGTGCACTGCATATGAGCCATTGTAAGGCTGTAATTGTTCACTGCATATGAGCCATTGTAAGGCTGTAACTGTGTACTGCATATGAGCCATTGTAAGGCTGTAATTGTGCAATGCATATGAGCCATTGTAAGGCTATAACTGTGTACTACAGATGAGCCATTTTAAGGCTGTAATTGTGCACTGCATATGAGCCATTGTAAGGCTGTAACTGTGTACTGCATATGAGCCATTGTAAGGCTGTAATTGTGCACTGCATATGAGCCATTGTAAGGCTATAACTGTGGGCTGCTGAAAATCTAACCATGAGATCATCCTGAAACCATGGTGAAGTGATGATTTAAAAAAGTGGCTACTTGCTATATGGCAGCACCATGGGTATGAGCCACTGAATGGCTGTGACTGTGCACTGCTCAAAATCTAACCACTGGAACTGTTCTGAACCAATGGCAAGCTGATGATTTAAAAAAAAATGTCTGCTTGGTACCGTAAGAATTTAGCAATGCACCACAAGACACTTATGGTAACTGAGACTACCCCTACTAAACCAGCAAACTGGCCTGTATTTTTATAAAAGTAACTGCATGCTGCAGGACAACAATATGGGTGAATGCCACTGCATGGATACAGCTGTGTGCTGCAGGACACGGAACACAGGAATCATCCAGAGTAATGCTTCAAAATTCAATAGCCATTTGACATCTGGACAGAATTCTGTGGCCTTAGGCACAGGGAGAAGTGATAAAGCAGCAAAAGATACATTGGCCTGTTGGTGCAGCGTTAGCACTACCTCGCCAGACACCAGTGACCTGGGTTCAGGAATGATACTGGGTCATCGGGAGCCAGCTGTGTGGGAAGAGGACTGATGGGGGGGGGAGGGCTGCTTATGTACCCCAAACCAGTATTGCTGCAGTAGAAGCACAGGTGGTGGTCTCAGTCTGTCTGAGTCAGGAGGGGATGACACTGTTAGGCACTTAGCTGCAGCATACACCAGCATGATTCCAGCCTGGACTTATGTTCTTCATGCCAGTGCTCTGTGGGGTCGGGGACTAAGGGGAACAAAAACGGGCAAAAATACTCGGTGTCAAGCAATGAGATGCCTGGGGGGATCCCAGTATGCTGGAACCCAGCAATGAGTGCTGGGGGAATCCTGGTACACCGGGTCCCAGCCAAGAAATCAGGGAGAGGGGATGGTATATCCTGAGCCACCAAACGGGGAAAGTGAAAAAAAAACTGCAAAAGATCATTCATTAATGTTAATATACCAAACAACATATGGGTGATAAAATACAGTGGAAATAAGATAAGAGATATATAAGGAGCACAAATATTGCTTTACAGTGAAGCAGTTGGTAACGAGCATTTGTCAATGCCAAATGTTGTCGCGCTGGCATTGGCATTGGCGGTGCTGGAGCTAGAGATACATAATAGGAATAGCAGTGAAGAATTGAAGTGATGCCAACCCCACTCCCACCCTGTAGAGAGTGACAGGCATTGGGGTATGCCTTTGGGTCATCAGCTATAACGCTCATGCCATTGTACCTCACCCTATCCTGTAGACACTGACAAGTGTCGGGGTGTGGTTTGGGGTCTTTGGGCATTATACTTACCCCATTGCATAAGGAAATACACTGACGTGGGTGCAGTATAGGAGCGTGGGGTGAACTTTGTGGCTGAACAGTGCAAGGCACACCATGATGCCTGTCAGTAGCTGCGGGGTGGAGGGTGGAATGGCGTGAGCAATACATCTGATGATCCCAAGTGACACCCCTGACGTCTGTCAGTCTGTACCGAGTGGGGTGCTACAGTTGGAAACCCTAACACCGTAGGCGTGTGGTGGTAGTTTCACTCCATATTTTCAACATGGGCTGCTTGTCAGGCCACCTCATGAAAAGTGGCACAATCACTTTGTTAGCTGAAAGGTGGTTATGCACAACGGCTGTGCCATTTGGTGACAGAGGGATGAAACACATTTTTGGACAGGATGTGGAGAATGACAACTGTATTGTTCATGAGGAGGCAGAAAAAAATGGCAACGTTGTAAATCTGGAGTGACAATATGAAATATTGATGAAGCAAAGAGCATGCATACAAACTGCACAACACACATCCACAACCCAATTTTTGGGGGGAGTTTGTTAGCCACATTTGTAACATAGGCATTTTGGGACCTCCCTTTATGAACAGTGGCACTGCGATTTTGTTAATCTGTCCCACAAGTTGATTTCCCACAGTGACCATGCCATAGTGCGCTACAGGTGCGGAAACACATTTTGGGCAGGATGTGAAAAATGACAGCCATACTGTTCATAAGGAGGTGTGAAAAAATGCAAATGTTGAAAATCTAGCATGGAAATATTGCAAATTTGCAAAGTTACAAGGGTACGTGGAAACTGCGCAACGCACGCTTGCAACATAGTCACTTTATGGACTTTCGGCACCAAATTTTCAACATATGCATTTTAGGACCTCTGCTCATGAATAGTGTCACCTTCATTTCCTCAAACTGTCCCAAAAAGCGATTTCGCACAGCGTCCGCTATTCTGCGCTGGACGTGCGAAAACATGTTTTGGCCAGGATATGTAAAATGACAGCTGTACTGTTCATCAGGAGGTGTGGAAAAATGCCAAATTTGAAAATCTGAGTGAAAATATTACAAATTCACGAAGTTACGAGCATGTGGAAACAGCGCAACACACGCTTGTAAAACAGCCATTTTATGGATTTTTTCCCACCAAATTTGCAACATAGGCTTTTTGAGAGCCCCCCTCATGAACAGTGGCACTGTCATTTCATTAATCGGTCCCGAAAGGTGATTCCACGCAGTGACCATGAAATCACCTTTCAGGGCCGATTAACTCCATGACAGTGCCAGAATTCATGAGGAGGGGTCCCAAAAACCCCATGTTGAAAATTTAGTGTCAAAATTCCAAAACATGCCTGAGATATGCACCAAAGTTGAAAAAACCCTATTTAAGCCATTATACAGCTTACCAGCATTTCTTCAGTTCGCGGTTGGCTTTGAAGAGTGCAGACTTGTTCCCGGTCCACCGAAGATCATCACGCTGGACTCTGGAGGTAAGTATGGGGTGAGGGGGGTGTGGGGAGGCAGAGTGAGCAGTGGGTGGGTGTGGATTGTGGGAGGTGGGCAGGGAGACCGCGAGGGACAGTTTTCTTTTTTACAGGTTAAAAAAAATTTTTAAAAAAAAACATCGGGGGAGGGTTTTTTATTTGTAGGGGCTTTGGCATGCTGGGGTGGGCTCCCAGCACACCACCTAAGTGTTTTCTGGGGGGGGATGCTATAGCCGATGGGGGATTGGGCACCCCCTCAGCACACAACAACTGGAGGGGGGATGCATTATGCTGGCGGGCAGTGGGCTCCCCCATCGGCATATACATTCAGCCAGGGTATGCCGACAGGGGGACTGAGCACCCCCGAAGTTGGCAGTATGCCGCCATGTCAATTTTCTCTTGTCACCACAGGGAAAGCACGTCGGGAGTTCCGCTGCCTATGACGAGCTTAGCTCGCATTGCAGCGGACCTTTCATTTGATCTCATCGCCACATTAGGTATGCACGGTGTGGCACCGGCACACAGGCTGATTGGGGAATGAGGGACGCACTTGCTGATGTATGCCCTGCATTCGCCCAACAGTGACCACGCCTCCAAATCTGCACTACCGCAAGATGTTGGCTGTGCAAGTGCGCCAGCATAAAAATCCTGCGAATGAGGGAATTATGCAGGGAGGACAAGAAGGGAGGCTCAGGTGCAGGAGCAGATGTATAATCCTAGAAACATAGAATTTGACAGCAGATAAGGACCCTCTTGGCCCACCTAGGCTGCCCATTTTCTCTGCCTACTGTTACACTGCAGACCCCACTTGATCTCTGGCTTTACCCTTCCCCCTTTCCTTACCACTAAGGTTCTCTTATGCCTATCTCATGCATTCTTGAATCCTGTTACCATTTTTGCCCCAACCACCTATGCTGGGAGGCTGTTCCAGGCATCCACAACTCTTTCTGTGAAGAAGTACTTCCTCACATCTCCCCTGAGTCTACCCCCACCCAGCTTCATAGCATGTCCCCTTATTCTTGAGCATCTTTTTTCCTGAAAACTGCTTCCCTCTTGCACCTTATTTATACCCGTGAGGTAGTTGAAAGTCTCTATCATATCCCTCCTCTCCCTCCTTTCCTCCAGGGTGTACATAGTGAAGTCCTTTAGTCTCTCCTCATAGGGCTTTTGATGCAAACCCTGCACCATTTTAGTTACCCTCCTCTGGACTGCCTCTACTCTGTCTATGTTCTTCTGGAGATACAGTCTCCAGAACCTGAACACAGTACTCTAGGTGAGGTCTCACGAGTGATCTATACAGAGGTAACATCACCTTTCTCTTTCTGCCGGTGATATTCCTCCCTAAGCATCCTAGCATCTCACTAGCTCTCCCCACTGCTTTGTCACACTGTCTCGCTACCTTTAGGTCATCAGATATGTTAACCCCCAGGTATCTTTCCTGTTTGGTGGTAGTTAATACTACACCCCCCATTTTGTATTCTGCCCCTGGGTTTCTGTGCCCCAAGTGCATGATTTTGCACTTCTTCACATTGAAACTTAGCTACCACACCCTTGACCACTCCTCTAGCTTTGTTAGATCTCTAATCATTTTTCCACCCCCAGGAGTGTCTATCCTATTGCAGATTTTAGTGTCATCAGCAAAAGGGCATACCTTCCCTGCTAGTCCCTCTGCAATGTTGCTAATAAAGACATTAAAGAGGACCGGTCCCAGTATTGATCCCTATGGCTCCCCGCTGGTCACCATCCATTCCTTGGATTGATCTCCATTTACTTCTGTCCCCTATCCAGTTCCTTACCCAGTTGACCACGTTTGGACCCACTCCTAGGCTTCCCAGCTTGTTTACTATCTGGAATGGTGTCAAAAGCCATACTGGAATTTAGGTAGGCCACATCCACCGCTCCACCATGATCTAATTCCCTGGTCACCCAGTCAAAGAAATGTATCAGGTTTGTATGACATGACCTCCCATCAGCAAATCCATGCTGCCTCAGATTTTGTAAGCCACTGGATTCGAAATATTCCACAATCCTTTCCTTCAGTAGTGATTCCATTAATTTCCCGACAAACTAAATCAGGCTGACTGGCCTGTAATTGCTTGCCTCCTCCCTGCTACTACTTTTGTGATGTGGGACTACATCTGCCTCCTCTAGTCCTCTGGAACCACTCCCATCTCCAGTGACTGGTTGAAAAGGGCTGTCCCAGGTGCAGCCAGCACCTTGCTGAGCTCCCTAAATATTCTTGTATGCACTCCATCATCTGGCCCCATTGCCTTGTCCGCTTTCAGATTTGCGAGTTCCTTCAGGACTCTCTCCTCTATAAATATACTGGCATCCAGCTCCCTTCCTTCTACGCCCATGGCATTTATCTGTGGTCCCTCACCTACCCCTTCCTCTGTGAACACTGAACAAAAATATTTGTTCAGGATGTCTGCATTTTCCTGGTCCCCTTTCCACACACTCCCTCCTTCCCACCTTACTATCCAGTGGGCATGTGGGTGATGTGCTCAGTGAGCAGGGGCTGTGGGGAAGAGATAACAGGGAAGAGGTTCGACTAGACAAGACAGAGCCTATAGGAGAAAGCAACCTAACTCATTGAGGTTTTGAGTGGAAGAAGTGCAAAAGGGTCAATTTGTGGATTTGAGTGGGTATGGGGAGAACAGGTGAGGAGACAGCTGAGGTAGCAGAAGGAGGGAGCCATATCAGAATTTGTTGATTAGACAGATGCAGTGTAAAACATGCCTACCCTTCAGTGCGGGAAGAGTGAGGTCAGAGTAAAGGGAACAGTGGAGGGCACAAGTGGACACTTGAGAACAAAGTGATAGAAAGAGGTGATCCAGTCTGGCCAGGGTGCTCTTGGAGGGGTATTACAAACAATGTTCCCATAGTCATATGCCAGAAGAATAATTTTGACAGCAATCCTGGGACTGGAAGGAGAAGAATGCAAAATTTGCACAACATAATTAGGGCAGTGCAAAAGAAATACTATTTAGCACAAACACCCCTGAATGTGCTTGTATTTAGGCTGATAAGACAAAACCTGAATACTGGTATATTTTGGCAAGAGGTTGTGTGCTGTACTGTCACCTGATTTCCTTCTTATTGTCATTTCTTTAATGGTCATCTTCAGTGCTTGTGCTGCTGGTTTGTATGGCATCATCAATACTGCATAACAGTCTTGCACAAGCACACATTACACACACAGTTAAAGCAGCAGCTGAGCTGGGGAAAAAGCCCTGACCCCACAGCATGAGTTGTGCATTACATGACTGAGTCGTAAGCATGAAGTGGGATGGTGCAGAGCAGTGGTGGACCTGACCATCTGGTACACATTAGAATGAGAAGTCTAATAGTGGGGATGCCAAACGCATTAGGGCAAGCACAAAAACAGTTCTCTGCAACAGTAATCCAAAAGAAAAAGGGTTACACTTTATTTTAAGTGTCCATCTCAATGTAACTAATCATTACATGTAACAGGGTAATCACACTGTTGTTACATGTTTGTTGCATGCAACTGCATTACAATTGTACTGTTGTTACAGTGTAGTTACGCTGCAAACTACAGCATAATTAACTGACAAGGGTTACCCAGAAAGGGCATTGGCAGTTAAGCCAGGTTTCAAAGAAATGTCAAATTACACATATCTCCATAATGCAAAGCATCATGGGAAACTGAGTGATATTCAGTAGTATTTGGATCTTCCTTTTCTTCAAAATCTGAAGCTAATTTAGTCATTAGCTGAACCTTATTAAAAAAAGGCTTTAGCACTGTCAGGAACCCTAAAATATTTATATCTGCTTTGGAAGATAACTTGTAACTTAACTGGAGTGAGTAAGGCAATAGGAACTCCAGCTTCTTGAATTCTGACATGATGGTTAAAAATCGCCTCCTCCTGCATTGGGTCAGCTTTCCTTTTTCAGATGTTTACTACAACTGCAGTTTTATGTAATGTGGGAAAAATAAGTCTTATAAGGTAGTTTGCAAGAAGGACTAAACTGTGAGTTCTGGTTGTGATATCATCAGTAGCTCTTTACTGAAACTAGCTTTTTTTGAGCAGGCAGTGAACTTAGGGTTACAAAATAACTTGTAGCATTTAAACTTAGAGATCTCATATTTGGCATGAGGCTGATTGGAGATATACTGATCCAAATTCTGAATTTATTGATGCTAGAAATTTTAGCTGTACTCCTTCTTGTTTCTCAAACCTAGAAGCCTGTGCAAGATTTTATGCAAAGCTGCATTAACAGCTCACTCTAATATGAGTGTGCAAGCATTCAATGCTTTAATTTCCATTTCTTTGGCTTTAACTCCTTTCTCAGCAGTTTGAATCATCAGTTCAGTAGCTTCACAGTGACTAGAGGTGGATAGGCAGAAAAGGGGTAAAATTCAACAGAAAGGCAAACAGCAAGGAGAATCAGGAATAAAGGACAACCAGGGAAGGGGCTAGAGTAGAACAGCTAAACAGTCTAGGGAGTTCAAATCATGGAAAGCCATGTGTGCCAGTGCCAGGAGTCTTAGCAACAAGGTGGAGGATCTGGAGGCTGTCATGGTGCATTCGGACCTGGACATTGTGGTGATCACAGAAACCTGGTGTAATGACAACCACGACTGGGAGATGGCATACCTGGCTACAACATATTCAGAAGAGACAGGGCAGGTAGGGAGGGAGGAGGAGTGGCACTTTATGTGAAAAATGACATAAAGACCACAGAGATCCAGGAGGAACAAAATGGGGGAGAGATACTGTGGGTTAAGCTGGAAAGGAAAATGGGTCCAGCCATCCGCACAGGTGTGGTCTATAGATCACCAGCCCAGGAGGAAGAAACTGACAGGGAGCTGATGCTAGCCATCCAAAGGATGACAAACAAGGGTGAGGTAGTGCTGGTTGGAGACCTCAATATTCCAGACGTGGACTGGAGCATCCCAACAACATCAACTAGGAGCAGATTTATCCTAGACTTCCTTCAAGGTGCCTTCCTCAAGCAACTGGTCATGGAACCAACTCAGCAGAAGGCAATACTGGACCTTGTGCTCACAAACAGGGACAGTGTGATGGGGGTAATAGTGGAGAAGCACCTAGGGAACAGTGACCACCAGTCATTGTGGTTTGAAATCACAGAAGGAGCAGAACCAAACCACACAAAAACACATATCCTGGATTTTAGGGGGCCAGACTTTGGGAAAATGGGGAGATGCTTGAAAGAGGCATTAAGGGGAATGGGGCAGGAATCAGGAGTTGAGGAACAGTGGGCAGTGTTTAAAACAGGGATTACAAGAGCAACAGAATTATGCATTAAGCAGGTTAGCAAGGGGAAAAGGAAGAGGAGGTATGGTTTTCCAGGGAGGTAGAGGAGAAAGTGAGAGCCAAAAAGACTGCATTCAGGCAATACAAAAAGACACAGGTAGAAGGGGATAGGGAGAAGTACCAGAAGAAGCAAAGGGAGTCAGGGAGGTCAGTAAGGGGAGCCAAAGCTCAGACAGAAAAGCACATTGCAAAATCAGTGGGTAGAGGGGGACAAAACCTTTTACGGGTACATAAGTGAAAAAAGAAAGGCATAGGGAAGGATAGTGAGACTGAAGGAGGAGAATGGGAGCCACATGGAGGATGACAACAGTAAAGCTGATATATTGAACAGGTATTCCTGCTCAGTCTTCACTGAGGAAGAGGAGGGTAATGGGCCTGAAGGGAGTACAAGGGGTGGGAATGGTGCAGAAATGGACACAAGTCCCTTTACATGAGAAAGGATCCTGAAGGAACTGGAAGGAATAAGAGTTGATAAAGCAATGCGGCCAGATGGGGTGCAAACCAGGGTCCTTAAAGAACTAAGAGAGGTGGTGGCTGAACCTCTGGCAATCCTGTTTAGCCGATCAATGGAAACAGGAGAGGTACCCAAAGACTGGAGGACAGCAGATGTAGTCCCCTTATACAAAAGTTGGAACAAAGAAGAAGCGGGGAACTACAGACCAGTCGGCCTCACCTCGGTAGTGGGGAAGATCATGGAAACACTACTGAAGGAGAGATTGGTGGAACATCTGGTTGTCAATGGACTACAGGACCCAAGACAGCATGGTTTCACAAGGGGGAGGTCATGTCAGACCAACCTCGTTGCATTTTTTGACTGGGTGACTAGGGAGGTGGATCAGGGGAGGGCAGTGGACATGGCCCATCTGGACTTCAGCAAGGCCTTTGACACTGTGCCACATACAAGGCTATTACACAAACTGGGGAATATGGGTGTGGGCAGGACAGTAGTGTGGTGGGTAGGTAACTGGCTGGGTGGCAGGACACAGAGGGTGGTGGTAAATGGCTGTCACTCCACAGAGAGAAGAGTGACCAGTGGGGTACCACAGGGATCAGTGCTGGGACCGGTCCTATTCAACATCTTCATCAGTGACATTGTGCAGGACCTAGAAGGCAGATTTTCCCTGTTCACTATGACACAAAGCTCTGTCTCAGAGTAGACACACCAGAGGGTGTAGACAGAATGAGAAGGGACCTGCAGAAACTTGAAGAATGGCCAGGGGTTTGGTTGAAATTCAATGCAAAGAAGTGCAAGATAATGCATATGGAGCACAAAAACCCTGGCACAACATATCAGTTGGGGGGTGAGGATATAGCATGTACCAAGCAGGAAAGGAATCTTGGGGTTATCATCTCTGATGACTTCAAGGTAGGGAAACAGAGCGACAAGGCAGCAGGTAAAGCAAATAGGATGCTGGGCTGCATAGACAGGGGCATCACCTGCAGGAAAAGGGAGGTCATAATTGCACTATACAAGACACTAGTGAGGCCCCACCTGGAGTACAGTGTACAGTTCTGGAGAACTTACCTACGTAAGGACATAGACAGGATCGATAAGGTTCAGAGGAGGGCAACAAAGATAATACATGGATTGCATCGCAAGTCCTATGAAAACAGGTTGAAGGACTTGAATATGTACTCCCTGGAGGAGAGGAGGGAGGGAGAGAGGGGATATGATAGAGATAAACGAGTATCTTACAGGGAGGAATAGGGTGCAGGAATACACTATTTAAGTGAAAAAGATGTTCCGGGACTAGAGGGCATGGGATGAAGTTGGAGGGAGGACGATTCAGAGGAAACATGAGGAAGAATTTCTTCACAGAATGGGTGGTGGACAAGTGGAACATCCTGCCAGATGAAGTGGTGGGGGCTGAAACAATCACGGGATTTAAGAATGCATGGGATAGACATAAAGGAATTCTGGAGGTCAGGGGTAAGGGGCAACAGACTTCTAGAAAAACATAAAGTGAACTTTCAAGCTCAAATGGGCAGACTGGGTGGGCCATAGGCCCTTATCTGCCGACACTGTCTATGTATCTATGTACATTTGCTCAAGTTTCTGTTCCATACGTTGTGATGATGACAAGCATACTTCTCCCAGGAACTCTGATACCAAGGGGAGGGACTGTATAAAAAGCAAAGTCAGTCTGGTAGATTTTGACTTCGTTTGTTGAAACTGTTTATCAATTTTCCAACATACACAGAGAAAAGTACATACATCTCGTGTATTGATTAGTACAGGCAAAAATAACCAGGGTGGGGAGAGGAAGAAGGAAGGGGAAAGGGAGAGGGAGGGACGGAGGGGTGCAAGAAGGGAAGGTATGACTATTTTAACAAACACAGGACAGCATCTGACCATTAGCAGCAGTGTATGAAAGGGTATCAGGTGCTTGAGAGTCAGAACTACTACAAGGTAAACAGCATATACAGGTAGGATAATAAAAACTGCCATCACAGAAGTAACAAGCCTTTGTGTGAAGCAAATAAACAAAACGAAACAATGTAAGAAACCACTATGGTTCTCAAAGGAAGTGGCAGTAAAGGTTCAAGAGAAAAAGAAAGCATTCAGGAAGTACAAGGAATCACAGAAGGAGCAGGACAGAGAACTGTATCAGTTAAAGCAAAAGGAAGCTGGGAAGGCAGTCAGAACAGCAAAGGCCCAAACCGAGGAAAAGATAGCCAACTCAGTTAAGAAGGGGATAAAACCTTTTATAGGTACATCAGGGAGCGAAGGAAGACCAAGGGAGGGATAGTGAGGCATAATAAAGGGGAGGGAGGGTGGGCAGAGGGTGACTGTGAAAAGGCAGAGATACTAAACAAATATTTTTGCTCAGTATTTACAAAGGAAGGGGGTACCTAAAACAAACAGTAGAAACACTCTGGATACAGAAGTTGATACCAGCCCATTTACAGAAGAAAGGGTTCTGAAAGAACTCTTAAAACTGAAGGTGGACAAAGCAATGGGGCCTTATGGGATTCATCCCAGAATTCTAAAAGAGCTAAGGGTAGAACTAGTGACACCACTGACTACCCTCTTTAACAAATCATGGGAGGATGGGGTGGTACCCGAGGATTGGAGGAGGGCAGATGTGATTCCCCTTCACAAAAGTGGGAGCAAGGCAGAAGCAGGAAACTACAGACCTGTTAGTTTAACCTCAGTGGTAGGGGAAATGATGGAATCACTTCTGAAGGAAAGAATTGTCGAGTATCTAGAGGCCAGAGGGCACAGGACCCAAGGCAGCATGGATTCACAGTGGGAAGGTCATGCCAGACAAATCTGATAGATTTCTTTGACTGGGTGAGCAAAGTAGTAGATCAGGAGGGGCTGTGGACATGGCCTACCTAGACTTTAGCAAGGCATTTGACACAGTCCCACACAAAGATTAATATACAAGTTAGCCAGCCTGGGAGTGGGTCCCAAGATGACAGCCTGGGTAAAAGAATTGGCTGGAGAATAGGACACAGAGGTAATAGTAAATGGAGTCCACTCTGAAGAGGGGGTTACTAGTGGGGGTACTGCAGGGTTCAGTATTGGGACCAGTCCTCTTCAATGTCTTTATAAGTGACATTGCAGAGGACTGGAAGGAAAAGTATGTCTCTTTGCAGATGACACAAAGATCTGCAACAGAGTTGATGCACAAGGTGGGGTGGAAAGGATGAGAAGGGACTTGGCAAGGTTAGAGGAATGGTCAAATGTATGGCAGCTTAGATTCAATGCTAAGAAGTGCAAGGTAATGCACCTGGGAAACAAAAACCCAGGGGAAGAGTACACAATGGGGGTGAGATACTAACAACAACAAAAATGGAAAGGGACCTGGGGGCAGTCATATCAGATGATCTAAAGGTGGGCAAGCAATGTGAGAGGGCAGCAAGAAGGGCTGGGGATACTGGGATGCATGGGAGAGGTATCGCCAGTAGAAAACAGGAAGTTATTATCCCTCTGTACAGACAGCTGGTGAGACCCCATCTGAGTACTGCGTGCAGTTCTGGAGACCCAATCTCCGCAAAGACATAGACAGGATGGAAGCTGTCAGAGGAGGGCAACTAAAATGGTGGAGGTCTGCACCGAAGACATATGAAGAGAGACTTAGGAGCTTAATGTATAGCCTCGAGGAAAGGAGGGAGAGGGGACATGATAGAAACTTTCAGGTACCTCAAGGGAATCAACAAAGTCCAGGAGGGTAGCATCTTTCAAAAAAGAGGTGTGCAAGAACAAGGGGGCACAATTTGAAGATAGAGGGGGGATGGCTCAGAGGTAATTTAAGGAAGTATTTTTTCACAGAGAGGGTTGTGGATGCATGGAACGGCCTTCCGGAGGAGGTTGTGAGTCAAAAACAGTGGTGGAATTCAAGCATGCATGGGACAGTCATAAGGCAATTCTATGGGGTGGGGGTAGGAAGAAGTAGGCTACTGGTTAACCAAGATCTGCATCTTATCCATTAGGTAGGAAAATGGGCAGACTGGGTGGGCCAAGCGGTCCTTATCTGCCATCAAATTCTATGTTTCTATGATAAACAGATGGAGCTAGGGCATGAATTTGGTAACTCCTGTCATGCCTCCACGTGTTGCTTGCCCCAGGGTTAGGCCTGTGGGCTAGCAACGAGTGGAGATAAGGGGTATATGAGTGTGGCAGAAACAAGGGGTATTTGCTTGTACCAAGGCTGGATGGATCAAACCTGCAGCAGTGTTATGTTCCCTTCATAGCGGAGTGTCTGACAACCTCCACAAGGCACTTAGGCAGAACCCAGATAAAAGCGTTTTCAGTTCTTGTGGTCCAGGCAGCCGACAGGATCTGAAAAATAAAATATGAGATCACAAAGTAAAGAGGCCCAGTATGGAAAGTAGTGGTTGTGTACACTCTACGGTAGTCCCAACCCCCATTGGCCTAATCTAGCAGCAGAAGCCAGGCCCCCTTACAACATCTTGGTAGGTCTGATCTGCTGGTTTGCAACCTCTAAACTGTACACTAATAAAGTTATAGGTGTTGGTGTGGGTGTAGGGGTGCCCTCTTCCCAATGCAGGGGCACCTATCCAGCCCCATCCCACCATTCATAGTGGACCGCACCTTCTGATGAGGAAAAAGCCGACAAGTAGCATTTGTATCTCAGCCCAGTCCAGTAGGGGGGTTGAGGTAGTGGATATAGGGGCCCTAGCAGTTTTGGAACCTGGCCAGCTGGGAGTTCTGGAGGTGAGGCATTTTGTCTAAGGTCGCTAAATGCAAGAGAGAGGCTAGAATTTCACCAATGTTGGGTGTGACCATAGTATGCCATTTGCAAACTAAGGCCCTCTTAGTTTGGATAGCTAAAAGGGTAAGCCACCTGAGATCATGCTGGTTAAGGAATGGGAGATCACCCTTAAAGCCCAGGAGAAAGAAGGTGGGGATCAGCGAAATGGGCTTCTGTAGTACTGAGGAAGCCAGTTGGCATACTTGCTGCCACGTACCCTGTATCTTGGGGCAAGACCAAAGGATGTGTAGGAGGTCAGCCCCTGGGCCCTGACATCGCTATCATTCATCAGAGGAATGAAATTTGGCTCTGTGTAGCAACCGTGTAGCAAAACGGGGGTTTTGTACCATGAATGGGAAATCTTGTTTTGGATTAATCTAGTAAGTGCGTCTCAAAACCAGGTGTGTCGTCCTTCCAGGCCTGCATCCATTGGGAGTCCAGGATTGAGCAGTGCAGCATCTTTTCACATTTGGGATTCACTAAACTAGATTGTGAGGGCAAGGTGTTCCTGAGTAGCTTAAAAATCTGACCCCCAGTCCCTTCGGTGTTCGCGCCAGCCCTTAGGGTCCACAATGAGAATAGATTGCCTGACTAGGGTCAGCAATGGCTGAGAGCTGCCTTCATCTGGAGGAACCTCAGAAGTCCACCTGGGTAAGTTCCATTTCTGCCACAGCATCTGAAGGAGGCCATTCTCTGGTCCGGGAGGTCAAGGAAGTCTCTATCCACCTTATGCCCTTGCTGTTCCAATGTGGCCATGCCACTGTACTGTTATCTATCCTGATGAGGGGATTACATCACAGGAGGGTAAGGGAGACAGTCAGAGGGCCCCCACCCAGTGTAGTTCTTGTAATGTGCCAGATTTTCCTGGAGGCCACTATAGGAGCTGAGGGTATACAAGACAGATTCCTCAAGTGCAGTGAACTCCCAGGTGGGCATACGAGTGAGGAGGAGTCTAGCAGACCCCCCCCAGGCTGACTTCCATCTCCACCCATTCCGGCCTCTTGGTTCCGAGTGCACTAAACCAGTGGGTAGTTTGGGCAGATTGAAACACCCATTTATATCCCTCCAGCCATGGCAGACACCAGTCTCCCCGGGACCAGTGGGCCCAGAGTTTGTTATGGCCAAACCGAGGTTTTGCACCTTCCCAGAGCAGATCCCTAATCAGCTGATCAAAAGGCTGGGTCCAAAGTTTGAGCAGCAAGATTGGGAGATGGGATAGTAGGTAGAAGTCTCTGGGGGCTGTCACCATTTTAATGGCTGCTATCTTCCCTGCCAGAGTAAGTCGGAGCAGTTTCCACCTTTCAAACTCCAGTATGGTATCATTCAGTAACGGTAGTATGTTGGCACCCCAGACATCTTCTAGCTCCGGGGCACTACGATGCCCAGATATGTGATCCCAGAGGGGGGACCATAGTAAACCCAACTCCCTTGCGGTTTGTTGGGTGCAGAGATTATTCAGGGGCATCATCTCAGTTTTGGCCTGTTTTCATCCTGAGCCTAGAGATCTGTGCAAAGGAGTCCAGGAGGGCCAAGAGGATAGGAAGAAGGGGCATCGGCTGGGGAAGAAGCATATTATCTGCATACATCAAGGTCTTGTAACTTCTAGGATCCACCATGATTCTTTGGATGCCATGGAGGTGTCTGATGGCTGTGGCCAGGGGTTCAATTGCCAAGACAAATAGCAGAGGGGACAGAGGGCACCACTGTCAGATTCCCCACCCCAAGGGAAACTGTGTAGATATCATCCTGTTGGTAGAGACCCTAGCCACTGACAGGTTGTATATGGCCTGTATCTTTTCTCTGAAGCCCATCCCTACTCCCAGCTTGGCAAGAGTGGCATCCAGATAGTCCCATTCCAGGGAGTCGAATGCCTTTTCAAAGTCTACGGCAATAGCCCCTGCTGGCATGGGTAACCCCCTAGTGACATGAATTAAATTCAATAGGGTTCTCAGATGATCTGAGCTGTCTTCCTGGTATGAAGCCCACCTGGGAGGGGCGGATTAAGGTAGTCAACAGGGGACTCAGGTGGGTGGCAAGTGCCTTTTCGTAGACCTAGCTGTCCACATTAATAAGAGAAATAGGGTGGTAGCTGCACAGGTTGGTAGGGTCTTTGGCTTTCTTGGGGATAACAATAATATTTGCTTCTCGCAGGGTAGAGGGCAAAATACCTCGGGTTTCTGCCTCCATGAAAACCTCAGTCAGCAGGGGGGCCTCCTGCTGGCATAAGGCCTGGTACAAGTCTACCGAGAAACCCTCCCCTCCTGGGGATTTACCCCCCTTCAGGTCCTTGATGGCAGCTTCCACTTCAGCCACAGAGATCGGCACATCCAGTAACTTAGACTGGTGGGTTTGGAGTCTGGGTAGGGGGTACCCTGCAGAAAGGGTAGGGTCTCTGCCGGGGTAGTGGAGTGCATGGAGCAGTAGAGATTAGAGTAGAAGGTGGGCATTACCTGGTTAATATTCACTGAGCTGGTTGTCAACTCTCCCGACTCACTCCTCCACCCTGGGATATGGCTGGCTGTCTGTTGCTTCCTGAGCTGGTATGCCAGAACCTTTCCCCCCTTGTCTCCTCCTTCCCAGAAAGCGTGCCAGAGTCGGAGTATGGCCAGTTCGACCTTTCTGTTCAGGAACTGATTGATTAAAAGTGGATCCCAAGGATTTCCTGGCCAAGAGGTGAGGAAGGGGAGGGGTGGGCATGGTCTTGTATGTGGTTTGTACCAGTACGAGGCGAGATTCCAGGTCGACCAGCTTCTGTTCCCATTCTCTTCTCTTGGTCACCGCATAACACATTATACTTCCTCGCATGATGGCTCTCAAGGCCTCCCATGTGTTTCCTGGGGTGGTATCAGATATGAGGTTGGACTGAAGAAATAGTGAGGCCTCAGTTCTGGCCCAGGGAATAAAGTCCAGGTCCCACAAAAGGAGCGGGTCCAGTTTCCAGGAGTGGTTGGGGGTTTCCTTGGGACCCCAGGCTAGGATAAGCTGGACCAGGGCATGGTCCGAGATGCTCCTTGGAAGGATGCCAGAGTACAAGGAGGACTGTGTGAGGAATTGCGACACAAGCCAGAAATCCAACCTACTATAGGAGGTGTGGGACTCCGAGTGGTAGGTGTAGTCCAAGGTATGGGGGTGGAAAAGTCTCCACACATCAGAGAGGCCTATGTCTCCCATAAGCAGGTGCAGTGCCCTTCCTCCTCTGAAGTGTGCCTCAGTACTCCTGTCATTCCTGTCAAGGCGGGGTACCAGGGTCAAGTTAAAGTCCCCACCCAGCAGAAATGTGGTGTGGGGAAAAGGCGGGGTCGTGGCTAAGGAATGGAAGAACAGAGGGTCATCCTGGTTAGGGGCATACATGTTACAAAGCACTACACGGTCAGTTAGAGTATCATGCAGGTCCCATCATCCACCTACCTTTGACATCTGCTAGACTGGCAGTCAGCTTCAGGGCAAGATTTTGTGCAGCAGAATGGTCACCCCTCTCTTCTGAGATGGGGCCTCCGCATGTATCAATTGCCCCACCCAATCTTTTGAAGGAGAAATGGTCTGGCCCCAACAGTCTGGTCTCCTGAAGAAGGCCACTTGGGACTTAAGGCGTTTGAGGTGGAAAAGGACCTTCTTTCTCTTTATGGAGGAGTTCAGCCCTGACTTTCTAGGTATGCAGCACGATCTCTGCCATAGTGACAGGAGGGAATAGGCCCTTTCTGTAAAAAAAAGGGAAGAAGAAAAGAGACAAAAAAGATCAGCTAGCTGTGAGCCACAGAGGGGCGGAGAAGGGTGTTGGTACTGTGCAAGGGTAGACCTCACACTTGGTTCACAGACAAGTATATATCTCCCAGCTTGGCCTCAGTGAGCACCCTCTGTGGGATGGAAGAAGCAGAAACCTTAACCTACTTGGTCAATTCAACAATCCTACTAAACAGTACTACATGAGTTTGACTCTCAGCAATATCTACAATATAACTGCACTATTACACTACAACTCAAGTGCATTGGGAACTCCAAAAAAGAAAAAGAGCTTAAGGTCACAGACTGGGCTGAAGCCCGCTGTTTTCTCAGCCAATGGCTGGTCCAGTCTACCCTTGGGAGTGGCTCAGTCCGATGGTGGGTCGGACTGGTGATCCTGATGGGTAAGATACCTTGCGATCGACAAACCAGATCCCAGGAACCCTCAGGTATCGAGCCTGGGTAGGAGAGCTTTCCTCCGATTTGTCTTTTCGACGACTCCAGTAGAGAGAGATGCCTACCAGAGCTTAACTGTCCTCATTATTCCTGTAGGCCAACTAACCAACTAGAATGGGGCCTATCAGGGAGGACTTAAAAGGTGCCGATTAGGGATACATCACAGTCGTCATAGTCCTGGGGCAACATTCCAGGGCTCCACCTAGCAAGAACGGAGGGAGGGGCAGGTCCCCCTAAGTGGAGGGGGTAGCTACCCTCACCTCTGCCTGCGAGAGGAGACAAATGTGTCCCAGGCCACATGTGGCAGGTGCATACATATCGTGGGTTAGCATGCCCGCTGGATAGATTTATGAGGCCTCGTGGAGGTATCGAGGAAGTTGGGCAGGTAGTTGGGTGGGTCGGGGTTGCAGCGGGCCCATCTATAGTGGATTGGTCCTCTAGGACACAAGAGCAGAAACCTGTATTTGGGAGAATCCCAATAAAGCTGGTGATGACAGACCTGCCAGTTCCTGTACAGGGACACTCTCGATGGGCCTCGGCCTTCTTTTGTCCTTAACACCAAGTAATAGGTACCAGGTGGAAAGGGCACAGGCTATATGAGCTGCACCATCTATGAGTTCCTGAAAAGAGGCTGCATATGGGCTGGTGCAACGTCAGATTGAGGATGTGATACTTAGCCCCGCCCACCCTGAACAGAGCAATGTTAGCCCAGTACAATGGTCCTGCTGGGTGGCAGAGTACAAGGAGGGGCAGGAGTAAAGCACCTCTGCCCATCGCATACCACCCCAGGCACAAGGAGCAGGGAGTCGGGGACATAATTCATTAAGGCCAAAGAGCATGGTGCTCATCCTACTCCCCCAGCGTCCTCCCTATGGTTAACCATTGCCCTATAGTACTCTCCTCCAGCCTGTCACCCCACACAATGCTGCACTAATCTGGAGGTTCCTAATGGAGCACTGGTGTAGAAGGAGTTCACCCATCTTCAGTCCATGGGCCAGGAAGGCTTTTGGATGTTCTACGCTCCAGGCCCACAGCAATCCCTTGCATCACTGGAACTGGAGACGGCACTGGAAAGTCTAAGGCATCTGCCCAGTCTGGTCCTTGTAAGTCTGGGTCTTCAGGGGCTTCCTTCGCAGTCACAGTGGTCATATCCTGGTTGTCATTGAGTGGGGTGACCAGCATGAGTGGGGAGAACCTGTTCTTAGTGAAATATTAGCTGGTCATTGTCGGGGCCGCTAAGGCCTCTCGCTGGCTGAGTGTGGGCTGCCACGTGGTCTCCTCTGTTCTGTCTTGTGGGTGAACTCATTTGCTGTGTGCCACTTGCTGAGGCAGTTTTTCTGATTTCTTGGCTCTGGATCCCACAGTGTGCATTGAGGTGAGGGCCGGGCAGAGGGCTTGTTGGTCATGCTTGATCGGAGATTGCCTTTCTGCATAGTTGCTGGAACGTGTAGTAGGTGGGCCACTCACTGGACTGGGCCTCCGTTATTGTCCATGCTGAAAAAGGTCTTCTGCAGGAAGTCTGCTGTGGCCACCGGCATGCTGAACTGTAGGGAGGTACCATTATGTGAATTTTAGAATGGCTTGGTACTTGGTGGAAAGGGATGCCAAGTTCATGAAGTTTTTCCTGGCATCGTGTAAACCCTTCTGCCGGGTAACCAGGTCCTTTGAGTAATCTAGGAACATCATAATCCGGTTGCCTTGCCAGTCCAGCGCTCCAGCTCCCTCACCCTGGTCTGAATGGCCTCCTTCTTGGCGAAATTCAGCAGGCATGCTCGGATAGGTTGGGGTTTCTCTCTGACCACAGGCCTAGATTGGAGGTTCGGTGAGCCCGCTTGATGGTGCTCCTGGTGCTGGGTGGAAGTTTGAGGACTTCTGGGAGAGCCTGCTGAAGAAATTGAGTTGCCCAGCCTCCCTTGCAGCCTTCCGGGAACCCAAGGAACTGCAGATTGTTCCTGTGGCCCCTGTTTTCTAAATCATTTAATCTGTCCTGCATCTCTCTCAGATTTGGGCCACCTGTTCCCATAGTGTGGCGCAATGACCCTGAAGGATTTCCTCATGGCTGGATGATTTCTGCTTCACGAGCCCCAGTCTGGCATTGAAGTTCGTAAGAGCACCAGTGGTAAGCGTTGCTAATGATAGATTGTTCCTCCATCCTGCCCATAATAATGGTAAACATTTTGTGGACTGAAGGCTCTGGGCCTTTTCTGTTGTGCCGTGCCATGTGTCGGAACACTCTGCTCAATTTGCCAAGGCTCGGAGGTGCAAATCAGGAGTAAGATGTTCAAAACTTGGTTGTGGCAGTCAGCTCATTTTCTTGTACCTCCCGAACACTTTTACTAGTGCAGTGCCTACTGGAAACATGGAGTATAAACAGATTTATTACTCCTACTGGTGGCTGCTATAGATTCAAGCAGCCATCTTTCTCACTGGCTAAGCCACACCCCCAGATGTTGGCTTTGTGCTTGCTTCCTCGTGAACAGCAGCTGCTGCTGCTGCTGGAAACTATGTGATCCAACCATTCCAAGGGTTTGCCATCCTGGAGTCGGAATTCCTCTACCAGCAGATTTTGGGGAAACAAACTTATCCATTCGATCTACCAAAGAGTCAATTCACTGAGCATAAGTTAAGTCTTCTCAAGCTAATTTTTTTCCTACTAAAGCAGTCCTGTAACTTCAGTTGAATGGTGTCTTTCTGCAAAAAATATGCAGAGCTCCAAATAAATGCAACCTTCCTCACAGCTCAACAGTGACCCGAATGTCAGTTTTACATTTTCTTATCTGTAAGAGTGGCCATTCAGAAGACAGGGCTTAAGGACCTACATTGTTCTGTGTGAGATGGATCTTGTGATTGGCTATGGCAGTCACCTGGTCATATGACCAAGTAAGTGGTAACCTGTAAGGCATAGATATAGAGCACGTTGCTCATTCAATTTAGTCATAGAAAAATTGAGAGCAGATTGATTGGATATCAGTGTTTGTGCACTGGCAGCTATAAAAAATATTTAAATTTACATTTAAAGATTTATTACAAATAATAGCATCATTAAAAGAAAAGAAAATCTTGTTAAAATAAAGAGTTCCACTGTAGAAAGGGTTTAAGGGGATGGGTGGTAGAGACAGCTGCCAAATGGCAGAATAAGGCCAGAAAGAAGCACCAAAATATCTACATAGCTGTCCGCTGAAGGAGAGACTAAAATACATGATTTTGTCAGTTATGGTTTCATTACACAATGTGTGTGTTGCCTGTAGTATAATTTTAAAAATATTATTGTCGTTCTAACTCTGTATAGTGTGAATTATCAGTAACCTTGAGCATCTTCTTCAGAGACATTCTACAAAAATGAGAACAATTTTTTTGTGCTGTAGAAAATGTAGTAGCTGTATGTCCTTTCCATTTTAAAGGGTCAGTGGTTGCATTGAGGGTTGAGGCACTGGATGCCACACCTCGCACTATGCCGGTGACCCATGTTCAAGAATGAGCCCAGGTCGCCGGGGGTCAGTTGGGGGGGAGGGTGTGAACTGGATTGAGTGGCCTCAAGGCAGCTCTCCTCTCCTGAGGAGGGATCCAGTTGCTCCTGCTGCAGGGCTGCCCCCAGCTGGAGGCTCAAGGGATGTGCAGATGAGAGTAGCTAAAGTAGGGAGGAAGGGAGCTGCAGATTACTGCAGGCACACCTCCACATGCACAAGCTACCACAACAGGGAGGGAGGAGAAAATGTGAAGTGGAGCTGACAGTCTCAATGATGGCCCTGCTGCACCTGCATCAGCTTCCCAGATTCTGGATTTGTGCTACGGGAGGAGGGAGTCGACACTCCTCACTGTGGCCCTGCCATGGGGACAATCCATGTGAGAACTCCTTGGAGTAGGACTGGGGCGGGGATGTCAGAACCAAAGAATGAGCCCTCTAAGGGAGGCCAGAGCCTACCAGCTCCGTGAAGGAGGAAAAAAAAGCAATTTTAAAGGTTCAGTTACCTTGCGTATTCTTGCACTGTGAGAATATTCAGTTCTTATGTCAGCTCTAGGCACCATATCATCACTGAGGGTGCAGGCTGTGCTTTTCACCATGCCACCCAGTGACCATATGGAAAAATGTAGTTCTTGAAATATTATTGAGGCACTTTGGCCCTTCTATGTTGAGGGTACCTTGTATATTTTTCGCAATGCTGCCATTTAAATTCTTTGCATTTTCAGAGCCACTTTAGTAGTGCAGAGGTTCACTTACCTTGTGCATCTTGCTCAGTTTAACAAGTTAAAAAATTCAATTCTTGAAATATTTTTGGGACACTGTAGCTCTGCTCTATTGATGGCCTACTGAGTGTGTGTGTGTGTGTTTCCCCATGTCGTGATTTAAATACTCCACTCTTTCAGAGGCACTGCAGCAGTACAGAGGGTCACTTGTCTTGGACATCTTGCCCAGTGTGACCACTTAAAAAAAAGGTTTTGGAATATTATAAGGCACTGAAGCTCTGCTGAAGGCACAATGTGTTTTTCCCCAATCTCACCATTTAAATACTTATCACTGTACAAGTCACAGCCAAAGACATTGTTAGATATTTCCTGAAATTTTTGCGATATTTCTAGAGAAATCTCCTGCTTTCTGCAGTTCCACAGTAGGGGCAGCAGAGAGAAACTCTATTGAAATGTCTTGAAATATCTGGAAATATCTGACCATGTCTCTGGCTACTACTGTACCATGATGTAAAACTCAAATAAAGGTTCAGTTAGTAGCAGTGATGAGGGCAACACTGATAGTCCTTCTGCTCCACCACACTTTTATAGGCACAGGATTTGACTGACAACAGGAACTTCTTGTTTGGGAGCAGGAAGTGAGTGATCACAGAGCCACCAAAGACTCACCATCCTAGAAGGGCAAGAGTAGCACTCCGCCTCCCCCAGCTGCTGGAGGTTTGCCTCTGGGCAAGTAAGGGGTCTACTGAGAAATATAGGATCTTCTTGTCTCAGAACAGGACGATCAGGAGCTTAAAGGGCACAGAGGCAGTAAGTAAGTAGGGAGAGAAGAAAAAAAAAACAACAAAAAAATCAGGAAAGAGTAAGGATTCCAAACAACAGTGAAGGGGCCAGAAGTAAGACATGACGGGAGTGGTGCAGTGCAGTGCCTGTGGAGCAGCAGTCTTCCGGGAGACGTTCTGAAGGATGCAGTGTTGTCCCATCTGCAGGCACTTCTCTGAGCAGATGGAGGAGGTGCTCATCTCCAGGCTGAGTTGGCCAGGATTTGTGAGACCTCCTCTTCCATCCAGGGACTACCAGGGCCACTGCCGTTGCCTCAGAGGTTGCCAAGAAAGAGAAGTGGTTGGACCACATTGGGCTCAGGGAGGATGAGGGTGGTGGAACAGAGGCACATTCCTCCAGTTGTACCTCTCCACAATTCCTATGCCATTCTGGCAAAGTGTGGTTCCTCTATGAAGACACTCACAGTGGAGACCAAGGAGGATGCTGGGAACCTCCACAAGGGAGACCTACAGGAGAGTGGCATGGGACCCTACAGGGGAAAGAAACAACTCCTAGTGGGGCACTCCATTGTTAGGAAGATAGAACTGTGGGAGAAAGGGGAGAGGGAGGTAAGGTGCCTGCCTGGTGCAATGGCTTGGAGGGACAGGGAGCGAATCCTTAGGATCGCCTGGAGCAGCTGCACAGGGGAGGGAGCTGGATATCATTGTCCACCTAGGGACAAATGACCTGGATAAGAAAGGGATCAGAGCAGTGCAGGAAGAGTTTGTGGAGTTGGGGAGGGGCCTTAGACAAGTAGAACGCATGGTAACCTTCTCAGAGGTGCTGCCTGTCTATGGCGTAGGTGAGGCTAAGGTGCTCCACATCATGGGATTCAATCAGTGGTTGAAAAACTGGTGCAGAGCTCAGGGATTTGGCTTCATTGGGGACTGGGGGTCCACCTGGAGTGATGCAGGCCTTTACTGGCATGATGGGCTGCATCTGTCCAGGAGGGGAACCAGGATCCTAGGTGATAGGTTTAAATGCTTCATTGGCAAGCATTTAAACTAGTCAAGAGTGGGAGGCACTGGAAGGAACAGAAATCCTAGCCCCAAAAAATCAGGGAGTAAGTGAGTTAAACACCAAGATAGAGATATCAATAGGGAGAAGGGCAGGGGTAAATGGAGAAAGTGACAAAGGCAATAAGGACAGGGATGGAGCAAAAAGGAGTAAGGCCATC
Source organism: Neoceratodus forsteri (assembly GCA_016271365.2). Taxonomy (NCBI): domain Eukaryota; kingdom Metazoa; phylum Chordata; order Ceratodontiformes; family Ceratodontidae; genus Neoceratodus; species Neoceratodus forsteri. Next base: position 977,188,395 of record CM057452.1, on the reverse strand, counting down.
AGGAAATGGAGGGTAATGAGTACCAATGCCCGTAGTCTGGGCAACAAGCTCTCTGAACTGGTGGCCTTGATGGAAGAGGGATGACTGGATATCATAGCAGTCACAGAAACATGGTACACAGAGAACCATGACTGAGATGTTAACATACCAGGGTACATAACCTACAGAAGAGACAGGGAGGGGAGAAGAGGGGAGGAGTAGCTCTCTATGTAAAGGAAGGATAAAAGCAACTGAACAGAACAGTAAACAGGGAGAGGAGGCACTGTGGGTCACCTTAGAGACTGGAAACGGCACCACAATCTGCACAAGGGTTGTATACAGACCCCCATGTCAGGGGAAGGGAATGGATAACGATATGATAGAAGGCATTCTTAGGATGGCAGAGAAAGGGGAGATACTGTTGATGGGAGACCTGAATATGCCAGATGTTAACTGGAGCACATTTGCTGTAGCCACATCAAAGAGCAGGGCCATTCTCGATGCCCTACAGTTGACATGCCTTAGAGAGCTATTTTCGGAACTCACTCATGAGGGAGCAATCTTAGACCTCGTACTCTCAAATGGGGACAGCAAGAGGATCTCAGATCTAGAAGTGAGTTGCCATCTGGGAACAAGTGACCACCAAACAGTGTGGTTCACGATAAACTCTGCTACAGAGTCAAGCCATTCAAAAGTGAGGGTACTGGACTTGAGGAAGACTGACTTTGGCAAGATGGGAGAGTGACTTAGAAAAGCACTAGCAAACAGGCTAGAAGGAGTGGTGCAGCAACAATGGCGACACATCAAAACTGCCATCACAGAGGCAACAAACCTTTGTGTGAAGCAAATAAACAAATCAAAATGAAAGAAAAAGCCACTATGGTTCTCAAAGGAGGTGGTGGGGAAAGTCAGGGAGAAAAAGATAGCATTCAGGAAGTATAAGGAAACACAGAAGTAGCAGGACAGAGAGCTGTACCAGTTAAGGCAGAAGGAAGCAGGGAGGGAAGTCAGAATAGCAAAGGCCCAAAATGAGGAAAAGATAGCCAACTTGGTTAAGAAGGGGGATAAAACCTTTTATAGGTATATCAGGGAGCGTAGAAAGACAAAGGGAGGGATAGTGAGGCTGAATAGAATGGACGGTGGGTGGGCACAGAGGGACAGTGAAAAAGCAGGGATACTGAACGAATATTTCTGCCCAGCATTCGCAAAAGAAGAGGGCGGGGAGGTGCCTAATCCAATTAACAGAAGCACTCTTGATAGGGGGGTAGATCCTAGTCCTTTCACAGAAGAAAGGGCTCTGAAAGAACTCCTAAAAATGAAGATGGACAAAGCAATGGGGCCTGATGGAATTCATCCCAGAATTCTAAAAGAATTAAGGGGAGAACTAGTGAAACCACTGACTACCCTTTTTAACAAATCATGGGAGGATGGTGTGGTACCTGAGGACTGGAGGAAGACAGTGTGATTCCCCTTCACAAAAGTGGGACCAAGACAGAGGCAGGAAACTACAGACCTGTCAGTTTGACCTCTGTGATAGGGAAAGTGATGGAATCACTTCTGAAGGACAGAATTGTTGAGTACCTAGAGGCCAGTGGGGCACGGGACCCAAGGCAGTATGAGTTCACAGTGGGAAGATCACGTCAGATGAATCTAATTGATTTCTTTGACTGGGTGACAAAAGTAGTAGACCATGGAGTGGCTGTGGACATGGCCTACCTAGACTTTAGCAAGGCATTTGACACTGTCCCACACAAAAGATTAATTGTCAAATTAACCAGCCTGGGAGTGGGTCCCAGGGTGGTAGCCTGGGTAAAACATTGGCTGGGCAACAGGACACAGAAGGTAATTGTAAATGGAGTCCACTCTGAAGAAAGAGGGGTTACTAGTGGGGTACCGCAGGGTTAAGTACTTGGTCCAGTCCTTTTTAATGTCTTTATAAGTGACATTACAGAGGGACTGGAAGGAAAAGTATGCCTCTTTGCAGATGACACAAAGATCTGCAACAGGGCTGATACACAAGGAGGCATGGAAAGGATGAGAAGGGATTTGGCAAGGTTGGAGGAATGGTCAGAAGTATGGCAGCTTGGATTCAATGCAAAGAAGTGCAAAATAATGCACCTGGGAAACAAAAACCCAGGGGAAGATTGCACAACAAACAACAAAAATGGAAAGGGACCTGGGGGTAATCATATCAGATGACCTTAAGGTTAGCAAGCAATGTGAGAAGGCAGTAGGGAGGACTGGGGGTATACTGGGATGTATAGGGAGAGGCATCACCAGCAGAAAACAGGAAGTTGTTATCCCTCTATATAGACAGTTGGTGAGACCCCATCTGGAGTACTGCATCCAGTTCTGGAGACCCCATTTCCGCAAGGACATAGGATAGAGGCAGTCCAGAGGAGGGCAACTAAAATGGTGCAGGGTCTGCAAGAGAAGTCACACGAGGAGAGACTAAAGGAGCTTAATATGTATACCCTTGAGGAAAGGGGGATCTGATAGAAACTTTAAGTACCTCATTGGAATCAACAAAGTCCAAGAGAGTAGCATATTTTAGAAAAGAGATGTGCAAGAACAAGGGGACACAATTTAAAGATAGAGGGGGGAGGTTCAGGGGCAATGTGAGTAAGTATTTTTTCACAGAGAGGGTGGTGAACACATGGAACAGCCTTTCTGAGGAGGTTGTGGGGTCCAAAACTGTGGGAGAATTCAAGAATACATGGAACAGACATAAGGCAATTCTTGTGGGGGGTAAGAAGAAATAGGCTGTTGGTTAACTAGGAACTGCAGCTTATCCTGTACGTAGGGAAATGGGCAGACAAGTGGTCCTTATCTGCCATCAAAGTCTATGTTTCTATGTTTCTCTGGACTGAAGCAAACGAGATGTGGCCATATTGTTAAACAGAAGAATTCAAGCCAATTTTCTAAAACACCAATTAATACTGCAGTAAATAAAAAGAATGCAGGCTTCTTCCACTGCATCTACCCACCTTAACAACTTCTATATCCAGTACTAGCTGTAGTTGTGGTACAGTAGCAGAAGTTTCTTTACCCATAACCCACTCCACCACCCACCCAACAGTATGTCTTGTTATCTATTACTCTCACTGTCCTGATTTTGTGGTTGTTTATTCATTAATACAGAGCAAAGGGAATGCTTCAAAATAAGATGTATACTATAAAATAATATATGTATCCAATTTTCTCTCTAGAAATTATTGAGTACAGCACATCCCACTTATCAACTCCGTTTGTCTCCTTGATTCCAACATAGCAATCCTCGCGGGTATACCCCAAGCTATATCCCTCTGCACAAATAAAGCTAGAGAATCCCATTCTTGTATACCCTCCTTAAACAGTATTCCACTATCACTTCAGTCATCTTACTCTGTCCAGGCGTTAGAACCCTCGATCCACTGATATTTTGCATAATCCAAACCTTACCCTATTTCCACCAAAACCTCTAGAGAATTGTACTCAGCATATCCTTGTCATATTGTACTCCACTAGAATCTTGGACTTTTTTCACTCCCTCCAGGCATTATTCTTTTATACATATACTATATTATGCCCCACCCCAATAGAACCCTGGACTTTTCCTCTCAGGGTTGAATCCTAGATTCCCAGCCTACATCTCTCCTGGACTCTAATATAAGATGGGCATAGGCACTGCACAATGGATGCTTCTGCACATGTCCCTGCTTATATCTTGCTCCCTTTACTTAAATCCATCCCTGAAGAATACACCCAGGGTCTTGCACTGTGTGGACATTCTGTGCTCTGTTGAATACCTTAGCTGTGCCATCTATTCCCTCTTTCTGATTCTGGACACACATCATACTTGGCACACTGGTACCCTACCATGATACATCTTTGCGGACTTGCACCCGGCCCTTCACCCCGCATACTCTCCATTATTTGTCACTGGTAAGGTTTTACTGCATATAACCCTGAACCTGCTAGGCATCAGTCTTAAGCTTCCTCCATGTCAGTATCATGTCTCCCGCAGACGCGAATGAATCAGAGTCATGAAGCTCCTCTTAAGGTTAACCAGGAAGCTACTGCTCCTTCTATTGTTATGCTCAGGGAATGTTGAACTTAATCCTGGACCCCTATCTGCTATTGGATCACCTGACAACCTATCTAGCCTTAAAGGCCTAAGCTCTATGCATGTTAATGTGTGCAGCCTGTTGAAAAAATCTGCTCCATTCAGGCCTGGATATGCCACTAACACTGACATTTTGGTTGTCACAGAAACCACGGCTCCATACAGCTACAAACAACTTTGAAGTAAACCTCCTGCTTACTCACTGTTCCGAGCCGACAGACACTCAGGGGTGGCGGGGTTGCTATTTATATTAAAGAAAATTCTCTGTCTCCGTTATTGACTCTACATCTGTCCAAAATGAGTTTGAAAGCCTTACCACTCAGGTTGGGATCTCACCTGGCATTTCTCTTTGTGTGTCAGGCTGCTACAGACCCCTCTCTGGGGTTACAGCTGCTGGACCACTTAAGTATGGTCTTGGGTCATAGATCCTCAGAGTCTGTACTACTAGGTGACATAAACCTAGACTGGTTGTCTAGTGCCTCAACTCCTCTAAAAACACTATACGACTCCCTCGAATGGACCCAGCTTATCAATGAAACTACCCACCCAAACAAGTTAAACCCTACCAACAGCGATCTGCTGGATATTATCCTAGTTAACAAACCTTATTCGTTTACCTATGCTGGTGTATTCTTCTCCGACATCAGTGATCACTGCTTCATTGCTTGTGTCAGGTCTAATCATGCTCCGTCACCTGCTTCTAAATTTTCTATCAAAAGATGTCGACGCAGCTTTGATCCCGGGGAGTATAATTCGGAGCTGAGTCACTCTATGCGCTGGCAGGACTTTTATCTAGCTAAATCAGTCACCTCAGCATATGATATTCTTCAAGAAATTGTGTTAAGAGCACTTATTAAGCATGCACCACTAGTGAAGGTCCAAGTCAGGAATAAATCTTGTCAATGGTTTACTGAACAATTGAAGGACGCCCTGCTGAATAGGGACATGCTTTGGAAAACTACCTGGAAAACTAAACTTACGAACAATTGGATTTCTTTTAGGAGAGCGAGAAACCTTTGCACTAAGATGGTTAGAGAAGCAAAGGCTAATTTCTTTCACTCACAACTCGATCTCTCAGCCAACTGGCCCTCCAAATTCTGGCGGGTAATTAAGGGTATAAAAGGCCATTCGGCCAGGACTTCTTGCCTACTAAAATCTCGATGGGTACTACTATATACTTACTGATAAACCATCAATCCTTGATGCCTTCAACAATCATTTGCTACAGCAGGTCTTGCCTTCAATACTTCCCCACCAGTAACCTTGAGAGCGCAACTCGGGGTTGATAAACAAGACACCTCCTTCCCGAGTCCAACCTTCTCACTTCAACCCACATCTCTGAAAGAGGTGGAAGATCTCCTGTTAAAATTGGATGTCAGAAAAAGCGCAGGTGCCGATCACATCAACCCATTTTTTCTGAAGATGGGCTATAGGGTCCTAGCTGCACCTATTACACATCTGTTTAACTTATCCCTGTCACAAGAGACCTTCCTCCCATCTGGAAAGTGGCATGTCATCCCCTTGTTTAAGTCGGGCTACCCCTGTGACCTCAATAACTATAGGCCGATTTCCCTTCTCCCTATCCTGTCTAAGTTGTTGGAAAAAATCGTGAAAACCCAGCTCAGGAACCATCTGGAATCATCAAAACTTCTCAACCCATTACAATCAGGGTTCAGAGCACTACACAGTACAACTTCCACTTTGGCCAAGGTTACTAATGATTGGCAGTGTGAGTTGGATAATAAGAACTTCGTCTGTGCAGTTTTCCTAGACCTAAGTAAGGTCTTCGATACTGTTGATCATAGCCTTCTCCTCACATCCTTCAAACCATGGGTTAGGATGCTCCTTCTCTCAGATGGTTTGGTAACTACCTCTCTGGCTGTTCTCAGCAAGTAAAAGCAGATGGTGAAGTCTCATCTCTGAAACACCTTCAGAGGGGCTTTCCCCAAGGTTCCATTCTGAGTACCCTGCTTTTTACACTTTACATCAGCAGAATCGATGCTTCCATCAAAAAGGCCCATATTCACCTATTTGCAGATGATACAGTACTTTACTCTAGCAGATCTTCCCCTCATATGGCATGCTCAGAGCTCCAGGATGACTTCAATTGGCTACAGACTCAGATCCTAAAGCAAAAGTTGCTTCTAAATGCCAAGAAGACAAAAGCTGTGTTCTTGTCACCCTTTCCTAATTTAGCAAATCTAGCCGCAACGGGGCTACTCCCCCCAATTACTACCATTCTGGGTGAACAGTTGGAGTATGTATCAAAATTTAAATACTTGGGGGACCATGGGATGCAGGGTACCGGGTAGAAGCTCCTCTGTATAGCTCCAGCCTCCCGTCTTGATTAAAGTGTTTTTTGGAGCATTTAACAAGCCTAGAACCCTATATTTTTAAGGTCTACTGCCTTCCTAGCATTGAGTGTTCCTGCTGGAGGATTCTGAGAGAGAATGGAGGTTTACATAAAACGGGCGCTGCAAAAACATACCCCGCCAGTTTCTCCGGAAAAGGCCCCGAAGAAATCACGGGCCTTGAGTGGAACTGTTAAGCCAGAGGTTGCAAATCAGGGCACGGAGCAGGAGCCGCTCACGTTAAGCAGATTCTTAGAGGAATTCAAGCCCTTTCGGGAAGAGATAAAAGAAATGGCATCAGAGATGAAATCTCTATCTAGAAAGCTTGAAGAGATCTCAGTCTTGACTACGGATAATATCGCAAGGATCTCCTCTTTGGAGAAACAAGCAGAGAGGTTCGAGCCTGGGATGGCTGCTATGCGGCAGAAACTTGCACGTTTTGAAGCTAAGCTGGAAGACTTTGAAGGTTGTAGTCGTAGAAATAATATTGTGATCCTGGTGCTGCCAGAGGGAGAAGAGGGTCAGAACACCATAGCATTTGTCCAGAAGTTGGTGGAGAAGATCGCTGGCCCTCGCCCTTTGGGGCTAAATACATAATCGAGAGAGCCCACAGATTCCTGAGGCTGAAGCCCCCTCCGGAGCCATACTCGCCCTATAATATGCCGATTTTTGAATTACTTGGAGAGGCAGCATTTGTTGTCCAAAGTTAGAGAAATCCAGGAAGTGAGATGGGAACAAGTCAAACTCAGGCTGGTGCAGGACTTGCTGGGCTCTGTCCGTCTGAAACGCAAAGCATTTCATCCAGTTGTCTCTAAAATTATTGCAGCTGGTTTGAAGTTTCATATGGCATACCCAGTCAGGCTACAGGTGCAAGAAGCCGGTACCTGGGTTTCTTATGAGGATCCTGAGGCTGCGATTTCTGGCCTAAAGCTGTCTCTACCCAATCTTTTCAGGGATACTTGAGAGGCCTCTCGCCAGGTCAAGGGAAGAGTTCTGGTTTGAAGATATCTGGCTGCTACTTGGAGGATTCTTTGGGGATGAATATACATACAGTGGTGTGAAAAAGTATTTGCCCCCTTCCTGATTTTCTCTATTATTGCATATTTGTCACACTGGATGTTTTCAGGTCTTTAGACAAAATGTAATATTAGATAAAGGGAACCTGAGTGAACAAATAACACTTGTTTGTTTTTTTTATTTCACTTATTTAACGAAAAAAAGTTAACCAACACCAATTGGCACTGTGTGAAAAGTAATTGCCCTTACACTTAATAACTGGTTATGCCACATTTAGCTACAATGACTGCAACCAAACACTTCCTATAATTCAATATCAGTCTTTCACATCGCTGTGGAGAATTTTAACCCACTCTTCCTCATGGAACTGCTTAATTCAGTAACATTTGGTAGGTTTTCGAGCATGAACTGCTCGTTTCAAGGTCCTGCCACAGCATCTCTATCAATTTGAGTCTGGACTTTGACTAGGCCACTCCAAACTTTAATTTTACTTCTTTTTCGCCATTCTGATGTGGACTTGCTTTTGTGTTTTGGATCATTGTCTTGCTGCATGACCCAACTACGCTTCAGCTTCAGCTGATGGAAGGATGACTGGACATTCTCCTTAAGAATTTTCTGGTACAGAGCAGAATTCATGGTTCCTTTAATTATGGCAAGTCATCCAGGTCCTTAGGGCAGCAAAGCATCCCACACCATCACACTACCACCACCATGTTTGACTGTTGGTATGGTGTTCTTACTGTGGAATGCTGTGTTTGCTTTACGCGAGACATTATGGGATCCATGTTGTCCAAAAGTTCCACTTTGGACTCATCTGTCCATAGAACATTTTCCCAAAGGCTTGTGGATCATCCAGGTGCTTCTTGGCAAATGAGAGATGAGCATTTATGTTCTTCTTGGTTAGCAGTGGTTTCCACCTTGCTACTCTCACATGAAGCCCATTTTGCCCAGTCTCTTTCTGATTGTGGAGTCATGAACACTGACCTTAGCTGAGGCAAGAGAAGCCTGCAGTTCTTTGGATGTTGTTTTAGGATCCTTTGAGTCTTCTTGGATGATTTTATACTAAGCCCTTGGAGTAATTTTGGCGGCCGCCCTCCTGGGAAGGTTCACTACTGTTCCAAGTGTTCTCCATTTGTAGATTATGGCTCTCACTGTGGTTCGATGGAGTCCCAGAGCCTTAGAAATAGCTTTGTAACCCTTTCCAGACTGATAGAGGGCAACAAAATGTTTTTCTGATCTTTTCAGGAACTTCCTTTGATCATGGCATAATGTGCTTGTTGAATCTTTGTCCTGACAATGTGACTCTGATGGTAAGGGCCAAAATAAGTGAGGTTTATATTGAGCAGGGCTGGCTGTAATCAAGCCTGGCTGTGTTCAATCAGCTGACTCTAATTATCCCTTTAATTGGGTTGATTTAACTAGGGGGCAATTACTTTTTCACACAGTGCCAGTTGGTGTTAGTTAACTTTTTCATTAAATAAATGAAATAAGTAAAAAAAAAAAGTGTTATTTGTCCACTCAGGTTCCCTTTATCTAATATTATATTTTGTCTAAAGACCTGAAAACATCCAATGTGACAAATATGCAATAATAGAGAAAATCAGGAAGGGGGCAAATACTTTTTCACGCCACTGTAGTTGCTGAATTTCTATCCAAGCCTGTTTAGTGGGCTTATGAGACACAATTTCTTTAATATTTTCTGGACTTTATATGGTTGCTTATGCTTTAGCTTTATCTGGGACTCTGATCTCTTTTAAAATGACTGTTTAAGCTTATCTTTTCAGGCATTGGGGAAAGTAATTTTGTAATGTTTTGTTAATTCCTCCCTTGGCATGCGAGGGATTTAGATCCAGTTAAGGCCTTTGGTGTGTACCCGTAGGGTTTTAATGTCCAACATTCAGTGGGTTCCTGCAGAGCTCTCGGGCATTCTCTCTACAGCACCTTACTATGCGCTTTCATTCCTGTACCACCAGAGGGAGCTCGAACCTCATTGAAATAGGGCCCAATGATTTCAATGGCCCATGATGGGGAGTTTTTCCTGGCATAAGAGAGCTATTATGGACGGGGCGCGGCTGAACTCATTTGGTGGGGCCAAGTGTTTCCTGTGCGGGGGAGTCCCGCATGGAACTGGAAATATTGCCTGTGGTCTGGGCTTAATAGCACTTAACGAGGTGCGTTCCTTTCAACAGGCAGGGCTTGAGGGATGGTAACTCTCACTAATCCTAGTGCCCTAGTTCTATTATACAGTGTTACTCCCATGGGTCTTCTGGAGTGGATCACCTGAGGACCTCACATATTATTACTGTTACTTTGGTCATTTACCTCCTGTTGGTTTCATGAAGGAGGGCTCAAAGATATCTCTTCTTTTTTTTTTTTCTTAGGGTTTGGGGGCAATGTCAGGGGACTGGGGAGAAGGAAGCAGTAGCACGTTGAGCGTTGTTGGTGACAGTTGGGGGTGGGAGGGTGGGGCAGAAGGCAATAGTTTGGGTTTATTAATGCTAGTTTGTGATTGGGTGTTACTTGAGGGGTGGAAGGGTTAGTTTGGGCAGGATGGGGGTTTGGGGTGGGAGGATGGCACAGCAGTTTTAGTGGAACAGGGGTACGTGGATCATAATAGTAGTAGCTGTCAAAGGTTAACCTCGGGCTTGTTTTGTCAACAAAGATGGCTAGTAGTATTAACCTAGCTACGTGGAATGTGAAGGGGGTTAGGAGAAAACCTAAGCAATATCAGGTGCTTAAACACCTGAGCTTGCTCCGTGTGCAGATTACATTTTACAAGAATCTCACCTACTGGATACTGAGGCATTACAACTCAGGGAGACAACAGGTGGGGCAGGTCTTAATGCCTCAGGCTCTACCAGTAGTTGTGGGGTCATGATGCTGGTTAACAGAGATGTTCCATTTATTCCCCTCAGGTTTTAGGGATTCAGAGGGAAGGTATGTTCTAGTTCAGGGTACCCTTTGGGCTATGCCACTCTTGCTTGGCAGCATTAATGGACTAAATGTGGACGATCCCACTTTTTTCACGAAATTGACTTGCACTATTCTCCCCTTACTCCCTATTCCCATTATCATGGGGGGAGACTTTAATCTGGTTTTGGACCCTAACATAGACAGGTCTGGGAACGTGTCAAGGGGACTGTCCCCAGGACAAAGAGCTTTCAGGGAACTACTAGATCAATGCGGACTGTGTGACGTATGGAGAGTTTTGCATCCCAACTCCAGGGAATTTACTTTTAGTTCACCGGTACATGGCTCTCAGTCTTGCATTGATTACCTTCTGGTCTCTCATGAGCTCTTGCCGGGTGTGTCATCCACCTCGATTCAACCAGGCCCTGTATCTGATCATTCTCCGGTGTTATGTAATCTGGCTTTCTCTAATATTCCCAAGAAAGAGACTCGATGGAAACTAAATGAGTGGCTATTGAAGGAAGAGAAATACTCTCGACTAGTGAAAGAGCAGATTGATTTTTTTTTCTCTACCAACTCTTTAGAAAGTGCTACGCCAGACATCATAAGGGGAGCTTTTAAGGCTTATACTAAGGGTATTCTCATTAGTCTAGCTACAAAGAGGAAGAGGGCTCAGGAAGCAGAGTTATTATAATTATTGTCTCAAATTCGGGAACTAGAATCTAGACAGCCAAACAATATTTCCAAGGAGGAGAGGCAGAAATTATTAGTAGTTAAAGACAGATATTTAGAATTATTAAGAGAGAAAGTGGAGTTGGCTATCATTCGTACCAAGGCAAGTTTCACGGATCAAGGAGAAAAAGCGGGGCACCTGTTGGTCTTACGTTTAAAACAGCAGGAGACTGCAAGGTTTATACCTCCTATTAGGGCACAAGCAGACGGTTCCTTGAGAGTATTCCCTTTACAGACTGTGCAGGAATTTGCTACTTATTATGAGCAGCTATATAGGAACATGGATAGCCCTCCTTCCATAGAGAATTTAGAAGAGTACCTCAGGGATTCTAGCCTACCTTCCTTGGCAACTTCCCCAGAAAAAATGTTATCCTCTCCCCTATCGCAGGAGGAAATTTCGGCTGTCATAATGGCCCTGCCCTCGGATAAAGCTCTGGGACCGGACGGTTTTCTGCTTTATTTTATAAAGTTTTCAGGGAGCAGTTATTGCCTGTACTCTACCGGCTCTACCTACATATTCTTTCTGGGGCTGCAGTAGACACTCACTTGTTTGAAGTCTTAATAGTCCTATTGCCCAAAAACCAGACAAAGACCCGAATTGGTTCAGAGTTATAGGCCAATATCCTATTGAATCTGGATGTCAAAATTCTTTCGAAGATATTAGCGGATAGACTAGCGCTGGTTCTCCAGATCTGGTTGACATGTCTCAGGTTGGGTTTATGAGGAGGCGTTCATCCTCAGACCATTTCGTACCCTCTCGCCGCGTCTTCGGAGTCCAGGGATGCCACCTTTCCGCGGTTTGGTCTCCTGGATGCCGAGAAGGCATTTGACCCAGTAAACTGGAATTACTTATTCCAAGTTCTCAGAGCTTTTGGGTTTCTGCCATTTTATAGGCTGGATGAGGCGCTATATCGGCCTCCCTCTGCAAGTTTCAGGTAATGGGGCTTTTTCAAAATCTTTCCTGTTACATTCAGGTATGAGACAGGGTTGTTCCCTTCCCCCCTACTATTTAATCTTTATTTAGAGCCCCTTTTCAAAATATTCTTAATAACACGGGAATACAAGGTATTCCGATCTGGAATAATGTGATGAAGATAACAGCATATGCTGATGATCTCCTCCTCAATTTGGCCCACCCGGTAACTTCTATCCCAAATATGCTAAATGAGATAATCAAATTTAGCCATTTTTTTCTAATTATAAGTTGAATACAAACAAGACGTCCTTTTTCCCTTAATCACAAGGTTTCTAAGACAGGCATTATCCCTTGGGATTGTGTGGGTCTCCCGTGTTATTAAATACTTGGGTATCAAGTTAACACGTAACACTTCCCTATGGTTTAAAGAAACTTAGAACCTCTTTCTCAGATAATTGTGCAGGACCTAGAGATGGGATAAGCTTCCGATTTCACTATGGGGCTGCATTAATATAGTAAAGATGAATGTATTTCCCCGTATTTTTTATCCCCTGTCACATCTTAACTCGTTTGTTCCTGTATCCTGGTTTCAGAAAATGCATAAGCTTTTCACTAATTTTATCTGGTCTAATAAAAACTCCAGGCTGGCCTATCACAAATTAGCTGCTGCCAAAAACGAAGGGGGGTTACGGATTCCTCATTTGGCAATTTATTACTGAGCTAGTCATCTTGCTAAGTACCTGAAATGGGTAAGGCCGGGTCCAGAAAATCTGAGACCAGCCAGGCTTAACATAGAACTAGACTATATTCAGGCTATGAACATGGATCCCTCGACCATGCTCTTTGTAAAAGTCTTCCTTTTACAGAATGTTAGCAAATGCCCCACTCTTATGACCTCATTAAAGGTTCACTCGTAGCTGTGTTCGTTTCTAAGATATAATCCAAGTACAGACCTGTCTCAGTCCATCTGGAATTCTCCAGCTTTCACCATAAATAAGCAGGTAATTTCTCGTACATGGTTACCTCAGTTAGGCGAAGGGATAGCCTCCTCTTTATTGGACGGCTCGGGGGCTTGGCTCTCGGTAACCGAGATTCTCAGAAGGTACAATATTCCCGACTCTCAGTCATTTAGGGTTTGTCAACTGAAGCATTTGTTAATCAAGGTGTTTGGTAAAGTCCCTCCCCATCCAACAGGTTTTGCATTGGTACCTGAACTTTCTTCCCTTCTCGAATCCCAAGGGGTGATCTCTATGATATATCAGGTATTGTATCTATGGCAGTTTGGGAGTGGCAATGGTCCCACTGGCTTTTGGAACCCATTTTCCATGAGTCCACTTTCAATTGGTCAGCTGTCTGGATGTTTTGTCACAAATACATGTCCCAAGATAGATTACGCCTCATGCAATTCCATATTTGCACAATATGTATTACACGCCAGTTAAACTGGCTAAATGGGGCCTTCTCGATATTGACAGGTACACTAGATGCTCCCAGGAAACTGGGACGCTTTTTCACATGTTCTGGTCGTGCCCCAAGATAGCTTCATTATGGGATTTAATTAAAACCCACCTGAACCCCTTATTGGGTTTACAGGACTGTTTTACTCCGGATATTTGCCTTTTGGGAGATTTATCTTCTATTAAGGTTAAGATTCGGAGATTTCCATTCCATGATTGCACTCTTGGTCAAGAAAATTATTCTCAGGCACTGGAAAGACAGGAATTGTCCAACATATCAGGAATGGATACATGAAATCCTTGCTAATCTCCGCTGAGAAGGCCATAGCAAGCCTTCAAAATAGGTTACATAAGTATAAGTCTATATGGGATCCCTTCACACTTTAATTATCACTGCTAGGATTTAAAGTGTAATTGGTGCACATGCCATCATATCAAGTATGAGATCATCACGGTTAACTAGCTACTACAGTATTCGAGGAACTGCTGTGCCGGGGAGAGTGGGGGTTGGGGGGCAGTGTTGCATTGTACTACTAACTGGCTGTGGCTGTTCATACTTGTTTCACTGCCTCCTGTATTGTGGAAATTTTGTGAATAAAGTGTGAATTGAAAAAAAAAATTTAAATACTTGGGGGTTTGGCTGGATTCTAGACTCTCCTTCGTTGCTCACATAGAAGAGCTGACAAAGAAACTTAGAATGAGACTTGGCCTTTTCTATAGGATAAAAAATTTCCTCACCAGGGATGCAAAATTGAGGCTAGTCCAAACTACCTTTCTCTCTTTATTAGACTACGCTGATTTCCTCTACAGCCAGGGTCCTGCAGGTGCTCTTTCCAAACTTGATACGCTCTACCATAGAGTTCTAAGGTTTGTAATGGGCCTCCCCTATTCCACCCATCATTGCTCCCTGTACTCAGCGGTAGGTTGGTCATCCCTTAGTTTCAGACACCAGAGAAATGCTGTGATCTGGATCTACAAAGGTATCATAAATAAACTGCCTGATTACATCTCAGACTGCTTACTGTTCTTCCCGTTAAGTAAGTATGCCCTGAGAAGTGCCTCTTATATTTCACTAAAGGTTTCCAAGGCCAAATCTTGGTTTGGCGGGGCATCTAATAGTCATGTATGGCCCCTTTTGTGGAACAAGATACAAAAAAAAAATCAATTACCCCATTAGTCTGGCAGCTTTCAAATTCTTATATACACTCACATTTTAAAGAATCTTGCACCTGCTCCTCCTGACCTAGTTCTCCTATCCCCTCAGAGCTTCCTGTTTTATTCTCTGACCCTGCCCCTGCCTCGTCATGATCTTAGGTCACTCTCTGTTGACGTCTCTCATTGCCATCCCTATGCCTACCCACTTCACTTCCCTGCCCACGTCTACTCCTTATATCCTTTACCCATTACTACTCAATCCCTATTTTTGTCCGCTTATCTATTTTTTTCCTCCTATCCCCCTCCCTCCCTTGCTGTGTACTCTTCTCGCCCAAACGCACCGCTACGTGTCACCTGGACATTATTGCCAGAACCTACTCTGTACCTACTATTTCCCTCCAGGTTCTGCACTTTATATGTGTTGCACAAATTGTCTATTTATAATAAATTTTTTTACAATTATCTGCACCTTTTTACTTGCATTTGTACTGCCTATGCCTAATTGTTGTACACATAATTGAAATTGTATGTTGATCTCACCTAAACTGTATTCTCCTACTTGTTTGTCCCAGGTCCACCTCGAAAATGAGCTTGCTCAATGGTGTTCACCTGGTTAAATAAAGATTTTGATTGATTGATTGAGTACAGTGCATATTCAATTTGCATTTATGAAACTTTGAAAGAATGATATAACAGTAGTTTGCTTTTTGCAGTAAGGTTTTTTAAGAGATTTATACGTCACATGTTTCACTGTTCACTGTTCTATGTACTTTGTTTACTCTGAGACACTTTCCTGTAGGGAAAAATAACTGTGTAAAACAAGGTTAAGCATAGTGTTTGAATAAATGTAGGATGTCACAGTTGTATCACTATAAAACAGGAAGCTGTCACTACCATGCCATGTCCCTGATGCAGCTGTTGTGCTAGAGTGAATACCGAAGGCAGGTACCCATCTGGTTTTAGTGGCGATATTTATGCCTTTAATCCAGGGGTTCTCAAATGATGAGGCCAGCCTCCTGGGAGGCCCCAGCCTGTTCAGGAGGCTCAAGCAAGACTGAAAAAGTACTGTATTTAAATTTTGAGTTTTATATATTTTGTGTGAAGAGATGAAGCAAACTGAAAGCAGATAATAGTTGGTAAATCTTATGTATTTATTTACTAATAGGTGGCAGGGAAGGTGAATGAGCCAAGGCTCATTTCAGGTGTACTCAGGGAAGGGTAGAGTCAATACATTTCAAAGGTAACTGCAAAACAATCAGAAAATACACAATGAACAATAGTACAAACAAATATGAACAATAAACTAATAATGAGAGGTGGTAATCGGTCAATTTGTAGCCTGATGGCAGAAGAGCCCAAATACAAGGGTTGAACATAGAAGTGCTATGAGCAATAGCCAGAAGGAGCAAAGTAATCCCTGAGAAGTTGCTTGGGAGCAGGGAAGGACAGGGAGAGGCAAAGTATTTAGGAAGGTTATTTCGTATAGATAGGAAACAGAGAAAGTAGTCTGGCCCATGAAGGTAGTGCAACAAGGGGTAACAACGGTTCAAGAATAAAAATAGCGGAGCACGTAGGCTGGCCTGTGAAGAGGTTGGGGTTACAGTAAACTGAATAACATTTATTTATTTTATTTATTTGTTATTCAGACAACGCCTTTGATCACAGGAGCTCTTTTTCAAAGATTCCACATCAGTATAAGACAAGAACTGAATGTGAGCCAAGTACTCAAAGGGGTTTCAATTTAATCATGGTGTACTGCACAAAGTACAGCATGTTATTTTCTTTAGGAGGCCCAAGATTATTTCAGATTTTGGGGAGGCTCAAAACCTTTTCCATGGATTTGGGAGGCTCACTGTAACAAAGTCTGAGAACTATTGCTTTAATCTGATAAAAATCTGAAAGACTGTTTACTCTGCACTAACTGGATAAGCTGGAGGACCAGGTCCTTACAGATGCACTGAGCAAGTAATAATAACTGACCTGGAACAGCTACGGTTTACTTAAGCAATAATGCATGACAGGGTGTGTGTTGTGCTGGGATAACTTCATGCCTGGGGTGATTAGGCATGAGGCCACAGGCGAGTGCAAGTAATCACCACAGAAGTGACACTATCCTAGCACAACACACACCCTGTCATGCTTTATTGCAATTATACAATGGCTCGTTTGTATTTAAAACAATAAAATAGAAAAAAAATGATGTTTTTGTTTGGGGTTTTTGTATTTTTTCGTGTGTGGAAGTTTATGTTTTCACAAAAAAGTCCACAGTTTGACCACTAGATGGTGCTGGCTGTATGTTCTGCATTATATTTGCCTCCATGTGACTAGTTACTTTTAATACAGAATCTGTTGTTATATGGCCATAGTCTATGTGGGTAAAACTTTCAGACCACTGAAACACGGAATCACTATTGAACATTTAAGAGAAAATAGAGGGAAAAACAACAGATAAAGGGAGAAGGAGATTATCGCAGATGGGGTGCATCTTGATGTCACCGACACCATTGGGCTCATTCATTCTTTCTCTGGGGTGGCAAACATGAACAAAACAAAATAGAATTGTACATTTTCTGTGCTGGGAACTGTGACAGTGCTTTTGGCAAATCTGTGCTCTATCCTACACAGAAGGCAGAAAACGGTGACAAGGTAAGCAAAGCGTGTGCTCTGACTCAAGCTCTTACTTTACTATGCAGTGGACAGTAAGAGAGCAGGATTGCCATGAAGCCGCTTGTAATGAGGTGAAGATGACTCTGCATAATGAGAGGAAAGGACATAGGTAGGTGGTAGGGAGAATATTTGTGAATTGTTTTACAGTCGGGTTTAAAGTAAAAAAGTGAGGAAAGTAAAAAGCAAGAGTGCAAGTGAGAGCCACGCAGTGGTTGTTTCAAGACACTCTTGCCCGCTCACAGTGAAGCCACTCACACAGAATGGCTCTTACTGCAGTTCATCTGAATTACATAGGATACAAACGCTGGGGGAAAAATTATATTTATATGTATTTTGGGGTTGGGGGATTTCTTTTCCTTCATGTTCATTGAAATTGGGCCATTGTTTGCGGAGTGAGCGTGGCACTTTTGAGCTCTGGAGACACTCGCAGAATCACGGGGGCAGTGCAGCTACTGGGCAGTGGCAGTGATTCATTTTAATGCCGGCATATGTGATGTGGTCATATGTGTCTGGGACTAGACCTGTGATGTTGTACTGGGATAACGTCATGGGTCCAGTCCCAGTTCAACCAATCAGATGCCATCATTCTTGGTTGCCATTGTATAATGTATGATTTCTGAGAGTGCTGTGTTTTCTGGCTGTATAGTAGCAGCAGTAACACAGTATTATCTGCTGCAAAGGAGCTATCTGACCATTTCCCAGTTTTTCAGAAATGCTGTACCAGTGGATGTTCCACAAAAGCAATAAGACTAAGATACCAATGGCAGCAGCAGTATTCCTGTTGTCATTACAACAATTTCCAACATACTGTATGAACTGCTGTTGGTAGTAGTAGCAGGACAAGAGCTAATGTAACACAGAAGGATAGTTCCTTTTATTCAGATTTTACTACTACTACTGCAATTATGGTTGCCTGTATTCTGAGTTTTGGAAGCAAATTTGTTGAATTCAACCCAACTTTCAGAATAAGATTTGATTGCAGTCCAAAATCATAGTCTGAAATTTAAGCCTAAATATGTTTAGGCTGGGCAGTCAGAAGCAGAGCGGATGGGCCTTAGTGGGCTCTGGGAGGTTGGGGTTGGGGCATGCATGCTCCTCCACCAGTACCACTTCAACGCCTTCACTGTGCTGGCAGGAAAGGACAACTAGAGGAGGTACCCATTGCAAAGGGAAGGTAGAAGTGGGTGTCCTCAGAAATGGAGGTCCCTACTAGGGAGAAAGGTGCTCTGAGCCTAAGAGGACGCAGCTACTGGTGAGGGACTCTATTGTGAGGGGGGTAGACTTGAGACCTGTGGAGGAGTAAGACAGGGAGGAGGCATGCATGAGCAGTGATTCAGCTTGGAGGAATGCAAAGCATATCCAGAGGATCAGTAGGGCAGCAGAAGCTGGAAGGAGGCTAGACATCATTGTCCATTTTAAGAAAATTACCAGGCAAGGGAGAAAGTAGGAGTAGCCTACCCCCCCCTGCTGTTTCTGTGTGTCTCTGCTGGACTTCGATGTTTGTTTTCCTTGTTTATTTTTATTTTGTTGTTTAACCAGGAGTAGCACACTAAGCTGAAAGCTTTTTACAGGAGTGACCTGGAGCACAGGGAAGTTAAGTGACTTGCTCAGGGTCACACAGTATGCACAAGTGGAAGCTGTGGGATTCAAACCCAGTCTGGTCTGCTGGATGTCACCAGATTTGCAGTCAGAGCCTTAAACCACTGCGCTATACTGCCTCCTCCATTGCTTCTGGTTTGTAACTTTCCTCCGGCTTTGTGCTTCCCTACGTTTGTGTTTCTTGTTTTGGGCCTTTCCTTGTTTCTGTTTTGCTGTGTTTTGGTTATTTTATTTTTGGGGGCCTTTGTTTCTAAGCTCCTAGCATACTGCTACTCATAGCTCATGCTACTGCTTTCAGTTACCTACAGCTGCAGCCACTGCTGCTGTTTGCTTTAATTGCTATTGTACCCCGTGTTTGTGTTTTTACACTGTGCTCACCATGCTCGAACTACTGCAATGCAACTGCGATCATTATCTGTGTGTTTCAGCTCAACCATAGCTGCTCCATGTTGCATACTCAATTCTTTTCACCTGACACAGTTTACTCTGACCCTAGCTGTGCTGCTCATTCCTGCTTTCATGCTACATGCAGCTTCATTGCACTGCCTGGCTATACCTGCTTTCAAAGCACTTGTCTCCATGTTCCATTGCAGTTACAACTCTGAGGTTGGCCAACTAAGCTCCTGCTGAGGCTGATAATATATAGCTTGTTATTAAATCTTGCCTCGCCACTGAAAATCCTCAGAGTGTTTTTCATCTTGATTTGGCTATTCATGTCTGGCTGGCTTGCCCCCAATTCAGTGCTGTTTAATTGCTATACAGTATGTTATGCAGGTCCACCTATCACTACTACTGCTTATTGACCTATGTGCAGGTCCACACTTGCTTACACAACCAATGCTCCTTGCTTATGCAAACCATTGCTTCATGCCTACTACCATCCCCTCGCCTTCAGCCTCTGGGATTCTGCTGCACTCAATCTGCATTCGACCTTGCAAGGTCTCAACACTCAATGCTCATTATGATATCAGCACATCGTGCTCATCAGCTCACCAGCTTTTCAGCTTTCAATCAATTTCTGGGGCATGTCAGCCATTCTATGCTGGCGCAGGGTTCCTGCAGCCGACGGTCTCGCTCTGCATTTAGTCCGCATCTCAAGCGTGTCCAACTTGGAGTGGGATCCTTCTCACCTGGCCCATAGCTGGGAATGTTCTTGCCCTGGGCTTGACTTTAGCTGCTTGCTACATGACAGCAGCTCCTGGTGTAGAATTTAAGACTAGCGGTGAAGTGTGGAAAAAAGTTACCTCCTTTAGCTCTAGTGTTCCACTATAACGGTTAGCCATTGACTGTAGTGGTTTCCCTAGTGAGACACCTTCACCGCATTCTCCCGACAACTGCCTCTGATTCACTTGGTTTGATTTAGGGTGGGTAGGCCAGGTGAGTGCCTCAGCAGTTGTTGCTCTCCTCCTGTGCCTTGGATGCACATATTGTTGCAGACTTTTCTTGCAATCTTCCATGGTGTTCCCACTAGACAGTTTGAGTGAGAGCCTTCCTCCAAACTGGAATATTTTCCACCTCCCTTTAATTAGGTTTTCCAAATTGCAGCTGCAGAGCCGTCACTAACTAAACTATCCCAAGCCTGGAGGGAAGGCAACCTAGGGCTTGGATCCCCAGATATTTCCTCTTCATAGGGTTTTTTTTTCTCTCCTCTGTTGCCTCAGGTCATAACACTGAGTTAGCATAGTTGTTTCCCCTAGTTTCTTTATGTAGGTTCCGCTGTTGGATGGAAGTGGAGGAGGTCCTGCCATTCCCTCTCTCCTTAGGGGATCCCCTAATCTCAACACAATCCATCAGTTTGCTATGCAAGCTTGGGTATTCATTACATTATCCAACTGAGCATCTCGTGCATTACTAAACTGCCTATGCTTCTCCGCTGCTACGCTACAGTTACTGCTCCTATGTCAGTTACTGCTTGCTCATATGCTTCGTGTTGCCTCCTTTTTAGGGATGATACTACATTTCTTTTGTGGATTTCTATGGTACCTTTAGCCACAGGAATCATCCCATGGCACCTCTAGGGGTGGAACCCTCTCCGAGAGTTCCTTACCTTTGTACCCCTATAGGGTGGTAATTCCTCTGGAATAGAGAGTGCGAATGGCCAAAACCAAACTAACGCAGTTGCACAAGCATAACACTATACTGGCTGCATTGGTCAGTGTATTGGTAAGGCTTTGCCTGGAGTTTAGTGGCCCAGCAGCCAGCTACTCCTACTTCCTCAGCTATATAAGCAGTTCTTCTCAGCCTCACTGTGAAGCATTTTTTCTTTGCTCCACCATCCTTTCCTCCTCCTCCAGTGGCAGCACTCTCTCCTTAAGGGATTCTTAAGATACCTTTGGCCATGGGAATCATCCTGTGGAACCTCTAGGAGTGGAACCCTCTCTGAGAGTTCCTTGCCTTCGTACCACTACAGGGTGGTAATTCCTCTGGAATAGAGAGAGTGCGAATGGTCAAAACCAAACTAACACAGTTGCACAAGCATAACACTGTACTGGCTGCATAGGTCAGTGAACCTGATTTAGTGGCCATAATGCAGTCATGGTGCACTGAACACCATGGCTGGGACATGCCATACTGGGTTACTTTCTGCTCAGGAGAGAGGAGGGAAGGAAAAAGGTTGTATTATATGCAAACAATGGAATTGAGGTCACTTGGGTACTGGGACACCAAGAGGAAAAGAGGAGCTAGACATACTGTGGCTCATCCTGTAGACAGGCTCTGGGACTTTTGTCCATACCTGGGTAGTGTACAGACCTCCAGCACAAGGCGAGGTGATGGATAGGACACTCGGGGATAACATCATCAGAATAGTGAGTAAGGGGGTACTGCTGGTTGGAGACTTCAGTCTGCCAGATGCGGAATGGAGCCTTCCAGCTGCGGCTTCGGCTGGGAGCCAGGCCATTCTTGACTCCATACAAGGGGCTTTTCTCAGGCAGCTAGTCAGAGATCCTACTAGGGATGGGGCAGTGTTGGACCTGGTGCTTACAAACAGGGATAGCACCTCAGTCATGACGGGCAATTCCCTTAGTACCAGTGATCACTGTATAGTGTGCTTCAACATAAAGACAGGAGCAGAGGCAAGCCACATGACGATGAGGGTACTGGACATGAGGGCAGATTAAAAAAAAATGAGAGACTGCCTCCAAAATTACCTCAAATGGAGGGAATGCCAGGGAGGGTAGAGGCACAGTGGGGGAAAATAAAGGAGGGCATAATTAAAGCAACTAACCCGTACTTGAAGGAAGTGAGCAACCACATGAGTAAAATGAGGCCATTATGGTTCTCCAAGGAAGTGATGAGACTGATGATAGAAAAAAGGGTGGCATTCAAGAGTCATAAGAAAACACCAAGGGAGGACAGGTAGGTATACCAGGCAAAACAAAAGGAAGCAGCTAAGGCTGTCAGGGTAGCGAAGACACAGACAGGAGAAAGGAGTGCCAAAGGGGTCTTTAAAGGGGAAAGACTTTCTTCAGATACATAAGTGAGAAGAAGAAAGAAAGGGGAGGGCCAGTGAGGATCAGAAGGGTGGAAAGGAAAGACTGTGTAGAAGGAGACCAAGAAAAAGCTGACTTGTTAAAGTGGTACCTCTGATCCATCTTCACAGGGTGGTGAGAAAGGGATGAACCATCAACAAGAAGCAGAAAAGGGGAAATGGACACAAGTTAATTTTCAGAGGAGAGAGTGCTGAAGAGACTTGGAGGCCTGAAGGTGGTTTAGGCTATGGGACTGGATGGGGTCCCCAGATGCTAAAAGAACTCTGGGAGGTGTTAGCTTCCCTACTGACAGCCTTGTTCAACAGCTCACTAGAAACAGGTATTGCTCTGGAGGACTTGAGAAACACAGATGTGGTCCCTCTACATAACAGTGGCAGCAGGGAGGAGGCTAGTAACTGTAGGTTGGAGAGTCTTACTTTATTGGTGTGAAAGTGTGGAAACCCTACACAAAGAAAGACTAGTAAAGTGTCTAGAATCAGTGGGCTGCAGGAACACAGGCAGCACAATTCACAGGGAAGTTCATACCAAATGAATCTGATAGATTTCTTTGACTGATTTACCAGAGGAATAGATCAGAAGATGGCATGGACATGGCCTATCTGGATTTCAGCAAGGCCTTTGACAATGTGCTTCATAAGAGTCTGATTAAGAAGTTGATCAGCCTAGGACTGGGATCAAAAGTGATTAGTTGGGTTAAAAACTGGCTAATGGAGCTGGAGCAAGATGGCTGACTGTGTGTGCAGTGGGGAGTGAGAGAGCTAAGGAGCAGGAGTAAGCAGGAGAAATGCCGGAAAAGATACTTTAAAAATAAAAATTTAGGGCCAGATATTCAAAACTTGGCCCGGTGGGCAAAGTGGTTATGCCCTATTTGCCCAGGATTTGTGCTCATGTGCAATATTCAGAGGGGACTTTTGCATATGCTAACAAGGGTAGCGCATACAAAGAAAATCATTTTGCAGTGGGCAAAGGGAGGGCAGGGGCAGGAATACCAGTGCAGTGCAATATTCAGCACATTTTAGCTACAGGCCACTTTGTGCAGTGCAGTGGCGGCAGCACTGATCAAAACCCTTACTTACTTCAGGCAATCCTAGTGTCTGCCAGAGCCACTGCAGACAACTACCACATTAGCAGTTGGGGAGCATACTTACCCTCTGGCATCTACTGGCACCCCCTTCCACTGATCACCATCCCTGATGAAGTACAGAATGTCCCTGGTGTCCAGTGGTTGCCCCCACCCTCTGGCAGTGCCCCTGGTAACATAGCATCCTTTTGCTGGTGACCAGTGGTCCTCCCCACCCTCCGATCACCATCCCAGTGTACATCAAAGTATCCCTGGTGCCTAGTGGTCCTCCCACTCTCTGACCACTGTCCCCAGTAAAGTCAGATCTTTTCCCTGGTGTCTTGTGGTTCCCCCCCACCCTTTGATTACCATCCCCAGAGAATTCTAAATTATCCCTAGAGCCTGGTGGTCCACCCCACCTTCTGATCGCTGTCCCCAGTGTCATTTGAAGTATTTCTGGGGTCAAGTGATCCCCCACCCTCTGACTGCTGTCCCTGGTGACATCTAAATTATCTGTGGTGCCTAGTGGTGTCCATGCCCTCTGATTGCCATCCCCATGCCAACATATCCATCCCTGGCATCTAGCAGCCCCCTGTACTGTGGACACTGTGAAACCCACACTGCCAACTCCCCCTTACCTTTAGCACCAGTGCATAGCCCCATATGGCAACTGGCACAGTCCTCCACTCACTTCCTCAGCTGGCCACCACATGGAAAGATGGGGAGTACATGTCAAATGTATACTCTACAGGGCATGTATTCTCTGTATTATAAAGGGAGCATGGCTTGTGTACCATACAGGGAACACACAGCATTTGATCAAGTTAAAGAACAACTACAATGGCAATGTATTCCCTTTTCTTTATTGCATCCTGCTAAATTATGTATTAATCTGGATGAGAAGATTTTATTTTTTCAGTCACCACAGGAAGTTGTAGAGGCATTGAGAAATAGAAACAAATATGGCACTACCACCTCGACCACCAAAGAACCCAATTCGACTGGTCCTGGCCTCACTTCAAAATTGAACCTGTGGATAACCTTAAACAACTCTGATAGCAACACAGAAGAAGCACACTGTGCAGAAACCACAGAAAATTATCATATACAAAATCCACAACCAGATTAGGAAATAAGTGCAAAGAACAGGGAGTGGCAGAAGGATAAAAACAAAAAGAAAACCATAAAGCCAAGTAACCCTCTCTGATACCTGCTATTTATCAGACTGGGATAAAATGAGTTATGCCTGAATAATCTAATAAATTAGTTAATACATCAATTACTGTAGCATGTTATTTGTAAGCAATAAGGCATGATGGAATGTGCATGGAACACATTTTACCACATGGCCAGGGGCATAATAAGGTATGAGGACAAAGGATGAGTGACTTTAGCCACTGGCCATGCGGTAAAATGTGTTCCATGCACATCCCATAGTGCCTTATTGCACTTGTAAAATGGGCTCCTTTTTTTAAAACTTTCTACAGTTGGGAAAAGCATGTTTATATGTATTATTATAGGGGTCCCATGAATGCTGAAATCTGATTGATTGTCAGTATTCTGAGAGCCTTATGTTAACCTAGTTGTTAATATGCTTGTACAGTCTGATCACAGGAGCACTGATTTACTAGGCAAGGTCCTACTTACTTACACTGTCAGCATTCTGTGTGTGGAACTTAAGTCGGCCATTTTACTGCAATCCTGACAGTAGCAAGTATATAAATTAGTGATAATCAATACTGTACTATGCCCTCCCAAATTCTTAGCATGATTACCATTTTAATAAACAGATTTATTGTAAGAAACATGGTAAAGACACTCCGACATACCACTGCTAGTCTCTGTCTCAGGCATCAGTGTCCCTGGCTGCTCCATCTGCTAGAGTACCCTAACTTGCTGTCTGTCTTCAAAAGCATATTAATATACTGATACTGAAAAATGGTGAAAAAGGACAGTTCAGTAATAACCCCATTTATCCGAATGTCCGTGCCGATGTCTCAGACTCCCGATGTATTTAAAAGCCGCACGCTAATGTTGGCAGTGTCTTCAGCACTGCCAAATAGAATGTCTCAGACTCCTGATTTATTTAAAAACTGCACTACTGAATGCTGCCAGTGTCTTAAGCATTGGCATGTGGATGACTCACAGGAGCAAACAGGGCAGCAGAGAGTTTGATTGTGGCTGGGATTTTTTCGTTTGTTTTATTTTTTCAATCAGCTTGAGTTTCACTGGCAGCATGCCGCTGTATCGAAGACCAAGTGCTGATGATTGTCATGGAAAATATGCTACAGGCTGTATAATAGCTAAAAAGTAGAATTAACAAGTAAACAAGCTGCACGCTGAGTAAATGTGTTCGGGGCTGTTTGATGGGGTTCCATGTAAAATCGTGAATCAAAAATCGCTAAAATCAATAGCTAAATGCAAAATGGTGACCTACAAAATAGCGTCTGTAAATAATGGTGCTTACCTATTTTGCCAACTTAAATAAAAGCGCACCATCATAATCCAGTCTTTCATATAGTCAGAGGGTAGTAGATTATATTCGGAGAGCGGCTGAAGAAACACCTTCACTTAATGACAGTGAGCACTGACTGCCTGCACTTTGCAATCTATGCTGCTGTTTGAACCGGGGAATGTCTGAGGTAGCCAAGGTTCCCACGGGTGAAGTTGGCGGTGAACAGATCAGTGACTGGAAATGCCTCAGAGGGAAGGGTTTAGCAGGCATTTAAACCCATGAGCTGCACTCCAGCTGATTCACACACCTGCAGCTTTAACACCCAGCACGCTGCATGAGAGGCAGCCAGAACACCATCCTGAACTTGTGCTTGTGTGTGCGGCTGAAGAAACACCTTTACTTAATGACTGTGAACATTGACTGTCTGCACATTCAGAGATTATGGCTTTTACTGCGCTGTTGCTTGAGTCGCTTATATTGTTAATCAATAGGCGAGCGGTGGCGCTATTTCTACATGTTCGCTATCATTACTTTAGCTGAATTAGTGAGTCGCAGATTTGCCTTCGCTGTTATTGGGTCGCGTTTTTTGTCGCTATTATCACAGGTTACCGTTTGATGGTAATGGACTTGGCCTTTGGTACAAAACTTCAGTGACAGGCAGAGAATGGTTGAAATAAATGCACACAGAGAGCGAGCGAGCACAAGAAAGAGAGAGAGACAGCATGAGCCACACGGTCGGGGTAACATGTCCTACTGTGTTTTTGTGATCTAGCATTTACAGTACTTCCCTTCAGGTACCATCAAACATCATGGGGACAAAAAGATTAAGAAAAAAAGAATCAGTTAAACAGATAGATGTCTTTGTGTGGGGGGGTAACTGTTTGTGATGACTGACTTCTGGTTATCAGAGCAAATGACTGCACCCAGCAGAAAAAGTTTGAAAAAGCCAAACTAGGAGAGCCACAGGGTCACATTAAATTCATCCATCTCATGACCAGGCCAGAGCTCATGAAATGCTGCAGAAGGACTTTTTTATTATAAAGTTACTAAGAACTGTAAAAAAGTTTCATAAACAGAAACACACAGATTTTTTTATTACACCCAATTATAATAAAAGCAATAATGAACTATAGGGGTTATGTTAATGTTCAAGTTAATCACCCCCTGGGGGTAATATGGCACTCGGCTACGCTTCGTGCCACATTAAACCCCCGGGGGTTATTAACTAGAACATTAACATAACCCTCATCATTCATTATTGTTTAAGAAACAATAGATTTACTTGTGTACATTTATGATAAAATAGTCTTTCCACCCACTACAAATGATGTCATTGTATTATTGCCTATTTTCTTCTTCCTGTTTTTTCCCCCCACATTTAAGATATGGAATGTTTATCATAGAATGTTTACCATGGAATTCATGGATTCAAAATTCAGCTCAGTTCCATTGGCAGAATGTTTCTCTCCTAACACTTTGTACACACAGACAACAAAGGCCTTTGTTACAGCCAGAGATTCAATTATTTCACTGTCAGGGCAAGAAGAAGACAGTTCCCTGATGAGCAAGTAAAGATAGAAGGGGGGTGTTTTTCACTGTCAGCAAAGAAACAGTTGTAGTGAAAACTATAAACAATACGTACTGTTTCTAATTAGTTTATGTACTGTACGTAGGAAAAATGTGATAATCAAGGAAACTATAGTTAATTAATTTGTTTTATTTTTTATTTAATGTAGTTTTATTTTCAGGGCCCAGATGAAGTTTTTTTTTTTTTACAGTGTAAAGGTAGCAGTCATGTTTGTGGTGGAAGATCAGTTCTGGCTGTAGGAGGCTAATTGAAATGCCTGTGTTCCAAATGCCCATTGATCTGGGTTCCAGACTCTTCACAGTCCTTTTTTTTAGCCGTGTATAAACCATATTTTACACATAAATAACAGTCAATCACATTCCATGATTTTACCCTGCCATTATATAAAAAGTTATAAACATCTTTAGCAGAAAAAAAGAGAAATGGGTAAAAAGGGGCAAGAAAAGAAAAAAGAGGGACTAGGGAAGGAGAAAAGAAAGAGAAAGAAGGAGAAAAACAGGGAAGGAAAAAAAAGAAAGAAATGCACATACAGAGCCAGCCATCCTGAATTTCCCTATAAGTACAATTTACTGCAGTATGCAAGGTACTGCAGCACTGTGCAGAATACTTTGTTAATTGTATTAATGGGAAGTTCACAGCTTGTAACATTCCCTTTCAGTAACTGCTGCAGAAAAGCACCAGGTGGCACTGTTTTAAATCCTTACCAACACACTAGGCACTTTTTCTTCAGGAGGTAGCACTTTAGTACACAAATGTACACAGCCAACCTCAGTGTTTTAAAGCTGTTCATAATATCCCAGCATATGATATTATGGAGGAGAATACTAGTTAATAATTCAAACTCCATGTGGAAACTGACAGTTTTTATAAATTTTGTTTAAAAAGTCAGACCTCATGTATTAGCTGTTTTTAATCAGAGGTTCACCTTGCTCTAACCGAAACTAAATGTTAAAAACACACTGCAAACTTATTGTGTGAAATTTGTAGTGTCCATTTATGTGTACTGATCACATCCTACTATGAAAAACTGATGGTTTTAGCAAAGATATTCATGCAAAGAGATGCAGGAACCAACATAACAATAATAATAAATGCACCTGTCAGTTGTACCATTTTATTACTAGCTCTTTAATTGACCAACACATTTTATTTCTAATAAAAAAAAATACCACATATCGTGAATTTATTGATTCAGACACTGTTGTAGTGGACAAATTCAGTAAAATTAGACCAACCACTAAGGGCAACACCACAGAGTCAGTGACCAGTTCCATGAGCCATCAAAACACACACACTAATTCAAAGCATTGCCTCTTGGCTTTTTTCTGCATGCTGCATTACCTGTTCTCAGTTTCCACCTCCCCTCAAATGCTTATAAGAGACAAGCTGTTCTCAGCACTGCCTGCCCTTCTGGACAAACATTATTAATACATAATAAATACAAATTACACTGTCAAGCATACATAATGGCACTGTTTATTTATTTGAAAATTGGTAGCCGGGAGATGCATATTGAGCCAAAGCTTGTTTCCAGCTGCGACCCAGGGAAAGTGTACAGAATATACAGTAAGGCAGTACACAGTTTACATTACATGGTACAATATAAAATGTATTCAAGCTACAAATGATCAACACTGTTCCAAGTGTAAGTGCAAAAAAGCAGAGAGCGCGTGTTCAGCAATAATATGTTGTTATTTTTTAAGCAGTAGGCACAACAGGGTGTGGGTCATTGGGAATTTACCATGCCTTGTGTGTGAAAATACAGGTGGCCGAAAGTGACTTAACCACACAAAAGTGGGGAAATCATCCAATAACTCACACCCTGGAGTGCCTTATTGTGATTATACAATGGACCCATGTGTAAAATATATTTAAAATGTGTTTAATTAAGTTTTTATAAATGCCATTCCTCAGCCGTGGGTTATGCTGGACTTACCCATGGTCATGTGGCATGTTTTGACCAATGAGGTTACAGGATTTTCACACACCATTGTATAATATAGTATAACTAAAGAGAGACCTGTGTGGGAAGGATGGCAGTGCAGAGGTAGAAAGAACTGGGAACAGGTTGGAGAAAACAAGAAGAGGCCTGACATATGATTGTAGGGGCTCCAAGCAGAGGAAGCATCAAGGAAAGGGTGACAGGTGCAGGTGAGAGGCGGAGAAGTTTCAGCTGATGCCTGAGGGAGCCAGGGAGATGGAACATGGGGGAGGGAAGCTGGTTCTAGAGTGAGGGAAGATGATAGGAAAAAGCTGATTGCCCAGCAGAGAAACAGGGATGGGGAATGGAAAAAGTATAATGATCCCTAGAACAGAGGGAGCAGTAAGCAGGTGGGATTGGAGACAGGAGTGAGGAAGGGTAATAGGGAAGGGACCCAAACCAATATTTTGATATGAAGGATGCGCAGTGTGACTGGCAACATGGAGGTGTGTGTGTGTGTGGGGGGGGGATTGTAGTGAGGAGCAGAAGAAGTGCTGAGTATGAGGGGGTAGTTGGTAGCAAAGTGACAGAAGGCATTACTGAGGGTGTCCAGTCTAGCAAGGGAACTGGAGGGGGCAGTGCCTTAGACTACATCTGCATAGTCAAAGACCGGGAGTACCATTTTGGCAATAAGCTCCAGGTGCACATGCAGAGACAAACAATCATTGTTACAGTACAGGGCACCAAGTTCTGGGGAGAGCATGGTGTGGATGGCATTGATGTGAGTTGATGTCAAGCTTGCTGTCAAGCCACACACTAAGGTACATGAAGGATTGAACTGCTTCAAGGGGCATGCTTCCATGGTGGAGAAGACAGGAAGATTGGGGAGTCTTGCCAGTCTCTGGCTGGTATCAAAGGTCATAGACACTGTATTTTTGGTGTTAACCTGGAGTTGGTTGGAGTGGATCCAGTGCAGGACATTGTGAAAGTCTTGCTGGAGTAGGTCTTCCACAGATGCAGTAGAGGGACTGGAGGTGCAAATGACTGTGTCAACTACATACAAGTAAATATGCAAATTGTCACAGGCAGATGGGAGGTCATTAGGAAAAATGAGAAAAGGATGGGACCCAGGATGGAGCCCTATGACACCCCAGCCAGAATGGGTCATGGAGGTGGCAGAATGCCAACTACCTGTACCATCTGTTGATGGCCCATGAGGTAGGAACCGAGACCAATGAACAGAGGGAGCCAAGAGGTCAGCAGAATTCAACTTGTCTGGGAGGAGTATATGGGACACGGGCTCAACAGTTTTGGCCAGATCAATGAAAATGGCAGCCATGATGTGCCTCTGATCCATGTCAGAGAAAAATTGAGTCAGTGACACTGAGCAAGGAGGGGATGGTGGAGTGGCACTTCCAGAAATCAGACTGTAAGGGGAAGAGGAAATTGGAGGAGGAGGAGAGGAAGTCAGAACTGGCAAAGACAAGTTTATCTTACAGCTTTGCAAGACAGGGGAGGAGTGAGATGAGACGGATGTTACCATGGGAGGAGGTGTTCCCCCTCCCCATGTGAAGTGGAAGAACTTTGGCAATTTTCCAGGAATGAGGAACAGCACAGAGAAAAAATGAGAGGCTAAGGAGGCGAGCAAGGAGAGAAGCAATGGTAGGAGCTGAGATGTGAAGTAGTTTAGTTTGACAGGTTAAGGGAAGAAAGGGCGAGTAGGGTTTGCTGTGTAATGACGGGGGGAGGAAACTCACGAGGGGGTGGGGAGGGTTGGAAGGTGGAACAAGTGGGACAGAAGAAGAGCCAGGAGTGGGGGGAAAAGGAAGTTACAAGTAGTAAAGAACTCATTGAATAGAGCGCTGCAACAGAGGGAGTCAGGAAGAAGTGAAAATTAACCACTTTGACGGGAGAATGGACAGGGTTGGAGGGTCAAAAAAGGAATGAATTATTTTCCAATATATAGCTACGGAGCTAAGGTTGTTCTGGAGGCTGGCCTTGAAATTGTGTGGCGTTGTAGCCTGGACAGCCTTTATACAGGAGTTTCTAAGGGCCCTGTGAGAGAGGAAGTTAGGGAGGAAGTGGGATAATTTGTAGCAGGCCTAGACAAGCTCATGAAACTTTCACTGGTCAATAATTATGGGTGGTAATGCAAGGGTGGTGGGAAGTTTTGACCTGGGATATTTTGATGGGGTTGCAGGTCCCAGACTGAGGAAAATTAGGACTAAAACAGGGAAAGGGCCACATAAATATCGGGAGCAGAGAGGATGGCTGACCAATCTCTAGCAGCAATGTCACTCAGGAGAGCATTAATATGAAGCAACCGGTGGGTCCTGGACCAGATGTATTTAAGGGAGGAAGGGGGATGCTGGATTTTCCTGATGCAGAACATCATGCTGTGGTCACTGAAAGCATCCAGCAGAATACCTGCTGCAACAATTCAGTGAGGGAGGGAGGAGAGGACCCAGCCAAAAAGGGTATGATTGGGGAATGGGGATTGAGCCTGGTGGGTTCAGTGATAAGATGGGAAAGATTAAGGGACTCAGTCCTGTGGGTGGTAGTTGTGGAGGATGGGAGAGCCAATTAATTTTGAAATCCCCAAGAGGATGAGTTCACCTGTGGAAAAGTGTTGGGTAATGGTAGAGAGAGAGTCAACCAGGAAGGAGGGGAAGATTTTGGGCAGGGCATAGAAAACCCCAAAGAAGATGGGTACAGAGGAGAGGGAATACAAGCGTGAAAAGAAGAAACTTGTGGGAGGAGAGTGTAGCCTTCCTGGTAATCATAGAACAGAAGAGGCTTTGGTGGGCATAAATGGTAACACCCCTACCATGTTTTCCCCTGTCCTGTCTGAATAGACTGAAGTCACTAAGGGTCAGGTCAGCATGCTAATAAAGGAATAATGCATGACAGGGTATGTGTTGTGCTGGGATAACACTCCACCTGGGGGATTGGGCGTGAGGCTGCAGGCCGAGTGCATCCAATGTCCCAGGCACAGCGTTATCCCAGCATGACACACACCCTGGAGTGCATTATTCCTATTATACAATGGCTTTTGTTATATACAGAATAAAAAAAAATAATTTTAAAGAATGTTTTTGTTAGTGTGGAAAAATATTTTTCTTTCTTAAGGGAAGAAGTAAACAATCCAACAAATCTGCAATCAGTCAAGAGGTTCACATTGCTGAGACTAGACCTGTGGTGTGATGCTAGGATAACACCAGGTCCAGACAGACTGACCAATCACAGTCCAAGAAGGTCATGCCAGACAAATCTGATAGATTTCTTTGACTGGGTGAGCAAAGTAGTAGATCAGGGAGGGGCTGTGGACATGGCCTACCTAGACTTTAGCAAGGCATTTGACACAGTCCACAAAGATTAATATACAAGTTAGCCAGCCTGGGAGTGGGTCCCAAGATGACAGCCTGGGTAAAATTGGCTGGAGAATAGGACACAGAGGGTAATAGTAAATGGAGTCCACTCTGAAGAAGGGGGTTACTAGTGGGGTACTGCAGGGTTCAGTATTAGGACCAGTCCTCTTCAATGTCTTTATAAGTGACATTGCAGAGGACTGGAAGGAAAATATGTCTCTTTGCAGATGACACAAGATCTGCAACAGAGTTGATGCACAAGGTGGGGTGGAAAGGATGAGAAGGGACTTGGCAAGGTTAGAGGAATGGTCAAATGTATGGCAGCTTAGATTCAATGCTAAGAGTGCAAGGTAATGCACCTGGGAAACAAAACCCAGGAAGAGTACACAATGGGGGTGAGATACTAACAACAACAAAATGGAAAGGGACCTGGGGCAGTCATATCAGATGATCTAAGGTGGGCAAGCAATGTGAGAGGGCAGCAAGAAGGGCTGGGGATACTGGGATGCATAGGGAGAGGTATCGCCAGTAGAAAACAGGAAGTTATTATCCCTCTGTACAGACAGCTGGTGAGACCCCATCTGGAGTACTGCGTGCAGTTCTGGAGACCCAATCTCATAAAGACATAGACAGGATGGAAGCTGTCAGAGGAGAGCAACTAAAATGGTGCAGGGTCTGCACGGAAGACAATATGAAGAGAGACTTAAGGAGCTTAATATGTATAGCCTCGAGGAAAGGAGGGAGAGGGGACATGATAGAAACTTTCAGGTACCTCAAGGGAATCAACAAAGTCAGGAGGGTAGCATCTTTCAAAAAGAGGTGTGCAAGAACAAGGGGCACAATTTGAAGATAGAGGGGATGGCTCAGAGGTAATTTAAGGAAGTATTTTTCACAGAGAGGGTTGTGGATGCATGGAGCGGCCTTCCGGAGGAAGGTTGTGAGTCAAAAACAGTGGTGGAATTCAAGCATGCATGGGACAGTCATAAGAGCAATTCTATGGGGTGGGGTAGGAAGAAGTAGGCTACTGGTTAACCAAGATCTGCATCTTATCCATTAGGTAGGAAAATGGGCAGACTGGGTGGGCCAAGCGGTCCTTATCTGCCATCAAATTCTATGTTTCTATGATAAACAGATGGAGCTAGGGCATGAATTTGGTAACTCCTGTCATGCCTCCACGTGTTGCTTGCCCCAGGGTTAGGCCTGTGGGCTAGCAACGAGTGGAGATAAGGGGTATATGAGTGTGGCAGAAACAAGGGGTATTTGCTTGTACCAAGGCTGGATGGATCAAACCTGCAGCAGTGTTATGTTCCCTTCATAGCGGAGTGTCTGACAACCTCCACAAGGCACTTAGGCAGAACCCAGATAAAAGCGTTTTCAGTTCTTGTGGTCCAGGCAGCCGACAGGATCTGAAAAATAAAATATGAGATCACAAAGTAAAGAGGCCCAGTATGGAAAGTAGTAGGTTGTGTACACTCTCGGTAGTCCCAACCCCATTGGCCTAATCTAGCAGCAGAGCCGCCCTTACAACATCTTGGTAGGTCTGATCTGCTGGTTTGCAACCTCTAAACTGTACACTAATAAAGTTATAGGTGTTGGTGTGGGTGTAGGGGTGCCTCTCCCAATGCAGGGGCACCTATCCAGCCCCATCCCACCATTCATAGTGGACCGCACCTTCTGATGAGGAAAAAGCCGACAAGTAGCATTTGTATCTCAGCCCAGTCCAGTAGGGGGGTTGAGGTAGTGGATATAGGGGCCCTAGCAGTTTTGGAACCTGGCCAGCTGGGAGTTCTGGAGGTGAGGCATTTTGTCTAAGGTCGCTAAATGCAAGAGAGAGGCTAGAATTTCACCAATGTTGGGTGTGACCATAGTATGCCATTTGCAAACTAAGGCCCTCTTAGTTTGGATAGCTAAAAGGGTAAGCCACCTGAGATCATGCTGGTTAAGGAATGGGAGATCACCCTTAAAGCCCAGGAGAAAGAAGGTGGGGATCAGCGAAATGGGCTTCTGTAGTACTGAGGAAGCCAGTTGGCATACTTGCTGCCACGTACCCTGTATCTTGGGGCAAGACCAAAGGATGTGTAGGAGGTCAGCCCCTGGGCCCTGACATCGCTATCATTCATCAGAGGAATGAAATTTGGCTCTGTGTAGCAACTGTGTAGCAAAACGGGGGTTTTGTACCATGAATGGGAAATCTTGTTTTGGATTAATCTAGTAAGTGCGTCTCAAAACCAGGTGTGTGCGTCCTTCCAGGCCTGCATCCATTGGGAGTCCAGGATTGAGCAGTGCAGCATCTTTTCACATTTGGGATTCACTAAACTAGATTGTGAGGGCAAGGTGTTCCTGAGTAGCTTAAAAATCTGACCCGCCAGTCCCTTCAGGTGTTCGCACCAGCCCTTAGGGTCCACAATGAGAATAGATTGCCTGACTAGGGTCAGCAATGGCTGGAGAGCTGCCTTCATCTGGAGGAACCTCCAGAAGTCCACCTGGGGTAAGTTCCATTTCTGCCACAGCATCTGAAAGGAGGCCATTCTCTGGTCCGGGAGGTCAAGGAAGTCTCCTATCCACCTTATGCCCTTGCTGTTCCAATGTGGCCATGCCACTGTACTGTTATCTATCCTGATGAGGGGATTACATCACAGGAGGGTAAGGGAGACAGTCAGAGGGCCCCCACCCAGTGTAGTTCTTGTAATGTGCCAGATTTTCCTGGAGGCCACTATAGGAGCTGAGGGTATACAAGACAGATTCCTCAAGTGCAGTGAACTCCCAGGTGGGCATACGAGTGAGGAGGAGTCTAGCAGACCCCCCCCAGGCTGACTTCCATCTCCACCCATTCCGGCCTCTTGGTTCCGAGTGCACTAAACCAGTGGGTAGTTTGGGCAGATTGAAACACCCATTTATATCCCTCCAGCCATGGCAGACACCAGTCTCCCCGGGACCAGTGGGCCCAGAGTTTGTTATGGCCAAACCGAGGTTTTGCACCTTCCCAGAGCAGATCCCTAATCAGCTGATCAAAAGGCTGGGTCCAAAGTTTGGCAGCAAGATTGGGAGATGGGATAGTAGTAGAAGTCTCTGGGGCTGTCACCATTTTAATGGCTGCTATCTTCTCTGCCAGAGTAAGTCGGAGCAGTTTCCACCTTTCAAACTCCAGTATGGTATCATTCAGTAACGGTAGTATGTTGGCACCCCAGACATCTTCTAGCTTCCGGGCACTACGATGCCCAGATATGTGATCCCAGAGGGGGGACCATAGTAAACCCAACTCCCTTGCGGTTTGTTGGGTGCAGAGATTATTCAGGGGCATCATCTCAGTTTTGGCCTGTTTTCATCCTGAGCCTAGAGATCTGTGCAAAGGAGTCCAGGAGGGCCAAGAGAGGGGATAGGAAGAAGGGGGCATCGGCTAGGGGAAGAAGCATATTATCTGCATACATCAAGGTCTTGTAACTTCTAGGATCCACCATGATTCTTTGGATGCCATGGAGGTGTCTGATGGCTGTGGCCAGGGGTTCAATTGCCAAGACAAATAGCAGAGGGGACAGAGGGCACCACTGTCAGATTCCCCACCCCAAGGGAAACTGTGTAGATATCATCCTGTTGGTAGAGACCCTAGCCACTGACAGGTTGTATATGGCCTGTATCTTTTCTCTGAAGCCCATCCCTACTCCCAGCTTGGCAAGAGTGGCATCCAGATAGTCCCATTCCAGGGAGTCGAATGCCTTTTCAAAGTCTACGGCAATAGCCCCTGCTGGCATGGGTAACCCCCTAGTGACATGAATTAAATTCAATAGGGTTCTCAGATGATCTGAGCTGTCTTCCTGGTATGAAGCCCACCTGGGAGGGGCGGATTAAGTAGTCAACAGGGACTCAGGTGGGTGGCAAGTGCCTTTTCGTGAACCTAACTGTCCACATTAATAAGAAAATAGGGTGGTAGCTGCACAGGTTGGTAGGGTCTTTGGCTTTCTTAGGGATAACAATAATATTTGCTTCTCGCAGGGTAGAGGGCAAAATACCTCGGGTTTCTGCCTCCATGAAAACCTCAGTCAGCAGGGGGGCCTCCTGCTGGCATAAGGCCTGGTACAAGTCTACCGAGAAACCCTCCCCTCCTGGGGATTTACCCCCCTTCAGGTCCTTGATGGCAGCTTCCACTTCAGCCACAGAGATCGGCACATCCAGTAACTTAGACTGGTGGGTTTGAAGTCTGGGTAGGGGGGTACCCTGCAGAAAGGGTAGGGTCTCTGCCGGGGTAGTGGAGTGCATGGAGCAGTAGAGATTAGAGTAGAAGGTGGGCATTACCTGGTTAATATTCACTGAGCTGGTTGTCAACTCTCCCGACTCACTCCTCCACCCTGGGATATGGCTGGCTGTCTGTTGCTTCCTGAGCTGGTATGCCAGAACCTTGCCCCCCTTGTCTCCTCCTTCCCAGAAAGCGTGCCAGAGTCGGAGTATGGCCAGTTCGACCTTTCTGTTCAGGAACTGATTGATTAAAAGTGGATCCCCAGGATTTCCTGGCCAAGAGGTGAGGAAGGGGAAGGGTGGGCATGGTCTTGTATGTGGTTTGTACCAGTACGAGGCGAGATTCCAGGTCGACCAGCTTCTGTTCCCATTCTCTTGGTCACCGTGACAACACATTATACTTCCTCGCATGATGGCTCAAGGCCTCCCATGTGTTTCTGGGTGGTATCAGATATGAGGTTGGACTGAAGAAATAGTGAGGCCTCAGTTCTGGCCCAGGGAATAAAGTCCAGGTCCCACAAAAGGGGCGGGTCCAGTTTCCAGGAGTGGGTTGGGGTTTCCTTGGGACCCCAGGCTAGGATAAGCTGGACCAGGGCATGGTCCGAGATGCTCCTTGGAAGGATGCCAGAGTACAAGGAGGACTGTGTGAGGGAATGCGACACAAGCCAGAAATCCAACCTACTATAGGAGGTGTGGGACTCCGAGTGGTAGGTGTAGTCCAAGGTATGGGGGTGGAAAAGTCTCCACACATCAGAGAGGCCTATGTCTCCCATAAGCAGGTGCAGTGCCCTTCCTCCTCTGAAATGTGCCTCAGTACTTGAGTCATTCCTGTCAAGGTGGGGTACCAGGTAAATTCCCCACCAAGCAGAAGTGCGGTGCGAGTGTGAGAAAAGGTGGCGAGGGTCGTGGCTAAGGAATGGAAGAACAGAGGGTCATCCTGGTTAGGGGCATACATGTTACAAAGCACTACAGGGTCAGTTAGAGTATCATGCAGTCCCATCATCCACCTACCTTTGACATCTGCTAGACTGGTAGTCAGCTTCCAGGGCAAGATTTTGTGCAGCAGAATGGTCACCCCTCTCTTCTGAGATGGGGCCTCCGCATGTATCAATTGCCCCACCCAATCTTTTTGAAGGAGAGAATGGTCTG
This sequence comes from Neoceratodus forsteri, assembly GCA_016271365.2. Classification (NCBI taxonomy): domain Eukaryota; kingdom Metazoa; phylum Chordata; order Ceratodontiformes; family Ceratodontidae; genus Neoceratodus; species Neoceratodus forsteri. The sequence goes on along the minus strand of CM057452.1, from coordinate 977,150,245 downwards.
GCCCCAACAGTCTGGTCTCCTGAAGAAAGGCCACTTGGGACTTAAGACGTTTGAGGTGGAAAAGGACCTTCTTTCTCTTTATGGAGGAGTTCAGCCCCTGACTTTCTAGGTATGCAGCACGATCTCTGCCATAGTGACAGGAGGGAATAGGCCCTTTCTGTTAAAAAAAAAAGGGGAAGAAGAAAAGAGACAAAAAAGATCAGCTAGCTGTGAGCCACAGAGGGGGCGGAAGTGGGGTGTTGGTACTGTGCAAGGGGTAGACCTCACACTTGGTTCACAGACAAGTATATATCTCCCAGCTTGGCCTCAGTGAGCACCCTCTGTGGGATGGAAGAAGCAGAAACCTTAACCTACTTGGTCAATTCAACAATCCTACTAAACAGTACTACATGAGTTTGACTCTCAGCAATATCTACAATATAACTGCACTATTACACTACAACTCAAGTGCATTGGGAACTCCAAAAAGAAAAAGACTTAGGTCACAGACTGGGCTGAAGCCCGCTGTTTTCTCAGCCAATGGCTGGTCCAGTCTACCCTTGGGAGTGGCTCAGTCCGATGGTGGGTCGGACTGGTGATCCTGATGGGTAAGATACCTTGCGATCGACAAACCAGATCCCAGGAACCCTCAGGTATCGAGCCTGGGTAGGAGAGCTTTCCTCGATTTGTCTTTTCGACGACTCCAGTAGAGAGAGATGCCATACAGAGCTTAACTGTCCTCATTATTCCTGTAGGCCAACCAACCAACTAGAATGGGGCCTATCAGGGAGGACTTAAAGGTGCCGATTAGGGATACATCACAGTCGTCATAGTCCTGGGGCAACATTCCAGGGCTCCACCTAGCAAACGGAGGGAGGGCAGGTCCCCTAAGTGGAGGGTAGCTACCTCACCTCTGCCTGCGAGAGGAGACAAATGTGTCCCAGGCCACATGTGGCAGGTGCATACATATCGTGGGTTAGCATGCCCGCTGGATAGATTTATGAGGCCTCGTGGAGGTATCGAGGAAGTTGGGCAGGTAGTTGGGTGGGTCGGGGTTGCAGCGGGCCCATCTGTAGTGGATTGGTCCTCTAGGACACAAGAGCAGAAACCTGTATTTGGGAGAATCCCAATAAAGCTGGTGATGACAGACCTGCCAGTTCCTGTACAGGGACACTCTCGATGGGCCTCGGCCTTCTTTTGTCCTTAACACCAAGTAATAGGTACCAGGTGGAAAGGGCACAGGCTATATGCGACTGCACCATCTATGGTATCCCTGAAAAAGAGGCTGCATATGGGCTGGTGCAACGTCAGATTGAGGATGTGATACTTAGCCCCCGGCCCACCCTGAACAGAGCAATGTTAGCCCAGTACAATGGTCCTGCTGGGTGGCAAGTACAAAGGAGGGGGCAGGAGTAAAGCACCTCTGCCCATCGCATTACCCACCCCCAGGCACAAGGAGCAGGGAGTCGAGGGACATAATTCATTAAGGCCAAAGAGCATGGTGCTCATCCTACTCCCCCCAGCGTCCTCCCCTATGGTTAACCATTGCCCTATAGTACTCTCCTCCAGCCTGTCACCCCACACAAATGCTGCACTAATCTGGAGGTTCCTAATGGAGCACTGGTGTAGAAGGAGTTCACCCATCTTCAGTCCATGGGCCAGGAAGGCTTTTGGATGTTCTACGCTCCAGGCCCACAGCAATCCCTTGCATCACTGGAACTGGAGACGGCACTGGAAAGTCTAAGGCATCTGCCCAGTCTGGTCCTTGTAAGTCTGGGTCTTCAGGGGCTTCCTTCGCAGTCACAGTGGTCATATCCTGGTTGTCATTGAGTGGGGTGACCAGCATGAGTTGGGAGAACCTGTTCTTAGTGAAATATTAGCTGGTCATTGTCGGGGCCGCTAAGGCCTCTCGCTGGCTGAGTGTGGGCTGCCACGTGGTCTCCTCTGTTCTGTCTTGTGGGTGAACTCATTTGCTGTGTGCCACTTGCTGAGGCAGTTTTTTCTGATTTTGCGGCTGCGGATCCCACAGTGTGCATTGAGGTGAGGGCCCGGGCAGAGGGGCTTGTTGGTCATGCTTGATCGGAGATTGCCTTTCTGCATAGTTGCTGGAACATGTAGTAGGTGGGCCACTCACTGGACTGGGCCTCCGGTTATTGTCCATGCTGGAAAAGGTCTTCTGCAGGAAGTCTGCTGTGGCCACCGGCATGCTGAACTGTAGGGAGGTACCATTATGTGTGAATTTTAGAATGGCTTGGTACTTGAGTGGAAAGGGGATGCCAAGTTCATGAAGTTTTTTCCTGGCATCGGTAAACCCCTTCTGCCGGGTAACCAGGTCCTTTGAGTAATCTAGGAACATCATAATCCGGTTGCCTTGCCAGTCCAGCGCTCCCAGCTCCCTCACCCTGGTCTGAATGGCCTCCTTCTTGGCGAAATTCAGCAGGCATGCTCGGATAGGTTGGGGTTTCTCTCTGACCACAGGCCTAGATTGGAGGGTTCGGTGAGCCCGCTTGATGGTGCTCCTGGTGCTGGGTGGAAGTTTGAGGACTTCTGGGAGAGCCTGCTGAAGAAATTGAGTTGCCCAGCCTCCCTTGCAGCCTTCCGGGAACCCAAGGAACTGCAGATTGTTCCTGTGGCCCCTGTTTTCTAAATCATTTAATCTGTCCTGCATCTCTCAGATTTGGGCCACCTGTTCCCATAGTGTGGCGCAATGACCCTGAAGGATTTCCTCATGGCTGGATGATTTCTGCTTCACGAGCCCCAGTCTGGCATTGAAGTTCGTAAGAGCACCAGTGGTAGCGTTGCTAATGATAGATTGTTCCTCCATCCTGCCCATAATAATGGTAAACATTTTGTGGACTGAAGGCTCTGGGCCTTTTCTGTTGTGCCGTGCCATGTGATGGAACACTCTGCTCAATTTGCCAAGGCTCGGAGGTGCAAATCAGGAGTAAGATGTTCAAAACTTGGTTGTGGCAGTCAGCTCATTTTCTTGTACCTCCCGAACACTTTTACTAGTGCAGTGCCTACTGGAAACATGGAGTATAAACAGATTTATTACTCCTACTGGTGGCTGCTATAGATTCAAGCAGCCATCTTTCTCACTGGCTAAGCCACACCCCCCCAGATGTTGGCTTTGTGCTTGCTTCCTCGTGAACAGCAGCTGCTGCTGCTGCTGGAGAGCTATGTGATCCAACCACTCCAAGGGGGTTTGCCATCCCTGGAGTCGGAATTCCTCTACCAGCAGATTTTGGGGAAACAAACTTATCCATTCGATCTACCAAAGAGTCAATTCACTGAGCATAAGTTAAGTCTTCTCAAGCTAATTTTTTTCCTACTAAAGCAGTCCTGTAACTTCAGTTGAATGGTGTCTTTCTGCAAAAATATGCAGAGCTCCAAATAAATGCAACCTTCCTCACAGCTCAACAGTGACCCGAATGTCAGTTTTACATTTCTTATCTGTAGAGTGGCCATTCAGAAGACAGACTTAAGGACCTACATTGTTCTGTGTGAGATGGATCTTGTGATTGGCTATGGCAGTCACCTGGTCATATGACCAAGTAAGTGGTAACCTGTAAGGCATAGATATAGAGCACGTTGCTCATTCAATTTAGTCATAGAAAAATTGAGAGCAGATTGATTGGATATCAGTGTTTGTGCACTGGCAGCTATAAAAAAATAATTTAAATTTACATTTAAAGATTTATTACAAATAATAGCATCATTAAAAGAAAGAAAATCTTGTTAAAATAAAGAGTTCCACTGTAGAAAGGGTTTAAGGGGATGGGTGGTAGAGACAGCTGCCAAATGGCAGAATAAGGCCAGAAAGAAGCACCAAAATATCTACATAGCTGTCCGCTGAAGGAGAGAGACTAAAATACATGATTTTGTCAGTTATGGTTTCATTACACAATGTGTGTGTTGCCTGTAGTATAATTTTAAAAATATTATTGTCGTTCTAACTCTGTATAGTGTGAATTATCAGTAACCTTGAGCATCTTCTTCAGAGACATTCTACAAAAATGAGAACAATTTTTTTTGTGCTGTAGAAAAATGTAGTAGCTGTATGTCCTTTCCATTTTAAAGGGTCAGTGGTTGCATTGAGGGTTGAGGCACTGGATGCCACACCTCGCACTATGCGGTGACCCATGTTCAGAATGAGCCCAGGTGCCGGGGGGTCAGTTGAGGGAGGTGTGAACTGGATTGAGTGGCCTCAAGGCAGCTCTCCTCTCCTGAGGAGGGATCCAGTTGCTCCTGCTGCAGGGCTGCCCCCAGCTGGAGGCTCAAGGGATGTGCAGATGAGAGTAGCTAAAGTAGGGAGGGAGGGAGCTGCAGATTACTGCAGGCACACCTCCACATGCACCCAAGCTACCACAACAGGGGAGGGGAGGGGAGAAAATGTGAAATTGGAGCTGACAGTCTCAATGATGGCCCTGCTGCACCTGCATCAGCTTCCCCCGAATTCTGGATTTGTGCTACGGGAGGAGGGAGTCGACACTCCTCACTGTGGCCCTGCCATGGGGGACAATCCATGTGAGAACTCCTTGGAGTAGGACTGGGGCGGGGGATGTCAGAACCAAAGAATGAGCCCTCTAAGGGAGGGCCAGAGCCACCTGCCAGCTCCGTAGAAGGAGGAGAAAAAAAACGAATTTTAAAGGTTCAGTTACCTTGCGTATTCTTGCACTGTGAGAATATTCAGTTCTTGTGTCAGCTCTAGGCACCATATCATCACTGAGGGTGCAGGCTGTGCTTTTTCACCATGCCACCCAGTGACCATATGGAAAAATGTAGTTCTTGAAATATTATTGAGGCACTTTGGCCCTTCTATGTTGAGGGTACCTTGTATATTTTTCGCAATGCTGCCATTTAAATTCTTTGCATTTTCAGAGCCACTTTAGTAGTGCAGAGGTTCACTTACCTTGTGCATCTTGCTCAGTTTAACAAGTTAAAAAATTCAATTCTTGAAATATTTTTGGGACACTGTAGCTCTGCTCTATTGATGGCCTACTGGTGTGTGTGTGTGTGTTTCCCCATGTCGTGATTTAAATACTCCACTCTTTCAGAGGCACTGCAGCAGTACAGAGGGTCACTTGTCTTGGACATCTTGCCCAGTGTGACCACTTAAAAAAAAGGTTTTGGAATATTATAAGGCACTGAAGCTCTGCTGAAGGCACAATGTGTTTTTCCCCAATCTCACCATTTAAATACTTATCACTGTACAAGTCACAGCCAAAGACATTGTTAGATATTTCCTGAAATTTTTGCGATATTTCTAGAAATCTCCTGCTGCAGTTCCACAGTAGGGGCAGCAGAGAGAAACTCTATTGAAATGTCTTGAAATATCTGGAAATATCTGACCATGTCTCTGGCTACTACTGTACCATGATGTAAAACTCAAATAAAGGTTCAGTTAGTAGCAGTGATGAGGGCAACACTGATAGTCCTTCTGCTCCACCACACTTTTATAGGCACAGGATTTGACTGACAACAGGAACTTCTTGTTTGGGAGCAGGAAGTGAGTGATCACAGAGCCCCAAAGACTCACCATCCTAGAAGGGCAAGTAGCACTCCGCCTCCCAGCTGCTGGAGGTTTGCCTCTGGGCAAGTAAGGGGTCTACTGAGAAATATAGGATCTTCTTGTCTCAGAACAGGACGATCAGGAGCTTAAAAGGCACAGAGGCAGTAAGTAAGTAGGGAGAAGAAAAAAAAACAACAAAAAATCAGGAAGAGTAGGATTCCAAACAACAGTGAAGGGCCAGAAGTAAGACATGGCCGGGAGTGGTGCAGTGCAGTGCCTGTGGAGCAGCAGTCTTCAGGAGGCGTTCTGAAGGATGCAGTGTTGTCCCATCTGCAGGCACTTCTCTGAGCAGATGGAGGAGGTGCTCATCTCCAGGCTGAGTTGGCCAGGATTTGTGAGACCTCCTCTTCCATCCAGGGACCACCAGGGCCATTGCCGTTGCCTCAGAGGTTGCCAAGAAAGAGAAGTGGTTGGACCACATTGGGCTCAGGGAGGATGAGGGTGGTGGAACAGAGGCACATTCCTCCAGTTGTACCTCTCCACAATTCCTATGCCATTCTGGCAAAGTGTGGTTCCTCTATGAAGACACTCACAGTGGAGACCAAGGAGGATGCTGGGAACCTCCACAAGGGAGACCTACAGGAGAGTGGCATGGGACCCTACAGGGAAAACAACTCCTAGTGGGGCACTCCATTGTTAGGAAGATAGAACTGTGGGAGAAAGGGGAGAGGGAGGTAAGGTGCCTGCCTGGTGCAATGGCTTGGAGGGACAGGGAGCGAATCCTTAGGATCGCCTGGAGCAGCTGCACAGGGGAGGGAGCTGGATATCATTGTCCACCTAGGGACAAATGACCTGGATAAGAAAGGGATCAGAGCAGTGCAGGAAGAGTTTGTGGAGTTGGGGAGGGGCCTTAGACAAGTAGAACGCATGGTAACCTTCTCAGAGGTGCTGCCTGTCTATGGCGTAGGTGAGGCTAAGGTGCTCCACATCATGGGATTCAATCAGTGGTTGAAAAACTGGTGCAGAGCTCAGGGATTTGGCTTCATTGGGGACTGGGGGTCCACCTGGAGTGATGCAGGCCTTTACTGGCATGATGGGCTGCATCTGTCCAGGAGGGGAACCAGGATCCTAGGTGATAGGTTTAAATGCTTCATTGGCAAGCATTTAAACTAGTCAAGGTGGGAGGCACTGGAAAGGAACAGGGAAATCCTAGCCCCCAAAAAATCAGGGTAGTAAGTGAGTTAAACACCAAGATAGAGATATCAATAGGGAGAAGGGCAGGGGTAAATGGAGAAAGTGACAAAGGCAATAAGGACAGGGATGGAGCAAAAAGGAGTAAGGCCATCAGGAAATGGAGGGTAATGAGTACCAATGCCCGTAGTCTGGGCAACAAGCTCTCTGAACTGGTGGCCTTGATGGAAGAGGGATGACTGGATATCATAGCAGTCACAGAAACATGGTACACAGAGAACCATGACTGAGATGTTAACATACCAGGGTACATAACCTACAGAAGAGACAGGGAGGGGAGAAGAGGGGAGGAGTAGCTCTCTATGTAAAGGAAGGGATAAAAGCAACTGAACAGAACAGTAAACAGGGAGGAGAGGAGGCACTGTGGGTCACCTTAGAGACTGGAAACGGCACCACAATCTGCACAAGGGTTGTATACAGACCCCCATGTCAGGGGGAGGGAATGGATAACGATATGATAGAAGGCATTCTTAGGATGGCAGAGAAAGGGGAGATACTGTTGATGGGAGACCTGAATATGCCAGATGTTAACTGGAGCACATTTGCTGTAGCCACATCAAGAGCAGGGCCATTCTCGATGCCCTACAGTTGACATGCCTTAGAGAGCTATTTTCGGAACTCACTCATGAGGGAGCAATCTTAGACCTCGTACTCTCAAATGGGGACAGCAAGAGGATCTCAGATCTAGAAGTGAGTTGCCATCTGGGAACAAGTGACCACCAAACAGTGTGGTTCACGATAAACTCTGCTACAGAGTCAAGCCATTCAAAAGTGAGGGTACTGGACTTCAGGAAGACTGACTTTGGCAAGATGGGAGAGTGACTTAGAAAAGCACTAGCAAACAGGCTAGAAGGAGTGGTGCAGCAACAATGGCGACACATCAAAACTGCCATCACAGAGGCAACAAACCTTTGTGTGAAGCAAATAAACAAATCAAAATGAAAGAAAAAGCCACTATGGTTCTCAAAGGAGGTGGTGGGGAAAGTCAGGGAGAAAAAGATAGCATTCAGGAAGTATAAGGAAACACAGAAGTAGCAGGACAGAGAGCTGTACCAGTTAAGGCAGAAGGAAGCAGGGAGGGAAGTCAGAATAGCAAAGGCCCAAAATGAGGAAAAGATAGCCAACTTGGTTAAGAAGGGGGATAAAACCTTTTATAGGTATATCAGGGAGCGTAGAAAGACAAAGGGAGGGATAGTGAGGCTGAATAGAATGGACGGTGGGTGGGCACAGAGGGACAGTGAAAAAGCAGGGATACTGAACAATATTTCTGCCCAGCATTCAGTCAAAAGAAGAGGGCAGGGAGGTGCCTAATCCAATTAACAGAAGCACTCTTGATAGGGGGGTAGATCCTAGTCCTTTCACAGAAGAAAGGGCTCTGAAAGAACTCCTAAAAATGAAGATGGACAAAGCAATGGGGCCTGATGGAATTCATCCCAGAATTCTAAAAGAATTAAGGGGAGAACTAGTGAAACCACTGACTACCCTTTTTAACAAATCATGGGAGGATGGTGTGGTACCTGAGGACTGGAGGAAGACAGTGTGATTCCCCTTCACAAAAGTGGGACCAAGACAGAGGCAGGAAACTACAGACCTGTCAGTTTGACCTCTGTGATAGGGAAAGTGATGGAATCACTTCTGAAGGACAGAATTGTTGAGTACCTAGAGGCCAGTGGGGCACGGGACCCAAGGCAGTATGAGTTCACAGTGGGAAGATCACGTCAGATGAATCTAATTGATTTCTTTGACTGGGTGACAAAAGTAGTAGACCATGGAGTGGCTGTGGACATGGCCTACCTAGACTTTAGCAAAGCATTTGACACTGTCCCACACAAAAGATTAATTGTCAAATTAACCAGCCTGGGAGTGGGTCCCAGGGTGGTAGCCTGGGTAAAACATTGGCTGGGCAACAGAACACAGAAGGTAATTGTAAATGGAGTCCACTCTGAAGAAAGAGGGTTACTAGTGGGTACCTGAGGGTTAGTACTTGGTCCAGTCCTTTTAATGTCTTTATAAGTGACATTACAGAGGGACTGAAGAAAAGTATGCCTCTTTGCAGATGACACAAAGATCTGCAACAGGGCTGATACACAAGGAGGCATGGAAAGGATGAGAAGGGATTTGGCAAGGTTGGAGGAATGGTCAGAAGTATGGCAGCTTGGATTCAATGCAAAGAAGTGCAAAATAATGCACCTGGGAAACAAACCCAGGGAAGATTGCACAACAAACAACAAAAATGAAAGGGACCTGGGGGTAATCATATCAGATGACCTTAAGGTTAGCAAGCAATGTGAGAAGGCAGTAGGGAGGACTGGGGTATACTGGGATGTATGGGAGAGGCATCACCAGCAGAAAACAGGAAGTTGTTATCCTCTATATAGACAGTTGGTGAGACCCCATCTGGAGTACTGCATCCAGTTCTGGAGACCCCATTTCCACAAGGACATAGGATAGAGGCAGTCCAGAGGAGGGCAACTAAAATGGTGCAGGGTCTGCAAGAGAAGTCACAGAGGAGAGACTAAAGGAGCTTAATATGTATACCCTTGAGGAAAGGGGGATCTGATAGAAACTTTAAGTACCTCATTGGAATCAACAAAGTCCAAGAGAGTAGCATATTTTAGAAAAGAGATGTGCAAGAACAAGGGGACACAATTTAAAGATAGAGGAGGTTCAGAGGCAATGTGAGTAAGTATTTTTTCACAGAGAGGGTGGTGAACACATGGAACAGCCTTTCTGAGGAGGTTGTGGGGTCCAAAACTGTGGGAGAATTCAAGAATACATGGAACAGACATAAGGCAATTCTTGTGGGGGGTAAGAAGAAATAGGCTGTTGGTTAACTAGGAACTGCAGCTTATCCTGTACGTAGGGAAATGGGCAGACAAGTGGTCCTTATCTGCCATCAAAGTCTATGTTTCTATGTTTCTCTCTGGACTGAAGCAAACGAGATGTGGCCATATTGTTAAACAGAAGAATTCAAGCCAATTTTCTAAAACACCAATTAATACTGCAGTAAATAAAAAAAGAATGCAGGCTTCTTCCACTGCATCTACCCACCCATTAACAACTTCTATATCCAGTACTAGCTGTAGTTGTGGTACAGTAGCAGAAGTTTCTTTACCCATAACCCACTCCACCACCCACCCAACAGTATGTCTTGTTATCTATTACTCTCACTGTCCTGATTTTGTGGTTGTTTATTCATTAATACAGAGCAAAGGGAATGCTTCAAAATAAGATGTATACTATAAAATAATATATGTATCCAATTTTCTCTCTAGAAATTATTGAGTACAGCACATCCCACTTATCAACTCCGTTTGTCTCCTTGATTCCAACATAGCAATCCTCGAGGGTATACCCCAAGCTATATCCCTCTGCACAAATAAAGCTAGAGAATCCCATTCTTGTATACCCTCCTTAAACAGTATTCCACTATCACTTCAGTCATCTTACTCTGTCCAGGCGTTAGAACCCTCGATCCACTGATATTTTGCATAATCCAAACCTTACCCTATTTCCACCAAAACCTCTAGAGAATTGTACTCAGCATATCCTTGTCATATTGTACTCCACTAGAATCTTGGACTTTTTTCACTCCCTCCAGGCATTATTCTTTTATACATATACTATATTATGCCCCACCCCCAATAGAACCCCTGGACTTTTTTCCCTCTCCAGGGTTGAATCCTAGATTCCCAGCCTACATCTCTCCTGGGCTCTAATATAAGATGGGCATAGGCACTGCACAATGGATGCTTCTGCACATGTCCCTGCTTATATCTTGCTCCCTTTACTTAAATCCATCCCTGAAGAATACACCCAGGGTCTTGCACTGTGTGGACATTCTGTGCTCTGTTGAATACCTTAGCTGTGCCATCTATTCCCTCTTTCTGATTCTGGACACACATCATACTTGGCACACTGGTACCCTACCATGATACATCTTTGCGGACTTGCACCCGGCCCTTCACCCCGCATACTCTCCATTATTTGTCACTGGTAAGGTTTTACTGCATATAACCCTGAACCTGCTAGGCATCAGTCTTAAGCTTCCTCCATGTCAGTATCATGTCTCCCGCAGACGCGAATGAATCAGAGTCATGAAGCTCCTCTTAAGGTTAACCAGGAAGCTACTGCTCCTTCTATTGTTATGCTCAGGGAATGTTGAACTTAATCCTGGACCCCTATCTGCTATTGGATCACCTGACAACCTATCTAGCCTTAAAGGCCTAAGCTCTATGCATGTTAATGTGTGCAGCCTGTTGAAAAAAATCTGCTCCATTCAGGCCTGGATATGCCACACCAACACTGACATTTTGGTTGTCACAGAAACACGGCTCCGCCTGGCTACAAACAACTTTGAAGTAAACCTCCCTGCTTACTCACTGTTCCGAGCCGACAGACACTCCAGGGGTGGCGGGGTTGCTATTTATATTAAAGAAAATTCTCTGTCTCCGTTATTGACTCTACATCTGTCCAAAATGAGTTTGAAAGCCTTACCCTCCAGGTTGGGATCTCACCTGGCATTTCTCTTTGTGTGTCAGGCTGCTACAGACCCCCTTCTCTGGGGTTACAGCTGCTGGACCACTTAAGTATGGTCTTGGGTCATAGATCCTCAGAGTCTGTACTACTAGGTGACATAAACCTAGACTGGTTGTCTAGTGCCTCAACTCCTCTAAAAACACTATGAGACTCCCTCGAATGGACCCAGCTTATCAATGAAACTACCCACCCAAACAAGTTAAACCCTACCAACAGCGATCTGCTGGATATTATCCTAGTTAACAAACCTTATTCGTTTACCTATGCTGGTGTATTCTTCTCCGACATCAGTGATCACTGCTTCATTGCTTGTGTCAGGTCTAATCATGCTCCGTCACCTGCTTCTAAATTTTCTATCAAAAGATGTCGACGCAGCTTTGATCCCGGGGAGTATAATTCGGAGCTGAGTCACTCTATGCGCTGGCAGGACTTTTATCTAGCTAAATCAGTCACCTCAGCATATGATATTCTTCAAGAAATTGTGTTAAGAGCACTTATTAAGCATGCACCACTAGTGAAGGTCCAAGTCAGGAATAAATCTTGTCAATGGTTTACTGAACAATTGAAGGACGCCCTGCTGAATAGGGACATGCTTTGGAAAACTACCTGGAAAACTAAACTTACGAACAATTGGATTTCTTTTAGGAGAGCGAGAAACCTTTGCACTAAGATGGTTAGAGAAGCAAAGGCTAATTTCTTTCACTCACAACTCGATCTCTCAGCCAACTGGCCCTCCAAATTCTGGCGGGTAATTAAGGGTATAAAAGGCCATTCAGCCAGGACTTCCTTGCCTACTAAAATCTCGATGGGTACTACTATACTTACTGATAAACCATCAATCCTTGATGCCTTCAACAATCATTTTGCTACAGCAGGTCTTGCCTTCAATACTTCCCCCACCAGTAACCTTCGAGCACAACTCGGGGTTGATAAACAAGACACCTCCTTCCCGAGTCCAACCTTCTCACTTCAACCCACATCTCTGAAAGAGGTGGAAGATCTCCTGTTAAAATTGGATGTCAGAAAAAGCGCAGGTGCCGATCACATCGACCCATTTTTTCTGAAGATGGGCTATAGGGTCCTAGCTGCACCTATTACACATCTGTTTAACTTATCCCTGTCACAAAGAGACCTTCCTCCCATCTGGAAAGTGGCATGTCATCCCCTTGTTTAAGTCGGGCTACCCCTGTGATCTCAATAACTATAGGCCGATTTCCCTTCTCCCTATCCTGTCTAAGTTGTTGGAAAAAATCGTGAAAACCCAGCTCAGGAACCATCTGGAATCATCAAAACTTCTCAACCCATTACAATCAGGGTTCAGAGCACTACACAGTACAACTTCCACTTTGGCCAAGGTTACTAATGATTGGCAGTGTGAGTTGGATAATAAGAACTCGCCTGTGCAGTTTTCCTAGACCTAAGTAAGGTCTTCGATACTGTTGATCATAGCCTTCTCCTCACATCCTTCAAACCATGGGTTAGGATGCTCCTTCTCTCAGATGGTTTGGTAACTACCTCTCTGGCTGTTCTCAGCAAGTAAAGCAGATGGTGAAGTCTCATCTCTGAAACACCTTCAGAGGGCTTTCCCAAGGTTCCATTCTGAGTACCCTGCTTTTACACTTTACATCAGCAGAATCGATGCTTCCATCAAAAGGCCCATATTCACCTATTTGCAGATGATACAGTACTTTACTCTAGCAGATCTTCCCTCATATGGCATGCTCAGAGCTCCAGGATGACTTCAATTGGCTACAGACTCAGATCCTAAAGCAAAGTTGCTTCTAAATGCCAAGAAGACAAAAGCTGTGTTCTTGTCACCTTTCCTAATTTAGCAAATCTAGCATAGCAGGGCTACTCCCCAATTACTACCATTCTGGGTGAACAGTTGGAGTATGTATCAAAATTTAAATACTTGGGGACCATGGGATGCAGAGGTACGGGTAGAAGCTCCTCTGTATAGCTCCAGCCTCCCGTCTTGATTAAAGTGTTTTTGGAGCATTTAACAAGCCTAGAACCCTATATTTTTAAGGTCTACTGCCTTCCTAGCATTGAGTGTTCCTGCTGGAGGATTCTGAGAGAGAATGGAGGTTATATAACAGGCGCTGCAAAAACATACCCGCCAGTTTCTCCGGAAAAGGCCCGAAGAAATCACAGGCCTTGAGTGGAACTGTTAAGCCAGAGGTTGCAAATCAGGCACGGAGCAGGAGCCGCCACGTTAAGCAGATTCTAGAGGAATTGAAGCCCTTTCGGGAAGAGATAAAAGAAATGGCATCAGAGATGAAATCTCTATCTAGAAAGCTTGAGAGATCTCAGTCTTGACTACGGATAATATCGCAAGGATCTCTCTTTGGAGAAACAAGCAGAGAGTTCGAGCCTGGGATGGCTGCTATGCGGCAGAAACTTGCACGTTTTGAAGCTAAGCTGGAAGACTTTGAAGGTTGTAGTCGTAGAAATAATATTGTGATCCTGGTGCTGCCAGAGGGAGAAGAGGGTCAGAACACCATAGCATTTGTCCAGAAGTTGGTGGAGAAGATCGCTGGCCCCTCGCCCTTTGGGGCTAAATACATAATCGAGAGAGCCCACAGATTCCTGAGGCTGAAGCCCCTCCGGAGCCATACCTCGCCCTATAATATGCCGATTTTTGAATTACTTGGAGAGGCAGCATTTGTTGTCCAAAGTTAGAGAAATCCAGGAAGTGAGATGGGAACAAGTCAAACTCAGGCTGGTGCAGGACTTGCTGGGCTCTGTCCGTCTGAAACGCAAAGCATTTCATCCAGTTGTCTCTAAAATTATTGCAGCTGGTTTGAAGTTTCATATGGCATACCCAGTCAGGCTACAGGTGCAAGACGCCGGTACCTGGGTTTCTTATGAGGATCCTGAGGCTGCGATTTCTGGCCTAAAGCTGTCTCTACCCAATCTTTTCAGGGATACTTGAGAGGCCTCTCGCCAGGTCAAGGGAAGAGTTCTGGTTTGAAGATATCTGGCTGCTACTTGGAGGATTCTTTGGGGATGAATATACATACTGTAGTTGCTGAATTTCTATCCAAGCCTGTTTAGTGGGCTTATGGGACACAATTTCTTTAATATTTTCTGGACTTTATATGGTTGCTTATGCTTTAGCTTTATCTGGGACTCTGATCTCTTTTAAAATGACTGTTTAAGCTTATCTTTTCAGGCATTGGGAAATAATTTTGTAATGTTTTGTTATTTCCTCCCTTGCAAGCATCGAGGGATTTAGATCAATTAAGGCCTTTGGTGTGTACCCGGTAGGGTTTTAATGTCCAACATTCAGTGGGTTCCCTGCAGAGGCTCTCGGGGCATTCTCTCTACAGCACCTTACTATGCGCTTTCATTCCTGTACCACCAGAGGGAGCTCGAACCTCATTGAAATAGGGCCCAATGATTTCAATGGCCCATGATGGGGAGTTTTTCCTGGCATAAGAGAGCTATTATGGACGGGTGCTGAACTCATTTGGTGGGGCCAAGTGTTTCCCAGCGGGGAGTCCCAAGATCGAACTGGAATATTGCCTGTGGTCTGGGCTTAATAGCACTTAACGAGGTGCGTTCCTTTCAACAGGCAGGGCTTGAGGGATGGTAACTCTCACTAATCCTAGTGCCCTAGTTCTATTATACAGTGTTACTCCCATGGGTCTTCTGGAGTGGATCACCTGAGGACCTCACATATTGTTACTGTTACTTTGGTCATTTACCTCCTGTTGGTTTCATGAAGGAGGGCTCAAGATATCTCTTCTTTTTTTTTTTCTTAGGGTTTGGGGGGCAATGTCAGGGGACTGGGGAGAAGGAAGCGGTAAGCCGTTGAGCGTTGTTGGTGACAGTTGGGGGTGGGAGGGTGGGGCAGAAGGCAATAGTTTGGGTTTATTAATGCTAGTTTGTGATTGGGTGTTACTTGAGGGGGTGGAAGGGTTAGTTTGGGCAGGATGGGGGGGTTTGGGGTGGGAGGATGGCACAGCAGTTTTAGTGGAACAGGGGTACGTGGATCATAATAGTAGTAGCTGTCAAAGGTTAACCTCGGGCTTGTTTTGTCAATAAAGATGGCTAGTAGTATTAACCTAGCTACGTGGAATGTGAAGGGGGTTAGGAGAAAACCTAAGCAATATCAGGTGCTTAAACACCTGAGCTTGCTCCGTGTGCAGATTACATTTTTACAAGAATCTCACCTACTGGATACTGAGGCATTACAACTCAGGAGACAACAGGTGGGGCAGGTCTTTAATGCCTCAGGCTCTACCAGTAGTTGTGGGGTCATGATGCTGGTTAACAGAGATGTTCCATTTATTCCCACTCAGGTTTTTAGGGATTCAGAGGGAAGGTATGTTCTAGTTCAGGGTACCCTTTGGGCTATGCCACTCTTGCTTGGCAGCATTAATGGACTAAATGTGGACGATCCCACTTTTTTCACGAAATTGACTTGCACTATTCTCCCCTTACTCCCTATTCCCATTATCATGGGGGGAGACTTTAATCTGGTTTTGGACCCTAACATAGACAGGTCTGGGAACGTGTCAAGGGGACTGTCCCCAGGACAAAGAGCTTTCAGGGAACTACTAGATCAATGCGGACTGTGTGACGTATGGAGAGTTTTGCATCCCAACTCCAGGGAATTTACTTTTAGTTCACCGGTACATGGCTCTCAGTCTTGCATTGATTACCTTCTGGTCTCTCATGAGCTCTTGCCGGGTGTGTCATCCACCTCGATTCAACCAGGCCCTGTATCTGATCATTCTCCGGTGTTATGTAATCTGGCTTTCTCTAATATTCCCAAGAAAGAGACTCGATGGAAACTAAATGAGTGGCTATTGAAGGAAGAGAAATACTCTCGACTAGTGAAAGAGCAGATTGATTTTTTTTCTCTACCAACTCTTTAGAAAGTGCTACGCCAGACATCATAAGGGGAGCTTTTAAGGCTTATACTAAGGGTATTCTCATTAGTCTAGCTACAAAGAGGAAGAGGGCTCAGGAAGCAGAGTTATTATAATTATTGTCTCAAATTCGGGAACTAGAATCTAGACAGCCAAACAATATTTCCAAGGAGGAGAGGCAGAAATTATTAGTAGTTAAAGACAGATATTTAGAATTATTAAGAGAAAGTGGAGTTGGCTATCATTACTTACCAAGGCAAGTTTCACGGATCAAGGAGAAAAAGCGGGCACCTGTTGGTCTTACGTTTAAAACAGCAGGAGACTGCAAGGTTTATACCTCCTATTAGGCACAAGCAGACGGTTCCTTGAGAGTATTCCCTTTACAGACTGTGCAGGAATTTGCTACTTATTATGAGACAGCTATATAGGAACATGGATAGCCCTCCTTCCATAGAGAATTTAGAAGAGTACCTCAGGGTTCTAGCCTACCTTCATGGCAACTTCCCCAGAAAAAATGTTATCCTCTCCCCTATCGCAGGAGGAAATTTCGGCTGTCATAATGGCCCTGCCCTCGGATAAAGCTCTGGGACCGGACAGGTTTTCTGCTTTATTTTATAAAGTTTTCAGGGAGCAGTTATTGCCTGTACTCTACCGGCTCTACCTACATATTCTTTCTGGGGCTGCAGTAGACACTCACTTGTTTGAAGTCTTAATAGTCCTATTGCCCAAACCAGACAAAGACCCCGAATTGGTTCAGAGTTATAGGCCAATATCCCTATTGAATCTGGATGTCAAAATTCTTTCGAAGATATTAGCGGATAGGCTAACGCTGGTTCTCCCAGATCTGGTTGACATGTCTCAGGTTGGGTTTATGAGGAGACGTTCATCCTCAGACCATTTACGTACCCTCTCGCACGTCTTCTCGGAGTCCAGGGATGCCACCTTTCCCGCGGGTTTGGTCTCCCTGGATGCCGAGAAGGCATTTGACCGAGTAAACTGGAATTACTTATTCCAAGTTCTCAGAGCTTTTGGGTTTCCTGCCATTTTTATAGGCTGGATTAGGGCGCTATATCGGCCTCCCTCTGCAAGGATTTCAGGTAATGGGGCTTTTTCAAAATCTTTCCTGTTACATTCAGGTATGAGACAGGGTTGTTCCCTTCCCCCCTACTATTTAATCTTTATTTAGAGCCCCTTTTCAAAATATTCTTAATAACACGGGAATACAAGGTATTCCGATCTGGAATAATGTGATGAAGATAACAGCATATGCTGATGATCTCCTCCTCAATTTGGCCCACCCGGTAACTTCTATCCCAAATATGCTAAATGAGATAATCAAATTTAGCCATTTTTTTCTAATTATAAGTTGAATACAAACAAGACGTCCTTTTTTCCCCTTAATCACAAGGTTTCTAAGACAGGCATTATCCCCTTGGGATTGTGTTGGTCTCCCCGTGTTATTAAATACTTGGGTATCAAGTTAACCATAACACTTCCCTATGGTTTAAAGAAAACTTAGAACCTCTTTCTCAGATAATTGTGCAGGACCTAGAGAGATGGGATAAGCTTCCGATTTCACTATGGGGCTGCATTAATATAGTTAAGATGAATGTATTTCCCGTATTTTTATCCCTGTCACATCTTAACTCGTTTGTTCCTGTATCCTGGTTTCAGAAAATGCATAAGCTTTCACTAATTTTATCTGGTCTAATAAAACTCCAGGCTGGCCTATCACAAATTAGCTGCTGCAAAAGCGAAGGGGTTACGGTTCCTCATTTGGCAATTTATTACTGAGCTAGTCATCTTGCTAAGTACCTGAAATGGGTAAGGCCGGGTCCAGAAAATCTGAGACCAGCCAGGCTTAACATAGAACTAGACTATATTCAGGCTATGAACATGGATCCTCGACCATGCTCTTTGTAAAAGTCTTCCTTTTACAGAATGTTAGCAAATACCCCTCTTATGACCTCATTAAAGGTTCACTCGTAGCTGTGTTCGTTTCAAGATATAATCCAAGTACAGACCTGTCTCAGTCCATCTGGAATTCTCCAGCTTTCACCATAAATAAGCAGGTAATTTCTAGTACATGGTTACCTCAGTTAAGGCGAAGGATAGCCTCCTCTTTATTGAGGCTCGGGGCTTGGCTCTCGTAACCGAGATTCTCAGAAGGTACAATATTCCGACTCTCAGTCATTTAGGGTTTGTCAACTGAAGCATTTGTTAATCAAGGTGTTTGGTAAAGTCCCTCCCCATCCAACAGGTTTTGCATTGGTACCTGAACTTTCTTCCCTTCTCGAATCCCCAGGGGTGATCTCTATGATATATCAGGTATTGTATCTATGGCAGTTTGGGAGTGGCAATGGTCCCACTGGCTTTTGGAACCCATTTTTCCCGCAGTCCACTTTCAATTGGTCAGCTGTCTGGATGTTTTGTCACAAATACATGTCCCAAGATAGATTACGCCTCATGCAATTCCATATTTTGGACAATATGTATTACACGCCAGTTAAACTGGCTAAATGGGGCCTTCTCGATATTGACAGGTACACTAGATGCTCCCAGGAAACTGGGACGCTTTTTCACATGTTCTGGTCGTGCCCCAAGATAGCTTCATTATGGGATTTAATTAAAACCCACCTGAACCCCTTATTGGGTTTACAGGACTGTTTTACTCCGGATATTTGCCTTTTGGGAGATTTATCTTCTATTAAGGTTAAGATTCGGAGATTTCACATTTCCATGATTGCACTCTTGGTCAAGAAAATTATTCTCAGGCACTGGAAAGACAGGAATTGTCCAACATATCAGGAATGGATACATGAAATCCTTGCTAATCCATACAGAGAAGGAAGACATAGCAAGCCTTCAAAATAGGTTACATAAGTATAAGTCTATATGGGATCCCTTCACACTTTAATTATCACTGCTAGGATTTAAAGTGTAATTGGTGCACATGCCATCATATCAAGTATGAGATCATCACGGTTAACTAGCTACTACAGTATTCGAGGAACTGCTGTGCCGGGAGAGTGGGGGTTGGGGGCAGTGTTGCATTGTACTACTAACTGGCTGTGGCTGTTCATACTTGTTTCACTGCCTCCTGTATTGTGGAAATTTTGTGAATAAAGTGTGAATTGAAAAAAATTTAAATACTTGGGGTTTGGCTGGATTCTAGACTCTCCTTCGTTGCTCACATAGAAGAGCTGACAAAGAAACTTAGAATGAGACTTGGCCTTTTCTATAGGATAAAAAATTTCCTCACCAGGGATGCAAAATTGAGGCTAGTCCAAACTACCTTTCTCTCTTTATTAGACTACGCTGATTTCCTCTACAGCCAGGGTCCTGCAGGTGCTCTTTCCAAACTTGATACGCTCTACCATAGAGTTCTAAGGTTTGTAATGGGCCTCCCTATTCCACCCATCATTGCTCCCTGTACTCAGCGGTAGGTTGGTCATCCCTTAGTTTCAGACACCAGAGAAATGCTGTGATCTGGATCTACAAAGGCATCATAAATAAACTGCCTGATTACATCTCAGACTGCTTACTGTTCTTCCCGTTAAGTAAGTATGCCCTGAGAAGTGCCTCTTATATTTCACTAAAGGTTTCCAAGGCCAAATCTTGGTTTGGCGGGGCATCTAATAGTCATGTATGGCCCTTTTGTGGAACAAGATACAAAAAAATCAATTACCCCATTAGTCTGGCAGCTTTCAAATTCTTATATACACTCACATTTAAAGAATCTTGCACCTGCTCCTCCTGACCTAGTTCTCCTATCCCCTCAGAGCTTCCTGTTTTATTCTCTGACCCTGCCCCTGCCTCGTCATGATCTTAGGTCACTCTCTGTTGACGTCTCTCATTGCCATCCCTATGCCTACCCACTTCACTTCCCTGCCCACGTCTACTCCTTATATCCTTTACCCATTACTACTCAATCCCTATTTTTGTCCGCTTATCTATTTTTTTCCTCCTATCCCCCTCCCTCCCTTGCTGTGTACTCTTCCAGCTGCACGCTTCATCGTGTCACCTGGACATTATTGCCAGAACCTACTCTGTACCTACTATTTCCTCAGGTTCTGCACTTTATATGTGTTGCAAAATTGTCTATTTATAATAAATTTTTTTACAATTATCTGCACCTTTTTACTTGCATTTGTACTGCCTATGCCTAATTGTTGTACACATAATTGAAATTGTATGTTGATCTCACCTAAACTGTATTCTCCTACTTGTTTGTCCCAGGTCCACCTCGAAAATGAGCTTGCTCAATGGTGTTCACCTGGTTAAATAAAGATTTTGATTGATTGATTGAGTACAGTGCATATTCAATTTGCATTTATGAAACTTTGAAAGAATGATATAACAGTAGTTTGCTTTTTGCAGTAAGGTTTTTTAAGAGATTTATACGTCACATGTTTCACTGTTCACTGTTCTATGTACTTTGTTTACTCTTAGACACTTTCCTGTAGGGAAAAATAACTGTGTAAAACAAGGTTAAGCATAGTGTTTGAATAAATGTAGGATGTCACAGTTGTATCACTATAAAACAGGAAGCTGTCACTACCATGCCATGCTCCCTGATGCAGCTGTTGTGCTAGAGTGAATACCGAAGGCAGGTACCCATCTGGTTTAGTGGCGATATTTATGCCTTTAATCCAGGGGTTCTCAAATGATGAGGCCAGCCTCCCTGGGGAGGCCCCAGCCTGTTCCAGGGAGGCTCAAGCAAGACTGAAAAAGTACTGTATTTAAATTTTGAGTTTTATATATTTTGTGTGAAGAGATGAAGCAAACTGAAAGCAGATAATAGTTGGTAAATCTTATGTATTTATTTACTAATAGGTGGCAAGGGAAGGTGAATGAGCCAAGGCTCATTTCAGGTGTACTCAGGGAAGGGTAGGGAGTCAATACATTTCAAAAGGTAACTGCAAAACAATCAGAAAATACACAATGAACAATAGTACAAACAAATATGAACAATAAACTAATAATGAGAGGTGGTAATCGGTCAATTTGTAGCCTGATGGCAGAAGAGCCCAAATACAAGGGTTGAACATAGAAGTGCTATGAGCAATAGCCAGAAGGAGCCAAGTAATCCCTGAGAAGTTGCTTGGGAGCAGGGAAGGACAGGGAGAGGCAAAGTATTTAGGAAGGTTATTTCGTATAGATAGGAAACAGAGAAAGTAGTCTGGCCCATGAAGGTAGTGCAACAAGGGGTAACAACGGTTCAAGAATAAAAATAGCGGAGCACGTAGGCTGGCCTGTGAAGAGTTGGGGTTACAGTAAACTGAATAACATTTATTTATTTTATTTATTTGTTATTCAGACAACGCCTTTGATCACAGGAGCTCTTTTTCAAAGATTCCACATCAGTATAAGACAAAGAACTGAATGTGAGCCAAGTACTCAAAGGGGTTTCAATTTAATCATGGTGTACTGCACAAAGTACAGCATGTTATTTTTCTTTGGGGAGGCCCAAGATTATTTCAGATTTTTGGGGGAGGCTCAAAACCTTTTCCATGGATTTGGGGAGGCTCACTGTAACAAAGTCTGAGAACTATTGCTTTAATCTGATAAAAATCTGAAAGACTGTTTACTCTGCACTAACTGGATAAGCTGGAGGACCAGGTCCTTACAGATGCACTGAGCAAGTAATAATAACTGACCTGGAACAGCTACGGTTTACTTAAGCAATAA
This sequence comes from Neoceratodus forsteri, assembly GCA_016271365.2. NCBI lineage: Eukaryota > Metazoa > Chordata > Ceratodontiformes > Ceratodontidae > Neoceratodus > Neoceratodus forsteri. The sequence continues at coordinate 977,128,393 of CM057452.1, read as the reverse complement.
TGCATGACAGGGTGTGTGTTGTGCTGGGATAACTTCATGCCTGGGGTGATTAGGCATGAGGCCACAGGGCGAGTGCAAGTAATCTACACAGTGCACTATCCTAGCACAACACACCTATCATCTTTATTCAATTATACAATAGCTCGTTTGTATTTAAAACAATAAAATAGAAAAAAAATGATGTTTTTGTTTGGGGTTTTTGTATTTTTTCGTGTGTGGAAGTTTATGTTTTCACAAAAAAGTCCACAGTTTGACCACTAGATGGTGCTGGCTGTATGTTCTGCATTATATTTGCCTCCATGTGACTAGTTACTTTTAATACAGAATCTGTTGTTATATGGCCACATGTCTATGTGGGTAAAACTTTCAGACCACTGAAACACGGAATCACTATTGAACATTTAAGAGAAAATAGAGGGAAAAAAACAACAGATAAAGGGAGAAGGGAGATTATCGCAGATGGGGTGCATCTTCGATGTCACCGACACCACTTGGGCTGCTCATTCATTCTTTCTCTGGGGTGGCAAACATGAACAAAACAAAATAGAATTGTACATTTTCTGTGCTGGGAACTGTGACAGTGCTTTTGGCAAATCTGTGCTCTATCCTACACAGAAGGCAGAAAACGGTGACAAGGTAAGCAAAGCGTGTGCTCCTGACTCAAGCTCTTACTTTACTATGCAGTGGACAGTAAGAGAGCAGGATTGCCATGAAGCCGCTTGTAATGAGGTGAAGATGACTCTGCATAATGAGAGGAAAAGGACTTAGGTAGGTGGTGGGGAGAATATTTGTGATTGTTTTACAGTCGGGTTTAAAGTAAAAAGTGAGGAAAGTAAAAGCAAGAGTGCAAGTGAGAGCCCGCAGTGGTTGTTTCAAGACACTCTTGCCCGCTCATAGTGAAGCCACTCACACAGAATGGCTCTTACTGCAGTTCATCTGAATTACATAGGATACAAACGCTGGGGGAAAAATTATATTTATATGTATTTTGGGGGTGGGGGATTTCTTTTCCTTCATGTTCATTGAAATTGGGCCCATTGTTTGCGGAGTGGCGTGGCACTTGCAGGCTCTGGAGACACTTTTCTAGCAGAATCAGGGCAGTGCAGCTGCCGGCAGTGGCAGTGATTCATTTAATTGCCGGCATATGTGATGTGGTCATATGTGTCTGGGACTAGACCTGTGATGTTGTACTGGGATAACGTCATGGGTCCAGTCCCAGTTCAACCAATCAGATGCCATCATTCTTGGTTGCCATTGTATAATGTATGATTTCTGAGAGTGCTGTGTTTTCTGGCTGTATAGTAGCAGCAGTAACACAGTATTATCTGCTACAAAGAGACTATCTGACCATTTCCCAGTTTTTCAGAAATGCTGTACCAGTGGATGTTCCACAAAAGCAATAAGACTAAGATACCAATGGCAGCAGCAGTATTCCTGTTGTCATTACAACAATTTCCAACATACTGTATGAACTGCTGTTGGTAGTAGTAGCAGGACAAGAGCTAATGTAACACAGAAGGATAGTTCCTTTTATTCAGATTTTACTACTACTACTGCAATTATGGTTGCCTGTATTCTGAGTTTTGGAAGCAAATTTGTTGAATTCCAACCCAACTTTCAGAATAAGGATTTTTGGAATTGCAGTCCAAAAATCCTTAGTCTGAAATTTAAGCCTAAATATGTTTTGACGCTGGGCAGTCAGAAGCAGAGCGGATGGGCCTTAGTGGGCTCTGGGAGGTTGGGGTTGGGGCATGCATGCTCCTCCACCAGTACCACTTCAGAACGCCTTCACTGTGCTGGCAGGAAAGGACAACTGAGAGGAGGTACCCATTGCAAAGGGAAGGTAGAAGTGGGTGTCCTCAGAAATGGAGGTCCCTACTAGGGAGAAAGGTGCTCTGAGCCTAAGAGGACGCAGCTACTGGTGAGGGACTCTGTTGTGAGGGGGGTAGACTTGAGACCTGTGGAGGAGTAAGACAGGGAGGAGGCATGCATGAGCAGTGATTCAGCTTGGAGGAATGCAAAGCATATCCAGAGGATCAGTAGGGCAGCAGAAGCTGGAAGGAGGCTAGACATCATTGTCCATTTTAAGAAAATTACCAGGCAAGGGAGAAAGTAGGAGTAGCTCTACCCCCTGCTGTTTCTGTGTGTCTCTGCTGGACTTCGATGTTTGTTTTCCTTATTTATTTTTATTTTGTTGTTTAACCAGGAGTAGCACACTAAGCTGAAAGCTTTTTTACAGGAGTGACCTGGGAGCACAGGGAAGTTAAGTGACTTGCTCAGGGTCACACAGTATGCAAGTGGAAGCTGTGGGATTCAAACCCCAGTCTGGTCTGCTGGATGTCACCAGATTTGCAGTCCAGAGCCTTAAACCACTGCGCTATACTGCCTCCCTCCATTGCTTCTGGTTTGTAACTTTCCTCCGGCTTTGTGCTTCCCTGCGTTTTGTGTTTCTTGTTTTTGGGCCTTTCCTTGTTTTCTGTTTTGCTGTGTTTTGGTTATTTTATTTTTTGGGGGGGCCTTTGTTTCTAAGCTCCTAGCATACTGCTACTCATAGCTCATGCTACTGCTTTCAGTTACCTACAGCTGCAGCCACTGCTGCTGTTTGCTTTAATTGCTATTGTACCCCGTGTTTGTGTTTTTACACTGTGCTCACCATGCTCGAACTACTGCAATGCAACTGCGATCATTATCTGTGTGTTTCAGCTCAACCATAGCTGCTCCATGTTGCATACTCAATTCTTTTCACCTGACACAGTTTACTCTGACCCTAGCTGTGCTGCTCATTCCTGCTTTCATGCTACATGCAGCTTCATTGCACTGCCTGGCTATACCTGCTTTCAAAGCACTTGTCTCCATGTTCCATTGCAGTTACAACTCTGAGGTTGGCCAACTAAGCTCCTGCTGAGGCTGATAATATATAGCTTGTTATTAAATCTTGCCTCGCCACTGAAAATCCTCAGAGTGTTTTTCATCTTGATTTGGCTATTCATGTCTGGCTGGCTTGCCCCCAATTCAGTGCTGTTTAATTGCTATACAGTATGTTATGCAGGTCCACCTATCACTACTACTGCTTATTGACCTATGTGCAGGTCCACTTGCTTACACAACCAATGCTCCTTGCTTATGCAAACCATTGCTTCATGCCTACTACCATCCCTAGCCTTCAGCCTCTGGGATTCTGCTGCACTCAATCTGCATTCGACCTTGCAAGGTCTCAACACTCAATGCTCATTATGATATCAGCACATCGTGCTCATCAGCTACCAGCTTTTCAGCTTTCAATCAATTTCTGGGGCATGTCAGCCATTCTATGCTGGCGCAGGGGTTCCTGCAGCCAGACGGTCTCGCTCTGCATTTAGTCCGCATCTCAAGCGTGTCCAACTTGGGTGGGATCCTTCTCACCTGGCCCACTAGCTGGGAATATTCTTGCCCTGGGCTTGACTTTAGCTGCTTGCTACATGACAGCAGCTCCTGGTGTAGAATTTAAGACTAGCGGTGAAGTGTGGAAAAAAGTTACCTCCTTTAGCTCTAGTGTTCCACTATAACGGTTAGCCATTGACTGTAGTGGTTTCCCTAGTGAGACACCTTCACACATTCTCCGACAACTGCCTCTGATTCACTTGGTTTGATTTAGGGTGGGTAGGCCAGGTGAGTGCCTCAGCAGTTGTTGCTCTCCTCCTGTGCCTTGGATGCACATATTGTTGCAGACTTTTCTTGCAATCTTCCATGGTGTTCCCACTAGACAGTTTGAGTGAGAGCCTTCCTCCAAACTGGAATATTTCCACCTCCTTTAATTAGGTTTTCCAAATTGCAGCTGCGGGCGTCACTAACTAAACTATCCCAAGCCTGGAGGAAGGCAACCTAGGGCTTGGATCCCCAGATATTTCCTCTTCATAGGGTTTTTCTCTCCTCTGTTGCCTCAGGTCATAACACTGAGTTAGCATAGTTGTTTCCCCTAGTTTCTTTATGTAGGTTCCGCTGTTGGATGGAAGTGGAGGAGGTCCTGCCATTCCTCTCTCCTTAGGGATCCCTAATCTCAACACAATCCATCAGTTTGCTATGCAAGCTTGGGTATTCATTACATTATCCAACTGAGCATCTGTGCATTACTAAACTGCCTATGCTTCTCCGCTGCTACGCTACAGTTACTGCTCCTATGTCAGTTACTGCTTGCTCATATCTTCGTGTTGCCTCCTTTTAGGGATGATACTACATTTCTTTTGTGTTTCTTATGGTACCTTTAGCCACAGGAATCATCCCATGGCACCTCTAGGGGTGGAACCCTCTCCGAGTTCCTTACCTTTGTACCCCTATAGGGTGGTAATTCCTCTGGAATAGAGAGTGCGAATGGCCAAAACAAACTAGCAGTTGCACAAGCATAACACTATACTGGCTGCATTGGTCAGTGTATTGGTAGGCTTTGCCTGGAGTTTAGTGGCCCAGCAGCCAGCTACTCCCTACTTCCTCAGCTATATAAGCAGTTCTTCTCAGCCTCACTGTGAAGCATTTTTCTTTGCTCCACCATCCTTTCCTCCTCCTCCAGTGGCAGCACTCTCTCCTTAAGGGATTCTTAAGATACCTTTGGCCATGGGAATCATCCTGTGGAACCTCTAGGGTGGAACCCTCTCTGAGAGTTCCTTGCCTTCGTACCACTACAGGGTGGTAATTCCTCTGGAATAGAGAGAGTGCGAATGGTCAAAACCAAACTAACACAGTTGCACAAGCATAACACTGTACTGGCTGCATAGGTCAGTGAACCTGATTTTAGTGGCCATAATGCAGTCATGGTGCACTGAACACCATGGCTGGGACATGGCCATACTGGGTTACTTTCTGCTCAGGAGAGATGAGGGAGGAAGGGAAAAAGGGTTGTATTATATGCAAACAATGGAATTGAGGTCACTTGGGTACTGGGACACCAAGAGGAAAAAGAGGAGCTAGACATACTGTGGCTCATCCTGTAGACAGGCTCTGGGACTTTTGTCCATACCTGGGTAGTGTACAGACCTCCAGCACAAGGCGAGGTGATGGATAGGACACTCGGGGATAACATCATCAGAATAGTGAGTAAGGGGGAGGTACTGCTGGTTGGAGACTTCAGTCTGCCAGATGCGGAATGGAGCCTTCCAGCTGCGGCTTCGGCTGGGAGCCAGGCCATTCTTGACTCCATACAAGGGGCTTTTCTCAGGCAGCTAGTCAGAGATCCTACTAGGGATGGGGCAGTGTTGGACCTGGTGCTTACAAACAGGGATAGCACCTCAGTCATGACGGGCAATTCCCTTAGTACCAGTGATCACTGTATAGTGTGCTTCAACATAAAGACAGGAGCAGAGGCAAGCCACATGACGATGAGGGTACTGGACATGAGGCAGATTAAAAAATGAGAGACTGCCTCCAAAATTACCTCAAATGGAGGGAATGCCAGGGAGGGTAGAGGCACAGTGGGGGAAAATAAAGGAGGGCATAATTAAAGCAACTAACCCGTACTTGAAGGAAGTGAGCAACCACATGAGTAAAATGAGGCCATTATGGTTCTCCAAGGAAGTGATGAGACTGATGATAGAAAAAAGGGTGGCATTCAAGAGTCATAAGAAAACACCAAGGGAGGAGGACAGGTAGGTATACCAGGCAAAACAAAAGGAAGCAGCTAAGGCTGTCAGGGTAGCGAAGACACAGACAGGAGAAAGGAGTGCCAAAGGGGTCTTGAAGGGGAAAGACTTTCTCAGATACATAAGTGAGAAGAAGAAAGAAAGGGAGGGCCAGTGAGGATCAGAAGGGTGGAAAGGAAAGACTGTGTAGAAGGAGACCAAGAAAAAGCTGACTTGTTAAAGTGGTACCTCTGATCCATCTTCACAGGGTGGTGAGAAAGGATGAACCATCAACAAGAAGCAGAAAAGGGAAATGGCACAAGTTAATTTTCAGAGGAGAGGTGCTGAAGAGACTTGGAGGCCTGAAGGTGGTTTAGGCTATGGGACTGGATGGGGTCCCCAGATGCTAAAAGAACTCTGGGAGGTGTTAGCTTCCCTGCCTTGTTCAACAGCTCACTAGAAACAGGTATTGCTCTGGAGGACTTGAGAAACACAGATGTGGTCCCTCTACATAACAGTGGCAGCAGGGAGGAGGCTAGTAACTGTAGGTTGGAGAGTCTTACTTTATTGGTGTGGAAATTAATGGAAACCCTACCAAAAGAAAGACTAGTAAAGTGTCTAGAATCCAGTGGGCTGCAGGAACACAGGCAGCACGAATTCACAGGGGAAGTTCATACCAAATGAATCTGATAGATTTCTTTGACTGATTTACCAGAGGAATAGATCAGAAGATGGCATGGACATGGCCTATCTGGATTTCAGCAAGGCCTTTGACAATGTGCTTCATAAGAGTCTGATTAAGAAGTTGATCAGCCTAGGACTGGGATCAAAAGTGATTAGTTGGGTTAAAAACTGGCTAATGGAGCTGGAGCAAGATGGCTGACTGTGTGTGCAGTGGGGAGTGAGAGAGCTAAGGAGCAGGAGTAAGCAGGAGAAATGCCGGAAAAGATACTTTAAAATAAAATTTAGGGCCAGATATTCAAAACTTGGCCGGTGGGCAAAGTGGTTATGCCCTATTTGCCCAGGATTTGTGCTCATGTGCAATATTCAGAGGGGACTTTTGCATATGCTAACAAGGGTAGCGCATACAAAAGAAAATCATTTTTGCAGTGGGCAAAGGGAGGGGGGCAGGGGCAGGAATACCAGTGCAGTGCAATATTCAGCACATTTGCGCTACAGGCCACTTTGTGCAGTGCAGTGGCGGCAGCACTGATCAAAACCCTTACTTACTTCAGGCAATCCTAGTGTCTGCCAGAGCCACTGCAGACAACTACCACATTAGCAGTTGGGGAGCATACTTACCCTCTGGCATCTACTGGCACCCCCTTCCACTGATCACCATCCCTGATGAAGTACAGAATGTCCCTGGTGTCCAGTGGTTGCCCCCACCCTCTGGCAGTGCCCCTGGTAACATAGCATCCTTTTGCTGGTGACCAGTGGTCCTCCCCACCCTCCGATCACCATCCCAGTGTACATCAAAGTATCCCTGGTGCCTAGTGGTCCTCCCACTCTCTGACCACTGTCCCCAGTAAAGTCAGATCTTTTCCCTGGTGTCTTGTGGTTCCCCCCCACCCTTTGATTACCATCCCCAGAGAATTCTAAATTATCCCTAGAGCCTGGTGGTCCAACCCACCTTCTGATCGCTGTCCCCAGTGTCATTTGAAGTATTTCTGGGGTCAAGTGATCCCCCACCCTCTGACTGCTGTCCCTGGTGACATCTAAATTATCTGTGGTGCCTAGTGGTGTCCATGCCCTCTGATTGCCATCCCCATGCCAACATATCCATCCCTGGCATCTAGCAGCCCCCTGTACTGTGGACACTGTGAAACCCACACTGCCAACTCCCCCTTACCTTTAGCACCAGTGCATAGCCCCATATGGCAACTGGCACAGTCCTCCACTCACTTCCTCAGCTGGCCACCACATGGAAAGATGGGGAGTACATATCAAATGTATACTCTACAGGGCATGTATTCTCTGTATTATAAGGGGAGCATGGCATTGTGCCCATACAGGGAACACACAGCATTTGATCAAGTTAAAGAACAACTACAATGGCAATGTATTCCTTTTCTTTATTGCATCCTGCTAAATTATGTATTAATCTGGATGAGAAGATTTTTTTTTCAGTCACCACAGGAAGTTGTAGAGGCATTGAGAAATAGAAACAAATATGGCACTACCACCTCGACCACCAAAGAACCCAATTCGACTGGTCCTGGCCTCACTTCAAAATTGAACCTGTGGATAACCTTAAACAACTCTGATAGCAACACAGAAGAAGCACACTGTGCAGAAACCACAGAAAATTATCATATACAAAATCCACAACCAGATTCGGAAATAAGTGCAAAGAACAGGAGTGGCAGAAGGATAAAAAACAGAAAAGAAAACCATAAAGCCAAGTAACCCTCTCTGATACCTGCTATTTATCAGACTGGGATAAAATGAGTTATGCCTGAATAATCTAATAAATTAGTTAATACATCAATTACTGTAGCATGTTATTTGTAAGCAATAAGGCATGATGGAATGTGCATGGAACACATTTTACCACATGGCCAGGGGCATAATAAGGTATGAGGACAAAGGATGGTGACTTTAGCCACTGGCCATGCGGTATAATGTTCCATACCCATATGTGCTGTATTACTGTATAAACTCCTCTTTTAAAACTTTCTACAGTTGGGAAAAGCATGTTTATATGTATTATTATAGGGGTCCCATGAATGCTGAAATCTGATTGATTGTCAGTATTCTGAGAGCCTTATGTTAACCTAGTTGTTAATATGCTTGTACAGTCTGATCACAGGAGCACTGATTTACTAGGCAAGGTCCTACTTACTTACACTGTCAGCATTCTGTGTGTGGAACTTAAGTCGGCCATTTTACTGCAATCCTGACAGTAGCAAGCATACATAAATTAGTGATAATCAATACTGTACTATGCCCTCCCAAATTCTTCGCATGATTACCATTTTAATAAACAGATTTATTGTAAGAAACATGGTAAAGACACTCCGACATACCACTGCTAGTCTCTGTCTCAGGCATCAGTGTCCCTGGCTGCTCCATCTGCTAGAGTACCCCTAACTTGCTGTCTGTCTTCAAAAAGCATATTAATATACTGATACTGAAAAATGAGTGAAAAAAAGGACAGTTCAGTAATAACCCCATTTATCCGAATGTCCGTGCCGATGTCTCAGACTCCCGATGTATTTAAAAGCCGCACGCTAATGTTGGCAGTGTCTTCAGCACTGCCAAATAGAATGTCTCAGACTCCTGATTTATTTAAAAACTGCACTACTGAATGCTGCCAGTGTCTTAAGCATTGGCATGTGGATGACTCACAGGAGCAAACAGGGCAGCAGAGAGTTTGATTGTGGCTGGGATTTTTTCGTTTGTTTTATTGTTTTCAATCAGCTTGAGTTTCACTGGCAGCATGCCGCTGTATCGAAGACCAAGTGCTGATGATTGTCATGGAAAATATGCTACAGGCTGTATAATAGCTAAAAAGTAAGAATTAACAAGTAAACAAGCTGCACAGCTGAGTAAATGTGTTCGGGGGGGCTGTTTGATGGGGTTCCATGTAAAAATCGTGAATCAAAAATCGCTAAAATCAATAGCGCAAATGCAAAATGGTGACCTACAAAATAGCGTCTGTAAATAATGGTGCTTACCTATTTTGCCAACTTAAATAAAAGCGCACCATCATAATCCAGTCTTTCATATAGTCAGAGGGTAGTAGATTATATTCGGAGAGCGGCTGAAGAAACACCTTCACTTAATGACAGTGAGCACTGACTGCCTGCACTTTGCAATCTATGCTGCTGTTTGAACCGGGGAATGTCTGAGGTAGCCAAGGTTCCCACGGGTGAAGTTGGCGGTGAACAGATCAGTGACTGGAAATGCCTCAGAGGGAAGGGTTTGCAGGCATTTAAACCCATGAGCTGCACTCCAGCTGATTCAACACCTGCAGCTTTAACACCACGCTGCATGAGAGGCAGCCAGAACACCATCCTGAACTTGTGCTTGTGTGTGCGGCTGAAGAAACACCTTTACTTAATGACTGTGAACATTGACTGTCTGCACATTCAGAGATTATGGCTTTTACTGCGCTGTTGCTTGAGTCGCTTATATTGTTAATCAATAGGCGAGCGGTGGCGCTATTTCTACATGTTCGCTATCATTACTTTAGCTGAATTAGTGAGTCGCAGATTTGCCTTCGCTGTTATTGCGGTCACGTTTTTTATCGCTATTATCACAGGTTACCGTTTGATGGTAATGGACTTGGCCTTTGGTACAAAACTTCAGTGACAGGCAGAGAATGGTTGAAATAAATGCACACAGAGACCGAGCGAGCACAAGAAAGAGAGAGAGACAGCATGAGCCACACGGTCGGGGTAACATGTCCTACTGTGTTTTTGTGATCTAGCATTTACAGTACTTCCCTTCAGGTACCATCAAACATCATGGGGACAAAAAGATTAAGAAAAAAAGAATCAGTTAAACAGATAGATGTCTTTGTGTGGGGGTAACTGTTTGTGATGACTGACTTCTGGTTATCAGAGCAAATGACTGCACCCAGCAGAAAAAGTTTGAAAAAGCCAAACTAGGAGAGCCACAGGGTCACATTAAATCTACTCCATCTCATGACCAGGCCAGAGCTCATGAAATGCTGCAGAAGGACTTTTTATTATAAAGTTACTAAGAACTGTAAAAAGTTTCATAAACAGAAACACACAGATTTTTATTACACCCAATTATAATAAAAGCAATAATGAACTATGGGGTTATGTTAATGTTCAAGTTAATCACCCCTGAAATAATATGGCACTTAATACGCATTGCCACATTAAACCCGGGGTTATTAACTAGAACATTAACATAACCTATCATTCATTATTGTTTAAGAAACAATAGATTTACTTGTGTACATTTATGATAAAATAGTCTTTCCACCCACTACAAATGATGTCATTGTATTATTGCCTATTTTCTTCTTCCTGTTTTTCCCCACATTTAAGATATGGAATGTTTATCATAGAATGTTTACCATGGAATTCATGGATTCAAAATTCAGCTCAGTTCCATTGGCAGAATGTTTCTCTCCTAACACTTTGTACACAAGACAACAAAGGCCTTTGTTACAGCCAGAGATTCAATTATTTCACTGTCAGGGCAAGAAGAAGACAGTTCCCTGATGAGCAAGTAAAGATAGAAGGGGGGTTTTTCACTGTCAGCAAAGAAACAGTTGTAGTGAAAACTATAAACAATACGTACTGTTTCTAATTAGTTTATGTACTGTACGTAGGAAAAATGTGATAATCAAGGAAACTATAGTTAATTAATTTGTTTTATTTTTTATTTAATGTAGTTTTATTTTCAGGGCCCAGATGAAGTTTTTTTTACAGTGTAAGGTAGCAGTCATGTTTGTGGTGGAAGATCAGTTCTGGCTGTAGGAGGCTAATTGAAATGCCGTGTTCCAAATGCCCATTGATCTGGGTTCCAGACTCTTCACAGTCCTTTTTTTAGCGTGTATAAACCATATTTTACACATAAATAACAGTCAATCACATTCCATGATTTTACCCTGCCATTATATAAAAAGTTATAAACATCTTTAGCAGAAAAAAAGAGAAATGGGTAAAAAGGGGCAAGAAAAGAAAAAGAGGGACTAGGGAAGGAGAAAAGAAAGAGAAAGAAGGAAAAAACAGGAAGGAAAAAAAGAAAGAAATGCACATACAGAGCCAGCCATCCTGAATTTCCCTATAAGTACAATTTACTGCAGTATGCAAGGTACTGCAGCACTGTGCAGAATACTTTGTTAATTGTATTAATGGGAAGTTCACAGCTTGTAACATTCCCTTTCAGTAACTGCTGCAGAAAAGCACCAGGTGGCACTGTTTTAAATCCTTACCAACACACTAGGCACTTTTTCTTCAGGAGGTAGCACTTTAGTACACAAATGTACACAGCCAACCTCAGTGTTTTAAAGCTGTTCATAATATCCCCAGCATATGATATTATGGAGGGAGAATACTAGTTAATAATTCAAACTCCATGTGGAAACTGACAGTTTTTATAAATTTTGTTTAAAAAGTCAGACCTCATGTATTAGCTGTTTTTAATCAGAGGTTCACCTTGCTCTAACCGAAACTAAATGTTAAAAACACACTGCAAACTTATTGTGTGAAATTTGTAGTGTCCATTTATGTGTACTGATCACATCCTACTATGAAAAACTGATGGTTTTAGCAAAGATATTCATGCAAAGAGATGCAGGAACCAGCATAACAATAATAATAAAATGCACCTGTCAGTTGTACCATTTTATTACTAGCTCTTTAATTGACCAACACATTTTATTTCTAATAAAAAAAAATACCACATATCGTGAATTTATTGATTCAGACACTGTTGTAGTGGACAAATTCAGTAAAATTAGACCAACCACTAAGGGCAACACCACAGAGTCAGTGACCAGTTCCATGAGCCATCAAAACACACACACTAATTCAAAGCATTGCCTCTTGGCTTTTTTCTGCATGCTGCATTACCTGTTCTCAGTTTCCACCTCCTCAAATGCTTATAAGAGACAAGCTGTTCTCAGCACTGCCTGCCCTTCTGGACAAACATTATTAATACATAATAAATACAAATTACACTGTCAAGCATACATAATGGCACTGTTTATTTATTTGAAAATTGGTAGCCGGAGATGCATATTGAGCCAAAGCTTGTTTCAGCTGCGACCCAGGAAAGTGTACAGAATATACAGTAAGGCAGTACACAGTTACATTACATGGTACAATATAAAATGTATTCAAGCTACAAATGATCAACACTGTTCCAAGTGTAAGTGCAAAAAAGCAGAGAGCCGCAGTGTTCAGCAATAATATGTTGTTATTTTTTTAAGCAGTAAGGCACAACAGGGTGTGGGTCATTGGGAATTTACCCATGCCTTGTGTGGTGTGTCACGAGGTGCAGCCGAGTGACTTAACCACACAAAAAGTGGGGAAATCATCCAATAACTCACACCCTGGAGTGCCTTATTGTGATTATACAATGGACCCATGTGTAAAATATATTTAAAATGTGTTTAATTAAGTTTTTTATAAATGCCATTCCTCAGCCGTGGGTTATGCTGGACTTACCCATGGTCATGTGGCATGTTTTGACCAATGAGGTTACAGGATTTTCACACACCATTGTATAATATAGTATAACTAAAGAGAGACCTGTGTGGGGAAGGATGGCAGTGCAGAGGTAGAAAGAACTGGGAACAGGTTGGAGAAAAACAAGAAGAGGCCTGACATATGATTGTAGGGGCTCCAAGCAGAGGAAGCATCAAGGAAAGGGGTGACAGGTGCAGGTGAGAGAGCGGAGAAGTTTCAGCTGATGCCTGAGGGAGCCAGGGGAGATGGAGACATGGGGGGAGGGAAGCTGGTTCTAGAGTGAGGGAAGATGATAGGAAAAAGCTGATTGCCCAGCAGAGAAACAGGGATGGGGAATGGAAAAAGTATAATGATCCCTAGAACAGAGGGAGCAGTAAGCAGGTGGGATTGGAGACAGGAGTGAGGAAGGGTAATAGGGAAGGGACCCAAACCAATATTTTGATATGAAGGATGCGAGTGTGACTGGCAACATGGAGGTGTGTGTGTGTGTGTGGGGGGATTGTAGTGAGGAGGGCAGAAGAAGTGCTGAGTATGAGGGGTAGTTGGTAGCAAAGTGACAGAAGGCATTACTGAGGGTGTCCAGTCTAGCAGGGAACTGGAGGGGCAGTGCCTTAGACTACATCTGCATAGTCAAGACCGGGAGTACCATTTTGGCAATAAGCTCCAGGTGCACATGCAGACAAACAATCATTGTTACAGTACAGGGCACCAAGTTCTGGGGAGAGCATGGTGTGGATGGCATTGATGTGAGTTGATGTCAAGCTTGCTGTCAAGCCACACACTAAGGTACATGAAGGATTGAACTGCTTCAAGGGGCATGCTTCCATGGTGGAGAAGACAGGAAGATTGGGGAGTCTTGCCAGTCTCTGGCTGGTATCAAAGGTCATAGACACTGTATTTTTGGTGTTAACCTGGAGTTGGTTGGAGTGGATCCAGTGCAGGACATTGTGAAAGTCTTGCTGGAGTAGGTCTTCTCCACAGATGCAGTAGAGGGACTGAGGTCAAATGACTGTGTCAACTACATACAAGTAAATATGCAAATTGTCACAGGCAGATGGGAGGTCATTAGGAAAAATGAGAAAAGGATGGGACCCAGGATGGAGCCCTATGACACCCCAGCCAGAATGGGTCATGGAGGTGGCAGAATGCCAACTACCTGTACCATCTGTTGATGGCCCATGAGGTAGGAACCGAACCAATGAACAGAGGGAGCCAAGAGGTCAGCAGAATTCAACTTGTCTGGGAGGAGTATATGGGACACGGGCTCAACAGTTTTGGCCAGATCAATGAAAATGGCAGCCATGATGTGCCTCTGATCCATGTCAGAGAAAAATTGAGTCAGTGACACTGAGCAAGGAGGGGATGGTGGAGTGGCACTTCCAGAAATCAGACTGTAAGGGAAGAGGAAATTGGAGGAGGAGGAGAGGAAGTCAGAACTGGCAAAGACAAGTTTATCTTACAGCTTTGCAAGACAGGGGAGGAGTGAGATGAGACGGATGTTAGGAGGGGAGGAGGTGTTCCCCCTCCCCATGTGAAGTGGAAGAACTTTGGCAATTTTCCAGGAATGAGGAACAGCACAGAGAAAAAATGAGAGGCTAAGGAGGCGAGCAAGGAGAGAAGCAATGGTAGGAGCTGAGATGTGAAGTAGTTTAGTTTGACAGGTTAGGGAAGAAAGGGCGAGTAGGGTTTGCTGTGTAATGACGGGGAGGAAACCCACGAGGGTGGGAGGGTTGGAAGGTGGAACAAGTGGGACAGAAGAAGAGCCAGGAGTGGGGGGAAAAGGGAAGTTACAAGTAGTAAAGAACTCATTGAATAGGGCGCTGCAACAGAGGGAGTCAGGAAGAAGTGAAAATTAACCACTTTGACGGGAGAATGGACAGGGTTGGAGGGTCAAAAAGAATAATGTATTTTCCAATATATAGCTACGGAGCTAAGGTTGTTCTGGAGGCTGGCCTTGAAATTGTGTGGCGTTGTAGCCTGGACAGCCTTTATACAGGAGTTTCTAAGGGCCCTGTGAGAGAGGAAGTTAGGGAGGAAGTGGGATAATTTGTAGCAGGCCTAGACAAGCTCATGAAACTTTCACTGGTCAATAATTATGGGTGGTAATGCAAGGGTGGTGGGAAGTTTTGACCTGGGATATTTTGATGGGGTTGCAGGTCCCAGACTGAGGAAAATTAGGACTAAAACAGGGAAAGGGCCACATAAATATCGGGAGCAGAGAGGATGGCTGACCAATCTCTAGCAGCAATGTCACCAGGAGCATATTAATATGAAGCAACGGTGGTCCTGGACCAGATGTATTTAAGGGAGGAAGGGGATGCTGGATTTTCCTGATGCAGAACATCATGCTGTGGTCACTGAAAGCATCCAGCAGAATACCTGCTGCAACAATTCAGTGAGGGAGGGAGGAGAGGACCCAGCCAAAAAGGGTATGATTGGGGGAATGGGGATTGAGCCTGGTGGGTTCAGTGATAAGATGGGAAAGATTAAGGGACTCAGTCCTGTGGGTGGTAGTTGTGGAGGATGGGGAGAGCCAATTAATTTTGAAATCCCCAAGAGGATGAGTTCACCTGTGGAAAAGTGTTGGGTAATGGTAGAGAGAGAGTCAACCAGGAAGGAGGGGAAGATTTTGGGCAGGGCATAGAAAACCCCAAAGAAGATGGGTACAGAGGAGAGGGAATACAAGCGTGAAAAGAAGAAACTTGTGGGAGGAGAGTGTAGCCTTCCTGGTAATCATAGAACAGAAGAGGCTTTGGTGGGCATAAATGGTAACACCCCTACCATGTTTTCCCTGTCCTGTCTGAATAGACTGAAGTCACTAAGGGTCAGGTCAGCATACGTAATAAAGGAATAATGCATGACAGGGTATGTGTTGTGCTGGGATAACACTCCACCTGGGGGATTGGGCGTGAGGCTGCAGGCCGAGTGCATCCAATGTCCCAGGCACAGCGTTATCCCAGCATGACACACACCCTGGAGTGCATTATTCCTATTATACAATGGCTTTTGTTATATACAGAATAAAAAAAAATAATTTTAAAGAATGTTTTTGTTAGTGTGGAAAAATATTTTTCTTTCTTAAGGGAAGAAGTAAACAATCCAACAAATCTGCAATCAGTCAAGAGGTTCACATTGCTGAGACTAGACCTGTGGTGTGATGCTAGGATAACACCACGGGTCCAGACCCAGACTGACCAATCACAGTCCAAGATTCTTTCTTGCCATTGTATATTTAAGCAATAATGCATGACAGGGTGTGGTATATCATGGGATATCGTCACGCCTCGAGTGGTTGGGCACGAGGCCGCAGGCCGGGTGCGTCCAACGACCTGAGAAGTGACGATATCCCATGACATACCACACCCTGGAGTGCATTATTGCTATTATGAACTGGTTTAATAGTTTTCTCAGAGAAAATAATAAAAACTACACTTTTAAAATATTTTAATGTCTTTTTTGGAGTGATGGAGGAATATCTTTAAAAGAAATAGTTCCTGAAGGGTATGGGCAGCAGGTGGAGGTATTGTAAGTGGAGTTCATGGAGGAGTGCAGCTGTGAACTCAGTGTCCCTCTCTCAGCACTACTCCTGAACTCTAATTTCTCTGCATTTGACCCAGTCCTGCTGCGTGGTCTGGGACCTGGTGAAGATCTGTGTGGATTACATTTTTTTTCGTGAAAGTGCTGCTGACATGGGACTGCGATTATGTTGGTTGTGCTCTGGTCTCCTCACATCATCTCCACCACCACCACCACCTGTACCTCCGAGATGTTGTGTTGCGATTGTTGCGTGGAGCAGAGGGGTAAACTGCCTGCGTTGTCTTCTGAAGGGAGCAGGAGAAGTTGGCAAAATCATTTTTAGTAATAAAAAGCAGCAGCTAAACTGGAGAAGTTGTTTTATCTACCAGCTGGCAGGTGTTTGATTGGGAAGGGCCATTGTGGTATTGCGGGTGTTTTCATGTGAGTGTCCATTGGGCGGCATTTCTTGTTTGGAAACGGGTGCTCTATTTATGTATGCCGTACTTGGTGGGAGTTTCATTTCAGCAGTGGGAATAGTTTTAGGGTTTTTTTGCACTGGTTATTTTCGTGAGTGACTCGCTGTAGGACTTTGGACGTGGTGAACGTTGTGGTCAGAGAATCTGATGCCTGTGAGGAGGCTGGTGGCCAGAGGTTTTTCTAAGCCATGATGATATAGTCCAATATCACGGCTTCAAAAACCTCTCGGCCAATCAGCTTCCTCCATTTACAATCCCCAGTTCATAATTTAATTTAAACATTCTGTTGGATGTCAATACCTTTTAGCAATTCAGGGTTTCACTCTGCAGCTAGATAGTAGGTGTTGAATTAAATTGTGTGTGTATTTTTTTTATTTGACAAATCTGTTGTTCAGTGTTATGTTTCACAGGATGCAACTAAAGCATGACTTATTGACCTCACAAACTGTGGCCTTTCAAGACAATGTACTAGCATTATTTCTCTTTTTTGATTTTTTGTTTGCTAATTTTAACATGATGACCAGTGATTACCTTGTTATGTATAATAACAGAGGTACATCTTTTTATGTTGGCGCACTTGCGCAGCCAACATTGTGGGACAGTACAGCTTTAGAGGCATGGTCGCTCTTGGGCGAATGCAGGGCACGTACCAGTAGGTGCATCCCTCATTCCCCAGTCAGCCTGCATGCCGGCGCCACACCATGCATACATAATGGGGCAACCACATCTAAGAAAAGGTCCGCTGCAATCCGAGCAAAGCTCATCAGACGTCCTTTTCTTACCGTGCTCGCCGCCATTATGTACATGGTGGGACACGGCCATAGAACTGCCAACTTCCGGGGTGCCCAATCCCCCTGTCAGCTGCCCCTGCCCCCTGTGAATGTGCCGATGGGAAGCCCACTCCCCATCAGCAGAAATAGCCCCCAATTGCTTAAAGACGAGGGGGTGCCTAAATCCCCTCAGCTCTGCATCCCCCTTCTTTCTGTGCCGATGGGGTGCCCAATCCCCATCGGCATAAATCTCCCCCGTGTTGTTTGCCAGCGAGGGTGCCCAGTCCCCTCTTGGCTACAGACATCCCACCAAACAGTTAGGTGACACGCTGGGGCCCACCCAGCATGCCAAATCTCCTGGAGAAAAAACTATTCCACGATGTGTTTTGTTTTCGTTTTTGAACCTGTAAAGGAAAGCAGGACCCTCGTGGTCTTAGTGCCCCCTCCCCCACCCACACCCACCCTGCGCCCTGCCTCCCCACCCCCACCCCATACTTACCTCCAGAGTTCGTGGCGATCATCGCGGTGAACTGGGAACACGTCTGCACTCTTCAAAGCTGACCGCGAACTGAGGAAATGCCGGTAAGCTGTACAATGAGATAGATGGGTTTTTTTCAACTTATCTCAGGTATTTTTGCAAATTTTGGCCCCAAATTTTCAACATGGGGTTTTTGGGGCACCTTCTCATAAATTCTTGCACTGTCATGGCGTTATTCGATCCTGAAAGGTGATTTCGCACTCACTGTGTGGAATCACCTTTTGGGACCATGTAAGGAAATGACAGTTCTACTGTTCATGAGGGGGGCTCTCAAAGACCCTATTTTGCAAATTTGGTGGGAAAAATCCAAAATGTGACTGTTTTACTAGCACGCGTAGCAATTGCGCAATGCACACTCGTAAGTTAGTGAATTTGCAATATTTTCACACCAGATTCTCAACATTGGCATTTTACCACATCTTCTTGTGAACTGTATAGCTGTCATTTTTCACATTCTGGCTGAAATGTGTTTTTGCCCTTCCAGCGCAGAATAGAGCGGTCGTGGTGCGAAATCAGTGTTCAGGACACTTTACAAAAATGACAGTGACACTATTCATGAGCAGAGGTCCTAAAATGCCTGTGTGAAAATTTGGTGACAATACTCCATAAAGTGACTGTTTTACGAGCATGAGTAGCAACTGGGCAACGTACGCTCGTACATTAGCGCATTCACACTATTTTCATGCCAGATTCTCAACATTGCCATTTTCCCACACCTTCTTGTGAACTGTATAGCTGTCATTTTTCACATCCTGGCTGAAATGTGTTTTTGCACTTCCAGCATGGAATAGTGCGGTTGCTGTGTGAAATCAGTGTTTGGGACACATTACAAAAATGACAGTGATACTGTTCATGAGCAGAGGTCCTAAAATGCCTGCGTTGAAAATTTGGTGACAATACTCCATAAAATGACTGTTTTACGTGGTGCATAGCAACTGCGCAATGCACGCTCATAACTTAGCACATTCGCAATATTTTCACACCAGATTCTCAAATTTGTTATTTTACTACATCTTCTTGTGAACTGTACAGCTGTCATTTTTTCACATCCTTGCTGAAATATGTTTTCGCACTTTCGGTGCAGAATAGTGCGTTCACTGTGCGAAATCACAGTTTAGGACACATTACGAAAATGACAGTGACACTGTTCATGAGCAGAGGCCCTAAAATGCCTGTGTTGAAAATTTTGGGACAATACTCCATAAAATGACTGTATTACGAGCGTGCGTTGCGCAGTTTGCACGCACACTCATACATTCGCAAACTTCTAATATTCTCACTCCAGATTTTCTACAGTGTCATTGTTCTGCAACTCCTAATGAACAGTACAGCTATCATTTTTCACATCCTGACCAAAATCTGTTTTTTGCAGTTCTGGTGCAGAATAACGTGGTCGCTGTGGAAAGTCCGTGTTCGAGATACATGATGAAAATGACAGTGACACTGTTCATTAGCAGATGCCCTAAAATGCCTATGTTGAAAATTTGGGAACGAAAGTCAATAAAATGAGTGTTTTATGAGCATGTGTTGCACAGTTTGCATGCACGCTCATGACTTTGTGAATTTGTAATACTTTCACTCCAGCTGTTCATCATTGGCATTTTTCCATACCTCCTTATGAACACTGCAGCTGCCTGAAATGTGTTTTCGCATGTCCGGCACAGAATGGCACGGCTGCTGTGCGAAATCAGTTTTTGGGACAGTTTGAGGAAATGACGGTGACACTATTCATGAGCAGAGGTCCTAAAATGCCTATGTTGAAAATTTGGTTCTGAAACTCCATACAATGACCGTGTTACAAGCGTGCATTGCGCAGTCTCCACGCACCCTTGTAACTTCGTCAATCTGCAATATTTCCATACCACATTTTCACCACTGGCATTTCTGCACATCTCCTTATCCACAGTCCTGCTGTCATTTTTCACAGCCTGCCCAAAATGTGTTTCCGTAGCTGGGGTGCACAATGGCGTGCTCGCTGTGCAAAATCACCTTTTGAGACACATTCACAAAATCACAGCACTATGCATCTCTAGCTACACCACTCCCACTGCCAATGCCAGCGTGACAACATTCGGCATTGACAAATGCTTGTTTGTCAAGTGATATAAACATGCCAATAGGTTAAATGTGTTGATCTGTATGGAAAACACATTTTAATTTTTTCAGTGAGTGTCTTACGGCACTTAGCAGAAATTATTTTTCTATTTGTTCCTTCATTTTTTTCCAGCAGTGTTTTTTTGTTTTAATTTGTGCATCTTATAAATTAATGATTTTGATTGCAGCCCTTACAGGGTGTAGATGTGCCCACATTCAATGCCTCCTTTTCACTGCTGAACTGACATTGCCAGAAATGGGGGTGAAAAGGTTAATTACAATATGCACTATCTGTTGACACATAAGTAAAAACACAAACGTTAAGACAGTATTGTACACATCTGCAAATTCTCACTGCGTAAGATATTGGCATTCAGTGTGATTACCACAATGTAAAGCTGTTTTGAATGAAAAATGAAAATAAATGCATCTCACGAATAAACTGGATCACATGGTCATTTGATCATGTAGGGTTTTGTGATGTACAGCTGCTGTACAAGAGAACACAAGTGGGCATCACTAGAATGTGTGTAGAGGGAGTGTTAGTTCATTGTTTTTAAACTGTGTATGCATGTAAGGGGCAACAGAAAGTATAATGCTGCAGAAGACAGAATGTTTCTAGAGTACGTACGATTGCTTACTCTAAGTCAGATGGTGGACGGCCGAGGAGGTGAGCGGAAGGCTGTGCCAGTTGCCATCTTCATGGATGTTACCGCTTGGTGTCCTGGTGTGAAGGGTTATGGGGCCGAAGATCTGGAGCAGGTGGGTTTTAGAGGGGGCATGGACAATCGGTTGGGAGGGTACACTAGACCACCAGAAATACATTTTACAGGTGTGGAATGGGGGATCGGGGGGAAGGGGTGACCACTAGATCACCAGAATAAATTAAACAGAAGCCGATCAGGTGATTGTGGGGGGAGGGTGGACCACTAGACCACCAGAATTAAAGTATGCAGAAGCTGAATGGAGGATTGGAATGGTGCAACTGTTGTGCTGGGTTAAGGGCAGGTTTTCAGCGGCATTAAACAGTGCTGTGACCAAGGCTGTCTAGCACTACCAAAACCCCTGAATATACCACTACACCCAGTTTTTTTAAATGATTGTGTATAAAAATAAGTAACCAAAAAGGGAGACATCATGATGAGCTGAAAACAATAAAAATACTTGGAGGCATATAGCTCATTACCAAGTGTGATTGCAGGTAAGGTAACATAAGAAGCAGAGTACAAACAGGACTGTGTACTTCAAGATACGGGTTGCAACCAGGTCAGAAAAGATACTGCAACGTTCTAATGAGACACACAATCCATCCCCATCCTTTGTAAGTGAGTGCAATCTCAGACAAACTCTAGTCAGAGCCAAAATGGCTGCTAATGTATTATCCCAGCTAAGGATATACAGTAGAAGCTGCTTAACTGGGATGCCCTGGTGGCAGGCTTTTCATCCCTATTAAGCAGCCGTCCCACTTAACAAAAGGCAATTGAAATGCATTGTAATGCATCTGTTTTGCCTCTATTTATGCTGGGTGCTTCACCTTAGTTGTTCTTAACTCTTCCTTGTGCCTCTTTACCTGTCACTATATTTTTCTACTGTATATAACTTTATTTTTTTAAGCAGAGCGACTTTGTGTGTGAGACAGAGAGAATATACTGATGAAAGCTACCGTGACTTTATGTGTGAAAGGAAAGTACGTTGTACAGATCAGTTCCCCTTTTAAATGCAGACTGTAGTGTAGTTCAGCATTGCTATGGATCAAAATAGCAAGCGAGGTGGAACAATTCTTACTGACCATACAGACTGAAGGGCGAGATCTGCGACCGCCTTTGCCACCGCCACGTGGTGCTGACTGGCAGAATATGGAGGCCCCTTCTGTGCCCATGGAAATAACGTTTGGAGCTAAGCAAAATGAATTGGTACAAGGAGACAAATGGCATCAAGTCCAGAGGGGATGACCAATAAAACCTGGCAGGGTCTCTCCCAACAAAAAGCTGTTGTCCAAGAGGAATCGATTCAGAAGTCGCCAGAGGTTACAAACTTTATCTGATGACAGCACAATCTCCCCCTCAACTACTCCAGTCAAGGTATCTAACAGATTTGAACCCTTGAGAGGTCTTATCCCAACTGCCTTGCATCTAGTGGGAAACTCGGAAAGCACAGCGCCAGATGACCACATGGACCAGAGCTTGCTGACTGACTGGGCCCCTCTGCAAAGACTGGGACAGAACGTGGAAGGGAGATGCCAGATGAAATTCAACCACCACCCTGAACTGTAGAACTGTGATGCCCTGTTTTATACACAATTAGCAGTGCTTCCTGTGCTGATGGGGGGGGGGACTTTCTCTCCCTCTGGGAGCACATAGCTTAAATTGGAGTGGTTTCAGGGTGCTCATTCGGGATTAGTTTTCTATAGCGAGTATTTTGTTCTAGTTTCGATGTTGTACACCCAAGCTGATTTGTGAGCATGCCCTGATCATCACAAACATGAGATCAGCAGAAAGCTCCAGTTGCCTGGCATTCATTAAAATCTGGTAAATGCTGTGTACTGGTCCCCTGTATTAAAGGTTTTGTCTTTTCTTCTCTCATGCAGAAGTCCCCCCTCCCCAAATGGCTAGAGGGAGACTGCCAGAGTCCCCAGATCGACCATTGCTGCTCGTTTGTGCCATGCGATGATGCAAACTTGGAACATCACACTCCAGCCAGGTGCCAAAAAGGCTTTTTGCTACTATTTTCAGGAGTAAGCTACTAACCTGGAAGTGGGCAACTCCTTAGGACTGGCAGGAATTATTCTGGGATGGGCAATGGCTAACCCCCGCTAGTAAGCTTCTGCTTTGGTGTAATATGCGGCTACATGTGAGGGGGATAGAGCGCTGCTAGCGTGTGTTTTAAAAGATCTGATTAGTGAGCTAGTGTCCTCATCCATGATGCCAGTGAGGATCACTTCTGCAGTGGGTTACTTTATAATGCAACCAGGTGCAGTTTATTCCCCATTTAAGGGAAACAGGTTGGCTTTTTGCTGTTATGCTTTTAAATGTTTTATTAACTGAATTAGCAGTCTATATAGGGGTCCACAAGCCCTGAGGTTTGTTCAGATTTATGGGTCTATCGGAGCCTCACTTAGAGGACAGAATTTTGGGTAAAGATAAGGGGCCATGCTCCACACCCAGTAGAGGCCATCCCAACCCTGGGCTACTCAATTTATTGGTGGCTGGGTTGCTAAGGGAGACCCTCTTAGGCAAAGGTATGGTACAGGTGTTAAACTGTTGGGAGGTGGGGAAAAAAAAGAGTTATGGAGGCCTTAAAGCCTAAACAAGGTATGGATAAAGCAGCATATAGGGTTAGGACAGGGGGAAGACGGGGCAGAAGGGTCTGGTATTTCCAAAAGAATTTCAATAGTGGTTCCCTTGTACCTAGGTTATGCTACTTTTTGCTATTTTTTGCTCTGGCTAGGAGCTCAGTATTTTTTAATGTGTCTCACAAATGGTGGGTAAGGAGATGATAACTGCCACCTCCTGGAATGTGAGGGGTCTGAATTAGCTGATTAAAAGAAAGAAAATTCTAGCCCAACTAAAATCTCTGAGATCTAAAATAGCCTTCCTGCAGGAAACCAAATTGAACCATGTGAAGCTCAAAACTGGTAAGGAAATGGGTGGGTTGGGAGGTTCACAGTGCGGCTTGCAAAACCGGGGGTTCTATCTTATGCCATAAAAACCTAAAAACCTAAAATGGCAATTGGGAGACTACAGGGTGGACAAGGAAGGGAGATGGGTCTTAGCCAAGGTTAACACCCCCCACGGAGGATGTTCTTTTAGCAAATCTATATGTCCCGAATGAAGACTCCCTGGAGTTCTTTCATAAGCTGTCACAAGAACTAGTGGGGATGGCAGCAGAGGAGACAGATGTCTTACTGGGGGGGGTTATTTATTTATTTATTAAATTTTGGTGACCAGGTGAGCCCACTGGGGCCTGGAGGTCCCTTTTTCAGGGGTGGCCCGATCCAACTCCACGCCTGACTCACACCCCCGGTCCATCAGAGCCCTGAAGGACCTTCTTACACTGCATAAACTGCAGGACATTTGGAGAGTATAGGGAGGCAGTATAGTGCAGTGCTTTAAGACTCTGAGCTGCAAATCTGGAGACTTGGGTTTGAATCCCACAGCCCCTACTTGCATACTGTGTGACCCTAAGCAAGTCACTTAACTTCCCTGTGCTCCCAGGTTACACTTGTAAACAAGCTTTCAGCTTAGTGTGTCACTCCTGGTTAAACAATTGCAAAAAAAAATAATAGCCCACCCAGATATGAGGGATTATGCCTATTTCTCTGAAGCTAAACAAGTTGCCGGCAGGCTGGATTATTGGTTTACTCCCCCAAACATTTCGAACAAGGCCCTAGATATCAATATAGCCCCCTGTACATGTCTGATCATGCCCCATTGACTATCTCCCTGGTGCCTTCCACTTCTTGCTTCAAGTCAGTAAACTGGAGGCTTGACTCCCTACTGTTACAGGAGAGAGAATTTAGGGAATGGCTTCAGGGTGAGGCAAGGACTTACTTCTCGGATAATCCTCTGGGGTCCGCCTCGGAGGCTGCCATATGGGAAGCGTTCAAAGCCACACTATGAGGTTCAATTATAAGTTATGCCTCCTATCGCAGGAAACAGAGGGAAAACGAAACCAGGGAGTTGAAAAATGCTCTGAGGGACAAGGAAAGTCAATATAAGAAAGACTCCAAGAAACTACAAAATCCAGAGATCTTGCATGAGCTATTGGTACTGAGAATGAAGCTAAACTCTCTAGCTTCCCATAAGGCTGAACTCAGATTTTAAGACTGAAACACAAATATTGGGTGGTGGGGGTGGGGGCGGGGAAGCTGCTGGCATACAGATTAAAAAAACAACAAGCCAATAGGCATATAGTGCAATTGCAGAATAAAAAGGGGGAAAAATTCAGTAAGTCTGATTCCATAAACAAAATCATGTTATCTTTCTATGAATCCCTGTACAACTCCCATATCACCTAGGATAAAGCCAAATTTGATCAGTTTATGGAGGGCACGATGCTCCCTAAGCTTACAGATGCCCAATGTGAGCAGCTCAAGGAGCCCATAGAAGTGCAAGAAATCAGGGATGCAATTAATAAAATGGCAACATGAAAAGCTCCTGGGGGATGGCTACTCAGCTGACTTTTATAAGGTAATTCAAGAGATTGCCTCTCTACCCCTGAGAGATATGTTGCATGAGGCACTACTAAAAGAGACACTCCCAACCACCCTTAGGGAGGCGATTATCACTGTCCTCCCAAAGGAAGGGAAGGACCCCACTCTTCCAGCAAGCTATAGGCCCATTTCACTTATAAATGTGGATACTAAGATCCTTGCAAAAGTGCTAGCGGCCTATCTGGAAACAATCCTTCCTTGCTTAATTCACACCCCTCAAGTGGGCTTTGTGAAGGGTCGGGCCAGTACAGACCATCTCACATCTTTAGTCTCCCTCATACAAAGAGCGAGGCAAGTCCCCACTCCAGCAGCAGCCATCTCAGTAGATTTTGGGAAGGCCTTTGACTCAGTCGAATGGGACTTATTACATGTGATACTACAACACTACAACTTCGGCAGTGTCTTTAGGAGCTGGATTAAAACTCTCTACTCAGCCCCATGGCAAGATTGCTGAAAAATAATATTCTGTCAGATCCAATTGAACTACACAGTAGTGTCCGCAGTATCCCATGTTACTTGTACTAGTCATAGAAGCTTTAGCCAGTGCGGTTAGGGAGCACCCCAATATTCGGGGTATAAGTATGGGGAATGTCGCTCACCATGCCCTGCTGTATGCAGGTGATTATCTTCTCTTAACTGATGATTTCCATACAAGAGCAAAGCACATTGTAGACTTATTACAAGCCTTTTCAGACATCTCAGGCTTTAAGGTTAACCAAGGCAAAACAGAAATACTCCCCTTAAATGCCAAGCTTACCTCTGAGGATATCTCCTGAGTGGGTCTAGCAGGTGCTAAGGGGAGTATTAAATATTTAGAAATTAAGGTTATACCTTCTGTTTCCTCTCTGCCAGAGGCTAATCTTGCTCCACTGGTCACTAGTTTAAAGGAGGAAACTCTAAGATGGAAACAGCTAAACCTGTCCATGCCAGGTAAGGTGGCGGCAATCAAACTGATGATGGCACAGAGGATTTACTATGTACTTTCTCATCTCCCAATTGAAATTCAAAAAAAAAATGGTTCCAAACATTATACACCATAATGAGTGTCTTCCTGTGGGAGAATAAAATCCCTCGATACAGTAGAGCCAAGCATCAAGATCCCTGGAGTAAGGGTGAACATATGAACATATGAAATTTGCCAGCAGATAAAGGCCTAGAGGTCTATCAAGTCTGCTCGAATGTGCAGCTAGCACCCCTTATTCTGCAGCTGCCCCTCCCTTCCACCCTTCCCCTTCATTAACCCTCCCCCTTGTCCTGTCCCATCCTCGTTTGAAGCAGTCCACTGTTCTACTGCATACCACTTCAGGAGGTAATGCATTCCACCCAGCCACCACCCTCTCTGTAAAAAAAGTGTCTCCTCATCTCCCTCCTGAACCTTCCTCGCTCCAGTCTCATATCATGGCCCCTGGTGTCCCTCCCCTTCCTTACTTTGAACAGCCCCTCTGTACTTGTCTTGTTTATTCCTTTCATGTATTTAAAGGTTTCAATCATGTCACCCCTGTCTCTCCTCTCCTCCAGTGAGTACATGTTCAACTCCTTCAACCTCCTCTTGTATGATAAGTCCCCCAGCCCCTTGACCATCTTTGTTGCTCTGCGCTGCACCTCCTCCAGTAACTTAATGTCCCTCTTCAGATACGGACGCCAGTACTGCATGCAGTACTCCAGGTGTAGTCTAACTAATGACCTATACAGTGGCAGAATCACCTCCTCCCTCCTCGAGGATATACCCCTTGCAATAAAACCCAGCATTTTGTTGGGCTTTGCAGCTGCCTTCCTACATTGTGCCGAGTTGTTCATTGACCCTGTAATGAGCACACCCAGATCCTTCTCCTCCTCTGTCTGGGCTAGCTGCACTCCCCTAGCTGGTAACTCCTCCTTGGTTCTTCATCCCAAAATGCAGCACCTTGCACTTTTGGCATTAAAGCCCAGTTGCCAGGTGTCTGACCAGGTTTCAAGCTTTGCCAGATCATCCTGCAACCCTGCCATCCCCAGGTCATCCACCACCGCCTACCTTGGTATCATCAGCAAACAGACTGATCTTGCTCTTGATGTCCCATGATATGTCTGCAATGAATATCCCAAACAACACTGGTCCCAACACGAGCCCTGTGGAACACCACTCGTCACTGCCCTTGGGTGTGAGAGCTCCCCACCCACCACCACCCTCTGTTGCCTTCCCTGCAGCTAGTTTCCTACCCATCTCACCAGCTTTGCACCCGCCCCTCTGCCTACTAACTTCCTTCCCAGCCTTCTGTGTGGCACTGAGTGGGTAGTACCTTCCTCATTTTCAATACTATGCCTATGCCTGTTCAGTGGCTAATACCTGTAAGTTGTTTTGAGAAAATTTTAAAGCCTTACCAGCCTAGGAAGCAATTGAAACAGGTGCCCTTTTTAGGAATCATCTTTCAAGGTATCTGGGCACCCCTCTTCCTTCCTTCCACATTTCGACACTGGTTAACTATTAAGGCTGCCCACAGGGCATGGCACCAGTTAGGGGTCATCAGTAAATCCTGCTTGAATCCAGGGAAGCTTCTTAACCTCTGAAATAACTCCAGTTGGACAATTAATCAAAGACCATTTCTGTGGAAGGGTTGGAAAGAAAACCAGATTAATAAGCTGAGTGATATCCTAATGGTTGATGGGTACATCCTAGATAGCTGTGCTTCTTTACAAAAAAGGTACAATCTGGGAAAAATAGAATTTTGGAGATATTTGCAGCTAAGACATCTTTATACAGGTTGGCTTAAGAGGGTGCCCTTGTGTCATATGTCAATCCAATGACAGAGCCACTCCTAAGAAACTGCCTTTAAATAGATGGGCACAATTGAAGAAAGGCTTAGCGGGCCAGATTTATATGTTAATGAGAGAGGACCTGCCTGACCCCTCAATGCCAGCTAAACTAAAATGCCAAAATATGCTAGGCTCTATTATAACAGTGGAGGAATGGAAGAGCAGTTGGATTTCAGTAAAACAAGCCTGTGTTGATCCCCGGAGCTTTCTTATCCAAAATAAAATACGGCACCTCTGGTACCACACTCCGGCAGCACTGCTTAAAATGGGTTTAATACAGGAAGATGTATGTTGGAGGTGTGATGCTCAAGGGGCAGATCTACTACATGTGATTTAGCAGTGTGACTCCTTATGTCCATTTTGGTCTGAAGTAATTCAATGCTGCTCCACTATTCTTGGTCACCAAATCCCTAACATGCCAACACTCTGGGCACTGGGGATCCCCACTCCTGGTTGTAGGCTCACAGGCTCACATCAAGCATGGCTATTGCATGCCTCTGTAGAGGCCAAATGACTTATACTCTGTAAATGGAGAACAAAGGAGGTCTCCTCCCTCACGGCTTGGCTGATGGCCATGGCTAAGCTGGCTAGCTACTCCAGGCTTACACACCTATCCAATGACACATTGCAAATCCACTTGGATAGGTGGTCCCCTTTTATGCACTACATTCAGGGCACATCCTCCACCTCCACTGATCCTAGAAGCAAGGACCTATTAAAGCCATCCTGAAGGCCACTCCCCCTTTACACATTGCCACCAATAATTTATATGTTGGAGGGAGGATTTCCTCCTACAAGACCGCCTCTCTTTAGATGCCCTCCCGCTCTCATACTATCTGACCAATTTTGTTGCATTTCCATACCTCTGGTTTAGGACTCTACGTAAAACAAGATACCTTTTATCTGAGATTTAATGTGTTTGGTATGTAATATGTGATTTGTTGTTTGTATGTTTATAATGCTTGAGATATTTGTTGTGTCTCTATAACTCAATAAAAATGTAAACTGCAAAAAAATAAACTCCACTGTGCAGAGGGAAACTGAGAAATTTTTCAGTCATCCTCTCTCTCTTCCTAATTGGCAATATGTCAGCATAGCTCTGCTACGCTGTTGTAACAGTTGTACATATTAGATGGCCTGATCTGCTTGACCACAGAGTGTGTTGTTTTGTCAGTTACATCATTTCGGGATGGGTCTGCTACAGTCGCGTTGTGTGCTTGACAGCAATGGATCATGATATCCTCCCTGCCCCGCTGCTGTGCTTTCAATGTTGTTTGTGTTCAGTTTAGGTCCTGCAATGGAAGGCCGCTGTGTCTTCCACTGTTCTATTTTTGGAATTTGTTTTTGGGTGGAGGCAGAGATCAAGTGCTGCAGAGCGACTTACTTTAATATCCGGTGTTCACGGAGGGAGAGAGCAGCAGAGAGTGAGGATCTATGTGGTGACAGGAGAGCCTGTGACTGGAGCACAGTAAAGTGCAAAAATAGTGTGCCAGAAAGGGTGATGGGGCAGGGGACAGAAAAAGGGGGAGCAGATGGGAGACAGAGAAAAAGACACACAGAGAAAGTGCAGGAGCTTGAGTTTATCTGGCAGAGGAAGGTTAAGCTGAGATGTGAGTGAGTTGGGGGATCAAGTATACCAGAGTGGCTAACTTGAAGAAGCGGCATTTGAGGTGGGAGAGACAGAAAGAGAGAAGCGGAGAGCCAAGGATCCGAACAGTGACCAGGAAGTCTGTGACCACATAGTACAATGAGGTGCAGTGACTTAAAAAAGTTCCAAAAAGCAGGGGGGTCATAAAAAGAGCAAGACAGACAGAGGAAGCAGAGGATTGTCACACTTACTAATTATGTGATGAAACTCCACTACATAATGGGGAAAATGTATACTTTTCGGACATCCTCGCCTACTCAAAAACTACAATACATTAGCGTAGCTCTACTATGCCCTGCAGAAAAGAAACCAAGGAAATTTGAGAAGGTGTGTACTCCTGCTTGAACATCCTAATTGAAAGGGGGATGGGGCTGAGCTAAATGCTTTTGGTCATTGAAATACAAAGCATTTTACAAAGTTCTGTGCCTTACACTTTGCCAAAGCAGTTGTGTTTCAGTGAATTTATGTTCACTTCTAGTTGGAATGGTGTTGAGTTTCTCATTAGAAACATGCAATATCTTTTCCAAAGCAAATCCAGTTACCTCAGCCTGCTGTGAAACAGTGCCATGCACTCATTATCTTTGCACCGGTGCACTAACAGGGAAAAAGACACATGAGGCTTGACAAGCAGAAATTAAAGTTTCTTTCTGCAGATTACTTTCTTAGTCAATGCAATCAGTCAATGCAAAGATATGAGTACTATGGTATACAATATAAAACCACTTCCAGAATATTCCAGTAAGTGTTTTGAAAGGTAGCCAATAGTTTATTCTATGTGTGATTCACTCTGGATTACCAGGCAATGGAGAGAAAGGTTTAATTCCTCTTCCAAAAAGCCCTGAACAAACTGTTTAAATTCCCTATGCTTCCACGCAGCCAGTACGACCATCTTTAAAGATCGATTTAAAGATAAAAAAAATATGAAGCCCTCTTATTATTTTTTTCTTGATTTCTATGTTCCCTCTGTCTGGTTTGCAGACTCCCTGCTAAGTAATGTATCAAGAAAAAAGTTGGCCTAGGCTAGCGCACCCTTACTGTCAGCTGCCCACTACTAATAGTCTCCATGGTATCTACTATAGCTCTTGTTTTAGTTTCAGCCATGAATTCTCAAACTTTGTCGCAGTGAGCCTCCCTGAAGCTATGAAAAAAAATCTTGGACCTTCCCTAATTTTTTGAAACAGCATCATGCCATTTGAACTCTTGTCAACTGTTCTGCTAGCTGTCCTATTCAGTTATTAGGATGTCACACACTGTGTCATTAGACCTCTTGCACTAAACTTGCTAATACTGGATAAAAAATTATTTACCAAGGGACAGTTTTGGTCAATCAGATGAAATTGGATCATTTGTATTAATTCTTTGGCACACCAAGTCATGAGGGGTAACATCTATTTATGAAAGAGTATATTAGGCAATATTTAACAAAATTCCAATAGTGCAGGTCAGGGCAGCATTTCTCACAGTTGCCATCATGTTTTATAGCCCATTACTCCAAGACTTTTAATGGATACAATGTAAGTTCAATGGCCGTATGAAACTTAGTAAGGAGTTATGCTCATGCAATGTTGTTGATAGTTTGAAGGTATTTGAATGAATGGGTTGTTAACTGTCATATGTAGATACTTTGGTCATTTGCACTCTCTGTCCCATGGGGAACTATCACCTTACCATGAAGGAAAAGGAAGCCTGTTTAGAAGGGTTCCACCCCTTGGGGTGCTGCAGGAACATAATACCTTTAGGCTAAAGGCACTGTATGAAGGAGCCCCAAGGAGAGAGAGGCATGCCAGTGGAGAAGAAGGGGAGGATGGTGGGGCAAAGAGACATGGTACACTGGAAAACAGAACTGGGAGGTAAGTGAACTGGGTTATGCACTGTTCAGAAGGGAGGGAAGACTGGTAAAACAGCTGGAGGGGTAGCCCTATACTGTAGGGAAGATATCAAAGTTACTGCGGTACAGGGTAGACAGGGGGAGCGTGAGGCACTGTGGGTCACCCTTGAGCCAGGCAATGGCACAGCAATTCAAACAGGGGTGCTCTACAGACCCCTGGCTCAGAGAGAGGAGGTGGACAAGCTGATAGTGGAGGAAATACATGAGATGGCAACAAAAGGGGAGGTGCTGCTGGGTGATTTCAATATGCCAGATGTGTATTGGTCCATCCCAACAGTGGCCACAGCCAGGAGCCAAGACATCTTGGACTCCCTGCAG
The DNA here is from genome assembly GCA_016271365.2 of Neoceratodus forsteri. Taxonomy (NCBI): domain Eukaryota; kingdom Metazoa; phylum Chordata; order Ceratodontiformes; family Ceratodontidae; genus Neoceratodus; species Neoceratodus forsteri. Next base: position 977,096,377 of record CM057452.1, on the reverse strand, counting down.
GGGGTAGGCCTCAGGCAGTTAGTAAAAGAACCCACCAGGTGCAGGGCAGTTCTGGATCTAGTCCTGACCAATGGGGACAGAATCACAGAAGTACAGGTGGAAGGTCACCTAAGGGCCAGCAACAACCACACAGTGTGGTTTAACCTAGGTACATGGTCACAGTCCAACCACACAAACACAAGGGTTTTAGATTTCAGGAGGGCAGACATTGCTAGGATGGGAATGGCTATCAAAGAAGTCCCAGAGAGGAGAGAGGCAGGTCGGAGTGGGGGGGAAGGGTTGAGGAGCAGTGGGCAAGCATAGCAGAAGTGACAAACCAGTGCATTAGGCTCATGACCAAAGGTAAAAGAAGGAAGAAACCACTATGGTTCTCAAGAGAGGTAGCAGGGAAGGTTAGGACCAAGAGGGTGGTGTTCAGAAAGTATAAGGGGACACAGAAGGAAGAGGATAGGGTGATGCACCTGAATTGTCTGAAGGAAGCAGGGAAAGCTGTTAGGAGTGCAAAGGTGCAAACAGAGAAATGATTAGCACAGACAGTGAAGACAGGGGATAAAACATTCTATGGGTACATCAGTGAAAGAAGGAAGTCTAAGGGGGGATTGTAAGACTCAGAGGGGAAGAGGGGTGAATGTGTAGAGGGGGACCAGGACAAGGCATCAGTGCTGAACAGATATTTCTGTTCGGTATTTACTGAGGAAGTGGAGGGACAGGGGCCACAGTTAGGTACCAAGAACAAAGTAGGGAGGGAGGTGGACATCAGTCCATTTACAGAAGGTAGAGTCCTAGAGGAGCTCATTAAACTTAAGGTAGACAAAGCAATGGGACCAGATGGCATACATGCCACGATATTGAGGAAACTAAGGATGGAGCTAGTAGCACCACTGGCACCTATTGTCAGTGAGTCACTCAGCACAGGGGTGGAGGAGGGCACACATGGTCCCCCTACACAAAAATGGTAGCAAGGAGGAGGAGGAGAATTACAGGCCAGTCAGCCTCACCTCAATAGTAAGGAAGTAATGGAGGCATTGCTAAAAGAGAGGATTGTGGAACATTTGTAATCTACCGAAGCGCGTGACCCAAGACGCAGTGTTGGGTAAGTTACTTTTTCTATTACTTTCTATTACTTTTGGAAACCTGTTCCAGAAAGCTCTGTGCAGTCACTAGCAAGGATGGAGAAGTACTGGAAAAAGTAATACACCTTATGGTTACAATTACTTATGTCTTTTTATACAAAAGTAATACGTAACTGTAACTGATTACATTTATTTGAAAGTAACTAGTAACTAACCTATTACTTTCAAATAAATGTCATCTGTTACAGTTTTTTTTAATTTTGTATTGTTTTTGTATAAAAAGAAATAAGTAACTGTAACTGTAAGATGTATTACTTTTTCTAGTACTTTTCCATCCTTGCTAGTGACTGCACAGAGCTTCCTGAATCAAGTTTCTAAAAGAAATAGAAAGTAATAGAAAAAGTAACTTACCCAACACTGCCGAGGCAGCACAGGTTCACTGTGGGAAGATCATTTCAAACAAATCTAATAGACTTTTCTGACTGTGAGATGAAGGAGGTGGACCAGGGAGAAGTGGTGGATGTCACCTACCTTGAGGACTTTGACACCATTCCACATAGAAGACTGTTGAACAAGTTGGGAAGTCTGGGTATGGGACACAGGATGGTAAAATGGGTTAGAAACTGGTTAGATGATAGTAAGCAGATGGTGGTGGTAAATGAGATCCAGTCCGAGGAAAGTGGAGTGACCAGTGGAGTACCTCAGGGATCAGTCCTTGGGTGAGTCCTTTTAATGTCTTCATTAGCAACATCATGCAGGGGCTGGAAGGGAAGGCTAGCCTGTTTGAAGATGACACCAAGATCTGCAACAGGGCAGACAATCCTAATGGGGTAGAGAGAATGAGGGGTGACCTAGAAAAACTGGAAAAATGGTCTGAAGACTGGCAACTGAGGTTCAGTGTGAAGAAGTGCAAAAGCATGCAACTGTGCAGCAGAAACCCTGGGAAGAGCTACAGGATGGAGGTGGGTGGGGGGGGAGTTACTGACAGTCAACAGGGAAGAAAGAGATTTTGGGATTATTATCTCAGACAACCTAAAGGTAACCAAGCAGAGTACAAAGGCTATAGGGAAGGACAATGGCATGTTGGGGTGCATAGGAAGGGGTGTCACTAGCTGAAGAAGAACGGTGGTGATACCACTATACAAAACACTGGTGAGGTCTCATCTGGAATACTGTGTACAGTTCTGGGGACCGTATCTTCAGAAGGACATAGACCAGGTGGAGGCAGTCCAATGAAGGGCGACAAAGATGGTGCAGAGTTTACATCAGAAGACATATGGGGAGAGCTTGAAAGACCTTAATATGTATACACTGGAAGAAAGGAGGGAACGGGGGATAGGATAGAAACTTTCAAGTATCATAAGGGCATAAACAAGGTGCAAGAGGGAGACACCTTTCAATATAGGAGAGGCACAAAAACAAGGGGGCACGATAAGGGGAAATGTGAGGACATTCTTTTTCACAGAAAGGGTGCTGGGTGCATGGAATAACCTACCCCAGGAGGTAGGGGGAGCATCAACAGTGGGAGGATTTAAACATGCATGGAATAGGCATAAGGGAACACTAGACATGGGAAGAAGATGCTAAAGCAGATGACCAGATAGAGACATCGGTTGCCAATTAAGGTAGGAAAATTGGGCAGACTGGATGGGCCTGGCAGTCCTTATCTGCTGACAGTCTCTATGTTTCTATATAAAGAAAGAGGGCTTCGGACTGAGGTTGGAGAAAGTAGGCTTAAACAGGTCAGACAGGAAGTGTGGCTGGTAGCTCCCATCTATTGAATTGCAGGCATAGCTTTTGAAGTCAATAGGTGTGTGCAACTTAGTGATGAGTTATGCTTATGTAACATTGTTGACAGTCTGAAGGTATTTGAATGAATTTGTTGTTGTCTGTCATACATGGATACTTTGTCCATTTGCACTCTCTGTCCCATAGGGAACTACCACCATTTTGGGGTACTGTGAAAGCAAAGGAACCCTCTTGAGGTGGTTTCCATCCTTAGAGGTGCTGCAGGAACACAATTCTTTTAGGGTGAAGATATCTTAGGAAGGAGCCCTAAAGTACTGCACAGCTGATGGTGAACACAGAGCCTGAGTGAGCACAGATTGACAGCAACTAGTGACAACAGATAACAGACAGAGACTGTATTAATGACTGACAGTAATTGGTAACTGATAGCAGACAGGCATGATATACATAAGTAGAGAGGAAACAGTAGGATGAAAAAAGTGCTGCCATCCGACCCCAACTCACAGCGGAGACCTGCTAGGGTAAACACTGTACTAATATATATATATACTACATTATGGACCACCTCCTGCAGAGACTACCTAACTTTTATGACCTTTGGCACAGAGGAGAGGGAAAAAAAAAACAATAAGGAGGAAAAATCTGAGAATCCAAGGCCTTGGTCACCTTTACTCCAGGCTAGGGATAAAATTAGTGATGGCTCAGCTACCACAACTTAGAGACCCAATTCAAGGGGAAAATTTTAGAAGAAAGGCTTTCACTTTATTCCTCCAATGGGAATACCGTGAGGTGCCAGAGCTGATCTCTGCAGTGAGAGGAGGTTCCCCATGAAGGAGACCCACCTCCAAGTTGAGAGGAGGAGAGCAATGACTGCTGAAAGGCACTCATCTAGCCTACACTGAGGGAAGGCCTAGAGAGGAAGCTGAACCCCTGAAGGGTAAGGCATAGGAGTTGGACTGTTGAGTGGCCGGGATGTGCATAATTGTATGATCTTCATCCTTGAGGGACAGAGGAAGGGAAGTAGGTGGAGACCAGGCGAACTACAAGTGGCCATGGGGGGAAAAGCTTTCAAAGATGCTGCCAACATGATCTGCACAGCTAATGGAGTCACTGTGGACTTCGAGGCCTCACCCTTTGGCAGCTAAAGTCTTAAATGCTACATCAATAGGTTCTTCCAAGTTGATCTGCATGGCCAAAGCTTTCCTCAGAGCAAAGGACATTCTCACCCAAAGGGCAGAAAGAAGGACCCTGCCCAAGTCGATGGACTCACCCTCAAGATGTGGACTTCAAGGGAGCAGAGCAAGACTGTTGGCATAAAGTGCAGGGAGTCCTGGTATCCATGCTTTGGTCATGGCTGGAATGCGTCTGAGTGAGTAGCGGGAAACTGATGGCAAAACTTGAAGGTCATGAGCAAAACAAAATGTAGACAAGGCAGAATGACTGACTGGGATATCAAATGACAACTAAGACATGGTATGAGACTGAATGATACATGCCTGGAATAAATAGGGAACATGTACCAAACAGTTCCATAAGGGAGGTTAGTGTTAGTTGCTGACACACTGCAGGCCAGGTAAGCTAAGGCAGTTGAGAACAGCGAATGAAACTACTGGGAAAAGAGAGGAGCATATGATAAATGAAAACTAGGAAGCAGCATGCTGCTGCCCTGAGCAAACTAAACCACAGGAGCACAAATGGGAGTGGCTGCATTTCTGCTAAGGAGCAAGGCAAAAACTTTGAAGGATTGTAGTTGAACTGGAAAATTGCAAATGGTCTGGAAGAAACAGCAAAATGGGAACCTGAAATAGCACAAGTCAAAACAGAGTTTTGATTAGGCTGTAATAGGCCGGGGAGGGGGAGCGGAGCAGCAAAATAGCTTCAACGCTGCTCCACTCCTCACAGCCTTCGATGTCAGGCAGCATTCATAGGCTTTATTTAATTGAAATCTGTTTGATTTTTTATACTATTTTAAAAACAGTGAATGAAATCTAGGTTGATTTTGGCCATATCGGCTGATGAAGTACCACTTTTTTATTTACTGACAGTACAGTTCAGAAAGTAATTGGTGTCTGGATGGCATACCTGGAGTGCTGCATCATGAACCATTGAACTGTTGGTCTGAATCTGTAACTGGAGAAGATTTAGGACCTGGGGAGTAGCTGAAGACCGTATGAAAAATGTTGGTGGAGTTATACAGGAAAAGGCTCCCAGTTGCAGTGGAGATTTGGAGTGAAAAATGGAGTGCTTCAGTCACACAATATATGCTGAGATACTCGTATTTATCTTGAAAAAGATACTCATAAATTCTAAAATTGTGAGACAAGAAGTATTTGGAAGCCAATTAAGGAGTGATTACATATGATAAAAATGTCTTTGAAATTGAAATAAGTGCCAGGATTTGAGTCACGATCCAATTAATTTCTAGGAGGAGGTACTCTGGATTAGAAGAAGGAGCCCTAGAAGGTATAGTGGACTAAGGTATCCCCATTTTTTCTTTAGGCCAAGCTACTTAACAAATTAACTTTACCAGAGGTACGCCCAGCCTATTATACAGTAGTGCACTGACATTGCTTGGCGTGCTTTAAATTATGCAATCTTCACACTGCTTACAATATGAAATTTGTACAGTACTCTTAAACACTTGCGGCTCATTTGATGTTGGAGTGCAGTTACTATGGCTTTCAGTCATTTTAATACATATTGGAAAGCATTATCTACTTAGAATTAAGACTCTCATTTGAGGAACTGAGACGCTGAGTGAATTCACTCCCTCCGGGATAAAAGTTGAGTTATATAATATGAACAGTTTTAATTTTTGTTGCCTTCTTTGTAAAAACTCCATGCTCGCTCTGTGTATAATGAACATTGTAACTTGTCTTGGGGGGGGGGAATCATTTGTGGGAATGCTTGATGGAAAATGTAATAATCTGGCATTCTAAACCTGAAATAATCCTGAAAGTGGGCTGTACTTTATACAACACATAATTCATGCACTTCTGTAAGAGCTTTTCCTTTTGGGATATTTAATCCAGGATGGAAGGAGAACATTTTATATGTCTCATATGTCTTACCATTTATATAAATTTGAATTAGTTGTGCTGTAATATGTATTTTATTGGTGAGCTGTTGTAATTGGGAGGATGCCACTTTGAATACTTAATGCAGGTGGTGGGAACTTAGCAGGCAAGTGCCTATTAAGTATATATTTTATTTATTTATTTATTTTATTTATTTAGCTTTTGTTTACCAGGTAAGCACACAAGACAGTCACGTGCTTATTTTCAGGTGCGACCCGGGAGAGTTACAGAGATACAAGCAATAACAGTACAGAGGCTAGCATCGAGTTACACAAAGGTACAGTCAGAATACAAGCAAGAAGAACCAGCCGAAACAAAGTACAAAGGCTTGGGTCCAACTGTCAGGCAAGGTACAGACAGGTATAAGCAATCAACTACAGTCAGGTAACAGGCAGAGAACAATTTTAGTGCAGTTCAGTATGAGGCAGAACAACCCAGAGAAGGCAGCCAGGAAAAATTAGAGCAGCTGTTTAGCAGCTGTTAAATGTTTGTCTTTGTTAAGAAATTGTTGTTAGCATTGTTTTTCAGGGTGTTCTTTTGATTAGTTTCTTTATGATACTGGTGATAAATATTATCTATAATTTCCTAAATGAGCATATAGTTGCAGAAATTTGGTATGTGCGTTTAGGATTTGATTGAGCATTTATAAACTAGGAGGCCAATGACGGCTAGCAAGGCAGGAGATGGACTTTCGACTGGCCTGTAGCCTTCTGGCATCATTTGTTAGGACGAAATGTCCCACAATGGGTGAACCTACCTGTGACATGGAGTCCTATTGTATGCCCCAGGAGTAGCCAATGGGCATGGCTGGATTGAGGGTAATTCAACAGGGCATGGAGTGGCATTAGTCACATGGTGCCCCTATAGACCTGCCTCAATGCCAGCGTGTCCGACTGGTGATCAGGTAGGCACAGATGGGACATAGTGCGGACGGATGGATCCTAACTGTGACACAGAGTCCCACTATATGCCTCAATAGTAGCCAACAGGAGTGGCCAGATAGGGTGTGGCCTGTGTGATACAGTGCAGCATGTGCTGCATGCTCCCCAAATGGATCTACTCCCAAAGCTAGCTTATCCTACTGGTTACAAGGTAGGTATGGTTGGAACATGGTGTGATCAGACGGGCCCCTCTAGTAACATGTAGTCACATTAGGTGCCTCAGGAATGGCTGACTGGAGTGGCTGGTTAGGAGGTGGTCTGTGGGGTATGGAGCAGCATCCACTGCATGGTACCCCTGATGGATTTGCCCCATTGATTTAGCATGTCCAGCTGGTTACCAGATAGATACAGATGGGACAGGATGTGATTGGGTGGGGTAAACTTTATGGGTTAGATTAATCTGACATGGTGCCACTTGGCCTAATCTCCATCTTTTGGCTCTGTTTATTGAATGCTAGCCTGGACTGATTTTCTGTCCAGGCCTGGAATGGTTCGAATAGGCTCTTTTCATCTAAGGAAAAAAATGAATGAGCAGGGCCTAGTGAATTGTACAATAAATTAAAATGATTTACATGAAAAAAGCAAAGTCTGGAAATATTATAGCATAGAATGCATTGTTTATTTTATAATATTAACCAAGGAGCAAACTAATTTGAGACACATATTTTAACAACTGATTGCCATTTACATATACTTTTAGCACTTGTCTTGCTTGCTACTCTGTTATCAAATGTATGTAGAATTGAACAGATGTCTGCTTGTTGTTCAGTATATCCTAAGTTGCTGGAAATCCATTGCTATTGTTATGTGTATTTTATTGTATATATTGATGTGTCTTTTAAATTTACTATGTTTGTAATGACCGTTTTCCATGCTTGAATAAATAAACCTTTTACAAGTCAAAACAAGGATGACAAAGGCAGGAAAATGTGAAAACTAGAAGCACACAAGAGCCAGCATAGAATGAAACACACAGTACATGAGAGCAGGAGTGCAGCACAAACAGCTGACTGAGAAGCACAAATTGCAGCCATGAAAGTAGAAAGCAAAATACTGACCTAGAAAGCCAGTGGAGGCAAAAACCAAACAAAAAGCTCAAAAACACAAAAGAAAAGTGGGACTCAAACATGGGAGAAGAGGGGGCAGAGCCTTTGACTACAGCAAAGAAACAATGCTTCTGAGTGAGGCTGGAGGAAACTGGGGGACAGATACTGTATATCTGTTTAAAATTCCTATTGTTCTAATTCTGTTGGAAGTCTAAGGGTTAAATAGCTGAAGAGGAGGTGTGGCTGGTAGCTCTCACCCACTGAACTGCAGGCAGAGCCTTTGAAATATTGTTGCATTATTTATTTAGTTTTTGTTGACCTGGTAATTATAACTTCTGACATCTCCGTGTCTGTGCGATTAAGTATATCGGATTAGTACTCACTAATGTTGAACTGCCTCTACTGGTTGACCTGGCAGAACTGGTTAATGTTCTGTTGGCAAAAGAAACATAATTTTCACTTTTTAACAGAAAAAAAAGCTGTATGTAATGTCCCTATCCTGTTTTAAGTTCTTATTTTAACTTTTAGTGAGACTCGGATTTTTGGTAGGTACTGTCCAGATCAATGTAACTGCAGGTAGCATTAGTGATCACTCAATTGAATGTGAGATACAGATAGAGATAGTGGGGAGGGGAGAATAAATAAAGGAAACCAGAACATGAAGAGATCAGGCAGACCCTAGGAGCATCTCCTGATCTCAGAATACCCAGTTCACAAAGCACTGACAAACCACAGCATTCTTGTTTAAGAGTGAAGTGTCTTTATTAAAATATTCTATATTCACCTATCTTAAACAGCTGTGCTTTGTAACATTACAATGTAAATTCTACTGGGGAAATCTGGGATTGCTTAATTTATGCAGTAGTATACTGCCTAGCAAAAACATACTGTATGCATTTCATTTCACCCTCATTTTATCAGACGTGGCTGCTAGTTTGAATTACATTGAGTGTCGCTTGAACAAGTGATTGGTGTAGTGCAGTCAGTCTGAAAACACAGATATGTCTGGCAGGTTTTAATAATGGAGGATAGAGGACAGGGTGAGATTAGTAATTTTTCTCCAAGTCTATCAAGTTGTAAAACAATATCAAGTTAACTATTGCTAATGCTGGAACAGAAGAAGAAGATCAGCTGTGAGATATGGTTTAATTAGAATGGGTCTTCCCCGATGTACTGCAAAAACAGCTGTACATGCATGCAGCTCACAGATGAGCGTCTGTTTCCCTTGGCCTCAGCATCAAGGTATGGAGCTTCCTTGACAATTAGCTTTAATTTGTTGCTTGATGGAGATCCCCCACCAATTTATTCTAGTTGCAGGAGAGTTGCAAGGCACCAAGCACCCACATATTAGCTGGTTAGGATCCCATTACCTCTTCTGCAGAGACAATGACCTCACTGTTGAATGGGTTAAGTGACCACAGACATATTTATTAAAACATTCAAGCAGCACAGATGTGAACATCATGCACAAAGGGGAGTCTGATCTGGGGGTATTATCAGTGTCCCACTTCAAGGACTTAACACATGACTCCATCTCCACATTGACTGTCTTGAGGTGCTCTCTTGCACACCTTGACATTCCTGGTGCACTTCCTTCAAGGGAGAAGCAACATATGAAAACCACATCAGGGGTGTTGTCAGCAGGTTTTGCTGCAACATCCAAAGATCCTCACTCTCACCTCACTGTCTAAATGGCCTGCTAAAGCAGAAGGTGAATAACATTAGTTACAACAAATGGGGTGGACGTACATCCTATAGGTTTTGGAGTGCCACTTTCCCAGTGCCCAGTCTTCACCTTCAAGAGTGCCCATTGCCCACTGGGTGATCACCCCAATTCAAAAGGAATGGGTGATGAAGCCAGATGAGTTCTGGCCTACTACAGCCAGTGCTGGTTCTGCTGTGGAATACTGAAACTCAGTATACCGAACTCCACAAGAACAAGTTCAGGAGATTGAATTTCAGTATCTCGCAAGGCACTGGATGTTGACTTGCAGGATCCTGAAGACACTTGCATTTAATGCAGAGGGCTTTGCACCCACCCCACAGGGGGCTCTGACTACTCTGTAACCACTTCAACTCCAAGGGGAGCAGACATGAAGTAAAACATTAAGTTATGGGGTGAAGAAAAAAACATTGCAGTAACCAGGAACAGAACCCAGGTCTGCCACACCACGCTGGCCGAGCTTCTGATGGTTTAGCCCTCCACACCACAGGAGCAACATGGCTGGCTTTCATACTTTTTCCTCTGTTGTGGTGCCTGGCCATGGGTTGTATAGTGGTTCATCACATCTTCTACCTTACCCCTGTCCTTCCTGTCAGGCACGCATTTGTTGGGACAGGAAATCTGTTGGGCATGCATGTGTCGGGATTCTGAACTCTGTCCCGTGAGTGTCAGGATTCCGAGTTTCAGTATCCTAATAGGATACCCCAGTGCCATCTTGAGCCCCCATAAATAAGGGAAAGTTAAAAAAATGGTGCACAACACTGAGAGATAGGACAACACATTTTTATTAAGGAACAAGGTCCATAGCACCTCTGACTCGAGGCTTCATCAGTGGGCACTGCTTGCTGATGTGTCCTGTGCTTATAAAGTGAATCAATAAATAAACTTGAGTCCATTATCATAAATTCCAACATATATATTCTCAAACTTTCCATTAGTTGTGGTTTCTGCCAACAGCAACACTTTTGGGGGTTTATGGGAATGCACTCCATCAGTTGTTGATTTGTTGAGCACTGGTAGGAAAAGGAACTTTGTCACTGCAGAGGAGTCCTGATGTCTGAAGAAGTGCTTCTCCTCATTAAGGAGCTATGTCTGAGTATTCCCTCACCAAGTTGACAACATCCCAGGCAATTCCATTGGTGACGGGGTGAGTCAGACCCATGTGCTGATGGCATGCTGGTCTTTAGATTATAAGAGCTACATAGAAAAATAATGAAATGATTTAAGGCCAGTAGGGTAGGACCAATCAGGAGAAATTGGAGGATCTCTATGTGTTCAGTGGAGGCCATGGGGGGGGTATATAATAAAGATGTACAAAAACATATGGTGGTACTGTTAGGTGGATTACATTGAACTGCTCAAAATAAGGAACAGTTCAGTCACTGGGGTCACAATCTCAAACTGGAAGGGTGGAGGTTAAAGATGTTAGTGGACATTTCTTGTTTTATACCAGGTGAGAACTTGTTACACTCTTTTTTTGCTGCTCTTTTTTTCCCCTCTGATTGGCCCCATCCCTGGCCTGCCCAGCCCCGTCATGCCAATGTGCACTAGGACTTACCTGCCAGCTGTCTGCCACTAGGTCTTACTTTCCACGGAGGGGCTGGTAGGAGTTCCCCAAACCCCATCATTGATCAGGATGTGATTCTGTTGGCATAGAAACAAAGACTTTTTCAGCAGAAAAGGACTGCTGGCCACCTGGTCTGCCCAGATGATCGCAACCTAGTCTGTCTCTGCAAATCTTAACTGGTCCCCGGTGACCCTCCCTCCTCCCTGCCTATTTATTAATATTCCCCTTTGTCTATACCATGCATGCTTGAAGCCTCCTACTGTTTTCACCTCCACTACTTCCACTGGCAATCTATTCCAGACGTCTACAACTCTTTCAGTGAAGTAGTATTTCCCCATGTCAAGATCCTTCAGTCTCTCCTTGTAGCACTTTTGATGTAACCCCTGGACCATTTTAGTTGCCCTCCTCTGGACTTCCTCCACCCTGTATATTTCCTTTCTGAGGTGCAGCCTCCAAAACTGGACAAAACTCCAGCTGGGGTCTCACCAGCAAGTGATGCAGTGGCACATCCCTTCCTCCTGCTGGAGATACCTCTCCCAAGGCATCCTATTGATTCTACTCACTGCTTTGTCACACTGCCCTGCCACTTTGAGGTCATCAGATATGATAACCCCAAGGCCCCTTTCCTGGTTACTGACTGACAGTACCTCCCACCCCCATCCTTTACTCAGCTCCTGGGTTCCTATGCCTTAGGTGCATGATTTTGCACTTTCTAGCATTGAACCCCAACTTCCATGCTCTTGACCACTTCTCAAGTTTTCCAAGATCTCTACACATTCTTTACACTATCTCATGATTGTCCACCCTATTACAGATTTTGGTGTCATCTGCAAAAAGGCATACCTTCCCTTACAGTTCTTCTGCAATGTCACTTATGAAGATATTGAAGAGGACTGATTCCAGTACTGAGCCCTGTAGCACTCTGCTAGTCACACTCCCATTTATATTATTTATTTTTATGTTTGCAATTTTGGTCCAGGAAAGACACACTAAGCTGGGGCCCATTTTCAGGTGCATCCTGAAAGCATGTGGAAGTTAAGTGCCTTGTTCATGGTCTCATGGTCACACAGTATGCAAGTGGTGGCTGTGGGATCCAAATACAATTTTCCCAGGTTTATAACTCAGTGCTCTTAACTACTGTGCTATACTGCATCCCATCATTAGAATGAGTGCCATTAACCACGACTCTCTGTTGCCTATCCATTAACCATTTCTAACCCACTTTACCACATTGAATCCCACTGCTATGCTGCTCAATTTCTTAATCAGTCTCCTGTGTGGCACAGTGTTGAAGGCCTTGCTAATTTCCAGGAAAGTCATGTCAGACTTAGCTTAGACACAAAGGGCAACCCTAGGAGGAACACACCACATGCTGTTCGGCCCCCTGCCTTACTGTCTGCTAAGCTTCATTAATCTTCACCAACTGGGAGAGAGACCACTCATGGAGGGAAGGCAGACTCTGACAGGTGCAGAGGCAGGAATTCCTTGACAGCAGTTCTACCTGAATCCTCCTTGGAGTGCACATTCCAGGATCCTTTCTCCACTGAGGCAGCTTCTCTTCTTGCTCACTCTGCTCACACTCAGCCAGTGGTTGCTTTCTCAGCATAAGGAGCTGTTGAAACAGTTACCCAGAATTCCTTGCTGCAGTATGTAAATCAGCTGTACCCACTACTGAAATAGTGCTCAACTAATAGAAAGCTCTCTGTTGGAAGCAACAGCTCAGACACAAAGGGCAACCCTAGGAGGCATATGCCAAGAGCGGTCCAGCCCCTTGCTTTACTGTCTACTGATCTTCATCAACTGCTGTATCCACTACTTAAATAGTGGTTGGCTAATAGAAAGCTCAGCCAGAAACAACCAGCAGCAACAGTTCAGACACAAAGGGCAACCTTGGGAGGCATATGCCAAGTGTGGTTCAGCCCCTAGTCTTATTGTCTGCTGAGCTTCACTGATCTTCACCAACTGGGAGAAAGACCACTCACGGAGGGAAGGCAGACTCCGATAGGTGCAGAAACTGGGGTTCCTTGACAGCAGTTCTACCTGAATCCTCCTTGGAGTGCACAGTCTGGGCTCCTTTCTCCACTGAAGTAGCTTCTCTCCTCATTTACTCTGCTCAGACCCAGCCAGCGGCTGCTCTCTCAGCATACGAAGCTGTTGGAACACTTACTCTACACCCCCTTGATATAAAAACAAATTTCCTTTCCATCCTATCAGTTCTGTGTGTACTTTGATTTTATGTGCAGTTGATGTAACAAGGGCTTGGTACTTCTAAAAGGCAGAACATCACTGATTGTTTTAACAGGTAGCAGAAACAAAGGTTCAGCCAGAAACAACCAGAAGCAACAGCTCAGACACAAAAGGCATCCCAATGAGGCATATGCCATGTGCAGTCCAGCCCCTAGACTTACTGTATGCTGAGCTTCACTGATCTATCACTGATCAATATATATAAATTTTTTGGTCCACTAACAGCCTCTACCTCTAGTTGTCCATATATTCCTTTCGTCCATAACAGCTCAAGACAACAGACACCTCCTACCCCCATGCTGAGCAGATACACACCCCAGCAAAAAAAAAATAGCAAGCATCCCTTTTCTTTCATTCGAAGATTGCCTCTAGGCAATCTACTTCTCTCACCAGGAACTTAAACAGAGAAATAAAGGCCACTATGAACCTCTTGAACTGCAATAACTGTGGCACACTTTTTACCAAGGACTTCATTTACAGAGTGTGGCACTGTCCAACATGCTCCACAATCAGAAACCTCTGATCACAGCTTCATGCAGCATGGGCTGAGATAAAATACCTCCATGATATACTAAATCAGCCCCCAGTGGGCAACAGCATAAAACCTTTAGTTTCAAGGTGCACTACACCAGTATCCCTACCCCAAAGGACAAACAGGCCAGGAGGCTGGCAACAGGTCAGATCTCGTACAACTGTCATAAAATCCTCACTACAGGAAGGTATCAAACCTGTTCAAACATTGAATAGGTACACTGCACTATCTACCATGACACATAGCGTAACAAGCGTAAAAAATTCTGTGAACCCAGAGTGGTGCACAGAGGTTCAGCACACAACTAAACCCACTAAAAAGGACAAAAAGAAACCAGTACTAATAATTGGCGACACAATGATTAGGGGTGTAAAGACTCACCTCCAGCAGGACCATGCTTCAAGTACGGTAAGGTGCCTCCCAGGAACATTGGCATGGAGGGACACCAATCGCATAGAGGAAATTGTTTGAGGCATTGATCGAGACACATGTCATTCTCCACATAGGTACGAATGACCTAATCAGTAAGTCAGTAGAGGAAACAAAGCAAAACCTCACCAGGCTGGGTGACAAGCTTGCTTCCCTTTCGTTCACTATCATCTTCTCTGAAATTCTGCCAGTCTGAAAAAAAGGAGACAGCAGGCAGAAGATCAGGGATGGGGACTTCTCCAAGCTAAACACCTGGCTAAAGGACTGGTGCCAGAAAAAAGGTCACCACTTTATTGGAAAATTGCAGGACTTGTGGGAATGGAAGTTCTTTAAATTCAGTGGCCTACACCTCTCAAAACAAGGGGACCCGAGCTCTAGGGCAAAAATTCGACATTCACATCGGTCAGTTAAACTAGTGGATGGGGGGGTGGCACAGGGACCCCTAACACAAAAAGAGTTGCCAAATGCCCCTCCCCCATCACCAACTAGTTCAGCACAAGGATGTGCCAATCCTACTTGGATCAAACATTGCTCCAAATGTACTCAGACCAAGCATTTCAACAAAATTACACAACCAAAACATTAAAAATGCAAATGGCCAAAACAGAAAGGAATGGAAGGCAATGAGCGTCAATGCTCGTAGTATGCCAAACAAAATCCTTGATCTCACAGCCATAATAGCAGATGCACAATTAGACTGGGTCGCTGTTACATAAACATGGTTTACTGAGAACCACTCCTGGGTTGTCACCATCCCAGGGTATGCGTTATTCCGGAAAGATTGCGAGGGAAAGAAAGGAGGAGGGGTGGCATTGTATGTCAGAGATTACATATGCGCAACAGAAATCCAGGGTAAGCAGTAAAGCAGCGGCCCTTTGGGTTACACTAGGAGCTGGGGACAAAGCCCCTATCCAGGTAGGAGTCATATACAGACCCCCATCCCAGGAGGCCGACGTAGACAAGGAGCTCTTGGAAACGATCTTGTTGATGGCGGACAGGGGTGAGTTGTTGCTTGTGGGTGACCTCAATCTACCAGATGTGGATTGGTCCTCATACACAGCATCTTCAGACTGGAGCAGAGAGTTCCTTTTTGCAGTGAGGGGAGCAGGTTTGCATCAACTGGTGAACTCACCCACCAGAGACAAAGTAATATTGGATCTAGTGCTGACAAACGGCACAAAGATCCCAGAAGCAGAGGTGATGGCCAGTCTAGGGACAAGTCATCACAGTTCAATCTAGTTTACTGTGAACAATATGGATGACAATAGTCACACCAAATCAAGTTACTAGATTTCAGAAAAGCCAACTTCCCCAAAATGAGAACTATGATGACATCCATGCTAGAAGGAGGATTCACAGGAGATGTAGAGGACTACTGGAATTCTCTGAAAGCTATTCTGCATACAATAACAACTGTATGCACTAAGCAGATCAGCAAGACCAAAAGAAGGAAAAGACCACTCTAGTTCTGTCATGAAGTAGCATCCAAAATCAAAGAGAAGAAAAGGCTTTTACACAATTGAAGTGAACAAAACATGAAGCAGACATAGAAGAATATAAGAACAAATTAAAGGAGGCGGGGAAAGCTGTTAGAAGGGCAAAAGCACAGACAGAAGAGAAAATAGCACAGGGTATTAAGAAGGGAGACAAAACCTTCTATAGATACATAACAGAAAAAAGAAAAACTAAGGGAGGAATAGTCCGACTAGCAACCAAGGAAGCTAAGATGGCAGAGAGTGACGAGGACAAGGCAGAAGTGCTAAACGATTTCTTTTGCTCTGTCTTCACCATAGAAGACAGTGGAAAAGGTCCTACACTGAGCAGGACAAAGGAAGATACACAGGGAGCAGATATTAGCCACTTCAAAGGGGAGTGGGTCCTAAAAGAGCTGAATAAACTGAAAGTGGAAAAAGCCATGGGACCGGATGGCATACATCCTAGGATATTGAAGGAACTCCAAGAGGAACCGGCCACATCACTGGCTGAACTCTTCAACAAGGCACTAGATAGCAGGAAAATACCTCAGAATTTGAAACAGGCAACCATTGTGCCCTTACACAAGAGCGGAAACAAGGAAGAGCCAGGAAATTACCGCCCTGTCAGTTTGACCTCAGTTGTGGGGAAAGTGATGGAGTCACTACTAAAAGAGAGGATAGTGACGTACCTAACAGATACTGGAAAAATGGACCCAAAACAACATGGCTTCACAGCAGGATGCTCTCATAAAACCAACTTAATCAACTTCTTCAACTGGGTCACCAGAACATTGGATCAGGGAGAGGTGGTGGATGTGTATACCTAGATTTCAGCAAGGCCTTTGACACTGTCCCTCACAGAAGGCTAACCAACAAGCTGGAACATATGGGAGTTGGCCAGAAGATGGTCAGCTGGATCAGTAACTGGCTGAATGATAGGACCCAGAGAGTGCTAGTCAATGGATCATTATCAAGGGAGGGTAGGGTGCCCAGTGGCATCCCGCAGGGATCGGTACTGGGACCGATCCTATTTAACATATTTATAGCAGACATAGTGAATGGACTAACAGGGAAGGTTTGCCTGTTTGCAGATGATGCAAAACTCTGCAACAGAGTGGACACAAAGAAAGGAGCAAACAACATGGAAGCTGACCTTAGAAGGCTAGAGGAATGGTCCTGGGACTGGCAGTTACAATTTAATGCCAAAAAGCATAAGGTAATGCACTTGGGAAAGAGGAACCCTAGAAAAAAAGTACACACTGGGAGGACATCAACTTGAGGAGACACAAAAGGAGCGAGATCTCGGCATAATCATCACTGACAAATTAAAGATAGGAAAACAATGTGAGAAAACAGCACAGAAAGCGGGTGGCATCCTTGGATGTATAGGTGGAGGTATTTCTAGTAGAAAGAGAGAGGTTATCATGCCCCTCTACAGTTCCTTGGTGAGGCCACACTTTGAGTACTGCATTCAGTTCTGGAGACCTCACCTCAAGAAGAACATTGCCCATTTGGAAATGGTGCAAAGAAGGGCTACTAAGATGGTGCATAGACTGCATCACAGGTCATATGAAGCAAGACTTGAGGAGCTGAACCTATACTTCCTTGAGCAGAGAAGAAACAGAGGGGACATGACTGAAACATTTAAGTAAGTGAGAGGATTTAATGCAGCTCAGACAGGCAATCCATTTCAACATAATATGGCAGTAAGCACGAGAGGGTATGATATGAGACTGGTAGGAGGAAGGTTCTAAAGCAACCTCAGGAAGTACTTCTTCACATACAGAGTGAAAGACCAATGGAACAGCCTGCCCCAGAAGGTGGCAGCATTAAAGACAATCAGGTAGTTCAACTCGCATGGGACAGACATAAAGGACAAGTTAGGATGAAGGCTGCATAGGGAGGGGGGTAGTTTCTAGGGCAGACTAGATGGATTGCATGGTCCCCATCTGCTGATGCTTTTCTTATGTTCTTATGTTTTTATGTCCACTGCCTTCACCTGATCTATTTCTTTGGCCACTCAAAGAACTCAATCAGATTCATCTGCCATGACTGCCCCCCCCCCATAAATCCGCACTGCCATTGGTCTTGCAGCCCAGTGGATTTAAAATACTCTACCAACCTTTCCTTTAACAGATTTTCCATTAACCTCCCTGCTACTGAGATAAGGTTCACTGGCTTATAGTTGCTAGCCTCTTCCCTGCTTCCGCTCTCATCTAGAGGTACTATGTCTGCTCTCCTCCAGTTCTTTGGAACAACACTTGATTCCAGTGAGTGAATAAGGCTGTCAGTGGGCAACTAGTACCTCCATGAGTTGTTTTAGTACCCTTGGGTGAATCCCGTCTGGTTGTATAGCCTTGTTTTCCTTCAAAGCTGCAAGTCCCTTCAAAACTCTTTCCATTGAAAATGGATTTGGGTCCACCATCTCCTTTGTCTGCACCCTGGTGGTCCATTCCCCCTCCCTCTACTGTGAAGACTGAGCAGAAGTATGTGCACTGGATGGTTGTTTTTTCTTGGTCCTCTTCTGTGCAGTCTCTCTCTGCCACCCTCCTTATCCTCATTATTCTAACTATCTCTCCCCTTGCTTTCTTTTTCTCATGTATGTATAGTATCTGAAGACAGTCTTATCCCCATTTACTACCCTTCTGGCTATGCTTTCCTCTGCAGCTTTGCTACCTCACTGCTTTACCCGGCACACCTTGCTGTCTTCCTCCATCTGCATTTCCGTGTACCTCATATCCCAGTCATGGCTGTCAGTGCATCATGACTCTGTTAAGACCACAGATCCAGGCTTACTTTCTCCTTGATGGCCTCTATGTCTGGAATTTTATTTCCTAGTCTCCTTGCATTGGTTCACATGGCTCTCCATACTTTACTCCCTCCCTTACTGCTTCCCTGCTTTCTCCCTCATCCTGCCTGTGCTGTTCCCTGATGCTCCCCACCTCCCTCTTTCTTTGTTACCTTCTCTGTTACCTGTCTCCTTTATTCTTCTCTTCTTGCTTTCCTAATTTATATCCCCCTTGTCCTCTTCTTTGTCCTATCCATGTCATCTTGACTCACTGACCCAAGCAAGCGCCCTCCTCTTGGGCCCACCCTCCTTGTCACTTCATCATCTAGGGTGCAATTTTTGCGCCCCTTGGTATTACAGCCTTGCCCCTCAGCTAGTTTAAATGCTCATCCATGGCAGGGCTCAGCTTGATTGGGTGAATGGCTTGTGGGTGTCCAGAATCATCCTGCCAGCCAGCATTTCCTTTTTCACTCTCAGACAGAGTGGCATGCAATGACATCATGACACATGCCATGTGATGTGTGCTGACATCTGCTGTGCACTCTTACTCTTTGGCTGTTCTGAACTGCCATTTGCCCCAGCTTCTGCTAGGGGCCAGGCATTCACTGGGCTCCACAATCCTCCCCAAAGAGAAGAGCAGTCCATAGGCTGCCCGATCATTCTCCCCCTGGCCAACACTCCAATGCCCAGATTGTCGGTGCCATAAGCAGTAGCACTACCACTGTGCTGGTGGGTATGGTCTGATCCACATTTTTGCTGCACAGTAAGTGAAGACTCTGACCACTATTAGATTTCATAAAAGGGATTTTCACAAGGTTTGTTTTAGCAGACTACAAGTCAGATTTACAGTCACATAAAGGTCCAGCAGGTGTCTGAGGGAGGTGTTAGCAAAAAGGGTCTTGTGGACAAAAGTGTAGGTGGTAAGGGTGTGTCTGTTCTCTGATGCTAGCCAGTCAAGATTAAGATAGAAGTTACAGTAATGTTCCCTGTTTCCCCACCGATAGTGCATATTTACAAATTGTATAAACGTTTTATCTAGTACAAGGCACCCAAGTGTTTAATGTATGAGCTTATATACAAGATCTATATTGTCATCCAATGACAGACTATGGTTGAACTGGACTCCTCAAGTACTGAAGGGATTTAACCTGCGTGAGAATTGATCCGGCTAGGGTTTTAATTAAAAAAGTTTCACTTGTATTTATAGAGAGCTTAGGATAAGTACCACATATTGTTTCATAGTAAGTGTCCTGCTCAGTAGGAGCTTATATTCAAAATACACCTCTGTAGTTTTTCAAAAATCTGAGTTTAGGTTCTTGTTTAGGTTAGTAATAGCATTAAATGTGGAGTAGAGGATGGCATCTTCCATGTAGAGTAGTATATTTAAATTTGTAAAGCAGGATGATAGTCAATTTAGAAAGACAGACAAAAGCATGTGTCCTAAGACTGAACTCTGATGGACCCCAAACCTCATGGGACAGGCAGAAGACATAACATCATGCAGTTTCCTGACCTGAGAATGGTTATCAAGGTAACTGCTAAACCAAGTGAGGGCTATACCACCTATACAAAGGTCTTTTAGTATATTGAGTAGTTATGGCCTGCCAGGCTGACAACCACAGCATCAGTTAAATTTCTAAACTCCATAGTATGCTACAGATCATTTGTGCACCTGACTATGGCAGTTGTGGTTCTGTTTTTTTTCTAAACCTAGTTGGTCAGGTGTGAGAATTCTACAAAAACCTATTGATAGTCCGTCAAAAGCCATCTTCAAAAGCAGACTTGACAAAACTATTTTAGAAGGGCTATGACTAGAGTACTATTGTAATGTTTTGCACATGCATTCTTGATGGACCCCATTGTCTTCTTACTAAGGAATACTAAGGATCTTACTAAGGAAAGTTGATGAGCTGGAAGGCAAGTTGCCCATTATTACTCCTATTATGTCTACTCAAAATAATAAGTTTTCCTCCCAATAAAATATACTTATCTAGTTTATTTTTAAATTCTCCTTTAATTTTATTAATTATTATTTCAAGAGATAGCTAGTTCCACGGGTTGACTATTCTTTGTGTGAAACAATATTTACATTTAACAGATCTAAAAGTGTGTCCATTTATTTGTAACAGGTACCCTCTAATCTTTCTATCTGATGTTTTGAAGTTAATACCCAGTTCATTTATCAAGTATGGGTCATTTATGAAGTCAAACATCATTAGAACACCTCTGATTCTTCTAGTCTCTAAAGATATGATTGAGATGTTAAAGATGTTCGTTGTAGTTTTTGTCCTTCATGTCATAAATACATTTTGTAAATTTCCTTTGTATTTTTTCAAGATTAGTGCGATCGTTCCTTTTATGAGGACACCATAATTGAGATGAATATTCCAAATGAGGATGTGCATAGGCCCTGAAAAGGGATAATAAAACTTTAGTATCCTTGGAAACAATATTTCTCCTGATTGTCCAAATTACCTTTTCAGTTTTCTTGATAGCCATGTTTACCTGGTTTGAACAACTAAAGTCATGGGAAATAGTAATACTTAAATCTTGTTCTTTATCTGTGGCGTGAAGTTGATTCCCACCTAGCATACTGTATATGAATTCTTCTGGTTGCATTTTCCAGGTGCATGACCTTGCATTTGTTCACATTCAACCTAATACCCCAGCAGTTAACCCAACTAGAAATGAGATCTAGGTCATTTTAGAGATCTCTAACTTGGGATAGGGTACCGCAGGTTTAACATCATCAGCATATTTAACAGACCAACATGCATTCTTTGTCATGTCCAAAATAAATATTTGAAATTAAACTGGACCCAACACAGAACCCTGAGGGACCCCACTAGTAACCCTCCTTACTCCTGATAGATTTACATTGACTGTCACTCTCTGAAATCTATCCCTTAACCAGCAAGTACTCCAGCTGATGATGGAGCAGTTTAATTTAATATTTCTGATTTCTTCCGTTACAGCCCAGTGTGGCATCAGATGGAACACCTAACTGAAATTGATATAAGCCACGTCGCAAGGCACATTTCTATTCAGCTGGTCACTAACTTTTTCATAAAAGCAGATTAGATTATTAGTGGTACTTCTTCCACTCCTGAAACCATGTTGTTTATCGTCTAAGTTATTAGTTGTGTTTGTAATAATGTCTCTAATTAAACTTTCCAGTACCTTGCAAACAGTGGAAGTTAAGCTTATAGGTCTATAATTATTTTGAAACCAGTTTTGAGCCCTTCTTGTACACTGGTATTACATGTGCGAATTTCCAATCACTAGGCACCATCCCAAAATTAATCGAAGCTTCAAACAGAACTTTTTTATTTTTTTTTAAACTCAGCTTTATTAGGGAAGACATCTTCAATGACAAACCATTTTTTCACAAATACAGTACAGTGTACATGTATCATAAATAACAGATATGAGAATGACAGTTCCTGACAGTGTTCTGCTTGCTCAGCTTTGTAGTAGTCTGAGAACCCGCTCCTGAGGTATGGCAGCCTGTCTCAGTATATACTGGCCTCATGACTGTCATTCTTTACTCCTCCACCTTCTCCCCTCAAAATGACTAATATATAAACCCAAAAGCCAGCTGTGGCTCTTTCTTATCAACTTATAACTGGTAAAGAGGAACAAAGTGCTGGTGTTAAGGAAGTACACATCAATCTATTATCTAAAGTGTTACTGCTGCCAGGGACTCATGATGAGTGTTCTCAGAGCCATTCTGGTGCTCATTCTGCCCTTGAATATACTAAACAAGTCGGTCAGTGACTCTCCATGCTGATCCTCTCAGTACATGTGTAACATCTAGATGGTGCTGTCTGTAGGGTTACTACCCCTGCCTGACTTACTAACAACAGGTTGAGGGGCCTGGGTTCGATATCATGGTGCCTCCACCCAGAGTAACAATGGTGGGGGTGTCTACCTAGCCTAGTATAGCCCTCTGGGAAGCTATAACCACCCACAGTCCCACCTAGTGACCAATTACCCAGGTACAGACAGTGACCCTTAACAACATTCAATAAACAGTTTGCAATAGGCATTAACAATATGCTCACGATTGTTCCACTTACCAGCAGGGCCTCTGATCCTGGTGCGTGTCCTCTGCAATCCCCTGTAAAAGACAGTTTGGCACAATAGCACATACTTTTAACACATTCAAGTTCATGTCTATCACTTTAAACTCAGTAATAATATGCTTACAAGCTAGATTCAAAGGAACAGAACAAATCAGATTTATTGAGGGGACATGAACAAGGAAGGGGTGCGAATCTGGATTAATGATTGCTTTACGGATTAAATTTAAATTACTATGCATGTACTTCAGTCCCAAATACTCAGTCCTACAACACAGGGTACTCAGGATCTATGCTGGCTGGCCAGAATAGTTGCTCAGGGGTGGCCGACACTGCAGCTGTTGTTGGGGCCCTTGATGGAAGAAAGGCAGTTAGCATGCATGAACAAGACTAGGCTATTTGTAATCCTGGATGATTTGCCTGGTTGGTTGAAATTATGAAATTTAAGCAGGAGAATCAATTAGATGGTACCACAAGAGGATTAAGCTGACTGTTACAGGGAGTTACCCTGGATTTACTCACTGTACCGGTTGGATGGAGACGATATCCTGGTGAAATGAAGGTCTGAGGCTGGAAGCTGATGCACATGGGGAAGCTGGGCAGTCATGACTCACCTCCAATTTACAAGTTTTCCCTGAAGGTGGCCGCAACCTGCGATGGCTTTCTGCTCAGGGGCTGGATCCCCGAAGCTGGTCTCTCACTGGTAATGTTGAGGCTGGCTCATGAACAGGTGGCATGGGCCAGTCTGAGCAGAGGACCCAGGATGGATCAACACTTTTAGCAAAGTTCAGTTTAATTTCTGGTGACCTTTCCAGCTGGCAGACTGTTCGATCACCAATAAACGTGGGCTCTATTCTGGCAATCAGGAGTCCCTGGACAGCAGGCACTGATCCGCAATAAACATTCAGCACATTTAAGGGAAACAGCATTTAAGTCTCTACCTCTCAGTTCAGTTTCAGGCTGGTATGCAATTTCAGTCAATTCACTGAGCAAAACCTCCAAAACTGCAGCCAGGCAATTCCTGGCAATTAATCTTCACTTCAGACATAATAACACACCAGAGGAGAACTAGGTCTCTTGCAGGCCCAATCTCCGAAGACCCCACTCAGTCGTTAGAGCTGGAGTCCCAGCACAGGCTTGCCTTGAACTGCAGACTGCTCTCAGCAGACTCTTTCAATCTGGTCTCTCTGCAGGACTCCCCTGGAATTCAAACTGTCCCTTGTAAATAAAGGCAGATGTCTTTGGATTCTGGTTGACTGTTTAGGCTGCCTAACAATAATTTTAGTCTTTCAATTGGCAATTTAGGCAACCAAACTTTGTCCCAGATTATCTCCCAGAAGTTTATATTGCGCTCCCAAGAGTGTCTGGATGAAATCCCAGTTCGTGATTGGCTCAAACACTCCCAAAATTGTGGCTGCAGTAAAAGATACTGTCCCAGTTATACAGTCCTACAAGTTACACAGTCTGGTGCAGCCAGGATAAACATTATTTATTTGTATTTTTCCCCAGCATTTGTAGACCAGACAATTCTCTTTTACACAAGCCCACTTTTATTTAAATATTTCTTGTACTTTTTCTGTCACTGCCACTGATATACTGTCCCCCTAGGCGGCATGCAGCAATTCATGAAGATTCATAAGGACTTATGAATATTAATTAGGCCCTACATAAGCCCTTGCTCAAACTCTGTGTTTAAACACTTAAGCGGCTTTTGCGCAGCACTGTTAAGATCAGTGGCCCCTATTTAGCTTGCCAGGCACCGAGACCACTGAAAAGACTCCTGTTTGCCATAACTTGCCTCGAGAGAGCAACATCAATGTGCTCCTTGCGCATGCACAGTCACTGGCGGCACCACAATAATGCCGGTGACTTGTGGTTAAGAATTTTAGCCCAAACTGGGCTTAAATAGAAGACTGGGCCACAAGAGGACTTGTGGGGATCAACAGGGCACCAGGAAGGAGTTTGGAGAGAAGAGGGGATGCCAGCAGCAGCAGCATCAGGAGGAAGCGGGACAATAGGGCAATTAAGGTACGACTCCAGGTGGGTTTACACTTGTTTATTTTTCCATTTGGCCCACAGGTCATTGTGCTTATCTACCCTTAATCTAAGTTTGGCTGTTATATTCTCCACACATACCTTTTGTAGCCAAATGGCATAGGAAGGAAGGGCAGTCCCTCAGCCAATTAGCTGTGATTTCTTTTAGGGCCACCAAATACATTACCCTGACTAATCTGTGCTGTGGTAATTCTCCCAACACCCAGAACCTCCATACCTAAAACCAAGTGTTTAAAATCCTGCGGGATAGGGGCATCCCTCAGCAAAGAGAGCTCCCTGTACACATTGGACCAGAATTCCTCTACAGGAGGGACAGGGAGGGTAAAAGAGGAGGAGGAGGAGTTCTTTACATAAGGGAAGGAATAAAAGCAACAGAAAAAAAGGGTAAACAGGGAGGAGAAGAAGCACTGTAGGTAAATTTGGAAACAGGCAATGGCACCACAATCCGCACAGGGGTTGTATACAGAACCCTTCTCAGGGGGAGGAAATGGACAAGGAAATGATGGAAAGTATACTTAGAATGGCAGAAAAAGGGGAGATATTGCTGATGGGTGATCTGAATATGCCAGATGTGATGTTAACTGGAGTGCAGTTGCAGCTGCCACTTCGAAGAGTGCAGTTATTCTAGATGCCCCTACAGGGGGCATGCCTTAGACAACTAGTACTGGAGCCCACTCAAGAGGGAGCAATATTAGACTTGATACTCTCAAATGGAGATGGAGAGAGGATCACAGATGTAGAAGTGGGTAGCCATCTGGGAACTAACGACCATCGAACAGTATGGTTCACAATAAACACAGCAATAGAGTCAAGCCATACAAAGACAAAAGTACTGGACTTTAGGAGGGCTGACTTTGCCAAAATGGGTGAGTGCCTAAGGAATGCACTAGCAAATGGGCAGGAAGGAGGGGTGGAAGAACAATGGAGAATAATAAAAACTGCCATCACAGAGGTAATGAGCCTTTGTGTGAAGCAAATAAACAAAACAAGACGATGTAAGAAACCACTATGGTTCTCAAAGGAAGTGTCAGTGAAGGTTCAAGAAAAAAGCAATCAGGAAGTACAAGGAATCTTGAAGGAGCAGGACAGAGAACTGTATCAGTTAAAGCAAAAGGAGGCTGGAAGGCAGTCAGAACAACAAAGGCCCAAACCGAGGAAAAGATAGCCAACTCAGTTAAGAAGGGATAAAACCTTTTATAGGTACATCAGGGGGAAGTAAGACCAAGGAGGGATAGTGAGGCTTAATAAAGG
Source organism: Neoceratodus forsteri (assembly GCA_016271365.2). Lineage (NCBI taxonomy): Eukaryota > Metazoa > Chordata > Ceratodontiformes > Ceratodontidae > Neoceratodus > Neoceratodus forsteri. Next base: position 977,070,342 of record CM057452.1, on the reverse strand, counting down.
GAGGGAGGGTGGGCAGAGGGAGACTGTGAAAAGGCAGAGATACTAAACAAATATTTTTGCTCAGTATTTACAAAGGAAGAGGGGGAGGTACATAAAACAAACAGTAGTAACACTCTGGATACAGAAGTTGATACCGGCCCATTTACAGAAGAAAGAGTTCTGAAAGAACTCTTAAAACTGAAGGTGGACAAAGCAATGGGGCCTGATGGGATTCATCCCAGAATTCTAAAAGAACTAAGGGTAGAACTAGTGACACCACTGACTACCCTTTTTAACAAATCATGGGAAGATGGGGTGGTACCCGAGGACTGGAGGAGGGCAGATGATTCCCTTCCACAAAAGTGGGAGCAAGGCAGAAGCAGGAAACTATAGACCTGTTAGTTTAACCTCAGTGATAGGAAAAATGATGGAATCACTTCTAAAGGAAAGAATTGTCAGTATCTAGAGGCCAGAGGGTACAGAACCCTAGGCAGCATGGATTCACAGCAGGAAGGTCATGCCAGACGAATCTGATAGATTTCTTTGACTGGGTGACCAAAGTAGTAGATCAGGGAGGGCTGTGGACATGGCCTACCTAGACTTTAGCAAGGCATTTGACACAGTCCACAAAAGATTAATATACACAGTTAGCCAGCCTGGGAGTGGGTCCCAAGATGACAGCCTGGGTAAAGAATTGGCTGGAGAATAGGACACAGAGAGAAATAGTAAATGGAGTCCACTCAGAAGAAAGGAGGGTTACTAGTGGGAATTGCCGCTGAGGTTCAGTATTAGGATTCGGTCCTCTTCAATGTCTTCATAGCGACATTGCAGAAGGACTGGAAGGAAAGTATGTCTCTTTGCAGATGACACTAAGATCTGCAACAGAGTTGATGCACAGGGTGGAAGTGGAAAGGATGAGAAGGACTTGGCAAGGTTAGAGGAATGGTCAAATGTATGGCAGCTTAGATTCAATGCTAAGAAGTGCAAGCACCTGGGAAACAAAAGCCAGGGAAGAGTACACAATGGGGGTGAGATACTAACAACAACAAAAATGGAAAGGGACCTAGGGTAGTCATATCAGATGACCTAAAGATGGGCAAGCAATGTGAGAGGGCAGCAAGGAGGGCTGGGGATACTGGGATGCATGGGAGGCATCACAAGTAGAAAAAGAGAGTTATTATCCTCTGTACAGACAGCTGGTGAGACCCCATCTGGAGCACTGTGCAGTTCTGGAGACCCAATCTCCTAAAGACATAGGACAGGATGGAAGTCGTCAGAGGAGGGCAACTAAAATGGTGCAGGGTCTGCACCGGAAGACATATGAAGAAAGACTTAAGGAGCTTAATAAGTATAGCCTCGGGAAAGGAGAGAGAGGGGGACATGATAGAAACTTTCAGAGTACCTCAGGAATCAACAAAGTCCAAGAGGTAGCATCTTTCAAAAAGGTGTGCAAGAACAAGAGGGCACAATTTGAAGATAGATGGGGGCTCAGAGGTAATTTAAGAGTATTTTTTCACAGAGAGGGTTGTGGATGCATGGAGCAGCCTTCCGGAGGGTTGTGAGTCAAAATCAGTGGTGGAATTCAAGCATGCATGGGATAGTCATAAGGCAATTCTGGGGGGTGGGGGTAGGAAGAAGTAGGCTGCTGGTTAACTAGGATCTGCAGCTTAGCCAGTAGGTAGGGAAATGGGCAGACTGGGTGGGCCAAGCGGTCCTTATCTGCCGTCAAATTCTATGTTTCTATGTTTCTATGTTTCTTCCAATTTCAGGCAGGTCCAAATTATATGATGATGGGACTCCACTTGGTCACAGCTCCTCCAGCATAAAGCCAAATCCCTGGCTGCAAAGTGCCTAGTTATTGAGGGGTTATGGAAAAATCTGTTCATGCATTTCCATTTAAATTCACACCAACCAGGTGAGGCAGTTGTCCTCCAGCTACGCGCCCCTGTAGCAGACTTTTAATGGGTAAACTATTAAATTTTGCCATGATATACAACATGTGTAATGAGATTAAATCTGGTCCAGGTATAGTTTTAGCTTTCCATTTTACTATCTTGTTTTTTAAACTGCATGTTTATTGATTTAACAATTAGCATACAGCTATTCATCCTGATACAGTATGACATATGAAGAGAGACTTAAGGAGCTTAATATGTATAGCCTCGAGGAAAGGAGGGAGAGGGGGGACATGATAGAAACTTTCAAGTACCTCAAGGGAAACAACAAAGTCCAAGAGGGTAGCATCTTTCAAAAAAAGAAGTGTGCAAGAACAAGAGGGCACAATTTGAAGATAGAGAGGGCAGCTCAGAGGTAATTTAAGGAAGTATTTTTTCACAGAGAAGATTGTGGATGCATGGAGACGGCCTTCCGGAGAGAGGTCGTGGCATCAAAAACAGTGGTGGAATTCAAGCATGCATGGGACAGTCATAAGGCAATTCCAGGGGGTGGGTGTAGGAAGAAGTAGGCTGCTGGTTAACTAGGATCTGCAGCTTATCCAGTAGGCAGGGAAATGGGCAGACTGGGTGGGCCAAGCGGTCCTTATCTGCTGTCAAATTCTATGTTTCTATGTTTCTAGTACATAAGGATAACACATTTCTATGCTGATGAGAGCGCCACCCCTCTTAATACATGCGGTTGTAAATAGCGTACTCCATCTTAAAGATACATCACAGAGGGTAACCTGAAAAGTTCCCATACTCACAGAGGAAAGTTTAAACAGGAAATGCTGCAGTGCTGATCCCATGAGCTGCATGGATATTTAAAAAAAATAAGAGATCCAAATATGAACATACTATCACGTCTCTGTTTCCTAAAAAGGAAAATGAGTGAAACCATGCTTGTTCACATAAGTAATGCCATCAAGGCAATATCCAGTAATAACTGCTGCTCTACGGTACATTTATTGATAAAGACACTTGAACAAGGAATAATCTAATCCTGTATACTTAATATTAAAACAGATCTGGCATCAGCTAGACTTTTCCCAGCACAACACAATATGTTTGAGAAAAAAGAAAAAACGCTGGAGCAATTTACTCCCGCCCCCTCCCCCCATGGAGGTTATAACAGAGGATAAGACTCTAAAACATAGTATACTTCAATAGTAAACTAGATCAGGCAAAAAATAAAATAGAAAGTCTCAAAAAGGGTGTAACCCCTAGATGGCGCTATCCCAGGGGCTACTACCCCTGCCTGATTTGCCACTAACAGGTTGAGGGGCCTGGATCCAATGGCGGGTGCCTCCACCCAGAGGTCAGGGTTTGCAATAGTTAAACTAACTTGGTCACAGCCCTCTGGGACACTGCAACCCCCCTTTCTTCCCACTAGTGGCCCACACAATATATCAAATTACCTTCACAGTATACACTTACCCCCAGGTCTGGTTCGGCACTGGGACCTCCTGTGAAATGAGATACAGTGCAGCAATCACAGTACAGTACTTTAACATAGACAAATACCTCAGGCAGTATAACTTTGCTGAAACAAGCAGCTCTGATTTATTTGGGGATATAACAAGGACGGAGAAATCAGGTTAATTAGCTTATCACTCTAATAATCTACCTATGGCTCTGTGCACAGGCCTATCCCTATCAGTTACTGTCCCTGGGTACCCAAGCCCTAGTGGCTAGTCCAAACCGTGGCAGCTGGTAGGGCCCTTACACAGAGAAAAGGAGAATTAAACAGTCAGCAGTACAGTAATTCCATTTGGATTTAATGTGGCAATTCAACAGGGCGACCCTGAATTAGTACTCACGACCTCCAAATAAGATAGGGTCCTTCAATGTCAGCAGGGCTCACTTGAGGTACACAAACCTCTTCACACATTTATATAAAAGAAAGCACTATACCAGGCAGGCTGCATCTGTATCCGATGTCAATTACTGCACAATACCGGAGAACACTAGCAGATTCAGTTCCTGACAGACAGAGTGCAATTTTCATAATTCCTCCAGTCTTCTACAGGGGTGAGCCTGGTTTCTACTCTTCAGATATCCTTTGATTCTCTTCACAGGACAGATTCAGTCCTAACAAGCTGTTACACAAGCTGCAGACCGGAACTCTGGGCCTTACACACGTTTTTTAACTAAAACTGCACACTGAAAAAGCACAGGGCTCCTTCCTTCTTCACTGCCAAAACTCAACTGAAACTCCAACCGACAAAACCGGGCACTTCCTTTGAGTTCCTCCCAGTTCTTGACTGGATTGGCTGTCACTCACAATAGACTGCTGCTGTTGGTCCAAAAAGGTGCTGAAGTCTAAACTACATCTCCCAAGTCACTGCTCATACAATCCTCTTGTGGCTGGCTCAGATTATGAGTCAAGTTCTGATTAGTCCAAGGCACCATTTTAGAGCTAGCTTACCCCACACTGATTGGTCCAGTTCAGCAGTTCAAAACTAGAATGGGAACTAGCAGACACAGTTCTGACTGCAAAGAAAGCAGGTTAGACAAACTGTAATTTCATTATTACTCTAAATAATTTCTGGCAAACAGTTACATCTTCAGATGGGTTCCTTTGCACTCCTAGTGACTGCAAAATGAAGTGAATTGGCAGCAGCTCAGTGGTACTCAGAGAAGCACACAGTCCCCCCATACAAACTAATTATGTCTGCAAGCAGACAGCTCTTAAGAGACAGTACCAGAGGCTCTAAAACACTCACTGATAAATGGCTTAAATGCAAACACCATTCAGGCTTGGAGCATTCAAGCAAGCTCCTGAAGTCTTTGGAACCCCCATTTGCAGGGGTTACACCCTTCCTGCCTGGGAAGCTGAGCGTCCGCGTCAAGCAAGTACCTATAAGTTTCAACTGCAACCATATACATTTGCATTAGGCTCGCATATGTAATCATCAGTCAATATATCATTTTACCAAGAACACATTTCTGAAACATTGCAGTATCGTCCTCTTTACACAGTATTACATACACATTGTGCCATAACTCAGGTTATTACCTCTTGTACATGAAACCTGAAGAGGGGCCACTTCTATCAGTTACCTTGGGGCTGGAGCGGGGCAAGGGCACCATACTAAGGCAACACAAGTAACTTGGAGTTAGCACTGGCGCTCAGTTTGGGCAATGAGCTCGGGGACACATACACTCCTTTATGGACAACATTGAGAGGCAATCCACAGGCCTCCCAAGGGAATCATAACTGAGGTGCACCACAGGCTTTACAGCTCGACCAGTCTTTCTAGGGGAACTGTTATAGTCTCTGCACTCTGAGCCTCATTTTCAGCATTGTCCTCACTTGTCAGGGGGTCTCCATGGGGGTAGAGAGGCTAGAACTTGGGGCACTTTCAGCTCCAGGAGTTACAGTTTCTGAGTCCACAACATTTGGCTCACAGGGAAGCTTCGGACACTGGCAGTGGACTGTCAGGGCACTCAAAATACTCTTCTTGTTCTGGTGTATCACCAGTCTGACCCAATCCATCATTTTCCTCCCTAAAAGCTCAAACAGTTCAACCATGCCAATGATTCCATTTCATCTGATCTGATGCTTTGCACTTCACTTTCTGGGAGCATTGGCTCAGGGATGAAGCTGGGGGCTTAGACAGTCCAGAAGGCCCAGCTTCATCTTCAGTATTGACTAGGGATTGCCCCAAACAATTGACTCAGTTCGAAGAAGGATAGTATTCAAAGTCACTCTCACTTTCTTCCGATATGGACTGACAGTCATGCTCAACTGGGACTTGTGGAGAGGAACTTTAACTTTGCTTCTGTAGGTGCAGACTTTCTTGATCTTTCTTGCAGCAGCTCTAGTCACTGGTCAGAGGGGCATCTTCTAGGGGCTCAGACTCAATTAAGATTTGTCCAATGGGCAGTAAATGATTTCTATGCATTGTTTTTACATCTTTGAATTATTCTCAGGCCTTACTTTGTACACTGGCAGATCATCTAGTTTGCCCACTACAATGTGAGGAGATGGTGCCATCTGTCAGCAATCTTGTGCTTGCCATGCAGTCCCAGATTTCTTAGCAATACCCGATCTCCTCCTGGAGTTCCTGTGCTTTCACCTTTTTATCATACCTTTCTTTGTTGGCCAGATTTCTTTTGGCAGCCATGGTTTGAGCCAGTTAGTACGCATGAGTTAGCTGGGCCTTTAACTTTGCACATACTGTAAATAGTTGTCAGCTTGAACCCCATCAGGAGAGACCCCAAAACACACATCTACTGGTAGTCGAGCTTCTCTTCCAAACATCAGGGTGAGGGGAGAATCCAGTGGCATCACTTTGGTGCAGTTATAGCATGTACCAGGAGTGCAATTTGTTGGCTCCATCTAGGCTTGTCCTTTGGGTGCAGGGTGCCTAGCATATCTAGCAAAGTGCGGTTGAAACGTTCAGGCTGTGGGTCCCCTGGGGTGGTAAGGAGTGGTTCTGGACTTCGCACTCCCACAGAGAAAGCATCTCTTTGATCAGGCGACTCTCAAAGTCTCTCCCTTGATCAGAATGGATTCTTTGTGGAGCCCCCATAGTGAACAAAAAGTTTTCTACAAGTACTTTGGCCACAGTGGATGCTTTCTGGTCTTGGTGGGGAAAGCCTGGGCATATCTTATGAAATGGTCCAGTGACCACCAGCACAACTGATATTTCTTTGATCTGACTCCAAACTCAGAAAATCAATACAGACCAGCTCCATGGGTGCACTGGTGGTGATGTTAACAAGGGGGCAGCCCTCTGGGGCAAAGCTTTCTCTGTAAGCAGCGACTACAAGCTTCAGATGTGTTGCTCCACATCAGCCCCATCTTAGGCCAATAGAATCTGGATCTCACCAAGTCAAGTGTTCTGTCTATACCAAGGTGCCCCATGTGGTTGTGCAAGGACCTCAGTACTGAGTCTCGAAGGCAGTGGGCAGCACTAGTTGTTGTTTGTCTACTTGTCCCTTCCTACTGTTTCTCTGTATAACAGTTTATTGATCAGTTTCAACTTAGGACCTTCTTTGTATAACAGTGCAGTTCTCAAATCAGTGGGCGTAATTTGGACACATCTTTCCTGCATAGAGGGCTTCTAAAGCTGCTTTGATCATGGGATCGAGGGATTGAGCCCGCTGAATACTGTCATTGTCCAGCTGAGGCAGTGCACCAATGTCTATTGCAGAAAAGTGGCAATAAGCAGCAGGTATGCAATTCTCAGAGGTCCCAAAGCAATCCACCATGCAGTCCACTCGTCCGTGGACATTTGTTCCTCCCTGTCAAACTTCCGGCAGAGTGCCGAATGTCAGGTTCTGCCAATCGGACCCAATCATTCTGGGAACAGGCCTCGGAGAGAGCATCAGCATCTATGTGGTTCAGACCTGCTCGGTATTCGAGAGCATAGTCATATGTAGATAATGCAGAAAGCCACCTATGGCCAGTGGCATCCAACTTAGCTGAGGTCTGCACATAGGTCAAAGGATATGTGTCAGTTTTACTAGTATTTTAGCCCCATACAAGTACTCATGGAATTGGTCAACAATAGCCACTTCAAAGCTAGGAACTCTAACTTATGTACAGGATAGTTCTTTTCGGATGGGGTCAGGCTTCTACTGGCAAAGGCCACTGGTCTCAGGCCATTCTCATGCTCTTGGTACAACACAGCCCCAACCCTTGCAAGCTAGCATCGTGTGCAGGACGAAGGTTTTCTTGGATCGGCATAGCCAGCACTGGAGCATGGGTAGTTGATATAGGATCTCATGAAAAGCAGTCTCACAATCAGAGGTCCAGCGGGCCCCAAATACTTCACTCGGATGAAAATACACTCTTTCAGTCTTGAGGGACGCTGACTTTGGTATTTTTGGGGTTGGGGATACCCTTGAGTAAGGTTAAGTAAAGGCGGATCACTCTTGAATAGTCCTTGATGAGCGCGATAATAACCACAGAATCCCAGGAATCTTTGCAGTTCTTTTAGATTTTGGGCTGTGGCCAGGTGGTCAAGGTCTCAACTTTACTTGGCGTGGTCTCTATTCCAGTGGATACTATGTGTCCCACATACTTTACTGATGTTTGAAAGAATTGACACTTATCAATGGACAGTTTAGGCCAAAGTCCTCCAGTCGGTCCAATACCTTAAATAATCTGCTCTCATGTTCCTCCAGTGAGCTGCCAAACACAATAACATCATCTAGGTATACCAGGCACTCTAGTAAGTTCATGTCCCCACACTGCGCTCCATCAATCGTTGAAAAGTGGCTGGGCACCTGAAATCCCTTGAGGCATCCTCCTTGAATTCATAGAAGCCAGCGGACAGATAAAGCCGTCTTCTCACACGGTCCTCTGGGGCCACTGGGATCTAGTGGTACCCATCAGGAGATCCAGCACAGAGAACCACTTGCTCCCGTTTAGGCAGTCCAAAGCATCCAGAATACGGGGCATGTGTACTGATCAGGGATATCCGCGGTTTGATGCGATAATCCACACACACATCCTTACTGTTCCATTCTTTTCCTCACTACCACAATGGGGGAAGCATAAGGGCTTCTGGATTCTTGTATTACACCAGCAGCTAACATCTCTTGCAGATGCCGTCTCACATCATCTATGTCAGCAGGTGCCAGGCGTCGAGACCTCTCACGAAATGGTCTTTCGTCATGCAGCCGGATATTGTGCTCAGCTCCTTGCGCATCCTACATCCCATTCCTTTAAAGAAAACACCTGGTCTCTCTGGGCAAGCTTCTCACTGATCTCACTTTCCATTCAGCTGGCAGCGAGGAGTCGCGAAATCAAACAAGTCAGGCGTTACTCTGTCATTCTTCGCTGAACTCTTGCTGCTGGTAGCACTGCAGTGTCTGCACAATGCACATTAGCCAGGATGCAACCTCCTGTTTACTCGAATGTCTCTTTCAGACACATTATGAACTTGGACCATTACCCTTCTGGCATAAGCATGGGCTCTAGCGGGCAAAATGCTAAACTGACCAGCAGTCCCCTCTGGCAATTTTCCATCGCCTGGTGCATCCAACATTAATATTTATTCTTAACATCCTTTCTGATACGGACCTCTCCTGTAAGGTACACTGGGCATTTGGCGCCAGGATCAGAGACTCAGGATCCTTCTTCCATACAATTCCGACCAGTTCCTCTGGTTCTGTTTTTCAGCATCTCTGTGCCTCATAGGCCTTCTTAATTAAAGCCAGAACTCTTAAAGCTCTACTAGTCTTTGACCCTGTTTTCATAACACAACTGTAAGCCTTCCGAACTTATGAGCATTTGTTCCAATCAACAAGGGACACCATCATACAGTCCAGTGGGGGACACACACAAGGCTAGGGTCTCTACTTGTTCGGCCACTCTCCCAGCCACGGAGGTGAGGAAAGACAGCCAAGTCGGATATATACCACCGGAATAGGTGAAGCCTTCTCACTTAACCTTCATACATACAGTCCTTCTAATGGTTGTATAAAGTACGTCTGACAAATGCTTCAATGCAATCCTGGAACATAATTGTCACTTGGGAGCCACTGTCTAATACAGCTCTTGTAGACACTCCATTCACCTTTCAGTGGTCTCCATGGAGGCCCACTATTCTGGACCAGTCTGGAGGCGGTAGTGGGGGCCTGGGCAACTGACCTTGCACACAAGGGCGTGAATTAGCATTTTGGTGCCCTCACTGGGATCATGTCGTGCACTCTTAACCACTGATTTCTTCTCCAAGCTCTCCTTGTAGCCTATAGCAGCTTTTGTCAGTGTCTTTTGGGGACTGGCATTCCCTTTCATGTGCCCATCTTTCCACAATTATAGCAAAACATACTTTCTGGAGTTTGAGCTGGCGAGGCACCACACTGGGAGCCAGGCGAGTATACTAACTGGAAACCTGATTGCCATCTCTGTCTGCGTGATAAGCATTTGGAGACATCTAGTCAGTTTCTCCACTTCCATGGTCAAGGAATTGAGTTTGGAGCTGTTATCAGCAGAGATACATGGGTGGCCACCCCATAGCAGATACAGTCGGATATAGGTCAGGGCCCACGTACTTGCAGGCGTGGCCTTCCATAAAGGACTGTTTTTGAATTCCCGGATCTCTCTCAACAGTTCGCCCCATTGTGGCATATCTTTCCTTGTCAGAGCACTCATTGACTGTCAACCTCTGTCCCTGAACTTCACTTGATGGGTCACCCTCAGTCACTGAGTCGTAGCCACAGCTGTTGGTGCAGTACCTCCAGGTCGCCTTTTCTCAACTCCCGAATTTCTCTCATTAACTCATCATAGGAGGTGGGGATTCCAGTCGATTTGCCAGGCGATCAGGCAAACAGCAGTTCTGAGAAGGGGCAGACTTAAGGTTCTGTCCAGTCTGGTTCGGTCCAGTTCAATCGCTGGCAACTACCTTTCTGAGGCATTCTTGCAACATTTTTCCACCCGAGAGACATACACAGACAACAACTCCCTTGGTACTGTTGTGCATTTCTTACTCTCCATAGGTCCTCATCAGAATCTGGGCTCCCCATACATTCTCCAAGGCCTCAAGATAGGCCTGTGCAGTCGCTTCAGGGTTACTGGCCCGTTTAGCACGGATGGTAGCGGGCAGGACCTCGAGGCTCTCACTAACCCTCTTTAGCTTTTAGCCTTCCGAGCATTGCCATTCTAGCACTTGGGGGCAACATAGTCTATCCAGGTCTCCCAGTCATCCTCCTTGGGGGTGGGAGGGTGCCAGAGAGATACTCAACCTTGATGAGAGTCGTGACTAATGGCAGGTGCAGAAATAGGAGTCTGCATTGGTTCCAGCCACCATTACGGGCACTGGAGCAGGAGGGGTGTTGGGGAGGAACACGGTGGCAGAATAGTTTCTTCAAGTCCTCCACAGTTTTCCCCTCCCAGCAACCATTCAGCAAATTTCTCCTCAAAAGTTTCAGATAGTGGTGGGGGCTGATTCCCCAGGTCTTTACTGTCCTTAGTTATCACTCTCCAGCAGTGAGGGCTCCTCTGGGGTAATGGTCTGTGGCACTTTGGAGCTATCTATGGGATCATAAACTCTACTAGGGCCAGGAAAGTGTGGGTGAGCAGATTAGACATGCCGACCCCACCACCACGGGTTTTGTAAACCTTCCACCTTGGAAAGTACTCCCTGCACAGTGTCCGTATTGATGCCAGGGGATGTCCAGGATAAGCATAGCATTTTGAGGTCGATCTCCTCCCCAGTACACCACTCCACCAGCCGGTGCACAGCCACTTCTGTTGGGTACCCATTTTTTCTTAACAGTGGTTTGTAAATATGGCCACTAGAGGACACACAATCCAGCGGTGAGCCTCAAGATGTAACCCCTAGATGGCGCTATCCCAGGGGCTACTACCCTGCCTGATTTGCCACTAACAGGTTGAGGGCCTGGATCCAATGGCGGGTGCCTCCACCCAGAGGTCAGGGTTTGCAATAGTTAAACTAACTTGGTCACAGCCTCTGGGACACTGCAACCCCTTTCTTCCCACTAGTGGCCCACAAATATATCAAATTACCTTCACAGTATACACTTACCCCCAGGTCTGGTTCCGGCACTGGAGACCTCCTGTGAAATGAGATACAGTGCAATAATCACAGTACAGTACTTTAACATAGACAAATACCTAGAGCAGTATAACTTGCTGAACAACAGCAGCTCTGATTTATTTAGGGGGATATAACAAGGACAGGGAAATCAGGTTAATTAGCTTATCACTCTAATAATCTACCTATGGCTCTGTGCACAGGCCTATCCTATCGATTACTGTCCTGGGTACCCAAGCCCTAGTGTGGCTAGTCAAACCGTGGCAGCTGGTAGGGGCCCTTTCACACAGAGAAAAGGAGAATTAAACAGTCAGCAGTACAGTAATTCCATTTGGATTTAATGTGGCAATTCAACAGGGAGCGACCCTGAATTAGTACTCACGACCTCCAAATAAGATAGGGTCTTCAATGTCAGCAGGGCTCACTTGAGGTACACAAACCTCTTCACACATTTTATAAAAGAAAGCACTATACCAGGCAGGCTGCATCTGTATCCCGATGCCAATTACTCACAATACCGGAGAACACACAGCAGATTCAGTTCTGACAGACAGAGTGCAATTTTCAACAATTCCTCCAGTCTTCTACAGGGTGAGCCTGGTTTTCTCTTCAGATATCCTTTGATTCTCTTCACAGGACAGATTCAGTCCTAACAAGCTGTTACAAGCTGCGGACGGAACTCTGGGCCTTACACGTTTTAACTAAAACTGCACACTGAAAAGCTGGGGCTCCTCCTTCTTCACTGCCAAAACTCAACTGAAACTCCAACCGACAAAACCCGGGCACTTCCTTTGGAGTTCCTCCCAGTTCTTGACTGGATTGGCTGTCACTCACAATAGACTGCTGCTGTTGGTCCAAAGGTGCTGAAGTCTAAACTACATCTCCCAGAGTCACTGCTCATACAATCCTCTTGTGGCTGGCTCAGATTATGAGTCAAGTCTGATAATCCAAGGCACCATTTAGAGCTAGCTTACCCCACACTGATTGGTCCAGTTCAGCAGTTCAAAACTAGAATGGGGAACTAGCAGACACAGTTCTGACTGCAAAGAAAGCAGGTTAGACAAACTGTAATTTCATTATTACTCTAAATAATTTCTGGCAAACAGTTACATCTTTCAGATAGGTTCCTTTGCTCCTAGTGACTGCAAAATGAAGTGAATTGGCAGCAGCTCGAGTGGTACTCAGAAAGCAACAGTCCCCCATACAAACTAATTATGTCTGCAAGCAGACAGCTCTTAGAGAGACAGTACCAGAGGTCTAAAAACACTGATAAATGGCTTAAATGCAAACACCATTCAGGCTTGAGCATTCAAACAACTCCTGGAAGTCTTTTGGGAACCCCCATTTGCAGGGGTTACACTCCTTCAGCCTGGGAAAACACAGGCGTCAGCATCCAAACTAAGTACTATAAGTTCAACTGCAACCATATACCATTTGCATTGGAAACACTTTGTGTGATCATCAGGTCAATATATCATTTTACCAAGAACACATTTCTGAAACATTGCGAATCGCCACTCTTTCACAGTATTACATACACATTGTACCATAACTCAAATTGTTACCTCTTGTACATGAAACCTGAAGAGGGGCCCTTCCTATCAGTTACCTTGGGGCTGGACGGGCAAGGGCACCATACTTAGAAGACAACACAAGTAACTGGAGTTAGCACACACGCTCAGTTTGCAGGCAATGAGCTCGAGACGCCACTCCTTTATGGTGACAACATTGAGAGGCAAATCCACAGAACTCCCAAGGGAATCTGTAACTGAGGTGCACCAGGCTTTACAGCTCGACCAGTCTTTCTAGGGGAACTCGTATATGTCTCTGCACTCTGAGCCTCATTTTCCAGCATTGTCCTCCTTGTCAGGGAGTCTCCATGGGGTGAGAGGCTGAACTTGAGGGCACTTTCAGCTCAGGAGTTACAGTTTCTAGGTCCACAACATTTGGCTCGCAGGAGCTTTCGGACACTGGCAGTGGACTCTCAGGGGCACTCAAAATACTCTTCTTGTTCTGGTGTATCACCAGTCTGTTCCAATCCATCATTTTCACTCCTGAAAGCTCAAACAGTTCAACCATGCACAATGATTCCATTTCATCTGATCTGATGCTTTGCACTTCCACTTTCTGGGAGCATTGGCTCAGGGATGAAGCTGAGGGGCTTAGACAGTCCGAGGCCCAGCTTCATCTTCAGTAGCGACTAGGGATTGCCCCAAAACAGTTGACTCTGAGTTCGTGAAGAAGGATAGTATTCAAAGTCACTCTACTTTCTAGATATGGACTGACAGTCATGCTCAACTGGGACTTGTGGAGGAGACACTTTAACTTTGCTTCTGTAGGTGCAGACTTTCTTGATCTTTTTACCAGCAGCTCTAGTCACTGGTCAGAGGGGCATCTTCTAGGGCTCAGACTCAATTAAGATTTGTCCAATGGGCAGTAAATGATTTCTATGCATTGTTTTTACATCTTTTGAATTATTCTCAGGCCTTACTTTGTACACTGGCAGATCATCTAGTTTGCCCACTACAATGTGAGGAGATAGGTGCCATCTATCAATAATCTTGTGCTTACCATGCAGTCCCAGATTTCTTAGCAATACCGATCTCCTCCTGGAGATCCTGTGCTTCTCACCTTTTCATCATACCTTTCTTTGTTGGCTTCCAGATTTCTTTGGCAGCCATGGTTTGAGCCAGTTGAGTACGCATGAGTTAGCTAGGCCTTTAACTTTTACATACTGTAAATAGTTGTCAGCTTGAACCCCCCTCAGGAGAGACCCCAAAACACATCTACTGGTAGTCGAGTTTCCTATTTCCAAACATCAAGGCGTGGGAGAAATCCAGTGGCATCACTTTGGTGCAGTTATACATGTACCAGGGTGCTAATTTGTTGGCTCCATCTAGGCATCTGTCCTTGGGTGCAGGGTGCCTAGCATACTAACAAAGTCTTTGATTTAAACGTTCAGAGCTGTGGGTCCCCTGAGGAGCTGGTGAGGTGGTTCTGGACTTCGCCTCCCCACAGAAAGCATCTCTTTGATCAGGCGACTCATCAAGTCTCTCCTTGATCAGAATGGATTCTTTGTGGAGCCCCATAGTGAACAAAAGTTTTCTACAAAGTACTTTGGCCACAGTGGATGCTTCTGGTCTTTGGTGGGAAAGCCTGGGCATATCTTGATGAAATGGTCAGTGACCACCAGCACATTACTGATATTTCTTTGATCTGACTCCAAACTCAAGAAAATCAACAGACCAGCTCCATAGGTGCCTGGTGGTGATGTTAACAAGGGGGCAGCCCTCTGAAGAAAAGCTTTCCTCTGTAATGGCGACTACAAGCTCGAATGTGTTGCTCCACATCAGCCCCATCTTAGGCCAATAGAATCTGGATCTCACCAAGTCAAGTGTTCTGTCTATACAAGGTGCCCCATGTGGTTGTGCAAGGACCTCAGTACTGAGTCTCGAAGGCAGTGGGCAGCACTGGTTGTTGTTTGTCTCTTGTCCCCTTCTGTCTACTGTTTCTCTGTATAACAGTTTATTGATCAGTTTCAACTTAGGACCTTCTTTGTATAACAGTGCAGTTCTCAAATCAGTGGGCGTAATTTGGACACATCTTTTCCTGCATAGAGGCTTCTAAAGCTGCTTTGATCATGGGATGCGGGATTGAGCCCGATGAATACTGTCATTGTCCAGCTGAGGCAGTGCACCAATGTCTGTGCAGAAAAGTGGCAGTAAGCAGCAGGTATGCAATTCTCAGAGGTCCCAGGCAATCCACCATACAGTCCTGCGATCCGTGGACATTTGTTCCTCCTGTCAAAACTTCGGCAGAGTGCCCGAATGTCAGGACATAATCGGACCCAATCATTCTGGGGAACAGGCCTCCGGGAGAGCATCAGCATCTATGTGGTTCAGACCTGCCGGTGGTCGAGAGCATAGTCATATGTAGATAATAAAGCCACCCAAGCCCAGTGGCATCCAACAGCTGAGGTCTGCACATAGGTCAAAGGATTATTCTCAGTTTTACTAGTATTGTACCCATACAAGTACTCATGGAATTGGTCAGCAATAGCCACTTCAAAGCTAGGAACTCTAACATATACAGGATAGTTCTTTTCGGATGGGGTCAGGCTTCTACTGCGAAACCACTGGTCCCGAGCCATTCTCATGCTCTTGGTACAACAGCTTCCCCAACCCTTGCAAGCTAGCATCAGTGTGCAGGACGTAAGGTTTTCTTGGATCGGCCCTGAGCCAGCACTGGAGCATGGGTAAGTTGATATAGGATCTCATGAAAAGCGAGTCTCACAATCAAAGGTTCAGCGGGCCCCAAATACTTCACTCGGATGACAATACTCTCTTCAGTCTTGAGGGCGCTGACTTTTGGTATTTTTGTGGGTTGGGGATACCCTTGGTAGGTTAAGTAAAGGCGGATCACTCTTGAATAGTCCTTGATGAGCGCCCGATAACCACAGATCCCAGGAATCTTTGTAGTTCTTTTAGATTTTTGGGCTGTGGCAGTGTCAAGGTCTCCAACTTTGCATAGGTGGGGTCTCTATTCCCTCGGTGGATACTATGTCACACTTTACTGATGTTTGAGAAAATTGAAAGCACTTATCAATGGACAGTTTAAGGCCAAAGTCTCCAGTCGGTCCAATACCTTAAATAATCTGCTCTCATGTTCTCTCAGTGAGCTGCCAAACACAATAACATCATCTAGGTATACAGGCACTCTAGTAAGTTCATGTCCCCACTGCACTTCCATCAATCGTTGAAAAGTGGCTGGGGCACCTGAAATCCTTGAGGCATCCTCATGAATTCATAGCCAAGCCAAGCGGACGAATACAGGCCGTCTTCTCACGGTCCTCTGGGGCCATCAGGGATCTGGTAGTACCACTGCAAGATCAGCACAGAGAACCACTTGCTCCCGTTTAGGCAGTCAAAGCATCCTGAATGCGGGGCATTGTGTACTGATCAGGATAGTCCGCCCGGTTTAAGGTGCGATAATCCACACACATCCTTACTGTTCCATTCTTTTCTCACTACCACAATGGGGGAAGCATAAGGGCTTCCAGATTATTGTACCACACCAGCAGCTAACATCTCTTGCAGATGCCGTCTCACATCATCTATGTCAGCAGTTATGGCGTCGAGACCTCTCCACGAAATGGTCTTTCGTCATGCAGCGGATATTGAACTCAGCTCCTTGCACAGCATCCTACATCCCACATTCCTTTAAAGAAAACACCTGGTCTCTCTGGGCAAGCTTCTCACTCAGTCCTCACTTTCCATTCAGCTGGCAGCGAGGTCGCCGAAATCAAACAAGTCAGGCGTTACTCTGTCATTCTTCCTTGAACTCTTGCTGCTGGGTAGCACTACAGTGTCTGCACAATGCATTAGCAAGGATGCAACCTCTGAAATTTATCGAATGTCTCTTTCAGACACATTATGAACTTGAGACCATTACCCTTCTGGCATAAGCATGGGCTCTGGCGGGCAAAATGCTGAACTTGACCAACAATCCCTCTGGCAATTTTCCATACCGTGCATCCAACATTAATATTTTATTCTTAACATCCTTTCTGATCTGGACCTCTCCCTGCCAAAATTACACTGGGCATTTGGCGCCAGGATCAGAGACTCAGGATCCTTCTTCCATACAATTCCGACCAGGTTCCTCTGGTTCTGTTTTTCAGCATCTCTCTGTCCTCATAGGCCTTCTTAATTAAAGCCAGAACTCTTAAAAGCTCTACTGGTCTTTGACCCTGTTTTCATAACACAACTGTGCCAGCCTTCAGAACTTACATGACATTTCCCAATCAACAAGGGACACCATCATACAGTCCAGTGGGGGACACACTAAGGCTAGGGTCTCTACTTGTTCAGCCACTCCAGCCACGGAGGTGAGGAAAGACAACCAAGTCGGATATACCCGGAATAGGGGTAGAGCCTTATCCATAACCCCATACATGCAGTCCTTCTAATGGTTGTAAAGAGTGCGTCTAACAAATGCTTCTGATGCAATCCTGGAACATAATTGTCGTGGAGCCACTGTCTATACAGCTCTTATGACACTCCATTCACCTTTACAGTGGTCTCCATGGAGGACCCACTATTCTGGACCAGTCTGGAGAGGCAGTAGTGGAGGCCTGGGCAACTGACCTTGCCACAAAAGGGCGTAATGTAGCATTTTGGTGCCCTCACTGGGATCATGTCGTGCACCTCTTAACCACTGATTTCTTCTCCAGAAGCTCTCCTTGTAGCCTATATGCAACTTTGTCAGTGTCTTTTGGGGACTGGCATTCCCTTTCATGTGCCCATCTTTCCCACAATTATAGCAAAACATACTTTCTGGAGTTTGAGCTGGCGAGGCACCACTGGGAGCCAGGGCGGGAGGTATTAACCAACTGGAAACCTGGGTGCCATCTCTGTCTGCGGCGTGATAAGCATTTGGAGACATCTCGTCAGTTTCTCCACTTCCATGGTCAAGGAATTGAGTTTGGAGCTGTTATCAACAGGAGATACATGGTGGTACCCCACCCCATAACAGATGCAGTCGGATATAGGTCAGGGCCCGTACTTGCAGGCGTGGCCTTCATAAAGGGACTGTTTTGAATTCCCGGATCTCTCTCAACAGTTACCCCATTGTGGCATATCTTTTTTCATGTCAGGCACTCATTGACTGTCACCTCTGTCCCTGAACTTCACTTGATGGGTCACCCTCAGTCACTCGCGTGTAGCCACAGCTGTTGGTGCAGGTACCTCAGAGTAGCACTCTACTCCTCCAGATTTCTCTCATTAACTCTCATCATGGAGGGTGGGGATTCCAGTCGATTTGCCAAGCTAACTGAAGCAACAGCAGTTCTGAGAAGGGGCAGACTTAAGGATTCTGTCAGTCTGGTTCGGTCCAGTTCAATCGCTGGCAAACTACCCTTTCTGAGGCATTCTTGCAACAATTTTTCCAGCCGAGACATACACGAACAACAACTCCCCTTGGTACTGTTGTCATTTCTTACTCTCACCATAGGTCCTCATCAGAATCTGGGCTCCATCACACATTCTCCAAGGCCTCAAGATGAGGCCTGTGACAGTCCTTCAGGTTACTGGCCCGTTTGTACGGATGGTAGCCAGGGCAGGACCTCGGAGGCTCTCACTAACCCTCTTTAAACATTTGGCCTTCGAGCATTGCCATTCTAGCACTTGGGGCAACATAGTCTATCCAGGTCTCCCAGTCATCCTCCCTTGGGGGTGGGGAGGGTGCAGAGAAGATACTCAACCTTGGTAGAGTGAGACTAATGGCAGGTGCAGAAATAGAGTCTGCATTGGTTCAGCCACCATTCGGGCACTGGAGCAGGAGGTGTGGGAGAACACCCCAGGTGCAGAATAGTTTTCTTCAAGTCCTCCACAGTTTTCCCTCTCCAGCAACCATTCAGCAAATTTCTCTAAAAGTTTCAGATAGTGGTAGGGGCTGATTCCCCCGGTCTTTACTGTCCTTAGTTATCACTCTCCAACAGTGAGGGCTCCTCTGAGAGTAATGGTCATGGCACTTTGGAGCTATCTATGGGATCCCTAAACTCTACTAGGGCCAGGAAAGTGTGGGTGAGCAGATTAGCATGCGACCCACCACCACAGGGTTGTAAACCTTCCACCTTGGAAAGTACTCCTGCACAGTGTCCGTAATGATGCCAGGGGATGTCCAGGATAAGCATAGCATTTTGAAATCGATCTCCTCCCAGTACACCACTCCACCAGCGGTGCACAGCCACTTCTGTTGGGATACCCATTTTTCTTAACAGTGGTTTGTAAATATGGCCACTAGGACACACAATCCCAGCGGTGAGCCTCAAATGTAACCCCGAGATGAGGCTATCCCAGGGACTACCCTGCCTGATTTGCCACTAACAGGTTGAGGCCTGGATCAATAGCGGGTGCCTCACCCAGAGGTCAGGGTTGCAATGGTTAAACTGCTTGGTCACAGCCCTCACCAGTTTTGCAACCCCTTTAACACCACTAGTATTTTACAGCCTGTCAAGTGCAGCCACAGTATACACTTACCCCAGGTCTGGTTCCGGCACTGAGACCTCCTGTGAAATGAGATACAGTGCAATAATCACAGTACAGTACTTTAACATGAACCGTACCTCAAGGCAGTATAACTTTGCTGAAACAAGCAGCTCGGTTATTTAGGGGGGATATAACAAGGACAGGGAAATCAGTTAGGTAGCTTATCACTCTAATAATCTACCTATGGCTCTGTGCACAGGCCTATCCCTATCAGTTACTGCCCTGGGTACCCAAGCCCTAGTGGCTAGTCAAACCGTGGCAGCTGGTAGGGCCCTTTCACACAGAAAAGAGAATTAAACAGTCAACAGTGATAATTCCATTTGGATTCAATGTGGCAATTCAACAGGAAGCGACCCTGAATTAGTACTCATGACCTCCAAATAGATAGGGTCCTTCAATGTCAGCAGGCTCACTTGGTACCAAACCTCTTCACATTTATATAAAAGAACTATACCAGGCAGGCTGCATCTGTCGATCACAATTACTGCACAATACCGGGAGAACACACAGATTCAGTTCTGACAGACAGAGTGCAATTTTAACAAATTCCTCCAGTCTTCACAGGGTGAGCCTGGTTTCTACTCTTCAGATATCCTTTGATTCCCTTCACAGGGCCAGTTCAGTCTAACAAGCTGTTACACAAGCTGCGAACCCGAACTCTGGGCCTTACACGTTTTTTAACTAAAACTGCACACACTGAAAAAGCACAGGGCTCCTTCCTTCTTCACTGCCAAAACTCAACTGAAACTCCAACCGACAAAACCGGGCACTTCCTTTGAGTTCCTCCCAGTTCTTGACTGGATTGGCTGTCACTCACAATAGACTGCTGCATTGGTCCAAAAGGTGCTGAAAGTCTACCATCTCCCAGAGTCACTGCTCCTACAATCCTCTTGTAACAAGCTCAGATTATGAGTCAAGTTCTGATTAGTCAGGCACCATTTTAGAGCTAAACCCACACTGATTGGTCCAGTTCAGCAGTTCAAAACTAGAATGGGGAACTAGAACACAGTTCTGACTGCAAAAAAGCAGGTTAGACAAACTGTAATTTCATTATTACTCTAAATAATTTCTGACAAACAGTTACATCTTCAGATGGTTCCTTTGCACTCTAGTGACTGCAAAATGAAGTAGTTGGCAGCAGCTCGTGAGTGGTACTCAAGAAACACACAGTCCCCATACAGAAGCTAATTATGTCTGCAAGCAGACAGCTCAAAAGAGACAGTACCAGAGGCTCTAAAAACACTCACTGATAAATGAACCAAATGCCAAACACCATTCAGGCTTGGAGCATTCGACAAGCTCTGAAGTCTTTGGGGAACTTCATTTGCAGGGGGTTGCCACCCTTCCTGGCCTGGGAAAGCTTGGCGTCGCGTCAAGCAAGTACCATAAGTTTCAGCTGCAACCATATTACATTTGCATTAGAGGCTACGCTGTAATCATCAGTCAATATATCCATTTTTACAAGAACACATTTCTGAAACATTGCAGTCGTCACTGCTACAGTGTACATACATTGTTACCATAACTCAGACATTACCTCTTGCTTTATGAAACCTGAGGGGCCTTCCTATCAGTTACCTTGGGGCTGGACCAGGCAAGGGCACTACCAGAGAAACACTAAGTAACTTGGAGTTAGCACTGGCCTTCAGTTTGGGCAATGGCTCGGGAGACACATACACTCCTTTATGGACAACATTGAGGCAAATCCACAGGCCTCCCAAGGGAATCATAACTGAGGTGCACCACAGGCTTTACAGCTCGACCAGTCTTTCTAGGGGAACTGTTATAGTCTCTACTCTGAGCCTCATTTTCAGCATTGTCCTCACTTGTCAGGAGTCTCCAGGGGTGAGGCTAGAACTTGGGGCACTTTCAGCTCAGGGTTACAGTTTCTGAGTCCACAACATTTGGCTCATGAGGAGAGCTTTCGGACACTGGCAGGTGGACTGTCAGGGCACTCAAAATACTCTTCTTGTTATGGTGTATCACCAGTCTGGCCCAATCCATCATTTCCTCCCTGAAGCTCAAACAGTTCAACCATGCTGTGGTTCCATTCATCTGATCTGATGCTTTGCACTTCACTTTCTGGGAGCATTAGCTCAGAGGGAAAACTGGGGGCTTAGACAGTCAAAACGAAAAACCTTCATCTCCAGTATTGACTGAAGTTGCCCGAAACAAGTGACTCAGTTCGTAGAAGGATAGTATTCAAAGTCACTCTCACTTTACTTCCGATATGGACTGACAGTCATGCTCAACTGGGACTTGTGGAGGAACACTTTAACTTTGCTTCTGTAGGTGCAGACTTTCTTGATCTTTTCTTAGAGCAGCTCTAAGTCACTGGTCGAGGGCATCTTCAAGGGCTCAGACTCAGATAAGATTTGTCAATGGGCAGTAAATGATTTCTATGCATTGTTTTACATCTTTTGAATTATTCTCAGGCCTTACTTTGTACACTGGCAGATCATCTAGATTTGCCCACTACAATGTGAGGGAGATGGTACCATCATCCAGCAATCTTGTGCTTGCCATGCAGTCCCAGATTTCTTAACAATGCGATCTCCCTCCTGGAGTTCCTGTACTTTCACCTTTTATCAACCTTTCTTTGTTGGCCGTTCTTTTGCAGCCATGGTTTGAGCCAGTTAGTACGCATGAGTTAGCTGGGCCTTTAACTTTTGCACATACTGTAAATAGTTGTCAGCTTGAACCCACATCAGGAGACCCCAAAACACACATCTACTGGTAGTTGAGCTTCCTCTTCCAAACATCAGGCGGTAGGGAGAATCCAGTGGCATCACTTTTGGTGCAGTTATATAAGCATGTACAGGGTGCTAATTGTTAGCTCCATCTAAACTTGTCCTTTAGGTGCAGGGTGCCCTGGCATATCTAGCAAAGTCTTTGGTTTGAAACGTTCAGGCTGTGGGTCCCCTGAAATTGGTAGAGGTGGTTCTGGACTCGCCTCCCCAGGAAAGCATCTCTTTGATCAGGCGACCTCAAAGTCTCCCTTGATCAGAATGGATTCTTTGCAGAACCCATAGTGAACAAAGAAGTTTCTACAAGTACTTTGGCCACAGTGGATGCTTTCTGGTCTTTGGTGGGAAAGCTTGGGCATATCAGGAAATGGTCAGTGACCACCAGCACATTACAGTATTTCTTTGATCTGACTCCAAACTCAGAAAATCAATACAGACCAGCTCCATGGGTGCACTGGTGGTGATGTTAACAAGGGGCAGCCCTCTGAGGCAAAAGCTTTCCTCTGTAAGCAGCTACAAGCTGAATGTTGCTCACATCAGCCCCCATCTTAGGTGCCAATAATCTGGATCTCACCAAGTCAAGTGTTCTGTCTAACAAGGTGCCCCATGTGGTTGGTGCAAGGACCTCAGTACTGAGTCTCGAAAGGCAGTGGGCAGCACTAGTTGTTGTCTGTCTGTCCCCCTTCTGTCTACTGTTTCTCTAAATAACAGTTTATTGATCAGTTCAACTTGGGACCTTCTTTGTATAACAATTACAGTTCTCAAATCAGTGGGGCGTAATTTGGACCTCTTTCCTGCATAGAGACTTCTAAAACAGCTGATCATGGGATGTGAGTTGAGCCATGAATACTGTCATTGTCCAGCTGAGGCGGTGCACCAATGTCTATTGAAGAAAAGTGGCAATAAGCATGGTATGCAATTCTCAGAAGGTCCCAAACAATCCACCATGCAGTCCACCGTCCGTGGACATTCGTTCCTCCCTGTCAAACTTCGGCAGAGTGCGAATGTCAGAGTTCTGTCGGACCCAATCATTCTAAGAACAGGCCTCCGGAGAGCATCAGCATCTATGTGGTTCAGACCTTGCTCGGTATTAGGAGCATAGTCATATGTAGATAATGCAGAAAGCCACTATGACAGTGGCATCCAACAACTGAGGTCTGCACACAGGTCAAAGGATGTGTCAGTTTTACTAGTATTTTGAGCCCATACAAGCACTCATGGAATTGGTCAACAATAGCCCACTTAAGCTAGAACTCTAACATGTACAGGATAGTTCTTTTCGGATGCGGTCCAGGCTTCTACTGCTGAAAAGGCCACTGGTCTCAGGCCATTCTCGTGCTCTTGGTACAACACAGCCCCAACCCTTACCGTATATCAGTGTGGGGCCGTAAGGTTTTCTTGGACGGCATAGGCCAGCACTGGAGCATGGGTGAGATTGATATATGATCTCACTTGGCTCAGTCTCACAATCAGAGTCAGCGGGCCCCAAATGCTATCTCCCGGATGGCTCACTCTTTCAGTCTTGAGGGCAGCTTTTGGTATTTTTGTGGGTTGGGATACCCTTGGTGGAGGTTAAGTAAGGCGGATCACTCTTGAATAGTCCTTGATGAAGCCTTGATAATAACCACAGAATCCAGGAATCTTTGCAGTTCTTTTAGATTTTTGGGCTGTGGCCAGGTGGTCAAGGCCTCAACTTTACTTGGGTGGCTCTCTATTCCTAGAATTGGATACTATGTGTCCCACATGCTTTACTGATGTTTGAAAGAATTGACACTTATCAATGGACAGTTCAAGGCTAAAGTCCTCCAGTCGGTCAATACCTTAAATAATCTGCTCTATATTCCTCAGTGAGCTGCCAAACACAATAACATCATCTAGGTATACCAGGCACTCCTAGTAAGTTCATAATGTCCCCACTGCAGCTCCATCAATCGTTGAAAAGTGCTGGGAACTTGCAAATCCCTCCAGCAAAGGCATCCTCCTTGAATTCATAGAAGCCAGCGGACAGATAAAATCCGTCTTCTCCACAGTCCTCTGGGCCGCCAGGTCTGGTGGTACCCTGCGGAGATCAGCACAGAGAACCACTTGCTCCGTTAGAGCGGTCAAAGCATCCTGAATGCGGGCATTGTGTACTGATCAGGGATAGTCCAGCGGTTTAAGGTCGATGTCCACACATCCTTACTGTTCCACATTCTTTTTCCTCCACTACCACAATGGGGAAGCATAAAGGCTTCTGGATTCTTGTATTACACCAGCTAACATCTCTTGCAGATGCCATCTCAATCATCTATGTAGCAGGTGCCAGGCGTCGAGACCTCTCCGCAGAGGCGGGTCTTTTCGTCATGCAGCGGATATTGTGCTCAGCTCCTTGCACGCATCCTACATCCCATTCCTTTAAAAGCCACCTGGATGCTCTCTGGGCAAGCTTCTCACTGATCTCACTTTCCATTCAGCTGGCAGCGGGGAGTCGCTTGAAATCAAACAAGTCAACGAGGGCGTTACTCTGTCATTTCTTCCTTGAACTCTTGCTGCTGGGTAGCACTGCAGTGTACAATGCACATTAGCCAGGATGCAACCTCTGTTTACTCGAATGTCTATTTCAGACACATTATGAACTTGGACCATTACCCTTCTGGCATAAGCATGGGCTCTAAGCGGGCAAAATACTGAACCTGACCAGCAGTCCCTCTGGCAATTTTCCATCGCCTGGTGCATCAACATTATATTTATTCTTAACATCCTTTCGATGGACCTCTCCTGTAAGTACACCGGCATTTGGCGCCAGGATCAGAGACTCAGGATCCTTCTTCCATACAATTCCAGGTTCACTCTGGTTCTGTTTTCAGCATCTCTCTGTGCCTCATAGGCCTTCTTAATTAAGCCGGAACTCTTAAGCTCTACTAGTCTTTGACCCTGTTTTTCATAACACAACTGTGCCAACCTTCCGAACATATGAGCATTTGTTCCAATCAACAAAGGGAACATCATACGGTCCAGTGAGAGGACACACTAAGGCTAGGGACTCTACTTGTTCGGCCATCCAACGCCAGGAGGTGGGGAAGGCAGCCAAGTTGGGATATACCGAATGAGGGTGAGAGCCTTCTCACTTAACCCCAGACATGCAGTCCTTCTAATGGTTGTAAGACGTACTGAAAATGCTTCTGATACCAATACTGGAACATAATTGTCACTTGGGAGCCACTGTCTAATACAGCTCTTATGAACCTCCATTCACCTTTACAGTGGTCTCCATGGAGACCCACTATTCTGGACCAGTCTGGAGGCCGGTAGTGGGGCCTGGGCCTGTGCTTGCCACAAAGGACGTGGTGCTTGTTTTTGGGTGCCCTCACTGGGATCATGTCGTGCACCTCTTAACCACTGATTTCTTCTCCAGGCTCTCCTTGTAGCTATATGCAACTTTGTCAGTGTCTTTTGGGACTGTCATCCCTTTTCATGTGCCCATCTTTCCCACAGTTATGGCAACATACTTTCTGGAGTTTGAGCTGGCGGCGCCCACTGGGAACCAGGCCGAGGTATTACTAACTGAAACCTGGGTGCCATCTCTATCGCGTGATAAGCATTTGGAGACATCTACGTCAGTTTCTCCACTTCATGGTCAAGAATTGGGTTTGGAGCTGTTATCAGCAGGAAATACAGGGTGGGTACCCCCACCCCCATAACCGAATACCAGTCGGATATAGGTCAGGGGCCCGTACTTGCAGGCGTGGCCTTCATAAAGGACTGTTTTTGAATTCGGACTCTCTCAACAGTTCGCCCCATTCTGGCATATCTTTTCCTTGTCAGAGCACTCATTGACTGTCAGCCTCTGCCCTGAACTTCATGATGGGTCACCCTCAGTCACTCGGGACTACGCCACAGCTGTTGGTGCAGGTACCTCCCAGTCCTTTCTCAACTCCTCAATTTCTTTCATTAACTCATCATAGGAGGTGAGGATTCAGTCGATTTGCCAGGTGTAACTGAAGCAACAGCAGTTCTGAGAAGAGGCAGACTTCAAGATTCTGTCCAGTCTGGTTGGGTCAGTTCAATAAGCTGGCAAACTACCTTTCTGAGGCATTCTTGCAACAATTTTTCCCAGCAGTTCTTCCCTGAACAACTCCCTTGGTACTGTTGTGCATTTCTTGCACTCTCACCATAGGTCCTCATCAGAATCTGAGCTCCATACACATTCTCCAGCCTCAGATGAGCCTGTTACGGTCACTTGAGGTTACTGGCCCGTTTGGTACGGATAGGTAGCCAGGGCCGGGACCTCGGGCTCTCACTAACCCTCTTTAAACTTTTAGCCTTTAGGAACTGTGCATTCTAGCACTTGAGGCAACATAGTCTATCCAGGTCTCAGTCATCCCTCCTTGGGGGAGGGGTGTAGAGAAGATACTCAACCATTGAGTAAGTGACTAGTGGCAGGTGCAAGTAAAGGTCTGCATTGGTTCAGCACCATTACAAGGCACTGGAGCAGGAGAGGTGGGGAGGGACTTTTAATTGGCAAGAATAGTTTCTTCAAGTCCTCCACAGTTTTCCCTACTCCAGCAACCATTCAACAAATTTCTCTCAAAAGTTTCAGATAGTGGTGAGGGCTGATTCCCAGGTCTACTGTCCTTAGTTATCCTCTCCAAACAGTGAGGGCTCCCTCTGGGAGTAGTGGTCTGTGGCACTTTGGAGCTATCTGGGATCCTTAAACTCTACTAGAGCCCAGGAAAGTGTGGGTGAGCAGATTAGCATGCCGACCCACCACCACAGGGTTTTGTAAACCTTCCACCTTGGAAAAGTACTCCTGCACAGTGTCCGTATTGATGCAGGGGATGTCAGGATAAGCATAGCATTTTGAAATTGATCTCCTTCCCAGTACACCTCCACCAGCGATTGCACAGCCACTTCTGTTAGAATTGCCATTTTTTTTTTTTCTTAACAGTGGTTTTGTAAATATGGCCACTAGAGGACACACAATCCCAGCCCGGTGAGCCTCAAGATGTAACCCCTAGATGCGCTTATCCCAGGGGCTACTACCCTGCCTGATTTGCCACTAACAGGTTGAGGGCCTGGATCCAATAGCGGTGCCTCCCGCAGAGGTCAGGTTGCAATAGTTAAACTAACTTGGTCACAGCCACTCTGGAACCTGCAACCCCTTTCTTCCCACCATATTTACACATATATCAAATTACCTTCACAGTATACACTTACCCCAGGTCTGGTTCCGGCACTGGGACCTCCTGTGAAATGAGATACAGTGCAACAATCACAGTACAGTACTTTAACATGAAACAAATACCTCAGGCAGTATAACTTTACTGAAACAAGCAGCTCCTGATTTAGTTGGGGATATAACAAGGACAGAAATCAGGTTAATTAACTTATCACTCTAATAATCTACCTATGGCTCTGTGCAGGCCTATCCCTATCAGATTACTGTCCCGGGTACCCAAGCCCTAAGTAGCTGAGTCAAACCGTGGCAGCTGGTGAGACCCTTTCACCAGAGAAAAAGGAGAATTAAACAGTCAACAGTACAGTAATTCCATTTGGATTTAATGTGGCAATTCAACAAGGGCGACCTGAATTAGTACTCACGACCTCCAAATAAGATAGGGTCCTTCAATGTCAGCAGGGCTCACTTGAGGTACACAAACCTCTTCACACATTTATATAAAAGAAAGCACTATACCAGGCAGGCTGCATCTGTATCCCGATCGCAATTACTGCACAATGCCGGGAGAACACACAGCAGATTCATTCCTGACAGACAGAGTGCAATTTTCAACAATTCCTCCAGTCTTCTACAGGAATTGAAGACCTGGTTTCTACTCTTCAGATATCCTTTGATTACTCTTCACGGGGACAGTTCCAGTCCTAACAAAGCTGTTACACACAAGCTGCAGACCCGGAACTCTGGTAGCCTTACACGTTTTTAACTAAAACTGCACACTGAAAAAGCACAGAATCCTTCCTTCTTCACTGCCAAAACTCAGCACAAACTCCAACCCGACAAAACCCGGGCACTTCCTTTGAGTTCCTCCCAGTTCTTGACTGGATTGGCCATCTCACAATAGACTGCTGCTGTTGTCAAAGGTGCTGAAGTCTAAACTACATCTCCCAGAGTCACTGCTCATACAATCCTCTTGTGGCTGGCTCAGATTATGAGTCCAAGTTCTGATTAGTCAAGGCACCATTTAGAGCTAGCTTACACCACACTGATTGGTCAGTTCAAGCAGTTCAAAACTAGAATGGGAAACTAGCAGACACAGTTCTGACTGCAAAGAAAGCAGAGTTAGACAAACTGTAATTTCATTATTACTCTAAATAATTTCTGGCAACAGTTACATCTTTCAGAATAGGTTCCCTTTTGCACTCCTAGTGATTGCAAAAATGAAGTGAATTAGCAGCAGCTCAGTGGTACTCAGGAAGCACACAGTCCCCCATACAAACTAATTATGTCTGCAAGCAGACAGCTCTTAAGGAGACAGTACCAGAGCTCTAAAACACTCACTGATAAATGGCTTAAATGCCAAACACCATTCAGGCTTGGAGCATCCAAGCAAGCTCCTGAAGTCTTTGGGAACCCCCATTTGCAGAAGTTTACACCCTTCCTAGCCTGGGAAAGCTTGCGTCCGCGTCAAGCAAGTACCCATAAGTTTCAACTGCAACCATATACATTTGCATTAGGCTCGCCATGTAATCATCAGTCAAATATATCATTTTACCAAGAACACATTTCACAAACATTGCGATGCGTCACTCTTTACACGTATTACATACACATTGTACCATAACTCAAGTTATTACCTCTTGTACATGAAACCTGAGAGAGGGCCCTTCCTATCAGTTACCTTGGGGCTGGGCGGGCAAGGCACCATGCTAGAAAGGGCAACACAAGTAACTTGAGTTAGCACTGACGCTCAGTTTGAGGCAATGAGCTGGGACATACACACTCCTTTATGGACAACAGTGAAGCAAATCACAGGCCTCCCCAAGGGAATCATAACAGAGGTGCACCACAGGCTTTACAGCTCGACCAGTCTTTCTAGGGGAACTGTTATAGTCTCTGCACTCTGAGCCTCATTTTCAACATTGTCCTCACTTGTCAGGAGTCTCCATGGGGGTAGGAGGCTGAGAACTTGAGGCACTTTCAGCTCAGATTACGGTTTCTGAGTCCACAACATTTGGCTCGCGGGAGCTTTCGGACACTGGCAGTGGACTGTCAGGCACTCAAAATACTCTTCTTGTTCTGGTGTATCCTAGTCTGACCCAATCCATCATTTCCCCCCTGAAAGCTCAAACAGTTCAACCATGCACAATGATTCCATTTCATCTGATCTGATGCTTTGCACTTCACTTTCTGGGAGCATTGGCTCAGGGATGAAGCTGGGGAGCTTAGACAGTCCAGAGGCCCAGCTTCATCTCCAGTATTGACTAGGGATTGCCCCGAAACAATTGACTCAGTTAGTAAAGGATAGTATTCAAGTCACTCTCACTTTCTTCCGATATGGACTGACAGTCATGCTCAACTGGGACTTGTGGAGGAACACTTTAACTTTGCTTCTGTAGGTGCAGACTTTCTTGATCTTTTCTTAGCAGCAGCTCTAGTCACTGGTCAGAGGGGCATCTTCAGGGGCTCAGACTCAATTAAGATTTGTCAATGGTGAGTAAATGAGTTTCTATGCATTGTTTTTACATCTTTTGAATTATTCTCAGGCACTTACTTTGTACACTGGCAGATCATCTAGTTTGCCCACTACAATGTGAGGGAGATGGTAACCATCTGTCAACAATCTTGTGCTTGCCATGCAGTCCCAGATTTCTTAGCAATACAGATCTCCCTCCTGGAGTTCCTGTGCTTTCACCTTTTTTATCATACCTTTCTTTGGCCAGATTTCTTTTGGCAGCCATGGTTTGAGCCAGTTAGTGCATGGAGTTAGCTGGGCCTTTAACTTTGCACATACTGTAAATAGTTGTCAGCTTGAACCCCATCAGGAGACCCCAAAACACACATCTACTGGTAGTTCAAGCTTCTCTTCAAACATCAGGCGTGTGGGGAGAATCAGTGGCATCACTTTTGGTGCAGTTATAAGGCATGTACCAGGGTGCTAATTTGTGGCTCCATCTAGGCTTGTCCTTTGGGTGCAGGGTGCCTAGCATATCTAGCAAAGTCTTGGTTGAAACGTTCAGGCTGTGGGTCCCCCTGAGAGTGGTAAGGAGTGGTTCTGGACTTCGCACTCCCACAGAAAGCATCTCTTTGATCAGGACGACTCTCAAAGTCTCTCCTTGATCAGAATGGTTCTTTGTGGAGCCCCATAGTGAACAAAAAGTTTCTACAAGTACTTTGGCCACAGTGGATGCTTTCTGGTCTTTGGTGGGAAAGCTTGGGCATATCTCATGAAATGGTCAGTGACCACCAGCACTTACTGATATTTCTTTGATCTGACTCCAAACTCAGAAAATCAAGACAGACCAGCTCCATGGGTGCACTGGTGATGTTAACAAGGACAGCCCTCTGGGGGAGCAAAGCTCACCTCTATGCTTAGCGACTACAAGCTGAATGTGTTGCTCCATCATTACCCCATCTTAGGCCAATAGAATCTGGATCTCACCAAGTCAAGTGTTCTGTCTGCTACAAGGTACCATGTGGTTGTGCAAGGACCTCAGTACTGAGTCTCGAAGGCAGTGGGCAGCACTAGTTGTTGTTGTCTACTTGTCCCCTTCTGTCTACTGTTTCTCTGTATAACAGTTTATTGATCAAGTTTCAACTTAGGACCTTCTTTGTATAACAGTGCAGTTCTCAAATCAGTGGGGCGTAATTTGGACACATCTTTTCCTGCATGAAGGCTTCTAAAGCTGCTTTGATCATGGGATAGCGGATTGAGCCGCCGAATACTGTCATTGTCCAGCTGAGGCAGTGCACCAATGTCTATTGCAGAAAAGTGGCAATAAGCAACAGGTATGCAATTCTCAGAGGGTCCCAAGCAATCACCATACAGTCACTGCGTCAAGTGGACATTGTTCCTCCCTGTCAAACTTCCGGCAGAGTGCCGAATGTCAGGTTCTTAATCGGACCCAATCATTCTGAGGAACAGGCCTCGGGAAGCATCAACATCTATGTGGTTCAGACCTGCTCGGTATTGAGAAACATAGTCATATGAATATGCAAAACCACTATGGCCAGTGGCATCCAACAGCTGAGGTCTGCACATAGGTCAAAGGATTATTGTCAGTTTTACTAGTATTTTAGCCCCATGCTAGTACTCATGGAATTGGTCAACAATAGCCCACTTCAAAGCTAGGAACTCTAACTTATGTACAGGATAGTTCTTTTAGGATGGGGTCAGGCTTCTACTGCAAGCCACTGGTCTCAGGCCATTCTCGTGCTCTTGGTACAACACAGCCCCAACCCTTGCAAGCTAGCATCAGTGTGCAGGACGTAAGGTTTTCCTTGGATCGGCATAGGCCAGCACTGGAGCATGGGTAGGTTGATATATGATCTCATGAAAAGCAGTCTCACAATCCTAGGAGTCAGCGGGCCCCAAATACTTCACTCGGATGAAAATACACTTTTCAGTCTTGAGGCGCTGACTTTTGGTATTTTTGTGGGTTGGGGATACCCTTGAGTAAGGTTAAGTAAAGGCGGATCACTCTTGAATAGTCCTTGATGAGCGCCGATATACCCACAGAATCCCAGGAATCTTTGCAGTTCTTTTTAGATTTTGGGCTGTGGCCAGGTAGGTCAAGGCCTCAACTTTGCTTGGGTCGGTCTCTATTCCTCTCGGTGGATACTATGTGTCCCACATGCTTTACTGATGTTTGAAAAAATTGACACTTATCAATGGACAGTTTAAGGCCAAAAGTCCTCCAGTCGGTCCAATACCTTAAATAATCTGCTCTCATATTCCTCCAGTGAGCTGCCAAACACAATAACATCATCTAGGTATACCAGGCACTCTAGTAAGTTCATGTCCCCACTGCACGCTCCATCAATCGTTGAAAAGTTAACAGGGGCACCTAAAATCCCGAGGGCATCCTCATGAATTCATAGAAATAGCGGACAGATAAAGGCCATCTTCTCACGGTCCTCTGGGGCCATCGAGGATCTGGTAGTACCCACTGCGGAGATCCAGCACAGAAACCCTTGCTCCCTTTAGGCAGTCAAAGCATCCTGAATACGGGGCATTGTGTACTGATCAGGGATAGTCCGCCGGTTTAAGGTCGTCAATCCACACACATCCTTACTGTTCCTTCTTTCCTCACTACCACAATGAGGGAAACATAAGGAGCTTCTATAGTTCTTGTATTACACCAGCAGCTAACATCTCTTGCAGATGACGTCTCACATCATCTATGTCAGCAGGTGCCAGGCGTGAGACCTCTCACGAAATGGTCTTTACGTCATGCAGCGGATATTGTGCTCAGCTCCTTGCGCATCTACATCCCATTCCTTTAAAGAAAACCCTGCGTCTCTCTGGGCAAGTTTCTCACTGATCCTCACTTTCCATTCAGCTGGCAGCGAAGTCACGAAATCAAACAAGTCAGGCGTTACTCTGTCATTCTTCCTTGAACTCTTGCTGCTGGGTAGACTGCAGTGTCTACACAATGCACATTAGCAGAGATGCAACCTCTGTTTACTCGAATGTCTCTTTCAGACACATTATGAACTTGGACCATTACCCTTCTGGCATAAGCATGGGCTCTAGCGGGCAAAATACTGAAACGACCAGCAGTCCCTCTGGCAATTTCCATCGCTGGTGCATCCAACATTAATATTTTATTCTTAACATCCTTTCTGATACGGACCCTCTCCCTGTAAGGTACACTGGGCATTTGGCGCCAGGATCAGAGACTCAGGATCCTTCTTCCATACAATTCAGACCGGTTCCTCTGGTTCTGTTTTTCAGCATCTCTCTGTGCCTCATAGGCCTTCTTAATTAAACGGAACTCTTAAGCTCTACTAGTCTTTGACCCCTGTTTTCCCTAACACAACTGTGCCAGCCTTCCGAACATATGAGCATTTATTTCCAATCAACAAAGGGACACCATACATACAGTCCAGTGGGGGGACACACTAAGGCTGGGGTCTCTACTTGTTGACCACTCCAGCCCGCGGAGGTGAGGAAAGACAAAAGTCGGATATACCGGAATAGGGTGAGCCTTCTCACTTAACCCCCATGACAGTCCTTCTAATGGTTGTAAGTGCATCTGATAAATGCTTCTGATACCAATCCTGGAACATAATTGTCACTTAGGAGCCACTGTCTAATACAGCTCTTGTAGACACTCCATTCACCTTTACAGTGGTCTCCATGGAGGGACCCACTATTCTGGACAAGTCTGGAGGCGGTAGTGGGGCCTGGGCACTGACCTTGCCACAAAGGGCGTGAATTAGCATTTTGGTGCCCTCACTGGGATCATGTCGTGCACCTCAACCACTGATTTCTTCTCAAGCTCCTCGTAGCCTATAGGCAACTTTGTCAGTGTCTTTTGGGGACTGGCATTTCCCTTTCATGTGCCCATCTTCCCACAA
Organism: Neoceratodus forsteri; assembly: GCA_016271365.2. NCBI lineage: Eukaryota > Metazoa > Chordata > Ceratodontiformes > Ceratodontidae > Neoceratodus > Neoceratodus forsteri. The sequence continues at coordinate 977,036,601 of CM057452.1, read as the reverse complement.
TTATAACAAAACATACTTTCTGAGTTTGAGCTGGCCGAGGCGCCACACACAGGAGCCAGGGGCGGAGGTATTACTAACTGGAAACCTGGGTGCCATCTCTGTCTGCGGCGTGATAAGCATTGGAGACATCTCATCAGTTTCTCACTTCCATGGTCAAGGAATTAGGTTTGGAGCTGTTATCAGCAGGAGATACATGGGTGGTGCCCCCACCCCATAGCAGATCAGGATATAGGTCAGAGGCCCGTGCTTGCAGGCGTGGCCTTCATTAAAGGACTGTTTTTGAATTCCCGGATCTCTCTCAACAGTTACGTCATTGTGGCATATCTTTCCTTGTCAGAGCACTCATTGACTGTCAGCTCTGCCCTGAACTTCACTTGATGGGTCACCCTCAGTCACCTGGAAGTAACCACAGCTGTTGGTGCAGAGTACCTCCCGGTCGCCCTTTCTCAACTCTCAATTTCTCTCATTAACTCATCATGGGAGGTGGGATTCCAGTCGATTTGCCAGGCGTAACTGAAGCAACAGCAGTTCTGAGAGGGGCAGACTTAGAGATTCTGTCAGTCTAGTTCGGTCCAGTTCAATCGCTGGCAAACTACCCTTTCTGAGGCATTCTTGCAACAATTTTTCCAGCCGAGACATACACAGACAACAACTCCCTTGGTACTGTTGTGCATTTCTTACTCTCCACCATAGGTCCTCATCAGAATCTGGGCCACACACATTCTCCAAGGCCTCAAGATAGGCCTGTGCAGTCGCTTCAGGGTTACAGGCCCGTTCTGCGGATGGTAGCCAGGGCAGGACCTCGGGCTCTCACTAACCCTCTTTCGCTTTTAGCCTTCCGAGCATTGCCATTCTAGCACTTGGGGGCAACATAGTCTATCAGGTCTCCCAGTCATCCTCCCCTTGGGGGTGGGAGGTGCCAGAAGATACTTCAACCTTAGGTAGAGTCGTGACTAATGGCAGGTGCAGAAATGAGGTCTGCATTGGTTCAGCCACCATTACGGGCACTGGGCAGGAGAGGGTGTTGGGGAGAACACCCCAGGTGGCAAGAATAGTTTCTTCAAGTCCTCCACAGTTTCCCCTCTCCAGCAGCCATTCAGCAAATTTCTCCTCAAAGGTTTCAGATAGTGGTGGAGGCTGATTCCCCGGTCTTCTGTCCTTGGTTATCACTCTCCAAGCAGTGAGGGCTCCTCTGGGGTAATGGTCTGTGGCACTTTGGAGCTATCATGGGATCCTTAAACTCTACTAGGGGCCAGGAAAGTGTGGGTGAGCAGATTAGCATGCCGACCCACCACCACAGGGTTTTGTAAACCTTCCACCTTGGAAAGTACTCCCTGCACAGTGTCCGTGTGCATACCCAGGGGATGTCCAGGATAAGCATAGCATTTGCGAGTTCGATCTCACTCCCCAGTACACCACTCCACCAGCCGGTGCCAGCCACTTCTGTTGGGGTGCCCATTTTTTCTTAACAGTGGTTTGTAAATATGGCCACTAGGGACACACAATCCCAGCGGTGAGCCTCAAGATGTAACCCCTAGATGGGCGCTATCCCGGAGACTACTACCCTGCCTGATTTGCCACTAACTGGTTGAGGGCCTGGATCAATGGCGGTGCCTCCACCCAGAGGTCAGGGTTGCAATAGTTAAACTAACTTGGTCACAGCCCTCTGGGACACTGCAACCCCCTTTCTTCCCATAGTGGCCCACACATATATCAAATTACCTTCACAGTATACACTTACCCCCAGGTCTGGTTCCGGCACTGGGACCTCCTGTGAAAATGAGATACAGTGCAACAATCACAGTACAGTACTTTAACATAGACCAAATACCTCAGGCAGTATAACTTTGCTGAAACAAGCAGCTCTGATTTATTTGGGGGATATAACAAGGACAGGAAATCAGGTTAATTAAGCTTATCACTCTAATAATCTACCTATGGCTCTGTGCAGCCTATCTATCAGTTACTGTCCCTAGGTACCCAAGCCTAGTGGCTAGTCAAACCGTGGCAGCTGGTAGGGCCCTTTCACACTGAGAAAGGAGAATTAAACAGTCAGCAGTACAGTAATTCCATTTGGATTTAATGTGGCAATTCAACAGAGGCGACCACAATTAGTACTCACGACCTCCAAATAAAATAGGGTCCTTCAATGTCAGCAGGCTCACTTGAGTGCACAAACCTCTTCACACATTTATAAAAGAAAGACACACTATACCAGGCAGGCTGCATCTGTATCGATCGCAATTACTGCACAATACCGGGAGAACACACAGCAGATTCAGTTCTGACAGACAGAGTGCAATTTTCAACAATTCACTCCAGTCTTCTACGGGGTGAGCCTGGTTTCTCTTCAGATATCCTTTGATTCTCTTCACAGGGACAGTTCAGTCTAACAAGCTGTTACACAAGCTGCAGACGGAACTCTGGGCCTTACACACGTTTTAACTAAAACTACACTGAAAAAGCACAGGGCTCCTTCCTTCTTCACTACCAAAACTCAACTGAAACTCCAACCGACAAAACCGGGCACTTCCTTTGAGTTCCTCCCAGTTCTTGACTGGATTGGCTATCACTCACAATAGACTACTGCTGTTGGTCCAAAGGTGCTGAAGTCTATTCACATCCCAAGTCACTGCTCATACAATCCTCTTGTGGCTGGCTCAGATTGAGTCCAAGTTCTGATTAGTCAAAGGCACCATTTAAAGCTAGCTTACCCACACTGAATTGGTCCAGTTCAGCAGTTCAAAACTAGAATGGGAACTAGCAGACACAGTTCTGACTGCAAAAGCAGGTTAGACAAACTGTAATTTCATATACTCTAAATAATTTCTGACAAACAGTTACATCTTTCAGATAGGTTCCTTTGCACTCTAGTGATTGCAAAAATGAAGTAAATTGGCAGCAGCTCTGAGTGGTACTCAGAAGCACACAGTCCCCCATACAAACTAATTATGTCTGCAAGCAGACAGCTCTTAAAGAACAGTACCAGAGGCTCTAAAACACTCACTGATAAATGGCTTAAATGCCAACACCATTCAGGCTTGGAGCATTCAAAGCAAGCTCTGGAAGTCTTTTGGGAACCCCATTTTGCAGTGGGTTACACCCTTCCTGGCCTGGGAAAGCTTGGCGTCCCGTCAAGCAAGTACCCATAAGTTTCAACTGCAACCATATACATTTGCATTAGGCTCGCACATGTAATCATCAGTCAATATATCATTTACCAAGAACACATTTCTGAAACATTGCAGTCGTCCTCTTTACAGTATTACATACATTGTACCATAACTCAAGTTATTACCTCTTGTACATGAAACCTGAAGAGGGCCCTTCCTATCACAGTTACCTTGGGGCTGGACGGGGCAAGGGCACCATGCTAGAAGAAACACAAGTAACTTGAGTTAGCACTGGCTCAGTTTGGGCAATGAGCTGAGGACACATACACTCCTTTATGGACAACATTGAGAGGCAAATCACAGAGCCTCCCAAGGGAATCATAACTGAGGTGCACCACAGGCTTTACAGCTCGACTAGTCTTTCTAGGGGAACTGTTATAGTCTCTGCACTCTGAGCCTCATTTCAGCATTGTCCTCACTTGTCAGGGGAGTCTCACATGGGGTAGAGGCTAGAACTTGGGAGCACAGCTCCAGGAGTTACAGTTTCTGAGTCCACAACATTTGGTCCATGAGGAGGCTTTGGGACACTGGCAGTGGACTGTCAGGGCACTCAAAATACTCTTCTTGTTCTGGTGTATCACCAGTCTGACCCAATCCATCATTTTCCTCCCTAAGCTCAAACAGTTCAACCGCACAATGATTCCATTTTCATCTGATCTGATGCTGCACTTCACTTTCTGGGAGCATTGGCTCCAGGGATGAAGCTGGGGGCTTAGACAGTCCAAGAGGCCTTCATCTCCAGTATTGACTAGGGATTGCCCGAAACAAATTGACTCAGTTAAGTGAAGGATAGTATTCAAAGTCTCTCACTTTCTTCGATATGGACTGACAGTCATGCTCAACTGGGACTTGTGGAGAGACACTTTAACTTTGCTTCTGTAGGTGCAGACTTTCTTGATCTTTTCTTAGCAGCAGCTCTAGTCACTGGTCCAGAGGGGCATCTTCTAGGGGCTCAGACTCAGATCAAAGATTTGTCCAATGGGCAGTAAATGATTTCTATGCATTGTTTTACATCTTTGAATTATTCTCAGGCCTTACTTTGTACACTGGCAGATCATCTAGTTTGCCCACTACAATGTGAGGAGATGGTGCCATCTGTCAACAATCTTGTGCTTGACCATGCAGTCCCAGATTTCTTAGCAATACCCGATCTCCCTCCTGGAGTTCACCACTTTCACCTTTTTATCATACCTTTCTTTGTTGGCCAGATTTCTTTTAGCAGCCATGGTTTGAGCCAGTTAGTGCATGAGTTAGCTGGGCCTTTAACTTTGCACATACTGTAAATAGTTGTCAGCTTGAACCCATCAGGAGAGACCAAAACACATCTACTGGTAGTCGAGCTTCTCTTCCAAACATCAGGCGGTAGGGGAGAATCCAGTGGCATCACTTTTGGTGCAGTTATAAGCATGTACCAGGGTGCTAATTTGTTGGCTCCATCTAGGCTTGTCCTTTGGGTGCAGGGTGCCTAGCATATCTAGCAAAGTGCGGTTGAAACGTTCAGGCTGTGGGTCCCCCTGGGGGTGGTAGGAGTGGTTCTGGACTTTCGCCTCCCCACAGAAAAGCATCTCTTTGATCAGGCGACTCTCAAAGTCTCTCCCTTGATCAGAATGGATTCTTTGTGGAGCCCCATAGTGAACAAAAGTTTTCTACAAGTACTTTGGCCACAGTGGATGCGTTCTGGTCTTTGGTGGGAAAGCTTGGGCATATCTCATGAAATGGTCAGTGACCACCAGCACATTACTGATATTTCTTGATCTGACTCCAAACTCAGAAAATCAATACAGACCAGCTCCATGGGTGCACTGGTGGTGATGTTAACAAGGGCAGCCCTCTGAGAAAAAGCTTTCCTCTGTAAGCAGCGACTACAAGCTCGAATGTGTTGCTCCCATCAGCCCCATCTTAGGCCAATAGAATCTGGATCTCACCAAGTCAAGTGTTCTGTCTATACCAAGGTGCCCCATGTGGTTGTGCAAGGACCTCAGTACTGAGTCTCAGAAGGCAGTGGGCAGCACTAGTTGTTGTTGTCTACTTGTCCCCTTCTGTCTACTGTTTCTCTGTATAACAGTTTATTGATCAGTTTCAACTTAGGACCTTCTTTGTATAACAATTGCAGTTCTCAAATCAGTGGGCGTAATTTGGACACATCTTTTCCTGCATAGAGGGCTTCTAAAGCTGCTTTGATCATGGGATTCATGAGTTGAGCCGCTTGAATACTGTCATTGTCCAGCTGAGGCAGTGCACCAATGTCTATTGCAGAAAGTGGCAATAAGCAGCAGGTATGCAATTCTCAGAGGTCCCAAGCAATCCACCATGCAGTCCACTTCGTCCGTGGACATTGTTCCTCCTAATCAAACTTCCGGCAGAGTGCCGAATGTCAGGTTCACCAATCGGACCCAATCATTCTGGGAACAGGCCTCGGGAGAGAGCATCAAGCATCTATGTGGTCAGACCTGCCGGTATTCGAAGCATAGTCATATGTAGATAATGCGAAAGCCACCTATGGCCAGTGGCATCCAACAGCGGAGGTCTGCACATAGGTCAAAGATTATTGTCAGTTTTACTAGTATTTTGCTCATACAAGTACTCATGGAATTGGTCAGCAATAGCCCACTTCAAAGCTAGAACTCTAACTTATGTACGGATAGTTCTTTTCGGATGGGGTCAGGCTTCTACTGGCAAGGCCACTGGTCTCAGGCCATTCTCGTGCTCTTGGTACAACACAGCCCCAACCCTTGCAAGCTAGCATCAGTGTGCAGGACGTAAGGTTTTCTTGGATCGGCATAGGCCAGCACTGGAGCATGGGTAAGTTGATATATGATCATGAAAACAGTCTCACAATCAGGGTCAAGCGGGCCCCAAATACTTCACTTTCGGATGAAAATACACTCTTTCAGTCTTGAGGGCTGACTTTGGTATTTTTTTGTGGGTTGGGGATACCCTTGGTGGAAGGTTAAGTAAAGGCGGATCACTCTTGAATAGTCCTTGATGAGCGCCGATAATAACCACAGAATCCAGGAATCTTTGCAGTTCTTTTAGATTTTTGGGCTGTGGCCAGGTGGTCAAGGCCTCAACTTTACTAGGTCGGTCTCTATTCCCTAGGTGGATACTATGTGTCCCACTACTTTACTGATGTTTGAAAAATTGACACTTATCAATGGACAGTTTAAGGCCAAAAGTCCTCCAGTCGGTCCAATACCTTAAATAATCTGCTCTCATGTTCCTCAGTGAGCTGCCAAACACAATAACATCATCTAGGTATACCAGGCACTCTAGTAAGTTCATGTCCCCACTGCCGCTCCATCAATCGTTGAAAAGTGGCTGGGGCACCTGAAATCCTGAGGCATCCTCATGAATTCATAAAGCCAAGCTGACAGATAAAGCCGTCTTCTCACCCGGTCCTCTGGGGAACCATCGGGATCTGGTAGTACCCACTGCGGAGATCCACTGAAGAACCACTTGCTCCCGTTTAGGCAGTCCAAAGCATCCTGAATGCGGGGCATTGTGTACTGATCAGGGATAGTCCGCGGTTTAGAGTCGATAATCCACACATCCTTACTGTTCATTCTTTTCCTCACTACCACAATGGGGGAAGCATAAGGGCTTCTGGATTCTTGTATTACACCAGCTAACATCTCTTGCAGATGCCGTCTCACATCATCTATGTCAGCAGGTGCCAGGCGTCGAGACCTCTCACGAAATGGTCTTTCGTCATGCAGCCGGATATTGTGCTCAGCTCCTTGCACGCATCCTACATCCCATTCCTTTAAAGAAAACACCTGGTCTCTCTGGGCAAGCTTCTCACTGATCCTCACTTTCCATTCAGCTGGCAGCGGGGAGTCGCTGAAATCAAACAAGTCAGGCATTACTCTGTCATTCTTCCTTGAACTCTTGCTGCTGGGTAGCACTGCAGTGTCTACAATGCACATTAGCCAGGATGCAATCTCTGTTTACTTGAATGTCTCTTTCAGACACATTATGAACTTGGACCATTACCCTTCTGGCATAAGCATGGGCTCTAGCGGGCAAAATACTGAGGCTTGACCAGCAGTCCCTCGGCAATTTTCCATCGCCTGGTGCATCCAACATTAATATTTTATTCTTAACATCCTTTCTGATCACGGACCTCTCCCTTGAGTACACTGGGCATTTGGCGCCAGGATCAGAGACTCAGGATCCTTCTTCCTTTCCAATTCAGACGCGGTTCCTCTGGTTCTGTTTTTCAGCATCTCTGTGCCTCATAGGCCTTCTTAATTAAAGCCAGAACTCATAAGCTCTACTAGTCTTTGACCCTGTTTTTCATAACACAACTGTGCCAGCCTTCCGAACATATGAGCATTTGTTCCAATCAACAAAGGACACCATCATACAGTCCAGTGGGGAGACACACTAAGGCTAGGGTCTCTACTTGTTCGGCCACTCCAGCCACGGAGGTGGGGAGGCACCAAGTCGGATATACCGGAATAGGGTAGGCCTTCTCACTTAACCCCATACATGCAGTCCTTCTAATGGTTGTAAGAGTCGTCTGACAAATGCTTCTGATACCAATCCTGGAACATAATTGTCACTTGGGAGCCACTTCTAATACAGCTCTTGTAGACACTCCATTCACCTTTACAGTGGTCTCCATGGAGGACCCACTATTCTGAACCAGTCTGGAGAGGCAGTAGTGGGGGCCTGGGCAGCTGACCTTGCCACAAGGGCGTGAATTAGCATTTTTGGTGCCCTCACTGGGATCATGTCGTGCACCTCTTAACCACTGATTTCTTCTCCAGGCTCTCCTTGTAGCCTATATGCAACTTTGTCAGTGTCTTTTGGGGACTGGCATTCCCTTTTCATGTGCCCATCTTTCCCCAGTGCTGTAAAACATACTTTCTGGAGTTTGAGCTGGCGGCGCCACACTGGGAGCCAGAGGCGGAGGTATACTAACTGGAAACCTGGGTGCCATCTCTGTCTGCTGGTGTGATAAGCATTTGGAGACATCTCGTCAGTTCTCCACTTCCATGGTCAAGGAATTGAGTTTGGGCTGTTATCAGCAGGAGATACATGGGTGGTACCCCCACCCCATAGCAGATACCCAGTCGGATATAGGTCAGGGCCGTACTTGCAGGCGTGGCCTTCATAAAGGACTGTTTTTGAATTCCCGGATCTCTCTCAACAGTTAGCCCCATTGTGGCATATCTTTTCCTTGTCAGAGCACTCATTGACTGTCAACCTCTGCCCTGAGACTTCACTTGATGGGTCACCCTCAGTCACTTCGAGTCGTAGCCACAGCTGTTGGTGCAGGTACCTCCGAGGTCGCCTTTCTCCAACTCCTCGAATTTCTCTCATTAACTCATCATGGGAGGGTGGGGATTCCAGTCGAGTTGCCAGGCGTAACTGAAGCAACGGCAGTTCTGAGAGGGGCAGACTTAAGGATTCTGTCAGTCTGGATTCGAGTTCCGTTCAATCGCTGGCAACTACCCTTTCTGAGGGCATTCTTGCAACAATTTTTCCAGACGAGACATACAGACAACAACTCCCCTTGGTACTGTTGTGCATTTCTTACTCTCCACCATAGGTCCTCATCAGAATCTGGGCTCCCATACACATTCTCCAAGGCCTCAAGATAGGCCTGTGCAGTCGCTTCAGGGTTACTGGCCCGTTTGCACGGATGGTAGCCAGGGCAGGACCTCGGAGCTCTCACTAACCCTCTTCGCTTTTCGCCTTCCGAGGCATTGCCATTCTAGCACTTGGGGCAACACAGCTATCCAGGTCTCCCAGTCATCACTCCCCTTGGGGGTGGGGAGGGTGCCAGAAGATACTCAACCTTCGGTGGAGTGGTGACTAATGGCAGGTGCAGAAATAGGAGTCTGCATTGGTTCCAGCCACCATTACGGGCACTGGAGCAGGAGAGGTGTTGGGGAGAACACCCCCAGGTGGCAAGAATAGTTTCTTCAAGTCCTCCACAGTTTCCCTCTCCAGCAACCATTCAACAAATTTCTCCTCAAAGTTTCAGATAGTGGTGGGGCTGATTCCCCCAGGTCTTTACTGCCTTAGTTATCACTCTCCAAGCAGTGAGGGCTCCTCTGGGGTAATGGTCTGTGGCACTTTGGAGCTATCTATGGGATCCTTAAACTCTACTAGGGCCAGGAAAGTGTGGGTGAGCAGATTAACATGCCGACCCACCACCACAGGGTTTTGTAAACCTTCCACCTTGGAAAGTACTCCCTGCACAGTGTCCGTATTGATACCCAGGGGATGTCAGGATAAGCATAGCATTTTGGGGTCGATCTCCTCCCCAGTACACCCTCCACCAGCGGTGCACAGCCACTTCTGTTGGGGTACCCATTTTTCTTAACAGTGGTTTGTAAATATGGCCACTAGAGGACACACAATCAGCGGTGAGCCTCAAGATGTAACCCCTAGATGGGCGCTATCCCAGGGGCTACTACCCTGCCTGATTTGCCACTAACAGGTTGAGGGGCCTGGATCCAATGGCGGGTGCCTCCACCCAGAGGTCAGGGTTTGCAATAGTTAAACTAACTTGGTCACAGCCCTCTGGGACACTGCAACCCCTTTCTTCCCACTAGTGGCCCACACAATATATCAGAATTACCTTCACAGTATACACTTACCCCCAGGTCTGGTTCCGGCACTGGGACCTCCTGTGAAATGAGATACAGTGCAACAATCACAGTACAGTACTTTAACATAGACAAATACCTCAGGCAGTATAACTTTGCTGAAACAAGCAGCTCTGATTTATTTAGGGGATATAACAAGGACAGGGAAATCAGGTTAATTAGCTTATCACTCTAATAATCTACCTATGGCTCTGTGCACAGGCCTATCCCTATCAGTTACTGTCCCTGGTACCCAAGCCCTAGTGGCTAGTCAAACCGTGGCAGCTGGTAGGGCCCTTTCACACAGAGAAAGGAGAATTAAACAGTCAGCAGTACAGTAATTCCATTTGGATTTAATGTGGCAATTCAACAGGGAAGCGACCCTGAATTAGTACTCACGACCTCCAAATAAGATAGGGTCCTTCAATGTCAGCAGGGCTCACTTGAGGTACACAAACCTCTTCACACATTTATATAAAAGAAAGCACTATACCAGGCAGGCTGCATCTGTATCCCGATCGCAATTACTGCACAATACCGGGAGAACACACAGCAGATTCAGTTCCTGACAGACAAGTGCAATTTTCAGCAATTCCTCCAGTCTTCTACAGGGTGAGCCTGGTTTCTACTCTTCAGATATCCTTTGATTCTCTTCACAGGATGGATTCAGTCCTAACAAGCTGTTACACAAGCTGCAGACCGGAACTCTGGGCCTTACACGTTTTTGACTAAAACTGCACACTGAAAAAGCACAGGGCTCCTTCCTTCTTCACTGCAAAGCTCAACTGAAACTCCAACCGACAAAACCGGGCACTTCCTTTGAGTTCCTCCCAGTTCTTGACTGGATTGGCTGTCACTCACAATAGACTGCTGCTGTTGGTCCAAAAGGTGCTGAAGTCTAAACTACATCTCCCAGAGTCACTGCTCATACAATCCTCTTGTGGCTGGCTCAGATTATGAGTCCAAGTTCTGATTCGTCCAAGGCACCATTTTAGAGCTAGCTTACCCCACACTGATTGGTCCAGTTCAGCAGTTCAAAACTAGAATGGGGAACTAGCAGACACAGTTCTGACTGCAAAGAAAGCAGGTTAGACAAACTGTAATTTCATTATTACTCTAAATCAACAGTTCTCAAACTTTGTCATAGTAAGCCTCCCCTAAGCCATGGGAAAGATCTTGAGCCTCCCCCAAAATACTGAAATATTTTTGGGCCTCCCCATAAAAAAATAGCCTACTTTTCACAGTACACCAGGAATAAATTTAAACCTCTTTGCATAGCTGGCTCTCATGTTATTAAGCTTATGGTAACCCCCCACAGGACAACCTACTTGCTCCAATATTTTGACTCTCGAACCATTGTTTCCCCTTACTGCCATACCTTCATGGGTCAGACTGCTTTTTCTGTTTCCCCTCTAACTGGAATAACCTTCCTGCTGACCTCTACCTCTCTCCCCCCACCCTGCTCTTAAGCAACTTCTCAGGGATCATTTTGCTCCCTCCTGCTCTTATTCCTAGTACCTGTATGGTTAACTCTTGTATTCAGACAGTTCTGCTGCCAGTCTAATTGATCAATTGTTCCTCGCATTGTTAGTTTATTGTTCCGAATTTTTTTGTACTTTTATTCATTTTGTATTTTCTTGAGTGTTTTGCAGTTACATTTTGAATTGTATTCTCTCACTACCCTTCCATGGGTACACCTGAAATAAGGCATTGCTCAGTGTACAGTACCTTCCCTGGTCACAGACTTGTGACTAAATACATAACTTCACCTACTATTATCCTCTTTCAGTTTGCCTTATCCCTTCACAAAATCTATACAGTTCAAAATTGAAATATAATACTTTTCAAGACTTCTTGAGCCTCCCTGGAACAGGTTGGGGCCTCCCAGGAGGCTGGCCTCCTGTTGAGAACCCTGCTCTAAATAATTTCTGGCAAACAGTTACATCTTTCAGATAGGTTCCTTTGCACTCCTAGTGACTGCAAAATGAAGTGAATTGGCAGCAGCTCAGTGGTACTCAGAAAGCACACAGTCCCCATACAAACTAATTATGTCTGCAAGCAGACAGCTCTTAAAGAGACAGTACCAGAGGCTCTAAAAACACTCACTGATAAATGGCTTAAATGCCAAACACCATTCAGGCTTGGAGCATTCAAGCAAGCTCCTGGAAGTCTTTTGGGAACCCCCATTTGCAGGGGGGTTACAAGGGGTTCAAAGTATACTGACTTGAGAAAAAGAAACTCTAGGCAAACCTGGTTGCTCTATGAGTCAGGTCAGGAAACAGCATCTTCTTCACCATCCAAGTCTGACTGGGATGGGTCCTCTCTCCGGTGATAAGTTTGTGCATGGCATTGTGGGCCCATTTCAGGGCTTCATTAGGGTCACAGATCAGGAAAACCCATCCCTGATGAACAATTCTTAGTCTGGCAGGAAACACCATTCCATTAGAAATTGATGCTTCCCTCAAGATCACCCGTACTATATCAAACTTTTTCCTTTTCTGGTGAGTTGCGTAGCTTAAATCTGGATATAAGCAAACCTGGTGACCATCTTGTAAAAGTGTCCGATTCTGTCTAGCCAGTACCAAAATAAAGTCCCTGGTCCTCACACCATCAAGGAGCATGAAAATCACCATAGGAACTTCAAGGTTATCTTGTCGTCACCTGTAAGCCACCCTGTATGCTTTTTGAATAATGATGTCGCAATCTTGTAGGGGCTGACCAAACTGCTGTTCAAGCCAATCTTTAATAAAAAGCACTAGATGGTCCCCATTGCTCCTCTTTGGCATTCTCACCAGCCACAGTTTTGCCACTCTAGCCCGATTTTCCAAGGTCTCAAGTCTGGATCACTCAATCAATCAATCAAAATTTATTTTTAAAAGCACCTTTCTAAATCCAAGGTGCCTGTACATAGTATAAAAATAATAAAACACATTTAAAACGTTAACAAATAAAATACAGCAATAAATTACCATTCAATAATGGCTTAAAAACCAGGGTAGGCTAAGCTAAATAAATGTGCCTTAAGTGCATTTTTAAAACTCTGGACTGTCAGGCAGTCTCGCACCCAATGAGATAGAGAATTCCACAGGGTCGGAGCTGCAAAACTAAAAGACCAGGCCCCTGATAGCTTTAAATGGACCCTGGGAATCTCTAGCAATCCTTTGTTGGTGGATTGGAGAGGGCAGACAGGATAGTAAGGGCAATGGAGATCTTACAAGTAACTCTGTCCCTGATTGTGTAGGGCTTTATAGGTCAGCAAACTGACCTTGAAGGTTATCCACCACTAAACTGGCAGCCAGTGCAATCCATGGAGCACAGGTGTTATGTGACTGGTCCTACAACTACCAGTTAACAGCCTGGCTACCATGTTTTGCACTAGCTACAAGTGGCGGATATCAACCTCTGGTAGCCCTAGGTAAAGGGTGTTGCAGTAGTCAAGGCAGGAGGTAAAGAAGGCATGGACCAAAGTTGGAAGATTGTCAGGAGGGAACCAGATGCTTTACCTGGATGATATTCCTCAGATGGTAAAAAGAGGTTTTGACTACTGCCGTCACTTGAGATTTCAGGGTTAGGCTTTCATCAAAAATAATGCTTAGGTTCCGTACCTGGTCTGAGGTAGTCAGCTGAACACCCCCAAGCCACAGCCCAGAGGGTAGTCCAGCCGACCAACCCACCTCCCGATGATTTGGGTCCATGACCAGTACCTCGGTTTTAGCTCGGTTCAACCTCAGCCAGCTTGCACTCATCCAGTCCTGGATCTCAGCCAGACAGTTTTTAAACACTGAGAAAAATTCATCTTGACCAGGTACAAAGGACATGTACAGCTGAGTATCATCTTCATAGCAGTGAAAACTCAAGCTGTACTGCCTAATAATATCTCCCAATGGCATCATATACACTGCAAACAACATGGGGGATAAGATGGAACCCTGTGGCACCCCACAGGATAGGGAGAGAGGGTCCAAGGAAAAAATCCCAGACACCACTCTTTGAGTCCTACCCTGGAGAAAAGATCGAAACCATCTGAGGACCATCCCGGACAGGCCACTGATGAGCCACGGGTGATCCAACAATACATTATGGTCTACAGTGTCAAATGCTGCAGAGAGATCAAGCAAGACCAAGACAGAACGGGTCTTACGATCTCTCGCTATCAGGAGGTCATTTAGTACTCAAACAAGAGCCATCTCAGTGCTAAGTCTCTTCCTAAATTCTGACTGGAGAGAATCATAGACATTGTGGCTGGTCAAATGATCATCCAATTGTGATGCAACCACCTTCTCAATAACCTTACCCACAAACAGCAGGTTAGAGACCGGTCTGTAGTTCACCAGACAGCCTGGGTCCAAGGAGAGTTTTTTAAGGAGGGGCCCAACAACCGCCTCCTTCGGGGATCTTAAATGTGTATTCTCTTCACCAGATTACTTGTGGTTCCCATGGCTGCTGCTGCTTGTTTCTGGGTCTCCGTAGACTCTGATTTAAGAAAAGTTACATCTGACTCCAGGTTTGTAACTCAATTAGTTAAGGTGTCAACCTTTTCTGCAAGGCCAGCCACCATAGAAATGAGTTTGTTAATCTTAGCTCCAATGCTTTCCAGAGTTTCAACCCCTGCTTCTTCAACCGTCATTTCCATACGGCCCAGCATGGACCTCATGGCTGGGGGACCAGGAGTTTTCTTACTTTTTACTCCATCTTGTTGTGTTTCACCTTTCTTTGGATTCCCCATATTGATAGTACAAGCTTTCCAACGTCCAGTAAATGCCTTTGTTCTGCTCAAAATGCCCAAATAACCAGCTTTGTTAAATGTATTTATGATCCTTAATGCAGTGCCGCAGTCCTAAGTCACCATCTTGCTCGGTCTCTACAGAGCCCCCTAGTATCTTGTTTTAATATCTACTGTAGAACAACTACTCTGTCACAAGATGAGGGGTCCGATGGAGAAATTGGTTTGTCATCTGGACTGAATACTTAGGAGAACTTATCATTTAGTATTTCGCCCATTTTGTATTGTCATTTATTAGAGTTCTGTTATGCCTTCTTCTGCCTTAATCCTGAGTTTAAACCTGAGATTAGTTATAGGCACCCTCCACTGTTATGTTTTCAGTTTTAGACTCTTTAGAGGGGTTACATATATTTTATTATGTTTTTCCTCTTTTTTAATACCCTTATGCTGCCTTTTACAATATTTATTTTTTTCCAGATAGAAACATAGAAGATACTGGCAGATAAAGACCTCATGGCTCATCCAGTCTGCCCTATTTTTCCCTACCTACAGCTACACCACAGACCCTACACAGTCTTCGGACTGCCCCCCACCTTACTTTCAGATCCCCTTGTACCTATCCCATGCATTCTTGAATCCTGTAACCATTTTGGCCTCCACCACCTACACTGGGAGGCTGTTCCATGCTTCCACCATGTGAAGAAGTACTTTCTTACATTACCTCTGAGCCTCGCCCTTCCAGCTTCATATTGTGACCCCCTGTCCTTGACCATCTTTTTCTTTGAAAATACTGCCTTCCTGTACCCTGTTTTTGCCTGTAAGGTATTTGTATGTTTCTATCATATCCTTCCTTTTCCTCCTTTCCTCTACGGAGTACAAATTCAGCTCTTTAAGCCTTTCTTTGTAGGACCTTTGATGCAGGCCCTACACCAGTTTGGGTGCTCTCTTTTGTACTGTCTTTACCCTATCTGTGTCCTTTTGGAGATGAAGCCTCCAGAGCTGGACACAGTATTCAAGGTTTGGTCTTACCAGAAACTTATACAGAGGCATCACTGCATCCCTTCTTCTGCTGGTGATTCCCCTGCCTATGCAGCCCAACATCCTATTAGCCTTCCTCACTGCCTTGTCACACTGTTTAGCTACCTTCAGGTCATCCAAAATGATTACTCCTCCAGGTCCCTTTCCTGCTTTGTGACTGCTAATCCCAGTCCTCCCAGTTGATATGTTGCCCCCGGGTTTCTGTGCCCCAAGTGCATTATTTTGCACTTTTTTGCATTGAAATCCAGCTGCCAGACCCATGACCATTCTTCCATCTTATGTAAATTACTCCTCATTCTTCCTACCCCCCCAGGTGTGTCTACTATGCTGCAGAGCTTTGTGTCATCTGTGAATAGGCATACTTTCTCTTCCAGTTTCTCTGTGATGTCGCTAATAAATATATTAAGGAGGACTGGGCCTAGTACTGACCCCTGCGGCACCCCACTGGCCACCCTGCCCACTCCAGAGTGGATGTCGTTCATTGCCACCCCCTGACTCCTGTTTCCCAGCCAATTCACTTATAGTTTAACTTGTTTAGTCCCTACTCCCTGACTCTCCAGTTTATCAGTCTTCTGTGTGGAACAGTGTCAAAGGCCTTGCTGAAATCCAGGTAGGTCACTTTGACAGCTTCCCCCAATCCTCTTCCCTAATTACCCAGTAAAAGAACTCGATCAGGTTAGTCTGGCATGATCTCCCCCCTGTGCTGCCTAGGGTTCTGTAGACCACTGGCAACAAGGTATTACCCAATCCTTTCCTTCACTAGTGATTCCATTACCTTACCCACCACTGACGTCAGGCTGACAAGCTTGTAATTTCCTGCCTCCTCTCTATTTCCACTCTTGTGAACTAGGACCACATCTACCCTCCTCCAGTCCACCGGCATCTCCCCTTTTTTTAATGACAGGTTGAGCTGGGCTGCCAGAGGTGCAGCCAGCTCCTTCCTGAGTTCCCCCAATATCCTGTGGAGTATTCTTTCAGGTCCCATTGCCTTGTCTACTTGTAATTGCGTTAGTTTCCTAAGGACCCTGTCATCTGTAAAGGGACTAATATCCACCTCCTATCCCTTAATGCCCCTGCTCTTTACCAGTGGACCATTTACTACTCCCTCTTCTGTAAATACTGAACAGAAGTATTTGTTCAGTATGCCTGCTTTTTGGTGGTCCTCTGTCATGCACATCTCTCCCTCTCCTTTCAACTTTACTATCCCTCCCTTGGTCTTTCTCTTTTTGCTTATGTATCTAACAGATGTTTTATCCCCCTTTTTTACTGCTTTTGCAATATTTTCCTGTTTGAACTTTTGCCACCCTAGTCTCCTTTGTGCCTCTCTTTGTTTATCCTGATAATTCTCACTGTCCTTCTTCCTTTATGTACTTTTGTACCATCTAAATGCCATTTTTTTTCTTGGACTGCTTCCGCTACTTCCTTTGAGAACCATGATGGTCTCTTTTTCCTCTTGCTAACCCACTTGACCCACGTATTTGTAGCCTTTTCAATGTCCACTTTAATTTTTGGCCACTGTTCCTTGAGTCCCTGCAGTTTCTCCTTTCCCTGCCAGGTCATTCCTCGGGCATTCCCACATTTTCTTAAAATCAGCCCTCCTGAAGTCCAGGACCCTTGTCTTTGTGTGGTTTGATTCCAGCCCTGTTTTATATCAAACCACACTGTGCAGGGATCCCTGGCCCCCAGGTGGTCACCCAGTGTGATGTTAGCAACCCTGTCCCTGTTTGCCAATACCAGGTCCAGTAATGCCCCCTCATGAGTGGGTTCCATAACTAGTTGACTGAGCTCCTTGGAGGGAGTCTATGATATCCCTACTCCTGGCTGTTGCCGCAGTGGTGAGTCTCTAATCTATGTCTGGTAGATTAAAGTCTTCTACTATCAATACTTCTCCCTTGCCGCTGGCCCGGTGGCACTGAGGGTTGAGGCACTGGATGCCACACCTTGCAACATGCTGGCAACCAGAGTTCAGGAGTGAGCTCAGGAGCTGGGGTCAGCAGGGGCAGGTCAGGGTTGAGAGGCCGTCAGGCAGCTCTCCTCCCCGGGGGAGAGGGGGAGGGGTAGCCTGGTGCACGAGCGGCTCCAGATAGAGATTGGGAGCACTGCAGTGTATTGGGCTACACATAGTCTGCGTGGCTGAGGCAGGCAGGGTTGCTGTGAGCCATCATGTCAGGGGTGTCCACGCAAGGGGGGAGCATATAGAAGAAGGAAAAAAACAGCGCCGTGGATCAGTTGATGGCACCTGTCCTCCATGACCTATGCTGGGTTCCCTCGACTGGAGTTTCAGTTCTCCCATGGCCCCTCATCCGCAACTGGAGACTGCCTTACTAAGAGTGCCCAAAGAGGAGGGGCGACCCACCCCGGATGGGTTAAACTGGTGGTGCTGGCTGCTGAGAGGGGGGAGAGAGAAGGCACAGTTTGAGGATCCTCAGGTGGGCAGGACAAGGACAGGATGCCTGAGAGAGGACCACAGGACCATGATGGGAGTGAAATGAAGTAAAAAAAAAAAAAAATACTTCTGCCTTGCTAGACATCCTTTGGATTGTTTCCATAAATTTTTTATCTACCACGTCTCCCTGCACTGGAGGTCTGTAGATCATTTATTAGAATTTTGTTGTCTGTACATATTTACAGCAATCCCAGGCTGATTTAAGACAAAGTCTCCAAGTACTATAGTCCACCAGGTGAGATTCCGATAACCACCTGAACCAGATCCTATAGACCCATTTTTCATTCAGAAGGAGGGTTGTCTATGCAGTCAGTATTTCATTACTTGGTGTTTCCAAGGTCTGCCTATATAAATAACCATTCACAATTAGTGCTAAGGGTTGGCAATGGTAAAGCTCTACAAGGCTGATATCAGTTCTGACAAATAACATTACTCTTCCCCCTTGTTTTCTAAACAATGTCTGCAGATAACTCTACAGCCCTCAGTACAAAACTCATGGTCCAGAATGGTAGGTTTCGATCAGGGCTCATTTATAGCAGCAAATCAGGTGAGTGCATTTTCATTCAGACTTGTAGCTCACTGTGCTCTGACATTACGCTATGAATATTCATGTGGGCACATGGAGTAGGTGGGTCGGGGTAGCTGAAGTTATGGTTACTAATAGTGTTTTTTAATATGTGGCAACTAAAAAGTCCTGAAAACTGTTTGACCTACCCTGGTGGAAGGCATTTAAGATAGGTTTGAGGCTGTGAACTGGAACTAGCCTTACTGATGCAATATGTAAATAGTGTATTGGGGTTTTAATTCTTCATCTGTATTTTCGATTTTTACAGGCTACAGTAGTTGGGCTTCTGACTCTTATCATCTGGCTGCTAGTCTTGCTCAGACTGTAGCTCAGCTGCCGAAGATACATTACAACTATGCATGATTTAAGCTGTTCTTATGTATGACCATCTTGCCAGATATAATCCAAATATACTGTAGGTTAAAGTTAGAAACTGATAATAAATAACAGAAACTGGATGGAAACAGAGACATGCTGTCAATACTTATTTCACAAAAGGCAGAGAAATCTTTTTAGTGGGTAAGTAGTAACAGTAAAGTGCTACTGTACAAATCCCACTAGGATCTCATTTTGAATCAATAGTAATTCCTGTTAAATCCTTGCAAGGCTCCAAAACAAATCCAGTCTATTTGTACACCATGGAGCAGGCATTGTAAAATAATAGTAGTTGTTTTCAACTGTGGACATATTGACTAGACAAATGTATTTCTAGTAAACACAGTTGAAACATGCCATCCAGCAGGCCTTATTGAATAAGAATAACAATGGGCTAATGTAATTATTAATCATTTATTACCAATGTTCCCTTCAAGTTTGGGGGGTTTAGAGGAATATGTATGCTCTGTCCTGTGGGTGCTCTGCCTCTTTTGTTTAGAAAGGAGAAGAAGAAGGTGGCAAGTGTAGGATTTCTCTGTACACAAGTGAATATATCAAGGCATTGGAAGATAAGGAGATGGGGGAAGGGGCAAAATGGAATCACCAAGGACTCAGTTGATGGTTGGGGGGAGGTTTGTCTGCAAAGGGTGATCTCCTGTCCCCAGAGACAGTCAGAGAAGTGGACAAGGCACTTGCTGAGGAGATCAGGAGGGCAGTACCCTGATGAAGGTCACTTGTTAACCGAGGTGCCATGGACATTTGCGATTGTCTAGACACCCTATAGTACATTGTTTGATGTGTTATGAGAAAATAAATCTGTTTCAAACTGCAAATAAGCTATTGCCTTTTCCTCTCCTTGTGCAGTCCAGTTCTCCTTTTATAATACATGTCAGAGAGGTTCCACCCTCATGTATGGGTTTGCTGTCTCTGTGTCTACATGCACTGACCCTTTTTCATTAATTTGGTTTTCTAGGGAGGTGGGGGAAGCAGTGTGGGCCAAATTGTCAGCCTTCATAGACTAAAAGGACAACCAGTTGAAAACAAGCAGGGAGATCTACCTAAACAAATTGAAACAGCCCAGTAAGGCTGTAAGACAGTGTAGAAAGCCAAATTAGAAACAGAGCTAAACATAGCAAAAGGGGTAAGGGCAAATGATGAGGACTTTTTTAACTATATCAGTGAAAGGAAGAAAAACAAGGGAGGAATCAAGATGTTGAAAAGGGGGGCATGGGTGGAAGAAGACAGGCACAACATGCATATGCTAAATGAACAGTTCTTCTCAGTCCTTACAGTTGCAGAGGGTCATTGCCAGAGTGCAGCATCAAAGTCAGGAGGGGAAATGGCAGTGGGGAGCATCACCAAAGAAGGGGTGCTGAAGGGACTGAGACAGCTGAAGGTGGGAAAGTCCCAAGGGTGCTGAAGGAGTTTGGGCAGACTCTGGAATCCCCTGGTGAGCATTTTTTTCATTTGCTCAGTTGAGACAGATATCAGCCCCAGGGATTAGAGGCTGGTGGATGTCATCCCTCTGCACAAGTGAGACTGGTCAGCCTGACCATAATTATACAGTAGGGAAGTTCTGAGAGTCTGTAATCATAGAGCAGCTGGTTGACTTTCTGGAGTCCCATGGTCTCCAGGACAGCAA
This sequence comes from Neoceratodus forsteri, assembly GCA_016271365.2. NCBI lineage: Eukaryota > Metazoa > Chordata > Ceratodontiformes > Ceratodontidae > Neoceratodus > Neoceratodus forsteri. Next base: position 977,016,037 of record CM057452.1, on the reverse strand, counting down.
ACAGCATGGTGTTGTGAAGGGGAGGTCCTCACAACATGAAAAGAAAGAGACACACACACACACACACCAGGCTGAGGCAAAGAACTGGTGTTTAATAACACTAAGTTCATATCAAGGACTCTGATCAAAAGCAGAGAACACTTCTTCATTTGATTTCTCTCAGAGGCTTTGTCAGGGGACTGCACAGTATCATCACTAGAGAGGTGTGTTTATATAATGCGTGATATGGACATTCATGATCCCATTCAACAGTAAAGCAAACATGTGACTCTTGGTACTAGAGAGCTTTAAAGTGCTGTGTATAATATTTCAAGTGCAAATATAAAAAAGTGATGTATCCTTACTAATGCAAAAATAAATGTTTACAGTACATGTGATAAGACACAACAAAAATCATTTTGCATGGCAATAACAGAAAAACAAGATCTCCAAATTCTAAAACCTTTTACCCAAGTGGAAAGAGGCAGGCAACCTACTACAATTATCACTTTTTGCCATAAACTCCTAAATTCCCAAGGTGTTAGAATGGAGACCTACCCCACATTAAATTAATAATGCAGATAAAGTATTGTTCAGCCAAGGGGCCCAAAAGAGATATAAAGCTTCATAAGTTATATCTTAAGAATACCCCCCTCCTTTGCAGGGAATTCATTGTAAATAGGACTACATATAAACATAGATAAGTTTCCCATTTAATGCGGGGGCCTACTGTTCCTTCAGGGTCCTAGCCCTCTCCCCCTACATTTTCCTCCCAGCTTCTGATGTGCCAAGCAAGCACTATACCCTTCATTCTGTCCCAGCCATGCTTAAAATCACTAATGGTTTTTACACCCACCACCTCGACTGGCAGCCTGTTCCATGGCTCCACCACCCTTACAGCAAAATAATATTTCCTCACATCCCTCCTGAACCTCCCTCCTGTTAGCTTCCATTCATGACCATTTGACCGCAAGCTGGCATTCAAGTTAAATAGTTCCCTGCAGTTCACTCTATTAGGAATTTGAAGGTCTCTATCATATCTGCCCTGTCCCTTCTGGTCTCCTGCAAGTACATGTTTGGTGCTTTGAGGCACTCATCATAGGATATACCCTGCTGGCCCTGAATCATTTTTGTTACCCTGTGCTGAACTGTCTTAAGCCTATCCGCATCCTTCCTGAGGTGAGGACTCCAGAAGTGGGTGGAGTACTCCAGGTGTGGCCTCACCAAAGATCTATACAGGGGAAGTATTACTTTCCTTATTCTGCTGTTAGTACCCCTCATGATACATCCAAGAATGCTGTTTGCCTTGCTAAAAGCCGTGTTTCACTGAGTCACTGATGATAACTCCAGGGTCTCATTCATCATCTGTGGTATTGCGTCTCACTCCTCCCATCCATTACTCTGTCCTGGGGTTCTTGTTCCCTAGGTGCATCATCTTACACTTTTTGGTGTTGAATTTCAACTGCCAAACCCTTTGCCACCCTCCGGCTTTTGTAACTCTCTGCATCTCCTTTATTCCCTTATCACTATCCATCCTCCTGTAGAGCTTAATGTCATCTGTGAAGAGACACCACCTGCTATGGGACCCCTTACCAATGTTGCTGATGAATATGATGAAGAGGACCAGATCCGGAACAGGTCCCTGTTGAACCCTACTTGTGACCTCCCTCTCTTCTGATTTCACCTTATTGAACACTACCCTCTGCTACCTCCCCAATAGCCAGTTACCTACCAGGTTTACTATGACCGTAGCTGCATCCACAGCCTCCATCTTCTTCAGCAAGTGTCTGTGAGGTACTGAGTCAAAAGCCTTGCTGAAGTCAAAGTAGTACAAATCCATAGTGTAGCCCCTATCCAATTCCCTCCCTTGTCACTCAATCAAATAAAACTGGCAGGTTAGTCTGACAAGATGTCTCTGCCATGAATATGTGCTGCTTACTATCCTAGAGACTGTTGCTCTCCAAGTAGTCCAGAAGATCTTCTGTGTTACAAATGTGAAAAGATTACACCTTAGGTTCTTTGCATTGTATGCTGGACAAAGAAAGTAACAACAGGTAGAAGTAATAAAATACGTTTATTATATGGTCATGGCATAACAAGTGAAGCAAAGCAATCACAAGGGAGCTGATTTCCCACCATTCCTCAAGGATGGTCTCATTCTCTCCACAGAGCTGGTGTGCTTACAATTATATATGACTGATAGGAGTGCCATTACAGAGATGATAAACATACAGCATTGGATAAGGCATGTAAATAAGGTGGCTCCCTTGTGCAATTACATAGGAAATGGAGTAAGAATCTCTGAACAAAGGAAATTTGCATTCAGAAGAATATGTGTTATCTGTTATTTCCAGACAGTTAGTCTGGAAATGTTTGCAACATAATCATAAAAGCACACAATGTGTCACAATAGTGGAAAACTACAGAATATGAGTGATTATAAGTATAGCAGAATATACGGCAGAAACTTATCATATGGCTAAATGCATTACAAACAAATATGAGCAAAGCAAATACAATAAAGAACACTAATATAAGTAATAAAACAAGATAAAACATTGTAAGACTGTGGTAAAGCACTCATACTTGTAAGTGCATGTGGTTATGGTTACATGTGGGCCAGTTGGTGGTATAGAACCCAGGCATAACAGTCCCCTCTTTGTTGCCCTAATTGCAAAAGTGGCAACACAACAAAAAGATGACAGTTAGGCATAGAAATGGTATATCTAAATGTGTCAAAAAGCCTGAGGCACAAGCCCTGTAAAAGAACTGCAGCTGTGCATGATGCTGGATAAAAGTATGCCTCAGACAGCAAAGGAGTAGTAGTGGATGAGTTAAAACAAGATATAAATTACTATCAAGCTTTAAAACATTGATTTGAACATTTGCTTTTCAAAGCACATAAAACTTGTAATGTAAATGAATTACATTTCTACAGCATACATATAGGGCAACTGTGAAAGTAGACCTATTCAGGAGGTGACACAGGGGTAATCACAGATGGTCAGATCATAAAATACAAAACAGAAAATAGGTATGCCAACACCACAGTGGATATGTGTATAAGAAAAATTGTTGATGTGCATCTTCACAGAACATTGTTTGTAAAAACAGTGTTAAAGTCATTGTCCTTTCATAAAGAACAGTCCATATTGATAGTCGAAAAGGCAGATAATGGTGGCATATGTTATTGATTGAAGAATCTAATAACAATGTCCTTAAAAAGGAACCAGTCCATAAGGTTCAAGTTTGTAACCATAAAGCAGTGTAGTTATATTGGAAATGTCATTTGTCGAAAGTTTGTAACCCATGGGGCATACATTGCACATGGGGTTGTGCAGACGTGTACCAGCATGGTAAAAAAGGTAATGTTCATGTAGCTGGTTGCTGGTTGGCTAGCTTGGCAAAGGCCTTGGCAAGGGTTGCATGAGATTGTCCATTGAATGTTTCAGTGGAATAGCCATACCCACACAGGCATAACTTTTTGTAAAAAGAGCATATTTTGAATAAATATTGACAGTTTATAAAGAACATAATTCATGGAAAGAGCAACCAAGAGCACAGTTGATATAAGAACAACCAGTTCATATGAGGTGCCAGCCAAATATGGAAAACCAGCCATGAAGAAAAGTTGCATGTGTTGCTTGAAGATCTTACCAGTACCTCTCTGTAGAAACTTAAAACTTGTAAAACTTTGTTAAAAACTTAGTTTTAAAACACACATATAGTTGTTGTTAAAAGGAAAATGGTATGGTTATTAGCAATGCCTTTAGTTATGGTGTGGTGTGACATAGACAAGTGATGGCATCGGCCATGCACTCGGAGGTGCAGGTCGAGGTCCAATAATAAGAATATACCATTTATTCATCTGTGAATACACCCTGTTTCCAAGTCTCAGAAGAGGCTGTGACAGTAGGGAAAGAAAAAACATAGTTTCCATACTTATGAGTTGGGTTTGGCCTAGTTTAGGCCTATCCCATGAAATGAAAGTATGATATTATGCTTGTTATATGAAATAGTATATATATAGCTGACACCATCTATAGACTGTTATTTGTTAAACAAATAGGCATGCAGGCCCAGATATTCAAAAGGGTTGCGCCATGCGCAACAGGGTTGCGCGTGCGTAACTCCAAAAATGCGCCATTCTGAGATATTCAGAAGGGGCCAGTTGCACCACCAAAAACATGCTGAGCAACAGCGCAATGGAAATGAAGGCATGCGCAACCAAAGGGGTGGGTCCATGCATAAAAGGCGCAATGCGATAATCGAACACTTGCACAATGCGCAAGAGTGGCTCAGCGGAAGTTGCGCAGTAGCCGGAATTGAGCCAAAATAAAAGGCTCAAGGAAGTGGCGCAAGAACCTAGCAGGCTGCAAACTGGGGAGAGACAGAAGAGAGAGAGAGACAGGAGCTGGAAGGGCAGAGAGGACAGTGGGTCCAGGAGGACAGAGAGGCCAGTGGGGGTGCCGGTGCAGTGGAAGCAGCAGTGGGGGCAGCGGGGTAACACAGGAACAGCAGCCAGGGGGCAGAAGCCAGGGAGATGGACAGTGCCAGCTTCCACATGGAAGCTGTAATGAGGGGGGTGAGACACCATGCTGCAGGGGGACGTGGCCGCGGAGGAGCCCGTCGGCGGTATGCCCCCGACAGGCGGTATCGTGCCCGCATCAGCTTCGAGCTGTACACAGACGTCGAGATTGTGGGCTGGTACCGCCTGAACAGGGCAATACTGAGACGGCTCTGTGAGCTGTGCAGTGATGTGATGCAGGCACCCTCACGACGGAGTCACGCTCTGTCCATGGAGACCAAGGTGACAGCCTGCATGTGCCTGCTCACCACGGGCACCTTCCAGAGGCCAACAGGGGACACCACAGGCATTACACAGTCGGCCACATCACGCATCCTCACCCAATTCCTCAGCGCACTGCTGCCTCATGCTGTGGAGTACATCCATTTCCCCAGCACCGCGGCAGAGCGTACAACAAACATGCAGGAGTTCCACAGGTGGCATGTATGCCTGGCGTGCTAGGGCCATAGACTGCACCCATGTGGCCATTCGCACGCCACCTGGCCCGCGGCCCAGGCATATCGAACCGAAAGGGGTTTTCCAGTGTCAACTGCCAGGTGGTGTGTGATGCCACTGGGCGCATTATCAATGTCTGTGCCACACCCTGGCAGAGCACATGATGCCTTCATATGGCACCAGTCTGCACTGTACCATCGATTCGAGTAGTAGGACATCCTACGGGTCATCTAGTGGGTGAGTACACATGTATGGAATGCAAACTCTGGGCAAGGGTGGGAATGACACAGGTGCCATGGTAGTGGCACACAAGGATATGGGCAATATGGACCTGACATGACACTGATCTCCACTATCTCCACACAGGTGACTGTGGATACCACTCCATCCCTGGCTGCTCACACCTGCAGGCGCCCACCAGCGCTATGCTTCAATGAGGCACATGCCGCAACACGTAACATCATAGAGCGGGTGTTTGGGATGCTCAAGGCACACTTCCGATGCCTGGACACCTCCGGTGGATCCCTACAGTACAGCCCCCAAAAGGCCTGTGGGATATTCCTGGCCTGTTGCATCCTGCACAACATGGCCAAAGACCATGGGATAGCCATACAGGTCCAAGAGGGGGACAGCGATGGGGACGCCAGTGGCGCCGGTGATGTTAGTGATGAGCAGCCCTCCCTAGGACGGAGGGACCCCCGACTGACCCGGCAGGCCCAGCTGCACTGGGACACCATTGCAGAAGAGCACTATGCCCAACACAGGTAAGTCAAGGGGACATGTGCAGGCAACACTGTCCATGCGCAAACCACAGGCACACAGGGGAACACACCGTGCATGAAGGTCAGGGGAGTTGAAGGTTCCAGGCATACCAACACACCATCAGAGAGGGTGAGCACTCATATGGACACACACACACCAGGCAGCATACATGGGCAGCAGCACAGCACTGCGGAAATGACATTGCCAACACAGCACCACCAACCACCCCACCACCTGGACTGTCCACGACGTGGTGTCAGGACCTGGGCACCCTGCACCTTGGTGTACAGTGCAATGCAGGCATCATCATGCACACGCACCTGTGGACAGCAGTTGGGAGAGTGTGCAGGTGGTCCGTGTGTCAGCTTGGTGAGCAGAGCACCAGCAGTGCACTGCCCACCATGACACACATTGCACACAGGGCAGCACCAGATAGGGCCTGCACTGGGAGACAGCTCAGTCAGGTAGCACTGTCCCACGGCCACCATGGATGCGTGGGCGGCCCCATCATGGCCCAGCAGCACTGGCAGGCTGAGCAGGGGCCACATCGGGTGGCTGGTGCACCACCAGGGTCCCACTGCGCGAACGCGACCTTGCCCCACAGGGGTCTGCATCCTGCCAAACAAACTTGCACCATGGGTGCGGGATGCCCACAGCAGAACCCGGTGTCGACAGGCCTGGTGTCACACGATGCCGGGAACGCAGGGAGTAGGCGACTGTGTGGGTGTGTGGTACAGGGCACCTGACAGTGTGGCCAATCGTCGCGCAGAGACCACTGCCTGGGTCAGCCTGTCAATGGCAGCGGTCACATCCGTCCGCATAAGGACAAGCTCGGCTCGGTCGAGCACACTTCCTGCTATGCGCTCACGGACACAGACAGTGCCTCCCCGGACCTTGCAGCCTGCCCCTGCAGCTGTCCGGAGTCCTGCAGCAGGCGGTGTGCGCGTCCAATGGGTACTGTGCCCCAATGGCATCGTGACCCCAGGGTGTGGGCGGTCCTGGTGCACAGCACCCCTGAGGGTGGTGCTGTTCACCAGGACCAGGTATGGGTGGATCAAAGGGCGTGGACATGTGCCACTGGCTTGACACTGTACCCCCAGACCTGGTGTCGACTGCTGCTGCCGCCCCTCCAACTGCTGAGCCCCAGGTCCACCTGTTCCACCTCCGTGCTGACAACAGTGCCAGACACCTGCACAGCCACGGTGCTGCCCCACGGTACTGACAGGCACAGCCTGGGACTGTGCCAGCATGCTGGTACACAGGTGTGAACTAGGAAGGCCCAGGGCACGTGCTGGCCTGCCATGTGTCCGTCTGCGGACACACACCTATCAATGCCCATTGCAGGCCTGCTATCATCAATGGTGCAGGTGCGTGCCACTGCCATAGGCACAGCATGCTGGCATACCTGCATGCCAGACTGCTGTGCACAGGCTGTGCACCCCTGCACCCGTTCACTGACACCGAGTTGTTGGCCCAGCGTGCATGCTGCTGCAGTGCCTGCAGGCTGGTGGCGGAGGTGGATGGTCCCTCCTCCACGTCCAGCAGGTCTGCATCACTGTCTGGACCCACCACCACCGCCTCTCCTGAAGAGCGAACAGGATCTGTAACAGAAAGAGTACATGTGAGTGCATGTGAACAACAGCCCCCCCCCAACAACACCACCATGTCATACCGTGCAGTGATGGGCTTCCACCTGTCTGGAATCCTCCACCTGGTATGCCCGCAATGGCACTCGGCTGCATGGCAGCAACCAGTGTCTCCTCTGTAGGGGTCAGCTGCAACACCACTGGTGGGCCCCCACCAGTGCCAGCATGTGCCGCCCTGAAGGCTGCCACCTTCTCCTTCAGCCTCCTGCGGTCAGTCCCCATCTTCTTCTTGCATTCCTGCACGGAGCGCTGGTGGCTTCCATGCAGGTTGACGGCCCGAGCTACCCCCTCCCATGCAGCTGCACGTTCCTGAGGGGTGCCCCTCCGTCCACTCACTAGTGGCTCATCCTCCAGGTAGGCCTGGAAGAGGGCCTCCGTCTCTGCCGCGGTGAAGTTCGGCCTCCTCCTACGCCCACCGTCCACACCCTCAGCTTGGCTCTGGTCAGTCATGGTGATCTGTATGGGTGGAAGTGGACACCTGTTACTGTGCAGTCGACAGCATTTCCCCATGAGCATAGCTGCCGGCCCGGGGTGGGCTGAAGCCCACGCTTCCACTCCGCATGGCAGATACTGATCGAAGGGTGCCTTGTCCCTTTCTAAGTGCCCTTTCATGCTCAGCCCCTCAGCCTTATCATCCTCCGCATGAGCATTGTCCTGGGCATCAGCATGTAACTCTCTCACCTGCAGTAACCAAATCTGGCCAGCAACCCACTGTCGCATTTTTATAGCGCTAAACACATGCAAATGAGGTGTGGCGCATCTTAATGACATGCTAATCGTGCCACCACGCTTTGAATGGCTGATCGCAGATTTGCATATGTCGGCTGAATATCGCGTATTTGCGCTTTGCGCAATACGGAAGGTCCGGCTGAGCCAATGGCGCAGGTTTGTGGCTGTGTGCCACACTGCATTGCGCATGCCCAGACAGCTTACGCATGCGTCTATCGTGCTGCAGACCTGCTGAGCACGATAGGCGATTCAGACCATGGCCACCATTGTGCCAGTGGCGCTACAGCACTGGGCACTATATGGCGCTGTGGCACTACTGCACTATAGTCCACTGTGGCACTGGTGCTCAGCTTGGCAGTCGCGCAGGATGCCTATACGTCCTATGGCGCTGTGCGTAGCCTTGCGTCATTGCAGTGACCTTGTGTATGCCCTCTGACCCCTGGCGCTGTTGGCATGCCGTAGCTGCCGTCCTATTAAGCTGTCTGGTGACGGCGCCCATGTAAGTAATGACGCTGTTCGAACAGCGCGATTGAGCCTGTGGTGGTCTATTGCGCAACAACTCCATGGGGTTACGGCAGCGGGCACCATATTGCCTGCTGTAAAGTTGGTGCCATGGCTGGGAGGAGGCGGTGTCCTGGAGCCAGCTTGAAGTGGCCAACCTGGTGGCCCTGGTGGAGCCCCACCGTAGACGCACTGTGGTGAGGCCCCCTCACCATGCCTAGGACCCACGTGTGGCAGCAAGTGGCCAATGACCTGGTGGAGGTCACTGGCCGGGACCGGTCTGCTGAGCAGTGCCGGCACCGGTACAGTGACCTCCGCCGGAGGGAGCCGGAACTCTTGACGCGACTGCGTTCACATGCCAGGTGGGGTGTGGTGCCTAGGCCAGGTGAGTGTACCATCTATGCACCTATATTCTCTGTAGGGGTGTGTGTGTGCTTGGGTGGCTGTGCATAGGTGCCGGCTCGGACACAGTGGGCTGTGTCAGTGTGTGCAGCTGTGCGATGGATGGTTATGGCTGTGTGGGCAGGCACTCTCACTGGGGCAGGGGGCACTCTGCTTTTGAGTCACACTGATGTTTGTCTCAACATATGTCTCCCACAGGCCGGATTGTGAGGACACAGGGCCAGGGTGATGTGGGCCGTGCCAGGGCCCCGGTGCCAGGGGGTGTTGTGCCCCAACAGCAGCAGCAGCAGCAGCAGCAGTGTCAGACCCAGCTGCTGGAGGAGTGTGAGTATCATTACTTCATGGATGCTATTGCATGCTGGGGGGGCAAGACCACCAGCCATGTGGGACACAACCAAAGGGGAGGTCATAATTCCACTATACAAAACACTAGTGAGTCCCCACACTGGAGTACAGTGTACAGTTCGGAGACCATACCTACGTATGGACATGGACTGGGTGGAGAGGGTTCAGAGGAGGGCAACACGGATGGTGCATGGATTGCATCACAAGTCCTATGCAGACAGGTTGACGGAACTGAACATGTACTCCCTGGAGGGGAGGAGGGTGTGGGGATATGATGGGGACATACAAGTATCTTACAGGGGGGAACAGAGTGCAGGAAAACAGTATTTTTAAGCGTAAAGGATGTTCCAGGACTAGAGGGCATGGGATGAAGTTGGAGGGGGGACGATTCAGAGGAAACATGAGAAAGTATTTCTTCACAGAACGGGTGGTGGACAAGTGGAACACCCTGCCAGAGGAAGTGGTGGGGGCTGACTTGGTCACGGGATTTATGAATGCATGGGTTAGCCATAAAGGAATTCTGGAGGTCAGGGGTAAGGGGCAACAGACTTATAGGACAACAGTGAACTTACAAGGTCAAATGGACAGACTGGGTGTCCCATAGGCCCTTATCTGCCGACACTGTCTATGTATCCATGTATGTAGGCATGACACAGGTGACCTGCATCACAGTGCAGTATCACGGCACGTCTGTGTATGCGTCACTGGTGGCCCAGGCATGCACTGGGCACATAGCTGTGTAACTGGCATTGCACCACGTTGCCACATCACTTGCCAGCCTAGTTTGTACTGTGATTGACGTGGGCAGTGTGTGTGGGTGGTGGTGCGCATAGCTGGTGCCGCCTGTTTGTGATGGCCATGTGCATGTTCACTGTGGGTGGGTGCATGCCATCACAGGTGCAGGACATTGGGCTATATGGCTTGCAGGTTGGGTGGTGTGCAGGGTTGTGGTCAGTCACAGCCATTGAATGTGTTCCCATTTTCCTAGGCCTCGAGGTTCTAAGGAGGATGCAGCAGGATGTCCGTCGCCTCACAGAGGTCAGCGTGGCAAACCACAGGATCCTGCAAGCGTACGGAGGCATGGGCGCCATCAGGGGCAGACTGGAATGGGCGCCAGCAGAGGGGACCAGGGCGGCTGGGCCATAGCCCGCATTACCCTTCCCACTTCTTCCATCCCTACCACCCTGCCTTCCTCTCCAAGTTTTAATCCCTCCTCTTTGAACACCCCTTCCTTGTACCCGTCCCCCCTTGTAAATAGTTTTATTGTTCTTGTTGCACTATGTTTAATATACATTTCTATTTTGATATATGAATACTGTGTTGGTCTCTGATTTGCAGCTGGCTATGGGTGCTCAGTTGCAGGTGTTGTGCATGCCATCTGGGCTGGTATGGTCCTGGGATGTGTGTGTGTGTGTGTGTGTGTGTGTGTGCATGTGTGTGCATGGGGAGGTATCTCCAGCATGGCAGTGACTTTCGGTTGGTCTTGCCATCTGCTGCCACCCACTGCTGGGTGCACAGGGTGTGTCTGGCTTGTAGGCTTCTGTGTTGCATGGGGCTGACGTGTGCTGGGGGTCTGCATGGTTTCCTGCAGTGCCAGTCACTGCACATGGGTGGTGTCTTGGGGTCACAGTGCAGGGTGCGCTGTGCATACGGGGGGCTGATGTGCACTGTGGTTGTCAACCCCCTGTGTGTGGCACTCTTCGCCTGCCAGTGGTTGTGCTGGGGTGTCAGGGCTCTGCTATGCTTTGTTGGCTTGTCCCCATGGGCACGTGGATCATCCGTCCCACCCCCAGTGATGCTGTGCTTGGGGTGTGCTGGTGTGGTGTGGGTTCTGCAGTGTGTTCCTGTGCCCATGTGTGTGGCATGGCTGGCGGTGGGCCCCAGCCTGCCTCCCTGGATGTGCAGTTCATTGCTCTGGGGGCTGTGCTTAGCTATGGCAGCTCTGAATGCTCAGCTGAGCTTCCATGGTTGCGCCATAGGCGCAACATTCTGGCTCAGCTTCTCCTTCCTGGTTGCGCGATGGCGCAGTATGTGCGATATTCAGACGTTGGTTGCTTGCGCAATTTGCTCTGCTCTATGTTTGAATATCGCACCCGTTGCGCATTTGCGTAACTGGTTTGCGCTTGCTCCTGCTGTTGCGCCAGTTTTGAGCGCAGTTTGAATATCCAAGCCGCAATGTTTTGTTAGTAGATAACTGTATCATTAACAGTTTTAACAATTATTTGCCCCTTACAGGCACACTATTTGTTAAAACAGGTGTTAATGCAAGTGATTAGTTACTGAGGTTGGGCATTTATACAAGTCATGCCCCCCCAGAGGATCAGCCAGTTCCACTACCAATTCCCTGAGTATCCTTGGATGCAACCCATCTGGTCCTGGCACCATATCAATCTTTAGGACTGCCAGCCCTTTCAGGACACTTCTGCTAGTAAATTCCTGCTGCCTCTTTTCTGGGACCCCTTTAATGGCTGCTTTGATGCCACTCTCTGGCAAGGGTCCACCTTACTCCCTATTGAAAACTGAGCATAAGAAATTGTTAAGGGAAGTGGCCTTTTGCCCATACACCTCAATCACCCTATTCCCCTCTGTTAGCCTCACAGTTCCAATTCCTTTCTTCCTTTTTTCACTAATATACCTGAAGAACTATTTTTCTCTACTTTTGACCCCCTTCAGAATACATAGCTCTATGTCTGCTTTTGCCTCCCTAACCGCCCTCTTTGCTTCCCTGTTTTTCAGCAAATATTCTTCCCCTTCTTCCTCCCCCTGCTTCTCTTTAAATTTATAGAAGGCCTTTTCTTGGCCCTCGCCACTTCCCTGACCCTTGCCGAAAACCATAGTGGTCTCTTGAGCCTGTTCTTTTTGGGTACTGTTTTTCATGCATACCTTAGATGCCCTAAGAATTGCCACCATATTTCTTTGACTCCACTGATGTTGTGCACTCCTACTAACTTATCCCTGACCAGCTCTTTCAGACTACTGAAGTTTGCCCTTCTAAAATCAAGGCCTTCAGTTTTCAGTTGTGGTTTACCAGAGCTGAGGGCCAGTTCAAACCAAATGGAGTTATGGTCACTGTTCCTTACTGGCGCCCCATTTCCCACAGTTCATTTCATCTCCAAGTTGGTGAACACTGCATCGAGAACTGTGGGCTGACTGGTGGGCTCCCTTCACTAACTGTATCAGCAGATGATCCTAGAATGCATCCAGCAAGACCTGGCTTCTGGCTTTTACTATATACAAGATTGGACCAACAGCAACAAATAGCAAAAAAAAAAATACTACATTAAATGTTTCCTAAGTTCAAAGAGTCCATAATTACATGGCACAATTTTGGAGTTCCTTGCCACATTTAAACTATTATTAGGTATTTTCAAAAAAAGCTATATCCAATAGAAAGGGGTTAAAACCAAAGTCTTGTTTGAGACCCACTGGTTCCGGGGTGTTCAGCTTACTGATCCACTGTGTTTCTCTCTGTAGTAAGATTTGAACTCTATTCTCCCTAATGGTACTTTAGGCACTTGGTCCACCACAGTGAATTTCAATAATTGTGCAAAGCAGCTGTAGTATTCATCTGAATGTGCTTCCAAGGCCTCTGTAATGGTTCCATTCAAGTTTTTCTCTCACATGCTCCTGAATTCTTCTTTTGAGTGGGCGAACGGTGTGATCCAAATATGCTGCATTTTTCTGCAGTCGCAAAACCTGACAAATATCACAGAGAGGGTCCTGAAATTAACATTATGCTGCAATGTGTATTGTTTACCATTTACAGGGTGTATAAATACAGGACCCATTTGGGAAGCCATAGCAACTACCCTTGCACACATTTTCAACCTCTCTATCACTACCTACACTGTACCCATCCTATGGAAAACAGCCTGTGTGATGCGTCTCCACAAGGGTAGAGACCCATGGTCCCCTCAAAATTACCAACCCATCTCCCTTCTCCCCTCACTCACCAAAGTCCAGGAATCAATAGTCTACTCAAAACTACTAGACTTCGTTACCTCAGTTGACATGCTCTCCTCTTACCAATCAGGGTTTTGAAAACATCACTCCACTGTCTTTGCCATACTGCGTGTCACAAATGCTATTCTCTCTGCCATGGAGAAAGGCCATATCATAGCTGCCGTCTTCATTGACCTTACCAAGGGCTTTGATTCTGTCTCGCACATGCGTCTACTTAACAAACTCCTCTCCACTGGTCTGACAACCCCCTCCATTCAAAGGTTTTATTCCTATCTTATTGGAAGACAACAATCAATATGATTGGGCAACTCTTCCCCTTCCCCTCTTCCCATCTTAGCAGGCATCCCCCAAGGGTCAATATTAGGCCCTCCACTCTTCTCTATATTAATCATTGATCTCCCCTCCATCTGCTACAAGTTCCTCATTCATATGTATGCAGATGACACCATCATCTTTGCATCAGGGCCTTCTACAAAGGATGTACAGCCACCCCTCCAGAAGGATTTCAGTAATGTCTTGGCTTGGTTTCAAGCTAACAATCTTCAGGTAAATAATAAGAGGACAGTCTCAATGACTTTCATCTCTGTTCAGAAGCTCTCCAGGTTCCAGTCCCTACCAGTATTTCACACCCAGGACAATTCCCCTCTAGACACGGTACAGACTTTTAAATACCTGGGGGTATGGCTAGATAATCACCTTAATTTCTCTGCACATATTAATGCTCTACGCTCCAAGCTCTGACTCAAGCTAGGATTCCTCTATCATAATAAAGATTCCCTTTCATAGAAACATAGAAACATAGAATTTGATGGCAGATAAGGACCACTTGGCCCACCCAGTCTGTCCATTTCCCTACCCACTGGATAAGCTGCAGATCCTAGTTAACCAGCAGCCTACTTCTTCCTACCCCCAACCCCTAGAATGGCCTTATGACTGTCCCATGCATGCTTGAATTCCACCACTGTTTTTGACTCCACAACCTCCTCCGGAAGGCCATTCCACGCATCCACAACCCTCTCTGTGAACAAAATACTTCCTTAAATTACCTCTGAGCCGCCCCCCCTCTATCTTCAAATTGTGCCCTCTTGTTCTTGCACACCTCTTTTTATGAAAGATGCTACCCTCTTGGACTTTGTTGTTTCCCTTGAGGTACTTGAACGTTTCTATCATGTCTCCCCTCTTCCTCCTTTCCTTGAGGCTATACATATTAAGCTCCTTTCGTCTCTCTTCATATGTCTTCCCTATATGGCATGAGTGTGTCTCTAAAATGATCTTCCCATCCCTTGACTATGCAGACATCATCTACAACACAGATCCCACCTTCAACCCTCTCCAAACTGAATACCATACTAAACTCCTTTTACAGATTTGCCAGAGCCTCTCCTCCCTGTTTGCACCACTGCTCTCTGTACTTCACTTCTCCATTACTCCCCTCTCACACAGGAGGCATGTACACTCATTATCATTCATCGCCAAATTCTGGTTTGGGGTCCTTCCTCTCTACTTATCCTTCTGCCTTAGCCCTGCATCCCCTCCTTTGTACTCACTTTGCTCCTGGGACTCCCGCTCCTTCTCTATCCCCCACCCCTGCTCAATCGTGGGATAGAGTGCACTCTCCTACCATTTATCTCTACTATGAAATAAACTCTACCCTGAACATTGAAATTTTGCCACCTCCCTCTCTCTCAAAAAACTTGTTTGTCGCCTCCCAGCCCCACTATACACCTGTCCCCCCACCACCACCTCAGTGCTGTCCCTCCCTTCCCCCTCAGTTCCTCCTCCCAACCTTGCATCCCTTTAGGTCTCCACTCCCTTTTTCAGCCTCTTAGGTCAGAAAGATTACATACTGTATGAGAATCTGTAAGCACTAATTTCCACCATAAATGCACTTTGATTGTCAGAAACTGTATTCCATTTATTTTGATTTCTCTGTTTGTATTGGTGCCTAAGTTATCAATCCAAGGATTACTCTGTTTATTTTCTGTTGTGAATTTACCTTGTATCCTGTAGGTACATCTATTGCATTATATCTCCATGTACATGTATTTTCACTGTTCAGTACCCCTGGGTCACACTTGGAAATGAGCTTCTGCTCAGCGTGCCTTTCCCGGTCACCAAAATATTAAATAAATAAATACAATGTTTAAATTTTACATCTGCAAACAAAAAACTCTTTTCTTCTGGGGCCCTATGTTCCTCCTCCACTAACACAGTGGCTGTAAGTAGATCTGATAGGCTTATACTCCTCCTAAAAGTTACTGGGGTGTGATGACCACCGAAGAGCTCAGTTCAGGGTCAAAGGCAAGGATCTGCCACTGATGTTTGTTAATATTTCTGCCTTCCATGAAGCATTTGTCATAATCCAAGACAAAAGGGATTTTAAAAGAATTAGTCATACTGAATACTCTTGGCATAGGGTGTTTCTCTCTCAGTTAATTTAGCCTCTTTCCACACCTTGTGGATCACTTCAATAGAGTAGCCTCTTTCCCCGAACCTGGCCAACAGCATCACAGCTTCCTTTTCAAAAGCTTCTCTTAACTGCAGTTTCTCTGAATTCTCAGGAATTGACTATAAGGAATGCTGTTGACCAGGCTCCTGGTGTGTGAGCTTTCAGCACTCAAAAGAGTATTGTGTGCTATTGCCTTACAAAATGGCTCACAAATGAACCTTTTCTCATTTCAGTGCATGTGATGTTCAGTGTATTTTTTAATGACTCAAAATCAACTGTACCTTAACCCCAGACACACAGTATATCATCAATATAATGATACCAGTGAACTGTGTGTCTGAGGTGAGGGTTCAAATCTGCAAACATAAACTAGCTCTCCCACCATCCCAAAAAAGTACTAACATATGATGGGGCGAGTGATGCCCCCATGGCAGTACCTTGTAATTGCAAATAAAATATGTGATCAGATATAAAGTTGCTCTTGGTCAATACGAATTTCAAACAATCCAACATTAATATCTGTGGTGCTAAGGTTAGAGCTGGGTCTCCTGTCTTGAAATCCTTTTATGTTCTAATGACATGCTCATTCTTAATGCATGTATACAGAGAACCGATGTCAATTGTAACATGGCACAAAAGATCATGTTGAAATGCAGGAATGAGACTGGTGCAAAGGCATCTGGTGATGAAAACCGAGCAGGGATTAATCCAGCAGTAGAGCCCGCTCGGTATCGGATCGTGCAAAAGAAACAGTAGAAGTAAAACAGGTAGTGTGTGGTGTGATCTCTGTTTGTCTATGTGACTGTGCCTCTAGATGGTGCTTGTTAATGCAGACAAGACAGTGGTGATAGGTATCATGCCGACAGACCCATAGGGTCAGGAAAATATGTTGCATGCACCGATTCAGCAAGAGAAGGAGACACTGTGGAACAGTAGAAGTGAACAAAATGATGAGCGTATAGAAGCGGAGCAGAAACAGGGAGAGAGAACGAGCAGCATTAATCATGGTGTGTAGATGTCTTAATGTCACTGATCAGGCAGAGAAATGTCCCATACTGCATTGCTGTTCAGGAGGATGGGGATTGACTCGGAACCACACAGCAGAAAAAAACCGTCAGTACGAATACGAGAATTACAGCGTATGTTGTGTATTGCACACAGTAGAAGTCTTCTGGTGTCTGTTCAAAAATACCGGGCACTATATAAATAAATGTGTAGCGTCAGCCCTGAACGCGCATGTTCTGAGTTCCACTCGCTGTATTAGAACCGAGCAAATCGTGGATAGTTGTCCAAGCAGCATGATTACTGTCAAAAACTGTTCTGTTATTTCAAGTACAACACAAGTCACTCAATATTCCCCTTGGACTTGCCATGTTACAAAGCGCATTAATCGCTTCCAGAGTCGGGTTCTACCAGTGGATTAATGCCGTGGTGCTGGAGCACTGCCTGTGGCCTCGTACCAACCCCCCACCCCCACCCAGGCATTAATCCACTGGTAGAGCCCTCCTCTGTCAGGGATTAATGTTTACCTGTAATCCAGCATAAGTTCTCAGACCACTAAAGGCCCTCTATCAATATTGATTATAGCTGTAGTATCCATGATGCAATTGGGTATTTTCAGTACAATTTGCCTGAGGTAGTGGTCTACAAATCTGGAGGGACCCTCACTGAGTGACCCTATCCAAGAAACTGTGAGCCATCTAGGAGGGCCCCTTACAAACCTGTGGACTTTTGGCAGAGCATATAATGTCAAACAAACAGTTCTAAAGGAACTTTCATTCATCATCAGATATGTAATCATTCTCCAAAGCCCTGTCAATCATTTTATCCAGGATAATGTTATAGGCAGACATTGGGTTAAATGTCAGCTTTCTATAACAATCTCAGTCAATCAATTGCCTTTCAGTTTCCTGTACATAAACAGTATCCTGGACAATGACCATTCCACTCTTATTCATCAGTTTTATCGTAATATAAATTTGTGGATCTTAATTCACTCACAGATTTCCACTTAAGGGCAGACACTATGTGGAATGATTATGCATGCTGACTGTTATGGAGATTTTCAAAATCTTACATTTTTATCATAGGGTGTCTGGGATAGTTTAGGCAAAACACACCTTTTTGGTCTCAAACTATTACCCTGGCCCTGCAATCCATACCCAAGGGTAACAACACTCCTTATTTCTTCAGGAGGACCATCCCCCTCACTAGTTTCTACACTAGTTTCTACAGTTTACATTTGATCCCATATATCATCACAAGAGAGTAAAGTGTAAATATTGTCCATAAATTCTACAATCTTCAGATGTAGCATTCTGGGATTCTTTTAGTGAGGTGAGAAACAAAAAGAGAATCTTTTTGCTAGGTTAAGATAATACCTTTATTAGGCTAATGAAAAGTTACAGATACAAGATTTCGAAAGCTTAGGAAGGAAATGAACCTGCACCATTACGTTATCAAACACCAGATCACAAATACATCAGAGTGCAAGCATTTCTCCAGCTTGTCACATGGTTTAGGTGACATGCAACTGGTGGTCCTGAAAAGCAACTTCAGAACACAGAGGGAGAGAATGGACTTAGAGATTAAATGTATGCAAACTTTTAACACCCTGGAGTCTGGCCTCAATAAAGGCAGAGGTTATATGTCCCACTACTTAACATTGTCTTTGAACTTAGCACAAACGAACATTTCCCTTGCTATTAAACAAACAGCAACTGGACTGCTGCATAACAAAAAGCCATTTATAAACAGTTTAACACATTCTGCTCAGCCCATGTTTGGTGTAAATCAGCATTACAAAGCTTGTTTTAGCCCTATTTGAAAATCTCTGTAGCTTTTTGTCTGAATGTCTTAAAAAACAACTTCCAGATACCTGGGGACAGCTTCTGTGAGGCACTAAGAGGCCTCTTGGAACCCCCTCCCCATCAGAAGCCACCCACGGATCACAGCACACACAGCTACCTGGGATGGCTTCTGTGAGGACAAAGTAGCTACAGCACCCTCTAGCCTGCCTGTTGTGAGGGGTGGTGTTAGCCCACTCCGACACTGCACGTCGACTGCCCCGCCCCACCCCAGCCACCCTCCCACCCAAGCCCAACCCTCAATATAAGCACCTCCCTGGTCACGTGACTTCCTGCCAAATCAGTTTGTAAGTCCCCAGTTTTCCATTAGCAGCTTATAGGCTACAACCACTAGAGGGCTTCCCCACCACCTGGCCCCTGCCTTGCTACATTCTTTCTCCTCTCACTATCTGCTGACACTGTAGCTCCCCTGGTACTCTACTATACCCCCCTGATTATTTACTCCTCCAGCTTCTGTCCTTCTCTACACTCTCCTCTTTCTCTAACCACATACACTCTATATCCCTGACCGCTCCATTACGCCTCTGTTAGTTACTCCTATTGCTCCCCCCCTGCACTGCCCTTCCATCTACCACCACTTGGAGTCACTGCTGTACCCTCCTTTTTTAACCTTTCACCCATCACTCTTGGAAACTTTTCGACTGGTTCATAGGTGCCACCAGACCTCTACACCCCCCATGCCATTGCCAACTGCCTTAAGGCCACCTTTTCCAATCTTAGCACAGTCCTCCTGAACAACTTCTTTGACCCTATTCTGGCTACCACTGAGCCAAACCTCCAGTCCCCCTCTATACCTTAGGGTCATTACAAAGCAGGAGGCCAAAACCTACCTCTCCAAAGCTCTCAGTGGCTCCAACTATTGCAAAGACTCTTTTGACATGAAAATCCTTTACCCGGGTCCTTGACACTGTTCTCTCCCCCCTGACTGACCTCCTTAACTGCTCCCTAAGCCTGGGACAGTTCCCAACCACCTGAAAGACTGCTACAATTACCCCGATACTAAAAAGTGGAGATAACACCAACCTCAACAACTATCGGCCAATCTCCACCCCCCCCAAAAAAAAGCCCTGGGAAAAAAAACATTGCCGACCAACTCACCGAGTATCTGCTTGCCCACAATTTATTATGTAGGGAACAACATGGCTTCAGATCGGGTCATAGCACAACCACTGCCCTCATCAAATTCTCTAACTTCATTCAGTCTGCCCTGTACCAAAAACATCTTGCTGGAGCCATCTTCGTAGACCTCTCTAAAGCCTTCGATACGGTCTCCCACCCTCTCCTCCTACATACACTACACCTTATTGGTCTATCGCCAGGTCTCCTCTCCTGGTTCAACAACTACCTTAAAGCTAGATCCCAATGTGTCAAAATAAATGACACCCTATCTTCCACCTTGCCTGTCTGCTATGGGATCCCCCAGGGTTCCATACTGAGTCCTCTGCTTTTCAGCATCTACTTAAATGTGCTACCCAAATCCTGCTCTGGTAACTGACTGCTATACATTGATGATGCAGTTCTCTATGCCTCTCACCCTAGCCCAGCCATCCTACAGTCCTCCCTCCAAGACTTGTTCAACTAGACTGAAAGCTGATTCACTGACTGCAGACTAGTGGCCAATGTAAAAAAAAACAAAGGCCATGCTCTTTGCCCACCGGCAAAGCAAGGCTAAGGACACTGAACTAAAAATCCTCTCTCACGCTCACCTCCCTCTGGAACAGGTACAAACCTATAAATATCTCTGCCTTATCTTTGACACCTCCCTGTCCTCCCATGCCCATATTAATATCCTAGTCTCAGCCATTAATTCCCGCATCAGCCTTCTCTACCGGCACAAGGACTGCCTAACACCAGAAACATTCAGTCTGGCTGTCACCTCTTCTATCCTTTCTCTCATTGACTATGGCTCCCCATCTACTCAGCCACTGACCACACCACCCTAAACAAAATTTACATAGCTATTAATAAAGCATGCTGACTCCTCCTAGGAGCAGACAAATGCTCCCATACTTGCACCCTCTATGCCCTCACCAACATTCTCACCCTGGAGGAAAGACTACAATACCAAACTTGTCTCCTCACCAAACAAATTCACCTGGGGTTGTCCCCACTGGGGGTCTCTTCCTCCCTACTCTCATGCCCCCCCACAACTACTCATTCCAGCAACAAACACCTGTGGACTGTGGCCAGGGTCAGGACCTCCCTAGCTCAATGATCATTCCCTTATAGAGCCCCTGCTTGGTACAATGAACTCCCCCCAGCCATAACCTCCATCCCCAAATTAGGGCACTTTAAGACTACCCTAAAAAAATGCATTCTCACTTTGCGCCACTGCCAGTGTAATTGCTGATCCTCCTCTCTGGCCCTCACAGAGCTGCACTAGGCTGGTCCTTGACAATGTCTTCTCCTAAACTGCACCCCTTACTCAGTTCCCCTGCCTACAGATCCACTGACTACTCAAACAGACCTAAGTGCCAGCACCAGGGCAGTGCTGTCTATACCAATATGTACTAATCCCAACTGTTATTACTACTGAATCTTTATTCAATGAATGATACCACTACCCTTGGCCACCACCTGTACAGGACATCTTTGTTACTGGTCGCTGTTCTGCTATCTGACAATGCCACCGTGGCTGCACTTGCTCTGTAACTGTACCACTTGTATTTATGTTCAATACCCTAGCTACTACATGTATAGGTCAACAGCCACCCTAGCTGTTGTATGTAAAATACCTCTGTATAAGCTGTGATGTCTTACTTCTGTACTGTTTCATTGTATGTATGATTATGTTTGATGCAGAGCCTTTGTAAATGAATCTGTTACTCAAAGGGTTGTAATTCCTATGATATGTTTAAATTAAAATTAAATTAAATATAATGTGGCAACAGCCAGAATGTATGTAATGAGATCACTCCCACTGCTTTGATGTTAATTAGCACTTCAAAGTTTACTCAGAACATTGCAGTGTTTTCTTCTTTCTTCTTGCATTGCTAATCAAAAACAATCTGATACAAATGGTGCTTCAGCCTACAGTACATTGCTACATACTTGAAGAAGCAGTGTAATTATAGGCCTTGAAAGTTTGTATCTTTAACTTTTCATTAGTCAAATAAAGGTATTATATTTACCTAGCAAAAAGATTCTCTTTTTACTTCTCTCCTGGCTACGGCTGCAGTAGTTTCATAGTTTCATAGTTCAATACGAGCTCAGGAGGACAAAGCCTATTAATGAGCTCGCCACCCAGTGGTGGGGGAAAATTATATATAATCGTATTTTGCATCTCCCATAAAGTGATCTAAGTTCTGTTTAAAGATGTCAATGGTTTTACTCTCTTTGACCAAAGCTGGTAAAGTGTTCCATAGGTTGACAATTCTTTGAGAAAACAACTGGCTTCTTTTTTTGGTTCTGCAGTTTGCCCCTATTAATCTGTAGTTGTGAGATCTTGTCTGTGATTTGTAAAAGTTTGTTTCAATTCCCATTGTTTCAGGAACCCCAGGTTCTCTTATGGCTTTAAAGGTCAATCAAAGATCACCACGTAATTGTCGATATTTAATAGAGTATAAATTCAAACTTCTTAACCTTTCCCTATAAGATTTTTCTTTCATGCCATGAATTTTCTTTGTCATTCTTCTTTGTACCCCTTCTATTTTTTTACCCCAATTTGTTGTAGGAGTACATAAAGGTGCACAATATCCCAGATGCAATCTTACCAAACTGGTGTAAAGTGGTAATATAACTTGAGCTTGTCTGCTTTTGATATTTTTCCATATACATCCCATTATTCTCTGGCATTTCATGACTTTGATCATTGTGTTGTTTTCAAAATTAAGCAAATTATCAATATTTGTCCCAAGGTCTATTTCGTTTTCAATTTCTTGTAACTTTATATTGTTATTAAAGTAACTACTTTTCGAATTATTGTGTCCCAGGTGCATTATTTTACACTTTAATTCATTAAACATCATTTTGTTGTCTTGTGCCCATATTTCTAAGCCTTCTAATTCCCTTTGGAATATCATGACTCCTTCACTGGTGTTAACAATGCAACCTAACTTACAATCATCTGTGTATTTTGTTATCCAGACTTTATTTGTTGTGTTCATGGTATTAATTAAAATGTTAAATAATACTGGACCCAGTATGGAACCCTGGAGCGCGCCACTGGTCATCTCTCCCCATGGTGACTTTGCTCCTTTTATTGTCATACATTGCCTCTGGTTATGTAGCCATGATTCTATCCGGTTTATCAGAGTTTGGGAACATTTTAGGTGTGTCAAATGTTCTAGTAATATTTTGTGGGAAACCCTGTCAAATGCTTTAGCTAGGTCCAGAAATATTATGTCCACTGGTAGGCCAGCATCCAAGGCAGCACTGACATTCTCAAAGAAATGAAGTTGATTTGTTAAACATGATCTTCCCTTTACAGACCCATGTTGTGTTATATCATAGAGGTTACTCGATTTCATAAAGAGCTCTAGTCTGTGTAAAATTAACCTTTCTAGGATTTTTCCAATAACTGAAGTTAAACTTATTGGTCGATAGTTTGATGACAAATTTTCATTTCCTGATTTAAAAATAGGGGTAACAAGTGCTTCCTTCCATGCAGTTATAGTTTCTCCTGCATCCATTGATAGATTAAATAACTTACAAAGGGGGCTTGCAATATATGTTGCAATTTGCTTAAGGAAGGATGGATGAAGGTCATCTGGGCCAGCAGATGAATTAATTTTTAATTTTTGTAGCTCCTTTAGAACTTCATTAATAGTGATGGGAGTATTTTTAATTATTATTATATTCTGTTTTGGGACTAATGAATTGTTCTTATTCTGTTAATGTAGTAAGGAAGTAATTATTATGTTCTTTAGCCATTTGAACGTCCACACTGATGATACCGTTATTTGTTTGAAGAGGGGCAATTGTCATTTTTGAGCCTTTTAATGAGCCTATATAATTAAAACATTTATTTTTGTTATGTAGTGTATATGTTGCTAATTTGATTTCAGTATCTTTCTTGGTTTTTCTAATTAATTGTTTTGCCTCATTTGACACTCTTTTATACCTGTTCCATGAGTTTTGAGTGGATTGTTTCTAGTAATTTTGATAGCATGTTTGTTTTTTATTAATCAGTCTTTTAATTTTGTTATTCCACCAGACTGGATTTCTAACTCCTTTGTTATATTTCTGCCTGTTTGGGACCCAGTTCTCTAAGCAGTGGTTAAGTTTAGTCTGTATGAGAGTCCAAACTTGATGTACATTTAAACCCATCAATTCTGTATCCCAATCCCATGTGGATGGATATTGATTTATTTTATGATAGTTAGCTCTGTTATATGCCTTAATAGTGGTACTCCCGGAGCCTGCAGATGTTTGCATGTACAAAAGGAGTGATATCATGTTTTCTGTCCATGGAACTGACTGAAGGTGTAAATAGTCTCCTCCGCTTTACCCTCCTCCAAGAAATGTTTTCCACCATCTAATAAATACGCTTTCATGTTAGTCAATGGTTGCAGAGTACTATTTTCTTTCTTAAATGGGCGGTACAAGAACTGGAACCTGAGTAGTGGGAGGAAGCATTAGTTTTTTGGGGGGAGTAAGATCCACCCCCACCTCCACCCAAAAAGCTCCTAAAGATGCACCCCACTATTTTTGATTCATGTGGGAGGGACATGAGGTGGATCTATCGTGTTGGAACAACTGACTATCAGAGCTGCCTGGGGAAGTAATTAAGGAGTGCCTGAAACTGCATCTAGGCATATCCCCCCAAAAACACACACACACACACACACACACAAGCTCCTAAAGGTCCACCCCCAATTTTTTTTATTTATGTGGGAGGGGCATGAGGTGGAGCTATCATGTTGGAACAAGGCACACTAGTTTGGGACCCGGATCAAGCAACAGAACAAGTCTGTGGAGTGATAGAGTTGTGGAGACCCTGCATTTTATTAAGGGCTAGGAGAACAGGAAGATACTTAATGCCTTCAAATTGTCTTAAAAACCCTTGGAACAAATGATTATCAGAGTCACCTGGGGCCTCAGTAGGAAAGAATAATTAAGGAGTGCCTGAAACTACAGCTCTCAAGGAAAACAATAGACACATTGTTTTGTTTCAAGTTGAAAGAGCCACAGATTTTACTTAAACATTTATATACTAAAAACATAAAGTTCAGCTTTTGGGATTAACAATATTTATTTACCATATTCACTATATATATATATATATATATATATATATATATATATATATATATATATATATATATATAGGCCAGGATATTCAGAAATGTGCCAGAGGGAGGAACAAGAGGGGCGCAGCTCAAATACAGTGTACCACGGCACATCTGGCTTGATATTCAAAGGTTGCACACAACAGGATGTGCCTGCGTAACATGGCTGAATATCGCACAGATGCACCATAGCGCTGCAAGGGATGCACCAGGAAGCATGTCAAGAAGTGCCATAGCGCACCCAGGGATGCACAGGGGAGCAAGCCACATAGCACATGAGCAACAGCCACCAGTGTGCAAGATGCACAGGAGCATGCCCCAGGACACACATGGAAAGGCAACAGGCTCAGCAGGTGGTATGTCACAGCGGTGAGAGGTCCCACCACTGGGGTGCATAGTGCACCATGTGAAATGCACCATGGCCACATGTGGGCACACTGCCCAGTGAGCAGGATGAGGCAGTAGGCACCTGACCATGCACACCACAGTGGGGCACGGTGGCAGGGTGGCAACAACGGCCCCTGGCAGCAACAACAAGGAGGCTGGGGGCATGCCACTTGGACCATTGCCAGCAACACACAGGCAAACAACACACAAGGCACACACCACATGATCTGGAAAGACAGGACACAGCCACCCCACCCAAGTCATGGTGGAACACCACTAGGCACTACCCATGACTACTCCAGATGGACAACACAGCAGCCAGGCACACCACTGCAGC
This sequence comes from Neoceratodus forsteri, assembly GCA_016271365.2. Lineage (NCBI taxonomy): Eukaryota > Metazoa > Chordata > Ceratodontiformes > Ceratodontidae > Neoceratodus > Neoceratodus forsteri. Next base: position 976,990,417 of record CM057452.1, on the reverse strand, counting down.
ATGGCTTCACACACCAGCTGTAAAGTAGACATGGACACAGGAGGGTAAATGAAAATAATTTATTGCAACATGATAAACAAAGCTATTTACAAATGTACAAGGGAAAGGGAAAGGAGGGACCACCCACAGACAGGGAGGCCAGGGAAGGGAGGCAGGGGTAAAGGCAAGGGAAGGAGACAAAGGAGGGCAAGGGAGGTTGCACAGGGAATGGGTGAGGAATTCAGCAGATGGTCACTATGGGCGTCCATGTCCCACTGCAGGCTGTCGTGGGTACTGATGCTGCTGTCTTCACTGAGACAGTGCCAGCTGCTGCACCACCTGTAGTGTGGCTGTTGTCACACGTAATATCTGCCACAGAGGGTGTGCATGTGGATCACATGTCCTGACACCTACAACAAAGGAGTGAACACCTAATGAGTGCATGGTCAGAATGCTGCAGCCTGCCCACTGTGCACAGCGGGCATCATTGACATGCACCCCTGGGCTGGCATGCTTCCACCCACAGTGAATGCACCCACACGAGCCCCCTGCCTGGGTACCCACAGCCATGCACAACACTGCACATCAACACTGCCCATGAGCAGTGCACCACCGCCAAGGCTGGCAGGTGACATGGCCATACAGTCAGTTGGCAGTGGCACAGCCAGGACCTGGGTGTACCCACAGCCCACCTGCATCAGCCACCCACATGTGTGATAGCCCAATACAATGTATAGGACACCACAGGCATTGCACACCAGGGAGGGCATGTGCACAGAGGGCTGTGCCCCACCCCAACCCCACTGCCTGCCCAACACAACATAGAAGCATCTAATGTACCTACCTGCATGCTGAGTTGCACCCTAAGGCTGTCCAGCCACCACGTCCATGCGGACTGCTACCAGTGCATGTCTCCCCTGTGGTGGCCCATCCTGGCCCAGCCACAGCTCCAGTGAGGCGGGCCCACCTCTGATCCTCAGGGCCTAGGAGAAACATATGGGGAAAGACATATCGGTACCAGGCAACACCACAGGGCCCCCCGGCACAATTTGACACCCTGCACATCATGCCAGTGGCACAGTGGCACTGGGTAGCCATGGCGTACCACCACTCCCAATAGGGCATGCTGCCCAAGCCCCCCCACAGCATGGCATGCTAATGGCACCACCCCACAGACTGCTGGATGGGAATGGACACAGGTGTTGTGCACTTACCTGGCCATGGCATGGTGCCCCTTTTGGACATGTGCCTGTAGTGTCTGCAGCTGCTCCTGGTTTCTCCCCTGCAAGTCCCTGTAATGGTGCCTGCACTGCTTCCCAGTGCAGTGTGCACCTGTGGCCTCCTTGAGACCATCAGCCACCTCCTGCCAAACATCAGTCTGAGGCCTGTTTAAGGGCACCTGACCACACAGGGAGCCAGCATGTTACTCCACTAGGGCCATGAGGTTGACCAACTCAACCTGTGTCAAGTTGGGGGCCCTGGGTGCTGTATGGTGTGGCATTATAGCAGCTAGCTTGGCACAACAAAATGGCACCCAGCTGCACACATGCTGCTGATGCGCAGCTCCATGATGCGCTGCCAATACCAATCATGCAAGGGCATAGGAAACCCTTGGGGTCAAGGGTCAGACCACACACCCTGCACCACAGCACCATTGGGCATAGCAGGCATGATGTGCATTAGGGCCACGTGGATGCCACAGTACATGGTCCTATTGTGCACTGGCACCATGACACCTATAGCGCAGTGATTCCATCGATGTCATGGCACCAAAGCACCATTGGCTGATTGGCGCCTGGGAGCCATAGGCCATACAGTGCACGGACACCACATGTACAATAGCGGCCAGGCACTGTACTGCCTAATGCGCACGTTGCATAGGCCGTGCCACTGTCGTATGTGCCGGTGGACCACTCATGCACGCAGCATGGGCTGTTGCACATGGCACAATGTTGCACCTTGACTTGTGCATGCGCAACCCCATTACACAATGCGTAACTCCGCAATGTTCAACTGCTGTATGCAAGTCAGCTAACTAGCCTATCTGCAGTGCATCAGCTGCATTTGCATGTCATTACAGTTGTGCAACCCCTCATTTGCATGCAATGTGCTATAAAGGCACCAAGGGAATGCACAGGGTAAGGACCAGTACTGCATCCCTTAGAGGTGAGATACACACTGTGGGGCTGGCTGGACAGTGGAATGGGAAGGTGGGGGGATCCTTCCAGGCCATACTAACACATGTCTATCTCCATAGGAAGAAGCATGTCTGAGCAAGAGGAGACAAAGTCTGATGTCCTATTGCAGGTGTACCTGTACCAGGAGCCACTCCTGAGCAGCTCCACAGGCACCCCACAGGCCCAGGCAACAGCATGGGAGGGCATGGACCATGCTGTGAACCAGCAGGCCAGGCACCAATGGTCTGTGCAGGAGTGCAAAAAGAGTGTTTGCACAGACTGGAGGTGCATCAAGGAGAAGGTGGTGGCCATCTGGGCAGTACGTGCTGCCACAGGTGGGGGTCAGCCTGCTGTGCCCATCCTTACACCACAGAAGGAGATGGTGGCAGCCACCATGTGGTGTAGAGCTGTCGAGAGGGTGCATGGTGGTGGATTCTGGATGGGTGTCAGCCCATCACTGCACAGTAGGCGTGGCTGTGATGGGGGCATGGGGGCAGGGAGCAGGGGTGGGCATCAGCAACACTAATGAGACTGTGTTCCCTTTCAGCTCCTGAGCACCTGCATGCAGCAGCAGGGGTGGAGCTGTCTGCTGTGTGTGTGGTCCTGGATCCGGAGGACCAGCCATCCACCTCCACTGGACACTGTGGGCTGGATCGAATGCAGGTCAGCACTGCTGTCTATCCAGATGCCAATGGCGTGGTTGTGGGCATGGCCCTGGCTGTGATTCAGCATGATGCCAGGCATGGTGTCCTGTGTGCTGAGACACAGATTGGGGCAGGGTTCACTTCCAATGATAATGACACCTACATCCCAGACAGCGATGTCATAGCCGCAGGGGAGACACCCATATCATACACCTGACATGACAGCACAGACGGTGACCCGGTAGTGGTTGCATGCACACTGGCCACTGTGGCTTGCATAGCCAAGGCTGCCACTGGTGCAGCTACAGCTGGCGGTGATACTGTTGGTAGTGCAGCCTCGCTGGTGTTACCCTGTGCACAGCAGCTGGAGTGGTGGCAGCAGTGGCTGGATGGCATTAGAGGGCCTGAGACGGTGCCTGCCACTGGTGCACTACATGTATCCAGCCCCAGGAGGGACCCGCTGTGCAGCACTCACCTTCACGGGGTGCTGGGCCACAGGGTTGGGATATTTCCGTGGGTTGGCAAAGTGTCCCCATGCCCCAGGGTGGCGACCCCTTGTATGAGCACACCCGTCTGCTCCAGGCCTCTGTTGAGCAGCAGGTGCTGGTCATGGCAGAGATGCTTGCGCTCTGCATGGAGCTGCACCAGGCAGCAGAGTGGCAGGGCAAGGACTTCACCCTGCTCTGGATGAGAATGCGCATATGCAGGTGGACACAGCCGCAGCCATGCATTGGCTGACCACTGCGGTCATGGCCAGACTAGCACCACTGGCCACCCTGGTGTGTGGCCATCCAACACTCACACCGCGAGTGTATTCTCCACCCCTCGGGTCCGTCGTCGTGCAGCTCCCACAGTGTCGATGCTGGGTCAGCTGTGGGCATTCCCAGCATGTCTTGTGCAGGCATGTTCAGGGACCTGCAGACACCTGCATGGACCTGGTCACAGTCTCGCAGTGTGACCCCTTGGGGTCCATCTGTGACACCCCCTGTGGTTGATGCTCAGCCTGCGACCACTGTGCATTCCCATTGGGGCCGTACACATGCCTGTGGTGGCCGTGCTACTGTGTGGTGGTCCTGACTCACCCACCTCCGTGTCTGCCATATACTGCTGCCCTGTGTGCACATTGGTGTGGTGTGTGCATCAAATGGCCATGGCATCTGTGGTTGATGCCGCACATGGCCCATGTACCCACCCGCCTAACTGCTGGCTGCTGTGGCATGTGCATGATGATGCCAGCACTGTGCTGCTTGCCACTGTGCAGCACCACTCAGTGTCTGACACATGCCCGGTGCCCGCCACTGGACAGGGGGCATGATGGGTCCTGTGTGCATGTGTATGTGCACGGGTGTGTGTGTGTGTGTGTGTTGTGGTGTGCAGGTCTGTGCTGCATTCTTTGTCAGTGTCTGTTCCCCACACCTGTCCATGACCCCTTCTGCTGACTCTGGCACTGTGCATGCCCATGCCTGCCTGTACACTGTGACCCAGGCACTGGCCCTGCCTGTGGCCATGTACACCTACCTGTGCGCTCCATAATGTTCCTCAGCAATTGTGTCCCTGTGCTGCTGGGCCATACTTGTCAGCCGGGGATCCCTTCACCCAAAGGAGACTGCCCACCATCACCAGAACCAGCGCCCACATCGTCCCCACTGCTGTCACCCTCTTCGACCTCGACAGCTATCCCATGGTTGGTGGCTATGTTGTGTAATATACAGCAGGCCAGAAATAGGCTGCAGGCCTTTGAGGGGCTGTACTGTAGGGCACCACCAGACCTGTCCAGGCAATGGAACTGAGCCTTCAGCACCCCAAACACCCACTCGATGATGTTCCATATGCTGGCATGTGCCTCATTGTACTGTTCCTGTGATGGGGTCGACGAGCGCCGGTATGGGGTGAGCAGCCATGGCCAGAGTGGGTAGCCACTGTCACCTGTGTGGAAAGAACTCTGGTTAGCATGGTGGCCTGTGTCAATGCACCCACCTGTCATCCTGGCCACACCCCCTGGCACCCATGCCCTCCCACCCACACACCCTGCCCTACTGTACCCAGCATACCGCATCCACAGCATACTCACCAACTAGGTGGCCAGTGGGGATGTCCCCACTCTCAAACCTGTGGCACAGTGCTGACTGGTGCCAGATGAAGGAATCATGTGCTCCTCCAGGGTGTGTGGCACAGACATTGATTATGCACCTCCTGGCATTGCACACCACCTGGCAGTTGACACTGGGGTAGCCCTTCCTGTTTATGTAGGCTACCTCCTCCAGCTGGGTGGTGTGTGGATGCCTACATGGGTGCAGTTGATGGTCCCTAGCATGCCAGGCAACTGTGTCACCCTGTGGAACTCCTGCATGTGTGCTGTATGCTCTGCCTGTGTGCTGGGGAAATGGATGTACTCTGCAGCATGTGGCAGCAGTGTGCTGAGGAATTGTGTGAGGAGCCATGATGCAGTCAACTGGGTTATGCCTGTGATGTCCCCTGTTGGTCTCTGGAAGGTACCCGTGGTGAGCAGATACATGACGGTCATGACCTTCATCTCCACCGACAGGGCGTGGCTCCGTCTTGTGGGTGCCTGCATCTCCTCACTGCACAGCTCACAGAGCCACCTCAGAATGGCCTGGTTCAGGTGGTACTGGCCCATTATCTCTGTGTCACTATACTGTTTGAAGTTCATGTGGGCACGGTACCACCTCTTCCAGGCATATCACCAATGGGCCCTTCCATGGCCATGCTGGTCTGTGAGCTATCTCCTCACACCTCTCATTACTGCCTCCATCTGGAATATGGCACTGGTCATGTCCTGGGTTGTACGTCCTCCCCCCTGGGCAGCACTCTCCCCTGGCTCCCCTGCTGTGGGCTGCTGTCTGTGCCCCTGCACTGGGCACACCCCTGTTTGTGGCCTCCCAGCCTGCAGTCTGTGGCCTCCACCTCACACCTCTCCATGGCCCTGTGCAGCCCCTCCTGTGCGGGGTGTCACTGGCACTTGCTGCGTGAGGTCTTGCTCCCTGTCCCATGACCACATACACACACACACACACACACTCTCACTTCCCCAGACTCTGGCTCTTTCAGGCTCCCTAGTCCCCACTCTGTGCCTCTACCAGCCTGCCTCTCACTCTGCGGCTCCCCTTTGGCTGTTCTGCCTGCTCCCTCACTCTCCAACTGTCTGGCTCCCCTGTGGCACAGGCATCATTTCCTCTCTTGCTCCCTCTTTTTTATGGGCACAAGTCTGCTCCATGCAAGTCCAGTTTGCTCCATGCTTGCGCTGTTCATCTGCCATTGAATATTGCACTGTGCGCATATTCATGGCTACGTCCCCTGCACTTGCACATGCATTCATTACCACTGTGCATTGGCACATTGGAAGTTGTGCAGCACGTCTGCTGTTGCTGAATATGACTTTCTGGCACATTGGCGCATTTGCCCCAGTGCAACAGTCTTGTGCATTGCGCAACTGCTCTGAATATCCCACCCATATAGTTTGTCTTTTTAGTAGTTTCAAAACATTGAAAGCATTGGTATTAGTAATGAATTTAGAAATACATTTTATAATTGTCTTTATAGTTAAACATGCAGTTTCATGTGAGGGCACATTTTTGGGGGGAGGGGGTTCAAATTATTTTAATCATGGGCACAGTACTTGGTAAAGACAGTCGTTTGATGATAAAGTGTATTTTTTCTTTTAAGTTTGAGAAGTATGTATTATATTTAAATGTAGCAGTGTTGTAAATGGGACTGGAGAATGAATAATGGTTAAGTGCCTAGATTTATTTTAATATAATTGAGTTTGTATGTGGCAAGTAGGTAGGGGATAATAGTTTGAAAGTGGCAGTAGGACAGATTTGTTAGGATAAATATATGCTGTCTTGCAAATAAAAAATTGTAAGGGATACATTTTGCAAAACAGTGATATATATCATAGGGTTTTCTTTCATGTAGTGTTGGAAGAAATAGCAATAGCTCATTTTGTACTATCAGTAGAAGGAGAGAAGAAAACATTGAACAAGAAAACAATTGGTGATTTTAAAAGCTATTCTGATCAGAGCTGACATTAAATAAAAATCTCAAATGTATTTTTTATTTTATTTTATCAGGGACACTAGAAACAGGATGTTAACACATCAGTGAGCACTGATGCCATTTATCTGTGTTAGGGAAGTTGTGGGTGGAGGTACCTTGCACATGTTAAAATATACCAGCTGCAATTGACAACTACTTGTACAAGCAAAAGGCTGGATGTTTTTTTTTTCCTACTTTTTTTTCATTGATATCATAAACTGAGCTAGGAAAAAAGTAAGACTGAAAAGATCAGAGCTTACATTAAAAAATGTGATGTTCCTAAGGTCTGTTGCATGCACTATGCTTTCATTTTCATGGGAGGGACGTGAGGTGGATCTATCATGTTGGAACAACTGACTATCAGAGCTGCCTGGGGAAGTAATTAAGGAGTGCCCGAAACTGCATCTAGGCATATCCCCACCTAAACATACACACACACATAAACGCCTAAAGATCCACCCCCACCTTTGTTTCTATTCATGCGGGAGGGCCATGAGGTAGATCTGTCATGTTGGAACAACTGACTATCACAGCTGCCTAGGGAAGTAATTAAGGAGTGCCTGAAACTGCATCTAGGCATACCCCCCTCCCAAAACATGCACACACATAGACATCAATGATTTTTTTTTTAACTCTAAGCATGTCAGTATTTGGCTCTTACAGTATGGGCAAGTTGGGCATAAAAATAAAATAGAAAACATGATCAAGCAGGTGCCTTTTCCTTTGTCAGATACATGCAGACAGACATTCACAAATCATGTATGATAAGTTCATTATATGGATGTTTTCCACATAAAACAGAAATTTTGTTAATGTTATGTCTGTAGCATCGTTTGTAGCCAGTAAACAATTTTTTACATAGGTACTGTAAATGACAGATTTTAATTCAGAAATCCAATCTTGAAATTTAACTTCTTTATTGATTTTTAGGACGATAAAAAAGAAGTGACTAGTACAGGGAACACAAACCGTAGTAAATGATCATGATTGCATAATGACAACAGAAAAAGACTACAGAATTCTGAAGGGTTCATTGAAACCAGATAAAATAATAGGGAACCCCCCTTCCCCATCCCATTATCCCCATAACCCAGTCCCCCCCACCCCATGATGTGCCTTATTAAAGGAGAAAGAAACCCTACTACACATAGCATACAATGAAATGTGATCTATATAAAACAAAGAGTATAAAATGAGCTAATATCAGCTGAAGGAGCCAGAGGTGTTCCTGTGAATACATTAGTTCAAATAAAGAGCATACAGTTTACCCCATTTCTGATCAAATGAGTTCAAGTGATTCCGGGAACTTGCTATTAATCTTTCAGTCTGAAAGCAGGGAGAAATTTCACTAATCCATTCTGCATACGATATAACCAGTTGGTCCATCCAGTGCCTGAGGACCAGTCTTTTAACAATTATAGAAATTAAAGCCATATGGAATCTACACTCCATAACCTGTATTTTGAAGTACTTCCCTAAAATACAAACTTCTATGGTAAATAAATCTCCCAGACCCAAAAGATGGTTTAGGTTGGACTGGATGGCCTGCCATAGTGGAGCCACCTTGTTACACTGCCAAAAAATATGTACCAGGTTCCCTTACACCATGCCACACCTTGTACAAAGAGTTGAAGGTAGTCTATCTAATTTGGCTAGTTTGACCAGAGTATAGTACAAATGATTCTATATATGATACTGGGTGAGCCTATGCCTATCTTGAGAGAGGTACTGGTGCGTGTCTACCAAATCTGATCCCAGATTAAAGGGATTTCTGGCAGAAGAGAGGACCAACATTTAGAGCCAATAAGGGGATTAGGGAATTTAGTGTCCAATAGGAAGGAATAAATCTTGGAAATGCTATGGGCCTTATTTGCATGTTCTTGTATCTGGTCCAGGAAGGGCTTAACTCAGGACGGTGTGGGGGTGGACCCCAAACTGGAGGCCAATAGGTGTCTTAACTGGAAGACTTTAAAAATAAACTTCTGAGGGATGTTATATTTGGCCATAACCTCTCCCGAGGATAAATAGAATTATTCAGGAACATGTCATTGACACGACAATCCCGCAGCTGGGGAAGCTAGACTAAGGGGAGCGGGAGAGCACCAATCTTAATATTTGAGTTTAAAGTGAGAGGCTGGGTAGGGTCTTTCCTAGGAGAGAGGCTGAAAAAATTCCAACATTGATTCAACACTTTAATGGAGGTACCTATGACACTACCTTGTAAGGAGGGAGGTAGTATGGAAAAGATATAGTAAAAAATTCTGAATGACTGGAGACCATGCTCATCTAAAATCTCTCTCTCAAGTTGTAACCAAACTGGTAGGTAATCCTCTGCCCTCAAGTCATACCAACTCCCAATTTTCGATATGGGCCTTGCACAGTACTATAGCATGAAATTGGGAAGACGAAGACCCTCTTTTTCCTTAGGTAGGTTAAGCTTTAAAAAGGCTTTCCTAGGTTGCTTGCCTTGCCAAATGAACTTGGAAATAAACCTATGAAGGTGTTGGAAATAGGACATAGGTAGAAATATGTTCATTAAATTAAGTGGGTAAAAAAACTGAGGCAAAACATTCATCTTGGCAATATTTATACGACCGCACAGAGCTAGAGGGAGGGCAGACCATCTCTGAAGGTCGTGCTGTATTTTAGTCAGCAAGTCATCTAAGTTAAGCTTCCTGAAGACTTCAGGGTCCTTGGTAAGATAAATACCTAAGTATTTAAAGGAAGAAGGGCCCATTTCATGCCAAACTAGGTAAAGTTAACCTGAGGTGTGTTAACATTCAAAGGAAATATAATTGATTTAGCCAAATTCAGCTTGTAATTTGCCACCTGGCCAAACTGGGCAATAATATGCAATATGTGTGTTAGAGATGATTCCAGGTTAGCCAGATGTAAAAAGAATATCATCAGCATAGGTTGAAAGGACCAGAGACCGTTGCCGAATAAAACACCCTGTGACCTGGGGTGAATTCTTGATACTGAGAAGGAGAGGCTCCAGATATAAATTAAACAGGAAAGGTGACAGGGGGCATCCTTGCCGAGTTCCTGTAAATAACGGGAATCGAGAAGAAAAGACCCCATTACAGTAGATTTTGGCAGTAGGAGATTTGTAAACTGACTTAATCCATTGAATGAAAGTCTCCAGGAAGCCCATTCTCCCCAATATAATCCAGAGAAACTCCCAGTGAACTCTGTCAAAGGCTTTCTCCACATCCAAAGATACTAAAGCCATAGGAACTTGGGAGTCTTGGGCGGCCTGGAAAATATGTCAGAGTACACAGATGGTCAGCTGAGGATCTACCTTGGACAAACCCTACCTGTTCAGGATTTAACAAGTTGGACCAAACCCGTTTGATTCTAAGGGATAAAATTTTCATTAGAATTTTAATGTCGTAATTTAGTAGTGAGATTGGTCGGTAACTAGATGGATCCATCGGAGACTTATCTGGTTTCAATATCAAAACAATAGTGGCTTCTAGCAGAGTAGGGTCCAGACAATCAGAAGTAAACATGTACTCGAACAGTTTCATTAAGAGGGGAACAAGTTCTTTACCAAAAACTTTATAAAAGTTGGAAGGAAAACCATCAGGACCCGGGGCCTTGTCTAGAGTTAGTTCTCTGATCACCTCTTCCACCTCTGCCACCGTGATAGGGGCAATCAGAGCCTCACCTTGGTGGATCTGCAGGAAGAGAAGGGGAAGGCCATCCAGAAATTGGTCCACATAAGAATGAGAAAATTGGGAGGGGCCACTGCCATAAAGTTCCCTGTAAAAGGACTCAAAAACTCGTGAAATATCCCTGGGAGAGGTTTTAAGTGAGCCATCAGAGGTTAATAAAGAGGGGATCCATCTCGATCCCTCCACTTCCCTCAAACGAAGGGCCAGCATCCTACCAGATTTCTCCCCTTGATCAAAATAATGGGTCTTGGTTTTGAGGAGGGTGTACTCTGCCTTATCTCTTACCAAGTCAGAATATTCATTTCTAAGTTTCATTAGGGTTTCCAAATCTACTTGGGAAAATGAGGAGGATAACTTGTTTTCAGCCATCCTGATTTGATTCGACAATGACACGATCTTAGCCTCCCTCTGCTTTTTCCTTCTGGATGCGAGTTTAATAAATTCCCCCCGATGAAGCATTTAAAGGAGCACCAAAACAAGTCCTCCCTCCCAATTGAGCCTGAGTTGGTCTCCACGAAGGAAGAGATTAGAGATCTAATATGGGAGACTATACGCTTTTCTTTTAAGAGCTGGGTGTTTAGTTTCCAGGAGGTGTCTTTTTGCACCTGCGAGTCCGGGGAAACCAGAATCCCTACCACAGAGTGATCTGATATCACAACAGGGTCGATGCCCGACTGCAGCACCCCAGACAATAACTTATTGCTAACCAAAATTAAATCAATTCTAGACCACGACTTATGTACCTGAGAATAATAAGAAAATATTTGACTTGAGGGATTAAATAAGTGCCATGGGTTGCACAAGTCCAGTAGGTCCATAAAATTCCTCATAGCCAGTTGTGAGGAGGAAAGTGGTTTCAGGGGTCTATAGGATTTACGAACATACGAACATATGAAATTTGCCAGCAGATAAAGGCCTAGAGGTCTATCAAGTCTGCTTGATTGTGCAGCTAGCACCCCTTATTCTGCAGCTGCCCCTCCCTTCCACCCTTCCCCTTCATTAACCCTCCCCCTTGTCCTGTCCCATCCCCTTTTGAAGCAGTCCACTGTTCTACTGGATGCCACTTCTGCAGGTAACGCATTCCACCCAGCCACCACCCTCTCTGTAAAAAAGTGTCTCCTCATCTCCCTCCTGAACCTTCCTCCCTCCAGTCTCATATCATGGCCCCTGGTGGCCCTCCCCTCCCTTACTTTGAACAGCCCCTCTATACCCATCTTGTTTATTCCTTTCATGTATTTAAAGGTTTCAGTCATGTCACCCCTGTCCCTCCTCTCCTCCAGTGAGTACATGTTCAATCCTTCAACCTCCTCTCGTATGATAAGTCCCCCAGCCCCTCGATCTTCTTTGTCACCCTGCGCTGCACCCCCTCTAGTAACTTAATGTCCCTCTTCAGATACGGGCGCCAGTACTGCACGCAGTACTCCAGGTGTAGTCTAACTAATGACTTATACAGTGGCAGAATCACCTCCTCCCTCCTCGAGGATATACCCCTTGCAATACAACCCAGCATTTTGTTGGCCTTTGCAACTGCCTTCCTACATTGTGCCGAGTTGTTCATTGACCCTGTAATGAACACACCCAGATCCTTCTCCTCCTCTGTCTGGGCTAGCTGCACTCCCCCAGCTGGTAACTCCTCCTTGGATTCTTTTTTTTTTTTTCTCTTTTCCCCTCCTACGTGCCCCAGAGTTACCTCTCCTTCAGGGCGCCTAGGACCCGGGCATTCCCCTACTATCTCCCCTTAGCCACCTACCTCATATTTGCAGCCTTCCTCGGGCTAGTCCGGTGTAACCCTTGCACCGGATGGGTCCCCCTCCTCCGAGGGGAAAGGCACCAGCGGGGGCAGAACCAGCACACTACTATTCTCTCGGACCCTCGGAGCTGCTGAGGCAATTGTGGCTCTCAGGGAGTCTTCAGGGATGTCCGGGGCCGACGTCCGTCATCCGGTAAACTTCCGGAGCGGATTTTCTCGTTTTTCTTGTTCCTCCTTACGTCGCTACATGCATTGCCTCTAGTCTCCACTAGGGGCCTCTGCATGTTGAAGATGCTCTAACCCACCCCAGGACAGGAGAGCAGTCCGTCGGACTAGTCCTGCCTTCCTGCCGACCCCGGGCCAGGTCCGTTTCCGAACCGGGTCGCCCGGTGTGGATCGGTGGCGCCAGCGCCTCAACCCTCTACGCCACCGGGCCGGCTCCTCCTTGGATTCTTCATCCCAAAATGCAGCACCTTGCACTTTTTGGCATTAAAGCCCAGTTGCCAGGTGTCTGACCAGGTTTCAAGCTTTGCCAGATCATCCTGCAACCCCTGCCATCCACCTAGGTTATCCACCACTGCTCCTACCTTGGTATCATCAGCAAACAGACTGATCTTGCTCTTGATGTTCCATGATGTGCCTGCAATGAATATCCCAAACAACACTGATTTATCCAGATCTTGCGACAGAGCGATATTCCAGTCCCCCCCCAGTATTAACATTGAGGGCAAGAATCTACTCAGCTTATCAGCCAAGGTCATGAGAAAGTCTGGGTCCCCACCCACTGGGCCATAGATTGCCCCTATTACAATCCCAACATTGTATAGCAAGCCCTTCACAATAATGAATCTACTCTCATGGTCCGTTAAACACTCTTCTGCCAGAAAAGGTATATGCTTCTTGACCAAAATGACTACCCCCCCTACTAGAGGACGACCCACATGAAGCAAAAACTTGGGCATATCCCTGCTGGCGAAGCCCATTAACTTCTTTTGATATCAGATGGGTCTCTTGCATCAAGAGAATATCAACATTCAGGACAGCACAGTTTTTGAGAACCTGGTACCTTTTAGATAGGTCCCTGACACGTCTGACATTCCACGTTACAATTTTAATCGCTGTTACACTCATTAGTAATTAAACAAAACAGCAGTAAAATATATAACCCTGGAGAAGCAAGCCATCCTGGAAGGCACATCCTACCCTCCCCCCACCACACTTGAGCAACTTCCCAGCCGTACTCCACCCCTCCACCCCTCCTCCCATCAAAACCGATAAAGAGTAACTGGAGTAACATAGACTTTGAACGTAATACTGCTGCCCTTGCCCAATCCAGTACCGAGAAGGAAAACCGTGTTCCCGCCCTCCCCCACACCCCAACTATATACTAATGTTCTCCTTACTACTCCCTGATACATATTAAGAATGCTAGTACTTGGGTCAGTAAACAAAACCCCAAAAGCATCCTCTTGATGGGAGACAAAGATGATATCAACGGACCAGTATAGTAGGGAAGTAGCCCCTACTAAGTCTGAGATTATTGCCCAATGACTACTGGGGACTCCCTGACTGAGGTATCCCCCAACAAGGATGCTTTACCCCCTCTCACTGGTGCGCTAAGCAGTCCCTCCAGAGCCAGCTCCCTCGAGGAGCCCCCCCCACCCCCTGAAGAGTCCAAGTGAGCCCTACAAAATAAATCCAAAAATTAAGGACCTGACGAGAATCTGGGAACCCTCTAGTCTATAAAAATGCCAGACACTCGCAGCATTGGGGAAGAGTGCAGTAACTCATATAGAGTAAGTGGGGAAAAAAAGAAAGGATACTTCAGGAAGGTGCATCGTTACCTCCAGGCGCGTCTTGTCAAAGACGCGATTGAGGATGGGAACCCCCAAGAATTCCCTAAAAGGATGTCTCCCGGATAAACTCCAATCCCCAACTGTGGGAAAATTGGTCCCTAGCCCAAATGCTACCCATCTGAATTACCCCATAGTCCTGAACAACCAACTGCCATCCAATCCACCCAGCACCTCAAGAACGTGACTGTACTAAACAGCAAGCATGAGCTTACTGCTGGCTAGACCAGAGGTACAAATCCCTGAAACCCCAGTAGCAGCAATAAAAATGCCAATCGGTCCATCTAACACCAGGGACCAAAACCAGACTTCACTGCAAACATTGCCATTACGTATTGAGTGGCCGTACCCCAGGTTATGTGACTCTACTGGACATTGGGAAATAGAAGAGTGTTGTCATCTAGCAGTCACCTCCCTGGAATGCCACTGATAGTGGCACCCGTAAACAACGCTACACACAATCACCCCAATCTATCGCCCCCCCTCCCAAAAAAGGCAACCCAAACTGTACAACCCAATCTTAACCAACAGGTAGCCGGAACTTGCCTACCGACCTCTCATAATTAAATTGCCTATGGAAATTCACTAGGACTGAACATTACCTGCACCGGGGAAACAAGGAAGGAGCCAGGGGAACATTAAGAGCTGAGGGGACCAAATGGTCTGACCGGTCCTGCAACATGTAGAAACCCCTTCTACACCAAGGGTTCCCACTCCCCCAGCCCACCAGCGGGCCTCACGAGTTATCGTGGAGACTAGGCCTACCAGGCCGCACCCTGGTCCACTCCACCACCCCCCCACCACCAGAAAACCAAAAGAGAGAGAGAAGAGAGAGAGAAGAACTCCAACAAATAGGTGAGAGTCCAATAATGGTATTTTAAACAGGAGATAACTTCTTGACACTTCGTCAGATATTCAGCCCGATTTGAACAAGTTGGGTAACTTGAGAGAGATCCAGTGCAACTTCCTCTGGAGATTCGTAGGAATACCAAGAACCTTCGATGGCTACTTGTAGCTTGGCAGGGTAGTTCATTTTGTAGTGAATACCCACTGCAATCAACTTGCTAACTGTAGAATGAAAAGCTGAGTGTTTCTGTCTCATCTCATTGGGAAGATCTTGTGTAATATGTAGCTTAGAACCACTCCATAAGATTGCTTGCAGCTCTCTTGCCTTTAGTAAAACGTGTTGCTTCTCCAAGAAGCTTAAATACTTGATAATGATGGGCCTTGGCGGTGCACCAGCTGCAGGTTTCAGCCTGACAGAATGATGAGCATGTTCTATATGGTATTGTGGGTTAAGAGGAGAAGGCCCAACGACCTTGCTCAGGAACTTCTGGAGAAAGAGAATGATATCAGGGCCCTCCTGGGTCTCAGGGAGGCCCAGAATCACCAGATTGTTTCTCTGACTCCTTCCTTCCAAATCCTCTGTTTTAAGTTGTAGTTTACTGATCTGCTGCCTAAGCTGGACAATTTCTGGGTCTATCTTCTCCCTCCAGTTCTCCAGGGAGGTAGTTCTTGCCTTCGAGTCCCCCATTCTGGTGGTTAGGGTGCTGAGGTCTCCTCTTAACGATTTGAGCTCGGTAGAAATGTCATCCAGCATTTCCTTAAATGGTAGGCGCTCCTGAAGGAAAGTGTCTTCAGTAAGAGGAACTGGTGAAACATTGGACGTGGTTAATTTAGCTGCAGACCCCGAGCTCTGACCTTTAGATTTTTTGGAGGATTTTTCGGGTGTGGATGGTGGAGTGTGCTTCATGCCAGCAGGCCTCATCTCCGATTCCATCTCAGTCTTCCCCTGAATGCGTTGATATATGCAAAGTAAAAAGCTACCAGAAATCAAGAAGTGTTACTAAGACTCCAGATGTAGATCAGACCTTTAAACGTCGGATTAGTAGGGTAGAAAGTAGTTTGCAGAGGATGGTTGTTGGGAGCTCCACAAAGACGCTGCCTCTAGCTGCTCTGCATCACGTGCCCCCTTCCCCAGAAATCCAGTCTTGATAAATTTGTTTTTTTAGCAGTTCTGTAAGATTTATGTCTCTCTGATGGAAGAGTGCATAGCATAGAAATAAAACGGTTTCTGTAATTGATTGTTGTTTGCATGAGAAGTGGACATGACAGTGACATGCAAGAGTGAAGTCTAAATTGTTTCTTGGCCATTCTGGGATCTAAAGTTTAATACTGTTGTGTGAAGAGAATAAAGTCTTGTGTTTTTAGCATTTGAATAGATTTAGTGCTTTGAAGTTAAAATATATAAATATATATATATAGTGTCATGGGCACCTGAAAATGAAGGAGATACTACTAAAATAAATGCTATTCTGATATTTTATGTATTTATGTGTGAGATTTTAAGTGTAGTTTTGCCTAGGTCACAGATGTATAAGCTATAAATAAGGATGGATGTATTATTCAAAGCTTGGCGTAGCAAAATAAAGCAGGAAAAATAATATAATTTTTTTTTTCTTTCAATTGTTTAACCAGGAGTGGCACACTAAGCTGAAAGCTTGTTTACAGGGGCAACCTGGGAGCACATGGAAGTTAAGTGACTTGTTCAGGGTAACCCAGTATGCAAGTGGGAGCTGTGGGATTCAAACCCAGATATCCAGATTTGCAGTTAAGAGCCTTAAACCACTGTGCTATACTGCCTCCCTAGTTATGGCAGTCATCTGTTTTATGGTTCATGTTGTTGGTGTAGTAAGCATACCAACATACTAACATACAAAAATACCAGCAGAATAGGCCTAGATGGCTTTTGTGTCTGCCCCCACCCTGGGAGTTGATCTTGCTGCCCCCCCCATCCTCTCAGGCTTCTCCCTTCCCAGTCCAGGGTATTCCGGCTTCATTGGACCTTGCTTCCAAAACCCTTCCCCTGTACCTGTCCCACCCTCTCTTGAGCCCCTCCACAATCTCTACCTCCACCAGCCCCCCAGGCAGTGCATTCCATGGTTCTACCACCCTCTCAGTGAAGTAGCACCTCATCCTTTCTCCCCTGAGTCTCCCTCTCCCAGCTTCCACCCATGCCCTCTAGTTGCCCCCCCTCCTTCTTTTGGAGCACCATGACTGCGCCTCCCCTATTTATCTCCTTCATGTACTTGAAGACCTCTATCATGTCCCCCCATCCCTTCTCTCTTCCAATGTGTACATATTTAGCTCTTCGAGCCTCTCCCCATAGGTCCTTTCCCCCAAGCCTCAGATCATTTTTGTTGCCTTCCCTGGACCCTCTCCAGGAGTTCTATATCCCTCTTTAAGTGTGGCCTCCAAAACTGCATGCTGTACTCAAGGTGCAGCCTCACCAAGCAGTTATACAGAGGGATTATCACTTCCCTCCATCTGGAGTGATCCCCTAGAGATGCATCCTAGCATCATGGCCTTGGCCACTGCCCTCCTACAAGTCTCTGAGTTGTTCATCTTGACATTCACCACCACCCCCAGGCCCCTCTCATCCATACAGCCATTGCAGCAGTACATTGCATAGCAGATATAAAATGTCAATAAGCAGGTCATGCATCAGATGTGCTGAGCAGTTACTGAAGCAAGAAATGTACAGCTGTCATTTTTTACATCCTGTTCAAAATGTGTTTTTGCACCTGTGGTGCCAAATGGCACAGTCGCTGTGCAAAATCTCCTTTCAGCTAGTGAATTGATAGTGTCACTGTTCATGTGGTGGGGTCATAAAAAGCCCATGCTGAAAACTTGGAGTGAAAATACTAAGAAACGCCCAGGGCATTAAGGCTTCTGACTATAACACCCTGCACTGTAGGGACTGACAGGTATCACGGATGTGTCTTGGGATTGTCAACAGTAATGCGCATGCCATTCCACCCCCATCCCCACCCTGCAGTCAGTGACAGGTATTGAGGTGTGCCTTTGACTCTTCAGCCCCAAAGTTCACTCCATTGTCTTATACTGTACCCATTTCAGTGTATTTTCTTATGGAATGGGGTGAGTGTAAAGTTTGAAAACCCCAAGGCACACCTTGACTCTTGTCTGTGTCTGAAGGGTACGGTGAGGTGCAATGGCATGAGCATTATGGGCAATGACCCGAAGGCACACCCCAATCCCTATCCACATCTGTAGGGAGGGGGTGGGGTTGGTGTCACTTCAGTACTTCACTGCTATTACTATTCTGCCTGTCTGTGTGTCTTTCTCTCTATCTCTGTCTATGTAATTATCTCTCTTTCTATTAATTGCATGTATCACTATTTTCACCTATTTCTAAAACAAACCTGTATATCACATTTGCCTGCACTCTGAGCACATACTTATGAAACTGTGCATATTTGTACTCCACTTCTGTGTAGACCTCATACTTTCCTAATATTCCCATTATCACAAGCATAACTACTGTACCTTGCCCTTATCAAAGGTGACCTCACATTTTCTCTAACAGTCCATCATCATTACACCTGACTTCCTGACATCAACACATTGCTTAAATATAACTTACATCACCTCATGAGCAAAAACTATGTTTCTCTTAAAAAAAAAAAAAAAAAAAAATGTGTAAATAATCCCAAGGCTGAACTTATGCCAGCCATTACTTTTTCATGTACTGCCACTTTCTGTACCATCATGGGGATTTGCATATGTTTCTCTTGATGCTTTGCATTATTGGGATATGTGCAATTGTGTTTTCTTTAAAATATGGCTGTCTGGCCAGTATCATCCGAGATAACACGTACATCAGTGACATTTGCTCTGGGGTTCTTTTGTAAGCTTCTTATTCCTTCCATTAAAATATACACCTCCATATATTTTCCTAATAATGTGTATGCCTTCCTTAGAACATAAACTAAAACAAATCTTACTACTTACAAATCATTGTGTTGTTTCTCCATACCTCCTTAACAATTCCACACAACGCGACTAATTTCATAATGCAGCCATGATGGGTCTGACCAGATTTTGTTTTGTGTGGGCTCACATAGCAGAACCCTACCTTTATTTAGTGATTGAATTACAAAATACAGACTCACTTCTGGGACTCCCAAGGGGACCACAGTCTTCCCAAATTCTGGGTATTCCATTGAAACAGTTTGTCCCAAACCTGTGTTACCTGTTGTAAGTTTAATTTCACTCTTGCTATTACAAAACTGGTATCTTAAATCCAGTTTTTGTAAAAGTCTGAATAGATCAACTCAAAAATTCAGATGGTGCAATTTGACTTGAAGAGGCAAGGGACAGTTAGAACACTAATTTGGCCTCATGTTAGTTTTTGGCAGGAGATATTCAAAACAGGACAAAGTCACTTGTCAAGCATTGATCTCCATGTAATTGGTTGTAATTTGTCAACATTTTCTCTGTTTCCTCTTCATTTTTCTTTTACTTTTGTGTTTTTTAATGTGGCTGTTCAAGGCTTTTCCAGACTGTCTGATTTGTCTAAAAAATGTAATTGCTCATGGGCTCATTGGTATTACTGGATGGACTTCTCATATGTCTGGTGTCATACTTTCTGCTTCTGCCCCTTAAATTTAGTGACCTCCACTTGCTCTGAGGCCTCATTCTTTATGGTCCCTTGCAAAAACAGTTCCCTTTTCATAACTCTTGCAGTCCCATTCAAATGTGTTAAATCAAAAACTAAAGAGTACTGTGCTCACTGACCTGGGCAGGGTGCTGTCGCATGGCTGCTGCCTTAGAACCAAACACAAACCAGAGCATGACAGCACTCCAGAGCAAGGAGTTATAAGATAACTCCAATGAAAGGTCTTGAAAATAGATTTTGTAAAAATGAAAATTTTATTGGGAGCAACTTCCCATAAAGAACACAGTGAAAATAAATGGTGTGTCCATCTCACCAGCTGCCACGGTGCTTCACCGTGTAAGACTTCATCAGGGAGTGGGTAGTTGGTGAAGTATAGCCTCTTAAATACAATTATATCTATGACATTGTCATTATTCAGCTTGCATAACAAAAAATCCACATTTTCAGCTTTATCATAACATTTCTTTCTAGTGTGTCATATTCAACAAATGAAAGTCACCATATCTTAGCATTGTAATTAATCCCTTCTGAAAGGTTATTTCATGGGGTGACTGTGAAAATACATTTTGAGACGAAATGGAAAAATTTCACCTACCTTGTTCATGAGGTGGAGTAAAAAGAAGTATATGAAAAATTTGGGGCAAAAATGTTCAAATATGACAAAGTTATGAGTAAAAGTTCAAAACACATTAAAAAGCAGCAAGATTATACTCACAAATGGGATCCTTATCTAACATATCTCATGGGGCAGTCACATAAATAACTCCCAGTAGCAATAGTGTAAGTGCAGGCAGCATGCCATGACTCTTTATGTCACCACAACTCTACTGACAATGTTATCTCCCTTATAGTTCTTTGTATCTATAGTGTCTTTGAATAACTGGATTGCATATGCTTATCAAGATGTAACTGGTGTCACCTGATTGTTAAATGATATAGTGTTTACAGTTGTTTTCAGGTCAGTCTAGAACTTACCAGATATTCCAGGCAGGGCTATGTAGCCAAAAAAGGAAAAAAGTAATTCAGTCTGTGCACAAGAACTGGTTACATGCAATGTATTGATGGAATTGTTTGTAATATGCCTTATTAATTTGCTATACTGTAGCTGTGTATGTCTTTAAAGAAAAAATAAGGCTTTCAGCTACAAAAGAAATAATTAATTGCACTTGGCTTGTTTTCAGTTAATTTGCAGTTGGCCTTGGTAGAAGCAGTCACTTTCTGGTTGTGCACCATAGGGGGAAGAGCTTTGCCAGTCTTGAGAGGATTTCATCACTGGACCTTAGAGAGGTAAATGAGGGGTGAGATGGTGGGTGGTGTCCATCAGATAATTCTAATTCATTATTCATATACTGTATTTGAATATATATATATATATATATATATATATATATATATATATATATATATAATACTTGTGCAGTAGCACAAGTATAGTTAGAGCTGAACAGCTCAAATTTTTGCACCTGAATAACTGCCACTGTTCAACAAAATTGCAGAAATTTTGCATGCTTAATCTGGGTGTGACATTCTTAAGACATGGGAAATGTTTTGCCAGATGCTCTTCCAGATACCAAGATCAAGAACTTTAAAAAGTATTTAAAACTGAACTCTTTTCCCTTTTATTTTCTATTTTTGTGGAGCAAAGACAGTTTGGAATTTTGTTCCAGACTTTTAGGGTAGAAGGGGCTTGTCCCAAGAATGTGTCTTACAAAGGTTTCTAAAAAAATATTAAAGAACTGGTGGAGTCAAAACAGGCTAACGGAAAATAATACAAATTTTAAGTAGTAGTCAGTTGTAACTTTTTATTTCTGAAGTATTTTTCTTTTTCTTTTGGCTCATAAGAAAGTCTTCTATATGATATAATGATATGATGATGTGCTGTTTGTGTGGAACAGCTCTTAGCTCTACTGCTCCCCATTACATAATCTGTGATCTCACTGACAGTGACATCACGGGTGAATAACTTGGCAGTCACTGAATTGCTGTTCCTAAGCAGCAGTGATATCACAATCAGTGAGGTCACAATGTTGATGATGTAGTGGGGGACAGTAGAGCTAGATATATTAGCTGCCAGGTAGACTGCTGTTCCACACATCTCATCTACTAACATCAAGTAAAGAATCTTACAATTAAACAAAAGGAAAAGAAAAAGTACCTCAGATATAAAAAGTAATGGTTTGTTGCTTTTAAAATCTAATATTACTTTTGGGCAGTATACTAGCTCTTTAATCCGTTCTTGTGTTATAAGGATTTCAAATTTGGCTTCTGTACATGCTCAGTAGGGTTTGTGAAATAACTGTTTCATACAAAAGAAGAATTTTACTTTTGTGAGTGATTTTACTTTAATGAGAAGATGTGTCTGACTTTGAAAAGAAAACATGTTACTCTTTTGAGTGCTGCAATCTTGTTTTTTGTTTTGGTGGAAAAAAATTTAGAAACACATAAAAATAGTGCATTTCCAAAACACACACCTTAAGCTAGGTAAACAGGACCAATTTAGATAGATTCTGGAGTTTATTTGACAAATTTGGCTTCTGAACATGCTCAATGGGATTTTTGAAATAACCGTCTGATACAAAAGAAGGCGTTTACTTTTGTGAGAAAAATTGTTACTGTCATGAGCGCTGCCATCTTGTGTTTTGTTCTGGTGAAAAAATTTAGAAATACATAAAAATGCTGTATTTTCAGAAAACAAACACCTGAACATAGGTAAAAGGAACCTGTTTAGCTATCTGAGTTTGTATGATCCAATCACATATCTTGACTGTGTAGTACGGTACAGGTTGCATGCCCATTGGCCCATGCTGTGGACCAATGAATATACAGCCCTACTGTACACAGTCAGTCAGCGATCAGCGGGGTGGCTTGCAGGTGGGGAGCTGCTGCCTGCCACTGACTGGGGGAGCGGGGTGGTGGGGCTCAGTGGGCGGGTGGGGAGGAGGGTACCGCTGGACCTTCAGGGATGGATTGGTATGTCATAATATATAACTTACACCCGCGATGCACTGGACCACCAGGGATATTGGACAAGTTATTTTAATACTAAAGCCCACGATCGGGCTGGGAGTGGTCCACTGGACCACCAGGGATATTGGACAATCATTTAAATACTAAAGCCCGCGATCAGGCTGAGAGCAGTCCACTGGACCACCAGGGATATTGGACAATTCATTTTAATACTAATGCCTGCGATCTGGCAGTGGGGCACTTTGCCGCTTGTACAGGGGGCGTCGGTCCCTGGTGAATGCAGCCTGGCAGGGCGCCAGATGCAAGTCACCGATCGCGACCTGCATGCAATGGGGTTGAGACGATACGCAATGGCCCCATTTGCGCCTTTGCATGCATTATGGCCCCATTTGCATGTGCACTTTTGAAAATCACGGTTGATGCACCTAGTGCAACGGCACGTGCGCTAGTGCATCCCCCTCTCTGGCCACTTGCGCTGGTGCAGTGCCACTGCACCATGCACAATGTGGGTGGCCACAGTGTGATATTCAATGGTGCTGAGCCATGGTGCAGCACCATTGAATATCACCCTGTCAGCACCCTGGCACATCCCAGTTGTGCTGCGCCCAAGATTGTGCCACAGCCTGGTGCAGTCTGAATATCCCACCCTAGCTCTTTAAATAAACAGTGCAAAAGCCAAAGGATATTTATTTATTTAGTTATTTGTTTGTTTTTGACAACCAGGCAAGATAGACTTGGTAAAAATACACTTATTTTCAGGCACAACCTGTTAGAGTTATAATAGCTGTCACAAGCAACAGAGCTACAGAAAACATTACTAAATGACAAAGTAATAACAAGAAGAAACAGACAACAAGGCTTTACAGTTGAACAGAATTTATATACAAACATACGAAAATGTCAGCAGATACAGGCCATATGGTCTATCGAGTCTGCTCAAGTGCACAGCACCCAGTTTAATCTACTGCAGCTGCCCTCCACCCCTTGCTCATCCATCTGATTTATTGCCCCCTTCTGCTGACTCCTTGCTCTCCAGCTTACCTCAGGTTTGACCTTACCTTTGATCTTGTCCCACCCCTTCTTAAAACTGCCAAAGATTTCAGTGATGTCACTTCCTCTGGTAGTGCATTCCACCTCATTACCACCCTTTCTGTGAAGTAGTGCCTCCTCATTTCCCTCCTGAATCTCCACCCTCCAGTTTCAGACTGTGTCCCCTTGCCCCCCCCATTTAATCTAAACATGCCCTCAGTATTAACTCTATTCATGCTGTTTAAATATTTGAAGATCTCAGTCATATCCCCTCTCTCCCTTCTATCCTTTAGGGAATTCATGTTGAGCTCCCCAAGTTCTTCCTCATATGGTTTGTCCTCCAGTCCAAGGATCATCTTTGGCACGCTGGACCCCCTCCAGTATAGTAGTTTCACATCCTTCTTTAAATGCAGTGTCAGTGGCTCAGTAGGTAGCACACTCACCTCTGAGGCTGGGAAATCAGAGGGCAGTAGGTTCAGTTCCCACATCTGGCACTTTGGTTAATATCCCAGTACTGACACTGTAGTGCAGCATGAGAGGGGTGCTGCACTTCTGAGGTGCCATCTTTTGGATAAAACGTTAAACCGAGGTCCCATCTGCCTGGTTTGGTGGTAGTTCAGGTGCATGTTAAAGATCCCATGGCACTTATCGAAAAAAAGTAGGGGAATTTTTTATTGGAAAACAAAATAAGGAAACAAAAACTCAAGACAAATCACAAAATCTGTACATCATAATACATATAGGCAGTGAACAGAAAATAAAAAATCACCATATCTTCTATACAGGTGAAGACGAAAGCAGAAAAAAAAAAAAAAACTTAGTACGGAAACAAAGTCCCCCCTACACCCCCCTTCAGAAAACTTTTTTCAAGTAACCCCTTCAGACAAAATTAAAGGTAATGCTCTCCACCAAAATGCCACTAGAGGTGCAGGTAAAGTTTTTTTTTCTGAACAATAAATACTAGAAATTTCCCTCCTGATGTGTTCCCTGAGATCAGTCAAGGAAACCGTTTTTTGTTGCAACATAAACATACATCGGTTGTGCCAGATACACCATTTGCAGACTGCAAACAGAACCCGCAATGTTCTGGGAAAAAAAATTTTCCAATCAGGTCTAAATTCCCCATAAACCAATTCAGAATATGTTAAGGCAGAGAACATAGGTAATCCCCATGACTGACTCAGCTGAGACCATAGTGGGGCAATGTACGGACAATCAAAAAATAGGTGCGACATAGATTCAAGCGTACATATACACGTGTCCCAAACACAGTATTGTTCTGATAATTGCTTATGCACCTAGTTTCCCTTAACATTTAATTTGTTGTGACAACACAACTACAGGGTATCCCATATCTTCTCCGGAATCCTGTTTTCCAATAATTGCTTTGTTAAACAGTGAGTATCACAGGGTACAGTAAAACAGGGTGACACCAAGAACATGGTTTGCAGTATGGAGGAGTATAAACGCTTTCTATGCTGTAGCAAGTCTATATCATAAGACACTTTCCATATTTTAACTTTTTTAAAGATTTCAATGAGGTATCCATATGTTCCGGGTGGAATTCTGCTAAAGGGTTTCCACACAGGAGCTTGTCATTTATCCAAAAAATATTGAGAATGGGAAGAAAAGCTAAGGGCCCAACAATCCATCTGGTTGACTATACTTGGAAAAATATTAGCATGTACAAAAATGGAAAAATAAAATAGCACTGGGCTTACCATCTGAAGACCGCCCTGTTTAATAGGCCAGTAGGTGATGGGTCTCTTTACAGGGCTCAGTCTACTACCCCAAAGCAACTTGAAAGACAAATTATAAAGACAAGCCTCAAGAGAAAAGGGAAGGAGAAAAAATATAACTAATCAATAAACATAGAGGCAGAATGCAAGTTTTAAGCAAAAAAAATGAATTTTTTGTGGGTCATATGAAACCGCTTCCAGCAGACAATTTTGGATTCAGCTATGTCCATAGCAGAAATCCAATTACATGCTGCCGCATCAGGCGGGCCAAAAATAAACCCCAAAATACAAATTTTCTGGGAGTGAATACTAATCCCTCCAATATCTGGTGATATCTCGTGTGAGGGAAGATGGACTGCACAACCCACACTCTTCTGGGGTATTTAACTCAGATCCAGAAATTAGGGAGAAGGAATGGATAATCTCAATTGCCCTCTCCCCAGATGCTGGATCTGCTATTAAAATGCAAATGTCATCTGCATAGGCAAGAGCACTGGGAAATACAAGATCTAGTGTGACAGAGATATGTCTAATGGTCCCCTTCCCATTCAATTTCCGGAGTAGAGGATCAATGGAAAAGACATGCAACAGTGGAATTAAAGGACATCCCTGGCGTAACCCTCTCTTGATAGGGATATGGGGGCCTCGCAATCCGTTAACCAACGGCATTGTGCAGGCAGACCGATACAAGATTTTAATCCAGCTGAGTAAATCTGCAGGAACCCCATATTTTTCCAACACCGAAAATAAATAACTATGTGGAACCCGGTCAAAAGCCTTAGTCTGGTCCAAACTAAGAACATAGCCTTGAGTGGTACTCCCATCAAATACTTCCAGCAACATTTTCAAATTGGAGAGTATTTAACTCATAAGCATGCCCATACAAAGACCAAGTATGGAAGGAAACCTCCTCCAAAATGCTCCGATTATCAGTAATCCGGGTACCAGAATGGGAAACCAAAGAGGACATATATTTAGATGCAACCTGTTGGTGGCTGCTATCATAGGGATTGACTACTTTAGCAGATCTGTTTCTCCCGTACTTTTGTTCGAGAAATAATGATGTCATCCTCTCACACTGAGAGGAACACATCTCAGTTTTAACCTACCAGATTTGTGCTGAATAATCTAGGCCCCATTCAGTTTGCCAAGACAGCAGTCTTTGTAATTGGCGTCAGCACTTAAGGTACCGGAAATAGCACTCTGAAGATTTTTGTTTAGAAACTCATTTACAAAACTGTTTAATAACAGATTTAGTATCCTGCCACCAAAAGGCTGGGTTATCGTATTACTCAGATACTGAAATCTTGTCTTGGAGAAGCCCATACAAGTCCTGCCACCCACCTTCCTCCCCCAAAACAGATATATTCCTCTTCCAGAATGTATGCGTCACAGGTTTGTTATTGGGACAACCGATGTGCAATAGTAACACACAATGATCTGAAAACTCACATGGGAGAACCGAATACTGCACATTAGCCAACCAATGAGAAAGAAAAGAGTAATCAATCCGTGTGGAAAATCTACCCCAGTGAAAAGTGTGTTCCGGCGGGAGTACACCAAAAGAAGCCCCATCCCTTAAGTCAGCAGTAACATACAAAGTGTTAAGGAAGTTGGAATCAGAATATCATTTTTGGGTAAGTCCAGTTTTATCAGATAAGGCCAAAATACAGTTAAAATCTCCTCAAAAAAACACCAATTTGGATGAATGGAGAAACGGCTGAATAAGTTTTAACGTCTGAATCCTCTGAGTTTTAACTTGAGGGTTATAAATATTAATAAACCGCCATTCTTGTTGATAGAGAATGACATCTAAGATAAGTACCCGACCTTGAATTAAATCAGTCAGTCTGGTAACATGAATGTCCACCCTCTTTACCAGTATCCCTACTTCGGAACACACAACCTCAGCCAAGGACCAAAAGGACAGACCATCCCTCCAATCCCTGGAGGCCTGCCCAATCTCTCTCAAGGAATGGAGCCTAGTGTCCTGTAAAAAAATTACTATGTAAAGGCAAGGACAAAAGGAAGGAAAAATAGCCCATCTTCTTTTAACATTTTTAAGACTATTAGCATTTAAGCTACCAAAAGATAAGACATCCCCCATATCAGACAGAGTTCAAATCAAGATTTTTTCCTACCTTGACCCTTGCCTGGAGATTTTAACTTACAATGTTTTTTCTTATTAAGCAGGATATCCCCAGAAACCTGCTCAGAATCAGTCAATAGCTCAACCTGGGAAGATGCAACAGAGGAGGCATCCAAATCTTCCTCAGTATATACTGCCTGCTTTCATTTAGTTAAAACAGCAAACCGTTTTTAACTACATCAGCGGGGGTGACACAAATGGCAGGGGCACTCCTTTCATTAGAGAGCTCCTTGTCAGCCTCCTGTTCCCCACTGGGACCCAATCTGTATCCACAGGAGGTGGCATATTTTCTTTAACACAGCGTAGAGCCGAACTGCTAGGGGCCGGAGGCTGCTCTTCAGCAATCTCTGGGGTAGAGGTCATAGCAGGAGGTAGTAAACCCAATTCCCCAGACACTAAGTCCAGACTAGATGTGGGTACTGTCAGGGGTGGTGGTTCCAACCCCGGATACATCCGGGAAGGAGGAGGAGCGGGGGGAACTACTGCAGAAGCAAAAGGCCAAAACTGGGGCCTAGCCTGAGCAGATCTTTGGGCCTGAGTCACAGTCTCATTCTGGGAATCAGTAGACCTTGCTGGATTATTATGGGAAGCCAATGGACAATCTTTAAAAGAGTGAGAGGTTTCATCACACAAATTGCAATAAGCAGGGTGGGGGCAATTTAGACTTACATGGCCAGAGCCCAGACATGAATAGCATTTAAGCTGGTCACAAGCACTGCTTAGATGGGTATGGGCCCCACACCGAAAACAAGATTTTGGTTGTCCTGGGTAGAATACAAAACCCCTATCCCTACCTAAATAAAAACAACTTGGCAAGTGTTGTATGTTCCCATTAACAATAGGTAATTTGACCTGCAGTTTCCAACCCCCTGTCCAAAAAAACTCAGAATCAATGATGGGATCAGGTAAACCCAACACTGTGCATTTGGTAGATAACCACCGTACAATGTCCTCTATTGCCACCCCCTCATTTTTAAACAAAACAGTAACATTCTTAATAGTTGGTTTTGTAAGGGGAATAGCAAAAAAAGGGGACCACAATGGGGTATGATGGACAGCCTGATAACGATGTCAAAAAGTATCTAACCCTAAGGCAGTTTTAATGCTGACATCAAAATAATTATCACCAGACGTATGGATTAATGCATATATCTCAGAGGGAGCAAATTGCAAACTAGATTTAATCAATGTTTTCCCCACATAGAGACGATCCGGAAATGTGTCCAGCCCACCCCTATAACGAAGCCGGACAGCATTACGCCATTAGGCCTTCCCAGGAGGGGAATGAAATAAGCCGGCAAAAGTTTTAGGCCACTGAGGTCCAACAGAAGGTCCAGGCGCTGAAGTGGCAAAGTCAGAGTTCATATCCCTGATGGAAGCATTTGTAGATGAAGGCCTAGGGGTCGTACCAGACACACCTGCCTGAATAGAGCTTCCCCCAGTCCCCACCATGTCAATAAGAGATGTATGAGGCAAAGACAAAGGGACAATCACAGTGGGTAATACAGGGGCCTTAGGCACATCTCCAACAATAGGCTTTGACAGAAAGGTAGGCAATTCATCATGCTGCAATGTCCCCTGTTCATAAGCCTGCACTCCCCCAACCTGCCAGGATGGGGCCTGGGAAAGGCTGAAGCCCGAGGGGACCTCTAGAGGGTCCTTAATATCCAGTAAGTCGCCTTTAGGAGTGGGGCCAGGTCATACAGGGAAGGTCCAGGAATTGCCTAATGGGGACTTCTCCCACCCTGCACCTTGAAGAGCTGCAGCAATAGTTAGTCCTAAGGCAGACAGATGGGAGTCAAACCCACAGCCAGGGGGTTATGAACGAGCAGTACCCGTTGTGATCTGCTGGTGGGACCCCATAATTCCACTTTCAAGACCCTTGTCCAGTACAGTACCTGCTGGTATTACAGTTATGTCTCCTGAAAAACTTGTAGTAACTGGTGTGAGAATAACTGCCCTGAAGTGCAAACCACTCTCCATCCTGTCATGCTCCATACCTGGAGGCAAAGATCCTGGTCCTGCTGCCGGTGTAGAGGAGCTGAGGGGAGACTCCTGGCACATGTGATTCTGCAAAATACTGCCAGTCTCCCCCACTCCCAATAGCTGAGAGACACTGTGAATCGGCAACCCGAACACTTCCGCATTCTCTCCCAGCTCCAGAATGCAGTGCAGCGTCCCGTCAGACCATGTCATGTCATGGCTGACAGGACTCAATGGAGCTGGGCAAAGCAAAGCGCCTTCAGAAGCCTCCATGGGGGAAACCTGCCCACAAGCCATCGAACTCCCATAAGAAGCAGCCAAATCCTGCGGAGAATCCAAATCCTGTTGTGCCTTTTTTCCAGTGTCACTGCCACTTTCTTTAGAACCTGAGGTAAGGGAATGGACTGTAGAAATCACTCCTTCAGTGTCCCGCCATAGTGGAGCTTCTCCCGGCAGTTCTCCGGGTCTATTACTGATGGTCTCCAGTGGAACAGAGATAGGGAGGGAGACCAACTCCCCTATCCCCAAGACATCCTCCTGCTCCGAGTCTGAGCACCAAGTGGCTATCATGATGGCCGGTCCCCCTACTGGCCACAATACAGCAGCAGAGTATGGGAATTTCCCCAGTGTCCTGGCCAAATTTCCCTCATTCACTAAAAATACCACCAACAGCTTAATCTGGTTCAAGGTCAGTTGGCATTCATCTGTATTCCCCTCCACCAGGTAGTGCCTAAAAATAAGCAGGATTTGTCTAGTGCACTTACCCGGTCAACAAAAACTAAATAAATAAATAGTAGCACCAGAACTTCACACAGTACTCCAAGTGAGGTCTCACCAGTGACCTGTACAGCGGCAGAATGATTTTCTCTCTCCTAGAGGTAAATTTCCCCTGACAATGCACTCCAGCATCTTATTAGCCTTGGATGCCACTTTCCTACACTGTGCTGAGTGATTCATGTCCCCTGTGACTAGTACCCCAGGTCCTTCTCCTCCAATGAAGTGGATAACTGTACTCCTCCCAGTCAATAGCAATTTTCAGGAATCCTGGCTCCCAAGTGCATGACTTTGCACTTCTTAGCATTGAACTCCAGTTGCCACATGTCTGACCAGCACTCAAGTCTTACCAAATCTTCTTGGAGTAGCTTCCCCCCTTCCACACTAGCCACCTCCTCCCTGATTTTTGTGTCATCTGCAAAAAAGCTGATCTTACTCCTCATCCCATCCAATATGACAGGAATGAAGATGTTAAATAGCACCGGTCCTAGTACTGAATCTTGTGGGACTCCACTGGTTCCAGCTCTGAGAGTTGAGAATTTTCCCACTGCAACTACCCTCTGCTGCCTGTCCTGCAGCCAGCTCCTAACCCATCCAACCAGGTTTCTCAGCTTACTAGTCAACCTTCCATGTGGCACTGAGTCAAAGGCCTTGCTGAAGTCCAGATACACGACATCCACTGCATGGCCCCTATCGAGTGCCCTTGTCACCCAGTCACAAAAGTCAACCAGGTTTGTCTGGCAGGATCATCCCGAGACAAACCCATGTTGCCTATCATCCTGGAGACCATTCTCCTCCAGAAAGATCACCAACCTCTCTTTATAGTCTCCATTAGCTTCCTCATGATGGTGGTAAGGCTGACCGGTCTGTAGTTACCTGGTTCATCCTTGGGCCCACTCTTATGGAGGGGAAACATGTGTGCCATCCTCCAGTCATGGGGCACACACCCAGTCCCCAGACAGGTGTTAAACAAGTCTGCAAGAGGTCCAGCCAGGGCATCCGCCAACTCCTTCAGGACCTTTGGATGCATGCTGTCTGGCCCTGGCACCTTATTCTCCAGCAGGAACCTAAGGCCCTCCAACAACCTGCTCACTAGGTTCTCCCCATCCATTACCCCCGCTCCTCCTGTGCCCACCCCACCTTTCCCCTGGGGCATAGGCCCATCCCTTTCCCTGGTAAACACTGAACAGAAGTTCTCGTTGAGTGCTTCTGCCTGCTCTGTCCTCTAACACTAACATTTAAAATTAAGTAGGGCAATGAGGGTAGTATGAACATCAAAACTGCAATAGAAAAAATATAATGCACAGTATAAATAAGAAAATAAGAGGACCATACCAGTATAAACTGCTTAAACATTTGCAGCAACCTAAAATTGTCCGACAATGGGAAAGAAGGTGTGCAGTGCTAGAATCTTTGCATTTTTGGATATATTGTAATTTTTCTATTCTGTATCTGTTGCATTTTCCCCTCTCCTCGATTGCACCTGGAAATGAGCCTCAGCTCAGTGTGTCTTTCCTGGTTACTAATTTTAAAATAAATAAATAGGTCCTGTAATTTGGATGGAAATATGGGCAAAGGAAGGGGTGATGAGGCATAGAGAAACCTTCAGTCTTGCAGAACAGCAATTAACTGGGGGAGCATCATACATTAAGAGGAAGGGCATTCCAAAAACTTGAAGCATAGACTGCAAAAGCCAGTTTGCCAAGGCCCCTGGCACATCTCCAGTTAAGGAGAGATTGAGAGTCAGCTGATCTCAGTGAGCAGGCGGGAAGAGGGTTTTGCAGATAGGTAGCAAGAGAACAGGGGGAGCCAGTCCTCAGGAGTTTGTCAATGAAGCAGCCTAATGCAAAAGAGCGTTGGCTTGAAGGGGAAGGCCAGCCCAGGCCAAAGTAAAAATGTCAGTGGTGCATACGTCTGGGGTGGCCATGGCAAATGGACATACATTGTTTTATGTTACATCCCCTTTTGAGAGGATGGTGTTACTTGCTCCTAGGAAAGGCAGGAGACCATAAGTGCATTCAGAAAGGAGAATCCTTGAGCAGTGGCCAGGCAGGCAGCACGGGATATGCAGTGTCTCTATGTCTGAACCTGAAAGTCATTCCTGGTTTAGCATTCACAGTTATACAGACTGAGTTAACATGGAGGGAAAGTAAAAGAAGGGGTCTAGTGAGACTCCCAGGTACTTAAAACTACTCACGTTCTCCAGTGGAGACCCATTAGCACAGGTAAGGGAGGTTGGAGGAGGTTGTACAGAGCTTTGGTTTTGAGCCAGAGAGCATGGCTTTTGTCCTTTTGTCATTTAAGATCAACTTGTTTGTTGTTAACCAAAACTGAACTTGAGCAAAGGAATCATAGAGGGATTTTTGGATAGCAGGGACAGTAGCAGTACTGTGGTAGATGACAAAGTCATCTACATACAGTAGAGAGCTGCAACAGGAGGAAACAGCATGAAGGCTATTTATATAGATGGAGCAAAGAAGCAGGTCCAGAATAGATCCTTATGGTACACCAATAGTAATATTCACATGAATGGAGGTAGCTGAAGGAAACCTGACTTTTTTTCCACCAGTTAAACAGTTGAGAAAACAGGAAATGGCAGGGAGTTACTCTAAGAGAGACCAGTTTACTGTAGAAGAGTGAGTGATTTACTAGGTAAAATGTCTTTGTTAGATCAATGCCCACGGCACCAGTTAGGAAGCCAGTACCCATGGCTAGGCTGATGACTTTTGTTGGTTTGGCTAAGGCCATGGAGATACCATGATGTTCCTGAACCTGTGCTGTACAGAGGACATGGATTATACTTTGTGATGTAGTCACAGAGCTGGGATGCTACTCAAGAATTTTTGAGGACTGAGAGGATGGCTACAGGGAGACAGTTTTCCATAAGCTTAAGGTCACCTGCTTTGAAAACAGGGTACCTCTGGCAACCTTCCAGACAGTGGAAACAATACCAGATCAGAGGGAAAAATTCAAGATACTCGTGATAAGGAGTGCTATAAATGGGCTCACTAACTTCAGCATTTTTGTGGTCAAGGCCATCACGCCCAAAAAAATGTTCTGAAGTAATGGAGAGCAGGAGCTGCTTGACCTTGGCCATTCTCGTTGGCCAGAGGTAGAAAGAAGGGGGAGGGTCCAGGGGTGACTGGGGCGGTAGCAGCCAAGACTGATGACCCTTGGCAAATGCAAAGACTTGCTGTAAAGGTTGTGAGGTCAGAGAATCTGCATGGAGGGCATCAGCAATGTTGGCCTAGTTATTGCAATTTATGCTATCAATGAGCATATCAGATGGGAGCATTTGATTCTCCAACAAAAGCCTGTTCGAAAAACAATGTTTTAGTCTGCCTTTAAACATGGCAACAGAGGAGGCCAACCAAATATCCATGAATAGGTTATTCCAAAGTCGGGGAGATGCCACAAAAAAGGATCTATCCCCTGGTGATTTTAGTCTAGACTTTGGGACAACCAGAAGGCCAGAGCCAGCAGACTGCAACTCACAGATACTGGGGTGGTTTCGCAGAAGCTGCCTAAGATACTGGGGTCCTGTGGCAGGGTTGAATAAGGCCCTGCCCCATTTGTTATGTAGAAAGAGTTTAAATGCAATGATCTGGTCTATCCTCTTCTTTTCTGTCTCTTGTCTGTTTGGTTGCGCAACCAAATTTTCTCATGAGACCTAGGAACTGATCACTCTGACAGTTTTGCAATTCTCCACCTCCTGCTATCTCTCTGCCTTCCCTTGCTATTTCTGTCTTTTCTTCCCCCCCTTGAATATCTTCAGGTTTAAAAATATATGTGAATCTTTATGTGGAAATGTCACTGATACTGGGATCTCTTTGTTTAAGACTGTATATAGTTATACTGTTGAAATGATTGCAAAGCTATTTGGAACTCAAGAGGTTAACCCGAGATGCAGTTTTTAAGCCTTTGCAGAGCTGTAAACAAAAGGTCCATTCTGGGACACCATGTACTTGTTTGCTGCATCTGCAAGGAATGAAACTGACAAGAACATTCTGTAAACTTACAAGAACATTCTGTGAGAAGCAGGCTTTCTTAATGAGTTCCCAGACAAAGACTTTTAAAAAGAGTAGCAATGCTTTTGCTAGAGAGACAAGGAGAGTGCGAAACTGAAAGACTGAAATTTGTAATTGAGAGTTGCCCTCAGAAGAATGATTTAGTTTTCTTTATATTGCCTTTGTAAATAGTTATACTGAACAAATTTTTATTTTTTTATTTTGCTGTTATTGAAAAAAATAAAATGCTATTTGTGAATTTTGAAACTGCACCTGGTTTTCCTATGCTTCCTGACCTGTGCCTCGATGACAGGCCCCAGTCCAATTGGGGCCTTACAGGTCAATAAAATCTCTTACTAAAGAAGCTTCCATGGCCAAACTATAACAAACCTGATAGTTTCAGGTTTCAAATCCCAGCCATTGTTGTGCAATTGGTGAGCAAAATAACACCTAAATTTCCAAATTTTTATAGTTTCAGCCTTTTAGTACATGCAAACCCCTGAACCAGTTATTATTAAAATTACAGGATCAAGAGATCCTGGCACTGACTCTACATTTTCAAAATTTCTGGCTATTCTGTCCAGGGACAGACATTATTGTGGTGCAAAACTCAGGTTTTAACATTAAGGAAAAGGAAAGGGAAAGGGAACATTGTTTAACCAGGAGTAACACACTAAGCCGACGCTTGTTTCCAGATGTGACCTGGGAGCATGAGAAAGTTAAGTGATTTGCTCAGGATCATACAGTATGCACCTAGGTGGCTGTGAGATGCAAACTCAGGCCTCCAGATCTGTAGCTCAGAGCCTTAACCCACTGTGCTATACTGCCTCCCAACTGTCAATTAAACGGCCTACTCATCCCTAATATCTATGTACAATCATGCTTTGTTTTACTACTGAGCCAGAGCACTGTGAGGTCGGGGCTACTGTTGTTGGTGTGGACTGTGCTCATTATAAGGGGACTGCACTGGGGATTTAAAGCTCATTTAGAAAGTTCATTCCTGATACCTGTATTTAATTCTTGGCATTTTACAAAGTGGCTTTGCATAACCTGGATCCCTGCTAAAGCATTAACGTGTTAGACCTATAAGCCCCTCCCACCCCGTTGCCATTTCACGCTGCTATTTAATCACCCCTGTCTCTCCCTCTGCAGATTCACCCCCTCCCAAGGGTGGTCGCGAGGGCGGTGCTGAAGCCCTCCCCTACGGACAAGCCAAAAACCGACAGCGGGTAATTTTACCTGGGATCTCGCGGCAGTCGCGACTACAGAAGAAAACTGCTTGTCTCCTCTGATTTTGGCGCCTTTTAACGGCTGCCTGGCCCATACACGGACTATAGTCACTGCAGTTTAGGGCTCAGGAGAGGCCCCGCTGAACGCTATGCGTTCGCTCCCCACCGCCCCACCACCACCCTTGGTCGGCTCTCAAATTTATAGAGAAGGTTAGTCAGGTGATCTAGATCAAAACCTATCAGCTCACTTTCCCAGCAGCAGGTTATATTAGGTTTCCACTAGAGGCCACTGAAACTTAACTTCTATCAAAATTAACTATGATATCGCTCCTACTAACAGCCCTCCTGGGTTCCAGGATACTACAATATGATCAGCTACCCCTCTAGAGGCACCAATGTCACAGTACCTCAACATTTCCATTTCTAACTTATTTACCAATAATGACTACTTACCCAGTCTCAGCAACACTTCCCATGCTAGTCAAACGGGTCCTTATTGCCCTACCCTCTTTGCTCTCTCTCTATCCATTACACCCACACATCCTACTCACTGCACCTTAGCACTACACCACCTCCCAAGACCACAACCCCCCAACACCACGACTTCACCTTAACCACCCCACTCCTCCATAGCCCTTCAAGCCTGTGCCTTTCACAGTCTACCTATCCCGACCTCCAGTGTTAAAAGCCCTCACCATACCATTCCCAACGACACTCCTCCAAGCACTGCAGGTTGGCCATCCTACGGCACACCCTTCTGCTCTTATTGCTATCGGGCAATATCCACCCCAACCCAGGACCACCCGGCACAAATGCCCCCCCCAACCACTCCAGGGGCCGACTACTCCTTGCAACTCTAAATATATGCAGCCTACCAAAAAAACTCACTCCTCTCCAAGGCTGGGTTGCACAGCATACACCCGACATCATAGCCCTCTCGGAGACCTGGCTGTCTGATAAAATACCCAATAAGGCAGTCCCCCTCCGTAATTATTCTCTCTTCAGGACCGATAGGGCCAGCAAGAGGGGTGGCAGCTGTGCAATTTATGTAAAATCCCCTCTTCAAGCCACTGAGGTTAACATCCCCCCCAATATGGCGCCCAGACACTAATTGTCAAACTCAGTCTGGGCACCAAAAGCATGTCTGTGTTTCTGCCTACATCCCCCGAGGAAACCAAAAAGCTTCGCTGATTCCATCCTCCAAACAATCTCTAACCTACCTAATACTAGTGAACTCATCCTAATGGGTGACTTCAATGTCAACTGGCTATCCCCCTCCTCATCCAGCTTTAAGGATGCGGCTCTAGCATATGACCTAACCCAAATAGTCACCTCTCCTACCAGAAGGGACAACAGAACCGGGTCCTCCACCCTTTTAGACCTTATCTTCACAAATAGACCATTGAACCTCTCCCAAGCCACGGTGCTTCCAGATTCAATTAGTGACCACTCCCCAGTGACCAGTTGGTGGTCTGGCAAACTGACCTCTACCCCCGCTAATCTCCTTGCAGAGGCGGCTAAAAAGGAGGCTACGTAAACTCATAGCCCATCTAACTACTGCATTGGCTCCCAATTTACACCTCACAGTCGGTAGACTTTGCTCTCACTCACTTTATATCCACTTTTAACAAGGCCTGCGACATTTTTGGCCCCCTCACCAAACAAGTACTGAAAACCAGATCCACCCCTTGGTTCACACCCTCACTACTAAACATGCTCCAATGGCGGGACAACCTTTGGCATAAGGCCATTGAATCGCAAAACACACATGATAGACTACTATACCGAGCAGCCCGTAATAAATGTACATGGGCCATATGGCAGGCAAAGGCTTCCTACTACCAGCAAACCCTTGCCTCACAGTGGGAGGCGGAAGAAATTCTGGAGCAATGTAAAAGAACTAAATGGGAATTCACGCTCCTCTCCCCCCTCCCTACTCTCTGTAAGCGGAGGATTACACAAGACCCCTCCGTAGTAGCTGAAGCCCTTAACTCCACCTTCTCTGACCTCTCCAGTATCCTCCCCCTAATTTCTTCCACCCAGTCCCCCCACACTCCCACTAACTCGGATTCGCTACCTTTCAGGCTGAGAGTCATCTCCGCCCGGGAAGCAAAACATTACATTACCAAGGCAATTTCCAATTCCCGTTTCAGCAATGATTCACTCGATCTAAAGCTCATTCGGCTGACACTGGACGTCACACTTCCCCACCTCACTAAAATTCTCAATCTCTCTCTCTGCCTCGGTCAGTTCCCCTCAACCTGGAAGAATGCTTTAATCACTCCCATCTTGAAGAGTGGAGACCCCACTTTACCAAGCAACTATAGACCCATCTTCATACTTCCCCCGCTCTCTAAAGCGCTGGAAAAAATAGTTGCTGACCAATTTACAGAACACCTGACTAGATACAACCTCCTTAGCCATGCACAGCACGGTTTCCGGACAGGACATAGCACTGTGACCGCACTGACCGAGCTCACCTTATTCATCCACAAGGCATTAGACCAAGGAGCAATTGCAGGTGCAATCTTCGTGGACCTCACCAAAGTGTTTGACACAGTCAGTCACGATCTGTTGCTTCATGTTATGCCACAGCTAAATGTGGTCACTGAGGTAACTGCCTGGTTCAAGGACTACCTATCAGGCCGGTCTCAGCAAGTCAGGGTTAATACCACCATCTCCTCTCGCAAAGCAGTGTGCTCTGGGGTTCCGCTGGGGTCTATCCTTGGCCCTCTTCTGTTTTCCCTCTTTTTAAACTCCCTTCCCAAGGCATGCAGTGGAAACATGCTTCTCTATGCGGATGATGCGGTATTATTCTGGAAACACCCTCAACCTTGCACCCTGCAGCAAGCCCTACAGGGTTTCTTTGGGGAGCTAGAATTGTGGTTCGATGAACACTGCCTGATCATCAACTATAAAAAAACTAAATCCATGTTATTTGCACACCGACAAAGCCCACACAGCCAATTGGCTCTACAAATTAAAAACAAGCAAGGCACCCCCCTTGAACACGTCACTAACTTCAAATACCTGGGTATCACTTTAGATACCTCCCTCTCCTACCATAGACATGTTCAACTTCTTTCCACCGGTTAACACAAAGAGTGGGAATCCTCTATCGAGTTAAACACTGTTTACCCCCACAGGCCTTGCATCTGGCAGTCTCCGCCTCAATCCTCTCCCTAATGATTATGGGATATCGATATATGGATCGGCTGAGCCCTACGGTACTCGCATTGCTCGACACTCCTGAATAAAGCCTGCCGACTAGTCACGGCAGTGACGGCTCACTCATACATGTGACTTATATGCCCTGGACGGGCTGGCTAAACTTCCAACAAAGACTACATTACCACACCTGTATCCTGGCTAAAAATACAACTCGAACCGCCCCACTTGGCCTTCTCCCAATAATCAGACCAGGCCAAATCAGGCGCAATACCGACTAGCCTCCATCTTTCGTTCCTAGTCCCCCCTGTAGGGACATCATTGGGTCAAAGATCATTTAGGTGCCGTGCTCCTCGTTGGCTTAATGCACTACCTCCTCGGCTCACTCAGACACACAGCATCTCCCTATTCAAAGCAGGCCTCAAAGCCCACCTAGCTGAATCCCAAACCTGTGCCTGTGGCTAGCTCTCTTCTCCTAAGTATGCTACCTTACCCCATCAAAAAACTGACACAGGGTCTCCTGGATCCCACGAATACGCCTCCCCCCTAGTCTAACAAATGATACCCTGAATGTCCCTGCCACAGTCACTGCTGTACTAAGATAAAGCCTGGACTGCACTGTTCAGAACTGTTTTGTGTATTATTTTGAGTGTGTATGTTCTCCGGTATACTGCCTTACTATGTATGTATCTTTGTACTCCGTCTCCCCTCCACCACTGTAACCGACGTGGAGCCTTTGCAAATGAGTCTGCAACTCAAAGGTTTGTAATTCCGAATATATGCAATAAATAAATAAATAAAAAATATATAGGGACTATGCAATGGCCTGACTCATTATGCAGTTTTCTTCAAGTGTGAGGGAGCAAGACCATAACTCCAGAGTGGTAGCACCACAAGTGAGTTATAAAAATCCAGGCCCCTTGCAAGTGATGATAAATTGGGTATTTTGAGTCAGGCCTTTACATATTCGATATATACAACATTAGCTTACTAGTTTACCTTTTAAATCTACTGTTATTTGACAACTTAACCATTTATCGTTGATTTCACCTGCTGGGCTTAGTGCTGTACTAGGCAAATGTGATGATATCGGCATCACAAAAGCTGCTCTTTGATTGGTATTGCCCTACGATGATACAAACTTTCAAGATATCCAGCAGTAATAGCAACATATTTTTGATACTGTATTTTGCAACTGCTGTTGTTGTCAGACAATATATTACTTTTAGCTTTACCCGGACTCCGTTCTCCTGATGTAATAGATCTGCAGTGTAAATACTGCAGGATGTGGCATGGGCCTAATACAAACTAGACAGAAAGAGCACTTTTTATTCAATGCTGTTTTTCCCTTGTGGCAATTAACCCTTAAGAGAACCTTCTGTTTAATGCAGTTCTCTGATTTGCCCTTCTTCATATTTTGAGGTTCGTCCTGCACACTACTAGGGTTTTATGTAGTACAGAATGCAGCAACCCCCAATCCACTGCGCTGACTGAATCCTAATTTTTATTATGTTGTCTTGC
Organism: Neoceratodus forsteri; assembly: GCA_016271365.2. Lineage (NCBI taxonomy): Eukaryota > Metazoa > Chordata > Ceratodontiformes > Ceratodontidae > Neoceratodus > Neoceratodus forsteri. Next base: position 976,950,236 of record CM057452.1, on the reverse strand, counting down.
GTGCACAGCGCAGACAACATATTGGGGTTGCTTCAAGTGGAAGAGCAGGTTTTGGAGGCGTGGTCGTGTTGTGGCCAGTGGCACCACTGCTTTTTTGGGCTTGGTTGTGTGGCACAAATGAGATTGCATGCTGTCTATGACAGCAGTTGCAAAGCGTGCCATCAACTTGAAATGTTTTAGCCACTGCAATGAGGGAGCTCCACCTCATTGCAGGGTGTGCCTTCCCTGGTGTAACATTTCCATGAGACATGGTGGCGACTGTGCCATCCGCCTCTCACAGTCCCCAGAAAAGCCAAAGTTGGGGGTGCCCAATACCCCTGTCAGCATCATCATGCCCCCCTCCCCAGTTCATTTGCCGACGGGAAGCCCAATCCCCGTCAGCATCATGTCCTGTGCCAGTTGTTTGCCAAGGGGGGGTGCCAAATTCCCCTCGGCATCATTCCTCCCCCGCCAAACACCCTTTTTTAATTGCTGATGGGGTGCCAAATCCCCATCGGCTCTAGTCCTCCACCCCAAAACATGCAAGTGGCATGCTGGGAGCCCACCCCAGCATGCCAAATGTACCTGTCAAAAGGAAAAACCTTCCCGCAATGTTACATTTTTTTTAACCTGTAAAGTAGAAAACAGTCCCTTGCTGTCTGTGGCCCCCTCCACCAACCCACCCCTCCCACTGCATACCCCAGCTCCCCACACACCTCCTCACCCCATACTTACCTCTGGAGCCCGGCGCAATGATCTTCGGTGGACCAGGAACACATCTGCACTCTTCAAAACCTACTGGGAACTTAGGAAATGCCGGTAAGCTGTATAATGGCATAAATAAGGTTTTTTCAACTTTGGTGCATATCTTGGGCATTTTTGGGAATGTTGGCACCAAACTTTCAACATGGTGTTATTGGGACCCCTCCTCATGAATTCAGTCACTGTCATGGCATTATTTGGTCCAGAAAGGTGATTTTGCAGTCACTACATGGAATCACCTTTCAGGACCAATTAACGAAATGACAGTGCCACTGTTCATGAGGTGGGCTCTCAAAAAGCCTATGTTGCATATTTGGTGAAAAAATCCCCAAAATGACTGTTTTACGAGTGTGCATTGTGCAGTTTCCACGCACTCTCATAACTTCACAAATCCATAATATTTTCACTCCAGATTTTCAATATTGGCATTTTTCCACACCTCCTTATGAACAGTACAGCCGTCATTTTTCACATTCTGGCTGAAATGTGTTTTTGTACTTCAGAGGCAGAATAGCATGGTCACTGTTGGAAATCAGTGTTCGGGAGAGAATAAGAAAATCACAGTGACACTGTTCATGAGCAGAGGTCTTAAAATGTTTGTGCTGAAAATTTGGTGACAAAAGTCCATTAAATGACTGTGGTACGAGCGTGCATTGCCCAGTTTCCACGCACCCTCATAACTTCACAAATTTGTAATATTTTCACTCCAGATTTTCAACATTGGCATTTTCTCACACCTCCTTATGAACAGTACAGCTGTCATTTTTCACATCTTGGTTGAGCTGTGTTTTCACACTTCTCGCGCAGGATAGCGCAGTCACTGTGAGAAATCAGTGTTTGGGCAGATTAAGAAAATCACAGTGACTCTGTTCATAAGTAGAGGTCCTAAAATGTCTATGTTGAAAATTAGATGACAAACGTCCATAAAATGACTGTGTTACAAGCATGCGTTGTCCAGTTTCCGTGCACGCTCGTAACTTTGATAATTTTTAATATTTTTACTCTAGATTTTCACCATTGCCATTTTTCACACCTCCTTATGAACAGTACAGGTGTCATTTTCCACATCCTACCTGAAATGTGTTTTTGCACATCTGGCACACAGTGGCGCAGTCGCTGTAGGAAAACAATGTTCAGAGCAGATTAAGAAAATCACAGTAACACTGTTCATGAGCAGAGCTCCCAAAATGCCTATGTTGAAAATTCGGTGAAATAATTCTGTAAAATGACTATGTTACAAGCGTGCATTTTGCAGTGTCCATGCACAGTCATAACTTCAAAAATTTGCAATATTTTCACTCAAAATTTTTAACATTGTCATTTTTTCACACCTTCTTATGAACAGTACAGCTGTCATTTGTCACATCCTATCTGAAATGTAGTTTCACACATCTGGCGCACAATCGCGCGGTCACTGTGGGAAATCAACGTTTGGGGCAGATTAAGATAATTATAGTGCCAGTGTTCATGAGCAAAGGTCCCAAAATAGCTATGTTACAAATTTAGTGAAATAATTCCACTAAATGACTGTGTTACGAGTGTGCGATGTGCAGTTTTCACATATGCTGGTAACTTTGAGAATGTTTATATTTTCACTCCAGATTTTCAACATTGCCATCTCTTCACACCTCCTTATCATTGATGCAGCTGACATTTTAATGTGGTGCAGAATGATGCGGTCACTGTGGGAAATCAACATTCGAGACAGATTAACAAAATCACAGGGACACTGTTCATGAGCAGAGGTCCCAAATGCTTTCATGAGGTGGGGGTCACAAAAAGACCATGTTTTAAAATCTGGAGTGCAAATACCAACAAACACCCAGGGCATTAATGTTTCTAAATATTAAATCCCACCCTGTACAGACTAACAGCCATCAGGGGTATGTCTTTGGATTGTCTGCTGTAGTGCTCAGGCCATTGGTCCTCCACCCCCACCCTGCAGCCACTGACAGGCATCAAGGTGCATCTTGGACTCTTCAGCCCCGAAGTTCAACCCATTCTCCTATGCTGCACTCATCTCAACGTACTTCCTTATGAAATGGGGTGAGCATAAGGCCCAATGACCCCAAGGCACAACGTAACTCTTGTCAGACTCGGCAGGGTAGGGTGAGGTGAAATGGTATGAGCATTTTGGCCAGCGACCCAAACGCACACCCCAATGCCTGTCGCTCTCTGCAGGGTGGGGTGGGGTTGACGTCGGTTCTATACTTCACTGCTATTCCTATTACGTGTCTCTCTAACTCCTGCACTACCAATGCCAGCACCATCAAGACAACATTCGGCATTGACAAATGCTTCTTCCCCTTGACACAGCTTGTGCACAACTACTCCCACCACCACCCTGACCTCTGAACAAGCAGCTGGCCCAGCCTCTTGACACCTATATCAATAAAAGAGTGGAAAAGGATGTTGAGTGATTGTGGTGTTTGGAATTCTACCCATTTAGCCACCACATACTCCTCCCTCCTCCTCCTCCTGCTGTGACATGGTGTGATGCCATGAACTACCCCTCCAAGTCCCCAGAGCTCAGAGGAAAGTCCTGCACATGGCATTAGCTGACTCAGTGAGTCAACAGTGGCAGGATGCCTGCATTTCCAGCACGGTGCCCTTAATTTCCTGCCCTGCTGTTCTGTCTTCTCAGTCCCAGCATGCTGCAGCACGCTTATCTTACACTATCTGACACTTTTGCAGCAGCCAGGCTGGAAAGAATTCAGACCAGCTGTGGCTCAAGCCTGGCCCACCTAACTGGGCTCAGCAATACCTGGATGTACTGTATCTCTGACTCAGCCTGCTGAATAACACATCAGCTGCTTGATGTAGTACAGTGTTATCTGTATCATTTCCATAATTAAGGCAGGAAAAACAGCATGATGTTGATTAAAATAAGTGCGTTTTTCTAACGTTATCGGAATTAATATTTTTAAGTATGATATTGTTTGGATAAAAAACACATCGAGGAAGTACATTACACAATCAACGCATATTCTATTGCCTATCTTATACTGTATTACATGATAGAATTTGTACTGCAGAGTTCAGATATTTTTGTATCCCAGGCTATCCATATTTTATGTGGTTTAGTACCACTGCCAAGTACAGCTCCTATACAAAGAAATGACAGCTACAAGCTTCTCTGAGTGCATTAGTCTACCACTGAGGATTTTGCCTACTGGTGCATGGAAATAAAAATTGAATTATATAGGTCACGAATTATAACAGATAAATAATGTAAGGGTTCAGAGAATGCCACTAACACAAATCCATAAAACAAAGCAGCAGAAATGAGTTTTAATTGGCCCTGCAAAAGAAAATAATGTTTTTGCAGCCTTGGCAGGGATAATAACATTTCAGCTTAATAAAAACACCTAATACTACAATAATGTGTAATGTCATAGTAATAGAACACTGTTTATTTTTTTCAGAAAAGCTCCTTATTTATCATATGTCCTCTAGTGTAGAACTATATCAATTACATTAAACTGATAAAATTCCCTCACTATAGAACATAAAAGATTACTTGCTTTCAACCGTAGCCTTAAAAGAAGACTTCTGAGTACTTGTGTGGAAAACAGAAATAAATCTTTAAAAATACATGGATTTATTCAGTTTTGTGTTGCACTAAGTGGTGGCTGTCTTCCACTTTTAACACCTTAGAATGTCAGCTTGTGTTATCATTAACAACTAGTCTCCCAGGGCACTGTATCCCAGCAGGGTTTTAGATTAACCATGAAATTACTACAATTTGTCATGGTGTCAATGTTACCTTAACCCTGTAACCCTTGAATATCTATAGAGAGTTGTACAGGTTTAGTTCCAGACTTGAGTGTTTTTCAGATTTATAACAAAACTACTTGCCACACTATGTCTTTAGAGTATTGGCACCTTCTGTTAAAACAATGAACACTGAGAGAGAAGGTACAAATGCCTTAGTTCCCTCCCAGAAAAGTCTTGTATTTATATTATGTACATATTAAGTCACACACTGGGAATAATTAATTGTTCTACAAAAAAGAACTAATAACTGCAATTTCATGGACTGCCAAGGACTTTCATGAAAAATTAGTCCTCAGTCCATCCTGCTTCCATTGCCACGAGAACTTGACTGTGGAGCTCTAAAAGCACTTCAGTAGTTATCTCAGAACAGCTCCATGTATGACACAGCAATTGTAATGTGAACACAGCATAAGACAACCAGAAACATTCCAGATACTTTAAATAGCTAAAACAGTGGCAACATAGAACACAGCTGAGGGCACTAGCCATATTGTTAGAGGTTAAAAAAGCATTTGTCATTGCTGAAGTTAGCCATTGGTGTTGGCATTGTACCAGGTGGGGCGGGATAAGTTAAGGAAGGAGGTAGAATAAGGGATACTCCTACCTATGTACCCCAGCATGCCACTGGCCTTCCCTGCTGCCCTTGTACTCTACTTTGACATTTTCAGATCATCTGAAATAATAGTCTCCAGGTCCCTTTCTTCCTTAGTGACTGTCAGAAACCCCCCCCCCATCATGTGGTGCTCTCCAGTCACAAGCGTGCATACTGAAACATAGAAACTGTTGGCAGATAAGGACTGCTAGGCCCGTCCAGTGTGCCCGTAGGCCCCGTACCTGCTTACGGCTTCTGACCCTCTCTCTGCTTTCCATCTATGGTTTCGCTATGCCTGTGCCATGAATATTTAACTCTAGCCACAGTGCTTGCCCCCACCACCTCCTGTGGCAGACCATTCAATGCATCCAGCACCCTCTGTGTAAAGAAAACTTCCTCAGATTCCCCCTGCCACCTTCCAATGTCATGTCGTGCCCCATCTTTCTTGTATTCCTCCTGTATTGCAAAATGTCTCCACCCCCTTGCACCTTGTTTATGCCTTTGAGGTACTTGAATGTTTCTATCATGTTCCCTCTCTCCCTCCTCTCCTCCAGCAAATACATATTGAGGTCCCTTAATCTCTCCTAGTAAGTTTTGTGGTGCAAACCCTGTACGATCTTAGTCGGCCTTCTTTGAGTCACCTCCAGCCTGTTAATGTCCTTTCAAAGGTGGGGCCTCCAGAACTGCACACAGTGCTCCTTGTGAAGCCTGACCAGGACTTTATATAACGGCATCACTTCCTCCTGTGTTCTGCTGGTGATACCCCTGGGTATGTACCACAGCATGCCACTGGCCTCTCCTGCTGCCCTTGTACTCTGCTTTGACATTTTCAGATCATCTGAAATAGTAATCCCCAGGTCCCTTTCTTCCTTGTTGACTGTCAGCAACCCCCCTCATCCTGTGGTGCTCTCCAGTCATGAGTGTGTATAGTGAAACATAGAAACATAGAAATTGTTGGCAGATAAGGATTGCTAAGCCCATCCAGTCTGCTTATAAGGCCTGTACTTGATTATGGCTTCTGTCCCTCCCTCCCTCTGCTTTACCTTTATGGTTCCCCTATGCTTGTCCCATAATGCCCATAACACAGCCAATTTTTAAAATTTTGACACTAAATTTTCAACATGGGTTTTTTGGGACAACATCTCATGAACACTGGTACTATAATTTTCTTACTTGGTCCCAAAAGGTGATTTGGTGCAATGACTGTGCCAATCTGCACTGCAGGTGTGAAACACATTTCAGGCCGGATGTGAGAAATGACAGCTGTACTTTTCATGAGGTGGTGTGAGAAAATGTGCACGTTGAAAATTTGGAGTGAAAATATTAAAAATTGGCAGAGGCACACACGTGCGTAGGAAAATGTTAATAAGTATGCCTAACTCGGGCATTTTTTCATATCTGTGCACACAATTTTCAACATGGGGACTCCACCTCATGAGCAGTGGGACTGTCATTTCCTTACTTGGTCCCAAAAGATGATTTTGTGCAGTGATCATGCCATTCTGCGCCACAGGTGCAAAAACACATTTTGGGCAGGATGTCAGAAATGACAGCTATACTCTTCATGAGGTGGTGTGAAAAAATGTGAAAATATTAAAAATTGGCAAAGTTACATGTGTGCGTATGAAAATGTGAAGGAGTGCACATAACTTGGGCATTTTTTCACATTTTACACCAGATTTTTGACAAGGGCTTTTTGGGACCCCACCTCATGAAGAATGGCACTGTCATTTTGTTACTGGGTCCCAAAAGGTGATTCCGTGCAGTGACCTCGAACTCACCTTTCAGGAATGAGTAACAAAATGACAGCACCAGTGTTCATGAGGTGGGATCCCAAAAAGCCCATGTTGAAAATCTGGTACAAAAATACCAACAAAAATGGCTGAGATATTAACATAAGTTCAGACCCCATTGACTGCCATTATACATGGTGCTTACCTTGAATTCTTCATTTTGCGGTTCAGCTTTGAAGAGTGCAGACGTGTCCCAGTCCACAGAAGATGACAGCACTTGACTTCTGTTGGTAAGTACAGGGTGGGGTGGTGGGGTGCTCAGTGGGAAGCTCAGGATGGGGCAGGGATGGGGGAGATGACGAGGGACTTTTTTCTTTTTTACAGGAAAAAATAAATAACACATCTGGGGACAGTTTTCTTTTTTACAGGGAAAATGTATGGAAATGTTTGGGGACACTGGAGGTGGGCTCTCCAGTGTTCCACAGCAGTGGGCGGTCATGACAACTGGAGACACTGGGAGTGGACTCCCCAGTGTTCCACACTGGCTGGAGGAAGAAGGCTACTGCTGGCATGGGGATTGGTCACCCTGTTGTCTGCAATGGTCAGAGGGAGGGGGCTATTGCCAGCATCACTAGATCAGACAATTGATATGCTCTGTCTCTGTGAATCACCTTGGAAAACTGCTGCGATCGCACATAGGGGGACCGGAGGGCAGTCAGGGCAAGGAACGCATGTGGGTGGAGTGAAAATGGCCACTGACTTTTTTTTTAAGGAGGGGGCAGTGATCACGAGCAACTTGGACCAAGCAACAGAAAACCGGAGGGCTCGGGGAGTTGTGTAGCTTGCTGGCTCTGGACCTGGAGTTTTCAGAAGTAGGTGGCTGCAGGTGGACTTCTGAGACACAGTGTCTGTCTTTGGGGCCTCAGATCATACTGCCCCACAAAAGCATGATGAGGTACCACTGTTCTGCAACTGCCACACACACCATTACATTGAAGGCCATTTGTGGGGGACAGTGTTGTTGTGGGAGGGATTCTGACCTCACGGGCTTTGGCTCTGGTGGGACAGCCACAGAATACGGGAAGTGACCCTGGCAGCAGTGGTGACATCAGCCTGGCTGATCAGATTAAGGGCAGTGAACCACTGTCTGCTGGGTGGTGTTCTGCAGATGAAAGGAAAAAGCCGTAGTATGATTGGTGCAGCTTTTTATTTTCAAGTGCAGACCACTTCAGGAAAAACAGCATCACGATCAGACTGGCTGATAATTGGTGTGATACTGTCGCGCCCCTTGCAGACCACTCTGTATTGGACGGAAGTGTCACACCTCTTAAAAGTCACTCTACCACAAGAAGCTCAATGTGTGTACACGCATGGCAAACTAAAAAATCATAGCTCTCTGCTGTGGGCCAGCATCAGTGTGTGTGTGTGGGGGGCATAGTCAAGCTTATGAAATGGGTTGGAAATTTTATTTATTTATTTGTAAGGTTTTATCAGGAAAGACATGCTGAGCTGGTATCAGCTCATTTCCAGCTGTGTCCTGGGGGGGGGAGAGAAGAGAAGAGAAGAGAAGAGAAGAGAAGAGAAGAGAAGAGAAGAGAAGAAGAGAAACAAAATACAGTGCATAAAATACATAGAATGGAAATAAGTATGTCAAAATAAAAAAAAACAAGAGTATTAGGAATAAACTGACATTGGTAATTTACCATTCAGTAAATTGTGGAACTGACAAAAGAACACAATACAGTAATCAACATGGCAAAATACAGAACAGAGGGAATAACCAGGAGTGTAGCCAGACATTTCCATTTTGTACACAATCTCCAACAGTTACACCCCCCCAATTAAAAATGTGCAATCCTTCCCAAATGGCACCCCCTCCAAACAAGTCAGATTGTTGTCAGATGACTCCTCTACTCTCTAAAGAGGTTATACATGTATTGGACACTCCTCAGTGGCCTACACTAACCCAAATACTACAGATTAGAATGATAATATTAACAGAGTGGCTTATGATTTGTACCAGGCACTCAACAAAACTGTACACAAATGTGTACAGTGAGTATGACTGTCTACACCCTTGGGAATAACTCATGCTAGGGAAATGGGGAGGATGTGCTGATGTCAGTGATTGGATGAGTTACAGGTGAAAGGAGTCAACCCAATATGAAAAACAACTGCAGGGGTGAATAGAGAACTCACAGAAGAGAGAGTTGAGAGCAGGAAAGGAAGGAATAGATGGGAGAAGAGAACCCCATAGTTTGGGGAAAAAATGAGAAGGCAGCTTGGTCAACAGTAGTTTTAATTTGAGGGTGATCAAAAGAGTGACAGCAAGCATTGCAAAGGGAGTAAGCAGATGGGGAGCGGGTGTGAAGGAGAAGACATAGGCAAGTTACAGTACAAGAGGAGAGAGCCAAACCAAAAGTTGGAGACAAAGGAAACAGAGTGGGTAAGGCACCTGGCATCAAGAGAGATGAGGGACAGGGAAGAGTACAAGGTACAATGATGTGTATGATTGGATCTATCAAGGGTGAAGTGATGGAAGGAATGAAAGAGAGGGTCCAGTCTAGCCAAAGTGGACTTTGAGCAGCACTATGAACAACGCGCTCGATTTTCAAAGTTCTGAGAATGATGCAAGGTGCCTGTGCCCACAATATTTGAAGCAAGTTGTGAGTTGCACCAAAAATTGTATCAAATGCAATTTTATAATGCACCCTGCATCAAACCTGGGACCACTTTTGCCAAAGTGGTTTATGTAGGCTTGCATAGAAAAAATGGGTGAACATGTTGCAATGGGGCTTGCATCAAAAAAATTATGCAACATCCCTTTTTTTTTTTTATTTCAAAGGTGGAAGCCCTTAACACTGCGCCGATGATGGCTTTCACTTGTTAGACCAGTCAGAGCTGGGCTAAATGACACTAGAGCTCATAAATAGGCCCACAGCAGGCAGTCAGGTCTGAGTCACTAGTGAGACTGCAGTGCAGGAGGAGCACAAGCAGTGCATGAATGACAGAGCAAGATATCAGGAGAAGTGGCCCTACTAGGCATCAGGTAGGCCATGGCAAGGTGGTGGGCATGAGCCCAGCAACAGGTTGGCAGGGTCCAGGGGAGTGGCATGCCACTAAGACAGTGCAAAATGACCAGAAGATATGTGGCATGGGTCTACCAGAGGAGAACTTCATACCAGGACCTGACCAAGGAGAAGTGCCTTGCATGCTACTGTCTTCTGAAGGCTATCATCATGGAGCTCTGCCGAGAGGTGAGAGGGGACCTGTAGAGTACAACACATAGAGGCCATCCCATACCAGTAGATGTAAAGATCAGTGATGCACTCTGCTTCTTGGCTACCGGGAGCTTCCAGACCCCAACTGGTGATACAGTTGGCATCTCACAGTCCACTGTGTCAAAGTGCCTCAGACAATTTCTGGAGGCACTGCTATGCAGGTCACACAGGTACGTCAGCTTCCCACTAGATGCACAGAAATAGCAGCCCAGGAAGCAAGGATTCTACAGCATGGCATGATTCCTACATGTGCTGGGTGCCATTGACTACACATACATTGCCATCAAAACACCAGCAGCTGAGGAGGAGGCATATGTCAACCACAAGGGGTGCCAGTCTCTGAACATGCTGGTGGTCTGGGACAACCAGTGCTGCATATTGGTTGTGGTCTCCCAGTACCCCGGATCCTGCCTTGATGCCTACATATTCTGCCACAGTGGCCTGTACAAGGCATTTGAATGAGAAGACATACAGGGAGGATGGCTGATAGGTAGGTACATGTGCCACACACCAGTATGGAATGTGTCCTGGGGCCCATATATGAGGGCGCACACACAGGCTGACATGTGCAGATGGCACATCAGTCAAGTGAGCATCATTTGACCCATGTCGCCACAGCTTGAAATGGCACAAATTGCATGGTACAGCGACATTGCTATGCTACGTGCCTGACCAACATGCATGAAGGTCGTTGTTGGCAGGCAGCATACATCATGTAGGGCATGTGGCAGGGGGTGGGTGGGGCACATAACGACCATGAGTGAGAGTGATGTGTAAGGGGCTCTGATAGGCTGGACTGCCAGGCTGCTGGCAGGCTAAGGTGCCGCCAAGGATCCAGCACACCTCTGCAAGGATGACTGGGTACATGCAAGCCACAAGGCATTCTTTTCCCACAGATGACAGTGGATATCCACAGCTGATAAGCAGCTGATGATAAGCAGCCACAGACAGAGGCTGAGGCATGCTACAGTGAGCCCTCACCTCCACACGATCAGTGATTGAAAGGACAATCGGGCTACTCAAGATAAAATTCTGATGCCTTGACAGATCGGGGAGCACTGCAGTACACCTCGAATATGACATGCAAGATCTTCCTGGCATGCTTCATACTGCACAACAGTGCCATATCTCACAGGATGACCATGCCAGAGATGGATACATGCGTGCAGTGGTGGGATGTGACCTGCAACCTGTGAGGGGCTGTGCATACACTGCACATCTTCTGTGGATAGGAACCTGCAGGACAGAGGGATGACACAGATACTGGGTGGGGCACCCCACCTCTAGGGTACTGTACATGCTGGCCATGGGGTCATGGGGCTATCAAAGGGAGGGACTGATGGCAAATGCAGGGTGGGAAGCTACCTCCAAGACATACACTGCTGTGATGTGTCCCTGGGCAACATTCAGTGCTGGCCAACATCACCCTGCTTCATGGCACAACAGGACACAGTCATGCACATAGGATATGAGTGGTTGTTTGGGGCACAGGGGGCAATTAGAGCACCTGTGCTTTCTGAATGATGTTTTGGTTCACGTCTTGCAATGTTGGCATTGCTGGGGTAGTCAGTTTCACCGTGTAATAGCTTGGACATTTTGTAATGCATGTGTAAAAGTATTGGTAAATGAAAAATGTACTGTGGTGTTTTGTATTTACCTTGGTATTTAGCTTAAAACCACTTTGTGTTGGTTTTCAAAGGTGGTGTTTTTACATAAATAACCTAAAAGTGGACAAGCTACACCTACATGGCATGGGACCGGCATGCCCATCAGGTGGAATGATTGGTGTTCTGGGGACTCTGGTGCCACTGTACCCTCCATGTGTTGGGACCATTACAGTAGTGATGCCCTGCCCACTGGCCACATGGAGGTGAATGCCATTGCACGTGGATTACGATGGCCCACCTGCTGACCCCACACAGCACAATGTGTACTGTAAACTGCCAATGTATCTGTGTGTTGTGCCTCAAACTCAGTTGACATATGCAGGTGCCATCTACACTCCCTGGATACATGGCACCTGGTGTGTGTGTGTGTGTGTGTGTGTGTGAGTCCTGGTGTTGCACACACCCAGGGGCCCGGGACACTATGGCCAGTGATATGCACATGTGTCTGGCCTGCAGGTGAGGTGGCCTGATGCACAAATGTGGTGCCCCTGCAGGGGCAACAGCAAACAGGACGGTGGTGCAGCATGGTACTAATTCACTCACAACACAGTGGGGTGCCCCACTGGTCCATGGATATGGCCATGGCATGGCCCAGTGGTTGGGTTACCATTTGGCCCCACATCCATATATGCACCCATTGCCTGGGCATATAGCCCAGGGATCCACATACAGCTGAAGCCACCAGCAGAATGGGGCAGGGCATGTGTGGCCCTGTGCCTGCTGTCCAGTCATGCCAAACAGTAAACAGCCCCATGCTGAACATGGGTATCAGATACTGACTGCTGCCATACCTCTTTGTCATGCCAGACATATGTCACGGTGCTATGAGGCATGACTCAAAGTGAATAACAATGTACCACCCGGGACAGACTCACACTGAACACAGAGTTACACAGTCCCATGTGGGCTCATCTTCTGACACAGGCACTGGGCCATGTGCGTGGGATGGGAATTCCACAGTTAGGGGACACAATGGTGCACCTTCACCCAGAGGCTACGCCCAACCCCCATCTTCCAGGTCTCCCTGATGGCGGGGTCACCCTGAGTATGCCAGTCTGTTAACAATGCCCCCACCTTGTCAGGCATCTGTCCATGTCTGGAAACCCAACAGACAGCAGGAACAGTGTCCCTAGTCTTTACATGGTGGTAGAACTACCTGTCTAGCACTCTACAGTCATGTAGGCATATACATTATGGCCCCATGTGAATCTCCCTGCATGTCATGGGCAATATCAGGAGCTCTACTTCATTTGAGGAGTGCTGACTTGGATGCCCTGTCCCCCACCAACATGCCTTGTACATCCCTTGCCCAACCCTCATCCCCATCCAAATGCTCTGTGGCTGCAGGCTTGCTTTCAACAACTGTCCTCTGGCACCACTAATGCCATGCTTGTAGGGAAGTGGCAGTCACCCCCCACAAAATCCTAGGCTCCTGCCCCACCCACAGCACTGGTGTGTAGGGCGCCGCCTGCTGTGTGCCCCCACTGGGCCAATGCAAAGGGTATTCCAGCAAACTTGTGATGCCATGACACCACACTGTTGTGACAGGAACTGTGCCCACTCATGTATTACATGCCCTGCATGTACACTACACCCTGCACCTGCACTCATTGCACCTGACGATGCCCATCCCCTGCCTCAGGGTTCCATGGGTGCTCCTGGACCAGGGACTCGACCTGCTGCAGCCCACTTCTGCTACACTTGTATCTCTGTAGCATGGCATAGTGCCCATAGAATGGTAGCTGGACCATTTGTGGCCAAATGGCATGTCCAGCATGCCCTGTTATGACTTGTGGTGTACCCCTGTACCATGACCACATGACACAACTACAAAGGAGCTTACCCACAATGACACTGTATGCCTCCCTTCCTCTGTGATTTCATGTACAAGTCAGCTTACCGCATGTGAACGACAAATGGATGACCCATGTCTGTGCATCATGGAGAAGGCATTGCATCAGCAGAAGCACCAGCACATCAAGGCCTATGTAGAGAGCACCAGGTGTCGAATGGAGGAGACCAAGGACACTGCAGCAGGGGACAATGACAACCAGCAAGGGGAACAAAGAGATGAGGAGGTACAGTGCTAACACCCACTAACCCAGGGTGCTTCCTGTGACCAGGTAGGTGACATTGCAGACCCAGAGGAGAAGGAATTTATGAGGCAGTGGAGGTGGCGCCCACCATCTTGGATATACATGTGCAGCTGCATTAACCTGGCATGCTGGCACTAGCCCCTTCCCCAACAGGTGAAGTGGAGTTCAGTGGATGTACCTGTGGAGGAGGACATAGCACTAGAGGGGCTAACAGAGGATGATGCGGTACAGCGGGGGTCTCACATGCATGAATTCCTCTGAACAGTAGGTCAACAGCTACAGACTGTGATCAGTGACCTCTCTAGTGTACAAGGCTCCCTCCAGGCCCTGTTAGTCACCGTCAAAGGCTATGAGGGACCTTGAACAGGACTCAGGAGCACCATTTCAGATTTCAACAGTGGGGGCAACAACTGGTCGTAGGGACTGTGGGGATGGAGCCAGGGTCGCACTGGGAGGGTGGTGCTTCCAGACTGAAAAGGAAATACATGTTGAAAAGGTCAAGCACTCACCACCTCATTTATTAATCACTCCAGACAATCATGAATGTAGCTGTAAAGACTACATTTATTAAAAATAAAAGCAAAACATGCAAGCAACATGATGCTGATGTTGCCTGCATCCTTTCTTTTGTTATATTTTTTAATAAATGTAGTCTTTATAGCTATATTCATGACTGTCTGGAGTGATTAATAAATGAGGTCAGGTGGTGAGTGCTCAGCCTTTCCTACATGTTTGTACTTACCCTCACCCCCAGAAGATTCGGACTCCCAAGCATCAAAAATGACATTCTCAGCCTCCACCCAGCTGGTAACAGATCACACAAGAACATCAATTTTAACACCCTCCCTAACCCAAAGTAACACTCTGACTCTAGTCCCCTCTCAGTTGATGATCATCACAAGCTACAGATGCACCCCAATTCTCCCTGTCACTAAATCAGTCATGATGCCTGTCTCCCCCTGTACTTCTTACAAAAACAAGGCTTTCATGGGTACCACCAATTTGTGCATGCATAAAGCCACAAAAACTAGTAAATCTGCACTCACTGCAGTAGATTTGTACCCTACTGTATACAGCTGCCACTGTTAGCCAGGCCGTCCGTCTTGGAGATTCAAAAATGTGGCAACATAAAAACATAGGCACACAGCTAAGTCAGTCTGTGTGTGGTAATAAGTTGCAAGCACCATCAGGAATCGAGATGCGGGCATGACTCCCACACACACACTGACAACAAAACACTCCCACCAAGTGTCAGGGGAAACAAGTTTTTCAAGGCTGCAGCAGCTGCTTCCAGCCAGAGTCACACATGCAAGCCAGCCCATTTGTGGTGGTTACCATGGTGATGGACAGATGCTTGTCACCACTGTGCAGTCACTCTGAGATGGAGAGTCATTCACTGACTGCAGAAAAGACTGGTGGACAGTCACTGCCACAAATTAAAGTACTCTGGTGGCCATTGCCAAATCTGTACACTTGGAGGTTTTGAAAAAAATGACGACGACTTGCAATGCGAGGGGGGGGGCGACTGACCCCCCTCACCCACCTCCTGAAGGGTACCCCTAGCAGGACTTTGTGGTTGTCTGCATGTGCCATGAGCAGGGTTTACTCTGCAATGTGTGGGACTGTTTCGGTGTTTTGTTTCAGTGTTGTTTTTATTGTTAGTGTTTGATGTTTCTCTTTGTGTTATTTTATTTATTTATTAAAATATTTCACCTGGAAGGCACACTGAGCGACAAGTCGCTCGTCTCCTGGTGCGATCTGGGGGGAGAAGGGGTACAATAGAAGTGAGACATTAAATATTCAAATTACAAGATCAATATTAACATACAATTGTAAGGCAGGAGTTACAAGCACTGTTACAACAGTGTTGCATGTAATCAGTGGAAGAGTGGACAATAATAAGTGACGGGTTAATAAGTAAACAAGTGCTTATGTGAAAGAAAAGGGGGGAAGAAGAGGGAGGGGTGAGGTGGGGAAGGGGAAAGAGCTGTGTTCAAGTTACATTCACATTACAAGATCAACATTTACATACAGTCGTAAGGCACATGTTACAGTGTTCAACAGTGTTGCGCATAATATGTAGAAAAAGTGGACAATAATAAGTGCTGGGTTAATAAGTATAGAAGTGCTTTCATGAAAAAGAAGAGGGAAAGGACAGGAAAGGGTAAGGTGGGGGAGGGGAAGTGTTGTGTCCCCGGAGGCCCTTTCAGGATACAAAGAACCCTGCAAGGGGACTGGGGGGACCAGAGAGAAGGGAATAGGCAGCTTTCCAGAGAGAAAGGGGGATAAGACTATAGGGATTAAAGAGGGAGGAGAAAGAGAAGGAGGAGGTGTGATGTAAATGCTAGAAGGGGGAACAGGACCTAACCCAACAGAGGATCCTTCAGGGTACCCTGTCAGAGGGTTGGGGAAGGTCAGTAGGTAGGGATTCAAAGAGTGATAGGAGAGGGAGAGAGTGAGACTTGAACCCTTGAGGGGAGAGATAATTTGCACCTTTGGAAGGGATGGGGCCTAATCAATAGTCGATCAGGATGCATGGACCATGGAGAGCATTCGGGGTCCCCTTACATTCTGTGAGAGAGCAAGGGAAGCCAGTAAGGGGGAGCAATTTGGGGGAAGAGGATGAGAGCTAAAAATTTAGGGGATGTGGGTGCACAGGGTAAAATAAAGGTGACGGTAGAGGGGTAGGGTTTATCCAGGGCTCAGAAGAGGGAATTAGGGAGGGACATGGCAGGAGCAGCTAAGTGCAAGGTAATTATTGAGGGATGAGCTGATGGAGTAGGCAGAGGATGAGTGCTGGATTTAAGGGGGAAGGAATTCCACATTTTTGGGAGGCGGTGTGAGTAACTGGATTGGCCTATTAGAGTGGATCTGCGGTGGACTACCAGGGTACGAGAGTCGGTTGATCTAAGGGAATGGGAGGATGGGGGGGGGTTGTTATAAAGGAGGAGGTGAAGTAAGAAGGGAGATCACCCAACCAGTGCATGGAGGTGAATTTAGCACAGTGGGAGAGTCGCCTATTTGTTAGAGAGGGGAAGGATAGGGCATGATAAAGATCACAGTGGTGGGTGCGAGGGGGGCATCCAGGGTAAAGCGTAGAAGGAATTGAAGAGGGTGTCCAGACTGGCCAGGTTGGACTTAGGGGCAGCACCATAGACTATGATGTCACAGTAATCAAAAATGGGCAGTATCATCTTCTGAACAAGTTCATGCATAGCCATAGGAAGGATGCAACTACAGTTCCTGAACATGACACCAAGCTTGAGGAGCATTTTTTTCCTGGATGGCATCAATATGCCCAGAGAAGTTTAGGTGTTGGTCCAACCAAACACCTAAGTACATGAAGGAGGGTGTGTCCTCAAGTAAAGTCCCATCAAGGGGGTAGAAAGTTGGTAGGGAGGGAAGCCTAGAGAGTCTCTGCCTAGTACCTAAGGTCATGGAGACAGTCTTCTCGGCATTGAGGAAAAGTTCATGGTTAGAAACCAGAGCTGAACCTTATCGAAGTCTTGCTGTATGTGGGTAGGGGATTGGTGATGGTAACTGATGGGGTTGGGAGAGTTATTAGGAATAGATGAGTATTGATCAAGTGGATGTGGCAAAGAGAGAGATATGATTTTAACCTCAGCAGGACGGGAGCCAGATGCATACAAGACTGTATTATCAGCATACATATGTATAGCAGAGGACAGGGAGCAAACAGAGGGAAGGTCATTTAAGAAGATGGAGAATAGGAGGGGCTCTAATACAGAGCTCTGGGGGACGCCAGTGTTAATCAGGGGGAGGGGAGTGGCGTCCAAGATCTTAACTGATTGGGTTCTGCCAATAAGGTAGGCCTTGAACCAGTTTGTGGTGGAGGGAGATAGGCCAGCTGTCAGGAGTAAATTGAGGAGAAGGGGAGTGAGATATGGTGTTGAAGACATTGGCCAGATCGACAAAAATAGCAGAGGTAATTTGGCCGTTGTCCATCCCAATTAGGATGGAGTCTGTGAGTCATAGAAGAGAGGTGGTGGTTGAGTGTTTTTTCCTGAAACCAGACTGGAAAGGGGTGAAAAGGGAGGCGTCAGATAGAAAAGAGGTGAGTTGGGAGAGGACAATGTGTTCTTGAAGCTTAGCAAGGGTAGGAAGGAGGGAAATGGGAAGATAGTTGCCAAGGATGAGCGGTTACCCCCTTCGGGTAAAGGGAAGACCACTGCATGTTTCCATGAAGAGAGGACTGAGGCCATAGAGAATGAGAGAGTTAGGAGAGGGGGTAGGCAATGACCAAAGCGGAGAGGGAGAGGGGTTTTGGGTCGAGGCCATCAGGGGAGGCACCTTTAGTTGGGTTAATGGTGAGGAAGGCACTTAAGGCATTGTTTGGGGTTACAGTAGCAAAAGAGAAGGGAAGGTGGGAGGGTGATGGAGGGGGCACACCGGTAGAGAGTGGGAAGGGTGATGGGTAGTAGGAAGGGAGGGATTTCAGTAGCTCAGTGGTGCAGGAGGTATAGTAGGAGTTAAATTCCACAGCTACGGCTAGTGGGTCGGTCACTAGCAAGTTATTTACTCTAAGTATCGGGGGGGCGAGATGAGGGAGTAAATAGGGCATGGATCACCTTTCAGAACTTTGAAGGGAAAGTTATGTTGATGATGAAGGCAGATTTGAAATATTCGGACTTGGATAACCTTGTAGCCCTTGTGCAAGCATTTCAGAGCATGCAGTAGTTCTCAATGTCACTAGGATGCTGGGTAGCTTTATGACACTTCCAGGCTCGATCTCTAGCCCTGAGACAGGCCAGAAGTTCAGGGGTTATCCAATGTAAGTGGTTATCTCTGACTCTGGTTTATTTGAATGGGGCAAAGGCATTCCAGTTTACAAGAAAGATTTCTTTGAAGTAGGCAAGGGCTTTATCAACCAAGGGGAAGGAGGTTGGGGGAACCAGTCAGAAGTGGCAAGGTTACTCAGGAGAGGTTCAAGGTCAAGAGACTTGAAAGAGTGTAGTTGTATGGTTTTGTGTGGTGATTTAGTTCTGTGGACTTTTCTAACTATGAATATTGGGTTATGGTCACTGAGAGCATCAGGGAGGACACCAGAGCTGATGATGTGATGTGGGTTGGAGGTAAGGGCCCAGTTGAGTAGGGAGTGTTGTTGTGTCTTGTGGTTTGGGTGGGTGGGTTCGGAGATCAGTTGGGAGAGGTTTAGGGCTCTGATTTCATTTTTAGTTTTGGTAGTTTTGGGTGACAACAAATTTTATTCTGAAGTCACCTAGGATGAATAATTCCCCAGAATGAGCAAGGGAAGTAATGGAGGTTAGAAGGCCTAGCATGACCAAAGGATGGACATTTGGGTGGTAGTAAATGCCAACTATGAAGATTGGAAGAGGGAAGGGGAGGGTCACATGAATAGCTAGGGCATCATGGGTCTCGGGATTTGATGATGAGTAGATGATGGAATATTGGAAGTAGACTAGGACATGAATGGCCACACCACCACCCCTGCCAGCATGGTCTTGCCTTAGCAGTGAGTGGCCAGGAATGGAGACTGAGTGGTCAGAAATAGTGCTCTTTAGCCAAGTTTCTGAGATGATTAGAATGTCTGGTTTTAGAGTGCACACCATGGTCTGAATCTGGTCTATTTTTTGTACCAAGCTGCTGGTGTTTAGATGTACAGTAGGATCTCTAAGCCCTTCGGGAGGGCTGAGAGAAGAGAGTGGGAGGAGGTAGTAGAGAAGGAAGCACCAGAGAAGCTAGGGGCAGCAGGGCCTGGTTTAGGGTGGATATCCCCGACGGAGAGTGAGTATGAAAAAGTGGAGCTTAGGGAAGTTTGAAGGGGCTGGCGAGGAGGTTGAGAGATGTAAGGAGAAGGGAGTGGATGAGTGAGGAAGAAGAAGGTGGAGAACCACAGTGAAAGTGGACACCGTTATCATAGCTGCATGAGGAACAGTGGTAGAGTGAGACCATATTTCATATGGGGGACATAGAAACATAGAAACATAGAATTTGACAGCAGATAAGGACCACTTGGCCCACCTAGTCTGCCCATTTTCCTACCTAACAGATAAGCTGCAGATCCTAGTTAACCAACAGCTTACTTCCTCCTACCCCCCACTAGGACTGCCTTATGCCTGTCCCATGCATTCTTGAATTCCCCCACTGTACTTGACTCCATGACCTCCTCAGGGAGGCTGTTCCATGCATCCACAACCCTCTCTGTGAAAAAATACTTCCTCACATTACCTTTGAGCCGTCCCCTCTCTAGGAAGGAGTGATAGCATGGATGTGGGAAGGGGATTGGAGATGGTAACTGATGGGGTTGGGAGAGTTATTAGGAATAGATGAGTAGTGAGCAAGTGGATGTGGCAAAGAGAGGGATGTGAGCAGAACAAGGGGGGAGAGTGGAGAGTAGGTGATGCACTGTCCATGAAGGCAGAGAAACTGGTTAACAATTGATTTAGGAACAGGAGGAATTTGTAAGCAGAGAGTGTGGAAGGGGGGCTCATCAGATGGAGGGGGTAGCTGTAGTTTAGAAAGGTTTCTAAATGAACAACAGGCAGGGATCGCTTTAGATAAAGATTGTGTCCCTCAAGTGGACAGTACAGTATAACTTGCTAATGGGAAAATGGACAAAAAAAAAGCTATGCTGCCAGTGGTGATAGCTGGACAGGGTGAGGCAGGCAGCAGGGAGATGGTGAAATTGCTGCAACCTCTGGAAGCAGAGCACCCTTGTCAGAGGGTTTATGATCTGTAGAAGAAAAGAGAGGTTTAGCAATAGATGTATCAAAGAAGGGGGAGATGGGACTGTTAGCCAGTGGAGAAGACAGAGGCACAGCAGGGTGCCAGGGGAGGCAGTGAAAAAAACAGTTTGGCCAGAGGGCAGGAATTAGCACCAGAGACAGAATAGAATCACAAGAAAAACAGGGGGTGGGTGAGGTAGGGCAATGCCAGGTCTGTAGGGGACTTTAGAGAGAGTGAAAGAACAGAGACAGGAGAGCTAAATTAGCAAGCATTTGTCAATGCCGAATGTTTGCTTGTTGGCATTGGCATTGGTAGTGTAGAAGTTACAGAGCTGCATAACAGAAATGGCAGTGAAGTATTGAACTGAAGCCAACCCCACCACCACCCTGCAGAGAGTGACAGGCATTGGGGTGTGCCTTTGGGTCGTCAGGCATAACGGCCACGCCATTTCACCACCCTACCCTGCAGACACTGACAAGTGTCACGGTGTGCTGGGGTCTTTGGCCATCATCAGCACCCCATTCCATCAGGAAATACAGTGAGATGGGTGTGGTATAGGAGAATGGGGTGAACTTTGGGTCCGAAGAGTCCAGAGGCATACCTCGTGCCTCTCACTGGCTGCCAGGGTGTGGAATGGTTTGAGCATTACAGGCAAGAATCCCAAGTCACACCCTGATGCCTGTCATTCTACAGGGTGGGGTGTTATGGTTGGAAACCCTAACACCTCAGGCATTCGTTGGTAATTTCACTCCAAATTTTGAACATGATTTTTTTGTGACACCCACCTTATGAACAGTGGCAATATCAGTTTGTTAGCCGAAAGTTGCTTATGCACAGCGACTACGGCATTTAGCACCACAGGTGCAAAAACATTCTGAACAGGATGTGAAAAATGACAGCTATACTGTTCATAGGGAGGTGTAAAAAATGGCAATGTTGTAAATCTGCAGTAAAAACATTAAAAAAACTGGTGAAGTCACGAGCGTGCATAGAAACTGTGCAACACACACCCATAATGTAATTAGTTTGCGGATTTTTTACAGCAGATTGTCAACACAGGCATTTTGGGACCTCCGATCATGAACAGTGTCACTGTGATTTTCTTTATCTGTCCCGGACAATGATTTCCCACAGCGACCACGCATCTCTGCACTGAAAGTGTGCAAACACATTTCGGCCATGTTGTGAAAAATGACAGCTGTACTGTTCGTAAGGAAGTGTGGAAAAATGCCACTGGTGAAAATCTGGACTGAAAATATTACAGAGTCATGAACTTACGATGGTGTGTGGAAACTGCGCAATGCTCACTTGTAACACAGTCATTTTATGGACTTCTGTCACCAAATTTTTAACATAGCCATTTTAAGACCTCTGCTCATGAACAGTGTAACTGTGATTTTTCTTAATCTGTCCCAAACATTGCTTTCGCACACCGATTGCACCATTGTGCGCTACATGTGTGGAAACACATTTTGGGTGACGTGAAAAATGGTAGCTGTACTGTTCATAAGGGAGTTTAATACAATGGCAGTGTGGAAAATCTGGAGTGAAAATATAGAAAATTCGCAAACTTATGAGCGTGCATATGAACTGCACAACACACGCTCGTAAAACAGTCATTTCTAGGAATTTTTTCACCAAATTTTCAACATAGCCATTTTTAAGACCTCTGCTCATGAACAGTGTCACTGTGGTTTTCTTAATGTGTCCCATACATTGATTTTGCACACTGACTGCGCCATTGTGTGCTACATGGGCGAAAACACGTTTTGGGCAAGATGTGAAAAGTGATAGCTGCACTGCTCATAAGGAAGTGTAATAAAATGGCAATGTTGAAACTCTGGAGTGAAAATATTGGAAATTCGCAAACTTACAGCGTGCGTAGGAACTGTGTAACGCCACTCATAAAACAGTCATTTTTAGGAATTTTTTCACCAAATTTCCAACATAGCCATTTTAAGACCTCTGCTCATGAACAGTGGCACTGTGATTTTCTTAATGTGTCCCATACATTGATTTCGCACACCAACTGTGCCATTGTGCGCTACCTGGGCGGAAACACTTTTTGGGCAAGATGTGAAAAATGACAGCTAAACTGCTCATAAGCAGGTGTGGTAAAATGGCAATGTTGAAAATCTGGAGTGAAAATACTGAAAATTGTGAACTTATGAGTGTGCGTAGGAACTGTGCAACACACGCTCATCAAACAGTCATTTTTAGGAATTTTTCCACCAAATTTTCAACATAGGCTTTTTGAGAGCCCACCTTATGAACAGTGCCAGTGTCATTTCATTACTCGGTCCTGAAAGGTGATTTCGCACAGTGACTGCGAAATCACCCTTCGGGGCCGATTAACGCCATGACAGTGAGATAATTCATGAGAAGGGGTCCCAAAAACACCATGTTGAAAATTTGGTGTAAAAATTCCAAAAATTGCCTGAGATATGCAGCAAAGCAGAAAACCCCCTATCTATCCCATTATACAGCTTACCGGCATTTCCTCAGTTCGCGAGTCGGCTTTGAAGAGTGCAGACATGTTCCTGGTCCACCGAAGATCGTCACGCCGGAGTCCGGAGGTAAGCATGGGGTGGGGAGGTATGGGGAGGCAGGGTGCACAGTGGGTGGGCGCAGGTGGGGGCAGAGACTGTGAGGACCGTTTTGAGTTTCAGGTTGTTTTTTTTTTTAAATGACGATGTGGGATGTTTGCCACACTGGGGTGGGCTCCCAGCATGGCACAAGGATGGCTGGTAGGGGAGCATGGAGCTGATAGGGGATTGGGCACCCCTGTCGGTGATAGCATGTGTTGCCACACTGGGGTGGGCTCCAGCGTGGCACCCTGTACTTTGGGGGGAAAGCAGTGGAGCCGACAGGGGATTGGGCACCCCCGTTGACTATACTGATGTGTAGCCACGCTGGGGTGGACACCCAGCATGGCATATAGAACTCTGTTTTTTGGGGGGGTGCAGCACAGCTGATGGGGGATTGGGCACCCCCCTCGTCAGTTATACAGTGTGTGGGGGGGCGGCGAGCATGCAGTTTGCATGTGTGTGTGTGTGTGTGGGGGGAGCGCACATGAGCAGGTGATATCTTATCACTGCTCACTGAAGCGTAGCTCCCCCTTTCAACTGTACTCCACTGTATTTTGTCTGCTATCCTAGACAGCTTGAGCAGGCATTGGATAACTGCAGCTGCACCTGCAAACACACTGGCTGAATTGGAAGAGGGCTGTCACACCTCCGAAAACTCGGATGATGGCACTATGTTTCTTGCACATGCGTGCAAGGAAACATAAAAAGGCAACTTATTAATTTCTGAGAAATTTACAAAGAAGGGCAATGTAGAGACAAAGCAGAGTATAGTGCTGGTCAGTGCCAGGTTCAAGGAGAGGTTATTACAGAAAGTGAAAGAACACAGAGAGAAGGATTCAAATTGTTAAGTAACTTGGCACATTAATACATTAATTAGGCACAGTAACCAACTAAGCACAACAGTAAAGTCTCTGATCTGATCTGTGATATTTACTATGTTACATGTTATTCAGAATAAATAGTCCTTGGTTTCTCATATTTGTGTTCTTGTTGTTCTTCTACTGTAGTACTATGCAGTATGTGCTGGGTGGCCACCTGCACAGCATACAGGGCCTTGTATGACACTGTTGGTTACAGTGGCCACACACTAGCGCTGCTACACTATGGCGCATGAGTGGGGCAGGGTATTTAGCATGATGCATGTCCTTCCTTCACAAAGCCATGCTGCCTCATCTTAGTCCATTTGCCTCTAGAAAATCTTTCATCTGCTCTTTAATGGTGGTCCTAAGTAGTTTCCCCACTACAAAGGTCATGAATCATAACTAGCCTGAAGTTAACTGAGTCATCCCTGCTCACACTGTTTTGGATGGGGGCCCTATCTGCTACCTTCAAGTTGGCCGGGACCACCCAATTCTTCAGGAGCAGGTGACCACATTCACTAGATGCACTCATGCACTCAAGGCTGCAATCTGCCTGCTACCTGAGGCTTGTGCACTCTCAGTGCACTCACTCCTTAAGCACCATTTCTCCTACTACCAGTCTCAATTCCAGCTTCTGCATACCCTATCTTTTCTGTTGCACTCCACAGTGCAGATGTGGACCCACTGCACAAAAGTACTCATAAAGAATATTAGCCTTCTTCCCATCTTCCTCTAGCCAATCCCTCCCCAATTTTAATTTGCTACTGTATACCCTCTTTGGTTTTCCACTTCTCTTTCATGTAGCTAAAGAAAGCCTTGTCTTTCTCTTGTATGCTCCCAGTTACTCTTACCTCTGCCTTTGCCATCCTGATGGTTTTATTTGTCTCCTTCAGCTTGCCTAGATATAACCTCCCTGTTGCCTTTAGACAACTCAAATTCTGTCCTCTTTGTTCTTCTTTTTTTTCCCCTTTTCTGGTACACCATATCTTTTTTCCATTTTTGTTTTCCCCTATCTACTTCAGACAGGCTTTGGTGACATGTAACAGACTCTCTTTGATCATTCTCACTTTTCCCACTCCCTCTATCACTTCCACCCCACTCAGTTTGTCACAAAGGATATCTCCCTTCCCCCTGGATCCTTTCTTCTGAAATCCAGAACCATCATCTTTGATTTGGGGCACTGGGTGTCAAGGGCTACTGTGATCATTTATCCCTAGTTTTCTTTTTTTACCCTGACCTCTCACACTATGTATTGACTTGACAGCACCAGGCAAAAGACTGCCCCATCTCTGGTTAGTTCATTTACCCATTGTATCAGAAAGCCGTCCTGCATAAAATCATACACACATAGAAACATAGAATTTGTCAGCAAAAAAGGGATTGCTTAGCCACACAGTCTTTCCAGATGTTCCCTGCCTAATCTGTCTCTGCAGACACTAACTGATCTCTGGCAACCCTCCCTCTTCACTGCCTATTTACATATATAGAGTACCTCTATGTCTATTCCACGCATGGTTGAAGCCGCTCAATATTTTCAACTCCACTACTTCTACAGGTACTCTGTTCCAGGCATCTAGCACCCTTTCAGTGAAGTAGTGCTTCCTCACATTCCTCTTAAACTCCTCCGCCTCCCAGCTTCATCGCTTGCTCCCTGGTTCTGGTGCTCTTTCTCATTTGAAAGAAACTTCCCTCCTGTACCCTATTCATCACTGTGTGGTTCTTGTAGGTCTCAATCATGCCCTCTAGTTTTCCTCTCTTTCAGGGTGTACATGTTGTGATCCCTCAGTCTCTCCTCATAGGACTTCTTGTGCAACCCCTGTACCATTCATTGTAGTTGCCCTCCTCTGGAAAGCCTCCATCCTGTCTATGTCCTTTCTGAGGTGCAGCCTCCAAAACTGGACACAGTACTATAGGTGAGGACTCACCAGTGAAGATACAGTGGCAACACCACCTCTTTCCTCCTGCTGAAGATGCCACTCTTTACAGTATGCACCACAGCATCCCACTCTTGTGATGACACACCCACTACTGTATTAACCTGTGGCCACAGATGAGACCATTCCAAACAAAGATAGGTGACATCAAGGATTCTTTGTTCCTTCTCCTGTGACAACCCTATCTCAGTTGGGTACTACCTGAATATAGTACCTTACCTCCCCAACTGGAGTAGCTAAAAGCTGCCAAGAGTAAGGAATGCTGCACCAGACTGACCTAGAGACCTGCAGGAATGTGAGACTCTGGCTCTGTAAACAAGGACACTGACACTTGGATTGTTGAGTAAAAAGGCAAAATTTTACTAAAAATATGAAAGAAATCTCTGAAATAACAGCCACGTATGGAACAGTTCAGTTGCAGAATTAATGACAATTTAAAACATATAGAATAGCTGTACATTTTATCACTTTAACTTTGTCCCAGTAGGGTAACACCACCCCACTAACCTACTTGTATTTCTCCCCTGGAGACTGTAGGCACTCACCATCCACCAGCCCTCCAGATATCACACAGATTCCAGGATAAGCACCCTCTCTGGCCTTGATCCCTGAGCTTGTTTACTTTAGATATAAGGAATGCAGTGACTACTTGGCCATACCTCTGAGCAGTCAGTCCACTGACCCCTTCTGCCAGATACTCTCCCTGGTATCTAATTATACAGTTCCCCAGCACTAGACTCTTACCTCAGACCCCAGTGCCATACGATTCACTTGCCTTAAGGGCGTACAGTGACTACTTGGCCTTATCTTACCATAGTAAGCCCACTGACCCCTTCTGCAAGATACTTCCCCTGGTAGCCTATCACACAATTACTATATTTATCTCTTATACTTCAAAACATTTAAGAATGATTAGACATTACTATAAGTCACATTCAGGAATGACAGTGGCATCAAACATACTGAATACTGGTACATTAAAAGTTGTACCATTATACCCCCCTCTGTCCCTTCAGATTCGGTCCTTCAGATGACAAGAGTCTCTGTAAATTCAGAAGGACTGTGGTAAATTCTCTGTAAATCAATCTCACTTTGATTTTTAAAATAGTCCCCAAACTGTATCAGTAAGGTTTGTACAATACCACACTCCTTTGGGTTTACTGAAGAAATTCTGTTGTTGAAAATGTTGTAGCTTTGGTGTTGTTGGAAGGCTCTCTTGAGTCGGCAGTTTCTTTTTGTCATTAGGAGAAGCGAGGATTTCTACAGGTTGCTGATTTTTCTTCTTCTATGAGGAAAACTTGACATACAAAATCATCAGGCACTTGAAGCAACAGGCTTTCTGTTCTTACCCTGTTCTCACTTACTGCCCTATCTGACCCTACACTGGGATTCAGGTGATCCCCTAATCCTATACTGTATTTAAATAAAGGCTGGTTCCATCACTGCATCAGGCCTTTTCAGACAGGACACCCACTGACTTGGGCACCTTCCTTCTCGGTCGCTGTCCCTGCTCAGGCTCCCTGCACACTGGCTGTGCAGTTTCTTTTATAGACAAAACTGATTAGCATATTATTTTTGTGGTCACTGAGTGGACATTGATATGTCCCAAGGCTCAGCACCAATCAAAATCCTTTCTACAGCAGCATAAGCCACAGTCGAATACTCAGATTTGAAGCTCAACGGCCCCCTCAACATACTAAGGATTTCCTTTTTTGTAACATTGAGCCCATTTTAAAACATATTTCTTTGCCACACAAAATAAGCACTTTCCTAAAGTTTAAGCAGGTTTTCTCTTTACTGGCTAGAAAGCTGTCTTCCTAAGCTCTCTGCTGAATTTCTTTCTGTACAAAATAACCCCATAGGAAAGCTTGGTTGCTAAGACTAACACTCTTTTACTATTAAATTGAAGAAATAATCATTTTTAAGCACTTTTCTCTCTTCACTTTCTGTTCCAAATAGTCACTTCCCCTTTAATTACACTGACCCAACAGTTTTCTTCAATCAGGAATTACAAATAAACTTTTCCTGCGCTTAGCTCCACGTCCAGTGTAACTGCCTGCATGAATTTGCTTCACTAAGGACCCACTCTCCCTATCAATGTTAGTAACTCCTTTATTCTAGATCTTTATCACTCAAAACCATTTTTTTCTGCTGTGTAGGACATTAAAATCTAACTGTCTGCTAAGTCTTGTGCAATTCTGTAGATAAATGGCTTGGTAGCATGATCTTGAAATGCAGCAGATATGTTGAGACTTAAACAACTTTTCCCAGCAGAACCTTGCTTTAAAATGCTGTTTTCACTTGTGTTGAATTAGCAAACTTCTGTGTATTTACGTTATGTGCCGAGGACTTCCCTTAGCCCCCACATGGCTTTATTTAATGTGTTTATTATATTTACGTGCATTTTTACTGTTGTGAAGCCGCGGGTTCCTGTGCCTGAAATTACACCCATTTCTCCACAAAATGGCTCCTCTATGAGCTTTACAAACAAGGCTTATCACTTTGCTTATGCGTGGGCTTTCCAGAGCCCCAACCAGACTGTGCCCCTTTATTTATATTCTTTCTTTTGTGAGCCAGTTCCTATAACCAGTTTCCCCTGGCACTTATCACCTGCACAACTAAGACATGGGAAAATCTATCTGGTTGATGCTGCCTCTAGAGGAGCGCACAATGTGTCTCCCTCTCAGAGCTTTGCAGAGTAGGATTAATGTATAGGCCAGAAGCCAGACTTCCTACCAGCTCTCAAGTGAGGAACAGTCACCCACAAGCAGACCTAAAGATTCTATACCTGAGTGCCTGTGCACTCTGCTGTGGGACTGACACTCTATCACTCACACACCCTCCTCACTTAGTTTGGTGCACTGAGAGCCTGCAGATGCCACTTGGCATTATTTTTTATTTACTTAAACAGAGCAGCTTCTTTTTATTTACAGGAGCAATTTTTACCACATAAATAAATATTAAAAATCACAGGCAACCCAGGCAGACCAAATTATCACTGGACTACCAGCACTTGTGTCAGTAGCCGGGGCGATCGGTTACTAGCCCACTGGCCACCAATGACTACCATTTACTATTTTTAAAGATAACTTTATCATTTTACATAAAAAAAATTGCCAATCACAATAAATATGAGCAAATCTGCATGTGTGTGAGAGCCAGAAGTATTTTCCAACTTCCCCCTGTGCTGCATCCCACTGTTTCCATTAAGAATATGCTCACTCTGGTTCCTATAGCTAATCTATAATAAAACTGCTGTTTTCTTATTTGCTACAATTATGGATACTAATTTTTTTTTTTAACTGCAGCAGCCACCCTATCTTTAGCTGGCAGCTCCTACCTACTCTGGGTCTTGAACCTGCATCCTAGACTACTTATTTTTTAGATACACTTAAACTACTTATCTATCCCTATTCTCTTGGTGGAACAGTCTTACTAGGCTGTTACACTATCCCATACTATTGCTTTGTCACACTGTCCTTCCATTTTGAGGTTGTCAGACACAGGCATCAGCAGGTATATGCAGTGCATGAATGTGTACAAAAGTTCTGCGCTGGGTGCATCAATCAGACCATGGAGCTGCCACCATTCCCCTGCTCATTTCTTTTTTTTACAGTCAGTCTTGTTGTCTTTGCCTTGCTACATGGTGGCAAATCAAGTCAGCACACTCTCTATCAGGAAAATTAATTACACAGCTGAAGGTTTATAAGAGCTCACAAGGTGTCCAGTGCACACACACTCCACTGTTTGCATCAGAAATGAATGCACCTGAGAAAGTTTAAATTGCTATTGCAAATATTATTGGGCACACAAACAGAACTCTGCAATGCAGTAAAAGATACCCCAGTGCTTCAAATGCTAGGTCTTCCTCAGGGCACGGTATCTCTATGTGTATTCACCCCTTTAATGCTCGCCAATTATGTGACGTCAGATGATGTGTAAAGATGCCCCGTGACATTTACCAAATAGAATTAGTGTCAAATTTACAATACAAAAGAGTCAGCATAATGTACCACCGATCCAGTACAACCAAGCATGGTTCTCAACCGCAAGCTCTACAGTGCATTTTTAGCAACCAGAACCAGCAGCCGTGGGACGTGTTCAGCCAGGACACCTTTTTTTTGATTTATCACCGATCCAGTACCACGATCCAGAACTGAGTGCAGTTTTCCCCACCAAGATCTGCTTCTGACACACTAATATGTGGTTCATGGTGTTGGACATGATGGAGCAGATGGCAAAACAGGACCAGACAGTGATGGTATGATAAGCAAGACTGTGAGAACTGAGGTGGATGATTGGTTAAAGGGATGGATCCACATGCTTTTCAAAGGGCTTCACTGTGATGAATACAATTTGTTCTGTGGCATTTAGACATGTTGTACTTACATTTTTTTTGTTTATGGAGTTCGCTCACACATGTCATGGATATCAGCTATTAGAAGACAGCACTTTTGGAAGAGAAGAGAGAGTCGGGGGGGTGGCACAGCTGGAGGAACATCATCTTAACCTCTCAGCTGGAGCCAGGAAGCAGACACCATTTTTCTTTTCATGCTTTGAAGTAATCCCCTTAGTAGCATTGCTACTGGTGCATTGAGAGGTTTAGAATTTAGGCATTTTTCCCCTCTTATTGAAGTTTGTTATTTTTTGAAACCAAGGTAAGGGGAAAAACTGGTTGAAACAGGGCTTTATATAACAGCGGCAGGAGAAAGACAGGGTGCACTAACCTAACAGTTTCTATGCGACAGGGAGCTTTTTGATGGCTTGCTTGAGAGCATAATGGGAAGCTGTTACAAGGCAGAAGTTTCAACGTGTTGCTATCCATTTATTTCTCTGCAGCTAGCTCTCTCTCCTAGCCCCTCCACATATGCTCAGTGCTTTCTCTGTACTGCAGGACTGATGCTGTAGGCTATTTCTGCTGCCACACAGAAGCCCCCTGCAGAGGTTTCATCTTTCAGTGTTTGCTGGGAATCTGATCATCAAATCATTTCTGTTCATTAGATTTAGTAAGAAAAATAACACACACACACACAAATAAATTAAATCTGCATGCAGGTTGTACTGCATATGGTATGACGAACAACAGTTAGGTTGGCCTGACGGATTAGTAGATGTCATATTAGTATTGTTGAAATGTTTGTGGACAGCACTGAGGAGGTAGCCTTGCATCTGTGCCAGTGGCTATAAAAAATGGATAAGCTGGGTCTGAGATGTATCTGCTAAAAAATGAAATCTATTTATGGAATTTAGAAAAAGAGAGTACTTCAAGGAGACAATGAGGCTGCCTCGCAATCAGGAGTGCTTACAGTTGTTTTTCTTAGGTTGTGTGTTAGTAGATGGTAATCTGGGACCATTTAATGTGGGTTGGGGTAGTAGCGATGGGGTATTGCAGACAGTTGCTAATTAACACACAAAAAAAAATACTGTGCCCTAAAATTGTTTTTATTGATCCACTGTATTTCTTGTTTGGGAGACAGCATGATAGAGGAACCAAAGCATAGGCTTGGGAAAGCACAGCCACTTATTGTGTGAGTGACCCAAACATTTCTGCCCTCTCAGGCAGACCATGGATTGTTAATTCAACATCAACCTGAAAGATGTTAGTCTACCATTTATTTCTGATAAATAAAGTTAATAACCTGCTGTCTATGAAGTGTACCTAAACCAATGTTTACAGTCTGCATGTGTCAAAAAAGCAATCCAACACACGGGGGTTGAGCAGCTTGAACTGAATAATCTACTATCCTGACACTGTATTTTTAACTAGCCTCCAGGCTTTACTATCAAAATAGAATGATGTTGATGATGGTGATGATAAGAGCAAATTCAAACTCCTCCATTGTGTGTGTGTGTGGGGGTTGTGAAGTTGAGCTGCTTCCTTCTTAGAGCTCTCGATCACTGTGACTCTGGGCAGGAATTTTGTAAGCTCCAGACAACTCTGCTGTTGTTATGTCATTCTGTTTGCTGTACTTTTTATTACAATTTTAATACCTAATCAGCCCCCATTTTTGATGTGTGTGGGATATTAAGTGTGTATGTCTGAAGGTTTCAGACACGACAAATGGCCTTCCAGTCTCATTGCAAGGGCCTGGGTGGCTGAGACTGTGTCTGGTGGGTGGTAAAGCAACCTGTTATGCTGAATCAAGCCACAGCCCAGTGTAGGAGTTGGGGATCTGTGTCCAATGTCTAGTGCTTGGGGGGGCAGGGATTGAACCAGTAGGTGGATTTGGTGCTTGGAAGGAGGGCTAAGATGCTGTGGCCTTTGTGTGATGGTCTACAGAAGAGGTCTCACCATTTTATTGTTCTGCTGTCTGGTGATTTTAATTACTTTGGCGATGAGGGAGTTTGTCAAAGATTTTGTCAGGTGTGGGTGATCAACTGTAATGTTTTTTTTTGGCCATTTGTATGAGTGAGCTGTTAAGTGTGTGAGCACAAGTACTGGTATGAATGGACCTCTGTAGGGTTGGCTACCTTGAAGTGGTACAGAGATGTATTACAACATAACATTGTAACTAAAAGCCAGTCTGTTGATCTGATATTGTTGGTGATTGAAAGGCTTTCTTACTGTGTGTGCATGTGTGTGTGTGTGTGTGTGTGTGTGTCTGTGTGTGTGTGTATGTGGGTGTGTGCGTGTGGGTATGTGTGTGTCTGTGTGTGTGCATGTGCAGGCATGTGTGCGTGTGTATGTGGGTGTGAGTGTGTCTGTGTGTCTGTAGGTGTGAGTGTGTCTGTGTGTGTGGATGTGGAGGTGTGTGTGTGTGTGTATGTAGGTGTGAGTGTGTCTGTGTGTCTGTAGGTGTGAGTGTGTCTGTGTGTGTGCATGTGCAGGTGTGTGTGTGTGTATGTGGGTGTGAGTGTGTGTGTGTGTGTGTGTGTCTGTGTGTGTGCACATGCAGGCGTGTCTGTGTGTGTGTGTGTGTATGTGGGTGTGAGTGTGTCTGTGTGTCTGTGGGTGTGAGTGTGTATGTGTGTTTGTGTGCATTCGCATATTTATATGCCACAGATATGTCACAGGGTCAGGGGTAGCAATGGTTGGGGAGGTAGCAGTGTCAGCAGCTCTGTGTACAAATTTAAAATACCTGGCTACACCCTTGTCATCAGCTATGCTAACTCCGAGATCCCTTTCATTCTTAGTGACTGTTAGTACCTCTCCTGATATGGGACTGTCACCTTCCCCCACCCATGACTGTCAGCACCCCCCCAAATGAAAAATAAAATGTCTTCATATTAACACCAGAAGCCTGGGTAATAAAATGGACAACTTGGTAAGCAACCTATTATGAATTGCTCTGATATTATTGGAATCATGGAGACATGATGACAAGTAATGACCAGTGGGAAGAACCATCAATGGTTACACTCTATTTAGGAAAGATAGACATAACAGAAAAGGAGGAGGGGATGGTAATATACAGTAAATTAGAAAACATCTGTTAGCCCCAAGGATTCCTGCAAATAAAATATACTGCTCATCCACTGAGTCTATCTGGATATTAATCAAACATCCAGGAGATAAGGACCTGGTGATGGGGATCTGTTATAACCCAACAGGTTCTGTAGCAGATTATGATAATTCAGTAAGAAAACAGATGGACAGTACTTGTGAACTTGAAAATATCATTTATATAGGGATTTACATTTCAGCATTATAGACTAGAATAATAACCATTCATCAACAGTACTCAGGAAACTTTTCCTTATAGTATGGTTAATGATAATAACCTCTACCAGCATACTAGAGAGGCCCCCATGGAAAAATTCAGTCCTAGACCTTGTTATCAGCAGCTTGGATGACAGTCAAATTAACTATCATATTACGTCCACATTAAGTACCAGTGATCATGACGTAATCCAGTTTGAGGTTCTAAGCAAACATAATCTATCATCCTAAATTATCACTAGTTGTTTGAACTACCAAAATGCAATGTTTTAGGAAATGTATAAGGAACTTGTCAAGTGGAACTGGGAAAATTATATCAGGGCGTAACTTATCCTGGCTACAGTAAATGAAGCAAACTGGAAAAAAAAACCAGTTCACTAGAAAATACCTATATACCAAAGTACAAGAAATGAAAAGTAACAAAGAAAACCACTGTGGTATACTCATAAGGTGAGGAAGTCAATTAAAAACAAGCATTTATCAATGCTGAATGTTCGACGATGGTATTGCTGTTCTACTGGGTCTTGCTCATATATATTTTTACTATATATATTTACCCAGGATACAGCAGATGAGTTGCAGTATCTCATTTTCAGTGGTGACCCATTTAACACATTGTTAGATTGTAATTACCCAAGATAGGGCAGCAGAGAGGCACTATTTACTTTTAAATGGGCTCCTACATTTTGACCCCAAATGTCCAACAATCTTTTTATGACCTGTCGTTATGATCAAGACAGGTGGAAGTTTTAAAATCCTATTTGAAAGGTGATTTCACTGTGCAATTGTGACAAGTTTAGGAAGTGATTTGAAAAAAAAATGACACCTGCTATTTTTCAGGAGGTGGGGTAACACAAGGGATATGTTGAACATTAGGGATCAAAATCTGCAAAAAAAAAGCTGCGTAAATGTTGAAACTATTTGTTTCCCCATAACTTAGTTGGTTTTTCACATTTTTACCCCAAATTTTCAACATCACCTTTTTATGATCACTCCTTCTGAGCATGACAGGTGTCATTTAGAAAACAATAGCGGACATGTCATTTTGTGCCACAAGGGTTAAAACACATTTTGGGTAGGATTTTTGAAAAGACAACTGTCACATTCATGAGGTGGTGTTAACAAATTGCTATTTTTAAAAGTTGGGTCAAAATATTGCAAATTACCACAGTTACAAGCGTGTGTTGAAAAATTGCAACTTAGACTCATAATTTTGTTATTTTCTCATATTTTTACCCGAGATTTACAACATAGCCTTCTTATGACCCCACATGGCTGTCTTATGCATCCACCTCATGAACAAGGGCAGAGAACATTTTCAAATCCTGCTCAAAAGGTGATTTTGTGCCACAAGTGTGAAAAACATTTTGGCCAGGATTTGAAAAATGACAGCTGTCACATTCATGAGGTGCTGTGAAGAAATGGCTATGCTGTAAATCTGGAGTCAAAATATAGATGATTACTGAAGTTATGAGCCTGCATTCATAAATTTCAATGTAGGCTCATAACTTTTTTTTTATATATATTTGCCCCACATTTTCAACATAGCCTTCTTATGACCCCACCTCATGAACAAGTGCAGAGAACATGTTTAACTCCTGCCCAAAAGGTGATTTCATG
Organism: Neoceratodus forsteri; assembly: GCA_016271365.2. Classification (NCBI taxonomy): domain Eukaryota; kingdom Metazoa; phylum Chordata; order Ceratodontiformes; family Ceratodontidae; genus Neoceratodus; species Neoceratodus forsteri. The sequence goes on along the minus strand of CM057452.1, from coordinate 976,914,979 downwards.
CAGTGACCACAAAAATCACCTTTAAGAATAGATTTGTCTAATGTCTCTGCAATTGTTCATGAGGTGGGGTCCAAAAAAGGGAAATTGAAAATCTGGGGCAAAAATATTCAACAATAGCCAGGTTATTTCACTAGGTTCAAAACCCCATTGAAATACATTGAACTGCAGTCCTGATTTCTTCAGTTTGCGTTTCGGCTTTGAAAAGTGAAGACATGTCTGTGGTCTACAGAGGATTACACTGTTGGACCCCTGATATGTAAGTAAGGGCTTGAGGGTGGATGGGGGGTGGGTGCTGAGTGGGAGGTGAGGGTGTGGGGACTAATGACGCAACAGACATCAGTGGATGGTTTTCCTTTTTACAGGGTTGAAAAATGATGAGGGATGCTTTTCTTTATTTCAGATAGTGACATCAACAGTGGGGACTGGGCACCCCAGTGTCAGTGTTATGTTTGTAGTGGGGGGTTGCTGAGAGGGAGGATCAGGTGGGGGGCTGTTACAGGGGTGCCAGCAACAGACATCAATGGATGGTTTTCTGTGCTGCAGCTGGTGTCTGCAACAGCGTGGGGCTCTTCCTGGATGTTTGAAATTCCTCAGCAGGCTGATCATGACATATCAACTATGCTTGCTGGGTAGGCATAGATCAAAGGAAAAAGCTGACTCATGATTGGGTCAGCTTTTTCTTTTCAAATACACAAAGTTTCTGCCCAGCAAGCCAAAACTGTGTCCTGATCAGCTTGGCTGACAATTGGTGTGGCACTGACATGCCACTTGCTGGTCAGTCTGCATTGGACTGACAGTGTCACACCCCTCAAAAGGCACTCTCATAGCAAGATGTTCACTTCTGCATGTGCACACTGTGAACATAGAAAGGGAAAGGCATACAAAAGTACAAAAATATTAACAGGATTTAGCTGGTGCCAACAAGGCTGGTCTTGCTTTTTTTTTAATGTTACCTATGTTTATTTTTGTAGCAGGCTATACTGTCTCACCGTCTCACTGTCATCATTGCACAGTAGTTATGTGAGAATCTCATCCAATGTCAGGTTTATAGATTTTTTTTACAGTACCAGCATGATTCAGCAGCACTGCTTTTCCATAATGCTTCTTACACTGTACACAATAGTTCAAGTCCACCCTATGCCAGGCAAATGGTTTCCTCTCCCAAGCACCAAACTCACTTACAGTCCCCCTGACATTTCACCATTGTTTTTATTCTCTTATGGTCTGAGTCAGATTCTAGACCTGTCAGATAGTTTGGGAGAGAGCGACATATTTTTTTTTTATCCCTGAGGGGCCAGGTTGGGCACCAGACCTGTCCGGTATTGGGGTGGAGAAGGCCAGATTTTTTTATTCCCTGATGAACCAGGTTGGACATCAGTCCCATCAGGTAGTCTGGAGGAGGGAGACAGATGTTTTTTTTTATTTCCTGACAAGCCGGGTTGAGTTTAGGATTCACCAGATTGTTGAGGGGAAGGGGTTAGATTTTGTTGTTATTCTCTGATGGTTCTGGTTTGGCCCTGGACTCATCAGGTAGTTGGGTGGAGGATGAGGAGAGACAGATTTTTTTATTCTCTAATTAATAATGTTGGACACTTGATCTGTTAGGTAGTTTGGGGTGAGGGCCAGATTTGTCTTTATTTTCTGCTGCGTTGGGCACTGAACCCATCAGGTAGTTTGTGGGAGGGGAACAGATTTTTTTGTTCTTTGATGGGCCAGGTTGGGCAGTGGACCATTCTGCTGTGCAGCAGGCTGGGTTGGAGTGTGCATGGCAGTGTGATTCCTATGTGAGTATTGAGAAGAGTGCAGAGCTGAGACAGAGGTCTGAGAGAAGGAAAGAGCAGGAGAGGGAGAGGGTGGAGCCAGTATCATTGGCATTTGGGGTTACAGCTTCGGGAGTGTGCAGCATCGGCCTTCCTCAGTCCAGTCTCCCATGTTAGTTTGCTGCAGGCTGGAGGTGATGGAAATGCCTGAAAAGGCTGGTAGCTACAGACTGCAGCAGCAGCTCAAATGTTCCATGCAGTGTTTTAGTCCCTCACTGTGACCTGAGTGGGCATGGGGAAAGCAGTGTTTTACTCCCCTGCATATTCCAATTTCCACTCACTGCTTTGATTCTTCTCCTTATCTCCATTTGGGTCAATACAATGGCCAGATTGGGCACAGGGCCCATCAGGTAGTTGGAGGGAGGGGGGAAGATTTATTGTTTTCCTTGACGGTCCAAGTTGGGCACCAGACTGGTAAGATTCCTTTGGGGGTAGGATAGCCAAATTGTATTTTTTCCTGCCAGACGAGGCTGGGCACTGGACCTGTCAGGTTCCTGGGTGAGGATCATATTTCTTTTTAATTTCCTGGCAGGCCTGATTGAATACTAGACCTGCCAGTTTGGTGGGGGAGGGTTATTATTTTTTTCTTTCCCTGACATGCAAGGTTGGGCATCGGCCTTCTCAGGTTGTTAAGGGAGAAGGACTTTTTTTTATTCCCTGATGGGAGGGGTTGTATACTGGACCTGTCAAACAGTTTGGAGGAAGGGGACAGGTAGTTTTATTCCATGATGGGCCACACTGGACACTGGATCTGTTAGGCTGCTTGTGGGAGAGGGACAACATTTTTTATTCCCTGACAGGCTGGGCAGCATACTGGACACATCAGGTCATTTGGGAGACAGGGACATATTTTTTATGCTTGCTGTCAGACAACGCATTTTGGTATGGTACAGGGCTATGAGAGGTGTGCCACAGTGATCCAATGCAGGAGACTCTACAAGAGGCTTGACCAATAATCAGCCAGCTTGATTATGACATTCCTCAGGCTTTAAGTATGTGGACTTCAAAACATTGTGCTGAAAGACATATTCATAAATCAGCTCTTTCAGCAAGCACAGTTGATCGCATCTTTTTCCCTTGTTCTCTTTGTGTCAGAGCAGGAAAGGTTAATGTCTGTGTCATATAATGGCTTATCTTTTACCATGCACATTCTTTTCATTAACTTCCAGCTTTCTTCCAGCTAGGCTGCTTCTGCCCTGAATTCAAGCACTGCAGGCTTTTTAGAATCAGGATTTTAAATAACAAAGTCTTTGCAAAGTACCCTCTGCACTTTATTTATATCAGCAGCCAGCAAACATGCTTGGAACTTTGTGATTGCTAAAGCACTATAAGCACTTTCTTATTCATATGCATATCAAACATTTTATTCAGCACGGCAGGCACTTTAGCACTGCATATGGACAGAAAAGAAAAAAATGTAAGAGAAAGAATAGTAAGAGAGGAGGCTACCTAGGTAGGTGGCCAATCTACCGAGCCATAAAATGGGAAATAAATAGGATAGGAAAATGGCACTGCTGCAGCAGACTACTAAGACAAAAATTGGGAGAGGTTAGAAAAATATGTTCCTGGGTGCTCCAATTATTCCTAACATAGAGCACAGCTCTACCACAGCCTGCAGTTCAGTTTTATGATGTTCACACACCAGACTGGTGGGAATAGAAGCCACATTCCTTTCTGAAGTCACCCAAGTACACCAGACTACAGCAGCACTGCTGCAGAGGAACCTCTGCACTGAGAGCCCAGACCCCACTCCAAGCAGAAAATAGTGAAAACTATATTTTTTATTCTTTTATATTCCCTTCAGTTTGTCAGTTGTTGCCCCATCATAACTGCCCCCCCGGTCCAACACTTAGTCTTCTAGCATGGGCCACGATCTGCACTTGACCCAGTACAACATTAACACCAGCGGCAAGCATCCAGCATTGACAAATGCTTGTTTTATTCCTAGATGGTCTGGATTGGGTACTGGACCAGTCAGGTAGTTTGGGGGGGGGGAGATTTGTTTTTTATTCCCTGACAGGTCAGGTTGGGCACATGATCTGTCAGGTTGCTGGCAGAGGGGGCAGATTTGTTTTATTCCTTAATGAGCTGGGCTGCTCATCAGATCCATCAGGTAGTTGGGAGAGGGGACCAGATTTGATTTTTATTCCCTGTCAGGTCAAGTTGGGTACTGGAAATTGTAACTTACTCTAAATTATCTGAACTACTAGTATGGAACTCCTGTGCCTTGTAAAACACTTTGGGATACAGTGTGCATGATAGTCATATTGGTTGTGTTTTTTTTTTTTTCAAATTTGCACACCCTGCCCACCCTCGTGCTCCAGCAACTGGCCACCCCTTTCATTTTCCCAGTCCATAGTCCAGCTACTTGGGCTGACTAAAAAACTCAGCTGTTTTTGTTACTATACAGAAAGGTTGGGATAGATATGTTCTAATTCCTACAAGCATCAAATGGTGTTGCAGCTATGCTATTCTTTGTCCCTTTGCATTGCAATAACTTAGTACAGTATCATGAAAACTCTCACTTTTATATCGGCAATATCATTTTTTTAAGATAAATAAAGTTTACCTTTCCATTCAGTAGTTTTTCTGACAGTTTATTAATACCTCCTCCTCTCTGAGCTCATTCATTGCTATTTTTGTTATCACTGTGGGGCAGAGCTGTGCAGAATATAACATTCTGCTGGTGGAATCCTGCAGAATTACTATTCTGATTCCATGGAACTTTGTCGAATTTGTGTGAAAATTCCATGGAATTTTGCCAAATTTTAGATTTCAGTTATTTTGGTCTAGTTTTTAAAGTATGTATCCAAATATACCAAATTTAGCAGGTATACAGGTACTGATGGCATGCATAAGTGTACCAAATGTCAGAGTCCTATACTGAAACAGAGCTGAGTTATGTTTTTTTTCCATCTGATTTTAAAATTTTTATCCAAATTTCTTCACAGTTTCCAGATTTAGGGGACCCCCTGAGGAAGCCATTTGGTGAAGGGCTGAGGTTCTTGGTGGCTGGGTTGGTGGTCTGGGTTAGGTTTGATTTGTGTACACTTATTTTTAAACAGATTGATGCAATAAAAAAATCAAGAATTTCAAGTGAAATTATGTTTGTTGGATTTATTGTCAGCATAGATTCAATATCAAACCACACTGTTGCTCCATTTCATTTTGTGGTTCTCATACAATTCCTCAGTTTGTGTTTTCTGAATTCTAACATGGATCATGTAGGTGATCACCCCCTCTGTTCTTCTCTGAGCACTATTGTTTCTCTGCTTTCATTGGTTTGATCCTGGTAGGAACTGGTCTGCTGTGCCATAAAAAGAATCATGACATGATTGCTTTGAAAAACTATAGGAAGGACTTAATGGCATGTAAAACATATTAATGTTGGAGAAGAGGTTGACAGAGGAAAAGGCTGTGAGCAATTGTAAAAATAACAGTAAGAGCCCTCTGCATATCTCTGTTCTGTCTGCAAAAGAAATGCAGAAGTGTATGGGAAGCCGTTCAATTCAAAATTACAGTTTTCAAAATATAATTAATAGTGAAATGTCTACAACTAACAACAAAATGTTTACAGCATAATATTATCAGAATGACAAACATGAAAATGAATATACCACACAGTGAAATTATTATGAGATCTTCTGAAATGGGGATGACCTATACCAAAATGTGTATGACACATACCAAACTGCATATGACATACACCAAGATAGAAATAACACTTATTAAAATAAGCATGACATATATCAACATGGTTAGGACACATATGGAAACAGATAAGACGAATACCAAAATAGATATGATACATACCAAAATGGGTATAACACACACCAAAATGAGTATGGCACAAAATTAAAAGGATATGCTGTACCAAAAAGGGTATGATGCATAAAGAAATAATTATAACACATTTTGAAATGCATATGGCCTATACTGAAATTAATATGGCACATAGTAAAATGCATATGACATACTGAAATGTGTATGAGACAAACTGGTCTGGATATGGCACACACTGAAATACTTATGACACATATTGAACTGGATATGGCCTATACTAAAATGGTTATGACACATAGTAAAATGGGTTTGGTATAACGAAATGGGTATGACACACCCGAAAATGGATATGACACACATTGAAAATGGTATGACACATGCTGAAATAATAATGACACATATTGAAATGGATATGACCTGTACTGAAATGGGTATAGCACATAACAAAATGGGTATTATATACTGAAATGGGTATGATACACACCAAAATGGGTTTGATACTAACCAAAATGGATATGACATACACTGAAAATGGTATGACACATGCTGAAATAATAATGACACATATCGAAATGGATATGACCTATTCTGGAATGGCTATAGCACATAGCAAAATGGTATTATATACCGAAATAGGTATGAGACAAACTTAATTGGATATGGCACAGTCTAAAATTGTTGTGATGCACACTGAAATAGTTATGACACACAGATAAATGGATATGACCCATACTGAAATGGATATGACACATAGCAAAATGAGTATGACATACTGAAATGGTTATGACATACACAACAGTGGTAATAGCACAAACTGACATGGCTATGATACACGCTACAAACTGACATGGCTATGATACACACTAACATGGGTATAACAAATACTGAATCAATTATGACAAATGCCAAAATGGACATGTCACATCTGGAAATGGATATGACATATCTCAAAATGGGTGAGACACACAACAAAACGGGTATGACAAAAAACAAAATGTATGCAACATGCACCAATATAGGTATGACACATCCTGAAACAATTATGGCATACACCAAACATACACCAAAATGGATATGACACAAACTGAACTGTTTGTGACACATACGGAAACAATTATGACACATGCTGAAATGGATAAGACTTATATTGAAATGGATATGACACAAACTGAAATGGTTATGACACATACTGATATGATTATAACTCATGCTGAAATGGATATGACCTATACTGAAATGGATATGACACATGATAAAATGTGTATAACACATACTGAAATCATTATGACACTTGCCAAAATACGACATATGCCTAAATACAATGCCCACATTCCTGCAGCAGCTGGTCAGGTAGCCCAGTAGTGTGGTAACATACTTGACGTGGTCCTCACAAATGGGGATAGTATTGGGGGAGTGGGGGTGAGGGTCAGCTTAGAAGAAAGTGATTATAACACAGTGGGCTTCAGGGTTAGAGCAGGGTATGAAGCGAGTCAAACCATCATGATGGGTCATGAACTTCAGACAAGCAGATTTCCCAAGATGAGGCAGGTATTCTGGATTGAAATGAAGGGGATGGGGGGTGAGGAACAATAGAATAAGATCAAGGGGGCCTACTTAAAGCCACAGAAAGCTGTAGGAGGGATGTGAGAAACAACAAAAGAAGGAGGAGTCGCTGTGGTTCAACAGGGAAGTGAGAGGGGCAATGGGGAGAAGGAAAAGGCTTTCAGAGAATATAAGAGGACACAAGGGAAGGAGGATATGGAAACTTACAAGGAGAAACTGAGGGTGGCAGGGCAGAGGATTAGGAAGGCAAAAGCAGAAACAGAGGAGAAAATTGTTAGGTAGGCCAAAAGGGAGGACAAGACTTTCTTTCGATACATAGGGGAAAGAAGGAAAGCAAGGCAGGGAATATTAAGGGTAAATGGTGAGGGGGGATTACTGGTGGAAGGGGATTTTGAGAAGGCTGAAGTGCTGAATACATACGTCACCTCAGTCTTCACAACAGAGGGTGAAGAAGGGGACCAGTGCTGGGGTGAAGGGGGGTGTAAGGGTGGAACCTAGTTCAGTCAGTGAGGACAGGGTAAGGGAGGAATTGCTTCCATTGAGGGTAGACAAAGATATGGGCCCAGATGCCCTGCACCCTAGGGTGCTCCGGGAGCTAAGGGAGCAAATGGTGTCACCAGTAGCAAGATTATTTAACTTGTCCTTAGATACAGTACAGGGTGGGTGCCAGAGGACTGGAAGAGGGCTGACGTGGTGCAACTTCATAAATGTGGCAGCAGGGAGGATGCTGGCAATTATTGCTCAGTCAGCCTCACATCAGTAGTGGGTAAGGTGATGGGGGCGATATTGAAAAAAAGGGTGGTTAATTACTTGGAAGATCAGGGGCTGCAGGATATCCATCAGCATGGCTTCAGTTGGGGGGTGGTCATGTCAGGCGAACCTGATTGAGTTCTTCGATGGGGTGACAAGGGTGACTGATCAGTGGGGGGAAGTGGACATGGTTTTACTGGACTTTGGTAAGGCCTTTGACACTGTGCCCCACAGAAGATTGGCTAATAAGCTGGAAACTTTAGGAGTGGGACATAAAATTACAAGGTAGACGGAGAGCTGGCTAACGGTAGAAGCCAGAGGGTGGTTGTCAATGGGGTGCATTCTAGAGAAGTAGAGTTGATGAGCAGAGTCCCCAGGGTTCAGTGCTGAGGCCTATTCTAACATCGGGGCACAGGGGATGGTCTACCTTTTTGCAGATGACATGAAAATCTGCAATGGGGTGGACATCCCAGAGGGAGTGGAAGCTATGAAGAATGATTTAAGGTTGCTGAAGGGTTGGTCGAAAACATAGCAACTGAAATTCAATGCCAAAAAATGCACAGTGATGCACTTGGGACAGAAGAATTCACAAACCACATACACACTGGGGGGTGTAGAAATGGTTGCATCTGAGCCGGAAAAGGATTTAGGAATCAAAATCACCGACAACATTAAGGTAGGGACCCAATGCAGCAAGGTGGTGGGCAAAGTGAACTGAATGCTGGTGTACATAGGGAAGGGAATAACTAGTAGAAAAAGGGAGGTGCTAATGCCACTCTACAGTTCCATGGTGAGGCCACACCATGAGCATGTAGATCAGTTCTGGAGACCCCACCTATGCAAGGACATAGACGGCATGGAAAGGGTACAGAGAAGGGCCATTAAAATGGAGCATGGGTTAGTGGGAAGTCATATGAGCAGAGGTTGAGGGTGCTGAATTTGTACCCACTGAAGACCAGAAAAGAGAGAGGGGAAAAGATAGAAACATTCAAATATATGAAAGGGGTCAATAAAGTGGGGGAGAGCTTATTCTCAGGGAAGGTAGATGCAGAGACTAGAGGACATGGACTGAGGGTGGAGGAGGGTAGGTTTAGGGGAACATTAGGGGGCATTACTTCACTGAGAGGGTGGTGACACCCTGGACCAGTCTGCTGGAGGAGGTGGTGCAGGCCAAAACAGTGGAGGGATTCAAGATGGCATGGAATAAACACAAGGGAGTGACAAGCGGGAGGAGTGTGGAATCTGTGGGGCGGGGGGGCAAGTAAAGAGGGAGGGTATGATACATTTTAATATGAATATGGAACTTTCTGAAATAGATGTGACCCATGCAGAAATGCACATAACACATACCAAAAATCGATAAGAAAATACTACAATGCATATAATATATACCAGAATGAATAAAACACACACTGAAATGGATAAGACTCATATCAAAATGGTTATCACATGTACCTAAATCATTAAGATACTTAAATTATTATAATGTATACCAAAATGAATATGACACATACTGAATTGTAAATTATATTAATTTACTATTTTGATACTATTGCTGAATGTGTACTGTAGTAAATAAATAAAATGGTTATGAAGTACTGAAAACAAAATGATAGATTAAAATGTGTATGTTGCACACTGAAATGAGCATACAGCAGACTGAATTATTGCCAAGCTTGCAAGGCATAGACTGAATAAAGTGTAACATGTGCCAAGGTGTCGATACAGCAAACTGAAATGTTGTGATACACTAAGTAAGCAATAAGACATGACAGGGTGTGCATGGAACAGATTTTAGTGCATGGCCAGGGGCGTGATAAGGCACGAGGCCTTGGCCAAGTGCCTTAAGCCCCTTGTGTGCAGTAAAATCTGTTCCATGCACAACCATGGAGTGTCTTATTGTGCTTATAAAATGGTCTACTTAATAAAAAAAATGTACACTTAGAAAATTAATTTTGATAGGTGGTAAATAGCATTTGCTTATGCTGATTTAAGATAAAATAATCCTTCCACCTACTACAAAATGACGTAATGCTGCTGTCTCTAGTCTGTGGGAAGTGGAGGCACTGAGAGAGAGGCCCTGAGCAGGGCAGCATGTAGTGAATGGGAGAGTTGAGGTGAGCACTGAGCAACAGAACTCGGTTTCTTGTTCCTCTTTATTATCGGTGCTGATGACCCTCTCAGAGAAGACGTGAGGCAGGGAAGGGAGAACTGGGGTAGGGTTACATTGAGACCAGGGTTGCTCACTGTACCAGCAGATCCAGAGAGCTGAGTGTGTTTTTCAGTTGGAATACAGCAGTCAACACGAATTGCTTATACTCAGCGTATACCTGCCAGCTCAAAATATTTACCAGGTAAGTGGTTAGCTGCTAACAGACTTACTGAGTAACTTCCAGCCGTGCATATACATGTGGGACGTCCTTATCGGATACGTGTAGATCTGTGTGCATTCACACCATATCGACACTTTGGAAAACATTAAGAAGAAATTGAAGCTGCTCCATTTGTCTTGTTCATTTGGGAATCGCAGCACAAATCAGTGTGAGTTGAGGTTGTACCAGGGAGCACTGGGGTAAATCCTTGTAACGTGTGGAGAAAACGATTTTGTGGGCGATTTCAGAATGGCGCACAGGAAGGAAACTGAGTGTTTTGTACTATAAGCAGGAGAGAGCACTTTTAGCGAGGAAACAACAATGGCGGCATTTTTAAATGCCAACATTCTAAGGCTTAGTGATTTTAGCCTTTTTACTGCCGTCCTTTTTTTTTATCCATGCATGGAACATATTCCATGCATGGTGAGCTTGATCTCTGATTGGTTGGTTTAGCCTACCCATTTTATAAGATGAGTATAATACATACTGAACTGAGTGTAGTACAGAGTGAAAGGCACATGACTTGTGTAACCAATTAGAGTGCAGCATCACCACCGAGATTCTGAGGCTTTCAACAAAACATACTGTTATATGTATTCTTTGTGTAAGGTTTCACTCAACACCAGATAAACCCATCCTGTACTTGTCTTCTTCCAGTGCTTTGCAAAGTTATACAGTATGTTGTGTAATAGTTTTATGTGCCCTGTAAAAGAAGGGGCATTACCAAAAATAAAAACAATAAAAAAATCTAGCTCCAGGATTAGCTCATTCCTGTATGTTTTAACTGAATTTCATCTGCTTACTGAAGGTTAGAGTTTTTCTTTGCTGCCTTCTGAAAACTAATGTCAGTATTTTACCAATTTAAGAACAGTAAAGGAAATTAATCAGCCATTCATGCTGTAATAATAAGTGCTAGAAACACATATGTTATATTACTGGAAAGCTGTGAATCTCATCTTTCTAAATAGAATAATATACAGTATAGGTGAGAGTATATTACAAGGGAGTAATACCATTGAGAGGTTCTGGGGACAAGGGAACCTCGAGTGTGCAGGCACTGCTGCTTTGAGGACTCGCTTATTGCATTTCCGCTGCTGCACTGAGGACTCGCTCAGTGCATTTTCAAGAACTGCCCACATCCCCCGTCGTCTGCCTCTGTACTTCAGTGGTCTGCTTAAGTTTCGTGGGGAAACCTACCTTTTTGCTGTTTTGATGTGCAGGGAAGGCAGGACCCACTGAAAAAATGCCTTTGTTTAAAATAAAAAAATATGATCAAAACAGCGAAGACAAGATACTCTCTCGCTATGTGAGAGACTGTCGCCATGTTATTTAAAATATTTCGCCCGGCCACAGACAGAATTTGACCAATCATGAGCCAAGATTTGAAATGTGTGGATGCTGCTGTCTGACTGACAGTTGGGTGGAGCATGGCAACCATTGAATGGAGTGGGAGAGCTTGCGCTTGCGTTGTTAAGATTTTGTGATAATAGTATCGTTCAGAGGTCAGAATGATAGTATTATGGGCTCTGAACGATACTATTATCACCTACCAATGATGGTATTATCACTTTGGCTCTGGTGTATTACCGGAAATTTTTCGTATGCTTTTTGATGGTATTATTTTAACTATCCATATATTACAATACTATAAACCAGTTGTTTGTAGTGTATGACATTATATAGCAAATAGCCCCATTATTAAAGTTCTAGATTTTTCAAAAAAATAGCAGTTTGTGAATCTATCCATCAAATGATTCATTTCACTGTATTTTGTCCCCAGGTTCTCTGACTTTTTGTAAGAGGAGTGTTGCATGTTTACAGACTTCAGTATGCTGAACTATTGAGTCATTAAAGGCTTGGGCAGCAGCCACACACAGGTTGCTGAGCTTGGGTGACATTTTCACAGCAGATGCGCTCAGCACATCTCAGAGATGTGCCCAAGTGCTATATTCAAAGAGCAGAGATGGGCCAGTGCATCTCTATGGGGCACAGTGTCAAAGACCTTACCAAAGTCCAGTAAGACTATGTCAACTGACCCCCACTGATCAGACACCCTCGTCACCCCATCGAAGAACTTGATCAGGTTTGTCTGACATGACCACCCCCCGACTGAAGCCATGCTGATGGATATCCTGCAGCCCCTGATCTTCCAAGTAACTAACCACCCCTTTTTTCAGTATCACCTCCATCACCTTACCCACTACCAATGTGAGGCTGACTGGGCAATAATTGCCAGCTTCCTCCCTGCTGCCACTTTTATGAAGTGGCACCATGTCAGCCCTCTTCCACTCCTCTGGCACCCACCCTGTACTGTATCTATGGACAAATTAAATAATCTTGCTACTGGTGACACCAGTTGATCCCCTAGCTCCCGGAGCACCTTAGGGTGCAGGGCATCTGGGCCTTAGACTTGTCTACCCTCAACTCACCCAATTCCTCCCTTACCCTGCCCTCACTGATTAGACTAGTTTCCACCCCTACATCCCCTCTTCCCCCTAACACTGGTCCCCTTCCTTTGTCCTCTGTTGTGAAGACTGAGATGACGTATGTATTCAGCACTTCAGCCTTCTCAAAATCCCCTTCTACCAGTAATCCCCCCTCACCATTTACCCTTAATATTCCCTGCCTTGCTTTCCTTCTCTCCCCTATGTATCGAAAGAATGTCTTTTGTCCCACCCCCCTTTGGCCTGCCTAACAATTTTCTCCTCTGTTTCTGCTTTTGCCTTCCTAATCCTCTGCCCTGCCACCTTCAGTTTCTTCTTGTAAGTTTCCATATCCTCCTTCCCCTGTGTCCTTTTATATTCTCTGAAAGCCCTTTTCTTCTTCCCTACTGCCCCTCTCACTTCTCTGTTGAACCACAGTGCCCACCTCATTCTTTTGCTCTTTCTCACCTTCTCACACAGCTCTCTGTGGCTTTAAGTAGCCCCCCTTGATCTTATTCCATAGTTCCTCACCCCCCATGTCCTCCATCCCCTTCATTTCAATCCAGAATACCGCCCTCATCTTGGGAAAATCTGCTTGCCTGAAGTCCATGACCTTTGTGATGGTTTGACTCACTTCATACCCTTCTCTAACCCTGGAGCCCATTGTGTTATAGTCACTTTCTCCTAAGCTGACCCTCACCCCACTCCATCAATACTATCCCCATTTGTGAGGACCACGTCAAGTATGTTACCCTACTACTGGGCTCCCTGACCAGCTGCTGCAGGAATTTTGGTATTGTTATACACGTTCTATTATGTGTCATATCCTTTTCAGTATAGGTCATATCCATTTCAGCATGTACCATAATTATCTCAGTATGTGTCATAACCATTTCAGTATAAGTCATATCCATTTCAGTATGTATCTTAATTATTTCAGTATATGTCATAACCATTTCAGTTTGTGTCATATCCATTTTGGTGTATATCATAATTGCTGCTGGCCCGCCGGCGCAGCAGTTGGATTTCCGCTAGCGACATCTCCAGAGGAGAGGGTGGTGTAGGGCTTGGAGCTGTGGCAACACCCAGTGGAGGCTGGGTTGCATCACAAGCTCTGATGCCAAAACAGTAAGCACAGGGGCAGGCGAATGCAGGTTGTCATTGCACGTCCCGCCCTCGCCTAACGGGGAAAAAACCACGCTGCTTGCTGCCAGGATGATGCCTGCCCCTCCGCTCAAATGAGCTCTCGTGCTGGCTCCCGGACATGTACCATTGTCTGGGCACTTGGGCCAGTGCCGTAACCCTGCCCTGGGTGGTAATCCAGGGGTATCCAGGAGTAAGGGCTAATGTGGGAGTGGGAGCGGAGGGGGCCGTGACCTGGGTGGATGGTTCGTCGGCAAGCAGCAGATAAAACAAAGAATTAAAAAAAAATTGTTTCAGTATGTGTCATACCTATATTGGTGCATGTCGCATGCATTTTGTTTTTTGTCATACCCATTTTGTTGTGTGTCTTACCCATTTTGATATATGTCATACCCATTTTAAGATGTGACATGTCCATTTTGGCATTTGTCATAATTGATTCGGTATTTGTTATACCCATGTTAGTGTGCATCATATCCATGTCAGTTTGTGCTATAACCATTGTGGTGTAAGTCATAACCATTTCAGTATGTCATATCCATTTTGTTATGTGTCATATCCATTTCAGTATGGGTCATATCCATTTAGCTGTGTGTCATAACTATCTCAGTGTGCATCGCAACAATTTTAGAGTGTGCCATATCCAGTCAAGTTTGTCTCATACCTATCTTGGTATATAATACCATTTTGTTATGTGCTATAGCCATTCTAGTATAGGTCTTATCCATTTCGATATGTGTCATTATTATTTCAACATGTGTCATACCATTTTCAGTATGTGTCATACCCATTTCGGTTAGTGTCCAACCCATTCTGGTGTGTGTGTCACACCCATTTCGGTATATAATATCCATTTTGACATGTTTTATAGCCATTCTAGTGTGGGTCATATCCATTTCGATATGTGTCATTATTATTTCAGCATGTGTCATACCATTTTCAAAGTGTGTCATATCCATTTCGTTATGCCATACGCATTTTAGTATGTGTCATAACCATTTCAGTATAAGCCATATCCATTTCAATATGTGTCATAAATATTTTGGTGTGTGTCACACCAATTTCAGTGTGTGCCATATCCAGTCCAGCTTGTCTCATACCCATTTCGGTATGTCATACCCATTTTACTATGTGTCATTTTCATTTCAGTATAGGCTATATCCATTTCAAAATGTGTCATAATTTTTTCGTTATGCATCATACCCTTTTTGGTACAGCATATCCTTTTCATTTTGTGCCACACTCATTTTGGTGTGTGTCATAAACATTTTGGTATGTGTCATATCTATATTGGTATGCGTCTTACCTGTTTCAGTATGTGTCCTACTTATTTTAATAAGTGTTGTTTCTGTCTTGGTGTATGTCGTATCCATTTTTGTGTATGTCATATGCAGTTTGGTATGTGTCATACACATTTTAGTATAGTTCATCCCCATTTCAGAAGATCTCGTAACCATTTTGGTGTGTGATACAGTAATGTTCATGTTTGTCATTCTGATAATATTATGCTGTAAACATTTTATAATGTCCAGCGCCCCCTTTTTCCCATAGGGGAACCGTGGCATAATTTGGCGTTATAAAGGAGTGTTGATAACGGCAAACACGCGCACGGTTCCCCTTGCTGTGAGCATGCTCATGCAGCAGCGCGACTAGTCAAGACCACTCACTGCTTCCACATTGCCCGAAACAGAACCACCAGAAGAAGTCGGCGGTAAGTTCTTTTCTTTTTTCCCCCACAGTGAAGACACACAAAAATCTGCCGAAAGGGGGAAAAAACTTTTTAAAATCTGGCAAATCTGGCACCAGGACTAAAACAAAAGTGAACTGAGAATACACTGGAAAGACTTTATTTTATATAATTGCTGAAGCGAAAAGAAGCAGCAATTATATAAAAATAAAAACATAGAGCAGTGTTTAAACTTGAGTTGCACACACACTCGGGATTAGATGCTAACATAAACTCCTCGAGCTTTGTTCTCGAGAATCTATCCCTCGGGTGTGTGTAAACTTCTCATTACACATACCACCCCATATATTATTCTATATGTTATTAGTCATAGACATTTCACTATTAATTATATTCTGAAAAATTTAATTTTGAATTGAACGGCTTCCCATAGAAGTGGGCCCACTAACTGTTAATGACAGAATATATAAGACAAATAAGAAAATGGCAGAAGTCCTCAACCAATACTTTTGATCAGTCTTCAAGGCAAAGTAGGCATTTCCTGCTATTATACTTAGAGACATCTTGTATATTTCTGAACCCATTAGTATCAAGGTAATAGAGGGAATATTGAGCAATCTGAACCCCTACTAAATTAGCTGGACCAGATGATCAGCACCCGCCACTTCGAAGAGTGCAGTTATAACTGGAGTGCAGTTGCAGCTGCCACTTCGAAGAGTGCAGTTATTCTAGATGCCCTACAGGGGGCATGCCTTAGACAACTAGTACTGGAGCCCACTCGAGAGGGAGCAATATTAGACTTGATACTCTCAAATGGAGATGGAGAGAGGATCACAGATGTACAAGTGGGTAGCCATCTGGGAACTAGCGACCATCGAACAGTATGGTTCATAATAAACACAGTAATAGAGTCAAGCTATCACAAGACAAAAGTACTGGACTTTAGGAGGGCTGACTTTGCTATAATGGGTGAGTGCCTAAGGAATGCACTAGCAAATGGGCAGGAAGGAGGGGTGGAAGAACAATGGGGAATAATAAAAACTGCCATCACAGAGGTAACAAGCCTTTGTGTGAAGCAAATAAACAAAACAAGATGATGTAAGAAACCACTATGGTTCTCAAAGGAAGTGGCAGTGAAGGTTCAAGAGAAAAGAAAGCATTCAGGAAGTACAAGGAATCGCAGAAGGAGCAGGACAGAGAACTGTATCAGTTAAAGCAAAAGGAGGCTGGGAAGGCAGTCAGAATAGCAAAGGCCCAAACCAAGGAAAAGATAGCCAACTCAGTTAAGAAGGGGATAAAACCTTTATAGGTACATCAGGGAGTGAAGGAAGACCAAGGAAGGATAGTGAGGCTTAATAAAGGGGGGGAGGGTGGGCAGAGGGAGACTGTGAAAGGCAGAAATACTAAACAAATATTTTTGCTCAGTATTTACAAGGAAGAGGAGAGATACATAAAACAAACAGTAGTAACACTCTGGATACAGAAGTTGATACGGCCTTTTACAGAAAAAAGGGTTCTGAAAGAACTCTTAAAACTGAAGGTGGACAAAGCAAGGGGGCCTGATGGATTCATCCCAGAATTCTAAAAGAACTAAGGTAGAACTAGTGACACCACTGACAACCCTTTTAACAAATCATGGGAGGATGGGTGGTACCCGAGGACTGGAGGAGGGCAGATGTGATTCCCTTCACAAAAGTGGGAGCAAGGCAGAAGCAGGAAACTATAGACCTGTTAGTTTAACCTCAGTGATAGGGAAAATGATGGAATCACTTCTAAAGGAAAGAACTGTTGAGTATTTAGAGGCCAGAGGGGCACAGGACCCTATGCAGCATGGATTCACAGCGGGAAGGTCATGCCAGACGAATCTGATAAATTTCTTTGACTGGGTGACCAAAGTAGTAGATCAGGGAGGGGCTGTGGACATGGCCTACTTAGACTTTAGCAAGGCATTTGACACAGTCCCACACAAAAGATTAATATACAAGTTAGCCAGCCTGGGAGTGGGTCCCAAGATGACAGCCTGGGTAAAGAATTGTCTTGAGAATAGGACACAGAGAGTTATAGTAAATGGAGTCCACTCAGAAGAAAGGAGGGTTACTAGTGGGGTACCGCAGGGTTCAGTATTAGGACCGGTCCTCTTCAGTGTCTTTATAAGTGACATTGCAGAAGGACTGGAAGGAAAAGTATGTCTCTTTGCAGATGACACTAAGATCTGCAACAGAGTTGATGCACAGGGTGGGGTGGAAAGGATGAGAGAAGGACTTGGCAAGGTTAGAGGAATGGTCAAATGTATGGCAGCTTAGATTCAATGCTAAGAAGTGCAAGGTAATGCACCTGGGAAACAAAAACCCAGGGGAAGAGTACACAATGGGGGGTGAGATACTAACAACAACAAGAATGGAAAGGGACCTGGGGGTAGTCATATCAGATGACCTAAATATGGGCAAGCAATGTGAGAGGGCAGCAAGGAGGGTTGGGGGGATACTGGGATGCATAGGGAGAGGCATCACCAGTAGAAAACAGGAAGTTATTATCCCTCTGTACAGACAGCTGGTGAGGCCCCATCTGGAGTACTGTGTGCAGTTCTGGAGACCCAATCTCCGCAAAGACATAGACAGGATGGAAGCTGTCCAGAGGAGGGCAACTAAAATGGTACAGGGTCTGCACCGAAGTCATATGAAGAGAGACTTAAGGAGCTTAATATGTATAGCCTCGAGGAAAGGAGGAGAGGGGGACATGATAGAAACTTTCAAGTACCTCAAGGGAATCAACAAAGTCCAAGAGGGTAGCATCTTTCAAAAAAAGAGGTGTGCAAGAACAAGAGGGCACAATTTGAAGATAGAGGGGGCGGCTCAGAGGTAATTTAAGGAAGTATTTTTTCACAGAGAGGGTTGTGGATGCATGGAACGGCCTTCCGGAGGAGGTTGTGGAGTCAAAATCAGTGGGGAATTCA
Source organism: Neoceratodus forsteri (assembly GCA_016271365.2). Classification (NCBI taxonomy): domain Eukaryota; kingdom Metazoa; phylum Chordata; order Ceratodontiformes; family Ceratodontidae; genus Neoceratodus; species Neoceratodus forsteri. Next base: position 976,896,485 of record CM057452.1, on the reverse strand, counting down.
AGCATGCACGGGATAGTCATAAGGCAATTCTGGGGGGTGGGGGTAGGAAGAAGTAGGCTGCTGGTTAACTAGGATCTGCAGCTTATCCAGTAGGAAGGGAAATGGGCAGACTGGGTGGGCCAAGCGGTCCTTATCTGCCGTCAAATTCTATGTTTCTATGTTTCTATAAGGGTATTGAAGGAACTTGCATCTGCTTTGGCAGCTCCCAAAAAAAAAAATTCTGAATCAGCCACTCTCAAAAGGGTAGGTTCCAGATGATTGCAATCATCTGTGCCTTTGCAAATAGGGGGAAGTAGAGGTAAATTTGGAAACAAGCCCAATTAGCTTGACCTCCACTGTTTGTAAAATACTCAAAACTTGTCTGAGGGGTTTTAGTGAATGGAGGAAATTTGGTCAGGACATCAGGGATATTCCGCTGTTCTTTTTTTGAGAAGTGGCATTGGATCTTTAACATCCACCAGAAAAGGTTGACAGGAACTCAATCTAATGAGCCACTGATGCCTCAAAGAAAACTTTAAAAAACATTATAGTTAGGTACAATTCTGCCTGCATTCCATTTATATTTTATACATTTATCCTATCCATTATTTATGACTAAGGAAATTTGCATGAATATATGATCTTATCCCTTAGAGTTCCTTTAAGAGTTCATCTGCCTCTATAGCTTGCTCCCTACTTCAAGCCATAATTCTCTGTTGTGACATCACAATCTGTTATGGAGTAACTGTGATACCACAAGCCGTGCTCTATGACTTCAGGTAGGGAGAAAGCAGCATGAATAGATAAACTCTTCAGGAGCAAAGATCCTGTTTTCATACAAATGACCTCAGTAATCAATAATAGGGAGGAGGAATACACCACTAATGGGAAATACAAGCTGGACCGAGTCTAAATATTAGGTTTTGTTAAAGTTTTCCTGAACATCTCACCTGCTTGTTAACATCTCATCTGAAGGATGGCATACTCTGACAGTACAGCATCCCCTTAGTACTGCACTCAGGTGCCAGCATCTATGATATGAACTAAATTAGGTGAGAGACAGAACCCACAACCTTCTGCTGTAGAGCCAGATATGCTATAAACTGAGTCACACTTCAGTACTAACTATGGAGGGTAGTTAGTAAAATCCACCACACGAAAATAGAATGTATTGTGGAAACTGAAGAGCAACATACTTCATTACAGAATGAAATGAACTTTTTGAGTAAATGGCTAAAAATACTGATGTGAAATTCAGTTCTAATAAATGCATAGTTATGCACTTAGCAAAATGAACCTCAGCAGGATGTACAGCCTCAGTGGTACACATATTAAACTAATTGATGATGAAAAAAATCTTGGGGTCATTATCGAAAGCAGGTTTGATTTTAAAGATCAATGTGGACAAATCATCAAGAAGTGTAACCGAATATTGGGAAGTATTATGAGAATTGAGAACTTAAATAGCATTTTCAGTTAGGTTAGTGGGCCCTTATACCAGTTGCTGGTGTGTTCTCACATTTAGTATGTGGGACAGCTATGGGTACCATACCAAAAAGACAATATTGCTAGACTGGGGCAAGTGCAATGATGGCCCACAAGATTATAAAATAATTTAAGTGAAATAAATTATTAAAGCAGCAGTACTACAAAAGAAAATGTACTTTTTTTGACAGTTTATTCCCTGTGCGCTGCTTATCATATACCTGGTATTCTTTCCTGCTGTCATTGTACTGTCACCGAGTAATTTGCTGTTATCCACTGCTTTTTTTTACATTTCTACCACCAAGCATGTTGCACTGGAACCCTCTCTGCTGCCAACTGCACATGTGTATGACTTGCAGGGATAGCAGGAATGGTCAGCAGAGGGTCCCACTGCTGTAGTCAAAAGACGTGATGCGACCTGAAGGAAAAGTGCAGCAGAAAATTAGTCAGCCACCATATTTATTGTAGCACTACTACAATTCAAATAAATTGCAAATATCTAAAAAACTAGAGAAGAATGAAAAAAAATATTTACAGGTTTGGAAACTAAAACTTTGGCCGCATGCTTACAGCCAAAAAGCAGAATTTTGATGGATCATGTCCTAATTTGTTAGTACTGCTGCTTTAAGATCGCTGGTCAGAATTTATAAAAATGGCATGAATCAAACAAGCAATCTGATTGGTCAAAACTGATCACATGACTGTGCATTAATTTCAGTTACCCCACAGCTCAAATTTTCTTTCTTTTTTCCCCTGCTTTTTTTAACTTTAAAACCATTTTATAAGTGCAGTGACATACTCCAAGGTGCATGGTTGTGCAATAAATGACTGCACTTCTCAGATTTCTGCAATCAAGAGACTGTGCCTCATGCCTCACAACCCACCTTGGTTGTGTAGTAATTTAGCATTACCACACAACCTGTCGTGTTATTGCTTACTTAGCTTACACTCCTTGGAATATAGAGGATTGAGAGGATAGCATTCTAATTTATAAAGCTATCAGAGATGATTCATTATTACAGACATAAAGAAGCCATGTTTTGAAACTAAGAAGGGGTTTATTTGCCTGGGGAAAAGGAGATATTTCTTCACTCAAGTGGACTCAGTAGTTATGAGCAATACTCTTATCTCATTCAATCATAATTAAGATAAGTTCTTAAGAGCTATTATGAAATGGGTATTAAAAAAAATCCAGAAACCTGAGTGGCTGAAGAGATCAGAACCCAGTGCTGATGTCCCAGCACAACAGCACTGGAAAAAAGATCTGTGACCTCTCCTGACTGTCTACTCTCAAAGTCACTACACTTCCACAACTGCAGCCTGAAAAGCCCACAGTAATCATGGCTGCCCTGTCATCATCTATCTTGTAAAGCCCAAACTAAGAAACTCTAGTCAGAGCTGATATGGCTGTATGAACATACGAACATATGAAATTTGCCAGGAGATAAAGGCATAGAGGTCTATCAAGTCTGGTCGAATGTGCAGCTAGCACCCCTTATTCTGCAGCTGCCCCTCACTTCCACCTTTCCCCTTCATTAACCCTCCCCCTTGTCCTGTCCCATCCCCTTTTGAAGCAGTCCACTGTTCTACTGCATACCACTTCTGCAGGTAACGCATTCCACCCAGCCACCACCCTCTCTGTAAAAAAGTGTCTCCTCATCTCCCTCCTGAACCTTCCTCCCTCCAGTCTCATATCATGGCCCCTGGTGGCCCTCCTCCCTACTTTGAACAGCCCTTCTGTACCCGCCTTGTTTATTCCTGTCATGTATTTAAAGGTTTCAATCATGTCACCCTGTCCCTCCTCTCCTCCAGTGAGTACATGTTCAACTCCTTCAACCTCCTCTCGTATGATAATTCCCCAGCCCTTGATCATCTTTGTCGCCCAGCGCTGTACCCTCCAGTAACTTAATGTCCTCTTCAGATACGGGCGCCAGTACTGCATGCAGTACCAGGTGTGGTCTAACCACGACCTATACAGTGGCAGAATCACCTCCTCCTCCTCGAGGATATACCCTTGCAATACAACCCAGCATTTTGTTGGCCTTTGCAGCTGCCTTCCTACATTGTGCTGAGTTGTTCATTGACCCTGTAATGAGCACACCCAGATCCTTCTCCTCCTCTGTCCAGGCTAGCTGCACTCCCCCAGCTGGTAACTCCTCCTTGGGTTCTTCATCCCAAAATGCAACACCTTGCACTTTTTGGCATTAAACCCCAGTTGCCAGGTGTTTGACCAGGTTTCAAGCTTTGCCAGATCATCCTGCAACCCCTGCCATCCCCCTAGATCATCCACCACTGCGCCTACCTTGGTATCATCAGCAAACAGACTGATCTTGCTCTTGATGTCTGCAATGAATATCCCAAACAACACTGGTCCCAACACCGAGCCCTGTGGAACGCCGCTCGTCACTGCCCTTGGGTGTGAGAGCTCCCCCCCACCACTACCCTCTGTTGCCTTCCCTGAAGCCAGTTCCCTACCCAGCTCACCAGCTTTGCTCCCTGTGCCTACTAACTTCCTTCCCAGCCTTCCATGTGGCACCGAGTCGAATGCCTTACTGAAGTCCAGATACAGGACATCCACTGCACAGCCCTGTCCAGTTGCCTAGTTACCCAGTCATAGAACTCAACCAGGTTGGTTTGGCAGGATCTGCCACGTATGAAGCCATGCTGTCTGCTGTCCTGTAGTCCTTTGGCCTCTAGGAGGGGCCACCAGCCTCTCCTTCAGGATAGTCTCAGTTAGCTTACCACGGTGGATGTGAGACTCACTGGTCTGTAGTTTTCGGTTCATCCTGGGCCACTCTTGTGGAGGAGCACCACATGAGCCATCCTCCAGTCCTGAGGTACACACCCCGAATGTAGTGAGGCATTAAATAGGTCTGCCAAAGGTCCTGCAAGGACCTCTGCCAGCTCCTTCAGTACCCTGGGGTGGATGCCATCTGGACCTGGTGCCTTGTCCACCCTCAGTGCCTTCAAACCCTCTCGAACTCTGCCCTCCATGATTTCCCCATCTGTCACCACTTCCCACCCTGCTTCTGCCATTTCTCCCACCTTGGGTATCACCCCCCTCTTCTCTTTAGTAAATACTGAGCAGAAGTACTCATTTAGTGCTTCTGCCTTATAGCACCCTGCTTCCACCCAACCCCTCCTTCCTTATCCTTACTATGTGGTCCTTACAGCTCTTTTTCTCCCTGATGTACTTAAAGAGTCCTTCTCCCCTTCTAATGCCTTGTGCCAGTCTGAGTTCAGAGATGCTTTGGCTCCTTACTGCCCTTGTCATCTCCTTCCGATCTCTGTCAAGTACTCTTCCCTGTCCTCCCCTCCCTGTTTTCTTGTACTCCTAAAGGCAGCTCTTTTCTCCTTACCTTTTCCATGACCTCCTTGCTCAACCAGCTTGGTTTCTAGCCCTAGCCTTCTTGCTCTGGGCTTTGCAACAGGTTTTGGTTGCCTCCACTATCCCCAGCTTTATGAGCTCCCACCTCTGGTTAGTGTCCATACTAGATTGAATTCTGGCCAGGTACCCTTTTACCACTTCCCCCATCCTCCCAAAGTTGGACCTCCTGAAGTCCAGCACTCTTGTGCCAGATTCCAATCCTTCCTTGCCCATATCCAATGTGAGCCATACTGAGTGGTGGTCACTCCCTGACAGCAGTTCCTCCACTGTAAGTTCTCTCACAAAGTCCCCATTTGCCAGCACAAGGTCAAGGGTATTCCCTAACCTGGTTGGTTCACTGACCATTTGCAGCAGGAAGCTGTCCTGGAAGGCATCCAGCAGTACCTGCTCCCTTCTGTTCCTGGTTGTTGTTGTGCTCCAGTCCACTCCTGGCATGTTGAAGTCCCCCACAATCACCACATTACCCTTCTTGCAGGTCCTCCTGATCTGTCCCGCTAGTTCCCTGTCTAACTCCTCCATCTGAGATGGTGGCCTGTACACCACTCCCATTCTAAGAATCCTATTCTTGGAATCCTGGATTTGCACACAAAGTGACTCTGTACTACCCTCCTCCCCTTCCTCCCTTACACACTTCAGTCCTTTCTTCACATATAGTGCCACCCCTCCTCCTTTCCCAATCACCCTGTCCCTACGAAATAACCTATACCCTGGTACAGACAGGTCCCAGTCATTGTATTGGGTGGCTCATGTTTCTGTGATGGCTGCAATGTCCACCTCTCCCTCTGCCTTTAGAACCTGTAACTCTGCAGTTTTCCTCCCAAGGCTCCTAGCATTAAGGGTAACTGCCTTCCACCCTTTTCCCCTCCTCCCATCCTGCCCTCCTTTCCTAGCATCACCAATAGTACTTGCCATTTGTCCTTTGTCACTGTTATGGGGGGTTAGCTCATATGGTTTCCCAACCTGTGGTCTCTGCATATCTCTTCCCCAACTGCTACCCCCCACTCCTAGTTTAAATTCCCAACTTCCTCTATGCACTCCTCCATCCTTGTTTCAACACTTTCTTTCCCTCCTCACTCAAGTGTAGTCTGTCCTTGGCATAGAGACTACTGTTCTCCCAGGTCCCTCCCCACCCCCCAACAGCCCATACCCTTTAGCACAACACCAGGTTCTTAGCCATCCATTAAATTCCTCTATTCTCAGCTTTCTTGTTGTGCTTGCCTTTGGCACACGAAGTATCTCTGAAAAGTTACTGATCTTCCTGCCCCCTCACTTAATTGTGCTAGTTCCTCAAACCTCCTCTGGACTATATCTACTGTCTTGTCAGCCAGGTCGTTTGTCCCAAGATGTATAATTAAATTAGGCTTGTCCCTACCCCTTCTAGCATATTTCAGAACAGATTGTCCCACCCTTTCGCTGTCATTCCTGGCATGGCCTCCACCCAAATGCGACTATGCCTCTCCCCCTTGCTACCCCACCTGACTCCTCTTAGTATTGAGTCCCCCAGCACTAAGATTCCACCCCTCTTACTCCCTGCTTGCTTCCATTCATCTCCCTCTCTCATTTCCAGCTCCTCTTCTTCCTCCTGCACATTATTTCCCTTTTACCCTGTTGCAATTCTCCCAGCAGAACTTCCCCCCTCCAGTTTGGGCCAGGCATTTATCAATTACTCCTCTAATTTCATCATTTCCCTCCTCCACCTTCTTCCTCTCTAGCAGTGCAAAACTATTTTCTGAAGATCCTTCACAAATGCCCGCTCCCTCTCTCTTCATAGTAACCTGTTCTCTCCTTTCCACTCCATGACTTTTGCCACTTCTTCGCCTCCCTCACAAGTCCCTATCTCCTCCTTCCATTTGTCATCTGTAGAGAGCTTTTGGGATGCTTTTACCCATTATTTCTAATGAATTTGCACAATGCAGATCTGTGGAGAGGCAGTTTGAATGTGGTCTTCCTTTTACACATTTTTACAATGTGTTTTCCTAGAATATGCCTGCTGATTGCTATATACTTAGCCTGGATAGTTCACAGAAGAAATGTCATCTTATTTTCAGCGGGGATCTACATCTACATAATATTATGCTGCATTGTGTAAAATAAGAATGCACTAAAAATAATATGTTACATCTGGGGGGGGAGCTATATTAAGTGCCAGATCAAGGCACAAGCACAAATATACATTGCACCAAGAGGGTGCGCTGGTCGGCATTGATGCAATATTCAAAGAGGATGCACCACCAGTACAGGGTGTACATACAGTGAAGCCCACCAGGATGAAGCGCAGCACTGCAAAATTCTGCAGTAGAGTTACTACAGCAAACAATGCAGTTTCAAAGTGAGTTAATCCCTTTTGGCATGTAGTAAACCTGTGACACTGAGCTTCATCCTGGTGGGCTTCATCGTTCCTGTTGAAAATGTGACCCATGACAGAAGTCGCAGTGCTGGTGGCCACTAAGTCAGGTGCATCCAGGGTGACGATGATGCAGGGTGCAAAGGGGCCTTATGCCTACTCATTACCAGCCCATTTGCATTTTGGCATGGGGATAAATACACTAGAGCAGCTCTCGCCCCCAAGCCTTGACCCCAATCACTCACATGTGGGACAGGCCATGAAGTCTCTGGTGGTGTAGTGGCACCCCCCACAGGTTCCACCAGCCCTGATCAAATCAGAGTTCAGGCTCTATTGGTTCCATATTGGAGGGACCCCAATGCCATCCCTAATTGCACCTGAATACACCTACAGTCCATGTCCACAGTGTAGTGGCCCCTGCTCCCCCTCAACGGTGCACGGATACTCCCCTCCCTGCCCCGCCAGCCCATCCCTTTGCAACAACTGGCTCTGTAATGGGATCATACAACTTTATTGGTGTGTGGTGGAGCACTCACAGTAGGATGCTGGAATGTGTTATACATAGGCACGAGCTGTGGGTGGGTGATAACTCCCAGTGGCCATATTCCTCAGGCACTCCCACGCAGATCCATCATCCCAGTGCCATTGCACTGCTCAGTGTGGGTGACGGCCGATGCTGTACCCACTCACACAGGTCCCAAAACAGACATGTTACAGCTGATCTCCCGTTCATTTGAACAATTGGGGAACTGTGGATGAACTGTCTATAGACTGAAGCGTACACTGCAAATGGCATTACAGGATACTGCACCCCATGGCACCCGGGATACATCAGCAGTCCACAGGGTGGCATGTTAAACAGGGGAACAGGGGAGAGTGTGGACTTGCAGTGGTGTATGACAGCAGGAAGATACAGCATTGGCTAGGCATGCATTGGAAGTATGTAAATTCCCTCTTCAGTTTACCGTGGACATACACATGGCTGCATACACTGGTGGATCCACAGTTGGCATGGTGCCCCAATGCATGGTACAGCCAGTTGGGTCATTCCAGAGTGCAGATCCCCAGCCCGGGTTCAGTGCAGTCAATGGCTGGCCATGGCAGTGTGTGGAGGGCAGTGCCAGTCTTTGCAACAGGTTGAATATGGGAGGAGTGAGGGAGTCTTTGTACAGGGGTGGTAGATGGGAGTCCTTTAAACTATGGATATGGACCATGATTTCCTCTCATGCAATCTGGTCGGGGGGGGCTACACTATGGAGCTCTTTAGGGATGGAGTTGGCTAGATTGGGGATGGAAAGGGGGTACCTCTAGTCCACCAGGGCTGCTGGGCTGCTGTGCACCTGGGTGCACATCTGCAGTCTGCCTGTGGGTGACTAGCGAGGTTAGGCCAGCTATATGTGGCCTAACTGTGGGCCACAGTGCTCTGTACTATGACAGTCACATTCCCACTGAATGTGCTGCAGCATGATATATGCATGGGATTGCCCTCTCAACTTGAATGGCATACCATTTGTGTGTTACCTGGCCCATTCACTTGTGGTCAGCACATCCCACACATTTGAATATCATGCTGCTGCGCATTGTTGGAGTTGTGTGGCACATCTCCCTTTTCCACTGGAATGCGCTGTGTATCTCCTTTGAATACGGGGGCCATGAACTAGGTAGCCTGAATAAATACATTATAAAAATGGTAAAATCATGACCCCAATGAAAACAAGATACTGCATCTAATCTTGGATAGCCTGAGTAAATACAGTGCAAACATATGTAAATGAACATCCCTGTGACAATGAGATGTAGCATCTCCCCTGCCCTATCCAGGATTCAAAATAAGGAAAAGAAATATTCAATGCTCCCAGATCCAAATAACCATTACTCCATAAGCAGCCCTCATTTTCCTTGTGTTTTCCCCACAAAAGCAGAATCAAATCCCTGTATAAATCCCTGTAGATTGTTCCATAAGCCACTGGTTCCTTATTTATGACTTTGTTCTTTATTTATTATATCAGCAGCCTTTTATTAGGAAAAGAGCTCTGATTTGCTGCTCAGTATTAATATTATATTGTCGTGATGGCCTTGAAATGATTCGGATTTATATGCTATGCATAAGGTATGATGGGGGGACTATATGAAATAACAAATATCAAGCTCATTATTTCATGAACTATACTCAAAATTAGTAATCCCAAGTCAGACAAATGCCTGTAAACAAATGTATTGCAAATAGAGACATATATATATATCATAGTGGCACGGTTGCGCCACTATAGTTAGGGTTCAGCGGTCACTTACATACTAAAGTCAAAAGTTTGGGCATTAATAACGTTGGACTCATTCAACAGATTTGCTTGAAATTTGGTATGCACAGTGGGGCATGATAGATCTCTTGATCTGCCAAATTGCATTTCGGTCAGACTTACGGTCTTTGTGTACGAAAATGCTGAAAAATGCTAAATTATCCAATTTTGTAGGCAGCTTTGGGGATTTTGGACATGGCCCTGCACAGCTGTTGTGTGGCATGCTGCTATGTGAGATAGCTCATTTGAAAGAGCTTTGGTGACTGAACATGTCGCTTTTTGTTCAGTGAAAAATTAGGGCATTCAAAAGTTATGCCACTTTTAAGTTCCCATTATAAGTCAATGGGAAAATTTATATGTATGTTTTGCGAACAAAGAATGGGGTTCTGGCTATTTCATCCCACCTGGCAACCGAAGAATTTGCAGCCTCATAGTTCAAGAATATTTGTCCCTGAGATATTTAAAAATTCTTTGATCGCGAGGTCTGCCATCTTGTTTTTGATTTTCCGATCAGAAATAAACACAAATATCTCAGCTCAGGGGTCACTTCTGAAGTAAAACTTGGAAGGGTTTTACTCAGGGGACTCCGATCTATCGAGCCATGCCTTTGGTTGATCGAAATCGGTCTAAAAATAGAGTTCTGAACTTTTAAAATCTTAGTTCGTGGCTCGCTAACTATCTTTGATCACAAGCCTGCAGATTCTTTGATCGCGAGATTCTTTGATCACGATCGTGCATCGTGAGAGAGGGACAAGATGGCCAGATTTAAAAATGCTTTTTCTCAGCCCAGGGGTGCCCTACAAACTTAAATGAGGGTGGGTTTTGCTCAGGGGGCATCGTCCTGCCCCATCTGAATAAAAAAATGTTTTACATATCCCTTGTAGTCTAGTGCCCCCCCATCATGATAAAGTATATAACATAAATATCTCTAGTGGCCCCCCAATGTTCATAAATATTGTTTTTTATATCCCTGGTAGTCTAGTGGCCCCGATCTGTATAAAATAATAATTGTAATTCATATCCCTAGTAGTCTAGCAGCCCCCCATCATAAATAAACATATAACCATCTGCAATTTCCTGGTAGTCTAGTGGCCCTCCCAATGTGTATTTGATAAATATTGCTTTTTTAGATCCCTGGTAGTCTAGTGGCCCCCCAATCTGTATTAAATTATAATTATTGTTCATATCCCTTGTAGTCTAGCACCCCCCTCCATCATAATAAAATAAATAAGGATTTCCAGTTTACTAGTAGTCTAGTGTCCTCCCACTACCTGTGCCGTGCCAGCTCACTTCATATTCCCTCACTCCTCAGTCGCGACTGTCATGTACACCTTCTCACCTTCACAGCCAGTTATCGACTGTGTGCATTACACGACTTCATGCAAGAGGCTCAGAAATAATTTCAGAGCACCTTGCATTAGCGCTCATAATACACACACAGCCTGGGCTGGCGCCGTGAGAGGTGGCTGTGCCAGTCGCCATTGGGGAAGGTGGGGTGGTGCTGGGTGGGTTGGCACAGCTGGGTGAGGGGCCACTAGACTACCAGGGATATGAACAATAATTATAATTTAATACAGATCCGGGGGGCCACTAGACTACCAGGGATCTAAAAAAGCAGAATTTATCAAATACACATTGGGGGGGCCACTAGACTACCAGGAAATTGCAGCTGATTATATATTTTATTATGATGGAGGGGCCGCTAAATTACCAGTGATATGAATTACAATTATTATTTTATACAGATCGGGAGGCCACTAGACTACCAGGGATATAGAAAACAATATTTATGACATAGACATTGGGGAGGCCACTAGAGATCCTTATCTATTTTATTATGATGGGGGGGTGCTAGACTACCAGGGATATTTAAACATGATTTTTTTCATTCGATTGATAGAATAAGCCCCTGAGCAAACTCAGCCTCATTTATCCTTATGGAGTATCCTGGGTTGAGAAAATACATTTTAAAATCTGGCTATCTTGTCCCTCACTCTTTTGTTCATGAGTGAGTTTCTTTGATCGCGACCCTGCAAATTCTTTGATCGCGAGATTCTTTGATTGCGATTCTGCATCATGAGTGAGGGACGAGATGGCCAGATTAAAAAAATCAATTTTCTCAGTCCAGGGGTGTCCTAGGAAGACAAATGAGGGTGGGTTGTACCCAGGGGGCTTCGTTCTGATGAACCATTGTGGTGGTTTACAGCAATTCTTTGATGTTTTTAAATTAGAAACGTTTTTATTCTTTGGTCGTGACCTTGCAAATTCTTTGATCATGAGATTCTTTGATCGTGATCATGCATAGCAAGCGAGAGATGAGATGGCCAGATAAAAAAAATCAATATTCTCAGCTCAGGGGTATCCTAGGAAGACAAATGAGGGTGGGTTTTACTCAGGGGGCTTCGTTCTGATGAACCATGCTGGTGGTTTACAGCAATTTTTAGAATTTTTTTAATTAGAACAGTTTTTATTCTTTGGTTGTGACCCTGCAAATTCTTTGATCATTAGCCTGCAAGTTCTTTGATGGTGAAATTCTTTGATCACCATCTTTGATCGCGAGGGAGGGACAAGATGGCCAGATTTTTTATAATGGAATAGATTGGGAAATTTTATGAATCTTTAAGATTGAATGTCTAGTCAACAATTTGGTATTTTTACTTAAAATTTGGAGGGTGTTTATAGCACATCCTGTAGATGTGAATTATGGTGTTTACGTGTTGGAGAAAAAATTTTTGCGGAGATATTGCGTGATGCACTTTACATGTTGCAGACAGTGTTTTGGATTGTGCTGGTGGCTTAAAATTGATAGGGTGCCTAGCCTTCATGTCATGGATGTAGTTTTCAGTTGTTGTGTTTGTTAAATGTCAACAAGTGTGGAACTGTACCACTCTGATGAATGAAAATTTCAAATTTTAACATGTTATATCTCGGACAAGGCTTGGTCTTTTTACTTGAAATTTGGAGGGTATTGACGATATATCCTGTAGATGTCAATAGTGGTATTTATGTGTCAGACAATATATTTTTTGCAGAGATATTGTGTGGCGCAGTTTACGTTTCTGGACAGCATTTTCTATTGCTCTACTAGATTAACATTTGTTTGGCAGCTGGCATTGCTGTCATCAATGTACTTTTTAGTCATTGGGTGTGTAATGTGGCCCGACACTTACAAGTTGGCGGCTCCTGTGCTCCCACCAACTTGCACAACTTTCTACTTTTCTATTCTTTCTAAAGTAAGGAAATTCTATGCAAAAACTTTGTTAACGCATCAGTTAGGCTTTCTCTACAGTGAAAAAGCGAGGAAATTAAACTTAGGGTTCCCAGCCCCTTGCACCCACCCCTGCCCACTCCACCAACAGGCATCGGGCAGCATGAGCATCGTGCACTAACTCTCACCTCATTCTCCTCAAACTGCACCATCTTAGCTTGTTTACATATGGGATGGGGTGAGAGTTAGCTGATGACCCCAACGCACACCCCGATGCCTGTTGGTGGGGTGGGTTGGGGTGGGTGCAAGGTGGGAACCCTGGAAATTGAATTTCCTCACTTTTTCACTGTAGAAGAACCCTAACTGATGTATTAAGTTTTTGCATAGAATATATATATTCTATGCAAACCAGTTTTTCTGTTTAGACCAGATTCCATTTGAATAGTTGAAAGCTTTGCCCTGCAAATAATTCAATTTCTCTTCACTTTCTGTCCTTCTGTCTCCTTGCTGCTTGGATTTTTATGCCCACCTCCCATCCCCCACCTCCAGCCTTTATTAAATACTCTCCCACCCCCCTCGGCACCACCCCTAGCAATGTTCATCCTCCCCTCTCTCTAATATTGCAACTCATCTTAAAGATACAGAGTGCAGCTATTAGGCCTAACACTTGTTCTGTCTTGCCTTTAAAGACATCTTCCTATTTCCACCATCTGCTTGCCTATCAGCAATGTTTAGTTCCTGCTCTGCTATCTACTGTGCAGTTCCATACCTGGACTTCCTCTCTTGCTACCCCAAGTATTTTTCATGTTGCCTTGGTACCTCTCTGCCCTAGCTAATAACTTCCTATCTTAACTCTAAATTTATATCTTAAAATAGATCCACTGTGCTTGATTTGTGTTCCCCAGTGAGGCGCAGAGCATCCTTGCCAGCTGCCCAGACTTCTATCGTCTCTGACGAACAGGACACCTTCAAATCTGGTTAAGTGTCCGGCTAGCACTGTGCGGGTTTGATAGGCCACCTGCTACCACCCTCCTCTACTAATTGGACTGCTGCTCTCTGCTCAGCCACTGTTTGGCGCTGCCTTTTCTCTGTTGGATTATCAGTCTCTGGGTTTTGGCACCCACTGCTTTGTATTGACTCTTGCCGAACACTACTGCTTTCTGTCTAGTCTCCCATTGGTTCCTTATAAAATTCCACCACTAGGGGTGCCGTCTAACATATCTTGAATAGGTCTTCATTTCCTCACTGTACTCTTTACCACAAGTAGAGCCTCTGGCTGGTCTGCTTTCCCAATTAACCTTTGTGGGGCTTTACTTTCTGCTTTTCTGATCCACTTCTTCTAGATAATTGCTACGCTAGCAGGAAACACTTCATTGTCTTTGCTCTATCTCTAATTTTGGCCAAGGGTTAAAACGGTGGAACACGGTCACCCTTTGCTGACTTAATTTTACACACACTATCTCTTTATCCCTAAGAGCTAATCCTCTGTCTCAGTATACCACTAGCCTTCCTACCCAAGTGAAATAGTAACACTATGGTGAAGTATAGTCTGCTGTGGGCACTCTTGTCATTTTGTCCTTTTACTCAGCCTGACACTGCCACATGGGCTCTCCCATGCAACCAAATGGCAAAAGACTCTCAGAGGCTTACTCACAACTATATTTTCTCTAACTTGATTGCAGAGACAAAGCCTGATCTGCAAGCTAACCCATCCTCCTTGTTAGAGGCAGCATCTATTACCCTTTACATGCCAGGAGGAAGCTTTGCCATGGAGATGTGCTTTCACCCTAACTCTGCCACTGTGCAAGGCTTCTTGGTTCCTAGCCATGATCATTATTCTGCTATCTAGGACGTCAAACTAAATCCAGGTCCACTTACCTTTTTCTTTTCCCCTAAATGAGTTTTCTTCCGTATGTCCAAGAAAGGATTATTAATTGCTCATATCAATATCAGAAGTCTTACCTGTCACCATGCGGAACTCGAGGCCTGGGTGAAACCTCTACAATCCTGATGTACTCTGTTCCACAGAAACTTGGCTAAAACCTGGAATACCTGATGAAGTATGCTCCTTGCCTAACTACTCTCTGTTCGGTGGATAGATCCTCATCCAAGTGTGGAGGTGGAGTTGCCCTATTCTTCAAAAACCACCTCAACATCTCTATTGTCCCAGCATCTGCCTCTCCCGCAGTGTGCAAATTCATACAGGCAACAATTGTATTGGGGGAAAAGAAGCTTCATATTATCTGTGCCTATAATCCACCTGCTGGGGGAATAGTAGGTCTTCAAGAACTCCTTGACATCACCTCCCAGACTGTAAATCATAATGAGGCTGTCATCCAAGGTGATCTTAACCTCAATTGGTTAGGGTCAGCTCAAATATCCTTGCAATCACTCATGCTTAGTTATAATTTTCACCAGTTGATCTCTGAAGCAACTAGAGCCATGTCATCCCATCAAACGGGTACACTACTAGACTGGGTGATGGTTAACTATGTGGAACATGTGTCAAAAGTAGGAATCTTGCAGATGCACTAACAGACCACTCATCCACTTTTTATATCCTATCTATGGTTGCACCTCCATCTCCTCCATCAAGACTAATCACATTTACAAATCAAGCTCATATTGACCAGGATGCATTTCTCATGATGTCTCCAATATCGACTGGCAGGTATCTATCAAACAAAGATGTGGATGTTGCTCTACAGATATTCATAAATGAATTTCTTACCATTCAATATAAACATGCCCCCAAGACTACTAGGAGGGTCAGAGGAAAACATGATGAGGTGGCTGCATAAAGACCTCCTTGCTAATCTGCACCAGAGGGACAAGCTTTGGATTCGCTACAAACAAACTGGCCTACAGTCAGATCTTATTGTCTATTGTGAACTAAGGAACAGATGTGAGAGACAAGTTAGAGTTGCTAAAAGCAAATACTGCAAGGACTTTCTACAATGCTCAGCCTGCGACCCGAGGAAATTTTGGCCCATGTCAAAACATTTCTCAGTACCTCGCAGTCGGTCACTCCTGATGAAATGATCATAAATGGGGCACATTGTAATGACCCTAGGACCATCTCAAACAGTTTTAACAATCTTTTCTCTGATCTTTCATATTATACCTTGGCTTTACAACCTAGTGGATCGCATTCCAATCTACCTACCACAGTACCATCAGACAACCATGCTGCCCTATTGTATGATGCTCCTCCAGCCACCATTCTATTTCAAGGCTATATCAAGAGCAGAAGTTCTGAAATTACTGAGATCCATATCTGCCAATACCAGCTCTGGTTCTGACTCACTGGAACCTCATCTTCTTAAGCTGGCTGCTCCACTCATTGCCTCTCGATTGCCAGAATCTACACTTTATCCCTTATCCATAGCACTGTGCCAGACCTATAGAAATCTGCAAGAGTAATGCCTGTCTTTAAAAAGGTGACCAAAGGACATGGTCAATTACAGAACTATATAGCAATTCTCTGTCCTAAACAAGATCGTAGAGAAAATAGTTGCATCACAGACCGTTGACTACCTTACACACTACAATCTCCTCTCAGACACTCAGCATGGTTTCAGAAAAGGTCATAGCACCACCATGGCTCTTCTTCAACTAACTACTGATATTCTGTCCAACATGGACTCTGGAAAACTTACAGGTGCCATCTTCATTGACCTCACTAAGGCTTTCAACCTTGTAGATCATCCCCTGCTTCTCTCCACTCTCCATAAATTCCATTTCTCTACCACTGTTGTGGACTGGTTCTGTAGCTACTTGTCAAACAGGTCACAAGCTGTCAAATTTAACTCCTCCCTGTCAAACATGTCTACTATCAACCTTGGGGTCCCCCAGGGCTCTATCCTTGGGCCCCTTCTGTTCTCAATTTTTATCAACAATGCAGCTGAGGTCCTGGAATCCTGCTCAGCTATTGTCTACGTTGATGACCTGATCATCTACACTAGTTCTTCTAGTATTGCCTGCATAAACACATCACTTACTTCAGACTTCAATAAGGTCTTTGACTGGCTACTAGACCGTAGCTTGTACTAAATGAAAAGAAAATGAAACCATGCTCCTAGATTCTGCACTCAAGATTAAGACCTGTTCTAGTTTGCTGGAGGTTCTTCACCCAGGAGGATTTCCACTTGAAAATGTTACTTCCTTCAAGTACCTTGGGATCCTCCTGGACCAGTCCCTGGATTTTAATCTTCACATTCAGTCCTCGTGCAAAGCTGTAACCTCAAAACTAGGAGTAGCTTACAAAATGAGCTACATGCTTACACCCTCGGCCAAATTATCAATTGCCTGAGGTATTCTGCTCCCAACCCTTACTTATGGTGCCTCTATTCTTACCTCTGCCCATAAAACCTCCCTACTAAAATGGGATGTAACTTATAACAATATATGCCGATTTGTCTCTTCTTCCCTCGACTCAAACATCACAGCCTTCTTTATAAGGATCTGAATTGGCTCTCACCTCTGCCAGTAGCCAATACTACCTTGGATCACTAATGGACTCGATCATCTGGAAAAACCCATCCCAGCTGGCGTGTGCTGTTGGTCCTCAACCATCCTCCCATGGCCTGATCAGCTGACAAATCCTTGCTCTATGTTCCGAGATGTCGGATGACTAAAGGCACAGGGCTTTCCAATTCTCTGCTCCCAGGCTATGGAATGCTCTTCCACTCAACCTCTGGCTGTCTCAGTCTCACTTTGGATTTAAAAGTGAATATTGTTATCTATCCTTAGCTGATGCTTGTACATGCTTTGACCCAACCTGAAGCTCCTGAGACTTACCAGTAATGTCACCCCTGCTCTAATCCAGCTCCAAGACTGTCTCCTCTTCCGCTCCCCATATTTTTCCTTCTCTTTGTAAATAACTTCTTGACTACTAGCTCTCTTCCTTCTTGAACCTTGTTGCTGACCATCCACTGTTGTTTTGCCAGTTACCACCTCTGACCTTCCTTCTGTCAGTCTTTCTTGTTATATTTGAACATTTCTCACATTTCTCTCTATATAACCTTACTATCTTATTAACCCTTTCTCCCTCAGTTCAGGTCCATGGTTTCTGCACTTATTATATATCTTACTGCCATTATCTGTATAATGCTTGCCATTATTTTTGTTGTTTCTACCTATTGTATTTTTGTAGCACTGCTGTAATTGTTCCTCTATTTGTATTATTGTACCCATGTTGCTGTTGTTCAACTGTTCTCCTTTGTTGTACTCTCTCTGGTCATGCCTGAAAATAGTCATTTTATGGCTAGTGCACCTACCCAGTTAACAAAAACTAAATAAAATAAATATATATATGTGTGTGTGTGTATATATATATATATATATATTTCTACAAATGCTATTTTTGCATCTTATAGTTGTTAGTTTTCAGACAAATTCTCATGGACTTTTTTTCTGTCCACCTGATGGAATCTTGACTGACATAAGTAAATGTTATTATTTTATTAAGGCCCTGATCCAGCAACTCAGTAAACACACACTCAGTATATCATATTATAAAATGATGAAAAAACAGTCTTCTGTTTGCAGTTGTTTGATCAGGAATTTTATAAATGGTATAAGTTATTTTTGTTACATCTATGTTAGTCCAATAAAATGCATCAAATCATTTGCTTCTGTGTCACTCATGGTCTGTCAGCAGTTAATTCATTAGATGAGGTTTCCCAAGCCAGGAATTTAATTGTTTCTCCACCCCTTCCCCAAACACACACACACACACACACACACACACACACACACACACACATATACTCTCTCTCTCTCTCTCTCTCTCTCTCACTATAACAGATCTCAGTATCTCTTATCTGTTATGTTTGGGAAGCAGGCCACAACCCTTTTCTGTCAAAAAGAAATTTATGTATTTAGTCTGGGTAGTTCACTGAAGACCTGGCATTTTATCAGATAGGTCTTGAGAGGTTAAAAACAATGTAAATCTTTACAAAAGTTGCTGGGAAAGGGTAACATTTATGAGGTATGACTCTTTCTTGAAATATATTCATCCCTAACTGAAGTTAGTAGCAACAAAATGTTCAAATGCTAATCATTTAAATGTGCAAACTGTTGCATTTCAAGGGGTAAATAAATCTTCAGTTTAATAGGCAACCAATTTTTAACAAGCTGTTTCAGTTTCCTAATGGCCATCAGATAAGCAGCTTGGAGTTATGTATCCAACATTCTAAACAGAAAGAAGGGATTATTTTATTTTAGTTGTCATAGTGAGTTGTAGATGTTGAAGGATACATTGAAAAGTCCAAAAAATGTGTTCCATGAAACTCCATTTTCAAGCTACAGATAGCAAAATGGCTGTAGGCTCCACCCACAGCCATAAAAAAATCAGTGTCAGGTCTCAAGCCAACACATGTAGTTTATGTTGTTCTTTTTTAAAGGGAAATAGGTTACCACAAAGGGCCCCACACTCAAGTGTGGGACTGGTCCCAACGTACATTTTCTGTACATGTTGGTTTACTTACTGTTTACTGTGGTATAGTAGATTGTATCAGACTGATTTTGCTTAGTACAAGGTTAACATCTTCGGTTACTACAAATCCCAGAATCTCCTGCAGCTGGCATCAGAGCAGTAGGCTTCAGTGAGAGATTCAATAGCCTGCAGTAATGTTAGAGTTTATATACATGCTAATCTTTTGTTTGCTGGTCCTGCTGCCTTTCTGGACTAAGTACAGTTACACATAGTTGTACATAGCCCCTTGAGAAAAACAGTTCAACATAGCCTGTGGAGAAAAGTAGAATCAGAAAAAATCTGATTGGAGATTATAAGAGCTCTAACATTCACTGCAGGCTATTGAATCTAATCTTCCACTGCTGCCCACTGCTCTGATGTTAGCTGCAGGGGATTCTGAGATTTTTAGTAACAAAAGATGTCCGCCTACAGTAGACATAAACAAAATTAATCTAATACAATATACTATACCTGAGGTAAACAGCAAACCAAAATGTTTTTACAAAGTGCACATTGGGATCAGCCTCACACTTGAGCATGGGGCCCTTTGTGGTGACTGTTCCCCTTTAAATAAAAGAACTGCTCCACTGTTTTGCACTGTGTGATAGAATGTAGTTGTATTCTTTTTGTGCTGGTTTATAGCTCTGCTGTTGCTCTGCTGCTGTTTTGCACCAGACTCCAGTCTGGTCAGAGATTCCTAGTGGTGGTGTAGCACAAAAGTCATGCCAAACACACCACTTTTTCAAACAGGGCAAGCCACTGACTGTATTGCTCTTCCTCCAGACATGATCACCAAACACTGCAGTGCTGCTGACAGGACAGAAACTGCAAATAGAAATTGCCAGTATGCATGGCACTCCTCTGACACTAACTCCAAGTACCGCTGACTGCAGAGAAATGGCCACAATTCACACCAATGAGCACGGCTTTTTTCTCAATGAGACACGTAAACTGTCAGAATTCACGCCACTGCTGAGTGTGTTTTTTTTTTTTATCAGATAAGGCAGACTACTGAATGTGCATGACTTTTTCAAATGAAACACAGAAACTGTCAGAATTCAGACCACTGCTGAGTGCTGTTTTTTCTTAAATACTACAGGCTACTGAAACTGCCAACAAACTAGCAAACTGGACCTAAAACTCCCATGCTGTGATGCTGACTTCCATGTAGCATCACTGCCATCTACTGCCCAAATACCAATACTTCACAACCTCAACAGGACTATTTTTATTCCTTCCATTTTTTTTTTTTTTTTCTACTAGTTAAAGTTAAAAAAAACACCTTTTTGGAAAATTATATATTTACTAGTACTAAAATTCACCCATTTCATAATCACAATAAGGCACTCCAGGGGGCGCATTGTGCTGGGATAATATTACTTCTCAGAGATGAAAGCACTCACCTTTGGCCTTATACCTCAGTCTGCCCAAGACATGCTATTATCCCAGCAAAATGCACCCCCTGTCATGCTTCATTACTTAATTATAGGTCGAGGGAGTGTCTCAACCAATTGGAATAATCCTTTCCTCTGCACATGAGGCATTCTTATTCCATGAAGTGTGTGTCATGCACAGATGCCCTGGAAACAGGCATGTTCTGGTACAGATTTAAAAAATATATATATATTTTTGGTTGAGCTCAATCAATAATATATTAATACCACTGTGGAGACCACTCTTATGCTTGTAAGAGAGGTCTCACGTGCATTCTTAAAATATGAGACTGCAAACCGATGTTGAGCGGTTCTGAGACTGTAAGAATGTGAAACCACTCTTAAAAGCACAAGACTGGTCTCCATGTCAGTATTATCATAAAGCAGGGTACATGGTTATTATAACCTTTGAGAAGTGGGTGATGGGCTCGATGGGTTTCTGCCATCTCCTGTCTTAAATTTTTATGTCATTCTTATGTTATTGATGGCTTGAGACTGTGAGTCTGCTAGAGATGCAGTTCTCAAAGTTGCCAGGATTAAAAGGTGTTTTGCTTCAAGGCTCTGGAATACACATTTTCCTGCATGTTTGCCCAGCAACCTAGAACTTTTATTTATATTTATGTATACATGTATGTATGTATGTATGTATGTATGTATTTATGATTCAGAAAACATCTTTGAGCATGATTGCTGTTTACAAAGGTTCCATGTCAGTAAAGGACAAAAGAA
This sequence comes from Neoceratodus forsteri, assembly GCA_016271365.2. NCBI lineage: Eukaryota > Metazoa > Chordata > Ceratodontiformes > Ceratodontidae > Neoceratodus > Neoceratodus forsteri. The sequence goes on along the minus strand of CM057452.1, from coordinate 976,875,144 downwards.
CAAATAGTTATAATATAGCATTCACCAGCTCCAGGGGAGTCTGGTCAGGTATAAGTAATAGCAAATACAAGGAAAGGTATTGACAAGACTACGTCACAGCAGTCCCAGAGGGACACGTTCAACATATAGCAAGGAGGTAAATTAAATGCCATTTTTAAGGCATTGACAATCCAGGAGAAAACAGGGAAAAGGTACTAGGCAATTATAACAGCTGCATAGTGATCAAAGAATGAGTTCATTTTTCAGAGAGTTTTTAAATTGTGCAATTTTGGGGAGACCCACTTGGGATTCACAGAGTTCATTCAGCCATTGAGCAGCATGAACTACAAAGGAATGCATAACCAGGCTTGTTTTCTGGAAGAGTACATCAAAGGCATGTCTAATGATACTTCTGGTAGAGTATTGGCTGGTAACAGAGCAGATCATGTCTTCAGTAGCAGTGGGGGTGAGGCCCAACAGCTTTCTTTGCAATTAGGCAGCACTGGTACTTCAGTCTGTCCTGGAATGTTAGCCAATTGGTAGGTATATAGGGAGCAGCTATGCGTGAGCCTATCAGCCCCAATAGCAAAGTGACAAACCTTATTGATCACCAGTCTAACTCTGTTAAGAACAGAGCCACTAGCTGCCATGTAAACAGGGAGACTGGGAACTGGTGTAAAATATTTTATAACTTTAAGGTAGACATACTTGTGCAACATGTGTTCTTTGATGTGGAGTGGATTGCAATCAAAGTTAAGAAGAAGCAGCAGAAGAAATTCTTAAAGCATACACAAGACTCTTCTCAAGACTCCATAAACTCTGATGACTGCAGTGGTTCAAACATCTTTACAGAGGTTCTCATGGTTCTGTAAATGAAGCTGTCAGATTCATCAAAAAAGTTAAACTGGTTTGGATCTAACTGATCATGTTTTGGATTTTTATTTTGCTAGTATGTTTTTGGTCACATAACATCTGGTGAAATGAGGTGTCTATAAACTCTGTTTATGTGTGTCTTTCAATTTGCATCTGGAATAATTGCTTGGAGCATTGCGTTTTGGGACTCTCAAAATATACTGTACCTCCTGTTCAATACTGGCATCTGTTTGGAATAAATGGACTTTTTAGAGCTGTGCTAAACCTTTAGGGACTTTCCTATGTAAATTTGCAATTGATTTGTTTCTGTATTTATTTGCTGGTGTCGCACATGCTTACATGTACATTTTTTTCTGTGATTTAATCCATAGCTAGTACCAGCAGAATATATTTTCTTTGTTAATATATCTTAAAACTAAAGAGATGCACTAGATTGCATCCTGTAGAAGCAGCAATGAACTCTTTTTTTTTCTTTATGTATGTTTAGTAAATTGGATCTCTCCTAACAGATTAATGGATGTAATTACTGTATATTGGATTAGATGGCAGCTAGTGGATTAGTGCTAGGCATGTATCTTTTTTATTTTCTTCTTACTGTTACAGTATGCAGTGTTTTATATTAATTTGATTGTAGTACTATTTGGTGAACTATAATAGCCAACTCTATATACTACCACTTCATGATATATTGTATACAGTTTTATTTGAAACCAAATAAATAATTTTAATAACGTTAATGTTTTTAAGACTTCTATAAAATGGATTGTGAAAATGATGTAATGGTGGTGCACAAAAAAGACATACAAAAAACTAAGTCAAAATTTATGTATTTATTTATTTTAATTTTAGTACCAGGTAAGCCCTCTGAGACAATGTAGTCCCTTTTTCAGCAGCAACCTGGGTCTAGGGTGCAAGCATAAGAACGTATGCCAACATCTATACAAAGTAAATGAGATGAAATATATACAGCATATATACATTATGGTACAAGGTAGGTGTGAAAAATATATACAGCATATTTATATATACATATTTATATATACAGCATATTTAAATTAGTGCATCATGACCACAGAGAACAGTGAAAATGAATATTCCATATAGAATCGATCAAAGCAGACTCTTATATTGTACAGTAGAAGGTGAAACAATTCTTGAACATGCATAAATCAATGGATCATGAATGGCACATGGTTGTTAACATAAGTATTCACAGGTAATCAGCAATTGCAAAGGGCAGACTACAAAAGCAGATTCCATCAATTAGGCTGTCTGTTTCAAATGACTAGGCAAAAACAGGTACAGGGCTTAGGCTGCAGTAGGTATGCGGAGAAGGAGTGCCTGAACGAATCAAGAGACGAGAAGCAGATGGTAGAGAAGGGGAGTGCATTCCATGTGGAGGGTGCAGAATAGGCAAAAGAATGCTTGCTGATCATCAGGTGGGGATAAGGAGTGTTTAGCAGAGGGGCCGAGGAGGAACTAAGTAGACACGAAGAGGGTTTACATTTCAGTAAGTCACTCAGACAAGGGGGAGAGAAGAGGAAGGTAAGCTTGTAGATAAAGCAAAGGGAGGAAACTGCAATCTTTGGTGGTAGTCAGACCAGCCTAATGACTAAAACCTCACAGTGGTGGCAGTGCAAGTTGGCTCCAAGAGCGAATCTTCCCACCCTGTAGTAACGCATTCTTAGGTGGGAGAGTATGGTGGTCTTGGCAGATAGTAGTAGAGGGGCACCATAGAAAAGTAAAGGGAGGAGGTGGCAATCTTTTGACAGGAGGCATGAGAGAGGAGGGGCGAAGACATTAGAGCAAGCTGAGTTTCTGCTTGAGTGTTTTTGTAATCTGAGTTACATGCAGCTCAAAACTGAGAGAGGGGTTTAGCAAGATACCTAAGTATTTGAAAGATTGAACCATTTCAAGTGTTTCCCTGTAGTAGAATGAATATGAAGTGTACCATGGGGAGCCGCTTTTGCAGAGGGGTTGAAAAAATAGCATTGATTTGTTTTTTTTTATGGTGCTAAGGACTAATTAAGGAATCATTTCTCAAGTGTCTGGAAGTCAGTTTCCAAGTTATGATTAAGCCATTGGCTATCACAATATAAGCAGTATAAAATGGTACCGGGTGATCACATCGCAGACATAATATCACTGGAAAATACAAAGCAGGCTAAGTTTCGCTGACTACAATGTTGGCATGGAATGATATCGCCCACCCAAACCCTGTGGGCAGTGCACTGAATGAATAGGCAAGGTGCCAACTGAGACCTCTGCCCACTGAATGGTGCCTGAGGCACCGTAACTGCAGCTAGCCACAGTGAGATGGCTGGTACCCCCCAACCCACTGTGATGTGGTTGACTACATGCCTGGTGTCTAGTGAACCCCTCTCCCCTACACCACCCCAGATGCCCACCCCCACACCCCCACAACATGCCCCGACAATGGGTGGGTGGCCAGCACAGCCCTCAACACACCTCCATGGCTGGCTGCCCCACTGAACAAGCTGAATGAGCATGTATGTATATGCCCATGCAGTCCATTTGGTGGAGCTGCCAGTCATGGCAGTGTGTGGAGGGCTGTGCTGGCCACCCACCCATTGTTGGGGTATGTTGGGGTGTGGGGGTGGGGCATCTGGGGTGATGTAGGGAAGGGGGGTCCACTAGACACCAGGGATGTAGTCAACTGCATCACGGTGGGTTGGGGGGGACAGGCTAGCTGCAGTTACAGTGCCTAGGGCACCGTTCAGTGGGCAGGGGTCTCGGTCATCACCTTGCCTATTTGTTCAGTGCACTGCCCATGGGGTTTGGGTGGGTGATAGTGTTCCATGCCGACATTGTAGTCGGCAAAGATTAGTCTGCTTTGTATTTTCTGGCGATATTATGTCCGCGATGTGATCACCCGGTACCGTATAAAACAGTGTTGTCAGCATAAAGTTGCACCAAGCACCCACTACAGTGCATAGGTAATTTATTATAAATACAGGGAACAGAAGGAGGCCCAGGATAGATCCCTGGGGTATGCTGTGAGTTATAATTTTAAATGAGGAAAGAGCCCCTGACCATTTTACTCCTTGGGAGTGGCAGAATAGGTAATTATGGAACAAAAACAGTGACTGTCCATCCATACCCAGGGAGTGTAGTTTATGCAGCAGAAGGTTATGGTTTACCAAATTGAAGGCCTTAGTTAGATCTACAAATCTGGTCCCAGTGCATAGCCCCTTGTCAAGTGAACTGAGGATATCTGTGGATACCTTTGTAAGAGCTGTGAGGGTGCTATATTTCTTTCTAAAACCATGCTGACAATCAGTGATGACGTTCAAGGTAAGATTGAAATTGCTTGAAAATTAGACACTCTTGTATTTTTGCTAGGGGGCAGAGGATTGATATAGGTCTGAAGTTTTCCACTGCGTATACACCATCCTTGTGCAGTGGAATCATTATTGTTACTTTACCTTTTGCTGGTACGTACCCAGTAATAAGGGACTTGTTTATCAGGTCACGAATGGGAACAGCAAGGGCTGAAGCTCCTAGTTTTAGAAAATGCAGTTTTAAGGAGTCAAAACCTGGGGAACTCTCTTCCTTTAATTTTAATAGTAGCTGCCACACTTCTTTATGGGTAGCTAGTTTGAGGTGAAACTCTGGGTGAGAAGGAAGCTGCCTGGGTGGGAGGGAGGAGAGGTCAAAATCAGAAATGGGGCAAAGTGCAAGGTATAGCTAGTGAGATCAGTGAAGAAGCAGTTTAAGCCATCCACAATAGATTGGTGATTAGAGTGGTACCTCCTGCTTGTAGGGTGCTGGGGGAGAGCAGGGAGTTACCATTGATTAATGTGTTGACTTGCTTCCAGAATGCCTTAGGGTTACTGAGATGTTTGGTCTGCAAGGAACAATAATACATGCACTTGACACTGCAGAGCTTACTCTTACATGAGTTATGAAGTTGCCTGAAAGCTTACAAATAGGAGGGGTTGCACTGTTATTTAATTTTTTCCATGCTGCATCTCGAAGGAACATGAGATGCCTAGGGTCCTTGCTTTGCCAAGGGGCTTTTGAACCTTTGGACCACCTTTTTGGGAGGGGAGCATGTTGATCAATTATAGCATTCAGTGCGTGAATAAAGTAGTCTAAGGCCTGATTAATATCTGGCAAAGATTTAATAGGGCCCCAGTCAGCAGTGGAGAGAGATGACAGGATGGCTGATAGGTCAGAGAGTGACATATTTCTTGATTCTGTAATTTTGCGGGGAGGGTTCAGCCACTTGTTACTCCATAAACAGAGGGAGTTGGGGAGGGATTACTAATACAGTCAGATAGTACTCTAGCAGACTGTTCCCTATGAGGGCAATTGCAAACTACCCATCCATAGGGAGTGGTTACCTGACTTGGTTTTCAATCTGGTAGGTTCAGAGATATGTTGCATAAGGTTGGAGTCAGCTAGCATCAAATGAACTGTGTTTTTATTTTGGTTACACCAATTGAGGTTGAAATCACCACAGAATATGAGATTGTGGTCGGGGAGGTCAGAAAGGGAAGCTATATGGGAGGGGAGAACATTGTTAGCATCCTTGGGAGAAACACAGATGCATCCTATAATTAGTTGCATAACATTACCTATGATTAAGGTAAGGAAGATGCATTCTGCAAGGAGAGTATTCATTAATTTGCACTGTCTGGCACACCAAAATCACATCCCAGTACTATGTATAATGATATGAATATTTTATCCCCAGCAGGCAAATACAGTATAGTATTTTACTTATAAAAGGTTTATCACAATAAGACTCCTTCTTTGCTATCGCATAAACATAACCAAACTAAATTAAAATTAAACTAAGAAATACTTAACTTGATTTGTTGGTATCACAGCACAATGCAAGCCTCACCTCACATCTTTTTGTGAGAAGTACATTAAATCAAAAACTGGTAATAGGTTCATTACCTTTTATGGACCTATCTTGTTAAATAAACTTCCACAGAGTATTCAATTAAATGAGTTTCTGCATTGTTTTAGCAGTACATAAAAGAGGATATCCAGTAAACTTACCTATAACTTGTCCCTGTGTCAGTCTTTACTGTTTGAGGTAATCCACAGTTTTCAGCAATGAAATCCACATTTTAAAAAATATATTTGGTAAAAACTGTTCCAGAATCCCAGAAGTGACCATGCTGTCCATAAAGCATGTTATCCTCATCACAAGTACGTGTCTGATGTATGCTCCTGATCCCTCCGTGATCTTACTTGAGTTAGCGGCAGTGGGAAATGCTGTCTGTGTATGATAGCTCACTATTTTAATTGCTTGCATGATAATGCAACTGCTAGTGTGTTGGTTTATTAAATATAACTTCTAGCTTGTTAAGTATAAATGAGTTTTATTAGTTTCCCTGATCTTACTGTTCTGATTGAGTCTGTGTGAATGATGGAGTTGTATGACTGCTCGTGTTATTATATTGATAGGACTTCAGGAATTTAAATACTACAATTTCTGTGATATTTTAATCTTAATTATTAGTACAATTTGTCATATTGTAAACTTAGAAATATAGAATTTGATGGCAGATAATGACCACTTGGCCCACCTAGTCTTCCCATTTCCCTACCTAATGGATAAGCTGCAGATCCTAGCTAACCAACAGCCTACTTCCTCCTACCCCCCCCACTAGAAATGCTTTATGTCTACCCAATGCATTCTTGAATTCCCCCACTGCTTTTGACTCCATGACCTCCTCAGGAAGGCCATTCCATGCATCCACAACCCTCTCTGTGAAAAAATACTTCCTCACATTACCTCTGAGCCGTCCCTCATCTATCTTCAAATTGTGCCCCCTTGTTCATGCACATCTCTTGGACTTTGTTGATTCCCTTGAGGATCTTGAAAGTTTCTATCATGTCCCTCCTCTCCCTCCTTTCCTCTAGAGTATACAAATTAAACTTGATCAAATATTACTTTCTCTGAAATTGACTTATTAACTACGAAGGCGCTAAGCTGCCTAGCAGGCAGCATGTGTAGTGGTTAAATTCTGCATTATATTTTATTGGACATAACTAGCTGGGATTATGACAGAGTAGGCATCACAATAATAGAGGTAGGGGTGTAGGGGATAAATGGGTTAGTGCCCTTAAATAAATTTTTAATAAGGCTTTATTGTGCATGCAGCTGTCATAGAAGGTCAAACAGGAATACATTTTTTTTGGTAGGGCATGTGTGATGACTTACCTGGTCTCCATGATTTGATAGCATCACTATAAATGGTTGTTATCCCTCTTGGGTTCCATGTGATAACGGCAATCACAGAATAGCAATCGCCATTTGGTAGAGTCTGCAATGCCAAAAATACATTTTGGTGATGTTGACTTGTGGCAAACAGCAAGAGGGCACCCGAGATGTAGGTTTCATGTATTTACCTGGGGGGTTGTGCCCTCTGCACCCACCCCACAGGGTGGTCTCATCCCCCGTACCACCCACTTAAGGATTCTCAACTCTGGGGGGGTGCATGTTGGGGGGTGCACAAGTAAAATAAAAAAAAAACAGTGCAAAAATTATGAGCATGCCCAGAACCGAACCCAGCACTCTCCCAGCCTCAGCCTGCCACCAATCCACCATACCACATGGCCAGCTCGGCAACCCACTGCCACACTACACCCTACAAACCCTCCCTCCCCTTCCACCCATCACATGGCATAGTCCCTCCCCCATACACTCATGTATACATAGTGACATCCCAATGCTATATTCGCCGAACCCTGTATCTGGTCGCCCCCCCCCCGCCAGGTAGCCCTGTTCACAGGCACCATGATTGAGTTGCCCTTTTTGAAAGCATTCAATCATAGTCGCCTCGGACACGGGATACCCCCTCTTGCACACCCAATCCATTGTTGAAGGCTGTTATGGTCACTGTGCTAGATGGTGCTAGCTCTGGCAATGCTGTACAGAGTCAACCACTCCATGCACCTTATAGCTAGACCCCCACAATACATATTCAGTTACTAACTCACAAGTGGTGTGTGCTACTTCCTAGCCTTTATTTTAACCCACAAAAAATGGCTATATTATAAAGCAGTATATTTGCTTGAGACACAAACATGATCACAAAAACAGAATTTAGAATCATGACAGCCCGTCAGATAAGGTCAAAACAAACCTTCCATCTGACATATTGTACTGTGTCTCAGTCACAAACAACTGTGAAAATTGTTACACTCGCTCTCTCTCTTTCTCTGTGAAATAATCTGCTGCCTTTACAAATAATGCTAGCAAGGTTAGCAGCGAAAAGACAGTACAAAGACAAGCATGACACTTGTTAAAATTAGTTTTATTACACAGCAAGGATGAAAAATACATGAGCCTCAATCCAGATGAAGTGGAAGTCCCCACTAAGTTACTAGGCATCAATAGTAGGTACACTACATGACTGACAGATCAGCAGCATGCATCACTTCCAGTTGGGCAAAATGAACTTATCACATGGAAGCAGCAGGTCTCCAACAGGACACAAATAAATGGATTAAAACAAGTAGCGACAAGAACAAAGTGATTTGCCTTGGTTGAAACTAATCAAGACAGGGCCTGTATAAGGTATGTGTTAACAATGTTTTAAAAACCTTGGCAGTCCCTCTTAAATCAGAGTATCAGTGATACTAAAAGATACAGTATCAAGCTGCCCCATGCAAAAGCAGGACTACATTGGAAATAAGGTGAACTGTAGCGTCTCAACTATGCAGCTGTAAATAAATTGATTGTAAAGCACTTTGGGATGCAGTGCATGAACATCACTACAGAAATGAAAACTGTACACTATGTTTCAGTCCACGGCTTATCAGTAGATTGTCAAAGTGCCAAAGGTAATGAGATGTGCCAAGGATATGGCACAATGCAGGCCGTACCAAAGTCGGGACTTTTTTATCAATAACATTTTATTAAAAATTGAAAATGATAACATATAAGTATGAAGAAAAAAAAAGCCATCACTACTCACAGAAAATGTTGCCAAAAAATCTATTTATTAAGAAAACATGCAATACTGCAGTGTTAAGTACAAACAGAGCAAAAACTCAGATTTGCAGCAGCAGCAGGTCAGGAAGCCATTGCTTGGAACAGCCCAATAGGTTTCACTTTAGGCTTTTTCAAGGGAACCCATATGTCACTAGCTGCTTAAACAGTGTAGGAATTAAAGTGACAGTGATGTGCAAATAGGTAAGAAACAAACAGCACAGTTCTAATTAGTAATTTCAAAAACAGAGTACCCCAGGCAAATTACAATATAACAGCTGAGTAATGATCTTTTAATAAATCACTTGACATTATTATGGCAAAACTCAAATAATGTCCTTTTCAAGAATGACAACTCAAGCTGAAAATGTTATACACTGGGTTTCATCCAATCAGAGCAAGAAATCTGCTTAGAAAGAGAAGAAAGAAAAACAATTACTAACACACAAATCATACATAACAGGATGATTACCTGAAATGAGACATTATTTTATAAATGGAGTACATTCCAATCTCTCATTGAGTCCTGGTGGGTAAACGCCACCAGCTGGATAATCAACATACTCTTTCCCTCTTTAAAGTAAGGGTATACAAGTTGCCACCCATTTCGTCCAATTTGGCTTTCTCGATGCTACAAAATTTGAATTCATGCACACCACCATCTTGTACATGTACATGTGCAGACAGGGCATCATGCCAATCCTTTTTCAAGATGGCACAAAGGTGCTCACCTATTCATATTTTGAAAAACTGTGATGTTTTCCTCATGTAAAATGCGCCACAGCCACAAATGCCCACAAACACAATGTTAGATGCGTCACAGTTGACAAAACACCTGCTTTCAAAGTTTTTTGTAGAATTAACCATAGTGAAGTTATTTGTTTTCAGAAGGTTAGAACAGAACATGCACCATCCTAAAGGGAAAGTGCCCAGAGGCAAACTGGGAAGTCAAGTTTGGGGTCTATTGGTGATGGTTGGCTGAAGACTGTGTATGAGGGTATCACCCAAATTAGTACTGCACTGATACACAAACTGGAGCTAATCCATTGTGTATTTTCTTAAACTTGAGTCTGATTTCAATATGGACCAGTTTTGCAGGATTATAGACCTAATGTTATTGCTCTGGCAGCAGTAAGTGGTCATAAAATTAAAGTATGGGGACCCTCTGCCCACCAATCTAGTATGTCTGCCCCATTCCTTTCCTGTGCTGCAGCTCTCACTCTGGCTACTATCTCCCGGTTATATCCTTTAGGAAGGAACCATGATTCTAGTTCCTTACTCCTGACAAAAAAGTTAGTTTGTGCGCTACAATTATGGTGAATCATCATGAATTTGGGACTTTGGGATGTTTTCTACTGTGTTTCTTGTGTGACAGCTAGAGGAAAGTAATAAGATATTCCTTTCTTTGTCCTTATGGTACAGATCAGTTTGTGGTATAGGTTAGTCTCAATGGTATTGTCTTCTTTTATAATAATATGTTGATCCAGAAAATTAATACTTTTGATGACTAGGTTCACTGGCTAACGCACCTAGCTTCACCTGAGCTCTTTTCTTCTAGGTTTGCTTGTAAGGACAGAGCAAGGAACAACATTATCTGAGCAAGGAAAAAGATTAAGGCTTCTTTTGGCTAGGCAGATTTACTATGTGTTACTATTTTCTTTTGTGCTCAAGGTTTTGTTACTCTTTTTTGCTTGCATTTTACTGCTTTATTCTCTGATTTAAATTGCTGTTGCAGGGTATACTTTCTGCTGCATTATTACAGGGTACATACATAGATACATAGGCAGTGTTGGCAGATAAGGGCCTATGGCCCACCCAGTCTGCCCATTTGAGCTTATAAGTTCAGTTTGTTTTCCTAGAAGTCTGTTTCCCCTTACCCCTGACCTCTAGAATTCCTTTATGTCTATCCCCTGCATTCTTAAATCCCGTGATTGTTTCAGCCCCCACCACTTCCTCTGGCAGGGTGTTCCACTTGTCTACCACCTGTTCTGTGAAGAAATTCTTTCTCATGTTTCCTCTGAATCGTCCTCCCTCCAACTTCATCCCATGCCCTCTAGTCCTGGAACATCTTTTCGCTTAAAATAGTGTTTTCCTGTACTCTTGTTTCTCCCTGTAAGATACTTGTATGTCTCTATCAAATCCCCTCTCTCCCTCCTCTCCTCCAGGGAGTACATGTTCAGTTCCTTCAACCTGTCTTCATAGGACTTGTGATGCAATCCATGCACCATCTTTGTTGCCCTCCTCTGAACCTTCTCTACCCTGTCTATGTCCTTACGTAGGTATGGTCTCCAGAACTGTACACTGTACTCCAGGTGGGGCCTCACTAGTGTCTTGTATAGTGGAATTATGACCTCCCTTTTCCTGCTGGTGATGCCCCTGCCTATACATCCCAGCATCCTATTTGCTTTACCTGCTGCCTTGTCACACTGTTTCCCTACCTTGAGGTCATCAGAGATGACAACCCCAAGAGTCTACAGGTTTGTTACTGTTTTGTGTTTACAGATTACTGCTGTAATCTTCTCTGATTCAAATTGTTTTTGCAAGGTATATCTTCTGTTACTGCTTTATTTTGCTCTATAGCAAAGTGTTTTTTGCAGGGTATGTCTTCTGTGAAATTGTTACAGGTGGTGCTTACAGGTTTTGTAATGTTTTTTTATCTATCATTAGGCTAAGCAAAATGACTGTTTGCCACTACTTTATTTTTTTGCTGAAAGGTTTTTGGTTTGTTCTGGAATTCATAGCAAAGTTCAGCTACCTGGGGATTTGAATTGACCATAGGCTGCCCTTTATTGACTATATGGAAGAGCTGATAAAAAAAAACACAGACAGAGACTTGGTCTTTTTTACAGAATTAACCATTTCCTGTCAAGAGACACCAAGACGAGATTGGTCCAAACCACCTTCCTTTCTCTCCTTGACTATGCGGACTTCCTGTACAGTCAGGCCCCCCCCCACTGTACTCTCAAAGCTGGATATTGTCTACCATAGAGCATAAGGTTTATCACTGGTCTCACTTATGCAATGCATCCTTGTTCTCTAATCAGCTGTGGGATGGTCATCTCTCACATACAGGCAGCAGAGAAATGTGTCAAACAGTGTCAGTGGCTCAGTAGGTAGCACACTCTCCTCTGAAGCTGGGAAATCTGAGGGCTATGGGTTCTGTTCCCACATCTGGCACTTGGGTTAATATCCTTGTACTGACACTGTAGTGCAGCATGAGAGGGGTGCTGCACTTCTGGGGTGCCATCTTTCAGATGAGACATTAAACCGAGGTCCCATCTGCCTGGATTAGTGGTAGTTCAGGTGGATGTTAAAGATCCTATGGCACTTATCGAAAAAGAGTAGGGGAATTTTTATTGGAAAAGAGGACTCCAAAACAGGCATTGAGACAGGTATACAAAACAAATATATACAAGAATGAAATGAAACATAAGTAACTTAACAAAAGCAACAAATACAAACCTCATAATAACCAAGCAACACAATTAACCCATAAAAAAGTACATTTCACTCTACCATGTCTACAAAAATCATTATCATAAATAGTTTGTAAAGTAACCGCTATATTAGAAAGGAGTTCCTCAAAGGAAACCTTACGCTGTTTAGAAATCCAGAAACATCTAGATTGCCAAATATAAAAATGGATAACAGAAAAAAATTAATAACAAAGTGTCAGCAGGATACTTAGACCATTCACCCCTCTGTGCACCATACAGCAATGTACCATAGGAAAGAGAACGAAATAAAGGCTCATTCCACTTGGTTGCCAAAAAGGCCCAAAAAGTTTGGACATAGGGACACTGCAAAAAAAGATGGTCTTGTGTCTCTAATAAGGAAACACAAGACTCAAGATTACAATACCGATCACTAAGTTGTTTATGCTTATGAGAGTTACCAACTGGAAATCTGCCATAAGAATTCATCCAAACACCATCCCAAATAAAATCTGGCAAACGTATATTTGAAAGTAACAAAAGAATATTTTCTGGGGACTGGGATGGACAATCAGGAAAAAGCAAAACATCAGGAAAGTCAGAGGAAACAATATAATTTATACAAATGCTTTCTTTGCATAGTTTCTAAATGAGAAATGGAAACTCTCCATTTCAATAAATGTCGAAAAATCTCCACACCATACTTGGGAAAAAGGTGAAGTCTAGCAAAGGGAGCGGACTTCCCTGACTTCCAGAGAGGCAAACCTTTCGAAAACCATGTTCTGACATAGGGAAATCAATACTTCCAACCTGGCCATAGAAGAGGACTTAAATTATATGAAATAAAAATACTATTAAAAAGTACCACTGGATGAACCATAGCTACTCCACCTTGTTTTACACTCTTATATGTATAACCACATTTAATGGGATTCAATCTACTTCCCCAAAAAGCTTGGAAAAAAACACTAAATAAGGAAGTAAATAGAGACACAGGAGGTGGAAACACATAACTAATATATAGAAAAATAGGTACCATCACAGATTTAATAATCAAAACTAGTTTTCTCTTAGCAATTTGTTTACCTTTCCATCTAGTAACCAACAACTGAGCCTTATGCAGTTTATGAGACCAATTCGCAGACGCCATATCACCTTCTCCAAATTCAAGTCCCAGGATATTTATCGGATCTTTAGAAATCGGAACACCTGCAAGAGTACCAGAATCTGGAATAGAGGAATTACCCAAAGGAAAACCTCTACTCTTTACATAATTAATCTTAGAACCAGAAGTTCTAGAGAAGAGAGTCAATACATCACTCACAATAGGGCTGTCAGTGACATCTGAAAGACAAAGAACCAAGTCATCCGCATAAGCCAAAATTTTAATGGAAGAGATGCTAGCATCAAGACGCACCCCTGCCAAACCAATATTTGTATGAATCAGCCGAAGTAAAACATCAATAAAAAAGACATACAAAATAGGGCTCAAAGGAAAGCCCTGCCTCACTCCACGTTTTACTGCTACAGGAGTGCCAATCCAGCCATTAACATTAGGAAGAAGAAGTGCTGAATGATACAGAATCTGGATCCAATCAATAAAACCTTGCGGTAAACCATATGCATGTAAAACTGAAAACAAAAACTCATGGGAGACCCTGTCAAAGGCCTTCTCCTGATCAAGGCTAATAATGTAACCATTCAAAAGACCAGACTGGGAAACAGTAAAAAGTTCACGTAATATCACTAAATTATCGTGCTGAGTCCTGCCCGGTATTGAACACATTTGATAAGGGCTAATCAGGCCATCTACACACAAAGATAAGCGATTCAATAAAATCTTACTCAAAATCTTTAAATCTGTGTTCAGTAAACTTAATGTTCTCCAATTGCGCAAATCTGCCTTAAGGCCCTTTTTTTAAAGTAAAATAACCAAAGCAATATTCATCGAAGGTGCCAATACTGAAGTAGACAACATCTGATTAAACACCCATACCAAAACAGGGACCAGATCTTCCTGAAAAGTCTGGTAAAAAGCAGCACCCAAACCATCTGTGCCAGGAGATGAATCTACATTCAATGCAAAAATAGCAGTACGTATTTCGGATTCATTAATATCACATAACAACTGCTGACCATCAGCCATAGATAACTGTGGTATCTGCAAGGAATCAAAATCAAACGAGTCATACTAAACATCGACATCTTTTGATATACCCAAATAACTCCCAACAACATCAAGCAAGGCTGAAGGAGTCGTAACTAAGTCACCTGCCTCAGAAATCAACTGCATGATTAAACATTGACTAACCCAATCCTTACAGTCTTGAAAAGGATCCAATGCACCCTTATGCAACTTTAAACCAAATCTGTGTTCATGTTCCAAAGACGTCGCTCTATCATAACGATATGAGACTGATTGAGACTGAAGGGGGAGGATGGAGGCTGCGTGGAGGATGACAACAGTAAAGCTGACATATTGAACAGGTATTTCTGCTCAGTCTTTACTAAGGAAGAGGAGGGTAATGGGTCTGAAGGGAGTACAAGGGGTGAGAATGGTGCAGAAATGGACACAAGTCCCTTTACACGAGAAAGGGTCCTGAAGGAACTGGAAGTAATAAGAGTTGATAAAGCAATGGGGCCAGATGGGGTGCATCCCAGGGTCCTAAAGAACTAAAGAGGTGGTGGCTGAACCTCTGGCTATCCTGTTTAGCTGATCACTGGAAACAGGAGGTACCCAAAGACTGGAGGACAGCAGATGTAGTCCCCTTATACAAAAGTGGGAACAAAGAGGAAGCAGGGAACTACAGACCAGTCAGCCTCACCTCGGTAGTGGGAAGATCATGGAAGCACTACTGAAGGAGAGATTGGTGGAACATCTGGTCAATGGACTACAGGACCAAAGGCAGCATGGTTTCACCAGGGAGGTCATGTCAGACCAACCTCGTTGAATTTTTGACTGGGTGACTAGGGAGTGGATCAGGGGAGGGCAGGACATGGCCTATCTGGACTTCAGCAAGGGCTCTCGACACTGTGTCACATAGACGACCATACACAGACTGGGAATATGGGTGGGCAGGACAGCAGTGTGTGGGTAGGTAATCATTGGGTGGCAGGACACAGAGGGTGGTGGTAATGGCTGTCACTCCACAGAGGGAAGAGTGACCAGTGGGGTACCACAGGGATCAGTGCGGACCGGTCCTATTCAACATCTTCATCAGTGACATTGCAGGACCTAGAAGGCAGAATTTCACTGTTCGCTGATGACACAAAGCTCTGTAACAGAGTAGACACACCAGAGGGTGTAGACAGAATGAGAAGCGACCTGCAGAAACTTGAAGAATGGTCAGGGTTTGGAGTTGAAATTCAATGCAAAGAACTGCAAGATAATGCATATGGGGAACACAAAACCCTGGCACAATATATCAGTTGGGGGTGAGGATATAGTATGCACCAAGCAGGAAAGGGATCTTGGGGTTGTCATCTCTGATGACCTCAAGGTAGGGAAACAGTGTGACAAGGCAGCAGGTAAAGCAAATAGGATGCTGGGATGTATAGGCAGGGCATCACCAGCAGGAAAAAGGAGGTCATAATTCGCCATACAAGACACTAGTTAGCCCCACCTGGAGTACAGTGTACAGTTCTGGAGACTATACCTACATAAGGACATAGACAGGGTAGAGAAGGTTCAGAGGAGGGCAACAAAGATGGTGCATGGATTGCACACAAGTCCTATGAAGACAGGTTGAAGGAACTGAACATGTACTCCTGGAGGAGAGGAGGGAGAGAGGGGATATGATAGAGACATACAAGTATTTTACAGGGAGGAACAGGGTGCAGGAAAACACTATTTTTAAGTGAAAAAGATGTTCCAGAACAAGAGGCCATGAGATGAAGTTGGAGGGAGGACGATTCAGAGGAAACATGAGAAAGAATTTCTTCACAGAACGGGTGGTAGACAAGTGGAACACCCTGCCAGGGGAAGTGGTGGGGGCTGAAACAATCACGGGATTTAAGAATGCATGGGATAGACATAAAGGAATTCTAGAGGTCAGAGGTAAGGGGCAACAGACTTCTAGGAAAACAAACTGAACTTACAAGCTCAAATGGGCAGACTGGGTGGGCCATAGGCCCTTATCTGCCGACACTGTCTATGTATCTATGTATCTATGATATTCAAACATCCATGTTTTAGCATGTCTAATTTGAACCCCATAATCAATCTTTTCAGTCTCAGTTAAAGAAATCAACTTCTGTAACTGAGATCTGAGTCGTAAATATTCCAAATACTGTGAGGTAACCTTAGAATGAGAGAAAGATTGAAAAAAAGATTTCCAATCCTTCTTAGTGTCTTTCCACCAAGAAGCCGCATCATCATACAGGTCAAAAACAGAGATTCGAGCACTCAATTCCTTCTTCCAAGCTGTCTTAAGAGACTCATCTGCCAAAAGAGAAGTATTTAATCTCCATAGATTCTTTTTACATCTAGGATCCCCTGCCCAAGTCAAACAAACAGTAAGTGACTTATGATCAGAGAATTCCCAAACACGTAAAAAAACCGATGTGACCTGCAAAATAACAGAAAGAAAATGAAATCAATCCTTGTAGACTGAGAGTTTTTAAAACATGTATTACCACCAGCAGAATAAACACTACGATAGGCATCCTGAAGCTGAGCTGTGTCTAAAATCTGTAACAACTTATTAGAATCACAGAATAGCTTTGATGTTTTCAAACCCCTATCTTTAATACTAAGGGCACAATTAAAATCACCGGCCCACAAAATCAAACGAGAAGTATGCAAATAGGGGTGAATGTCTTGAAAAAGAGCTACACCTAGTACCTTGGTCTGTGGAGCATAAACATTTATTAATCTAAATCTTTCCCCTTGAAAATTTATATCCAATAGTAAAGCCCTACCTGGGCATATGTCTACCAATTTGGAAACTTTCAATGCCGGATTAGTAAATAATACCCCAATACCCTCACAAAGGGATTCACCATTAGACCAAAAAGAAACCCCCGAAGACCACAGGTTACTAGCTCATTTCACTTCACAAATAGTTTTAAGTCTTGTATCCTGGAGACAAATAACATCACTGTGCAGTTGTTGCAAACAAGACAAAGTAGTAACCATCTTCCTATAACTCTTTATACTATTAACATTAATAGTGGAAATAGTTCAAGAATCCATTAGTCGGAAGAAAAAAAAATAGGGAAAGCAAGAAACAGGACTCAGGAAAGAAAAACCTACAGATCATGGAACTTTTGAAACACGTCTACGTTGAGAACGTCTAGGAAGACTCTCAACCGGTTTCATGTCTCCATCATCACCCTCTGAAAAATTGTCTGTGACTACAGAGGTCCTAGAAGAATGGTCCGAGTCATCACCTTCAGACTCATCTCCAGTAACTAGGACTGCAAAGTTGCTACCCACTTTCCATGACTCAGAAGAACTAACACTGGGTAAAGCCATAGGGGTAGGATGAGTAGGGATAGTCTTTCCTGATCTATGTCGTTTCTTAGCAGTAACCTTTTTAAAAGGCAAAATGGGGAAGGGGCATCTCAGAGTCATCAGATCTGTTCTGTAAAGACAAGACAGACGCAGAGGGTTTAGAGAGTATAGCGGGATTATAGAGTGTAGAGGGAGCAACTACAGGCGATAGCGGGGCAGTTTGATCCTGCATATTGACAGAAACAGAATCACCCAGACCACTGTCCAAAACTTCTAAAGAGTGCGTATTAGGCAACGGAGACCTAGGCCACATACCACCTCCAGTAGGAGGTATTTCAGGGACAGTATCCATATGTTGAGCAACAACAATCAATCCCTCCTGAGAAGGACAATCCTCCCTATTATGGGATGCCCAAGGACATTTGGCATATCCTTGTCCAGTTTGTTCACATAAATTACATTTGAACAAATTAAGGCAAGTAGAGGTCTGATGACCAAATTCAAAACAGTGAGAACAACGTGGTGTGTCACAGACCGTATTAAGATGTGTTCTGGAACCACATTTAAAACAGGACTTGGGCTGACCAAAATAAAACAAACTACCTCTATCCTTCCCTAAGAAAAAACTATTGGGCAGATGCTGGGGCCCACTGTTCGTAGAAAAAAGCTTAACTCATAACTTCCAACCGCCATTCCAAATCTTTTCACTATCAAGAATTGGTACAGACCTATCCAAAACATCACATCTCTTATGCAACCAGAAAAGAATATCTTCTCTATGAACCCCCTCATTCTGAAACATGATAGTAATCAACTTAACTGCAGGTTTGGTTAAGGGTACAGCTAAAAAGGAAATCCAGAGATGAGAGTTCTTAACAGTATGATAAGTTGTCCAAAATAGTTCTAAACCTGAAATAGTTTTGAAGCTAACATCATAATTGTAGTTACCAATATGAATAAGTGCATAAATATCCGAAGACACAAACTTCATAGAGCCTTTAAGTAAAGCTTTTGCAATATACAGTCGATCTGGCTGGTCTTCCAAGCCACCTTTATAAATCAGTCGTACAGCATTTCTACGGGGAGCAGGCTCACCCCTATTTGCAAATAAATCCGAAAGTTTAAAAGGGGAGGACCCCTGGCATTCTTCAATGGGACAGATTCAGCATCGCCAGAAGCAGCAGGCAAAGTAGATGTCTGAATAGCTGACTTAGAAACCCCTGGATCAATCTCTGCTGGAATTGGGGGGTCAGGCATCAGTGACATAGCAGTAGCACTCTTTAAAACAAATGAATCAGCAGAGCCAGCTGCAGGAGAGTTATATCATTTCACTACCTCATCAGTGGGGTCAGGTATCCATTTACCATCAGCATGTTTCAATCACCCAGCCTCAGTTATCGCCTTTTCAGGGGACCACCCTTCACGAGGTTTAGAAGGTAAAGGTGAAAGGGATAACTGTACAGAAGGAGAATGCATATTAACTGATGCTGTTTGAATATCACCACCCTGTGAAGCACATCACCCTGCCGGACAGTGGAAACACTCGCTACAGATAATACAGAATCCCCTTCAATACAGTACTAGTCATACCAAAACGCTTTGTGGTCTGCTTCAGTGTTTCAAAATTAGTCCCAGGCTGTGAAGAAATGGTACTCTATGCGACTGCAGACTGCAGGGATTCGGTGGAAGTGCTAGCTGTCTCCGACATATCCATCTGCAGCGTCACACATTGGGGAATGTAGATGCTGTCACTTGGAAGCGACAGTGAAGTACGGGAAGCAGACGGAGCCGAAACTGTTCGCAATGTAGCAATTTCGCCTAACAACTGGACCTTGTGATGTGTACATTGCTCCTCTTCCAAAAGCACATCATTTAACATCCTTTCCTTGTCGGTAAGCTTCTGAATAGTGTCAGTTTAAGCAGTACTCATTTCCTGGGACTCAACCACAGCAGAATCCACTATTTCCGATGAAACAAAAAACTCCTCAGGCAGGGAAGCATCCTGAAATTCATTAACCATAGCAGCAGCCTCTAAATCAATAGGAGCAGGGGAGGAGGCCCACTTCCCTGTCCCAGACACATCCATCTCCTCCGAAGTCTGAGCAGAAGTGGCCATCTTCCTGCAGATAGCCAAAGGTTCCCCCTCTGACGAGTAGGGGAATTTCCCCGGTGTCCTGGCCAAATTTCCCTCATTCACTAAAAATACCACCAACAGCTTAATCTGGTTCAAGGTCAGTTGGCATTCATCTGTATCCCCCTCCCCCGGGTCACGCCTGAAAATAGGCAGGATTTGTCTAGTGCACTTACCTGGTCAACAAAAACTAAATAAATAAAAATGCCGCCCTCTGGACCTTCAGAGCAATTACCAGGAGGCTGCTCCAATTTATCACAGATTGTCTGCCACTAAGTACAACAGGCAAGTACGTATTGAGAAGCATCTCCTATATTTTGCTATCTGTGCCCAAGGTCAAATCACGATTTGTTAGGACCTCTATAAGTTACACACTACCCTCATGGTGGAATAAACTGCAAAAATCATTGAAACTGGTCCACCACACCACCATTGTTACTTACAAAACACTCTATGCTCACACTTTTAAAGAGTCCTGTAACTGCTTCCCCTGTTCCTAGTCCTAGCTACACTTACGGAATTAATGCCTGCCACAGTCTATCCCCCTAATTTCTATTCCTCCACCTCTTCCATCTATAAATTGTCATTATCCCTTATTGCTGCTTTAAGGATGCACTGTTTTAGGTTACTGGGTTACCCTATTTTCCTGTTCTCTTGTCCTCTTTTCCTGCTGTTCCACCCTTCTCCCCCACCCCCCATCTATATTCATTCCTATACCTTTTTACTGTATATATGTTCACCTCTTCCCTCCTCTGGAATTCTCCAGGCTATTGTATTGTGTACACTGCATATTCGCTGAAATCTTTTATTCTGTATACATCATGACTTGGCTTGCTGGTGTTATCACCTTGTTATTGTAATTTGTCACTGTTACTGTTATTGTAAATGCACCTTTCCTTTTTATGTAATTGATTGTTGTATATTATGACTATGTATTCTGTCCAGGTCCATCTTGAAAGTGAGCATTGCTCAATGATGTTCGCTTGGTAAAATAAAGATTTTGATTGATTAATTGGTCTCAAAGGTGTTGCAGTCTCCTTCTCACATTAAAGGAGCTAATTGCTTTCCTCCCACAGCTCTTCCACGGGATTAGGAGTGTAACCGGGGGTGGAGCTGACAAATTCTTAATAACTTCCAACAGAAGGAAGGGTTAAAAGATCAATTTAGTTGGTGTTCTTGAGGTGGAAGAATAGGTTTGCTGACAAAGGCACCTAGCTTCACCTGAGCTCTTTTCTTCTAGATTTGCTTGTAAGGACAGAGTAAGGAACAACATCATAAGAGCAAGGAAAAAGATTAAGGCTTCTTTTGGACAGGGAGATTTATTGCGTGTTACTATTTTCTTTTGTACGCACAGGCTTTGTTACTGCTTTTTGCTTACATTTTACTGCTTTATTGTGCTCTGATTCAAATTGCTGTTGCAGGGTATACTTTCTGTTGCATTATTACAGGGTGTGCCTACATGTTTGTTACTGGTTTGTGCTTATAGATTACTGCTGTAATCTTCTCTGACTCAAATTGTTTTTTAGAAGGTTTATCTTGTGTTACTGCTTTATTTTGCTCTGTAGCAAAGTGTTTTTGCAGGGTATGTCTTCTGTGAAATTGTTACAGGTGGTGCTTACAAGTTTTGTGACTTTTTTATCTAACATTAGGCTAAACAGAATAACTGTTTGCTACTATTTTATTTTATTTTTATTCCTGAAAGGTTTTTGGTTTGGTCCCAAAGGTGTTGCAGTCTCCTTCTCACACTGAAGGAGCTAATTGCTTTCCTCCCACAGCTCTTCCAGGGGATTAGGAGTATAACTGGGGGATGGAGCTGACAAAGTTGGAGTAACTTACAAATGAAGGAAGAGTTAAAAGTTCAGGTTAGTTATTTTTTGAGGTGGAAGACTGGGTTTGCTAGCAAAGGCACCTAGCTTCACCTGAGTTCTTTTCTTCTAGGTTCACTTGTAAGGACTGAGCAAGGAACAACATTATATAAATCGTCTGTATATCTCCTGTTACTGCTTTATTTTTCTCTGTAGCAAAGTGTTTTTTGTAGGGTATATCTTCTGTGAAATTGTTAAAGGTGGTGCTTACATGTTTTACAGTTTTATCTATCATTAGGCTAAGCTTCCAGGGCTACTGCATTTGTTGTTGGTTGATTGTTTCTGCTCTTACCTCCTTGTTTCTTTTGTCCATGGTTCTTCTTTTTTGGCAGGGGAAGGGCCCAGCCATCTACCCCATCCCCAATCACCCCATGCTACACTCCTTTTATAGAGCAGCACAGTTGTGACATTTCCTGTAGCAAAGCAGGAAGGGGAGGATCAGAGGGGTATCCACAAGATAACCTCACTTATATGGGCAAGTTATTTAACTTGTTATAAAATTTATACAAAAACAAACAAAAAAAAAAAATATATATATATATATATATATTTTAACTTTTGCTTTCATTTTCCTTCTAATTACTTGGAACAGGTTATAAACTCAGCAACTCAACTGGAATGGATATTATTAACTGCAGGTACTGCGGGACACTTTTCAAAAGGGCAGTTATACAGGATTTAGGATGCTGTCCTACATGCTGGACCATTGGAGATCTAAGGGCTCAGCTCCAGACAGCATGGGCAGAGATTGTGCACCTCAAATTGCATATTCAGGAGGAAATATATTACAAGAACCACCCACCATTTCCCCAACACCCAGCTGAAGCACCTCGACCACAGAGGGTAGTTAGTCAGAGAGGTTGGCAGGTGGTTAGGAGTGGCAAATCGGGTGCCCCATCATTCAGTGCTCACCAATGTATCACCTCCACAAACCATATAAAAACTACAAACAGGTATCTGCCTCTATCTCTGAAATCAATCAAAGGGGCAGAGGGCACTGCAGAGCAGGATAC
This sequence comes from Neoceratodus forsteri, assembly GCA_016271365.2. Taxonomy (NCBI): domain Eukaryota; kingdom Metazoa; phylum Chordata; order Ceratodontiformes; family Ceratodontidae; genus Neoceratodus; species Neoceratodus forsteri. Next base: position 976,852,416 of record CM057452.1, on the reverse strand, counting down.
TGCAGCACGGGAGCTAGCACTACAAAACTCACCCAAAACAGGGAACAAAACAAAAAAGCAAAAAGGAAATCCAAAACACTTCTGATCATAGGAGACTCCATGATTTGGGGAATTGATACCTACCTCCAGCCGGGGGTAATGGTCAGTTGTCTCTCAGGTGCCTCAGTGTGGCGAGACACTGACTACATTGCTAAAATTGTGCAGGAAACAGGAGAAAACATCAACGTCCTGATACACATAGGGACTAATGATCTCACCAGACGGTCAGTTGTGGAGATCAAGGAACACCTGACCAGGCTGGGAGACAAACTGTCATACATTTTATCTGGCATCACCTCCTCTGAGATCCTGCTGGTCTGGGAGAGCAGGGAGACTGGATAGAAGGTCATAGAAGGGGAGATGGGGAGCTAAACATGTGATTCAAGAGCTGGTGCCAGGAAAAAGGACACAAATTTGTACATAACTGGCAATAGTTTTGGGAGTGAAAGTTTGTTAAATTTGATGGACTGCATCTGACTAAGGGGGGAGTCAGTACATTGGGGCAGAAGTTTGAAGTCTTTGCAGAATATTTCAACTAGCAAATGGGGAGAGTGGTGCAGCAACCGATACATCGAACGGGAAGACCCCCCCCAGCCAATGATAGGAGTTCAGCATGTTTGTAGTTCATTTGCATCACCAGGTGAGGAAAAAGGTCTGGCTTCCCATCCGACGCACAGGAGAAACACCAGACCTCACCCAGCAACTAACGCACCAAAATCTGGCCAATGGAAAATCATGTACACAGATGCCCGCAGTCTGTGAAACAAGATCCCAGACCTGCAGGCAACAATGACAGAGTCTAAACTGGGCATTGTAGCCATTAGTGAGACATGGTTCACCAGTAACTGCACTTGGGAGACTTCAGCACCTAGCTATGTACTGTTCAGAAGAGACCGAGGTGCAAAGGGAGGGGGGGGAGTGGCACTTTATGTCAATGAAAATATCAAAGCTACAGAAATTCAGAATACACATAAGGAGCCAGAAGAACTGTGGGTCACCCTGGAAACAGGAAATGGGAAAACCATATGAACTGGGGTTGTTTACAGGCCTCCAGACCAGGTGGAGGACATAGACATATTACTGTTAGAAGATATATAAAACATGACAGCTGAAGGGGAAGTTCTGATAATGGGAGACTTCAACATGCCAGATACAGATTGGTCAATGCCAGCAGGAACATCCACCAGAACTAGACGCATAGTGGATTCCTTTCAGGGAGAGGGCCTCAAAATAACTGATACAACAACCCACAACAGACAGAGCTATCCTAGATCTAGTACTGACTAACGAGGAAAGGATCACAGATCTCCAGGTTGAAGATCACCTGGGGGCCAGTGACCATCACATGGTATGGTTCAGTTTGGCTACTAGAACTAAACCATCCCATTCCAAGGCAAAAATATGGGACTTCAGAGGAGCTGACTTTGATAAGATGGCTAACAGAGTTCAGCTAGCCCTGGCAAGAAGAAATACAGGTAAGGGGGTACAGGCAAAGTGGACAAGTATTAAGGATGCAATACTTGAAGCAACATCCCATTGTGTTAGGGAGGAAAAACAAGAGCAAAAGAAGGAGGAAACCACATTGGTTCTCAAAAACAGTAGCAGAAAAGATCAGAGCCAAAAGGCTGGCCTTCAGGAAATATAAGGGAATGCAGCGGGAAGAAGATAGGGAAGCATGCCAAACTTCCCTAAGGGAATCAGGGACGGCAGTAAAGCAGACAAAGGCCCAAACTGAGGAAACACAAGACAGGGACAAGACTTTCTATAGATACATTAGTGAAAGGAGAAAGTCTAGAGGGGTATTGCTAAGATCAAAGGAGATAAGGGGAGTGTGTGGAGGAGGACCAAGGAAAAGCATCTATCCTAAATAGATACTTCTGCTCAGTATTTACTGAGGAGAATGTAGGGCAGGCCCAGATCTCAGCACCATGGATCGGGGGTGAGGCATGCACAAGTCCCTTCACAAAAGAAAGGGTCCTACAAGAGCTCGCTAAACTCAGGGTATACAAGTCAATAGGCCCTGATGGCATACATCCCAGGGTACTAAAGGGGCTAAGGGTGGAACTAGCAGAGCCATTATCAGAACTGTTTAGTGAGTCCCTGGACACAGGAGAGGTTCCAGAAGTCTGGAGAAGGGCTCATGTGATCCCGCTCCACAAGAGTGGTAGCAGGGAGGAGGCAGGGAACTACAGACCAGTCAGTCTCACCTCAGTAGTGGGCAAGAATATGGAGGCACTCCTTAAGGAAAGGATAGTACAACACCTGGAATCCATAGGAGCACAGGATCCAGGCAGCATGGATTTACAACAGGAAGGTCTGGTCAAACAAATCTCATAGATTTCTTTGATTGGGTAACCGGAGTGGTAGACCAAGGGTGTGCAGTTAATATCATCTACCTTGACTTCAGGAAAGCTTTCAATACTGTTCCACATAGAAGATTGATTAATAAGCTGGGTAGGCTCGGGGTGGGTCAGATGTTGGTCAACTGAGTGGCAAACTAGTTGGCGGGCAGAAAACAGAGCGTGTTGGTAAATGGTATACAGTCAGAAGAGATGCAAATCACCTTTGGGGTAACTCAGGGATCAGTCCTGGGGCCAGTCCTCTTCAATATCTTCATCAGTGACACTGCAGATGAACTGGAAGCTAACGTTTGTCTGATTGCAGATTACACCAAGATCTGCAACAGAGTAGATGATCCAGACCTGAAATCATCCAAGAACACTAAAGCAGTAGTTAAGGCTAGAGGGATGTTGGGGTGTTTTAGTAGGGGTATCACAAGTCATAAGAGGGAGATAATAATCCCTCTTTACAAGACACTGGTTAGGCCCCATCTGGAGTACTGCAAGCAGTACTGGAGGCCACACCTGCACTAGGACATTAACATAATGCTGGCAGTTCAGAGAAGGGTAAATAAAATGGTGCAAGGACTGCATCAGGACACATGAGGACAGATTAATGGAGCTCAGTATGTATACCCTAGAGCAAAGGAGTGAGAGAGGTGATACAATTGAAACATTCAAACATTTTAAGGGCATTAACAAGGTGAAAGAGTCTAACATGTTTCAATATAAGAAAAATAACAGGACAAGAGGACACAGAATGAGATTAGAGGGAGGCCGATTAAGAGGTAATGTGAGGAAGTTATTTTTCACAGAAAAGGTGGTGGATGCATGGATGCATGGGACAGTCTACCTCATGAAGTAGTGAATATGAATACGGTGCAGGACTTCAAACAGGCATGGGATAGGCATAAGGGAGCAATACATATGAGTATGAATATATAGGCCATTGACAGAGTAAAGGCATATGGCATATTCATTAGGTAGAAAAAATTGGCAGACTGGATGGGCCTTGTGGTCCTTATCTGCTGTCAACCTCTATGTTTCATTGTTTCTATGTTTGACATCCACTTGTACTGGGAACCACAGATTAGGATTAATTCTTGTAAAAAATCCACAAACTGTACCGTCACTCTCTGTCACCCCTCCACACAAGTAGTATGCAGGGTTTTATTTAACTCTAAAAGTTGATTAGCGTTTTGCTCATAAAAGCTCTAAAACATTGTGAAAATGCATAGCACTTGCCTCACTGTGTTTAACAAACATAACAGTTCTAGAAAACCTATATAAATGCTTTCTGTACAGTTAGCATTGTCCCAAGGAAAAAGTGCTAATCAATTATTTAAAACCCTGGTATGTGATCTATATATCACTTCCAGAGGTCAAGCCTATGATAAAAATGATTAAGTTCCATGTTATAAATGATCTCCGTCTCCCATTTACTAAAGATAAGGGTTAACGTAATTGGATGCAAATGTTACACCCATCACTGTACCTTTAATTTATAGTCAGTATTCATCCTGGAAAAGAAAGCAGTTAGAAACCAAAACAAATCTAGCACATTCATATAGAAAATTAATAAAATTCAGGTTCAAGCTGTGTTTTAACCTCTAACCAGTGACAGAGTGCTATTAACCCCTCCCCATGGGAGAAGTTTATATAAAGCGACTCAATAGATACAGTCAGCTATCACTTCTTATTTATATCACAAGTATTTTTTCTTTTCTGTTTGTTATTTAGAAGATTTTCCACCTGGCAGTACTGGGGTGATGTGTGGAGCGGCATTCTGTCTAGAGGGAAAAAAAGGCACTTCTGTTCCTCCCACTACATTGTCAGAAATAAGACCAAACACATTGAGCCACCGCAGGCCCTGCACCCTGAACAGTGACTCTCACAAGCTACCAATCAAAATGCAGGAAATTGAGTAATTTCTAGTAACCAGGGAGAGCCAGTCCCTGCAGATTCATGTGAAAGTTAAACCTGGCAATGAGAAATGGGTCTCATTGATTACTAGTGATGTCATAGTCAGTGTGGTCTCAGTGTTGATGTAGTGGGAGGAACAGAACTAACATTTTTTCCCCTTCAGGCAGGGTGCTGCTCCATAGATCACCCCAGTACTGCCAGGTGGAAAATCTTCTAATTAACAAACAGACAACAAAAAATACTTGATATATAAGAAGTGATAGCTAACTACATCTGAAAGTTACAATTAATTGCAGGCAGTTTCCAGGCAGTACACTAGTTCTTTAAGGATGTGTCCTGTATCCCTAACATAAAAGGGCAGGGATTGGATAATATGTTTTATATTACTGTCCACAATTTTCAAAAGGGGCTTTGAGTGACCCTATCCCCACCATAATCAGGCCTCTTGGGGGAGACTACAGACTCTTATGTACCTTGGGGAGGAGGTACAATGTGGTACTGATGTGGTGGCCCACTGTGAGATAGTGTCTCACCTGATCTGGTATGACCCCCAATCTACTGCATCAAAAAGGAATAAATCTATTTCATTCTTAAATTGTGAGGTGGGGTCTGTAAATAACTTTTTTTAAAAGACAGTGTTATTCAACTGGTGTTGAGCTTCTGTCAAATACATCTTAGTGTCCATGATCACCACTGATCCCTGCATGTTGGCAGGCTTGATTGATAGCATGTGGTCAATCTCCAACCTGCAGAGGGCCATTCTTTCTTCTTTTGTAATGTTCACATATGATGGTCCAGTAGTTCTTTGAAGTCTGCTTCACACTTGCACTCAAAAACTGATACTGATGGATTGCATGGTGGACAGAATGCTGAGCATGGTTGAAAATGTGCAAGTCGTCATTGTTGAGTTCTATCGACCCATCACTTGTTCTTGGACTTGAGTAAATGCTTGATCCCAAGGAACTGTGGGGCATCAAAGAATCTGTGGATTCCATTTTCAGAGGATTGTCCTCTGTCCTTATGACTGCTGTGTCACCTGATGCACCAGTTACCGACTCTTCCCTGAGGCACCCCATTTCCAATTTTTGACAGAAACATTCTAAATTCAGAGAACATGTAAGTCTATATACTGTACATCTAGGTGAGGGTCCAGTGGTTTCACTTCCTGGGCTGGCTTGAGTGACAAACCTTTGCTTGGGAGTCCAATTTCAGTGTCAGCCAATGTCTGACTTGAGATATTTGTTGCATTCACTTCTTCTTGGGCTTTGTTACTTTGTTGTGTAGGTGCTTCTTGCCCTGTGTCCGTGAAGTGCCTAACATGGCCCCCATGGTGTTCTTTGAATGCCACCACTCATGGGCTCTGGGGGAAGGGGGATTCTGCCTTCCTTGGATCTTGCTTTAAAAAAAAATCTTCAATGTCAAAATCAGAGTCACTAGTGGATGTGTAATATGATGGAGACTTGCTATTTTTCAGTATTGACTACAGCAACTGCCTCTTTGTTTTTGTTTGATTTAAACCCAGTGAATACCTGATTATTCAAATAATCAAGGCTGACCTGTTCAAATTTTTTCAGCTTTTTTTATTCTTTTTGGTAGCTGGGTAAGGCCCACTAGGCATAAATACCTGTTTTCAGGGTCAACTCAGGAACACTGGGGAGGTTAAGTAACTTGCTAAGAGTCACACAGTATGCAATTGGTAGTTGTGGAACTCAAATCCAGATCTGCTAGATGTACCAAGCTCATTCACAGTTCATTACTCTAATCTCTAGGCTATACTGCCAGCCCCTTGATAGCTTTTAAGCACTGTTCCTGCTTGTCAATGACTTGTTTTAGTTTATTTTCCAAGCTTTGAATTTGAGGTGGTCCTTGAACTGGTTGACCTCTGACACTCTTTGCTTCAACTCTTCCTCCAGCTGTGGCTGTTGAGCATTATAGTTTCAAGTTATGCAGTGGATCAGCTCTATGAAGGCCATCTGTAAAACACCGGTCCAGTCTGTAACAAAGACTTTAAAGTTAAAACTTGAAACATGACTCCCCCACCCCTGCTGCCTAGTCCAATTCCCCATGTGTGCCAATAGACAGCTTTTCTTTATACCATTCAGTGTAATGCAAAAAAATAAAAGAAGTTTAGCCATATACTAAATGAAACTTGTTGTTTCAAAATGGGAGAGCAGTCCTCATGTGATCAAAAGTTTGGCAGGAAGCATGAGAGGTTAAACTAAAGCATAGGTAGTAACAATGAAACAGTGCGGGTGGTTTCCTTACTGATTCTCTAAGCAGCAGTGCAGAAAGAATATGCAGTAGTACAGCATCCATTTTAAGATGCTTAAATCTAGGGGATTCCATTTAATGACTTGTGATTTCTGTGTGGCATCAGCAGAAGAATTCAAAATCCACAAACCAATCAGGGTTCCATGAATTTTGCCACTTCTTTGAAAAAATGGAAAACCAGACTCCTTGGTTATTTGGGATCAAGTATTTACTCAAATCCAAGCACAAGTGATGGATCAACAGAATTCAGCAATACTAGCTTGGCAAATTTTCCACCATGCTCAACATTCTCTTCTACATATAATCGGTTTCAGTTTTGAAGCACAAGTGTGAAGCAGACTTTAAAGAACTGCAGGGTCATCAAACACCAGTACCATACAGTATGTGAACATTACGAAAGAAGAAAGAATGACCCTCTGCAGGTTGGAGAAATAGATTTATTCCTCCTTGATGCAGTAGATCATGGTTCATACCAGATAAGGTGAGACAATATCTCACAGTGGACCATCCCCATCAGTATCACACTGTACCTCCTGCCCATGGTATATAAGAGTCTGAAGACTCCCATAGGATGTCTCATTCTGCTGGGAAAATGATTGTTCACATAACTCCTTTTCAAAATTGTTGACAGTTTTATAAAAGGTCACACTTTATTTTAAGTGTCAGTTTCAATGTAAGTGTGGGGTAGATAATCATTAATTACATGCAACAGGGGGTAATTACATTGTAGTTACATGTTTCTTTCATGTAACTACTTTGCAGTTGCAATGCAGTTACAGTGTAGTTACACTGTAACTGCAGTGTAGTTAATGGAAACTTAAAGTGAAGGGTTATCAAAAGATATTATCCAATCCCTGCTCTTGTATGCTAGATATCCAGGACACATCCTTAATATACTGGGAGATTTACAAGCGGAGACTGAATGGTGACTGGTTTCTCTGGACATAGTCTCTTTATATAAGCATCCCCATGAGGGGATTAGTAGCACGCCATCACTGTTTAGAGGTTAAAGCACAATTTAAACCTGAATTTATTGATTTTCTATGTGAATGTGCAAGACTTGGTTTGGTTTCTAACTGCTTTTTTGGTTACACTTTATTTTAAATACCACATAACGAGGTCCAACGATGGGTGTAACATTTGCACCCAATGGCACTGACCATCATCTTGATAAATGGGAGACAGAAATCATCTATAACAGAGAGGTCAATCCTTTTTACCATAGCATTAACCTCTGAAGAGATATGTAGATGACATACTACTTGTGTGGAGAGTCAACAGGGAGGAACAATAAAAGTCTGTGGATTTTTTACAAGAAAGCAATCATAATCAGTGTTTTTTGGTACAGGCAGATGTCAACAACATTAATTTTCTGGATTTACAGATTATTAAAAATGAAAACGGTACAATTGGGACCGATCTATACTGTAAGGAAACATACAGGAATATCTTAGTACTTTCCTGTCTATCACCCCAGGCACAAAGCAGAAAACATCCCAAAGTCTCAATTCCTGAGGATTCACCATAATTGCAGCAAACAAACAAGGAACCAGAAATATAGTTCCTTTCTGGAGGATATAGTAAGGAGATAGCAGCCAAGGTGAGAGATACAGCACAGGAAAGGGGCATACTTATTTGTGAGCAGGGATAGATCAGTGGCCAGAGAGTCCACACATTTTAATTTCGTGACCATTTACTGACACCAGAGCAGTAAAATTAGGTCTATAGTCCATTAAAGTGGTCCATATTGTGGTCAGACCCCATTTTAAGAAAATACATAATGGTTTTGCGCTAGTTTGTTTATAAGCTAGGTACTGGTTTGGGGGATGCCCTCAGCCATAGTCTTCAGCCAACCATCATCAACAGACCCCAAACTTAGCTTCCCAGTTTGCCACTGGCCACTTTCCCTCATAGACGGTGCAAGTTCTGTCCTAAGCTTCTGAAAACTAACAACTTCACTATGGGTCAATGCAGCAAAAACGTTTGAAACCAGGCTGTGTGTCAACTGTGACACAATTGATGTGTATTTGGGCATTTGCAACTGTGACACATTTTACATGGGAAAAAGCATCATGGTCTTTCAAAATTCGAATAGGTGAGCACCGTCATGCCATCTTGAAAAAGGATTGGCATGATGCACTGTCTCTACATGTACACTAACAACAAGATGATAGTGTGCATGAATTCAAATTTTAGTGGCATTGAGAAAATCAGACAGGTGAAAAGGGGAAACAACCTGGATATCCCTACCTTAAAGAGAAAGGTTATGTGGATTATCCAACTAGAAACATAGAAGCATAGACTTTGTCAGCAGATTAGGACCGCTTGGCCCACCCAGTCTGCCCATTTCCCTACCAATTGGATAGGTTGGAGATTCTAGTTAACCAACAACCTACTTTCTCCTACCCCCACTATAATTGCCTTATGTCTGTCCCATGCATGTTTGAATTCCACCACTGTTTTAGACCCCACAACCTCCCCAGGAAGGTGGTTCCATGTGTTCACCACTCTCTCTGTGAAAAAAATCCTCACATTGCCCCTGATCCATCCCCCCCTCTATCTTTAAATTGTTCCCCCTTGTTTTTACATATCTCTTTTTCTGAAAGATGCTACCCTCCTGGACTTTGTTGATTCCCTTGAGGTACTTGAGCGTTTCTATCATGTCCCCTCTTTCTCCTTTCATCAAGGGTATACTTATTAAGCTCTCAGTCTCTCTTCATATGGTTTCTGATGCAGACCCTGCACCATTTTAGTTGCCCTTCTCTGGACTACCTCCATCCTATCTATGTCCTTGCAGAGATGGGGTCTCCAAAACTGCATGCAGTACTCCAGATGGGGTCTCACCAACTGTCTGTACAGAGGGATAACCACTTCCTTTTTTCTACTTGTGATGCCTCGCCTTATGCATCCCAGTATCTCCCCAGCTCTCCTTACCACTCACATTGCTTGCCCACCTTTAGGTCATCTGATATGACTACCCCCAGGTCCCTTTCCATTATTGTTTTTGTTAGTACCTCCCCTGCCATTGTGTACTCTTCTCCTGGGTTTTTGTTCCCCAGGTGCATTACTTTGCACTTCTTTGCATTGAATCTAAGTTGCCATACATCTAACTGCTCCTTCAACCTTGCCAAGTCCCTTCTCATCCTTTCCACACCCCTCCTTGTGTATCAACTCTCTAACAGATCTTTGTGTCATCTGCAAAGAGGCATACCTTTCTTTCCAGACCCTCTGCAATGTTACCTATAACTAGAAGCACTTCCCCCAGCTGGACTCAATGAGAGACTGGAATAGGGTCCATTTATAAAATAATTGTTTATTTCTTGTTATGTATATTTGACGTATTAGTAATTGCTTTTCTTTCTTCTCTTTCTAAGCAAATTCCTTGCTTTGATTGGATGAAGCCCATGGTATGACATTTTCAGCTTAAGTTGTCCATAGCTTGAAAAATACATTATTGGAGCTTTGCCATAATATACTGTACTTTTAGTGATTTATTATAAGCTCATTACTTAGCTATTATGTTGCAGTTTGACAGTGGTACTCAGTTTTTAAATTACCGATTAGAACTGTATTGTTTGTTTCTTACCTATGTGCACATCACTGTCACTTTAATTTCTGCACTATTTAAGCAGCTATGGCAGTAACATACAGGTTCCCTTGAAAAAGGCAAAAGCAAGACCAGTTGGGCTTTTCTAAGCATTGGCTCCCTGACCTGCTGCAGCTTTGTGAGTTTTTGCACTGTTTGTTCTTTTTGCTGCATTATTGCACTTTGTCTTAATAAATTGATTTTTTGAAAACATTTTCTGTTACTGGTACTGGCTTTTTGTTGTTCTTTGTTGTTACTGCAGAGATGGGCAGACTTGATTTTGAAGCAGCTGTTTTGATTTTGTTAACATATAAGTATACATTTTACACATTTGACGATATCAATTCACATATAAAAGTTATGCATTACTATGTCTATGTGCGTATTCACCTATATATCATATATCCTCGTTCATAAATTATCCCTGTTAAGCATCTATAAGTAAAATCTGCCATTTAGGTGCTTACATAGTTTATGCATGTTAATCAATATGTAAGGCAATTCATGTTCCCCTTTTCTCACTTTTGTTTTTCCTTATAGAGAAAAGTTTTAAAGATAAGGAGACAGCACAGTGAAGTCTAATGGGAGGCAAAGAGAAATACAGAACTTTAAACATTTTTCTACTAGCAGTAAGTATCAGAAAGAGAGACTATAGATACACAGCGGGCATGTTACTAGAGAACACATTATTAGATTCCATCAAAAACTAAAAAGAAGAAAAAAACTGCATTTTGTAATGCTGTCCTTTTCTATTACTTTATGATGACTCGATACTAAAGTGCACTAAATGATGTAAGATATGACAAGAAGTGTGACCTGTTATCCATTAATCTGGCTTATTTTAGATGCTTTTTGTCTGGCAGCAAATTTGTATACAGTACCCCATCTTTTTATAAAAAAGTCCCCCTATTCTCTAATATGCAATGCAAGTTTTTCTGCTCTTAGGAATTCCATATGATTGTTTCTCTGTTCTTGTATAGTAGGGGTCTGATTTTCAATCTAGAGTTTCAAAATCACACTGTTTACTGATGCACCAACCATAGCAACAGAATAATTTTGCTTTACTGTCCATGGCATTGAATCATCAAAGTTGCCTATAATGCATGTTTCTAGACATAGTTAGATGTAATTAGAATATCTTTTAAGAAGTTTCAGATTTTTTTCACCACAAACCCTTAACTAAAGGGCAACTCCAAAACATATGCAATAGGGTGCAATGTACCACTGTTACATTTCAAACTGAGTGTTCTCTCAGTCCCATTTTGTGCATTTGCTGTCACATATAATAAAGCAATAAGGCATGACGGGGGGGGGGTTGTTATGGTGGGATAATGATCTGCCTTGTGTGGGTTGAAGCATGAGGAGAAGCCAAGTGCTTACACCACCTGAGAAGGGCTGTTATCCCACAATAACGCTCTCCTTGGAGTGCCTTATTGTGACTATGAAATGGATCCCTATTTGTAAATTGAACTTATTTTTTTTATTTATTTTAAATGTTGCTTTTATATTTTTTAAATCTTTTTTTGTTTGAAATAATGATTCAGAGACAAAATAGTTCCAAGCGTGTTAATAGGTGGTACTAATGCTGCACATAAGCAGCAAAGTAAGGGCAAAGGGAGGACAGGCAGCGGCTTCACATGCTTGGGGGGGACAATAAAAGGTCTACATAATAAATCTAATACATAATTTGTGAAACACCGTGTCATTCAAATGTAAACACATTGTGAAACATCTTGTTATTCAAATGTAATGACTGTCAAGACTAACCCTTGAATACACTGAATATTCCTTCTCCCTATGTAAAACGTGCTTATGTTAACATGAAGCTTGACATTCCTCCTCAGACTTCTCTAATAACAAGGTTACCCCTCCTGGTTCTTTGTCTTTCTTCACCCTTCAGTGTTAAACTTAAGCTAAAAAGTACAGCAGGACATGTGTGATGCTCTGATAATGGGATGCCTTGGATACCTTGTGAGGCAGGAAGCACTTGTGCTAAGTGCCTTAAAGAAGAACTGCAATGAACCTATATATAATTTTTCCTTGGGAAAGCTGATTTTTATGTTGGCTTGTGTATGTGCACAAGTAACATCTTGTGCTAGTAGCACATTTCAGAGGTGTGTCAGTGTGGGTGAATGCAGGGCATGCTTTAGTAGGTGCGTCCTCATTCCCCAATAAGCCAGCATGCTAGCGCTGACACCAGCATTATGTAAAGTGGACACAACTTGTAAGGAAACTGCCACTGCAATCAGAAAGAAGCTCATCATGCAGCAGCACCGTTGACATGCCTCCTGATGTGCCTCTCCTGGTGACGCATTTTAATAAATATGGTTGCGGCTGCTGCCATCTACCACACACAATCCCCATAAAGCTGACTTTGGGGATGCCCAATCCCCCTGTCAGCATGTTTAATATTCCCTCAAGACTGTGTGGCACACTGGGAGCCCACCCAAGTGTGCCTCCATGTGATACAAAGCCAATCGCATCTGCATGTTCCTGCCCCTTCCCACCCCCATTGTGGCCAACATCACCCCCCCTAAAGTCATGGGTTACACTGAGTGCCCACACCAGTCTGCTCAAAATTTGTTCTGTTACACCTGTAAAGAAAACTGTCTGCAGTGTTCTTTTTTCTCTCTCTCTGGAAACAGAAAGCGGTCCCTCGCTGTCATGGCCCCTCCCCAACCCCGTACCCACCCTGTAGCCCCACCTCCTCATCCTCCTCACCCCATACTTACCTCCAGAGGTTGGCGATCGATCTTTGGTGGAGCAGCAACACATCTGCACTCTTCAAAGCTGACCACAACTGAAGAAATGCCTGTAAGTTGTATAATAGCATAAATGGGGGGGTTCAGCTTAGATGGATATCTCAGCCATTTTTTTTAATTTGCCTCCAAATTTTCAACATGGGGTTCTTTGGACCCCACCTCATGAATGCATGCACTGTCATCTCGTCATTCGGTCCTGAAAGGTCACTTCGCAGTCACTGTGTGGAATCACCTTTCAGGACTGATTAATGAAACAACAGTGCTACTGTTCATGAGGTGGCATCTCAAAAAGTCTATCTTGCAAATTTGGTGGAAAAATTCAAAAAAATTACTGTGTTATGAGTGTGCTATGCGCAGTTTCCACGAACGCTCGAAACTTCAACAATTTTTAATATTTTCACTCCAGATTTTCAGCATTGCCATTTTTTCACACCTCCTTATAAATAGTATAGCTATCATTTTTCACATCCTGCCCAAAATGTGTTTTCGCACATGTGGCACACAATGGCGCAGTCACTGTGTGAAATCAATGTTCAAGACACATTGACAAAATCACAGTGACACTGTTCATGAGTGGAGGTCCCAAAATGCCTATGTTGAAAATTTGGCTGAAAGAATCCCCAAAATAATTGTGTTACGAGTGTGCGTTAAGCAGTTTCTATGCACATTCGTGACTTCATCAATTTTCATATTTTCACTCCAGATTTTCAACATTGCCATGTTTTCACACCTCCTTATGAACAGTACAGCTGTTGTTTTTCACATCCTGCCCAAAATGTGTTTTTGCACATGTGGCGCACAGTGGTGCAGTCCCTGTGGGAAATCAATGTTCAGGACAGATTAACAAAATCACAGTGACACTGTTCATGAGTGGAGTTCCCAAAATGCCAATGTTGAAAATTTGGTTACAAAAATTGCCAAAATAATTGTGCTATGGGTGTGCATTGCACAGTTTCTACACATGCTTGTGACTTCACCAATATTTCATATTTTCACTCCAGATTTTCAACATTGCCATTTTTTACACCTCCTTATGAACAGTACAGCTGTCATTTTTCACATCCTGCTGGACATGTGTTTTCACACCTGTGGAACCAAATGGCACAGTCACTGTGCAAAATCATCTTTTGGCTAACAAACACATAGTGCTACTGTTCATGAGGTGGGGTCACAAAAAGCCCATGTTGAAACTTTGGAGTGAAAGTGCTAACAAACACCCGGGGTGTTAGGGTTTCCAACTGCAATGCCCCACCCTGTACAGACTGACAGGTCAGGGAGGTGTGACTTAGCATTGATGGCTACAGCATACTCGCCATTCCACCCCCACCCTGCAGCCGTTGACAGGCATTGAGGTGTGCCTGGATTCTTCAGCCCCAAAGTTCACCCCATTCTCCTATACTGCACCCATCTCAGCATATATATTGAGGAAGTTCTTTTTCACAGAAAGGGTAGTGGATGCATGAAGTGGTGGCTATGAATACAGTGCAGGGCTTCAAACAGGCATGGGATAGGCATAAGGGAGCAATACAGATGAGTATGACTAGATAGGCCACTGACAGCAAAGGACGATGGCACATTTATAAGGTAGAAAAAGAAATGGGCAGACTGGATGGGCCTTGCGGTCCTTATCTGCCATCAACTTCTATGTTTCTATGTTTCTATATTTCCTTATGGAATGGGGTGACCATAAGGCCCAAAGACCCCAAGGCACACCGCAACACTTCTTGATGTCTACGGGATAGGGTGAGGTGAAATGGCATGAGCGTTATGGCTGATGACTCAAAGGCATACCCCAATGCCTGTCACTCTCTACAGGGTGGAGGTGGGGTCGGTGCCAGTTCACTACTTCACTGCCATTCCTATTATGCATCTCTCTAAATCCTGCAGTACCAATGCCAATGCCAGCAAGTCGGTGCACTGGCTAACTAGGGGCTGCTGCTCAACACCACCAAAACTTGGCTACCGGGCCCTGACTAGGCCTACCCGGTCCTGTCTCAGTAGTGGAGCTGGGATGGAGATGCCAGCAGGTGCATATAAACTTTCAGTATCACCAATAGCACATGGAGAAAGTGTGGGCTAAAGTTCTCATTATTCTACTGCTGCTAATGTTTCCTTCTCTCTGCACAAGATTGACTGTGTTAATGACAATGTTGGTATCTCTACTGCTTGCATCATGGCAATTACAAGCTCCTTAACTTGACCTCTATAGCTACTTAATTGTATAGGCTTCACCCTCCTTATTGATTGTACTGTTCATTGACAATTACAAGTTCCCTAGTCAGACTTGTATAGCTACCCAATTGTATAGGCTCCATCCTCATTATTGACTGTACTGTTCATACCATGGTTTTTCCTTTCTTTTTCCCCTCTTTGTATTATTGTATACTGCCTGCTTATTGATCTGTATTGTACTCTGACAAGGAGCCTTTGTAAATGAGTCTATGACTCAAAGGTTGTAAATCTGATATAGACAATAAATAAATAAATAAATAAATAAATAAATAAACATTCTGCATTGACAAATGCTTGTTAAATACTGGTTTCATATGAACATACAAACATACAAATTTGCCAGCAGAAATAGGCCACCTGGTCTATCGAGTCTGCTCGAATGTGCAGCTAGCACCCTCATCTTGCAGCTGCCCCACCCCCCTTCCCACCCCCCCCCCACCATGTCCCATCCCCTTTGAAACTACCCACTGTCTTACATGCTACCACCTCCTCCGGTACAGCATTCCATTCTCCATGAAAAAGTGTCTCCTCATTTCCATCATTTCAATTCAGTTATTCTTCCATCTCTACAGGCTTTTTAGTTAGTGAGTGTTTCTGATTTATATACTGGTCATAAGTGCCATTTTAGAACTTTATGATGTAGTTCATGTCCCTTGCTCAGCTCTTCCATTGTTGGCACAGTGCATCCACATTCTATTATAGAATTTGGTTGGTGAGAGGGACATAAACCACATCATTCAATTCCAGAACAGTACTTAACATCAGAGTGTAAGTCAGACACACCCCATGTGCTTACTAAAAGTTCTGCATAGGAGGAACCATAACAGAATTGGAACTAATACTCAAAAACAGCTGCTACAAGGGAAAATTGTGTATAGGTTCAGCACAGTTCACCTATAAGCTACCCAAGATGTGACATTATTCAGCATCACAGATGCTCTGGAGTGCCTTATTATGATTATAAAATGTCTTCAGTTAGTTAAAATAAAAAAGCTGAATAAAAATAGATTTTAGAATAATTTTGTAATGATATTGTACCGACTAGTACATGTTAAAAAAATAATTTCTGGTGCCATTAGATGTCACTGTTTGATAGGTAGAAAGTCTGCCCCCTTCTCTGTCCTTTAAAAAAAACACATCTATAAGGAGGGTAAAGAAACATGTAAAAGTGAAGTGTAAGGTATTATTAAGAAGAACAGGGCCTGAGAGTGAAGTAGTTGTGACTGAGAATACCAGGAGTTTTGTGCAGGCACACATGCACTGGTTTAAAGCTGTGTATGAGCTCATCAATGTTGTGTACTACCAGGCATCTGGACAGTATCAGTGGCAACCATGAAACCATTTGCATAAGAGATCTGAATTTAAACTCTTGATATGGGAGAAAAGAGAAAAGAAACATTACAAAAGTAGATGATCTCATTCTCATAAATTGGGGATTTGACTAATTTTTGTGTTTGCTTACGCGTGTGCAAGAAACACCTTGCTTCAGTAGCAGGTGATGGAGGCGCGGCAGTGTTGTGGCGAACAGCAGCAATCCATTTGGGGGATGGACTCTGCCGTGGAAAATAGAAGAGCATGCTGTCGATGATGGCAGTTAATGAGCATGCCACTATGCTCAAAGAAATTGATTGTGGCAATCAGGGAGAGCCCCGTCACTACACAATCAGCTGTGTCTGTGGGGTGGTCCCTGAGTGCAGCAGTCAATTACAGCTGCATTGTCTGGTGTCACCTTTCAATAAACATGGTGATAGCTTCTTCATCAGCCTCTCATAGTCCCCAGGGAGCCGACGGACAGCCACCACCTCTCACAGTCCCTGGTGAAGCCAACAGTGGTGCCCAATCCCCCTGTTGGCATGCCCTCTCTCCAGTTCACTTGCCGACAGGGTAGCCCAATCCCCATCAGCATGATGCAGCTCTCCCCCATTTGTTGTGTGCCAAGGGGGTGCCCAATCCCCCTTGGCTGATGCACTCCCCCCCCAAGCACACTGTATGGTCGACAGGGGTGCCAAATCCCTGTCGGCTCCCCCCCCAAACAAACTTCCAGGTGGCATGCTGGGAGCCCACCTCAGCCTGCCAAAAGTCATGTGTCATCTTTCTTTAAAAAAAAAACCTGTAAAAAAAGAAAACAGTCCCTTGTTGAGTCTCTTGCCCACTTCCCCAACCCGTGCCCACCCTCTGCATACCCCACCTTCCCACACACACTCTAAACCCATACTCACCTCCGGAGCCCAGTACGATGATCTTTGGTGGACTGGGAACACGTCTGCACTCTTCAAAGGCAACAGCAAACTAAAGAAATGCTGTATAATGGCATAAATGTGTTTTTTTCAACTTATGTGGATATCGCAGCCATTTTTTCAACTTTAGGCACCAGATTTTCAAAATGAGGTTCTTGGGACCCCTCCTCATGAATTTAGTCACTGTCATGGCATTATTCAGTCCTGAAAGGTGATTTCACGGTCACTGCGTGGAATCATCTTTCAGGATCGATTAACAAAATTACAGTGTCACTGTTCATGAGGTAGGCTTTCAAAAAGCCTATGTTGCAAATTTGGTGAAAAAATTCAAAAAAATGACTGCTAAGAGTGTGCGCTGCGCAGTTTCCATGCACACTTTTAACTTCTCAAATTTGTAATATTTTCACTACAGAATTTCAACATTGGCATTTTTTCACACCTCCTTATGAACAGTACTGCTTTCATTTTTCACATCCTGGCTGAAATGTGTTTTCGCACATCCGGTGCAGAATAGCGCGGTCGCTGTGTCAGTGTTCAGGACAGATTAAGAAAATCACAGTGACACTGTTCATGAGCAGAGGTCCTGAAATGCCTATGTTGAAAATTTGGTGAAAACATTCCAAAAAATGATCACATTACGGGCTTGCATTATGCATTTTCTGTGCACGCTTGTAACTTCATGAATTTTTCATATTTTCACTCCAGATTTTCAACAGTGCAATTTTTCCACACCCCCTCATGAATGATACAGCTGTCATTTTTCACGTCCTGCCCAAAATGTGTTTCCACACCTATGGCACCAAATGGCGTAGTTGCTGTGTGAAATAAACTTTCAGGATTGAGTAATGAAATGATAATGCCACCATTCATGAGGTGGAGTCCCAAAAAGCCCATTTTGAAAATTTGGAGTGAAAATACCAACAAACACATGGGGCATTAAGGTTTCCAACCATAACACCCACCCTGTAGAGACTGACTGGCATCAGGGGTGTGACTTGGGTTCATCGGCTGTAATGCTCATGGCATTGTACCCCTAGCCTATAGCCATTGACAGGCATCAAGGTGTGCCTTTGGGTCTTCGGCCCTAAAGTTCACCCCATTCTCTTATACTGCACCCATCTCAGCTTATTTCCCTTATGAAATAGGTTGAGCATCAGGGCCAAAGACCCCAAAGCACACACGGCAGCACCTATCAGTGTCTGCAGGATGGGATGAAGTGGAATGGCATAAGCGTTATGGCCAATGATCCAAAAGCACACCCCCAACACCTTTCAGTCTCTGCATGGTGGAGATGGGGGTTGGCGTTATTTCAATACTGCCATTCCTATTATGCATCTCTCTAACTCCTGCACTAGCAATGCCAATGCCAGCAAGCAAACATTCTGCATTAACAATTGCTTGTTTCTTTTTACTTTAACTTTTCTTGTTGGTTCTGCCCCAATTGGAGGGAGGGATTAATGTGTTACAGCAGACATCTTGTACTGGCATGGTTGAAAGTAGTCAGAGGAAGTTAGGACAAGATCAAGCTGGCAGATGTGGTATGTTTTTTCTTTTGTTATGCAGATTGATGTGCTTACACAACTGAATGAGATAATATGAGATGATGCTTGTGTAACTTGATTTGCTTTGTGGCTTTCTGCCTCTCTATCCATGGGATATACCACCCTGTAGGGTTACGATGCAAGGAACCCTAGAGAAGGGTCCCCCCCTACAGGTGCCTGGAATGAATGAGTTGGCTAATGACAGGTTAGGAAGAAGCCCAAAAAGAATACCTAAAAATGCTAATCTTTGAAGAGGATAGGATGATGACTGAATTCTGTGAGAAGAAGGGCTAACTTCCTGAGGAGAGAGGGGAAAAGCCGAGCCACCATCTGCCTCCATCCAACAATGGAACCTAACTAACTAACGAGAAGAAAGCACTAACTCTAACTAAAATTATGACCATTGTGCCGGAGGAGAGAAAAAAAACCCTTTGAGGAGGAAACCTCTGGGGATCCAAGGCCTAGGTCGCCTTCCCTTCAGGCTGACAACATTTGATTTGAGGATGTATATCTTTAAAGAAAGGGTTCAGTAACTAGAGGAATACGAGTAGGGAGGATGATGATGGAATAGGGAATATCCAAAAGAAAACACTGATTGAAGGTGGAACATGAGGCTGCACGCAGATTGAATATGAACATGAGGCAACAATGAATAATGATGGTGCTGATCACCACAGGAGGTCGGCAGGTCAACGAGGTAGCATAAGATCCAATAATAGGTATGATCAATTGAGTAAGGCAAGAAAGTAGACATTGAGGCTGATAAAGCATGATTATGCGATGTGAACAATTAGATCCTGTTGTTGTGGTCAATGAGTAGCACCAGAGCAGTGATGGTATGGTTGAGGGAACGATGAAACTAGATAAACTTTCCTGGACCCAAGAAGGGTATGCTCGAGTAGTCGATGAGAGATAGTATATCAGGAGCAAGGATGGGAGGGAGTAAATCCATGTATGAGTCAGAGTAGCAAGGGGTATCAAGATGTGCTCATGAGGATATTCCAGATATGCCAATGAGGAGACAAATAATACTGTAGACTGGCTTGATGGAGCAGTGCGCTTGATTGAGCTATGCAAGTGAGCAGACACTGGGGTTGAAGAGGCATGCTTAATTATACAATGTAAACGATTAGACCCTGAACAATTAAACCTTGATGTTGTAGTTGATGAGGTAGTACAGAATTGAATGACAGGAATGTTAGAGTAAGCATTGTAAAAAGATAAGCTTTGAGGTAATGCTGAGTGAATGATGACTGGATTTATGAATTCGATATGACTGGAGTTATGACCTTTACATATACAGCATGATGGCCATGGTTGATAGGCATTATAGGAGTTTTGATAAGTATGCCCAAAAAGAAATATCTACAGTAGGCCACAAAGGGATTGAATCTTGAAGAGCCGGTATGGAAGCGGAAGAAGAGGAGACGGGAAGAAATGGAAAAAACAACCCGAACAAAGGTATCATGCTCCATGGAGTGACTTGAACCATGCTGCTCCTCAAAAGGAGGCAGACTCCGAGGCTAAGAAGGTGGGACAAGAACCAAAGGGTAGGCGAATCAGAAGGGAAGCACAGGACAGCGATCATGAAGATACAAATCAGATGATGAACGATGAGGAGGGAAGCCATGAGTGGAAAGAATCTATTAAGGTCAGAACTACAGTAGAATAAATGATAGGCTGAGGAAGGTAACAGGAATAGATGAGGAATGATGAGAGATTGATGCCATGAAAGCAGGTACTGGAAGAGAGGTGTGAAAGGACGAAGGACAATAGGGAGGTCAATAGGGTAACATAGGACCCAGCCAGTATGGGATGAGAACTTCACTGGGTGAGTCAGATTAGGCAGTGTATAATCCATGAAAGATACAGCCAGATGGAGCAAGGGAATAGCGCAGATGTGGCAGCGAACCGTGCCAAGGTATACTGAGAGAGGGATTTGAATTAGATGAGCAGGTCGAGGCCAGGTATCACGGAGCTGAGGGGGCTAAGAAGTCAAAGGATTTTAGATGAAGGAATGGATGACAGATGACATGGAGCAAGCAGACTCTGTGAAGGAGGAAAGCTTCCCAAGGGGCAGGAGGATGAGCTGGATGAGGTGGCACATAGGCTCGAGCCGATGGAAGATCAAATGGAGTCAGCCATGGCAGGCCTGAGGATAGGAATGGCAGAGCAAATGCATAGATAAATCATGGCACTATGAGATAGAATCCATGACTGGATAGTATCCCGGATGGCTGAGGTTGTCAAGACAGCCAATGAGAGGGAGCAGAAAGAGGGCACGCTGAAGCAGGAGTGGTAGATGGGGAAATAGAGGTAGGAAAGAACAAAGCTCAGAGGAAATGGAAGTAGATGAGCACAGGATGACCAAGCCAAATGGCTGCTTAGGGAACAAAAGCCATACAAAATATTGGATAAATACAAAGTAGGAAGCTGAGTAAATAGAAGGGTGAGGAGAAACACAATCAAAAAGGTCTGAAAACTACAAGGAAGAGACATGGGGAAGCATACGTACCTGTTGAAGCTGGTGAACGCAAGCAGAGCCACATGGTAAATTCTCAGCACTGGGGGGGAGAAGGTGAAACATCATAAAGGACGAAGATATGCTGAAGGCAATAATCGACATGTGGAGCAGTATACTAGGTGAGAAACTAGAAACTGGGAAGGGGTAGACTGGCAGTGCAGAATTAGAGTCCCAAAGGAGACTAGTACTGAGGAAAACACAGAAGGATGCAGCTGGTAGCATTCAGTATCTAGTGTTGCAGGATGATAAGGTAGCCAAAGGTGAAGGAAAGAGTGGCAGCATATAAAAGCTGACAAGCTGCATGGTCAGAAGGACCAGAGAGGCGGCCATGGTGGAAGACCCCAAGGATACGGAATTGTTCAGTCCAGTAGTAGGCGTGCTGGGGGGGGTTGCAGAGTCATGCAGTAGATGGAGGAGCCAGGACTGCAGCTGCCGCCAGTGGGGGTGGCATGAAACCTGAATCAAGGAGCAGAAAATCAAAGGAGAGGTACACCTGATTGAGCATGGTGAGGAAGTAGGTACTGAGGCCAATAAGACATGAACATGAGATGTGAACGAGTGGACCCAGATAAGTGGGTGATGAGAGATCATAGGATTCAACAGTGTGATGCAAGTAATGAGGCTCCCGAAAGGAGAAGTACTCCGAGGCCAAGCAGACATGTCCGGGGCCAGAGGGTATGCAAACTAGAGGGGTTATATGCATGATAGAAAAATGAGACCAAGTCGACTCCTCGAAAGGAGGTAGATCCGGAAATGAAGAGAGCGATGTGATGAAGCAGGCACTTTGAAATGAGATAGATTCGGACAGGACTGGGAAAGAAATTCGAATGATGGCGGAGAGCCTCCAGCCAGCCTGTTGCAAAGGGCGACAAACAGGAAGGCATGGTTCTTGAGTGGAGCAAAATTGATTTGCTATGAGGAGTGAAGCCATGAGTGAAAAGAACCCATGACTGTGGATATGAGGCTAGGCACTAGGCCGAGGATGGTAAAATAGGAACAGAAGAAGTACAATGATGGAGTGACACTATGGAGGCTGGTATGGGAAAGCAATGCAGGAAAGGATGAAGGATGGTAGAGAGGTCAATGAGTAGCGTAGGACCTAGCCAGCATGGAATGAGAACTGCGATAGGGCACATCGGATGATGCCAGACGGAGTCCACCAGAGCTTTAGGCCAGGAGGCCGGCATGCAGGCCAGACAGTCAGCCGAGGCATGGTAGGATAGGGGAACCCCAAAGAATGCATAAAGTGCAACAGAGAAAGAGATGAGGTATGAGGTAGGAAAAGACAGCTCAGGGCAAAAAAAAAATGCGAGCAATGGAACGGAGGTAGGAAGAGTGAAGTAGAGGGCTCGATAGAGCAATCTGACTAAGTAGACTCCTTGAAAGGTGGTAGACGCGGGAATGAATAGAGCGATGTAAATAAGTAGGCTCCTGAAAAGGAGGTAGATTAAGAAATTAATTTGAAAAGGAACATGAACTATGGTGGAGAGCCTCCAGCCAGCCCGCAGCGAAGGGCGATGGACAGGAACGCTCAGCACATGAGTGGAGACAGAGTAGAATCAAGGATCAGAATGAGAGAAGGAAGCATGAGGAGAGATGGAAGCCAGGACTGGAGCAAATCCTTGATGGCTGAAAATGAATGGATGAGGATGGAGCAAGTCATGATTGGAATAATCTTTGACGGCTGGCATGAAATAATAAGGGGGAATGAGGACCGCAGTCATGAACCTGATATGACTAGGTGATAGGGAAAACCCCAAAAGAAGGAACTGGACAAGGAAGGAGGGAGAGAACCCACTAGAGGAATGAAGAACGAAGGAAGGGATTCAGAGAGGCAGATTGAACAAGCCAGCATATGAGACATGATAGGTATTCCCAAATAAGGAGTAAACTACTACCTAAGATTTGCTGCAATGCTGGCATAGGAGCTGGGTGGTTGTTGACATGGGCTGTGGCCATGACTCCCGTCAATGGGTAGCATAGAAACAACGAGAGCAGGATATGGAAAAACCCCAAAAGAAATGCACAGGGCAGAGAAGCTCATTGAGTGGGGGCCAGAACCTGCCAGCCTGCCTCAGGTGGAGAAAAAAATCCATGCAAAAGAAGGAGCGGAAGATAAAGGCAAAAATGGGTTAGTATTGCAAAGGCAGACCAAGAAACCCAGGAGAAGCTAAGTGAGAAAAAACAGGGGAATGCAATGAAAATGCAGTACCACCAGATGGGAAACACTATGGTACAGCACTCCCGGTCTGAACTGAAACCTGTGCCAGACCGCTACCTCGCCAAAGGTCAGACTCCCCATCAGGAAACTGTTGTCAGTAGAACCCCCAATTTCATATCAGTGAGTCAGATATGGAAACTGGTCTTGAATCAGAGACAGGAAAATGTGTTTAACAAGAACGTGCTACACATTCCAACCTGTAAACAAGATTGTTGGGGGCTAGTGCTACAGTGCTGCAATGCTGACAGGATGAGTGGTATGGTATGCACAGCAACAGGAGCGAAGTGCAATCGGGCTAATGGAAACACGACGAAAAGGTAAACTCAGCCGCTGTGACAGAGAAATGTTCCGAGCTAGAGGGAACAAAATGGAGAAGGGGAAACAAAGGCATAACAGCCAGTATGGAGAAGACAGAAGTGGAAGGCATGAATGACGGGGCAATGAAGAGGAGTCAATGCTGTAGATTGAGGAGAGCTAAGTGCGAGTACTCGATGAGGACTAAGCGCTCCGAATCACCAGGGGAAAGAAGCAGTGGGTCAATGAAAAAGCAGCTGGATTGGTCGAAAAGGAGCTGAATTGCAGCAATCAGCACGGGGAAGAGTCCTGAGGTACTCCTAATCTGAAATGGCGAGGAGGAGAACTGGAGAGAGCGGCCCTCGAAATAGCCCATGAAACGCAACAAAGGAAAACACCAAGGCACAAAAATGAGTGGGGAAAAAAATAAAACGGGGAGAGCGAGTGGAGATAGGAGCAGCAAGCAGCTGGACGAGCCACAGATAAGTGAGTGAGCTGGTGGCCGGAGGCACCTCAAAAACAAGGAGACAATGTAGAGGCAAAAGACACTAGAAAACAGACAGGAGGAGCGGTGCCTCCAGCTGCAATGAAGAAGAATCCAGGTAAGTCCAGGATGTTGTGACGATTTTAAACTCGATTGGGGAGCGATGTTTGTTGCTCTGCCCATCGAATCACGGGCTTAAAGCCTTCCCATTATGTATGTGTGTGCTGTGACTTGATCCCATAAGATTGTGCCAGGATAAAATCATGGGTGAAGGTCCCAGTTGACCAATAAGATACCAGCATTTTTGCTTGCCATTTTATAATGTCTGTTATTTACTGGACACCGAAACTTTACTCTGATTGTATTTATCATTTTTCTGATCATCTTTCCAATTTCTGTATCTCTTCATCTAGTCTTCTTACTGGTGACTTCAACATTCATGGTAATGATCCTCTTGATGGATTTACAACAGATTTTATCTCAATGCTTTTGGCATTTCATTAGTCAATTTCATCTCCTTAACATGATCATGGACATAAATCTCAGTGCTCTTTGTCTGTAGTTTATCTTTGAGGTTCATCTCATTAATCATTCTCTTTAAATTGTGATTTTTCTATTCTCATTCCTTATTCTCATAATGTAACTGTTCACACGTTTTACCTTCTTAATCCTTAGCAACTTAAAAACTTAGAGAAAATGGTGGAGGAAATAGAGGGACAGAGAGAGAGCGAGAAGGGAAGAGGGATCAGGTGCAGGAACAGAAGTCTTAAAGATTTTGACTACTATTCCACAATTATTGCTGCCTTGTCTCCAACACTAGAAAGCCGGTACTTGGGATGACATGACCTGAATGTGACCAAGACTGCAGAAACATAGAAACATAGAATTTGACAGCAGATAAGGACTGCTTGGCCCACCTAGTCTGCCCATTTCCACACCTAACGGATAAGCTGTAGATCCTAGTTAACCAACAGCCTATTTCTTCCTACCCCCCATTAGAATTGCCTTATGTCTGTCCCATGCATTCTTGAATTCCCCCACTGTTTTTGACTCTACGACTTCCTCAGGAAGGCTGTTCCATGTATCCACAACCCTCTCTGTGAAGAAATACTTCCTCACATTACCTCTGAGCCGTCCCCCCTCTATCTTCAAATTGTGCCCCCTTGTTTTTGCACAACTCTTTTTCTGAAAGATGCTACCCTCTTGGACTTTGTTGATTCCCTTGAGGTATTTGAAAGTTTCTGTCATGTCCCTGCTCTCCCTCCTTTCCTCGAGGCTATACATCTTTAGTTCCTTTAGTCTTTCTTCATATGTCTTCTGATGCAGACCCTGCATCATTTTGGTTGCCCTCCTCTGAACAGCCTCCACCCTGTCTATGTCTTTGCAGAGATGGGGTCTCCAGAACTGTACACAGTACTCCAGATGTGGTCTTACCAACTGTCTGTACAGAGGGCCAACAACTTCCTGTTTTTTACTGGTGATGTCTCTCCCTATGCATCCCAGTATCCCCCCAGCCCTCCTTACTGCCTTCTCACATTGCTGGCCCACTTTTAGGTCATCTGATATGACTACCCCCAGGCCCCATTCCATTTTTGTTATTGTCAGTATCTCACACCACCATTGTGTACTCTTCCCCTGGGTTTTTGTTTCCCAGGTGCATTACTTTGCACTTCTTTGCATTGAATCTTAGCTGCCATACATTTGGCCATTCCTCCAACCTTGCCAAGTCCCTTTTCATCCTTTCCACACCACCTTGTGTATCAACCCTGTTGCAGATCTTTGTGTCATCTCCCTTCCAGTCCTTCTGCAATGTCACTTATAAAGACATTAAAAAGGACCGGCTCCAGTACTGAATACTGCAGCCTAAGTTCCTTTGCTCTGTCTTCCCCACAGTAAAATCCCTTACTATCCACCACTATTTCAGGTAACTTTCACCACTTACTGGCTTGATTTGTACCTCTGAGTGTGAGGCAAGTGGAACTTCTGTCAATTTGGTGTTTTTCGTGGTTCTACCTCATGTTTTCAAAGCCAGCCTTAACAGTGCTCTGCAATGAGACCATCATGTAGCTGGTGGCCTAGCTGTTCCATCACCCATATCACAACATGGCAAATGCCTCAGTAACCTCTGTGACCCTGCAGGGAATAATGGAACTGTTAATGTGCATACTCTCAGACGTGACTGAATTAAAGGTGTCTCCTTTCAAACAGAAGAATTGTTGTCCCTGGGAATCGAGTTTCAAAGGTGGAGGTGATGTTACAGCGAGCTTACAAGGCAGACAAGGATCTAAAGGCCCAGCTCAGGAAACAGGCTGCTGCCATCCACTATCTCCTAAACAAGGTAGATGATCTGGAAAATAGAACCCGATGGAACAACATCCATTTTGTTGGGTTCTCTGAAATAGTAGAGGATAGCAATGTGGCCCAGTTTCTCAGGTGGGCCATCTATTAGATCCTAAATGCCCTTAAATTGCCCATTGATAGAGACTGAATGTGCTCACTGTTTACTTGCTCCACTGCCACCATCTGGTGCCTGCCCCAGGCCAGTTGTGGCAAGGTTCTTTGAGTAGCCAGTGAAAGAATATTGTTTGCACTGTTCTGGGACAGTGGCCAACTATAAATGCAAGAGCATACGGTTAGTCTTTATCAAGACTTTTCTCTAGAACTGCCTCAGCAACAGTGAGCTTTCGCCCTGGCTGACAAAGGTCTCTCCCGGCTGGGATACTAATATTAAATGTGGCACCTGGCCTGCGGCCTGCCCAAGAGTAACCATCAATGGCATGCCAAAAGACCTGAAATGCCCTGAAGAAGCTAACATTCTCCTATAGCAGCTCCATCCAGCTGCAAGCTTTAACAATTCCTCAATCAGCTGTCTTCTGGGGGCACCATCAGAGGAAACAATGGGTGTGGTGGGAAATGGAAACACTCAATTAATCTTCTAAATTCTTCAGCCCCCCCTCCCCATCAGAGGACATGGATACCTCCCACCTGCCTCCCCTGGTGCCTCCTACCATGCATGTGTACCCACCAGACATTCCTGCTTCTTAGCTGAATACTGAACAATGGGCCCTAGTGAAAAGGGGAAGAGGGCAGAGGCACTAACACACAGCATCTAAGAAGAAAGCCCCATCATGTGTTTACCACTTTAAAAGCAAGAACCAGAGCTGGCACTGTCAAACCTCCTCTCAGGACAGCTTAGGCATACCTGCTTCCCTGAAGAAGTATCAGCCACTACAGGACATCTTCCTTTCTTCACAGATCGAGGCTCAGACCCATCAGAACCAGCAAACCATGCTTTTGGATCTGTGACCTGCAACCTGGTCGTCCATTGCAGCATCCATGCCACTCCTGGATGACATATAATCAGGACCTGAAGACCTGTCTGCCTCATTAAAAAAGCTCCTGCTTCCCCCATCCAGCCTAGACTGTCATGTGAGGCTATAGGTACTGTCTGGTTTTCAGAAATTTTTTTTTTTGGGTTGCCTGGGGTCAGGAGGGGTGAGAGAGGATCGAGCATCTGGAGGACTGCTCTCTTCTGTCAGAGAGGGTGGGTTTGTTGTCCTGCCAGCTGACTGCCCTCTGGAGATGTTCAGGGGGCAGTACAGGTTGGGAGGCATGAACTGACACCCTTGCATTGGTATGGGAGGTAGGCAGGGAGAAAACTGGTGCAAAAAGAGCCTGGCAGGCTGTGTGATGGTCCGCCGCATCCCATTGGCTGTTTCTGGTTTCTGAATTGGGTCTGGGGGAGGCGAGCCCTCCTCACTAGCTCTGCCATGGGAGGCAAGCCATGGGGGAATTTCCAGGGATCAACAGGGTGGGAGTGGCGAGACTGGAGAGTGAGTCCCTCCTCAAGGAGGGCCACAGTTACCTGCCAGGGCTCCAGGAAGAAAAATATAATAATTAAAAAAAAAAAGAAATAGTGTATTTTCTCCTTGGGCATGCCTGTTTAATGGAGCCTAATGAGAACTTCTGTGGGGAGGGTTCCTGTTCACTGAGTGCTGAGAGACTACCACCTAGAGAATTTGACTGCTGCTGGGTTGCTCACTGCTGCCTGGAGGCCAACTGTTTCCTGGACACTTTTTAGAGCACAGCTAAGTATCTTTCACACTGATATCAGTACTCCAAAACTGTTTACTCATTTACTCCACTGTTTTGTCCACTTCAGCCCCTCTTCTAGTGTTCATTGAAGCATAGGGGCATAAACAGCATGGTTTATTAGGGTATAAGTTCTTAGTTTTTCTCCCCCCCTCCCCGTCAGTTGTACACTGCTTCATACTGTACTGCACAGATGTGGCCGGGGAGCTACTGGCACAGTACATTTCTTCCCCCATTTTCTACCATGCTTGATCTGGGCCTACTATCTCAGCATTTCCTTCTTTCCCTCACCCAACTAGTGGCTCTTTATTAGAACTGAGATTGGCACCACATTACAAAGTTGTTTCCCTTCCTGCCTCTCTCCTCTACCCTTCCCTGAAGATTCATTACCCTTTAGCCTACTGGTCCTTGATCTCTGCTAGTGGGATGCTGGGTGTGCCACTTGTAACTCCTGGCTGATGAGGCCAGCAACTTGCACTTAGTTTGGAGATTAAGACACTGTTCTGTACTGACAATGGGGGCGCCAACACTGGGTGGAGCCATTTTGTGGGTGGCCTAGGTTGTGGCCCTCAGTGCCCTAAGCTCAGGATAATTACTCAACCTGTGATCTCTGAATGGCTCATATAGGGTGCCAGGGGTAAATCCCGTCCTCTATAGTTTTAGTTCTAATCTTACTACCTCATGGTTGCCCAGTCCTGCCCGACTGGACAGAGAGAGAGAGAGAGATAATCATATATGTTTCCCTTAGCTCCCCTCATCGAATTACATGGGTCTAGACATGTGAATGCTATATTAGGGACACTCTAGCGCCTTACTGTAACTAGCCATTGCTGACATGCCTTCTAGCGCCCACAACTTTTGACAGTGTCCAATTGGATTGCCTCCACTCACACACCCTCCTCCCCACAGGTCCCTCTCTGCTGCATAGCCCTGTATTACTGAGGTACCACCTGATTCATGTGTAATATGTAAAAGACGGTGACTGATGTTCTCTGATTGCAACAATGTTTCTCTTGTTAACAATGTAAATAGATTGTATAAACAATGGAAAAAATAACTGTATAAAATGTTTGTGATTTTTGTCATGACTGCATTCTTTGTAACCTGTATTCACCGTCCTGTCCTCAATGTGACGAGGTACCTTTGTAAACGAGCCCTTTTTCTCAAAGGTTGTGAATCCGATATTATAAATAAATAAATAACTAAGGGGACTTCCCTCCTCTGCTTTCTCTTCTCCCACTGTCACCCCCTTGCTCCCCCTGAGCACTGTCTGAGACTGCTGTCTCTTTGTTCTTATCTACATGTCTGTTATTTCCTCTGCCCAAGAAGAGTAAATTGAAAAAAGATGAAGTTCTACTATTGTGAGTTCTAAAACCTTATTGTTCCACTGCTATGATGCTAGTCAATGGGAACAACTGGCCTCTGGCCATGTTTTTCTTTTCTTGGCCTCTCTTCTACTTTACCACCACACTTCCTCCTTCATGTGGTCATAGATTGGATGCTGGCTCTGGGAGGTGCCGGATACAGATTAATACATAAAAACAGAGTAGAAAAAAGAGGTGGAGGAGTGGCCTTATTTGTTAGGAATGAATTAGAAATTAAGGTTAAAGAAGTAAAGTGTGATATGAGGGGAACTGAAATTATTGTTATTGATCTGTTGGGTATTAGGGGAAGGAAATGTAGCTTTTCGGTGTTCTATAGACCACCAGATACAATAATGGAGAATTCTGAGGCTTTTTATGAATACGTAACGGGACTAGCTGAAGGCGTAGATTTAGTGATGGTAGGGGACTTAAATATGCCGAATATTAGGTGGGATGTCTGTATGGAAGGAAATAGTCTGGAGTGTAGATTAAAAGAGGAGTTTATGGTGGCTGGTATAAAACAGTGCATCCAGGAAGCCACCAGAGGAAATAACATATTGGATATTATTCTAACAAATGACCCTAATGTTACAAATCAAATTAAGATTCAACCACAAGTGGGGATGAGTGACCACAATTCCATACAATTTAAATTGTCCTCGGAAGTAAACAGAGTAAAAGGAGTAACTAAGTAGATTTTACATAAGAGAGGGAACTAAAGGCTATAAGAGAAAAACTAAGTAACATTGATTGGGAGGCAGAAATGAAGGATCAAAATATGGAAATGTCTTGGAAGTTTTTTTCTGAGAAAATGAATGATGTAGTAGTAACATTTATACCTAGGAGAAGAGTATATAATTATAAAGGTAAAAAAACACCCTGGTTAGCAAGAAATACAATGAGATTGTGTAATAGAAAGAAAGTAATGTTCCGGAAAATGAGAAAGTTAGGTACACCAGAATCAAAGATTAAGTATAAGAAGTTATTAAAAAAAATTGAAGAAAGAAATGAAAAATGCAAAGAAACAGCTAGAATTTAAACTTGAGATGGATAAGAGCAATAATAAAAGTTTTTTTGCATATGTAAATGGGAGGAGGAGAGGAAATTGTATGATTGGGCCCTTAAATGTTGAGGGGGTTATCACTTCAAAATGTGAGGGGATGCTGGAAGAATTTAGCAGATGCTTTGGAGCACTCTATAAAGAGTATGATGGAGGGATAGAGACAGTACATGTAGGTGACAGTATGTTGGATCCTAGAAAAGTTATAACAGAGGAAAAAGTGAGGCGTTGGATTATGAAGCTGAAAGTTGAAAAGGCTGCAGGTCCAGATGGGATGCACCCTTTTTTAGTGAAGGAGTTGTGGATTTACTGGTGCCGGTTATAGCTTGGCTGGGACAAAAATCTTTGGCTGAGGGGTGGTGCCAGAGATGTGGAGGCTAGCATATGTGGTACCTATATACAACAAGGGTAGTAGAAGTGAGGCGAGGAATTATTCACCGGTGAGTCTGATCTCCATTATAGGGAAGATCATTGAGGGAATTCTGAGTGAATCTATTTTGGAATATATGAGAAGTAAGACCTTGGTGGCTAGAGAACAACATGGATTTGTGGCTAATAGGTCGTGTGAGACAAACCTGGTGGTTTTTTATAAATATGTTAGTAAACATATTGATGAAGGTAGAAATGTGAATGTAGTAATGTTAGACTTTGGTAGCGCTTTTGACACAGTCCCACATCATAAAATTATCGAAAAACTGATAGGATTGGGAGTGGACGGGATCTTAGTGAAATGGGTGAAACAATGGTTGGCAACTAGGTCTCAGAGGGTCAGATTATGTGGTCACTTATCAGATCCACAGAGGGTGAGGAGTGGTGTGCCGAAGGGGTCAGTGCTTGGACCTTTGTTGTTCAGCATTTTTATTGGTGATTTAAGGATATTAAGTAAATATAAGTTGGTTAAATTTGCTGATGATATCAAGATGGGAAGAGTTGTGGATACCTTCAATGACAGATTGATTTTTGGACAAGATTTAATTTACATACTGGAATGGGTAAGGATCAAAGGCATGACCTTTAACAAGGAAAAATGCTTCAATATGCATTTTGGGAGGCACAACATTCAACAGTCATATGGCATATTGGGACTAAAGTTAAAGACATCAGAGGGGGAGAAAGATTTGGGAGTATATGTACAACACGATCTTAAAAGTGGTGCACATAATAAAAACTTCAAGTAGAGCTATGCTGTTGGTGAATTGTATTAAACGGGGCTTCCAATCTAGGAGTGAGGAGGTGTTGCTGCCATTGTATAAAACAATGGTCAGGCCCATTTTGTATTACTGCTCTGCAGTTTTCTGTCCCTATCTTGTAAAAGATATTAGGGTAATGGAGAGGCCACAGAGAACCTATACAAAAATGATAAATGGGGGGAGGGATAGAGCTTATGATGAGAGGTTGCAAGAACTGAGCTTGTGGACATAGGAGAGTAGAAGAAAGAGGGGTGATTTATTGCTATTACTTAAAATTCTGAAAGATGAAGTGTTAAAGTCTGACTTGGGGTTGGAATTGATAGATAAACCTTATTATTTACGGTGTCATAATAAACAACTGAGGGAGGAAACGGTGAGAACAGAGTGGAGAAGAAATGGAGTTAAGAATAGGGTGGTCAGATGGTGGAATGGTTTGCCACAGGAGGTGGTTGACAATGAAAGTATAAGTATATTTAAAAAAGGTTGGATAGATTTCTTACAGAAGTTGGTGACTTAGGTCATCACCACTGAATGGTGGGGGAGATCTTTATGGGCAAATGCCTTTTGACTTCCTTATTCACTCCAGTATGAACTCCCTGACCCAGATGTGTTTTCTCCCCCCAGTTAGGGTTCATGGAGCTCTTGGCAGGATTGCCTGCCAGGCTATTTCCTGTGCCCAAATCTACAATTGTTAATGGAGGGGCAGTCCCCACTGTACACACTGGTTCTCCTAGAGGGTTCTGGTCCAGACCTGTGTGGATGTGTTGGATGTCAGCTTCAGAACTGGATTCCTTGTTCTTTGATGTACAATATATACATTTTGATTCACTGCATGTTTATTTGTTACTGACTGGTATTTATCTATGGATGTTATAGTATCTGATGACCTACAGGCTACGCAATGTTACTTCTTATACTGTCTGGACTCAGATGGGTAATGTTAGGGTCCCTGGGAGGTGGGTAATCCCTAGTTTAAAGAGGGACTCCCACCAAGAGTGCTACATTGCACAATTAGAATAAACATACATCCAATAAATCTCATACCAAAAATTAGGTTTCTACATTACTTCATTTTAAAGTTATGAGCTATTTTGTAACCCTGATTTCACTACCTATTCAAAAAAGCCAGTTTCAGTGAAGAGCCACTGACGATGTCATCTCCTGAACTAACACTCTAGTCCTCCCTGTCTGAAACGTTATAGGACCTGCTTCTCCAAAGTTTAAGAAACTCTAGCTATAGTAATCCTTTTTAAAAAAATGACATAGGGTTGGCTGCAGTGTTTGCAATTCCAGAATGTTCAGATGCATGCCACTGTACTTTAGAACATGTCAGAAGATGGTTCTGGAATTCAGCATTGAACCGAGGCATAATGTGCCAAGGTGGCACACAATTTTAAAATGTTGGGGGTGCAATCTCAGAATGTGACAGGGATATGCCATCTCAAAATGTGGTGGGACAATCAGTCTTGGAATATGACAGATACACACATTGAGGAATTTGGTGGGGACTGGCAATTTCAGAATATAGTAGGGATGCACGTTGTCGGAATGTGACAGGACACACCATTTATTCTGACATTGCTTGTCCCTGCCACATTCCAGAATTGTACGCACCCACCGTATTTCAAAATCGTGCATCACATCCCTACCACATTCCAACATTATGTGTCCCATCCACATTCTAAAATTATGCCTCCCTGCTACATTCTGAAATTGTGCAACCTGCCCCCATTCCCAAATTGCACATCCCTGCCACATTCTGAAATGGTTCATCCCCACCAAATTCTATAATTGCACATCTCTGCCATGTTGTGTTTCAGTGCTACATTCTAAAATTGTCACTGCCACGTTCCCAAATTGTGTATCATGGACACAGTCTAAACCTATGTGTCACCACCACATTCTGAAATTGAGCGTCACTGCTACATTCCAAAAATATATGTCATTACCACATTCCAAGACTATGCATCACCACCACATTCCCAAGCTGTGCATCACCACCACATTTTGAAACTGTACATCACCACTACATTCTGAAATTATATGTCACCTCCACATTCCAAAATTGTGTGTCACTGCCACATTCTGAAACTGTGCATCATCAGCACATTCCAAAATTACATCACCATCACAACGCACCAACCAGCCAGCAACTGAACTGTACAGGAGCACGTACAGTAGTCAGTACACATCCATTGGTTGACCAGTCAAAATGGGCGTGTACTGACTACTGTACCTGCTCCTGTATAGTTCAGTTGGTGGCTGGCTGGTGTGATGTGAGGTGGGCTGTGCCAGTTGCTGGCACTGGCCAGGTTGGGAGGAGTGAGGTGATGGGTCACTGCTGAACACGGTGGGGGGCCATTGGAATACCAGGGATCTGGGCATTATTTTATTCATTTAGGGATTGGGGCTGGGGAGGGGGCATCACACCAGACTACCAGTGATCATGGCATGATTTAATTCATTTACAGATTTGGGCTGGGGAGGGATCGCTATACCGCCAGGGTTCCCTGCCCTAAATAGTACAGAGCTGGGTTGGTGCACTAGTTAGGGCAGGGTTTCAGAAGTGTAAATCTGTTGCACCAAATATGCATGGGAGACCCCTCATTTTCATAGGTGCCGCACAATGTTGTGCATGTCAGCACTGCTGGGGCTGTGACACACATCTGCACCCTTTGAATGTGGTCATGCCCCTGACAGCTGGCACACTTACCAGTATGCATAGTGCATCTCAGGTTGTGCCTGCACGTAACTCTAAATATGGGGCCCTTATTCCTTGCATGAAAAGAAAAGTGGGATTTAGTCATAGATGGAATTTGAATATATATTGTAAGTTTGGGACAGTATTTGAACTGTAATCAAATTAGACAGTATACTGTAGATCTTCAAAAGATCCCCATGATCTGCAACTAAAATGTGTTGTATATACTGCAATATAAAATGTTCAATAATTTTTTTGCTTAACAAGCACAGCTTCATAACTGTTTTTGTCTACTTGCACAGATGTTTCATTTCTGAAACCCACTTTCAGTAAAAAGGAGGAATCTCATACTTTCAATTTTGGGGGAAGGGACTGATTCAGCTTGAAAATGCCATGGGGCCTTTACATAGAAACATAGAATTTGATGGCAGATAAGGACCGCTTGGCCCACCTAGTCTGCCCATTTTCCTACATAACAGATAAGCTGCAGATCCTAGTTAACCGACAGCTTACTTCCTCCTACCCCCCACTAGGACTACCTAATGTCTGTCCCGTGCATTCTTGAATTCCCCCACTGTTCTTGACTCCACAACCTCCTCAGGGAGGCTGTTCCATGCATCCACAACCATCTCTGTGAAAAATACTTCCTCACATTACCTCTGAGCGTCCCTCTATCTTCAAATTGTGCCCCTTGTTCTTGCACATCTCTTTTTCTGAAGATGCTACCCTCTTGGACTTTGTTGATTCCTTTGAGGTACTTGAAAGTTTCTACTATGTCCCCTCTCTCCCTTCTTTCCTCAAGGGTATACATATTAAGCTCCTTTAGTCTTTCTTCGTATGTCTTCTGGTGCAGACCCTGCACTATTTTGGTTGCCCTCTCTGGACAGCCTCCACTCTGTCTATGTCTTTGTGGAGATGGGGTCTCCAGAACTGCACAGTACTCAGATGGGGTCTCACTAACTGTCTGTACAGAGGATAACAACTTCCTGTTTTCTACTATTGATGCCTCTTCCTATGCATCCCAGTATCCCCCAGCCTTCCTTACTGCCTTCTCACAATGCTTGCCCACCTTTAGGTCATCTGATATAATTACCCTCAGATCCCTTCCCATTTTTACTGTTGTCAGTATCTCACCCCCCATTGTGTACTCTTCCCCTGGGTTTTTGTTTCCCATGTGCATTACCTTGCACTTCTTTGCATTGAATCTGAGCTGCCATACATTTGTCCACTCCTCCAACCTTGCCAAGTCCCTTCTTATCCTTTCCACTCCATCTTGTGTATCAACCCTGTTGCAGATCTTTGTGTCGTCTGCAAAGAGACATACTTTTCCTTCCAGTTCCTCTGCAATGTCACTTATAAAGACTTTAAAAGGACCAGTCCCAGTACTGAACCTCACGGTACCCACTAGTAACCCTCCTTTCTTCACTGTGTACTCCATTTACTACTACCCTTTGAGTCCTGTTGTCTAGCCAATTTTTATCAGGCTACCACCTTTGGGCCCACTTCAAGGCTGGCTAACTTGTCTATTAATCTTTTGTGTGGGACTGTATCAAATGCCTTGCTAAAATCTAGGTAGGCCATGTCCATAGCCCCTTCCTGGTCTACTACTTTGGTCACTTAGTCGAAGAAATCTATTAGATTCGTCTGACACGACTTTCCCATCGTGAATCCATGCTGCCTTGGGTCCTGTGCCCCACTGGCCTCTAGGTACTCAACAATTCTTTCCTTCAGAAGTGATTCCATCATTTTCACTACCAGTGAGGTCAAACTAACTGGTCTGTAGTTTCCTGCCTATGTACTGCTCCCACTTTTGTGAAGAGGAATCACATCTGCCCTGCTCCAGTCCTCAGGTACCACCCCATCCTCCCATGGTTTGTCAAAGAGAGTAGTCAGCGGTGTCATTAGTTCTACCCTTAGTTCTTTTAGAATTCTTGGGTGAATCCCATCAGGCCCCATTGCTTTGTCCACCTTCAATTTTATTAGTTCTGTCAGAACCCTTTCTTCTGTAAATGGACTGGTATCGACCTCCATCTTCAGACTGTTTCTCTTGTTTGGCTTAAGAACCTCCCCCTTCTCTTCCTTTGTGAATACTGAGCAGAAATATTCGTTCAGTATCCCTGCGTTTTCACTGTCCCCCTTTACCCACATTCCCTCTCCTTTATTAAGCCTCAGTATCCCTCCTTTGGTCTTTTTTCACTCCCTAATGTACCTATAAAAGGTCTTATCCCTCTTCTTAACAGAATTGGCTATCCTTTCCTCGGTTTGGGCCTTTGCTATTCTGACTGTCTTCCCAGCCTCTTTCTGCTTTAACTGATAAAGTTCTCTGTCCTGCTCCTTCTGTGTTTCCTTATATTTCCTGAATGCTATCCTTTTCTCCTTAACCTTCCCTGCCACCTCTTTTGAGAACCATAGCGTTTTTTCCTTTGTTGTGTTTTATTGATTTGCTTTACACAAAGGCTTGTTGCCTCTGTGATGGCTGTTTTGATTACTCCCCGTTGTTCCTCCGCCCCTCCTTCTTGCCTGTTTGCCAGTGCTTTTCTAAGGCACTCTCTCATTTTCCCAAAGTCAGCCCTCCTAAAGTCCAATACTCTTGCTTTTGTATGGCTTGATTGTATGACTGTGTTTATTGTGAACCACACTGTTTGGTGGTCGCTTGTTCCCAGATGGCTACCCACCTCTAAATCTGAGATTCTTTCTCTGTCCCCATTTGAGAGTACCAGGTATAAGATTGCTCCCTCCAGAGTGGGTTCCAATACTATCTGTCTGAGGTATGCCCCCTGTAGGGCATCAAGAATTACCCTGCTCTTGGATGTGCCTGCAGCAAAGGTGCTCTAGTTAACATCTGGCATATTCAGGTCCCCCATCAACAATATCTCCCCTTTTTCTACCATTCTAAGGAAGCCTTCTATCATTTCCTTGTCCATTCTCTCCCCCTGAGATGGGGGCCTGTATACAAGTCTTAATTTGGCCCTGCTCAGGGCAATGTCTCAATCATACTCAGTGGGGATTACAACCTGATCCTTAACACCTCCCTAGACAGATCAGGGACCACAGACTAACCTTACACTAAGGCAGTCACAGAGTTGTAATCCTTAATAAAAGAACACTGTGAGTGAAGTGTGGTGAATCCATCATCATACTCTAAGGGACTATTCCTATCACTTGGCTTCATACGGCACCAGCTGTCAACTGGATTACTGGCTTACATCTCCTAAAACAACCCTAGTGACAATTCAGGCAGTGATCATCCACTGGTACTGTCAGACCACATGCCAGTCTCTGTCACCTTCCTTTGGGGTCCAGACCTGACAAGGTCATCCTACTGGTGGCTAGATCCCCTGCCCCGCCCCCCAGCACAAGGTGTTCCAAGACAGGCTCACACTGGTGAGCATAGCTTTTTTCCAAACCAGTGACACTAGCCACACCTCAGAAAGCACCCTGTGGGAGGCATTTAAAGTGGCATTCGACACTGTAGCACCTAATTGTGTTTCTCCTTAAGTCATGCCCTAGCTCACCCTAGTTTGATTATGACCTTAGATGGCTGAAGGCTAAGGGGTGCAGGTTGGAGTTTTTCTGGCTGTGATCCAGGTCACAGGAAGACAAAATGACACTGAATACTCAGTATGGTGAATATTAGCGGGCTATTACAATGAAAAAGACAGCACTGCTGTCATGCATTCATCACCGAAAGGAAAATTGACTGGCTAAATTCTTCAGCACTGTGGCTAGACTGTTGAATCCTCTGTCATCAGTCAGGAAGAGTTTTTACAGCAGAAAAAATGTGATGAGTTTGATCAAGTTTTCCTTTACAAGGTGTTTACCTTCAGAGTTGGTATCTCCTCAGGCAGTCTATTGGGGGCCAACAGTATTTATGAGGTGAGAGAATTAAGTACTCTGCCACTTTAGGCAGAGTTCTGGCCAGTCCAGACTGAGCAGGTCTCCTGTGAGGTCTTGCCGCTGTACCCTATGTGCTGTAAGTTGGACCCAGGACCTATCAGTTTTCTCTCAGATTGCTGGCCGACCCTGGTTCCAGGTGTTCACTTCTGGAGGGAGTTTCCCTACGGAACTGAAAAGGGCATTGGTGAAGCTACTGCTGAAGCGACTATCACTGGACCCAGAGGCTCTGCCGAACTACAGACCTATCTCAAAGCTCCCATTTTTAGGGAATGTAATTGAGAAGGTAGTAGGGCCCCCACAATTACACACATACTAAAGGACACAATATTCCTATTGTGGGATAATATTGATGACCCTGAGTGCAGGAGCTGCCAAAACAATCATAACAATTTATGAATGATTGGGGTCCCTGAAGGTGCTGAAGGCAAGAATGTTACTGAATTCACTCAACAATTAATTGATACATTGGGTATTAAAAACTTCCCACTGGACATAAAATGCATCCATCAATCCTTTGCCCCTCACTCATGAGTTTGAGAAAAGCCCCATCCAATTTGGCTTTGTTTTTGAAAAACTCCAGCTTGGGTGTTGGCAAGCATATTCAGTGTACTTTGATGAGTACAGTAAAATCTGAGAACTTCAAGGGCAACATAAGCCTCAGGCCAGGGCAACAAACACAAGTAGAGCCTGATATACAGTACACAAAAAACTGTTTTTCCCCTCCCTGGATGCTTGAGTTTGTGAATGATCTTTGGAAAATGTGTGGGTGCTAAACTTAGAGGCCATGATTGTATGAGTGACAGGATCTAGTATGCATGCATGAGTGCTGGAGTGAATCGACTTCTGTAAGGCTGGCTACCTTGATATAGTACAGAGGCTTATCACAAAGTATCCTAAACAGTGCAACTAAAAGCCAGCCAACATCTGTCTGATTGATAGTGTGTGTGTGTTAAATAAAATTAAATGTTGTAAATCTATTAGGACCATTGGCTTACTAAATATTGTTGACTGAAATGGGGATGAGGCAATATTTGTGTGGCAGGGTAGCACATCTCTTGGCTTGTGTTTATATGGGGAGCAACCTTCTGTCAACTCTCAAGCACAAGTTTAAAATTCCTGGCTGCATACTGTACCTCCAGCAAAGACAAGTTGCTCTCAATGACACAGGAAACAAACGCTGGTCAGAGCCACCACAGATGTTGAAGAGTTGCGAATCCAAGTCAAAGAGTACTCAGACCTCCCGCCACAGCTGACAACATACATGTGCAATTCTTGCACATGAGCAATTCCTGATAATCACTGCGCATGTATGAGAATGAGCCTGCCACGCCCAAGATGTCCGTTGCAACATATATGCACATGCGCAATTCTCGCCCATGCACACTAATTTTGCAGTGGCCATCTTGGGCATGGTATGCTATTTGTTCCACCAGCAACTCTGTAAGTGACAGCCAAACAAAAATAGTGCCCCTACGGGGGTGGAGGGGTGAGGGATGTGCAGCCATGGAGCAAAGGGATGCACTGACAACAGATGACTGGAATCTTGCCACAGCACTGTTGAAGCACATGTCTGAGGAATCTGGTCATGTGCTTCCACAGTCCCCTTTCTCTATCCTAGAGCTTGCAAAACATCTGCAGAGCTCCACCCAGGCAGCCATAAAAAGTGCCTTAACCTGGCATGGACATAGACTGTCTCATTATCAAGACTACTCTGCAAGCTCAACAAAAAACAAGCTGCTTTTACTGGCATAGAAACATAGAATTTTTCAGCAAATCAGGACTGCTTGACCCACCTAGTTTGCCACTCTTTTCCCTGCCTACTCAGCCACCACAGACTCTACCTGGTCTCCAGCTACCTCCCCCCACCCCCTGCTTTGATATAAGTTTTCCTTTATACCTACTCATGCATGCTTGAAGCTCACCACTGTTTCTGCACCCCCACCACCCCGCTGGATGATTGTTCCATGCATCCACCACCTTTTCAGTGAATAAATACTTCCCCAAATCTCTCCTAAACTTTCCCCTCCAGCTTCATTGCGTGCCCCCTAGGTCTTGTACAGATTCTTTTCTGACAAAATGCTCCTTCCTGTACCTTATTCACCTCTGTCATGTATTTATAAGTGCTTATCATACCCCCTTTCCAGGATGTACATGTTTTGATCCCTCAGTCTATCCTCATAGGACATTTGATGCAGCCCCTGCAACATATTTGTTAACATTCTTTTATGTCGTCTACCCTGTCTATGTCCTTTCTGAGCTGTAGCCTCCAGAACTGGACACAGTACTCCAGGCATGGTCTCACCAATAACCAATACAGTGGCAACACTACCTCCCTCTTTCTGCTGGTGATACAACTCCCTATGCACCCCACTATCCAACTGGCTTTCACTACTGCTTTGTCACATTGCTGTGCCACCTTAAGATCATCCATTATGATTACCCCTAAGTCCCTTTCCTGTTTAGCGACCGTCAATATCTCCCTCCATTGTATACTCTGCTTCTGGGTTTCTGCACCCAAGGTACATGATTTTGCACTTTATTGCATCAAAACAAATCTGTCATATCCTTGACCATTCCTCAAGCTTTTTGCAGGTCTCTATTCATTCTCTCAACCCCCTCCAAAGTGTCCACACTATTGCAGCTCTTAAAGTATTTTGCAAAGAGGCATACTTTACCTTCCAGTTCTTCTGAAATGTCACTTATAAATACATTAAAGGGGACTGGACCTATTACTGAGCCTCGAGGAACTGCACTGGTTACTCTCCCTTTCTCTTCCCCGAGTGACTGCTGTTAACCACCACACCATGTCACCTACTCGTCAGTCAATTACATACCCAGTGTACCACCTTGTTTCTCACCCCGAAGCTTCCCAGTTTTTTTATCAGTCTCCTGTGTAGCATGGTGATGAAGACCTTGCTGAAGTCTAAGTAGGACACATTCGCTGCCCCCCCCACTGATCTTTTTTCTCTGGTTACCCAGACAAAGAAACCTATCAGGTTTGTCTGACATGATCT
The DNA here is from genome assembly GCA_016271365.2 of Neoceratodus forsteri. Classification (NCBI taxonomy): domain Eukaryota; kingdom Metazoa; phylum Chordata; order Ceratodontiformes; family Ceratodontidae; genus Neoceratodus; species Neoceratodus forsteri. Next base: position 976,810,645 of record CM057452.1, on the reverse strand, counting down.
CCCTCCATGAATCCATGCTGCCTTAAGTCTTGTAACCTGCCAGATGCAAGGTAAATTACAGTTGTTCCTTTAGAAGTGACTCCATTATTTTCTCCACTACTGATGTCAGACTGACTGGCCAGTAGTTCCAGCCTCTACTCTGCTGCCACTCTTAAAGAGCAGGACTACATCTGTCCTTCTCCAGTCCTCTGGGACCATCCCTGTATCTAGTGAGTTGAACTGTCAGAGGTGCAGCCAATACCTCCCTAAGCTCCTTCAATACCCTTGGATGTACCCCATCTAGCCACATAGGCTTGCCCACTCTCAGATTTGCAGGTCCCTTCAGGACTATTTCCTGTTCAAATGGACTTGTGTCTACTTCCCTCCCTCCAATGGTTCTGTAACCCATATGTGGCTGGCCCATCCCTGTCCCCTTCTACTATGAAGGCAGAACAAAAATATTTGTTCAGGATATCAGCTTTTTCCTAATATTCCTCTGCAGTCTTCCCCTGTACCCCTCAGTATCACAATTCCCTCCCTTGTCTTTTTTTCAGTTATATATACCTAAAAAAGGTCTTGTCCCCTTTGTTACCCCCTGAATATTCTTTCTCAGTTTGTGCTTTAGCACCTTGCACTGCCTTCCCTGCTTCTCTCTTTTCTTTTTCTGGTATACCTCTCTATCCTCTTCTCTCTGTGTCTCTTTGTATGTCCTGAACACTGCCTTTTTCACCATTACCCTTGCCACCACCTCCCTTCATAGCTATATTGGTCTCTTTTTCCTCCTGCTTTTGCTCACCTCTTTGGAGCAGAGATTTTCTGCCTTCACTATTCCATCATTTAATCTGTCCCACTGTCCCTCCACCCCATCAGAGTAATTCCCCCCTGCCAAAGTGTCTCTGAGGTATTCACCCATTTTTTTTTAATTAAATCTGCCCTCCTGAAGTTTAGGACCCATATTCTTTTGTGGTTCTCCTTCAATGCCGTTCTAATGTTAAACCACACTGTTTGGTGATCACTTGTCCCTAGGCGGCATCCCACCTGACACCCACAATACTGTCACTGTTCATAAGCACCAGGTCTAGTAGTGCCCCATCATGAGTGGGTTCCTTGACTGGTTGCCTTAGAAATACCCCCTGTAGAGCCTAAGATGACCCTACTTCTAGTCGAGGCCACGGCCAGGAGGCTCCAATCAATATCTGGTAGATTGAAGTCCCCCATCAACAGTACCTCCCCCTTATGTGCCATCTTGCTAATGACTTCCCCCATTTCCTCGTCTAGATCCTTCCCCTATGCTGGATGTCTGTAAATCACCCCAGTGCAAATGGAGGCTTTGATTTGGCTCCAGTTCTCCATTCTCTGCAACAATTTGGGGTCAAATACAAGATGGCATACCCGGCCACCTTCAAGAGCAGAAATAGGTCTTCCATGACTTTTCAGCCCCTATAGAAGCAGTTAGCTCATCAAGAGGACTAGGGATGCCACTGTGGACACAAGCCACCTTCAGCCTCAGCTCCCCACTCCCAAAGTACCCAGCAGTACAGTATATAGGAGAACAGTAAGCAATGAATAAATCCCATTATTCCTCCACCCCAATTACTATTTATTTATTTATTTTTTTTATTTTATTCTTTTGGTGACCAGGTAAGGCCCACTAGGCACAAGTGCCTGTTTTCAGGGGCACTCAGGAGCACTGGGGTGGTCACTTGACTTGCTCAGAGTCATGCAGTATGCAAGTGGAGGTTGAGGGAATCAAACCCAGGTTTGCTGGATGTACCAAGCTCATTCATAGCTTGTTATTCCAACATCTAGGCTATACTAGCAGCCCCAAGCACAGCTCCCTTGGAACGGTTGCAGTGGCAGACAGAGAACTGATGGAAAACTGACACTGGACAATCCATTCTTCAGCATCACTCTAGGAAACCACACTGTAGCCAAAGCCAGTGATCCAGGGCATCGACTCAAGACTCATTGTCTACTGATTCATCCCTGAATACTCAACTTTGCCTCTAAAGTTGTCTAAGGGTGCCCAGAATGTCACAGCCCCTTAACGGGAGTATCGGCACGCCAAATGACCGAGCAAACTCATCGAAACTTGCCACAAGAATCTATCAAATCATAGAAACATAGAAGCTGACAGCAGACAAGGGCCACATGGCCCATCCAATCTGCCCTTTTTTGTTGCATTGCTTACACTGTAGAGCCCTCCAGGTCTATGGCACTTTCTTTGCCACTCCCTTACCTATCCCTTATGACTGTCACGCAAAGGTTGTGGTCACACCTGGCTGGGATGCTGAGATAACAAACAAACATCCAGAGGCAGAAAATCCCTTGCTCACCACCTTGAGTAAAAACTTCTCACATTTGCTAAGTGCTGAAAATTTTACTTTAGTACCGCTGCAAGGCACAGCACTCCACATGCCTTAACACATTTCAGAATTAGTCCTTTATCAAAAAGCATGTGGTACAAATTCAAAATGCCTCTTTTATACGAAAAAATGACATCATTAGCCATGGACACAAGAAAGTGACATCACACGGTGCAGTGAAGAAATAAATGAAAACATATCTATTAAAATCACATCTGAACACCACTCTACATCATACAATGAATAGAGCTTTTATAACTGTGCAGTACACACTTGCATGATTCATATAAAATATGCACAAAATTTGTATTTACACTAAACCAGTAAAAAAATCCTGAGAGTCCAATCTTTGCATACTATAAAGTCTTGTGGAGACAGAGACATGCAAAAGGGCCAGCTCACTCGAAGATTTTCTCCCTGCATGAAAATCATTGCCTGAAAATAAAGAAAACAAATACATCAGTAATAGTTGCTACAAAAAGTGTACAATTATTAAAAACCTATTATTTTGTTTTATCACAATAATACATATATAAACTTAGTATAATATATTAATGTATGTAAAGCCTCCAGTTTACTGTTTGCTAAAAGCATTTTTCATTTTCTCTGTTCTCCTTTTATTTTTGCTTAATATAGTCATTATTGCAATTATAATTTTTGCAAGTAGGGTTATAAATCAATCCTTTCATTAAGGCCTGGATATTTAAAAGCTTTCAACATATAAATCAAGAATCCTTCTCTTTGCAAAATCAAATTATTAAAATCATCCTCGCTGGCACGGGGGGAACACCTTTTCAATGACTTTAAAAGTGAAAAAAGTACTCTGCTTTGTTTCTAACCTCCTTAATATGGAGAGCTGCAGCATAAGTTTTGTCCCCATTTCTAATTGCCCTACAATGTTCCCCCACCCAGGTTTTAAATTGTTGTTTAGTCTTCCACTGTTAAAAGCACTACAGTGACAATTGGCCTAGTAAATCACCCCATTTGACTCGCAAGTAATGAGTTGTCTTCTCAGAAATGTTCTCTGTACATGGGGGCTAGTAAAATCTTTCTCTTGTGCAATTACCTGACAGTTCAAGCACTTGTGGCACTTAAAGCAATGCATATATTTATTTGTTAACCAGGTCTGTTGTGTGGGTTGTGCCTGCCTACTATGGACCAAATGATCCCTAAGATTTACAGCTCTCCTATAGTGAATTATTGGGATGCTAGTATGGTAGTCTTTCAATCCAGATTCCCCCCTCAGAATGTTCCAATTATTGTTAATTATATCCCCTACTCTAGAAGCATGTACAGTGTATATTGTTATAAAATTCTGCTGTCAGAAATCACTTCTGGCATTTTGTGTGTTCTTTTGTAATGGTTGTGCTCTCTCATGATTTCTAATGTCCTGACATGTCTGTAAAACTGTATTCTTACTATACCCTCTGTCAATAAATTTCTTGGTTAGGTCTGTTGCTGCTCTATCATATGATTCTGTGGTGCTGCAATTCCTACTAAGTCTTAAAAATTGTTCTTTCAGAATGTTTTGGACAATGTGGCAAGGGTGGCAGCTAGAGGAAAGAAGGAGGGTATACCATTCACACTCCTTCCTATATATGTCTGTCGTAATGCTACCTGTGATGTCTTTCTGTATGCATAAATCAAAAAATAATGTATTTCATTTTTACTTGCTGTGTATGAAAAAGGAAGATTCAGATTTGAGCAGTGAAGGTATTTCTCACAGGCATCAAATTGTTGCAGTGTGCCTTTCCACACAATGAGTACAATATCTATAATGCAACAATATAAATCTATGTGGGAAAACAAAAGATTACATTCTGGACCCCTGACTGTTTCATGTTCCCATTTTCAGACTAGTACTCTGCAGAATGTAGAATTCCGCTGGCAAAATTAGTGTGGAATGACCATTCTGCCAGTGGAATTTCTGGCCAAATATTGCTGGTTCTTCTGTGGAATTCTGCCTACTGTGATCCCTACATTTTTCCATGGAAAATTATTCTACAAAAATTTCTGTGGAAAATATTGAGATTCACAGAATAATGTTCTGCAGAACAGCATTTTTTTCTGTGGAAAATCATTCCACAACTATTTTCTGCTGTGGAATTGTACCATTCCATTTCTGGCAAAATTTGACAGAATATCAGCAGAATCTCATAAATTCTAAGGAATTTCATTCTGCTGGAATTTGAAAATTCTGCACAGCATTTTTTCAGACATATAAGTTTGTAAGGCTGGGGGCAAAGGTTACTGATGCAATAGTTTACATGCAGGGAGAAAATCTTTAAGTGAGCAGTCCCTTTTTGCATGTCTCTGTGTCTCCACAAGACTTTGTAGTATGCAAAGATCAGACTCTAAGGATTTTTTACTGGTTTAGTATAAATGTTAATTTTGTGCATGTACTATATGAATCATGTAACTGTGTACTGTGCAGTTATAAAAGCTCTATTTATTATAGATGTAGAGTAGATTTCGGATGTGATTTTAATAGATATGTTTTTATTTATTTCTTCACAGCACTGTGTGATGTCACTTTCTTGTGTCCATGGCTGATTACATCATTTTTTGTATAAAAAATACATTTGAATGTGTACCACATGCTTTTTGATAAAGGACTAATTCCAAAACCCAATAAGGTGTGTGGAGTGGTGTGTCTTGCACCGGCAGTAAAATAAAATTTACAGCACTTTTGCAGACATAGTGAGCAGATTTTACTCAAGGTGGCGAGTGTGGGATTTTCTATGTCTGGATGTTTGTTTGTTATCCCAGTACCCCAGCCAGGTGTGACCACAACCTTTGAATGACTGTTACTTTGCTGAGTGGTTCTGCATGAGTTATGGACAAACAATTATATTGTAAAACCTTGCGGTAGCTCCTAGTCACTTCTACAAGATTGTGCTGATTTATAGACTGGACTTTTTGGGGATTGGAACACCACAGATCTGGATACAAAATGCCATTGAAAAGGACAGTGAAAAGGATGGTGTTTCCAGAACCAACACAGGATCAGGTCCCCTTTTTCTTTGTAAATGGATTGCTGGCAGAAGCCAGTATAGCAAATATTTTCCTCACTGAACTCTCAGCCCAAGTTGGCCTGACCAGTGGGACTGCAGGTACACTTCTGAAAGCATTTAAAACTTTGGAAAAGACACTAACCAAGACAAGAAAAATTCACTGGAATATAATGAATTTGGATGCATATTTGCAAGTACAAAGAAGCTCTCGTGGCTTGAGACTGTTAAAAAATCTATCTTTTGGTATTGATGTAGAGCACTTTATGAAAAAGTGGCATGAAATACTAGATGAGTCATCTAATCAATTAATTAAACTCCATTGTCTATGGTGAGGACGTGAGTGAGACACTTACTAAAGAAATTAAAGAACAAGAAAAGGTTGTCTTGACATTCAAAGATCACTCAAATTTTGACAGGTATAATGTAAGACTTAAAGAAATGACTGAGAAATTAGACTTTGATTTAAAAACAAAGAAACATATCAAATTCAAGAGAGACTTTGATGATTATCAGCTGAGTCAGAAACACAATTGGAAAAAAAAACTAATAAGCTAACAAAGGGCATTCTCAGGCATGAGAAGAGAGTGTCCTTGAACTTTAACACAGACATGAGTGGTTCCAAGTCAGCCACATATGGCAATGAATATATGGAACAAGCTGGAGCTTCAACAGAGGCCCCAATACCAAGACGTAGCCCAAGAAAGAATACCTATCATGGTCTTCAGCTGCCCTATCTGAGAGGCAGAAGGAGGGGCAGAAACAGAGGAAGAAGAGGAAGATGTGGTGGGGGAAAAGACAGAAAAACAGAAAGACAAAAACAATACAAACGACAACAGAAGTACCATCATGCCCCCTTGAATATGCACCCTCCACAACAACATCAACAACAGTGGAATTATCCCCCTCAAAAATGCTCAAACCTTTACAGAAGATAACCAATCTCTTTGACAGAACTTTGTCTGTGACTGAAATTGAGGTGCTTAATAAGGGTTTATCTTTTGTACCCACCACAATGGGGATAATCAAATTTGAGATGTTTATTGATTTGCAGAGATTTTACAGGATTTGGAGGCTCTGCATCTAAAATCATTTTTTGGTAGAAAAGAAGACAGCACTGTCTAGCTGGTGACATTGACTCAGAGTTTTGTAGCAATGTTATTGGTGATTCCACAGGTACTGAGAATAAACAGGTGCATCGCTTTAGGGGTAAATCTAAATTTTATCCTGCTCCCACCACAGCAATAGCTACATTTCAAGAGGTATGTGAAAGGGAATTAGAGGATTTATTTAGTAATTTACCATCTATTGATTACAACAATATGTTAAAAATGGAGAGATGCCCTGGAGAGTCTAAAGCGTGATTAGAACATTGTCATTAAACCCGCAGATAAGGGAGGGGTGGTGATGATTCAGAATACTGATGACTATATCTGCAAGGTTAAAAGACAACTGAACAACACAAGTTTTTACAGTAAACTATATGCAGATCCAACTGCTCTGTTTAAGTATAGAAATGATGAATATGTTATAGAAGATTTCCAGAGAGGATGGATTGAATCTGACATTAAAAACGTCCTTACTGTAGAGAACCCAATAAAAGCAACTCTGTATTCGCTGCCCAAAGTCCACAAAGAGTTCCTCCCCCACCTGGGAAGGCCAATAGTTTAGTTCTAGTTTATTGTTCTAGGAATTATTACTTTTGAGCCAATGGCTCTTTCACAAAGGTTCCACATCATCAATGTACAAACAAACAAGACATGTTACATAGAATGGTCAGCAAATTATAAAGGTTTCAAGAAGCCAGTATAATACAGTATATCACAAGGGAAAAAAACAAAACATTGGAGGAATGGTCAAGGTAGGAAGGGTAGGAGAAGATATGGGCAGGGGAGCAGACTTAGAGTAGTTAGAGATTCTCAGATGCCTTTGTCAAGAAAGGAGCAGAGGAGGAGGAGGATGAAAAACAGTAAAAACAGCCATGAGGGAAGAATCATTAGTCAAGGCAGTCACAGGATCTAGAGGCTGAGAGGTGAGAGTAAAGCATAGATTTGAAAGCTCCTAGTGATGTGGAGGATGTAATGAGCGAGCTCAGGGCATTGTACCAGCTGGGGGCACGATAGGCAAAAGATCTTTGGCCCTGTGTGGTCCAGTATCTGGGGACCTGGAAAGGCTGGTGTTCTGATCTTGTGATGGGACGGATGCTGGTATTTGGGCAAAGTAGATCTTGGATACACGGCAGAGTGCGGTCCAGGATGGATTTTTTTGCCTTCAAGCATGTGAGGTACCTTATGCGATTTGAGAGTTGCAACCATCCTGTTTCAGTGTAGAGCTCACATGTATGAGTATGTCTTTGTGCTCCAGTGAGCAGCCGACAGGCCTTGTTTAGGGTGGTTGTGATGTACCTTAGTGTGGTGGTAGTGGCAGAGCCATAGATAATTAAGCCACAGTCTATGATTGAGATGACAGAGCTTTGGATAGCAATCCTCAGTGCAGCTTGGGTAAGGAATTGCCGGTTTCGGAACAGGATACCGATGTGCTGGTTCACCATTTTCGCTGTGTTATCAATGTGGGTCGCAAAGGTAAGACCTTGATCAAAGGTGATTCCAAGGTATTTAAATGTTGACACTTGTTCAAGGGTATTTCCTAGGTATGTTTTGATAGTAAGTGGAATTTGTCTTTTTCTGTTTTGTGGACTGGAGAAAAGCATGGATTTAGTTTTTTGGTGATTTAGGACCAGCTTGTGATCTAGGAACCACTTTTCAACATTGGAGAAAGCAAGTTGCAGGCTCTGGAGTAAGGGTTTTGGGTCCTTATGGGAGGAGAGAATCACGGCATCATCAGCATAAAGGATTATTTGTTCTGGGCAGGATTTGGGGAGAGAGTTTAGGAAAAGGCTGAAAAGGAGGGGGCCTAGGATTGACCCCTGTGGAACACCTGAGAGGATCGGTTTTGAGTCTGAGAGAACTTCTGAGATTTTTACTAATTGAGAGCGCTGGGCCAGGTAACTTTTAACCTAGGCACCTGGTCCTTCTGAGAGCCCAAGACTGTGTAGTTGTGTGATAAGTAAGCCATGGCGAACAGTATCAAATGCTTTTGTTAGGTCAATGAAAACAGCTCCGGTTTGATATCCTTTGTCCAAGGCAGTGTGAATTTCTCCTGAGAATTCCAGTAGGGTGGTCAATGTACTGTGTTCTTTCCTAAATCCATGTTGCTGCAAGCAGAGTATGTTATACTTATGCAGGTAGTCTGAGAGTTGGTCAGCCACAATGCATTCGAGGGCCTTGGAGAGGGGTGGAAGTATAGATATAGGCCAATAGTTTCCTGGTAGGGACTTTTCGCCACTTTTGAACACTGGTGTGACTATAGCAGACTTCCATTTGCTGGGAAATTGGCTAAGGCAGAGGGAGAGATTGAAAATTTTGGTGAGTGAGTGCACCACCTCTTCCAGGGTAAGGGACAGAATTTTAAGATCAATAGTATCACTGCTTGCTCTGGATTTAGAGATAGCCTTTTTTATATATTTGTAGACTTCATGTGCCTTAACTATTTTGAAGTGGAAAAGTGGTTGGTCAGGTGAGGCAGTAGGAGATGTTGGTTTTGGCAAGTCCATGTCAGAGAAGAAGTCCGGCGGGAGGACCCCACTGAGGTCAGTGAAAGTTTTATTTAAGGCCTTTGCCATGACCATTGGGTCTAGGGTAGTGGTTCCATTGACAGTCATTATAGTGGGAGAGGATTTGGACAACTTACCCTGATATTTCTGATGTTGTCCCAGAATGATCTTCCGTCACCCCTGGAGTTTGCGAGGGCATTTTTGAAATAGGAGCTCTTCATTAGTCGGATTTGTTTGGTACATTGATTTCTTGCCTGTTTATACTTCTGGATATCCGTCAAGGAGCCTGTGGCTCTGGCTATGGCCCAGAGGTGGTCCTGAGCTTTGAGTTGGGCCAGTAGTTTGGCCGTGAGCAGGGATTTGTGGCGCTTTGATTTTACGATTTTTACTAGTCGTAGGTGTCACAGGCAGTGTTGAAAGTTGTGATAAAATAATCTAGGACTGCGTCAACATCTAGAGTATTGTATATTGGGAACCAATCTTGCTGTAAAAGACAGGTCTTGAGCTTAGTAAGGTTTCCATAGGGTAGCACTCTGCTTGAGATAGTTTTTGGAGGTGGTTTTTAGAACTTATTTGTCCAGGTACAGATCACAGGGGAGTGGTCACTGAGAGAGTCTGGGAGAACAACTGTGTTTTTTATGCGGGCTGGGTGGCTAGCAAGGATCCAGTCAATGACAGTGCAAGTTCCAGTTTTGTAGTGAGTGGGATGGAGTCTCTTACAGAACTCCTCTCACAATATGTGGACTTTTTCATTTGACCTTTTGTTGAGTGCTTGGGCTCTTGCATTAAGGATACAACAGATATTTTACAGACACTGGGGGATACTGTAATTAACAAAGATTCATATCTCATTACTATGGATGTGGAATCTCTGTACACAAATATCATCCAGGAGGATATCCATGATAGTCTTGCATTTTTTTTCTGAATACAAGAAACACACAGACTGAACCCCCGACAGAGTTTTTACTCAGACTTTCTGAGTGTGTGCTAAAATTCAATGCCTTTACCTTTTTAGGTGATTATTTCTTACAAACAAAAGGCACAACCATAGGGGCAACCTTTGGCCTCAGCCTTGCAGACTTATACATCTGAAAATGGGAAAATGAAACAGTCAGGGTTCCAGAATGTAATCCTTTCTTTTCCCACATAGATTCATATTGTCGCTTTATAGACGATATACTCATTGTGTGGAAAGGCACACTGCAAGAATTTAATGCCTTTGCAGAATACCTTCACTGCTCAAATCCAAATCTTCATTTTTCATACACAGCAAGTAAAAATGAAACATATTCTTTGGATTTATGCATACTGAAAGACGTCACACATAACATTATGACAGACATATATAGGAAGGAGTGTGAACAAAAATACCGTCCTTCTTTCCTCTAGCTGCCACCCTCACCATATTGTCCAAAACATTCTGAAGGGACACTTTTTAAGACTTAGGAGTAATTACAGCACCACAGAATCATATGCTAGAGTTATCACGGAGCTAACCAAGAGGTTTATTGAAAGAAGGTATAGTATGAATACAGTTTTACAGACATGTCAGGACATTAGAAATACTGATAGAGAAAAACCATTACAAAAGAACACACAAAATGCCGGAAGTGATTTCCGACATCAGAATTTTATAACAACATACACTGTACATGTGTTTAGAGTAGGGGATATAATTAACAGTAATTGGAACATTCGGGGGTGGGGGGGAGGCTCTGGATTGAAAGACTACCATACTAGTGTACTGAGAATTTCCTATAGGATAACTGCAAATCTTAGGGATCATTTGGTCCATAGTAGGCAGGCAAAACCCACACAATGGACCTGGTTAACAAATAAATATGTGGGTTGCTTTAAGTGCCACAAGTGAATTACCTGCCAGATAATTGCAAAACATGAACATTTTACTAGTCCCCAAGTACAGAGAAAATGTCTGACAAGACAATTCATTACTTGCAAGTCAAATGGGTGATGTACCAAACCAAAGTCACTGTGGTGCATTCTACATTGGAAAGACTAAATGACAGTTTAAAACCAAGGTGGGGGAATGTTTTAAAGTAATTAAAAATGGGGACAAAACTTATTCTACAGCTCTCCATATTAAGGAGGCTAGAAACAAAGCAGAGCATTTTTTCACTTTTAAAGCTATTGAAAAGGTGGGGTCGAAGGGTAGTTTGTTGCGGGGTATGTTTCTATTAAGTAAGGTTTTCTCTTGTTGCTGAGGTTCTATTGTCTTCTATTCATGTTTTATGTCATTTTTGTTTATTTTGGAAACTCTAATAAAGCATGTTAAATAAAAAAAAAAAAAAGGTGTTCCCCCATGCTGGGGGCGGGGGGAGGGGTTAATAATTTGGTTTTAAAAACAGAAGGATTCTGGATTCATACATTGAATGCTTTTAAATATCCAGGCCTTGATAAATGGTTTGATTTATTTCCTTACTTGCAAAAATGATTATTGCAATAATGATTATGTTGAACCAAAATATAAGGAGAAATGTGAAAAGGAAATTAAAATATATATTATACTAAGTTTATGTATGTATTATTGTGATAAAAAAAAATAATAGTTTGTTTTAATAATTGTACTTTTTTTATAATAAATATTACTGATGTATTTGTTCTCTATTTTCAGGCAGTAATTTTCATGCAGGGAGAAAATTTTCGAGGGAGCCTGCCCTTTTTGCATGTCTTTGTGTCTCCAGTAGACTTTATAGTATACAAAGATCGGACTCTCAGGATTTTTCACTGGTTTAGTGTAAATATACATTTTTTGTATATACTATGTGAATCGTGCAACTCTGTACTGTGCAGTTATAAAAGCTCTCTTTATTATATGATGTAGAGTAATGTTCAGATGTGATTTTAATAGATATGTTTTTATTTATTTCTTCACAGCAATGTGTGATGTCCCTTTCTTGTGTCCATGGCTGATGACATCATTTTTTTTTTGTATAGAAGACGCATTTTGAATTTGTAGCGCATGTTTTTTGATAAAGGACTAATTCCAAAATGTGTTAAGGTGTGTGGAGTGGTGTGTCTTTCACTGGCACCAAAAAAATTCCATTCCAGTTTCTCTACTATGTCACTAATGAAGAAATTAAGAGGACTGGCCCCAGTACTGACCCCTGCAGTACCCTACTGGTCACTTTCCCCTCCTCAGAGCAAACTCCATTTATCACCACCTTCCTTTGCCTCCTATCCTCTAACCAGTTTCTTACTCAGGTTACCACTTTATTGCTCACTCCCTGCTACCCAGCTTGTTTACCAGCCTCCTATATGGAACAGAGTCAAAGACATCACTGAAGTTCACAAAGGCCATGTCCACATCCCACATCCCTCCCCTCAATCCAACAGCATGGTTATGCAGTCAAAAAAATCTATCAGATATTTGGGGCATGACCTCTCCTCCATAAAGCCATCCTTCCTTGGATTCTGCAGTCCATAGGATTCCAGGTGTTCCGTGATTCTTTCCTTTAATACTGTTTCCATCTACTTTCCTACTACAGATGCTAGTTAGACAGACCTGCAATTTCAGACCTCCCCCTTACTACTGTTTTTGTAAAGTGGGGCTATGTTTGCCCTTCTCCAGTCCTCTGGAACCATGCCAGTCTCCAGAGAACTGTTTAACAAGTCCATCAGGAGTGCAGATGGCACCTTCATGAGTTCCTTTAACACTATGGGATGCGCCCTCTGGTCCCATAGCTTTGTCCACCCTCAGATTACTGAGTGCAGTCCTGAGCCTCTCCTCAGAAAAGAGACTGGTGTCCATTTCCCTTCCTCCCAGTCTCTTCATACTTATTTGTGGTCCCTCCCCTTCCCCCTTACCTGTGAATACTGAGCATAAATATTTGTTTAAGGTATGTGCCTTTTCTTGATCCACCTCTGTATAGCATCCTGCCTCCTTTATTTACTGCAATCCTTCCCTTGGTCTGCCTTTTTTCACTGGCATACTTGAAAAATGTCTTGTCCCACTTTGATACTGTCTGGCTATTCTTTCCTCATCTTGTACTTTTGCACTCCTTTCTGCCTTGCCTGCCTTCCTCCATTTTCCAGATACACTTCTCTTTCCTCCTCTCTCTGAGTCTCTTTATACCTTCTGAATGATGTTGTTTTTGCGTTTACATTTTCTGCCACTTCCTCGAGTATTATAATGGTCTCTTCCTCCTTCAGGTTTTGCTTATTTGAATGACATACAGATTTGTAGCCTTTACTACGCTCTCTTTTATCTGGCCCCTTTTTCCCTCAACCCCTCCAACATCTCACCCCTCCATATCTTATTGAATGCATTCACACATCTTTGTAAAGTTAGCCCTTCTGAAATCTGGGACCCTCACCCATGTGCGACTACAGTCTGCTGTTATTATATTAAACCATACCATACCATATTGTATGATGGTCACTCACCCTCAGATGACTCCCTACTCTGACATCTGCCACACTGTCCCCATTTGTAAGTATCAAGTCGTGTATTGTCCCACCCCAAGTGGGTTCACTGACCAGGTGCCTGAGTAATACCCAGTGCAGGGAGTCCAAGATGTCTCTGCTCCTAGCCGATGCTGTAGTAGGTAGGTTCAAATCTACATCTGATGGACTAAAGTCCACCTACAGCAACACCCCCCTTTCTTAGCCATTTTGCCTATATCTTCCAACATTTCTTTGTCTGTGTCCTCTCCCTGTGCCAGAGGCCTGTATACAACCCCTATGCAAATAGTGGCTCCATTTCCAGACTAGATGTTGAGCCACAGCACCTCAATCTCCCATCCTCCCTGTGCCTCCATTGCTTTGATGTTTTCCTTAATATAAAGCACCACCCCTCCACCTTTCCTTCCTTCCCACCCTGTCCCTTCTAAACATTGTATGGCCAGGTATGACCATTTTCCAGTCACAGCTGTTTGTGCACCATGTTTCAGGGATGGACACAATATCCAGGCCTGCCTCAGCCATGGTGGCCTCCACATCTGGTATCTTATTTCCCAGACTTCTAGCATTGACACACATGGCTGACCAGATTTTGTTAGTCCTACTCTTGTCCTTCTCATGTTGTCTAGTTGGGTACTAGGTCATAACAGTGATGGAAAAAACAGCAAGAGTAAAAATTGTGCTGACAATGGGCCCTATGCCAGAGACAAATATCCCACCTGCATAGGTCTGCACCTGTGGACTGATGCAAACTCCATGGTATGCACAACAGATGCGCATCTGTCCATGGGCCTGCCACCCTGGCATGCAGGACTCCACAGGGCAGCCAGGGGTGGAGTTGCAGTCCCAGGCAGACATCCAATCAGATGCCTGTCCTGTGCCTAAAGTGTATCTCTTGCACTAAGAGGCACAGCTACGGGTGCATGAATGCCCACTGCAGGCACTTGAACCTGTGCACACATGCTACAGTGAAAGGCTGATGATTGGTGACACCCACCCATCTGCCTCACTGCAGGGCCACTGCTGGTACTGGCAACTAACCCTCTCATGCCCCTGTCTGCAGCGGCCCAACTCCATCCCAGTATCCCTTCAGATGGCAACTGCATTTGCCCATGGTTGCCCCCACTGGCATGTCAGCTGGACAGAGAGCCCACCCATGGCACCAACTCCCCCATGCACCGCACACCCACCCCCCTGCCCTTGTATCTGTATGATGGTGTTTGTCCTGAGACAGCCAGCAGCACAGCCTTTGTCTCACCACCACAGTCACTGCCATCTGACGTATGCAGGGGCACACAGCCAATGCACACCTGCATATGTCAGATAGCCGGTGGTCATGGTGATGAGAGGAGGGCTGTGCCACTGGCCATCTTAGGAGTGACACCACCCAGTGGGTACAGAAGATTGGGCAGTGATGGTGCCATGGGGATGGGGACCACTGGACACCAATGTGGGGTGGGGTGCCAGGTTCAGAGTGGGGGGCCATGCACTGTGCTGAGTTGGGGCAGTGCTGTGTGGCATTGGGGAATTGTAGTACATGGATGGGGATGGGGTGAAGGAGGGTGTGTGTATATGTGTGTGTGGGGGGTCCTTAGTCACTGGGATTGGAGCACTGGTGAGTGGCTGGGAGGTGTCACAAGTGTAGCCCCAGGGTATGGGTCTGTCATGTGGGGGAGCTGGGACATAAGGGCTGGGGCTACTGCCACAGCTGTGTAGGCACTCCCCTGATCAGCTGCACTAGCCCTCCCCATCAGCTCAGGGGCTATGACAGCAGGAAGGCCCATTTCCAATCCCACCACAACCGATGGGAAGCAGTACCTGTGGGTGCGCAGTGGGTTATTTATGGGGCCCAGTTGCTTTAACCTGCATGCAACTATGCACTCCTGTGAGCCACACTCTGTACCTCTGTGAATGGCGCATAGTGCTGACATGCCCCCACCCACCCCTGGTGCAATGCTGTCTGTGCAGAAGGGGATTCGGGTGAGTAAGTGCTGTGGGTCCCATCTGTGAATGTTGCATTGAGTCTGCAGGACCCTGCTCCATGGCATTTAGCCATGGCGCTGCCAACACGCTCAGTTTACACAGTACGTTGGCATCATGCATAGGGTCCAATGTCATTGAGAAAAAACAGGTCAACACCCCAAAAGCTAACAGTACGGAAACCCACTAGAAAGGGCAAGGAAAACAAATCTCTCAGAAATTACCAAATGTAATGTTGGGGGATTCACCCCCGCACCCCCCAATGTGAATATAAACATCTTCCAGTACAGCACAGTCACCACCCAAAAGCAATAGTCAGGAAGCAGGTGACATTCAATATATTTTGTCTTCATGGGAGGTATGCCAGTTGGGGAGGCGGACAAAGTGCAGGGCGATAACTGATTAAAGGGAAAAAAATGTATGCCTCCCAAAGTATCGAACCCAGTTCTAGGGCACCCAATACATGACCACACAATCACTGACTCAGTCTGCTAGGCTACAGAGCCAGGACAATCAGAGCACACAGATTCATGCCTACTTGCTCCCATCATGTTCTTTGCTGTCCAACCTACTCACTGAAATGCTGTCTGCTGTAATTCCATGGTGCTCTTCTTCCTCTCACTATTTTGGTCTCACTATTTTTACTCTCCCCATTTTGCTGTCACTATTGTGACACAACACCATTTAGTTGTGCCTCCTTCTCCTCCTTTGCATACTGCCAGCTTCTCTTTCCCTCTTTCTTCCATGCTGATCCCTTGCATCCTTGGTTGTCCTTCATTTGGTGGGAATCCTTTCCTCCAGAAATACTCTTCCATCAAAGCCTGAGGAGAGTATTTTTGTACCCTGCCCTCACCACCCCTTGGATAGTTTAAATGCCTGCCCAAGAAACACTTAAATCTTCTACTGAGGACTGCCACTCCTTTAATGGATTGATGCAGGTACCCTTGGATTCCAGGTATGCCACTACCCTTTCTTTCAGCAGTGCCTCCATGATCTTCCCCGCTACTGAAGTGAGGCTGACTGGCCTGTAGTTCCCCACCTCCTCCCTACTGCCACTTTTGTGCCCTCTTTCAGTCCTCAGGAACCAGTCCTGTGTTTAGTGACTGAGTGAACATAGCTGCCAGGGGTGCTGCTAGTTCCCTTCCAGCTCCATTGAAATCCTTGGGTGTATGCCATCTTGTCCCATAGCTTTGTCCACCTTCAGTTTTGTGAGCTCTTTCAGAACTCTGTCCACTGTGAATGGACTGGTGTCCACCTCTTGCCCCCACTTTGAATCTGATACCTAGCTGTGGTCCCTGACCCTCCCCCTCCTCAGTGAATACTGAACAGAAGTATGTATTCAGCATTTCTGCCTTGTCTAGGTCTCCCTCCTTGCACTCTCACTTTTCCACTTTGAGCCTTACAATTCATCCTCTGGTTTTTCTTTTTTCACTGCTGTACCTATAAAATGCCTTATCCACTTTCTTCACTATCTGCGCTATTCCTGCCTCCATCCATGCCTTTGCGCTACCAGCCTTCCCTGCTTCACTTAGACACTCAAGGTACACCTCCCTGACTTTCTCCCCTTGGGTCCCCTTATACTTCCAGAAACTCACCCTTTTAGCCCTGACACCTTCCTAGAGAACCATAGTTCCTACACACTACTATAGCTAGCAACTAACAGTAGTCCCTGATCCATAAATCACCCTAACACCTTGCAACAGTTTATCTACACTCCCCACTACCCAGAAACACACTAAAATCTTCTATCAGTTAAGAACAAATAACACCATACTAAGAACAAGGAAAAAATCAACAGCAAGCAGCTAAGCCCACTGACATGCTTAGCTGGCCTCACAAGTACAGTCACCCAATAATGCAGCCCCCAACAGGATTACCTAGGTAGAGGTTCCCTTGGGTCACCAGAGGGGCAGAGAGGCTGGCTGCTGCCTTATTGGACTGACTCTGGTGAGCAGACTCTGACGTCCTTTGCATGTTGGTCCTTAGTGCTGGGGGGCGGGCTGACACTGGACGTTGCTCAAGTAAGTATGAACACTGCCAATTCTCCCCTCGGGACTAGCAAGAGCAGAATGGCAGCTCTGCAAATCACAAAACCCAAGACATGAACAATCTAAGGGACCTTCTATCTTTTTGAACAGGTCACATGTGCTAAAACAACAGGGTGCACCCTGCTCGGTAATGTATGGTAAATGATGTTTTGTTAATTTCTGTTAAATGTATTGAACTTGCTAACATGCCATAATGATCACTATATCCCCTGAACTATGCTATGGTTCAGCTTGCATAATTATTTCTCCATTGGACCAGGTCCCCCCTCACCCTTCTGATGTATTGGTTCACTCCCCCTCTTCCCAGTAACCACTTTTCTGCCACCCTTTTTTTCTCTTTGCTCTTACTTTGCCCGCTGTGACTTAGCCTTGCGCATTCTTGCACGCTACCCCCCCCCATGACTTAGCTCCAACTGCACTGACCAGGTGAGCAGGCAAAATGAACACAGATGCCACAGTCCTCATATTTATTTATTTATTTATTTGAAAAGGTTTCACTAGGAAGGACATACAGAGCTTTAATGGCTCATTTCCTGATGTGTCCTGGGGGAGGGAGGAAAAGGGGGAAATAAAATTGATAAGACTAGATACAAATACAGAAAGAATGAAGCTTGGACATGCAACCTAATACATTTAAAACTAACCAAGTTTTGTGTAAAAGATATGTGGCACATGTCAACCGGATAAGCTGTAGTACATAGAAACAACTATATACAATTATATACACACACATGTAAAAGTTACATCACACATGTAGAAAAATAATAAGATAAAGAAAAACAGTGGCTAAATAAATAAACAATCCCCAAACAACATATGACTAAAACAAAACAGACATAGACATAAAGCATAAATATACACACAACACAATACTACTGATAACTGATGATGCATTAGCTATTAAGTAGTAAATGTGGCCAGGCTGGGTAGATAGGAGAAGGGAGATAGTAGGAATAGGGAGCACCTGTTCCTCTCTTCCCCTCTGGGATGCATACCCAGCAATGAGAATGAAAGTGCACAGAAAGAGACATTAGTTAGGGACTAAGTAAGAAATAGGTGGTCAAACTTCAGCCATATTGAGTGCATTGAAACCCAGCCCCTCATTCCATCCTCTCCCCTTGAGAACCTTGCTCACCCTTACCCTTTCCCAATTCACTAAAAATACCATCAACAGCTTAATCTGGTTCAATGCCAGCAGGTTTCCATCTGTATCCCCTCTCCTCTGGGATGAGGCGGACAGAATCACACAGTCCTCCTTTCCCATTCAACAAAAACTCTGAAAATTAAAAATAAATAAAAAACAAATAAAAAAAACATCAATGCAGGCTTTTATGTACCCACACTGCTGGCATGGCTTACTCACTTACACAAGTTCCTTCTGCATGGTGACCATAGTAGGGCTACTCCCCCTGACTATTGGTCAGCAAAGTCTTGAGCAACCTTGCAAGCTACTCCAGCAAACTTAGACAGAACCATGCAGATGGGCACTATACCTGTAGCAGTCTTCCTTCCTGTTAATTACACTGACTAATACCTGTAAAACACAATGCTTAATTCAGGGTTTAGTTCTTCTGATGCTTGCTTGCACATAGGACAGATGGACATCTCCCTCCTACTTACCTAACCAAACTCTCCCTCCTCCCCTCCAGCAGTGCCCAGCAATTGGCCTCAGGCATGTCTTGCCCTCCTCCTCTTCACCCCTCCCCATAGCTGCAGTCACCAGTGTCAGATGTGTATCTGCATTTTATCCTCCTTCCTTTTCTGACTCAGTTGCTCTCCTTGAATAGCCAGCCATGTTTATGTCCCCACTGTAGCTGATATCCCACTGGCACCTGACACCTACAGCACAAAGATATGACTGACAGCAGACAGCTTGTGGAGTGCTGACAGAATGTAACTGGGAGCCTTATTATGCAGTGCCCACAGCTGCACTAATGTACCTTTCCTTCGTCATGAACCACTACCTTATTGACTTTAGTTCCGGCCCTCGTGCCACATCCTTAACCACACAGAATCTGGCATGGGGCAAATGGTACAATGCAGTTGGTCTACAGTATGTTCTGCCTCTGGTGGGAGTGTAGAAAATATAGAATAAAACAACACCTCTCTCCAAACCTCTTTTCACCTGCTGGAGAGATGCTCTACAGACCAGCAGATGGGCAAGACATTAATACAGAACATGATGGGTAAATCCCACACTACCCTAGTGGAAACAATGGTTAGCTGCATGGGGCAGACAGTGCAGAAATCCCTTCTAAGTAAGCCAGTACGGTGGACTTTTGATACTGCAGTATGTCTTCTTTTGGCTTTTGACCTCTAGGTGGAATATCAAGGGTCTAAACTCCCTGGTGAAAAGGAAGCCGGTGCTCTTGCATCTTAAGAAAGAATTCCATGATATTGCTATGCTTCAGGAAATGCACCTTCCTCCTGCCAAGACCCAAAAGTTATCCAGGCAATGAGTTGATCAGATAGGAGGGAGTTCATACTCTACTAATGCCAGGGGTGTAGCTATTCTTTTCCACAAACACCTTAAAGCCCAACTTATATCATCAGTACAGGCCAAGGAAGGGAGGTGGATAATTGTCAGTGCTCTCCTTGATTGTCAACCAGTTGTGCCAGGCAATAGCTGGTTTGGTCCCAAACAGTAAGAATCGTTAATACACTCTTGGACCCTAGACCGGTCTGCTCGGGAGTCCCCCAGGGCTCCATTCTGGGACCCCTCCTCTTCAGCCTATTCTTAAACTCACTACCAGACAGCTGCCCAGAACAAATAACTCTCTATGCCGACGATGCTGTGATCCTCACCTCGGACCCTGATCCAATCCATTTACAAAATAAACTTCAGTGGGCCTTCTCCTCCATTGAATCCTGGTTCCTAAATCATAAACTGCTTCTCAATCAGAAAAAAAACAAGTCTATGGTCTTCTGCAGCCCCTACAACAAAAACAAACAACTCCACCTCTCCATTGCAACCGAACAAGGAGCCATCCTAGAGCAAACACAATCGTTCAAGTACCTCGGCATCACCCTTGATCCCCACCGCTCATATGCTGTCCATATCAGCAATGTTGCAAAGTCTGCCAATGCGAGTTTAGGCATATTATTCCAGCACAGGAAACACCTAACACCAGAAGCACTATCAGTGGCCATCCAAAGCTCCATCATCAGCATCATAGACTATGTTCTTGTCATATATGGGTCTGCAACTACCACTGCTCTCAAACGTATCGTGACCTCCCTGAATAAGGCCAGTCATCTCATCACTGACTCACATCACCGTATCCACACATGTGACCTTTATTCCCAATCTGGATGGCTTCAACTGGAAAACACATAAAATACCAAACCTGCATCACGGCCAAGAAAATTATAATTAGGCTTACCCCACCTGGTGTCTGTGCCCTCTTTAAGCCTAGACACAGGAACGTCACTACAAGGAGATCCAATTCCCATCTACTACATATCCCGTGATGTCACACATCCCAAGGACAAAGATCATTCACCTATCGGGCATCCAACTGGCTCAACTCTCTTGGCAGCAACATAGCGACCGCTCCAACACTTGGCCTCTTCAAGTCCAAGCTGCGCCTCTCACTGTTTGTATCCTGCGATTGCCCATCTTAACATTTCCACCATTCCAGCTGCACATGCCCAAGCACCCAGCACTTACGATCAGTCTTTGCACCCCTAGCACCTTACCTGTCATATTCCCTAAACAAGGCCCCCTGGCTGCACTGTCTCCCCGTATCTCCACTCCTGCCCCGCCTCAACCACCTCTCATACTCCCCTACCCCCTACAATCTCCTTCCCCTTGATCTCCTACCTCACTTCCTCCCCACCCACCCACCTCGTGCTTTCCTTGTCTTGCTTATAGCTCAAGTCTTTGTACTGGTTATTACATGTCTGTAAGTCAATAATTATATGTTTGTAACTAAAAATGATGACTGTTTCAGACGCTGACATGGAACCTTTGTAAAAGAGCCTTGGCTCAAAGGTATTGTAATCCTAGACTGAATAAATAAATAAATAAAACTGAAAAAAAAATAGCTGTGGTCCCATTGTGGACTCTGAGAGCTTTCTCCTAGAGATTGCACAAGAACTCTCTGGTATAAGAGTCCTGAGAGATGATTTTAATGAAGTGTTGGAACCCATGATGGATAAAGTGAGGTGCCACACATTGCCATCACAAAGTCCAGGAGAGCTCTCCAAGTTCTGGCAGCAGAATTTAACCTAATTGACCCCTTGCGTGGCCTCCACCCCATAGGACAAGGCTTCATTTTTCATTCTTCCCCACACCGAACCAGCAGCAGGATTGATTTCTTTATCCTGCCAGTAAAGCAGATGCAGGAAGTCCAGCACACTTGTATAGGATCAACAGTCATATCTGATGGTGCCTGTGTCCATTTTACATTGGGACTAGGTGCTCCCATTGCTAGTCTGGCTCGCTGTTGCATAGACTCTTTCCTGCTATCCCAGCTGGATTTCAAAATGTGACTTCCCAACAAGATCTTCACATTGTAAATAAACAACATTCCAGAGGTAACCAAAGCATCGTTTTTGGACATGTTTAAAGCCTGCTTGCAAGGTACAAGTATCAGCTACACTACCCATATCTAAAAGAAGTGCTTAGAAGGAATTGTTGATTTGTAGCAAGCCCTGAAAGAGAAAGAGACATGCTACAACTCTTTAGACTCTCACTCGCTCCTGCTGCACTGTGGCATTTTGCAATTAAAATAAAGAATCAACTGTGTGACATCTGCAGCTACAGAAAGAGTCTGATGTAAAAGCAAAAGCCGAGCACTCACCGCCTCTTATTAAGCACGGACACCGGGGTCAGTTAAAAGTACATTAAATTTACTAAAAAACAAGCAGACATGAACCGCCTGACGCATTTCAGATCAAAAAGACCCTTTATCAAAGGCTGGTTTCAGACACACAGTGTACCACTTACAGTAAATAGCTCTAAAATAATGATGTCATGATGACGAGTACATTCAAGTTTAAATCAATTGGTTATTTAAAAAAAAAAAAACCTAATGCAATGATGTAGCACCTATTTCCAATTGCAAGACCTTGTCATTTGGCACAGAACTTATAACATGTAGTGCAAGTGAGCAGTAAGATACTATGGGTTGTGCATTATGGTGTGATAATCCCACTACTAGGGGCGTAGTTAAGCATGAGGCCAAAGGCCGAGTGCCAATCATCCCCAGAAGTGCAGCTATCACACAAAAATGCACAACTCCGGAGTGTCTTATTGCACTTATAAAATGGCCCTTTGTTTTTAGAAGCAGTTTTTTTTTATTTTGAAACACATTTTTAAATAAGTAAAAATGTAAGTGAATCTATGCTTTTAACATAAAATAATCCTTCTGCCTATTGGTGCTAGATTAAAGCAGTGTTATACAGTGTGTGCCTCCCTGCACACTTAAACTTTATATTCCCCTGCCAGCCACAACAATTCACAAATGCTGTTTTCCTCATTTAAGTATGACACATAGCTCCCTTACTTTATTTCATTCTCCTCACTCTAGACAAAACTAAAAGGAAGCCATAACAGAGGATTCTCAGTTCCCCAATGGTGCAAGCATAAGCATGGTTCAAAACTGCCACACTCACTGACAGCATAATGAACTGCTAGCTCTGTCCTAAAAGATAAACAGCAGGGTGAGTCATTTACCACCTTTTCTCTTTGTTTATATATAGTATTGCTTACTTTCTTCATCCTGTTTTTTTTTCCTCTGAGTTTCACCACATTCAAGAAATGGGATGTTTATCATGGAATGTTTACCATGGAATACAGGGATTCAAAACTGTGCTTACTTCTACTAGCAGAATGTTCCTCTACTAACATACTGTACACACAACAAAGGCCTGTTTTAGCACCAAAGACTCGCCTTTCTGTCAGGGCAAGAAGAAGTAAAGACAGAAGGGGCTTTTTCACTGTTAGCAAAGAAACAGTTGTAATAAAAAACTATAAACAATACTTAATGTTTTTAATTTGTTTATGTGTGTAAGTAGAGTGTGATGATCTGGTAAACAACATTTAATTAATTTGTTTTATTTTATATTTAAGGTAGTTTTATTTTCAGGGCCCAGTTGAAGGTTTATACAGTATAAAGGTGGCAGCCATGTTTGTGGTGTAAGATCAGTTCTGGTTGTAGGAAGATTGATAAAAGATAGTTCTGTTTGTAGGAGGACTGATTTGCTCATT
Source organism: Neoceratodus forsteri (assembly GCA_016271365.2). NCBI lineage: Eukaryota > Metazoa > Chordata > Ceratodontiformes > Ceratodontidae > Neoceratodus > Neoceratodus forsteri. The sequence goes on along the minus strand of CM057452.1, from coordinate 976,787,012 downwards.
GTGTGATGTGGTTTAGGACCAGGATGACTGTGCATATATAGAGATTTAATGTACGGTCTGCTGATCTCTCTTAGCCAATGAGATTTTTAGATTTTTTTCTTGCCATTTTATAATATACCTATATCAATATTGATATCATCCTACATCAGGAATAAAATATTTTAGCACATTGTGAACATCTATAGACAGACAATGTAAAAACATTATATAACCACACACAGACAAGAATATACACACCAGCAGAATAAATAAAAAAAAAACATTACTTTAATAATTCAATACTGAAATGCTATGGAGGCAGTATAGTGCAGTGGTCTAAGGCTCTGAGCTGCAAATCTGGTGACATCCAGCAGACCAGACCTGAGTTTGAATCCCACAGCTTCCACTTGCATACTGTGTGACCTTGAGCAAGTCACTTAACCTCCTTGTGTTCCCAGGTCGCTCCTGTAAAAAAGCTACCAGCTTAGTGTGCTATACCTGGTTAAACAACTAAAAAAAAAAAAGAAATGCTTGAGCCAGTTGTTACACTCTGAGACCTACCCTCCAGATAATTTTTAGCCCAGAAAACTACCGCTTAATTTAGATAACTTCTGGTAAAACAGAAAGTGGTCATTCAAATCAAAGGCCCTGGTCAGTTCCATGAACACTGCCCCTGTCAGGACACCCTTATCACATTTCTGCAAGACAGCATTCGTGAACCTGACCAGAGCCATGCAGTCCCACGGCCATGTTTACAGCCATGCTGTTTGGCACACAGGACCCCAATTGTTTCCAGAAAATTAACAAGCTGGTTAGTAACCAGCTTCTCAAGAATTTTACTTAATGGTGTCAAAATGGATATAGGGTGGTAATCCTTGGCACTGGAAGCATTACACTTTTTGGGCACTGGCACAACCCGTGCATCCTTCCAGACTGAGGAAAAGGGCCCTGCTACAAGGCACAGATTATAAATTGGACTCAGTGGACCTACCTCAAATGATGCAGCCAATTTTACAAACCTCCTATCAAGCCCCCCATCCCATAGTCACTAAACTTATTAGGCAACAAGTGAACAATTGAACTAAATGAAGCATTTCAGACATTCTACTCAGAACTCCATGCTTCCAAAAGAAGACCTTTAGTGCCACATCAATGTGTTCCTGCAAGGGGTAGCACAATCTGTAATACTGGAGTCCCAGCTTGCAGACCTTGAAGCTCCTATCACCCTGCCAAAGCTCCAGGTGGCAATCCATGCACTCGTCTCTGGGCACAGATGACTTTTTAAATGCATTTTACCAGGCTTTCCAGCCTGAGGTAGGCTCACAACTGCTATCATCTTGGATGCCTATACAAAGGAAACCCTTCTCCAGTCCATCTCAGAAGCCCTGATTACTCTTCCATTAAAGCAAGTAAAAAACCCATTGCTAACTACCACCCAAACTCTCTTCTCAGTGTGGATGCAAAGATCTTAGCCAAAATCCTGCCACTTAGACTGTAAAAGGTGATCCCACTCATAGAAGACAACCAACAAACTGGATTTGTAAAAGTCAGAATGGCTATCAATATCCTCAGATCAGCTATAGATGTCGTCTGAGATGCCTCTACCAGCTCTGTTCCATCTCTGCTGGTCAGTGTGGGTGCCAAGAAAGCATTTGATTCAGTACAGTAGGAATACTTATACCACATCATGAATGTCATAGGCATTGGCAATAATTTTATCAGGTGGATGTGTCTTCTGTACACTAACCCATCAGTGTGCGTACTGACTAGCTCCACAGTCTCACTTCCAGTGAACTTGGGCAAGGGAACTTGGCACAGCTGTCCACTCTCCCTGCTACTATTTCTCATGCCATGGAATCCCTGCTCTGAAAAATCTGGCTTGCCCCAGAGGTGAAGGGCATTACCTGCAGCCCCTTGCAGCTCACAACTAGTATTTTCGGAAGATCTGCTGGTACCCATATCCAGTCCAATCTCCTTATTGCCTGCCTTGCTGATCATACTTGACAGCTTCACCCAGATTTCTGGGCTCAAGGTGAACTCTAATAAGACTGAAATCCTATCTCTGAACTAACTCCTAACTCAGAAGAGTGCCATTCAGCATCTGGGGCTATGGTAGGCACACTCACATATTTTATATTTGGGCATACATTTACCTACAGAGGTATAATCTATCGAGGAACTTAATTCTCAGTCGCCCCTGAAAAAGGGACCTCTGGGGCCCAGAGGGCTTACGCAGTTAACAAAATTTAATAAATAAATAAATTTAAGCCCTCTCTTCATAATGACTCAGGAGGTAGATCTCAGTCAATGGAAGAAGATGTGGCTATGATTTTGGAGGCAAAATAGCAGTCTACAAAATGATGGCTTTTCCAAAAATTCTGTGCTGCATCAATAGCTTGAAGGTCCCAACCCCAAAAGTAAAAATTTCAGACATTTCAGCAGTTATTTGGCTCCTTTTTGTGGGATGGGACCAATCCAAGATTTAGCTTGCAATAACTGAGAAGCCCAGGGCAGAAAGGGAGGAGGGTCTCGCCCTGGCTGTGGGCATACCACCAGACTTCTGTAATCAGGTGTAATCTCCATTCACTATCCCCTCACTCGACACAATCCCTGGTTTGGCTCCCCTGGAAGAAGGGCCCAGTGACAAGCCTCCATGGTCTCTAGGGGCACAAAAAAAAACATGGGGCCCTGCTGTTCCTATCTCTTTCGATCAATTGTTTGCAAGGCAAACTTGATCTACCCTACTGAGAAATCAGGAAAGAAATACAGAATGCCTAGGCATATGGGAGCAGCTGTGGATGAATCCTCATTTAACTGTTGATGACATGCCGGTGTTGTGGGGCTCTTGGATTACTAAAGGGATAACTACAGTAGAACATTTACACCCAAGCAGATTTTTAAATGATGGGTGAATACCTCTGGAATGACCTAGCAGGGGTGAATGACCTATGGTGGGGTGGAGGAACAGTGGTTGAAGATAAAAGGGAGCTTTGTAAAGGCAACAAACCTCTGCATCAAACAAGTGAACAAAAGCAAGAGGAAAGAGGCTGCTATGGTTCTTGAAAGAGGTGGCTGAAAAGTTAAAAGCTAATAGGGCAGCATTCAGAAAATATAATGAGACTCAGAGGAAGAAGGATAGGGAGGTGTATCGGGGGAAAAAAGGGAAGTAAGAAAAATCATAAAGAGCACAAAGGCACAAACTGAAGAGAGAGAATAGCCCAGGAGGTCACAAAAGGGAACAATACATTTTTTAAGTATGTAAGTGAAAAGAGGAAGACCAGGGGTGGGATTATATGGTTAAAAAGGGAAAACTGGGACTGTTCACAAGGGGACCAGGAAAAAGCAGATGTCCAGAACAAATACTTTTGTTTATTAGTCACAGAGGAAGCAGAAGGGGAAGACACAGAAAAGTAACAAAAAGCTCTGGAGGGAGGTGGACACTAGTTCTTTTCTAGAGGTGAGAATCCTGAACGGACTTCCTAATCTGAAGGTGGACAAAGCAGTGGAGCCAAATGGGGTGCATCCACGGGTAAAAAGGGAACTCAGAGAAATAGTGGCTGCACCTCCGACAGTTCTATTTAACAGCTGACTGGAAACAGCAGTGATTCTGAAGGTCTGGAATAGGATGGTTATAGTCTCACTACACAAAAGCAATAGCAGGGAGGAGTCTGGCAATTATAGGCCAGTCAGTCCAACATTGATGATGAGAAAGTTAATGGAATCACTGCTGAAGGAAAGGATTGAGGAATATCTTGAGTCCAGTGGGTTACTTGACTCAAGGCAGCATGGTTTCACAGGGGTGTAGGTCATGTCAAATGAATCTGGTAAATTTCTTTGACTGGGTGACCAAGGCTCTAGATCAGGGTGGAGCAGTAGATGTGGCCTACCTAGATTTCAGTAAGGTATTCAACACCATTCATTGTAAAAGACTATTAAGCAAGCTGGCTAGCTTAGGAGTGAATCCAAAAGTGGTAAACTGGATAAGATATTGGTTAGGAGATAGACAACAGAGGGTGGTGGTAAATGGAGTTCACTCTAAGGAAGGATGGGTGATCAGTGGGGTGTCTCATGGTTCAGTGCTGGAATCAGTCCTCTTTAATGTTTTCATAAGTGACATTGCAGAGGAGCTGGAAGGGAAGGTCTGCCTCTTTGCAGATGGCATCAAAATCTGCAATAGGGTGGGCACTATGTGGGGCTGGAAAGATGGGCAGAGACCTGAGAAAACTAGAAGAGTGGTCAAGGGTATGGCAGCTGGGTTTCAATGTGAAAAACTGCAAAATAATGCACTTAAGGCTCAGAAACCCTGGGGCAGAGTACAAAGTGGTTGGAGTGGTATTGATGACCACCAAGCTGGAAAGAAACCTGGGGGTAATCATCTCAGATGATCTAAAGGTGGCCATTTTGTGTGACAAAACAATGGGGAGGGAAAGTGAGTGGCTTGATGGGGTGCATAGGGAGGGGTATCGCCAGAAGAACCAGGCAGGCTATGTTGCCTCTGTATAAATCACTGGTAAGACTCCACCTAGAGTACTGTTTACAGTTTTGGGGACCACATCTCTATAAGGACTTAGACAGAGTGAAGGTGGTCCAGAGGAGGGCAACTAAAATGATGCAGGGTCTGCATCAAAAGCCCTCTGAGGAGAGATTAAAGGCCTCAATATGTACAACCTGGAACAGAGGTACAGGAGAGGAGTATATTTCAAAAGAAAAGGTGCTCAAGAACAAGGGGCCATGCTATGAAGCTGGAGGAGGTAGATGCAGGAGAGAGGAACTAATTCTTTATAGAAAGAGTGGTGGATTCCTGGAACAACCTTCCAGTGGAGGTGGCAGGGTTGAAAATAGTGGTGGGGTTCATTAATGTATGACATAAGCACAAGGGAATCATAGTGGAAAAGAATGGTTGGCAGTAGAAAGAGCTGTAGACGGGCACGGTCTGCAGTAATAGTGTAGGTATGGAGAAATGGGCAGATCAGATGGGACAAGCCATCCTTATCTGCCACCAAATGTTATGCTTCTATTTACTTGACCCCTCCTCTGAGACTCTAGACATCTTTTAAAACTAGGCCGGGAGGTGGGGACTCCCTTGCTCCGACTTTTCGCATTATCTTCAGCTATGGCATACTGTTCATAAGCAGGGCTGCACCAGTCCACAGAACACAAAAATATTCCACTTTGGATAGTGAACTCTACCTATGAGGGCAAATATATGATTTTCTGCTAGAGCCCCAGTGTCCCACATTTAAGAGGCAGCAGGCAACCTGGCAAACAGAACTACACGTTGGCCTCCCTGATCACCTCTGGGAATAAATGCTTTAAAATGCTCATTCATGTTTTAAATACATGAGATACCAACTGACTCAGAAAAAGATTCTTCACAGATGGTATTATGCACCAGAAGTACTCAGGAAAATGAGAGTGATGTCCAATTATTTCTGTTGACGATGCTGACACAAGGAGATTGACATACAGACTCATATTTTATGGTCCTGCCCATCTGTGCAAGAGTTTTGGACATAGATAAGTGGGAGAGAGGGAGCTTAGGTACCTACATGGTGCCATAGCCCCAAGGGATGGGAAGCCAATCCAAAGAATTGCTAGGGCAGCAGAATGGGAGGCAGAGCTGGATATCATTGTCCACCTGGGGACTAATGACCTGGCTAGATATGGGTCTGGGATAATGCAGGGGGAGTTTGAGGAGCTGTGGAGTGGTCTTAGACAGGTAGCATGTTCAATGGCTTTCACTGAGGTGGGAGGAGAGGGATCTTCACACCAAGATCTTCAACTCACAGTTGAAGGAATGGTGCAGAGAGATGGGGCCTGATTCTCAAAGGTGTCGGAATGCTGTAAGCCCCAGGTACACTGAACAGATGGCACATGGGACTTATGGTATTCCCTGGCTGGCATTCGGGATTCTTGATCCTATGTGCCACATGCCGTGAGTTAGACCAGCATTTATTGGTCTAACTTTGTGTCCCATCATGGGACCTTTTTACGGGATGTGCGCCAATTGTTTGGCGCAAGCCACTGTGGAAAGGGCACAGTGTCATAAATGCACAGGATCTATGAGAATCAGTTGCAAGGTGTGACAATGTTTTGGGGTGCAGCACTGATTTTGACACAGGGTTTGTCACAAGACTGCAGCACCCTTTGAGAATTGGGCCCAAGGAGTTCAGCTACACTGGGGACTGGGGATCCATCTGGAGAGAAAAGGGGCTTTCCAGGCATGATGGCCTGCATCCATCCAGGAGGAGAACCCCAGTCCTCAGTTGATGGTTTAGATGTTACTTTGATCAACATTTAAACTAGCCAAGGGGGATGGTGAAAGAAATTGGGGCATCAATAACTGCCCCCCTCCACAGACTGAAGCAAAAAGTAGGGAGAACCTGAGGGAAATAGAATCCCCAGGGTGGAAATTAATAAAGGAAGAAAGGTGGTAGAAATGAAGGGGTATGGGAATGGAAACATTCAAGAGAGGAGGGAAGGAAAAAGGAAAGAAGAGGGGTACCATTCAGAGTGGTAACAAAATCTGGAAGGCCATCTGTGAGAATGGTAGAAGTCTAGGAAATAAGATTTCAGACTTAGAGACCATAACGGCAGAGGCCAGCTTGGATTTTGTGGCCATTACTGAGTCATGGTGCACTGAAAACTAGAGGTATGCCAAACCTGTGGGGGTGAAAAGGAGCCATCGCTGAACACCTACAGCTTGGTTTCCATGAGACCCGAGCTGAACCTTGCTGGCTTGGCTCAGATCTCAGCTCCATGTTCTTTTTTTTTCTTACCTCCCCAGCCTCCCAGCTTGCATGCCTGTCAAGAAGCTAGAAGAGGTCAAAGAGTGCCAAGGGGAGTCTGTGCAGAAAATAGATACTCCAGTTTGCACATGCGCAAACCTTAGTACATATAGCAGTGCAGCTCTGATCTTCACGTCAGTTGCATCTCTGCTAGCAGTGGAGCTCGTTCATGTTAGTGCTGTGATGAGTCTTGTGGGAGTGGGAACCTTGCTGCTCCATTTTTGGCTTTGGTTTTGTGGGAGACTCAGGGAGAGGGAGGAAAAGAGGAGGAGAAAAACAGGATGGGGAAAAACTAAGAAAAAAAGCACTTGACTAAGAGGACGGGTCAGAGACTGCGTGTATATGTGTGGTTGGGGACACGTGCCAGACTCTGCAGTCAAAAATAATATGTATTAAAAAGGCAAATAAAATGAGGAAAAAAAGGCTGGCGGTATAAGGTTTGAGTAATGAGCTGTGAAGGAATTTGGTACATCCAGCAGATCTGGGTGTGATTCCAATGACCTTCACTTGTATACTGTGTGCAGTATAGATAAGAGGTTAGAGTAAGGAGCTTGGTACATCCAGCAGACCTGGGTTTGATTTCCACAACCTCCACTTGCATACTGTGTATCTGTGAGCAAGTCATTGACTTAACCACCCCAGCGCTCCTGGGTTGTCACTGAAAACAGTCACTTGTGCCTAGTGGACCTAACCCAGTCACCAAACCAATAAACACACACACATGCACACAACATAAACAAGAGGAGACCATATGTGTGTATGTGTGTGTGTGTGTGGGAAGGGAGGTTACCACATGCCAGTCCCAGACATTAGCTGTCAGTCTCTGATTGAAAAAGTGGTAAAGTAGCCATGAATCCAAAACCAGAACCAGAACCAAAACCAGAGGTGATTCGGCAAAACCAAAACCTCCCTGGCATTGCACACCTCTACTGAAAACCATGACTTACCCACATCCATACCAGACTGTTCTCTGCCTGCCTATTTTTGGGAACCAGCTCCCACCTGAATTCAGACCATAATACTCGAAATCCCCTTCTGTTGTAACTTTGAAACAGTGATTTTTGCACCACATGTCTACACAGGATGCTTGTTTCTGCTATGTATAATTCAGCTGGCACTATTTTTTAACATGTATAACTTATGTATATGTATGTATTACTTAAATTCCATATGTATTTGCCTGTATATTGATCATATTATCCTCTAGACTACATCTATTGCCAAGGCCTTTGAATGTCTGTCCTTAAAAATTGAAATATCTACATCAATGGCCCTCCATGTCATAGGATGTTATAGACCCCCGTCCTCGGGGTCACAGCTCCTGTCTACCTATCATCTACTATGAGTACTGACACAATGGAAACAACTATACTAGGGGACCTTAACTATGACTGGCTGTCAAGCGCATCTCTTCCACTTAAATCCTTCTGTGACTCTCATGGGCTCACTCTACTTATTAATCATATTACTCATATCAATAACAAAAACCCTACGAAAAGTACACTATTAGATGTACTACTAGTAAACAAACCCCATTTCTTCTCCCATGCTGGGATCTTTTCTGCCGATGTCAGTGACCATTGCTTTATTGCTGGCATAAGAGCAGTCCCTAAACCAACAGCCTCAGCAAAGTTCTCTACCAAAAGATCGAAACGGAATTTTGACCCGCTTGCATATATCAATGACCTGAAAGCCTCCTTGCCTTGGTAGACCTTTTATTTAGCCAAATCAGTAGAAACAGCATATGCCATTTTCCACGAAATTGTATCCAGCGCTCCTAACACCACGCACCTTAGTCAAAACCCGCTAAAGGCTAGAAAGTGCCGTTGGTTTGCTAGCAGAGATCAAGGCAGCACTATTAAAAGAGACAAGCTCTGAAGCTAGCACGCGAACTCAATAAAGTCAAGACCGCATCTTTTCAGAACAGCCAGAAACCACTGTACAAAGCTAATTGGAAACCAAGTCCAACTTCTATCACTCTGAACTTGACACTGCCTCCAACTGCCCTACCAAGTTCTGGTCCACAATAAAAGAACTTTCTGGTAATACCACAGGAAACACTCTCCCCTCAAAAATTATTTCTGACAATGCAACTATCAACCACAATAAAAAGATACTACAAGCCTTCAACAATCACTTTGCTACTGCAGAGCTAGCTTTTGATAACTCACCTGCACACAACCTATGCTCCCAGCTTACCACGCAACCTTCAGAATCTAGTCCCTCAGATGCAGTCTTTTCATTCTCTCCTGCCTCACTAAAAGAGGTTGAAGATCTCCTCCTCCAGTTGGACACCAGAAAAAGTGCTGGCACTGACACCTTTGATCCATACTACCTAAAGATTGCCTATCATGTCTTGGTTGTACCTATTACGCATCTATTTAACTTGTCCCTTTCTCAAGAGACCATCCCCAAACTGTGGAAGATTGCACAAGTTATTCCATTGTTAAAATCCGGAGACCCCTGTGATCTAAAAACTACAGGTCCATCTCCCTTCTTCCGGTACTGACAAAAATTCTGGAAAAAATTGTGAATGCCCAGCTGAAATCTTTCATAGATGACACTAACCTGCTAAACCCAATGCAATCTGGTTTCAGAACTGAACATAGTACAGTCACGGCCCTGGCCAAGGTGACAAATGACTGGCAGCACGAGCTAGAGAACAAATAATTTGTCTGCGCCGTTTTTCTAGACCTAAGTAAGGCCTTCAACACAATCAACCACAGCCTCCTTCTTTCTTTATTAAAAGCTATTGGTCTAGATTCTACCTCTTTGCATTGGTTCCACAACTACCTTTCTGATAGGCACCAACAGGTCAAGGGCGAAGGTGAAATCAAATCTGTTAAAAAGAGGTATCCCACAGGGATCCATTCTGGGGCCACTCCTATTTGCCATCTACATCAACAATATAGACTCAGGCATCAATGAGGCGAAAATTCATCTGTTCGAAGATGATACAGTGATCTACCTAAGCAGTACAACTCCTGAAACTGCCTGTAGTGACCTGCAAGCTGACTTCAACATACTTCAGTACTAGCTCCTTAGTAAAAAATTTCTACTTAATGACAAAGGCAATGCTATATACATCAATTAACCATGTAGTCTACCCTGCTCTACCCCCCATCACCACCATCCTAGGAGAAACCCTGGAATTTGTGCCAAAATTCAAATACCTGGGGGTCTGGCTAGACTTCAAACTCTCCTTTGCAGACCACCTGGAGGATTTGTTAAAAAGACTGAGGCAGAGACTAGGTCTCTTCTTCAGGTTAAACCGCCTACTAACTACAGAGGCCAAGAGACAGCTAGTTCAGTCTACGTTCTTTTCCCTAATTGATTATGCTGACTTTATATACAGCCAATGTGCTACTTCATACCTCAGTAAATCAGACATACTTTATCACAGAGCCCTACACTTCATCACTGGTCTCTCCTTCTCCACCTATCACTGCTCTTTATATGCGGCCATAGGTTGGACCTCCCTACACTAGAGACGAAATAAAAATGCAGCTCTCTGGACATACAGAGCTATCACTGGCAAACTTCCACAGTACATTGTTGATTGCCTGACTCTCAATATGCCTGGAACCTATGCCTTAAGAAGCTGTTCACTGATTTCTCTGAAAGTGCCCAAAGCCCTAACGTGTTTTGGGAGAGCTGCCATAGGATTCGTTCTACCGTCACTCTGGAATGTGCTACAGAAATCGCTGAAACTGAAGAATCCTGTTAGTATTACTGTGTTTAAGTCCTTATACTCAAAATACATTACAGAAGTGAGCAGTATGAAATATCGACTACTAGAAGGTCGACAATCAATTGACCAATGCTGAAATACTGACACGCTCACAAGATCGCCAACATAAATAACGAAAAATGAATGACCGACATGGAGAGAGCAAGAAACTTTGCCTTGAACTATTGAGCTGAAAATAGCACCACAGCCTAATGACTTAAATAAACATACACAATGAAAAATGAATGACCGACAGGGAGAGAGCGAGAAACTTTGCCTTGACTGCACTCACTGTGTTGTTGTAGTTGTGCTGAGTGTTCCAACTAAAATTTATTTCTTGTAGTCTGGGATTTTGAATGGGTCTGCATCTTCTTTTTCTACTTTTGTTGGCACTTGCATGTACTGCTCCCTGTTTTGGCTACATGGAGGATTTCCTGGCTCAGTTGTGTTGGTTTCAGGCCTGGTTTGCAGATTGCAATCTGCTCTTATGGAGGTGGATGGTGATGTCATTTGGTGCTAGGGATTTTCAGAAGTAAGAGGAGAATGCTGGATGCCAGCTTGTGGGTGCATGAAGACATCGTGGGTACTAGTCAAGGGTTGTTCTGCTGCTCCATGTTGCTTCTGCCGGCTGTTTTCATCTTTGGAGGATACAGGATTATGCACATCTCTGCACAGGACAACAGGTACTAATTGGTTTTGTTTGTCAACAAGCATTTCTGACCAAAGTTGCCAGTTCTCTAATGTGGGACCCCAGTAACTTCAGAGGGTATACTCTGACTGGTGTCCAGTAACCACCATGAATTCTCAGGATTCTAAGCCAGCCAGAAAGAGAAGGGTCATGATGATGCTTCTCAGGGAGTGACGTGTGTATTGTTTTTCAAGTCCTGCTAAAGTACAAATCTTGAGAAGCATTGATGCCAAATAATTTTTACTCATAAGTGATTTTGTAAACCAAATGTTTTCAGTAGATAGGTCAGACTCGGCAAGACATCTGGGGTGGAGATACAGTAGAAGGTCAGGGCATCAGGGTGAATTTTTGACAAATTCAGTTCCTGTGAAGTGACTGGGCAGAGTGGATCATTGGGTATTTCCCTCATGTAGCCATGGTGATGAGTGCTGTTTGTGTCATGAGGAACTCTGTGATTTTTTGTGGCTTCATTAAATGACATGGTGGCATATTTTAAATTATTCTCATCTCTGTTCACTGTGAAAGAGGAAGGAGTAAGAGAACAGAGTACCTCATGGCTACGTTGTGTGAAAGAAAGTTAGTTGTCAGCCCACAGCATTCTTATCAAACTGGTTGGGATTCGAGGGGTGAGCACTGCACTGTTACTGAGTTTTGCAAGTTTATTCAGTGGTATGCAGGGATAATGGCTGGCCTTATCTTTACCTTGCCTTTTTAAACTTTTCAGTATCCCCATAAAGACATTGTTAGAGGTTGTAAATTCTGTTTCTTTCCTTATGTTGAAACCTCTGTTGAGGTGAGGCTTATTCAAGTAGTGATTTATTCCAGCATGTAAGGAGCCTTAACTGGAAATATTGTATGTTTCTCCTAAGCTGTTTTTTACTGTGTGTGCGCTCGTAAGTACACCTGGAAAGCACAGCCTGTCGGTCATTCATTTTTTATTTCTGCAATCTTGTGAGCGCGTCAGTATTTAGGAGTCAATCTTTTCTGTGTCAAGATAATGAGTCGATATTTTGTACTAGACCCGTGGTGTTATGATTTTAATAGGCAGATCTGTTCCATTTTCCCCAATCTAAACCATCAATGACCCTCAGGGTAGGCTTCTTTTGGTCAGAGGAAAACTTCACACTACTGACATCCTGCCAGGTAGTGTGTACGGTCCAAACATTGACTCTCCTAGATTTTTTATGCAGTTACTCAATGCCCTGGTTCCTTTCCTGTCTATCCTGATCATTATGGGGGAGACCTAAATATAACATTTGACCCAAATGTAGACCATTTAGGAAGCTCTCGTAAAGGTCTTTCTCCTGCTCAAAGAGCACTCTGAGAACTGATTGATCAAATGGGCCTGTGTGATTTCTGGTGGGTCCTTCACTGCACTGATAGAGAATACACATTTACTTCTCAGTTACATGGGTCTTCCTCTCAAACTGATTATCTGCTCATTTCACAAGTACTTATTCCTGGGGTGTTGGACTCTTCTATTCACCCAGGCCCACCCTCAGATCACTCCCTGGTGTCCTGTCTGATACAATTCTCATTTCTCCCTAAAAAAGGGGGGCGCTGGAAATTTAACAACCAACTCTAAAAGGATCCAGGAACAGTTAAATACATTTCGAACCAAATTACCCACTTCATTTCTATTAATGCTAACTCCACTGGTAAGCCAGATGTGGAATGGTGTGCCTTAAAAGCTTACTTAAGAAGAATACTGATTGGTTTGGCCTCCAAATGGAAGAAAAAAACAAGGGAGCCAACTTCTATCTCTTCTTTCCCAAATTCGGAACAAAGAGCAAGCTGACCTCTTGATCCACTGAACAATATAGGCAGAACCTTGTAAAACTGAATGATTCCTATTTAGAACTGCTGAGAGAGAAAGCAGAATTTGCAGTCCTGAAGGCCAAAGCTTCATACACAGATCAAGGAGAGAAAGCAGGCCATCTGCTTGCCCTACAGCTCAAACAGCAAGAATGCTCTAGGTTAATAGCAGCTGTCTGCTCCCCAGAAAATTATACATTAAAGACCTCTCCAGCTGACATTGTGGCAGAATTCAGGTGTTACTATAAGCAATTACATGGTCCTATGGATAACCCCCCTCAATGCAATGCCTGGATGATTACTTAAGGGAGTCCAACCTGCCCTCTCTTTCAGAGCCACAGCAGCTCTCCCTGATGTCAGCATTCTCACCAGCTGAGTTGGCTAAAGTAATCAAAGACCTTCCCATGGAAAAAACTCCTGGGCCAGATGGGTTCTCTCCTAATTTTTATAAAGTTTTTGCAAAGCAATTAATCCCAGTGCTTCTTTCACTCCATCAGCATATTCTTTCCGGTGCGGGATCAGATACATCTTTGTTAGAAGCTCTGATTGTGCTCCTGTCCAAACCTGATAAATGCCCAAATTTAGTGACAAGCTACAGGCCAATATTGCTGCTTCATCAGGATATTAAAATATTGGCTAAACTTTTGGCTGACTGGATTAGTAAAGTACTCCCAGACCTCATAGAGCCGGAGCAGGTGGCCTTTATGAAGAGAAGGTCATACGTAGATCATTTATGTACTCTATCTTATGTTTTCTCTGCATCCAGGGATGCCAACTTTCCAGTGGCTCTGGTCTCTCTGGATGCCGAGAAGGCCTTCGACAGGGTCAATTGGAACTACTTATTATGTACCTTAAATGGATTTGGTTTCCCTCTAGAATTCCAGAAGTGGATAGGTGCCCTCTACCGAGTCCCAACTGCCCAAGTAACTAGTAATGGGGTAACATCTGTACTTTTCTCTCTACAATCGAGTAAAAGGTAAGGGTGTCCCCTGTCACCACATCTCTTTAATTTGTACTTAGATCCTCTTATTCGCAGGCTGACAGATTGTCAGGAGGTTCAAGGCATACCTATCCAAGGCCAAGTAGTCTAAGTTTCAGCCTATGTAGAGGACCTTCTCATCCAATAATCACATCCAGCCAAATCTGTTCCACTTATGTTGTGAATTATTAAGGACTTTCAGTGAGGTGTCCAATTATAAGTTAAACATAGAAAAGACAGTAGTATCCCCCATTAACCACAAAGTCTTAAAGCATACCATCTCTGATTTGGGGCTCACATGGAAATCTGAGTAATTGAGATATCTTGGAATTGAACTTGCCAGGGGTTCGAGACATCTTATAAAGCAAAACTTAGATTCCCTAATTCACTTGATTACTCAGGATCTGAAAAGGTGGTCCCTTCTACCAATATCCTTATGGAGTAAAATTAGCTTAATAAAGATGAATGTTTTTCCTCGTCTCTTTTATCCACTTAATCTCCTAAATCTCTGGCTTCCCCTGACATGGTTTAAAAAAATCCATAGCCTCATTACAGATTTTGTTTGGGCTGGTAAAAAACCTCAGATGGCATTTCATAAATTAACTGCCCCCAAAGTTAAGGTGGGGGGGGTTACGCTTGCCACATGTTGGTCTTTATTATTGGGCTAGTCATGCCAACAAGTATCTCAGATGGATATCTGCAGAAGACCCCTAGCTTCCTCTTCCCTTCCTACCAATCTGCCTCAAAATAGAATTAACTTTAATAAAAGCACAGGGACTCTCCCCTCCTGTACTTCTATATGTGAAGCAAAGCTCCCTCCCTCCTCAATTGAAGGTCTCACCCATAGCAGTATTATCAGAGTTCACTCCTAGCTTTGCTCTTTTCTAAAATATAATGACATACAAGACTTGACCCAAACCCTGAGGGGTAACCCTAATATCAGAATAGGGGTAAATATCTTTTGCCTGGATGGCTTCCACAATTAGGAGACTGCTCTCACCTGTATTTTGTCAAGGAAGACGGGACTTGGCTTTCTTCTCCGGAGATAGTGAGCAAGGCCAATGTCCTGGGGTCCAATATTTTCAAGGTGTTGCAACTATGCCATAGAAACATAGACTTTGATGGCAGATAAGGACCGCTAGGCCCATCTAGTCTGCCCATTTCCCTACCTACAGGATAGGCCGCAGATCCTAGTTAACCAACAGCCTATATCTTCCTGCCCCCCACAAGAATTGCCTTATGTCTGTCCCATGCATTCTTGAATTCTCCCACAGTTTTAGACCCCACAACCTCCTCAGGAAGGCTGTTCCATGCATCCACTACCCTCTCTGTGAAATAATACTTCCTCAGATTGCCCCGAACCGCCCTCCTTCTATCTTTAAATTGTGTCCCCTTGTTCTTGCAAGTCTCTTTTTCTGAAAGATGCTACCCTCTTGGACTTAGTTGATTCCCTTGAGGTACTTGAAAGTTTCTATCATGTCCCCCCCTCCCTTCTTTCCTCAAGGATATACATATTAAGCTCCTTTAGTCTCTCCTCATACGGCTTCTCTAGCAGACCCTGCACCATTTTAGTTGCCCTCCTCTGGACTGCCTCTATCCTGTCTATGCCCTTGCAGAGATGGGGTCTCCAGAACTGGACACATTATTCCAGATGGGGTCTCACCAACTGTCTGTACAGAGGGATAACAACTTCCTGTTTTCTGCTGCTGATGCCTCTCCCTATACATCCCAGTATACCCCCGGCCCTCCCTACTGCCTTCTCACATTGCTTGCTAACCTTAAGGTCATCTGATATGATTACCCCCAGGTTCCTTTCCTGTTTTGTTGTTGTTACTACCTCCCCACCCATTGTGTATTCTTCCCCTGGGTTCTTGTTTCCCAGGTGCATTATTTTGCACTTTTTTGCATTGAATCCTAGCTGCCATACGTCTGACCATTCCTCCAACCTTGCCAAGTCCCTTTTCATCCTTTCCACGCCTCCTTGTGTATCAACCTGTTGCAGATCTTTGTGTCATCTGCAAAAGGCATACTTTTCCTTCCAGTCCTCTGCAATGCCACTGATGAAGACATTAAAAGGACTGGACCCAATACTGAACCCTGCGGTACCCACTAGTAACGCTCTTTCTTCAGAGTGGACTTCATTTACAATTACCTTCTGTGTCCTGTTGTCCAGCCAATGTTTTGCAGGCTACCACCCTGGGACCCACTCCCAGGCTGGTTAATTTGACTAATAATCTTTTGTGTGGGACTGTGTCAAATGCCTTGCTAAAGTCTAGGTAGGCCATGTCCACAGCCCTCCCTGGTCTTACTTTGGTCACCCAGTCAAAGAAATCTATTAGATTCGTCTGACATGACCTTCCGCTGTGAACCCATGCTGCCTTGGATCCTGTGCTCCACTGACCTCTAGGTACTCAACTATTCTTTCCTTCAGAAGTGACTCCATCACTTTCCCTACCACAGAGGTCAGACTGACAGGTCTGTAGTTTCCTGCCTCTGTCTTGGTCCCACTTTTGTGAAGGGGAATCACATCCGCCTTCCTCTAGTCCTCGGGTACCACACCATCCTCCCATGATTTATTTAAAAGAGTAGCCAGTGGTTTCACTAGTTCCTTCCTTAATTCTTTTAGAATTCTGGGGTGAATTCCATCAGGACCCATTGCTTTGTCCACCTTCAGTTTTAGGAGTTCTTGCAGAACCCTTTCTTCTGTGAAAGGACTGGGATCAACCCCCCTATCAAGAGTTCTTCTGCTAATTGGATTAGGCACTTCCCCCTCCTCTTTTGTGAATACTGAGCAGAAATATTCGTTCAGTATTCCTGCTTTTTCACTGTCCCCCTCTGCCCACCCACCGTTTATTCTATTCAGCCTCACTATCCCTCTCTGTGTCTTTCTACGCTCGCTGATGTACCTATAAAGGTTTATCCACCTTCTTAACTGAGTTGGCTATCTTTTTCTTCAGTTTGGGCCTTTGCTATTCTGACTTCCCTCCTGCTTCTTTCTGCCTTAACTGGTACAGCTCTCTGTCCTGCTCCTTCTGTGTTTCCTTATACTTCCGAATGCAATCTTTTTCTTCCTGACTTTCACAGCCACCTCTCTTGAGAACCATAGTGGTTTTCTTTCATTTGATTTGTTTATTTGCTTCACACAAGGCTTGTTGCCTCTGTGGTGGCAGTTTTGATAACTCCCATTGTTGCTCCACACCTCCTTCTAGCCTGTTTGCTAGTGCTTTTCTAAGGCACTCTCTCATCTTGCCAAAGTCAGCCCTCCTGAAGTCCAGTACCCTCACTTTTGTATGGCTTGACTCTGTAGCTGAGTTTAACGTGAACCACACTGTTTGATGGTCACTTGTCCCCAGATGGCAACCAACTTCTAGATCTGAGATCCTCTCACTGCCCCCATTTGAGAGTATGAGGTCGAAGATTGCTCCCTCACGAGTGGGTTCCGAAACTAGCTGTCTAATGCCTGCCACCTGTAGGGCATCAAGAATGGCCCTGCTCTTGGATGTGGCTGCAGCAAATATGCTCCAGTTAACATCTGGCATATTCAGGTCTCCCATCAACAGTATCTCCTTTCTCTGCCATTCTAAGAATGCCTTCCATTATATCCTTGTCCATTCCTTCCCCTGACATGGGGATGCACACACACCTGTGCGGATTGTGGTGCCCTTTCCAGTCTCCAAGGTGACCCAGGTGCCTCCTCTCCTCCCTGTTTACTCTTTTGTTCAGTTGCTTTTATCCCTTCCTTTACATAGAGCTACTCCGCCCCTCTTCTCCCTGCCTGTCTCTCCTGTAGGTTATGTACCCTGGTATGTTAACATCCCAGTCATGGTTCTCTGTGTACCATGTTTCTGTGACTGCTACGATATCCAGGCATCCCTCTTCCATTAAGGCCACCAGCTCAGGGAGCTTGTTACCAGACTACGGGCATTGGTACTCATTACCCTCCATTTCCTGATGGCCTTACCCCCTTTTGCCCCATCCCAGTCCTTCTTGCCTTCGTCACTTTCTCCATTTACCCCTGCCCTTCTCCCTATCGACACCTCCATGTTGGTGTTTGCCACACTTACTTCCGTGATTGTTTGGGGGAGCTAGGATTTTCCTTCTCCTTTCCAGTGCCTCCCCCCTTGGCTAGTTTAAAAGCTTGCCAATGAAGCATTTAAACCTATCACCTAGGATCCTGGTTCCCCTCCCGGACAGATGCAGCCCATCATGCCAGTATAGGCTTGCATCACTCCAGGTGGACCCCCAGTCCCCAATGAAGCCAAATCCCTGAGCTCCACACCAGTTTTTCAACCACTGATTGAATCCCATGGTACGGAACACCCTAGCCTCTCCTATGCCATAGATGGGTAGCACCTCTGAGAAGGTTACCGTGCATGCTACTTGACTAAGGCCCCTCCCCAATTCCACAAACTCTTCCTGCACTTCTCTAATCCCTTTCTTAGCCAGGTCATTTGTCCCTAAGTGGACAATGACATCCAGCTCCCTCCCCTGTGCAGCTGCTCCGGTAATCCTGAGGATTCGCTCCCTGTCCCTCCAAGCCATGGCGCCAGGCAGGCACCATACCTCCCTCTCCCCTTCCTTGCCCAGTTCTAATTTCCTAACAATGGAGTCCCCCACCAGGAGTTGTTTCCTTCCCCTGCAGGGTCCCCTGCCACCCTCCTGTGGGTCTCCTTTGTGGAGGTTCCCAGCATCCTCCTTGGTCTCCACTGAAGGTGCCTCCATAGTGGAACCACACTTTGCCAAAATGGCATAGGAATTGTGGAGAGGTACAACTGGAGGGATGTGCCTCTGTTCCACCACCCTCACCCTCTCTGAGCCCACTGTGGTCCAACCGCTCCTCTTTCTTGGCAACCTCTGAGGCAACAGCAGTGGCACTGGTGGTCCCTGGATGGAAGAGGAGGTCCCACAAATCCTGGCCAACTCAGCCTGGAGATGAGCAACCTCCTCCCTTAGCTCAGAGAGGTGCCTGCAGATGGGACAACACCGCATCCTCCAGAACATCTCCCGGAAGACTGCTGCTCCACAGCCACTGCACTGCACCACTCCAATCATGTCTTATTTGTGGCCCCTTAACTGTTTGCAATCCTTACTCTTTCCTCTGTTTTTTTTCTCTCTCTCTCCTTACTTTCTGCCTGTGTGCCCTTTAAGCTCCTGATTGTCCTGTTCTGAGACAAGAATATCCTATATTTCTCAGTAGACCACTTACTTGTTCAGAGGCAGACCTCCAGCAGCTAGAGGGGGCCGGAGAGCTACTCTTGCCCTTCTAGGATGGTGGGTCCTTGGTGGTTCTGTGATCACTCACTTCCTGCCCCTAAACAGGAAGTTCCTGTTGTCAGTCAAATTCTGTGCCTATAAAAATAGAACTAGCTTTGGGTGAGGAAGGAGGGCAATATAGTCCCAGCAGAGAAGTTCAGTCACACAGCAGTCCTTTCTCCTGGTGTCTTCTGCCAAGCTATTAGCAGAATCTTTCTAAGGTAGTCTTTAAATGTAGCTTCCTTCTAGCTAAGCCACTCCCCCTACTTACCAGATCTTTCTACAAGTAATTTAAACCTCACAGCAGTTAAGTCCTTTCAGTCACCTGAGATTTACACCTAGATGACTTTTCAGTTACCCATTCAGTTCAGTTAACCCAAACACACACTTTTTTTGTTTTGTTTTGTATGTTAGTTTTTTTTACCCTAAATTAAAGGTCCAAATACAAAAGTTCTTCTACTTTAGTCCCAGCAGAGAAGTTCAGTCACACAGCAGTCCTTTCTCCTGGTGTCTTCTGCCAAGCTATTAGCAGAATCTTTCTAAGGCAGTCTTTAAATGTAGCTTCCTTCTAGCTAAGTCACTTCCCCTACTTACCAGATCTTTCTACAAGTAATTTAAACCTCACAACAGTTAAGTCCTTTCAGTCACCTGAGATTTACACCTAGATGACTTTTCAGTTACCCATTCAGTTCAGTTAACCCAAACACACCTTTTTTTTGTTTTGCCATCTCCTAATAAAGGCCTCTGGGGCTATGCTACCACAGCCTTCGAATTTCACCTTTCAGACAGAGTTAGGCCCACAAGCTGGTTTCCTGCAAGCTGTCTCCAAAATGTATAGTATCCTATATAACTGAATTTGCCCAGATAGTTTTGGCCCAACAGCTTACTGGTCCTCCCTTTTCCTAGACAAGACTATTAACTGGCCCCTCTTATGGCAAAGTTGCCATAAGTTTGTCACACAAGATCGGCTTTGGCTCATGCAGTTTCAAATCTTACATAATCTTTATTACTCCCCACAAAAAATGGCCAAGCTCAGAATTACAGTTTCCCCTGTCTGTACCCGGTGCAAACAAGATGAGGGCAACTTGCTTCATATTTTCTGGTCCTGCTCTAAGGTGGCCTTCTTATGGGCACTTATTAAGCAACGGGCTGATCCCCTTCTAGGTCTGGTTGATTTATTCTCGGCTGAAATCTGCCTGTTAGAAGATTTCTCAACAATTCCAGTATTGAACCAAAAATATCACATAACCTTGATTTCAGAGTAGGTTAAGAAGATAGCCCTGAGGCACTGGAAAGATAGTATAGAAATTACTTATACCAAATGACTTCAAGAGTTCCTGGCAAATCTTAGAACAGAAAAGGCTATAGCTAGTCTACATAACAGACTTAAAAGGTTCAACAAGATATGAGGGCCTTTACAGTCCCTTTACTCTCTGCAACCTGCTGGTAATGATACCTCAATCTCAACTTACTTGTGTATAGAAATGTACTCTGTGTTAGGTAGTTGGGGTGAGGGGGTATGGGATGAGGGAGGGAGGAAGGAGGGAGGATAGACCCTGTAATGACACAATGTATATGTTGTCTAATTCATGTACAAAGTGGATCTATTCTCTGTATTGTAAAACCCTTAATAAACTTTAAATTGGGACAGATCAGGAGGACCTGCGAGAAGGGTAATGTGGTGATTGTGGGGAACTTCAACATGCCAGGAGTGGACTGGAGCACAACAACAACCAGGAACAGAAGGGAGCAGGTACTGCTGGATGCCTTCCAGGACAGCTTCCTGTGCTGCAAATGGTCAGTGAACCAACCAGGTTAGGGAATACCCTTGACCTTGTGCTGGCAAATGGGGACTTTGTGAGAGAACTTACAGTGGAGGAACCGCTGTCAGAGAGTGACCACCACTCAGTATGGCTCACATTGGATATGGGCAAGGAAGGAGTGGAATCTGGCACAAGAGTGCTGGACTTCAGGAGGGCCAACTTTGGGAGGATGGGGAAGTGGTAAAAGGGTACCTGGCCAGAATTCAATCTAGTATGGACACTAACCAGAGGTGGGAGCTCATAAAGCTGGGGATAGTGGAGGCAACCAAAACCTGTTGCAAAGCCCAGAGCAAGAAGGCTAGGGCTAAGAAACCGAGCTGGTTGAGCAAGGAGGTCATAGAAAAGGTAAGGAGGAAAATAGTTGCCTTTAGGAAGTACAAGAAAACAGGGAGGGGGGAGGACAGGGAGGAGTACTTGACAGAATCGAAGGAGGTGACAAGGGCAGTAAGGGGAGCCAAAGCATCTACGGAACTCAGGCTGGCACAAGGCATTAAGAAGGGGGAGAAGGACTTCCTTAAGCACATCAGGGAGAAATGGAGCTGTAAGGACCACATAGTAAGGATAAGGAAGGAGGGGGGTTGGGTGGAAGCAGGGTGCGATAAGGCAGAAGCACTGAATGAGTACTTCTGCTCAGTATTTACTAAAGAGAAGAGGGGGGTGATACCCGAGGTGGGAGAAATGGCAGAAGCTGGGTGGGAAGTGGTGACAGATGGGGAAATCATGGAGGGCAGAGTTTGAGAGGGTTTGAAGGCACTGAGGGTGGACAAGGTGCCAGGCCCAGATGGCATCCACCCCAGGGTACTGAAGGAGCTGGCAGAGGTCTTTGCAGGACCTTTGTCAGACCTATTTAATGCCTCACTACATTCGGGGTGTGTACCTCAGGACTGGAGGATGGCTCATGTGGTGCCCCTCCACAAGAGTGGCCCCAAGGATGAACTGGAAACTACAGACCAGTGAGCCTCACATCCATCATGGGTAAGCTAATGGAGACTATCCTGAAGGAGGCTGGTGGCCCTCCTAGAGGCCAAAGGACTACAGGACAGCAGACAGCATGGCTTCTTACATGGCAGATCCTGCCAAACCAACCTGGTTGAGTTTTATTACTGGGTAACTAGGCAACTGGACAGGGGCCATGCAGTGGATGTCTTGTATCTGGACTTCAGTAAGGCATTCGACTCGGTGCCACATGGAAGGCTGGGAAGGAAGTTAGTAGGCACAGGGTCGGGTGCAAAGCTGGTGAGCTGGGAAGGGAACTGGCTTCAGGGAAGGCAACAGAGGGTGGTGGTGGGTGGGGAGCTCTCACACCCAAGGGCAGTGACGAGTGGTGTTCCACAGGGCTTGGTGTTGGGACCAGTGTTGTTTGGGATATTCATTGCAGACATATCATGGGACATGAAGAGCAAGATCAGTCTGTTTGCTGATGATACCAAGGTAGGCGCAGTGGTGGATGACCTAGGGGGATGGCAGGGGTTGCAGGATGATCTGGCAAAGCTTGAAACCTGGTCAGACACCTGGCAACTGGGGTTTAATGTCAAAAGTGCAAGGTGCTGCATTTTGGGATGAAGAACTCAGGAGGAGTTACCAGCTGGGGGAGTGCAGCTAGCCCAGACAGAGGAGGAGTAGGATCTGGGTGTGCTCATTACAGGGTCAATGAACAACTCAGCACAATGTAGGAAGGCAGCTGCAAAGGCCAACATAATGCTGGGTTGTATTGCAAAGGGTATATCCTCGAGGAGGGAGGAGGTGATTCTGCCACTGTATAAGTCATTAGTTAGACCACACCTGGAGTACTGCGTGCAGTACTGGCGCCCGTATCTGAAGAGGCATATTAAGCTACTGGAGGGGGTACAGCGCAGGGCGACAAAGATGATCAAGGGGCTGGGGGACTTATCATATGAGAGGAGGTTGAAGGAGTTGAACATGTACTCACTGGAGGAGAGGAGGGACAGGGGTGACATGATTGAAACCTTTAAATACATGAAAGGAATAAACAAGACGGGTACAGAGGGGCTGTTCAAAGTAAGGGAAGGGAGGGCCACCAGGGGCCATGATATGAGACTGGAGGGAGGAAGGTTCAGGAGGGAGATGAGGAGACACTTTTTACAGAGAGGGTGGTGGCTGGGTGGAATGCGTTACCTGCAGAAGTGGTATGCAGTAGAACAGTGGACTGCTTCAAAAGGGGATGAGACAGGACAAGGGGGAGGGTTAATGAAGGGGAAGGGTGGAAGGGAGGGGCAGCTGCAGAATAAGGGGTGCTAGCTGCACATTCGAGCAGACTTGATAGACCTCTAGGCCTTTATCTGCCGGCAAATTTTGTATGTTCGTAAAAAAAAATACTTCATATTAAATTACCTCTGTTACTCCTGTCGTTGTATAGAGAATAGTCAATGGGCAAGTATGCACAACCAGTGTGTTGTGCCACTGAGGGGTTCTGATTCCCTATGACTTCGAGAGCAAAGCTCTGAGAGGTCCGTGGAATCAGAACCTCAGCGTACAGTTGAATAATCGTTGGGCATAACACTGTTCATCCATTATTTTATAGTGTATGGTGCCCCTATGATAAATTAATGAGCATTTAATTATTTTTTTTACGCCATAAAAGGAATTCTTTCTACTACGTTTTAATCTGTTATTCCTCAGGTTGCTAAGGTTAGTGCTGTGGTTGTTAGGGACCAAGCGTCCCTACATCTGTAGCGTGGTCTGTCATTGGCTGTCAGTTCCCTTTGGGCGGAGATTCCAGGGAAAAAAACATGACGGACGTATCTCTCGCTAAGTGTTAGTGAAATGATTCACCTGTTAATGTGAGTAGTTTTAAATATCTGGTTGATCCTGCATTTTTTTGTAATAGCTTAAAGTATCTGGTCAATCCTGCCTTTTTTCGTGGTGCCCTGATCGTCATCGGTTCGGTGGATGATCGTGCCGCTGGCTCCAAGTTTTTCTGTGTCTGGTATAGTTTTAAAATGAGCTGAGCGCGTGCAGCCTCTAGAGGCTTTCAAAATGTTGTTGTAGTACAGTGTGGTACAATCACGTTCCATGACCTTTTGAACTGTAGTACTACAACATTTTGAAAGTCACTGAATTCCATACACAACAAGCCCTCATCATACACTATAATCCCTGTTCTGTTTAAAAAAGAAAAAAAAAACTTTTTGGGTTGTTTTTAGTAGTAGTTTTTCAGATCACACTGCTGATCCCTGATTCTCTACGGGTAGGTGTTGTCTGCTGTTGCTGATAGTTAGTACTTTGTTTACTCCTGTTACACTTACTGTGTGTGTCATGTTAGTTTATTTTTCTCTGTGTTGTGTTAAAAAATCCTTTTTTTTTGTTTTGCTACATACTATTAGCATAATATTTTTTTTTCAGATCACACTGCTGATCCCTGATTCTCTAGGGGGAGGTGTTGTCTGCTGCTGGTAGTTAATAACTGATAATGTATGGGGAGCCCCTATTATTAACTGAAATCAAACAGGTTACAACCTCTTTATGCCATCAATATGACATCACTCTGTTGTTAAGCCTTCCTGAGTATGTCATATCAATAGTATAACAAAACAGAATACTCACAACAATGTCCTAACAAAATGGAATGCTCACAACAATCAATGTTCTGTAAAGTAATTCAGTAAAGAAAGTAAATTATCCAATGTTGTGTGAAAATCCTGTAACCTCATTGGTCAAAATATGTCACATAACCATGGGTAAATTCTGCATTACCCACGGCTAAGAAATTGCATTTATAAAAAACATAATTAAACACATTTTTACATTTATTTTACACATGGATCCATTGTATAATCACAATAAGGCACTCCAGGATGTGAGTTATTGGGGATTTACCCACTTCTTGTCTGGTTAAGTCACTTGGCTGCACCTTGTGAGATGCCACACAAAGCATGGGTAAACCACCAATAACCCGCACCCTGTTGTGCCTTATTGCTTAAATAGTGTATAGTAGAGCATTATAGTGTATGGTGGAACGTTGTTCTCACTTAAAAGTCAGGCAAACAAAAATACTGTTCATCCACACACACTTAAATGAATGGAACACTGTACTGACAGTACATGCAGAACAGCGTTCCATTCATTTAGAGTTGAAAGCTCGAGCAGGCACCAACAGAAAATCTACTGCACAGCAATGTTATTTCAAACAGCACTGAAAATGGCCACAGTGGTTTTCTTTGTATGGATCACATAAATAAAGTAATGGGAAAAGTAGGATTAACCAGATATTCCATGTATAAACCAATTTACTCACATCTTTCTCCCTCGGCCTGCTCCTCTGCTCACTAAGTGAGTTGTTTGACCACCATTTTTTTTTGTTGTCAGTTCCTTCCACAGCAAATCAGCAACCAATGGGAGTGAGTGTTACAAACACAGGGACGCCCAGTCCCTAGCAACCACTATAACAAAAAGCCATAGCTCTGGGAGACATGCACTGGGAAAAATGGATTTACAAGCTGAAAATCACTTAAAAATAAATTGAGGGACACCATACGCTACAAAAAATACTGGATAGGTAACCAAATGCAGAACCACTGTGTTCTGCCACCTCGGGGTCTGATTCCCAAGGACTACTCAAGCTTTGATCTCGAGGTCACAGGGAATCAGACCCCTCTGTGGCAGAACACACACTGGTTCTGCATGGTTACCCATCTAGTATTCTCTGTGTTCTATATAGAAATCCATCCTTTCAAAGATGCTGTTGTACCACATTTCAAAAGTCATGGCATGAGATTCTACCCTTCTGTGGTAGAATAGCATTCTAGAATCTCTAGAGACTGCACAAATCAGTTTCATTGTGAAAGAAAAAAAATATGCACACATTTCACATTTTATTTATTTAGTTTTTGTTTAGTGCATTAGACAAATTCTGCCTATTTTCAGGCACGGCCCGGGGGAGGGGATACACATGGATGCCAACTAACATTAAACCAGATTAAGCTCTTGGTGGTATTTTTATTGAATAATACTAATAATAATACATAATACTATACGCTATAAAAAATACAGGATGAGCAAATTTATACATAACCAGTGTGTTTTTCCACCTCGGGATTCTGATTCCTATGGACCACTCGAGCTTTGCTTTCGATTTCAGAAAGAGCCAGAACCCCTCTGTAACAGAACACACTGGTTGTGCATGGTTGCCCATTCAGTATTTTCTATATAATAACTGGCTTCCCCTTTTTCCAATAGGGGAACCGTGGCATAATTTGCCATTATAAAGGAGTGTTTATAATGGCAAACATGCACATAGTTTCCCTTGCTCTGTGTGCATGCCATAACTCCACCGCTCCTGTCTGCACACTGCTTCTGTTTGCCCGAAACAGCACCACCACAAGTGCTCGGTGATAAATTATTTTTAATGCAACACTAGTCACTTCAGAACCTTGGCAAAAAATTAAAAATATTTTCAAATGGAGCAGATTGAATTTCGGCACTGGACTAAAACATAGCCAAATAGCGGCCACTTCTGCCCACTCATGGCTTCCGTTTGCTCGAAACAGCACTGCCACAAGAGCTCAGTGGTAAGTTATTTTTTTAAGTTAGTTCAACACTAATCACTTCAGAAACTTGGCAATAAAAAAAAACATTTTAAACTGCAGCACATTGAATTTCAGCAACAGACTAAAACAAAGCCAAACCTCAGCCGCACAGGAACATCTTTATCTTCATATAATTGCTGAGGCGAAAAAGGGAAACCCAGCAATGATATAAAATAAAATATGGGTTGGTATGTCTAAACTTGAAGTTTACACACACCCTCGGGTTTAGGTTGCTAACATAAATCCCTCGAGCTTTGTTCTCGGGGTTTATGAGCATCTAACCCCTCGTGTGTGTGTGTGTGTGTGTGTGTGTGTGTGTGTGTGTGTGTGTGTGTGTAAACTTCTCATTACACACACCGTCCCATACTTTATACTATATGTAATTCAATCCATTTATAAGCCCTAGGCTCAGTGCCTCCAATTTGTAACCACTACCTGGGCTAGCAAGGTTTGGGGAGAAAACATTTGCTCAGCATTTTGGCTAGGTTTGTACTTCTGGTCAGAGGCACCCAAGTAATTCTGAACACAGGAAGCAATAACTGAAAATGTCCAAACCAGGAAAAGTATTCTAGAGTGTGGCTTTTATTCACATCAACACAGGAATAACAAAGCAAAGATAGACCCCACAGGGCTACATTCACTGGCAATGCAGATTTACAGAGGACAGAGCACATCTTCTTCACTACACGAAAACCCTCAGGTTCTGAACACATCTGGGCTCACTAGCCCAAACTGGTACTCTTACTCTTGGATTCCCTGACATGGCATAGAGTTTGGTGGTGGCTTCCTAAACCACCCATGAGCACTTTCTAGCTTTAAGGGAAAACATCCTTAATCCCATATCTGGGTACTTTCTGCAGACAATGGCCAAGAGCCTGGGAGAAAGCTATAGGTGCCCAAAGTGAACCCAGAGAGGTAAACCTGGTTACTCTAGATGGGGATCTCCCACCTCTTGCTCCCAAATCTATAATCAGCCATTCATTTGGATCAACACCTTTCTTCAAACTCTCTGGTTGCAGATGCTATCTCAAAATGTATATCACATTTAACATTCTACTCTGTATTTAACTGGTGTCCTTACTTGAAAAGTTCTGTAAGTGACTATGTCCATCTTCCTAGACCCCCACTGTTTTAGATGTTTACAAGCCATACACAGAATTAAAAGTACTGTACTTGGCTAATCTTCTCCTGATCCCACAGTAGGCAGTTACTTTTACACAACTCTGTCTTGGTGAAACAGGTTCTATTTTGGAGCAGACTCTCCGTGGTATGCAGGTGCCCCAGGACTTCTTCCCACAAAACACAGATTCTCTGGCACCTCAGTACAAACTCTTCTGTCAGGCAGCCTTTGCCCTTTCCAAGCAGACCCAGGGGATTGCCCCTGAAATGCTGTCCCCCCCCCATCTATCTGGGGATGGGGCACTGGAACAACATGGGGAGCAGTCTCTATCACTTTCTGCTGGTCTTTTCTGTGTTCTTCTCCAGGGTGAGAACACACTACCCACTTTCTGGTGTAGCTCTATAACAGAGCTAGGCTCTGAGGGGCTGCCAACTGCAGCACACTTCCTCCTTCTCGGGAGTCTGGCTGAAGACTGGCTTGAATTCCCCAAAGTTTTACAGCTAACCCCCTGCTGCAGCATTCCAGTGTGACTTATGCTGCTGTGAGAATTCTATGGTAATGTCATCCCTTCAGCTCAGCTGAGACTGAGGAGAGAGTAAAACAGTGTGAAACCCATTTAACTGGTGTCTCACAGGCTGTCTTTCCTTGCCTGCCACTAGTTCTAAGTGGAATTCTAGTAACCCCGGGTGACAAGGGTGTTACCCATGATTACACAATCTTGGTAACCAAAACACTAGAAAATATAATGCAAGGTTTTTGGTTAACAACCGTGCTGAAAAAACTTCTTGAGGTTGCCATGACATCTGAAAACCTCTTGAGCTGCACTCTTGAGATTTACAATGATGTCATGGCAACCTCTCAAAGTGTTTACAGCGTGGTTATTAACCAAAGACCACATTATCCTCTATGTTTAACTCTTTTACCCCTGTTGTGTGTGTCATGTTAATCCCTGTGGTGTTTTATTTTTTCAGATCGCACTGCTAGTCCCTGATTCCCTAGGTGTGGTGTTGTCTGCTCCTGGTACTTATTTGTCCTGCAGGCTTTATTTACATTTTGCAATTTTTTATTCCAAATCAAGTTACTATTAGCATATAAGAATGACCAGGAGGAGATGCTGTACTGTAATACCCCAAAGTATAGGGGGTTTCCCACCAGTTGCTGAGTGTCCCCCAAAGTCCCCAGTGTTCCCCAACATAAGTGTCCAGGTGCCCCAGTAGTTAGACGGTAGGGTGGAGGCCAAACTTAGTGCAGGAGCCCCTGCTAAACAAACTGCATGCTTGCAGTTTTAGACATTTTTTGTTGTTGCTTTGTTTCCCTGAAGCCTGCCCAGCTATGGCACAAGGCTGTGCCATCTCGAGCCCTCCTCACACTGGACAGCTCCTTGCCTCCTTGGTCGCAAGGGACTCGGCATCCCAAATGCATGGGAGGGCTCTGTGGTGGCCAGTAATGGCTGTTTTTGATGGAAACGAGTGGCCATCAGGCAGTGTGGTCAGGGGAGCACTTCCATATGCTCTGACATGAAGAAAACAGAAGTATTGCAGTCAGAGAAGTGATGCAGGGAGGTAAAAGCAATAGGTAACTGTACCTGCAGTCCTCCTCTCATCCCTCCGTGATGTTGGTTCAGCAGCCCTGTGCTGTGGTGGTCCTCCAGTATTGGCAGTTCCCGGCAGGAGCAGTCAACCGCAGTGAGGGTTCTGTATAGCCCTGTTTTTTTTTTCATTTAAAAGTTAATTGGCAGTCCCTCATCAGTGGTTGCCCACAAGTGGGGCCACATCTCAGCAGCCAGTATCTGGGAGGAGCATCGGGAGCAGCAAGGCTTTGAGTCATCCCTGTTCCTGCCTGTCTCCAGTGACAGTGCCAGCACCAGCCCATAGCAGAGCACATCCTGCCTCCTCCCTCAGAGACTTTTCCCTGGGCCGGGGCGATGAGTCAGCGGCAGCACCAATGGGCAGGTGCTGACCACCTGAACTTTTGCAATCAATAAATAAAAGCTTCTGTGCTGAAGGATGCCTTGAGAGACAGCAGCAAGTGGGAGCAAGGCAAGGCCCCATAAGGGAGGACCACCTCTGGGTTGGGCGTATGCAGATTTATTAATTTTATGTAAATAGGCTCCATCAAGGGAGCAAAAGGAGAGGGGTGGGTCATATTTAAATTAACTGCTGGGAGGTGGAGCATGAGGCAGATCAGGCCCCAAATTGATGAATAAATTAATTCAAATCGAGAAAAACTGCAGTCAGGAGCAGGGCAAAGCCCCAGTTTATATTAAAGCTAGCCAGGTGGACTACTGGACAGGGCTAGTCAGCCCAAAAGCATCATTTTATTTAAAGTTATAAATAAAGGGCCAGTCAGGGCAAGGAGGGCCCCAGACAGTATGGTAGCCACACTAGCTTGGTGGGCCAGAGGATAAGTGGCCAGGTAGCCCAAATGTTTTCCCTGTACTGTTGTCCACATTCCATTCAATTAAGTAAGTCCCAGGTGGGTCAGCTAGGGAAGCAAACCCCAGGTAAAGTGAGAGTGCCCCAGAGTGGAGAAAGGTGGCTAGTAGCCAAGTGGCCACCAGTAGTCAGCCACAGCTAGTATTTAAAGAGTGCAAAATACTACTATTTGAAATGTTGCACTCAGGTGTTAGCCTCAGTCAGCAGCAAGGGAAGTGGAGTGGACCAGACAGTTAGCCACCCCAGCAGTGTAGTAGCTACAACCTGAGCCAAGGGCTAGTAACCTGTGTACTGCCTCATAGCCCCCTAGCCCAGGGGAGACAGTTTGCGAGGGGTCCTTAGCATGCCAGCTATCCAGATTTCCCTCACCCAAAAGGGTAACCCTCCTGTTAGGCTCCTTGGAACACAACTGCCTGTGGGGGGGAAGGGTCATAACCCAGGGTCCCCAAGTAGCGAACTATCCAGCATTTCACAGGTGTTCCCCTTGCATCACCTTCCTAGAGTTCCTGTTATGAGAAGTGTTTCTGTGGAACATTTAGAAAGTGAAATGCTGAACTGTGTGAATTGTGAAAAAGGCAAAACGTTTTATTGACATTCTGACTGCATTTAAAGGGATAATGCCCGACTGAAACAGTGTAATTGTCTTTATTGCTCAAGTTTGCCTTGGTCATTGCCAAAGACTGTGGATTAACCCTGAATTTGCCCTGCATGTACTAAAGTGCCTTCCTGTTTGAACTTGCTTTCTTTACTCCAAAGGACTGTTGGGTTAAACCCAAACTTGCCTTTCTTGCTAAAGAACTGACCGGGCTGCAACTGAACTGCCTACTTGTTCAAGAATTTCTTTGCCTAATGCCAGCCTTTTCATCTGATTAGTGCTTGATTTCAGACTGTCACTAGCAGTGAACACCAGAGACTGTGACCGCCATTCCTTCTTCGAACAAGTTGGGTCCGGTCACTAACATAGGAATAGTGTAGATAGCTCCCTGTCACTTGTTTCTTTTCCAGATCTACAGGCCATTCCCTCCCTAACAGTATTAGCTTGTAGAGGAAACCACCCCAGTTCACAGATAGGAATCCTTCATCCAGTGGGGTGGGGTTTTTGTTGCAAGTATCCAGCCTTTCCAGAGGTTCTCCAGTGAAGGTGTATCAGCTCTTCAGACATTCCAGTTTTCTGGGATCCTGCATCAGCCCAGAGGTCTTCAGCCAGTTTCATCTGCATCTCATTTTCCCTGGGAACCTGCTTCAGCCCAGAGGTCATCAGCCAGTTTTGTCTGCATCTAGTTTTCCCTGGGATCCTGCTTCAGCCCAGAGGTCTTCATCCAGTTTCATCTGCATCTAGTTTCCCTGGGGTCCTTCATTGGCCAGGAGGCTCTACATTAGCTTGAGCTCTTGTTCTTCAGTTTTTCTGCATCTCATTTTCCCTAGAGTCCCACTTCAGCCAGAAGGCTTTGCCATTGTTTAGGGCTCTTGTGCATTATAGTTCTTTCCGCCTCATTTCTTCCAGTTCAGCTAAAGCCAGCCAATGAAGTGCACTGGAGGCCATCACTCTCGATCCTTGATGAAAACTATGCTCTGACTTTTGGTCTCTGCTAGTCATACTGTTATAGTGAAACAGAATAATAGAATGATAACGTAATATCATTACTGAATTATAGAAATATAGAGAATAGAGTCATAGAGTATAAGGTTATTGTAGAGTTTAGAGAATAGAGTTGTAGAGTATAAGGTTATCATAGAGTATAGAGAACAAAGTCATAAAGTATAAGGTTATCATACAGTTTAGAGAATAGAGTCATAAAGTATAAGGTTATTGCAGAGTATAGAGAACAGAGTTACAGAGTATACAGCTGTGTAACCACTTATCCTCTTTGGTGCTTTGCACCCAGTAAACTATTTTTATTTTCTGAGTTCATCTCCTGCCTGTCCTTATCCAAGCACCACTACACCATCAGCAAATAAGAACCAGTGCCTTACACTACTACAGGGAGAGGTGCCAGGGAGGCAGCAAAGAAGTGTTCAAAATGTGTGGGGCAAAATAGTGCTGCAGTTAAAAAAAAAACTGCCTGTGGCAGCGTGTTCCATGAGCTCTGGGGTTGGTAGTAGCAAAGGAGTAGTTGGTGGCAGTGGCATTAGTGTAATCAAATTTTTCTCTGCCACATCTGTGACATCCATGCTGGTGGGGGATATGGCAGGTGACAAGAGAAGCAGCAGTAAACAACCTGGGGGACAAGTTTATTACATAGGTTGCAGGTGACCACACTAACCCTAACCCCCTGAGAGTTGGTCGTGCGGGCCAGCTGCAAGACGCCTTCCCCCAAGCCATGGACAGACACCCCCAACCACAAACAGCTCCCCCTGAGGGCTGGTCATGAGAACCAGCTGCAAGACGCCATCCCCCGAGCCAAGAATGGATGCCCCTGCCTGCAAACAGCTTCCCCTGAGGGTTGGTCATGAGGGCCAGCTGCAAGACACCTTCCCCCAAGCCATGAATGGACGCCCCATCTGCAAACAGCTCCCCTGAGGTTTGGTCATGAGGGCCAGCTGCAAGATACCCATCCCCGAGCCACTGATGAATGCCCCCACCCACAAACAGCCACCCCCAAGGGTTGTCCAAGAGGGCCAGCTGCAAGATGCCCTCCCCCAAGCCACGGATGGATGCCCCCACCCACAAACAGCTCCCCTGAGGGTTGGTCATGAGGGCCAGCTTCAAGATGCCCTCCACCGAGCCACAGACAGATGCCCCAGCCCGCAAACAGGTACTGCACTGCAAAAAGAGGACTTTTCAAATGGCCTGGTAGTTTGGCGCCTTTTTTAAACAAAGGACTGTGGACTGACCTGCAACTGCTTGCAGCCTTAACCTTTGGCTGAGTAACGGAGACAGTTTTCTATGTTCTCTCCTGTAGCCTCTATTAATTGTAGATATACTGCTGAACTGTGTGTACTTTAAATTGCAGTGTTTTTTGTGCAGATGTATTTCCACTGGGAGCTGCTTTAATTGGGACCCTGTTAGCAAGTGCATTTATATCTTATTAGGATGTGCAGCAACCTTTAAATTAATTAATTAATTAATCCTGCGTGCACTCAGACTTTCCTTTGTACCCCAGTCACTAGCGTTTAATTTGCTTTCTGTGCCCTGCAGCAACTAACTTTAATCTGATTTGGCTGAGCTTTAGCTGAAACAAAACGTAACTTTTTGTAACTGCTGTTGTGCCTGGTTGTAATTTACCCCAGTCGCTAAGTTTAACTTTACTTTCTGTGCACTGCAGCCAGTAGCGTTAATCTGATTTGTCTCCAAGAAAAATAACTTTACATTTAAATCACCACTGGTGTGTCTGGCTTAACAGCTGCTCCTATCCACGGTTCCACCCAGTCAGCCTTACTTGATTCTCTTTTCCCACACCCCCATATCCACCCCCATAGCCCCTCCCCATTCCTACCTGGTTTTAATCCAGCTCTCTCTGCCTTCTTTCTTCAGCTCCCCCTGAAGGTTGGTCATGAGGGCGAGCTGCAAGACGCCCTCTCCCAAGCCACAGACAGATGCCCCTACCCAAACACAGATAATGCACTGCAAAAAGAGGACATTTCAAACGGCCTGGTATTTTCCCTGCTGACACTCAGCATCAGCTGCCCCACCGCCTCCACCACCACCCTTGGTGAACTCAGCATTATATAGCAGGGGACCACGTGATATACTCACCAATCAGCCCTCTTTCCCATTTGCAGCTTATCTGTTTATACCACTAGTGGCCGCTGCCAAAACTCTTATTATGCTGCCTCTCTGCTTACTCGCTAGTGCAACACTTGCCCCTTTAGTGTCCATCCCCTCCTCCTCCTATCTTGCATTGGATGCTTACCAACCAGTATTCATATTCCTACAGGAAAAAGTTACAATCACCATTACTGCCTCCATCTGCCATCTCCATACCTGCCACCTACAAACTCGGGTGGCAGGTCCCTCCATCCTCTCACCATCTTTCCACTTGGGACTGTTAGCCATAAAACTACATGCAGAGGGCGCTTCATCAGCAAACACCCAGTTGCCTACAGCCTCCTGGAAAGCCATGTGGGCTTTGCCCAAAGCCAAATTTCTTTTCATACTGCTGCTACTGGCTACCAGGGACATTCAGCCTGATCCTGGTCCTAGCACTACCTCTCCATCCACCCAATCTCCATCTCCCTCTCTCCCATTTGGTTTAAAAATAGCACACCTCAATATTTGCAGCCTTCTATAGAAAATTACCCTGCTTCAACCACTAGTTCAATCCCTTAGACCTGATATATTGATTATATCCAAGACTTGGCTGAAGCCCCACAACAAAAATTATGAAATCTCTTTACCCAGCTATACAGTCATCCAGCATAACCACCCAGGCAACAAAAGAGGTAGCGGCATAGCAATGTACAGCTCATCTGTGCTCAGTTTTAAATCAGTCTCGCTAGCCTCCCCCACAGATTTCATAGATGCACTAATGATAAAATTATCACTCCCACGCTCAATCCCCATTTTTATAGCTGGATCCTGCTGTGCTACAAACTCTACTCTACCCTGCACCCTTGACCACCTGGGTACTCTAAAATCCCTGGCCTTGTGGGGTGAGATCTATATACTAGGAAACTTTAATTGCAATTGACCCTCCAGGGAGAGCTCTAAGTTACGTAACCAGGTGGCTACGCTGAACCTGTCCCAACAAACCTCCGAACTCACTCGCCTAAATCACAAAACATTGAATCACACTATACTAGACTGGTCACTCATCTCCTACCCACATAGGGTAATTGTCTCGACCTCTTACCTGACACCATAAGTGACCACCATATGATATATTCAGTAAGAAAAATCTTCCTGCCAAAGGTGCCCACCCCCAGAATCCTATTAAATCTTCCTGTCAAAGGTGCCCACCCCCAGAATCCTACTAAGCAGATCTTACAAAACCCTGGGTCAGACTTCCCTCCTAAATACCCTAGCAAACATTGACTGGTCCTTTATAAACTGGACCCCTACCATAGATTCCGCACTGGAATTTTTTCAAAACCAAGTTCATTGAAGTCCAGGACTACTGTGCGCCCCTCAGATGGGTCAAACTGAGGGGTTCACAGCTGCCCTGGATCTCAGCCAACTTATTGTCTCTGCTTCGGACCAGGGACCAGGCCTGGAAATCTTTCAAGGCCTCCAGCTTGCCAGCTGATCTCCAACAGTATCGTACACTACGAAATACCCGTACAAGGTAAAATCTGCCAGGCTAAAGCTAGCTACTTCAAAACCTCCCTTAATGCAAACTTAAACCACCCCACCAAATTTTGGAAAGTGATAACATCGCTGTTCACCACCCCCCCATCACAGCCACCAATCTTAAACATAGGCAACCTCACTGTCTCTGACCCCCTAGAGGTGGCCACAGAATTCAACTCTTATTTCACAAGCTGCTTCTCCACGCTGCTTACCTCCCCCAACCTGCCCAGAGGGACCCCATACGTCCCCGCCTGCCCACCCCTTCATATCGATTCTTTTTCTTTCAATCAAGTCTCCCAGCCCAAAGTACTCAATGCTCTGCTCGCTTTCAACCCCTCTATGGGTAAATGCCCCACTGGCATGGACTCTAAAATGCTGTACCTGTTTGCTCCCACTATAACAAGCCCCCTGGCCTCACTTTTCAACATATCCTTCTCTCTCTCTCTCTCACTGCCATCCCATCAGAGTGGAAACATGCCACTGTCATCCCCCTCCCCAAGGGTGGTGACACCTCTGTCCCAGGAAACTACTGCCCTATCTCTTTCCTCCCCATACTAGCCAAGCTCCAAGAACACCTAGTTCTCTCTCAGGTCTCCGCCTTTCTTGGCTCCTCCTTTTCCTCACTCCCTTCCAGTCTGGCTTTAGGAAAACCCACTCCACCACCACTTCCCTCCTAAGGCTCACTGACTCCATCCTAGCTGATATGGATGCAGGGCACCTCACCCCAGCCATTTTCATAGACCTGGCGAAGGCCTTCAACACCGTCTCCCACTCGCTCCTCCTATCCAAGCTGGTGCACGCAGGGCTCTCCAACATGGCCACCAGTTGGTTCCACTCCTATTGACAAGGTAGGTCCCAATCTGTCAAAACTGACACACTACACTAATCCCCCCTTCCTGTATTAACTGGTGTACCCCAAAGTTCAGTCCTGGGCCCACTCCTGTTCTCCCTTTTCCTCAATGATCTGCTCTCTGCTTGTACACACATCCATACATATGTATGTGGATGACACCGTTCTCTTTACATCAGGCCCCACCCCATCTGATGTGGGATCCAGACTTCAGCAGGACTTTGACTATGTCCATCTCTGGTTTCACTCAAATCAGCTATGCCTAAACACCAAGAAAACTGTCTCCATGACCTTTTGCACTAGGCAGAGACTTTCTTGGCTGCCCCTCACCCCTGCCTTGCATACCCTGGACAAGACAATTCTGGAAGCCTGCTCCTCCTTTAGATACCTCAGGGTTTGGCTTGACCAGCACCTCAACTTTTCTGTACATATTGATTCCATCCACAAGAAGCTGCACCCCAGGCTTGGTGCCCCTCTACCGAAACCGTGGATGCATACCACTGCCAGCTCGCAGTACAATTGTGCAGAAAATGATTCTACCCAATTTTATGTTTGCTTGTGTAACCCCCAGGGGGCGCTACCCTTAGGGCTACTACCCCTGTCTTCCCCCACAGAGGCAGGTTAAGGGGCCCAGATCCGTTGACTGGTGCCTCCACCCAGAGGTCGGGGTTAGCACAGTTAAGACTACCATGGTTACAGCCCTCTGAGCTACTGCAACCCCCCTTTTGTCCCACTAGTGACTCACACTGGGTACCAACAATTCTGTTCACCAGTACACTTACCCCATGGAAAATATATTCCAGCTTCCTTCGGGGACCCCCTGTAAAGTAAGGTACAGTTATGTTGCAATCACCAGGCAGCAATTCACCATTAATGTACACAATAGCCAGGATGTAGCTGTACAAAAAGCAATCTGATTTATTCAGGGGGAAAACAACAAGGACAGGGGGAATCAAGTTGATTAGCTTATCACTATACTCATCTACCTAGGGCTCTGTGCACAGGCCTAACCCTACAGCTTATTATCCTGGGGTACCCAAGCCCTAGCGGCTAGTCCACACATTTCAGCTGGTTGGGGCCCTTAGCACACACAAACATAACAGTCCTGAGCAGGTCAAAGTAAAAGGAAAGTTCAGTTAAGTAATCCGAAGTTAAATGGTGCACTGAAACCACTGCATAGACACACTACAGGGAGCGACCCTGAATTAGTACTCACAACCCCAGCAAATGATGATTCCTTCACCACTACCAGGATGGAGCCTGACTTTCACCAGTCTTCTTACACATTTATATGGTAAACAACAACAGAGGGGTACCACACGAGGCAGCTGCTTCCAATGCTCCCACAAACTCACAGCCACTGAGATACTGCAACCGCAGCTTCCACTTTTCTTCGGACCGAGCGCAATTCAGCAATCTTCTCCAGTCCTCCTACAGCTCGAGCCTGGTGGGTAGCTGTACAAAGCACAGCCTCCTCTGACTGCCCACCGACGGATTTAGTCCGCTGGAGCCGAAAACACAAACGGCCGCTTCAGGCCTTGATGTGCTTCCCGTGCAAACACTCTCCAATGCAGAAGCACACAGCTCCTCTCCCTTCACCAACCACAACGCATCTGCCCTCCAGCAACAAGGGGCTCTTCTTTCAGTTCGTGCGCTACCCGCTTCCATTGGCTGGCGAAACCTGCCAGTCACTTCCTTTAGCTTTCAGTGGTGCGAAAAAGCACCATAACCCATAATACCTCTCTCAAATACAAACAGTTCCCCTATTGGTCAGCCAGCTCTGTAGGGTCCCAAGGTACTGATTGGTCCAATTCACTAGTTCGGGACCAAAATGGAGGAGGCAATCGAAACCTTGTGTGCTGCAAAACAAGGCAGGTTAGAACACTACATTGTCATTACTATTTCCCAGTATTTAAAGCCAACATTCACATCCCCTTGTAAAGCTCCCCCTGCACCACTAGCGATGGCAGCAACGGAGCGAAAAATCAGCAGCCCAGGCGGGACTCGAGCATAGCGACACTCAAACCCCCTTCCTAATCAATTATGACTGCAAACCAAAGCAGCCCTTAAAAAGACAGTATACGGAGGCCTTTTAAAGCACTCACCGGCTCCCCATTTAAACAGCCTTAACGCCGAACCCTAACCAGGCACGGAGCATTTATCCGAGCTCCGGGGAAGCTTTAGGAACCCCCATTTGCAAGGGGGTTACACTTGCATGCATGTGCAAGAAACACAGTGCCATCATACGAGTTTTCCGGAGGTGTGTCAGCCTCTTCCAATTCAGTCAGTGTGTTTGCAGGTGCGGTCGCAGAGTGCCAATCACTGCTCCAGCTGTCTATGACAGCTGAAAATGCAGTGGCATACAGTTGAAAGGGAGAGCTCCACTTGAGTGAGAAGAGCTCTCCCCCCCACACACACACGCGCATGCACGTACGCACGCACACTGCATACTCGTGCGCCTTCCCCCCTTCACACTGAACGGCCGTTGGGGGTGCCCAATCCCCCGTCAGCTCCAGGCCCCCCCAAAGCATCCAGGTGCTACACTGGGAGCCCACCCCAGCGTGGCAAAATGATGTAATGGCTGACAGGGGTGCCCAATCCCTCTTCGGCTCCACTGTCTCTCCTCCACCACCCATGCTGTCGCCGATGGGAGTGCCCAATCCCCCGTTGGCTTCACTCCCCAGTACAGGGTGCCACGCTGGGAGCCCACCCCAGCGTGGCAACAGATGCCATGGCCGACGGGGGGTGCCCAATCTCCTGTCAGCTCCACACCCCCCAGCCATCCTTCTGCCATGCTGGGAGCCCACCCCAGCATGGCAAATGTCCAGCGTCCTCTTTTAAAAAAAAAACCTGAAGCAAAAATGGTCCCTGCAGTGTCTGCACTCACCCGCCCACCCACTGCGCACCCTGCCTCCCCATATCCCCTCGCCCCATACTTACCTCCGAGTCCGCGCGATGATCTTCAGTGGACCGGGAACACGTCTGCACTCTTCAAAGCCGACCGCGAACTGAGGAAATGCCGGTAAGCTGTATAATGGGATAGATAGGGTTTTTTCAACTTTTTTGCATATCTCAGACATTTTTGGAATTTTGCACCAAATTTTCAACATGGGGTTTTTGGGACCCCTCCTCATGAATTCTTGCACTGTCATGGCGTTACTCAGGCCCGAAGGGTGATTTTGCAGCCACTGTGAAATCACTTTTCCGGAATGATTAGCGAAATGACACTGCCAGTGTTCATGGGGGCTCTCAAAAGCCTATTTTGAAAATTGGTGAACAAAATCCTAAAATGAATGCTTCTAGCGTGCATTGTGCAGTTCCTCGCATGCCTTGTAAGTTGGAATTTTCAATATTTTCACTCCAGATTTTCAACATTGCCATTTTACCACACCTTCTTATGAGCAGTACAGCTGTCATTTTTCACATCTCACCCAAAATGTGTTTCCACCCATGTAGTGCACAATGGCACAGTCGGTGTGTGAAATCAATGTACGGGACACATTAAGAAAATCACAGTGATACTGTTCATGAGCAGAGGTCTTAAAATGGCTATGTTGAAAATTTGGTGAACAAATTCCTAAAAATGACTGTTTCTAGCGTGCATTGCAGAGTTCCTATGCACACTCATAAGTTCGCAAATTTTCAATATTTTCACTCCAGATTTTCAACATTGCCATTTTACCACACCTCCTTATGAGCAGTACAGTTGTCATTTTTCACATCTCGCCCACAATGTGTTTCTGCCCATGTAGCACACAATGGCGCAGTCGGTGTGCGAAATCAATGTATGGGACACGTTAAGAAAATCACAGTGACACTGGTCATGAGCAGAGGTGTTAAAATGGCTATGTTGAAAATTTAGTGAACAAATTCCCCAAAATGACTGTTTTAGGAGTGCACGTTGTGCAGTTCCTATGCACGCTGGCAAGTTTGCGAATTTGTAATATTTGCACACCAGACTTTCAACAGTGCCATTTTACCGCACTTCCTTATGAGCAGTGCAGCTACTATTTTTCACATCTCACCCAAAATGTGTTTCCGCACATGTAGCGCACAATGGTACAGTCGGTTTGTGAAAACAATGTTTGGGAGAGATTAAGAAAATCACAGTGACACTGGTCAAAAAGTTAAGTTAAAATGGCTATGTTGAAAATTTGGTGACAAAACTCCATAAAATGACTGTGTTACGAGTGAGCATTGTACAGTTTCCATGCACCCTCATAGGTTCATGAATTTGTAATATTTTCAGTCCAGATTTTCACCAGTGGCATTTTTCCACACCTCCTTATGAACAGTACAGCTGTCATTTTCCACAACACAGCCGAAATGTGTTTTCACACTTTCAGTGCAGAGATGCGTGGTCGCTGTGAGAAATCATTGTTCGGGACAGATAAAGAAAATCACACTGACACTTCATGATCGGAGGTCCCAAAATGCCTGTGTTAACAATCTACTGTAAAAAAATCCCCAAACTAGTTACATTACGGGTGTGCGTAGCACAGTTTCTACGCACGCTCATGACTTCACCAGTTTTTTTAAGATTTTCACAGCAAATTTTCAACATTACCATTTTTTACACCTCCCCATGAACAGTACCGCTGTCATTTTTCACATCCTGTTCGGAATGTGTTTTTGTACCTGTGGTGCCAAATGCCATAGTCGCTGTGCAAAAGCAGTTTTCGGCTAACAAACTGATATTGCCACTGTTCATGAGGTGGGGGTCACAAAAAAACCATGTTGAAAATTTGGAGTAAAAATACCAACGAATGCCTGAGGTGTTAGGGTTTCCAACCATAACGCCCCACCCTGTAGAGTGTGACAGGCATCAGGGGTGTGACTTGGGATTCTTGCCTGTCATGCTCATACCATTCCACCCCCACCCACACCCTGCAGCCAGTGAGAGGCATTAAGGTGTGCATCAGACTCTTCAGGCCCAAACTTCACCCCATTCTCCTATATCGCACCCATCTCACTGTATTTCCTGATCGAATGGGGTGCGCATAAGGGCCAAAGACCCCAAGGCACACCGTGACACTTGTCAATGTCTGCAGGGTAGGGTGTGGTGAAATGGCACGGTCGTTATGCCTGACAACCCAAAGGCACACCCTAATGCCTGCCACTCTCTGTAGGGTAGTGGTGGGGTTGGCTTCAGTTCAATACTTCACTTCCATTCCTATTATGCAGCTCTGTAACTTCTACACTACCAATGCCAGTGCCAGCAAGCAAACATTCGGCATTGACAAATGCTTGTTGAATATGGTGATGTAGTCTACAGTGCCACTCCCAAGTCCACCTTAGCCAGACCGGACCCCCTCTTCCATGCTTTCTGCTGCTTTGCCCTTCACTGTCCCTACTCCATTTACCACTGTGCCCTCTACCAGACCTTAAACCTCCCATCACTAACTGATTGCAGACAGTCCCACTCTGCAAGATTGGTGGCAAAAGTTTGTACTCTTTCATTGCCCCTTACCTTGCATCTGCCATAACATCCCCCAACCTCCCTGTGTACTCACTTAGAAACAACAACTCCCGTGTTTTGGCCATTCCTCACATGTCTACCCATGCTGGTCAGGCAGCTTTCAGGTACAGTTTGCCCAAACTATGGAACAAACTCCCTGCAAGCATTAGGCTCACCCCACACTCTGTACACCACAACTCCCTCTTTCTAATACGCTTTTCTTCCACCTGCACATGAAACTAACCTCTGACCTCCCCAGACATAGCTAGCCATTTCCATCACATCAGAAATTCTTTCTAGTAGGTTTTTCGCTTGCATTTTGGTGTCTCCTATGTTATTTGCCCAGTTGTTTCTGTCTGTGTATTGCTATCACTTTACAGTCCTGGGCTGAATCCCAGAATATGCTACTGCACCTGTGTGTACTCATGTCCTGTATATGTACTGCCTTGTTCCTAGATTGTAATTTACTGTGCTGAATTTCTCCACTGCCCTCTCCCCCAAACACATCTGGAATCGAGCAGTAGTCTGCTCAGCATGCCTTCCTGGTGAAACTCTTAAATAAATAAACCCTAATGTCCCAACTGCAAATTTAATGAGTCATAACTCCACCAGTCTTTGGAGTTAAGGGACACTCTATACATTTAAACAAGGGCCGCAATATGTACTACAATAGTAACACATAATACCCTGGCAAAATTTCATGGGGTGTGTACAACACCCCAAAATCACCTCTCAGGTTGACCATGGTGCCAAATACACACTTGAAGTCTAATAATCATCAAAAATGCACCAAATATGCACCTCCACTTGGACTACAACTCAAATAGCATCGACAATATTTGACAGACTTATGCCTACACAACCCAAAAGGAGTAATTGGTGAAAGTCATTTTGTCCTAACTTCACCTTTGTGTACCCTAAGGAGAAGTTACAGGTGAAGTTGTAAGGTGAAGTTATAAATGGAGAATTTCCTATAAAACAGAAAAACTTCATGAAATGATCTGCAGAGGCGAATTTGGTGACTTTGCCTTAACTTCACCTGCAAATTAAAACTTCACAACATCTCTACATGAATTGTATGTCCATGTTTTTATTATCGGTCTGTACTGTATTTCACAGAACCCATGTGTTCATAAGTTAATGTCATTAGTCTGATTTCACTTATTGTATTGTCACTATAACTACTGTAGGAAGTCTTGTGTTGGGAGCACAAGTCACTGTGGAGTCAGTTTCAGGGTTTGGGGAGGTAGAAGAAATGGTAAATTGACCACTTGGACTCAGAAGTAGTTAATTCTACCCATTTATTTTTTCACTGTTCAAAAATACTATACTCTGAGAGAGGACATAACTGAACACTAGTGAACATAAATGATATAATCAGAATGTTGTAAATCTGAAAAATCTGAAAAAAGTAAGCAAATTAAAAAAACACTGGCACGGTCCTTTGATATGACTAAACAGTTTCGATTTTGTCAACGATTTTGCTTTATAAACAATGCATATCACCAGTAATAAATCAGAATTTAAAATGTATTGCCATTGATCTTTAACTCCCTACTGTACAATACATCAATAGCTTTGCTGGCAGTGTTTTCAAATATACACTTATATCACAGGAAACATTTATTAATATAACAGTTTAAGGCTGGGAAGGATTCTAGACCCATTAAGTCTACCCTTTTGCTTCATAAACAGGGAATAATAACTATGCCATAAAAACATGCACTAAATTTATAAGGATTACCCACTCACTCTACTGCCCTGAGTATCCTGAGATTGTGTTGTATGTATATCCATTGCACTCCAAGTCCTGACAAACAGCGTCATGTTCATCTGATAGGCTGCAACATGCACATGTGATCTTGCATCAGATTTCAAGATCCTACCTGAGCCCCTATAACTTCCAATCCCATCAGTTC
Organism: Neoceratodus forsteri; assembly: GCA_016271365.2. NCBI lineage: Eukaryota > Metazoa > Chordata > Ceratodontiformes > Ceratodontidae > Neoceratodus > Neoceratodus forsteri. Next base: position 976,743,399 of record CM057452.1, on the reverse strand, counting down.
TTTGTGTGCATCTGAGTAGGCTGCAAGCACAGTCACTGAGCTCCTGTGATAGGAACTTTGAATACTGCTAAGGTAAGAGCTACTAAATTAAAAAAAAACAAAAGACAAAAGGGGGTGTTTTCCTAGACAGGCTCTGATATCTACAATTCTCTATTTCTTTAATATTTAAAGGCTCATTTCATCCTGGCTGCAGTCTACCTATCCAAGACCACATGCTTGTCAAAACAAGATCATCTATCATGCTTACTCTTTTTCAATCTACCGAGATGGAAAAGCTGCATAAGACATATTGGTACAGATAAACCAAATTTGGCACCTAGCTTTTTCCCATTTGGGCACTCCCCCTTCTGAGCATGAATGCCTAACATTTTAGCCCATGCTGTCCCTGACCCAGTGGCTGCATAGGAGCACATACTCTGACCCTCTGCACTCCTCAGTTTAAAATTCAATGAGTTTGGGTGTTTCACTGACCAGTGGATCACCCCAGCAAATGGGATGCAGATACTCAGTCAGGCAGCTCTCTCCCCTTATGAGCGGACTGCTCTCACCAGCAGAGATGCTACACCAGTAATGTTGATATAAGAATGGGAGTGAGATTCTGAGGCATATGCATCTTCTAATTAAACTTTGTTCAGCATCTAAGTCCATGATAAATTATGTTCAGCACCTCAGTCCATGGGAATAGAACAGCATACAATCTGGAGTTTAAGATCTGAATCTGCTCCCCAAACCAGCTGAAGAGTAAAAAAAAAGAAAAAAGAAAATGTTGTCTAAAACTCACTCTGCAGTGCCTTGGTGCCTCCTCCTTGAATCTCCGATGTGCCATTCTGCTCTGGAGGAGTTGATCAGGACCCCATCATGGAGCTCCCTCACCATATCTTTTAGTGGCTAGTCACTGCAGAACACTGTAACTGTCATGTGGGGGAATCCTAGTGCTATATTAGCATGGCATTCTCAGCATCTTGGCCACAGCTTCAAGGAATGCCTTTGTGTAAGTGTAGTAGCATCTGAGGACACATGCATGAGTGCACGCAGGCACACATGTCCACACATGGACATGCTTGCTCTACAGTTGTCCAGACTCCCAAAAAAGGATAGAGTCAGATGAAAGGGAAATACAGATGCAAAGCACTGAAGTGGGCAAAATTATTGAAAAAAAAGGAAATGTAACATCCCCAACACTCTTACATCCTGGGAAACAGACACACAAGATGGTGACACCCTGCAGACAGTGGCCATCTTAGATAGGGGTCCAACCATATAAGGCACCAGGGACAATATAGAGGAGGAGAAGAAATACTCAAGATGGTGGCACCCTTAAGATGGCAGCCATCTTAATTAAGGAATACAGTCTATGGGTGGCCATCTTGGAATAACAAGGTCCAAGCCTAAAAGCTTTACAGGCATGTGAGGCATATGACACACAATGCAAGCACAAGGGTAAAGGTTCACTGTTTTATGTAATAGTGAACGCAAAACGGCGATCGCTATTTATCCCAAGTGTATATCACCGAAAAGCAAACTGGCGATGTACACTAACTGGTGAACTGACATCTGCCATATTAAAGTGTTTCTGCATGGAGAAGGGAAGTTGTGCCCCCCTACACCTCACAGAAAAAGGATTCTCAACTCCAGGGGAGTGCATGTTGAGGAGGGGGACACAAGCCACACCTAAAAAAAAAATGTGTCGCTGGCTGTGGCAGCTGCAAAATTTTGTCCTCCTGGTACCCAGCCCTGAACCCTGAACCTGCCACACTGGAGCCAACCTCCCTTACCACCACGCCACATGGCTGGCTCAGCAGCACCAGGGGCAGTAGTATCCAATAACCCTCTCCCCTATCAATCCCCTTCTCCTTGTCATCTTCCCTTTCCTGTTGCCCCAACCCCTCCTTGTGGTAGCAGTAACTCACTACTCTCGCCAGTTTCCCATGAGGATCACACCCAAGAAGGGGATCACCATTTTGACAGTCGCCTATATTTGGGTGCGATCATCACAGGATAACAAGGTAGCCTGATCCTCTAATTACCAGAGGAGCAGTAGGGACCAAGAGGAAAATCAGTTATAATAATAAACCAAGCCATGTTAATAGCACCATTCTAACAAAGATATATGCTTCTCAGTTTTTATGTCCTGAGATGGGAAAAAACAGAAAGTGTTTCTCATGCAGAATGATGCTACCACACCACAACTGCCCATACTGTGCTGAATGCAAAATTGAGGAGTCAGACCAAATCTCTTCACTGGAAAGTTCCCAAATTGAGACCAGGACCTCTCTAAATTCAGAGTGGCAGCTAGACCCCTCCGCACTCATGCTAAAGCAGGCCACCACAGCCATGATGCAATGCCAACAGAGCTTCATGCTCAAGATGATGGAGAGATTGGAGGCCCTATCAAAGCCCAGCCCTAAAAAGCTGACATCACCGGAGAGATCAACAAACACCCTGAATCCCAACACAGGGAACACATCATGTTCTGGTACTGAGGCCCCACAGATTCAAACAGTCAAGAACCAGATGCAGAGGAGAGGTCTCAGCATGGTGCAGAAGAACTAGGGGAGCCCATGGAGATGCACGAACTGTCACTAACCTCAAAACTGTGCTCCTTCAAAACCATCCCTGATCTCCAGAGAAATTAATCTACGCCACCATGGGGTTCAATTTACCATCACTATGACCAGAGAACAAGTTAGACACTATGATTCAACAAAAACAAAGGCAAATGAATTTCTTCCCCTATGTCCTGCCATTGAAGTTACTGCATTTTCACCAAAGAATGGAAAGCCGTGGATCCCACTTGCATAGCAGAAAGATAGGCACTAGACCACATGTACCCCATACAAGGGAACACGCTCAAGTTATGGAGCAGCACACCAACAGTAGAACCTCAGGTAGCAGCCTGAAGCAAAAGGACCATCATACAAGGAGACAGACCAACCACACTCAGGGACCAGGTGGACAGGAAGCTTGAAGAGATGTTAAAAAAAACTCTTTGAGATGGTTGAATTAGCCACCAGAGCTACCACCACAGCGATATACACCACAAGGGTGCAAATCAGATGGACGAAGGAGGCAATAAAGGCCCTGATTCAAAAATCACCCAAAGCAGACCTTATTAATTGCACAATACAAACTGCAAAATATTTGGGTGACATGTTTGTGGATACACTAAAGTTGAATTCCAGGGCTGTGGCAGTAGCAAATGGAGTAAGGCACTCATTATGGCTAAAATTGTTGGATGCAGACACGGAATCAAAGAATTGATTACTGAAGCTACCATTCAAAGGAGGTGAATTATTCAATGAGGGCAAACAAGAATTCCTGAAACAAAAGTAACAGGGTAAGAAGGTAGTCAGGGAGAATCATTTGTACTCCTACCTACCCTCTTTTTGGAGTAACTTTTGTACATGTAGGAGCCAACGCAGTAAGAACAGAAACAAAAGCTTCAGAAGTAGGGAGTGCAACAGCAACTACAATAACTACAGACTCAAAAATTACTCCACCTTCAACTGTATTTTCAAAGCCAAGAACAGGGGAGGAATAGGAAGAGGTAGGTTAACCAACACCAGTAGAAGGCCCAACAAATGGCATGAAAAATGATTGCACACTGGAGACACCAGCCCAGACAACACTACACAAGAGCCACCCACTCATAGGGGGATGTTTACCATTGTTTCACTCAGCATGGTATAGCACTACCACAGTCAAGTGGATGCTAGAGGTAGTGTCAAAAGCCTATGCCACATAATTATCAACCAAACCCAGGGAAGACAGACTCATCCTATTCCCAATATCAAAAAAGAATGTATCACCACAGAAGGTAAAGGAAAAGGACATACTGAACAAACTTCAAACAAACAAGGCCAAAAAACATGTCCCAGAGGCGGAACAGGGAAAGGGCGTCTACTCCATATTCTTCCTAGGTCCAAGGAAGACCACAGACCTCAGACTGGTTCTGGATCTCAAATTTCTGAACCAATTGGTAAAGTCCCAGACATTCAAGATGGAAACAATAAGATTAACCCTGAAAGCCATATGACAAGGAGATTTTCTGGCCTCCATAGACTGCTGAGATGCCTATCTCCACATGCCAATAAGACTGGCTCATTTCAAATACTTATGGTTCCACATACTGGGCCAGCATTTCTAGTACCAGGCACTACCATTCAGCCTAGCAACAGAACTTAGGGTCTTCACAAAGTTGGCCATAGTAATCGTAGCACGACTAAGAGAGCATGGCATAAACGTTATTCCCTACATGGACAACTGGCTCATATGCACCAGGTCAGGGACACAGGCTGAAAGGAGCACAAACACAGTCATTTGAGCACTCATATCACACAGATGGATCATATAAAAGGAAAAGAGCTTGCTTGATCCATCACAAAGAATAGAACATTTGGGGGCAGACATAAACACAATGGCAGGCCTAGTATGTCAATCAGTAAGCAGAATAGACAAAATATGGAAACTAACTCATCAACTAGTGGCAAAACAATCAACAACATTGGAACAGGTGGCACTGATGCTAGGGAGAATGACATCTTGCACACACCTGGTTCCCTGGGCCAGGTGGAAGACACGTCCACTAAAGAACTTGGCCATGCCATATGGGACAGCGAGACAGGAGAACATATACACCACAGTTCAATTAACAGACAAAGTGAAGAAATCACTGAAATGGTGGATCAAGACATGAAATCTGTCCAAAGGGGTCCCCCTAGAAAGACAGCATGAAGTAGTCATCAGCACAGGTACCAGTCTAAAAGCTGAGGTACCTCCGTGGGACAGTAGGTGGCCCAAAGAAGATGGACAGTCATGGAATCCAAATTGGCAATCAATATACTGGAGATGAGGGTAGTATTTCATGCACTTAACTCCTTCAAAGCACACAGCAAAGGAAAATCAATACTCATTTGGTCAGACAACAGAGTGACTGTAGCCTGTTTTGCTAAGGAAACTGGAAACAGAAGCCTCGCTCTCATCCAGGAAACAACTAAAGTTATGTCATGGGCCCAAACCAATCTGGCACACATAACCGCAGTACATCTAGCCAGGAAACTGAACATCACAGTGGACTGGTTAGACAGACAACAGGTCCAGTCAGGGGAGTGGCAATTGCACACCCAACTGTTTAACAGCATCAACAAACAATGGGGACCAATACCAATGGACCTCATGGCAACAGCAAAAAATGCTCAAATGAAACCTTTCTACTCAAAGTACAAGGAGGCAGAGTCAGGAGTGGTAGACATGCTGTCACTCCCATGAACATATGACAGGGCCTACATAATTCCTTCTTTTCCCTCCTTCCACAAGTGCTAAGGAAAGAAGAAAATCCAGGAGACTGATAATAATGATCACAGCATACTGGCAGAGGAGGGCATGGTTTGCCACACTGGTGACGATGATGATAGACAAGTGGCACATCCCGGATTGGGAAAACATACTGAGGCAAGGCCCCATCATTCACCCCAGCCCACACAATCTCAAACTTATGGCCTGGCTCCTGAAAGGGAGAGACTGTTGAACTCGGGATATCATGACTCGGTAATTGCCATCCAGACGTTCATCCACAACTGCCACATACTGTAGAAAATAGGACATCTTCAGTAAATGGTGCTTAACATACAACATAAACCCTCAGACAGTATCAGTACCTTAAATTTTACTGTTCCTACAACAGGGACTAGACAAGGCCCTCTCATCATCCTCACTAGGGTGCAAGCATTGGCAATAGGAGAAGCATTGGGAAGGGTAGGGGCATAGCCCTGGGATCGCATCATGATGTATTGAGTTTCCTCAAGGCCACTAACAGAATAAGTCCTCACAACAAGATAACGATGCCCCCATGGGATATTACCCTAGTACTAAATGCCCTAATGAAGTGCCCATTTGAACTCCTCAAAGTCACCAGCCTCTACTGGATGGGGTTGAAAACATCTTTTCTAGAGGCAGTCTATCCAGCTAAATGGATAAGAGTTGAATGCACTCTCAAGCAAAGAGCTGTTCCTGCATTTCAAGCAGGACAGGATATCACTCAGAACCATTCCAGCTTTCATACCAAAGGAAGACTCCACATTTCACTTTAATCAGACAATTGAGCTGCCCTCATTCAATACTGACCACTCATACAAGAGAGAGGTCTCTAAGCATACTAGACATCAAGAGGGCCTTTAAAAAGTATTTTGACAGAACAAAGAAAGTCCTTAAATCAGATAAACTGGTCATCATCACACAAGGACACAGAAAGGGCATGGCAGCAGTAAAAGCCACCATAGCCACCAGGTTAAAAAGGGCAATATAAGAGGTGTATGGGTCAGCAAGGGAGATTTCCCCAGAAGGCATCAATGTACACTCCCACTAGAGCAGTGACCACCTCCTGGGCAGAGAGAAACCAGGCCACAGCAGTACAGATCTGCACAGCAGCAACATGGTCTACCATACACACTTTCGTCAGACATTACAGACTGGATACTTACATGAGACCCAGAATTTCCTTTGGACAAAAAGTTCTGGAGGCAGCCACTTTCACAGGCCTGAATGCCATGGCTCATTCCTTCCCACTTAGGGAGTACTGCTTCTTACATGACCCTGCTTGTAAGAACTTGGAGTGCCACAGATATACACATAACACAATGGTAGTTTACTCACCTGGTAAAGGTGACTGTGTTAGTGTATATTCATGGCACTTCACTTCCCACCAAGAAAGATCAGACTGTACAGCACCAATAAAAGAGGACTTTGATGTTATTACTGGCATGCTGTATGGGCCAGATTCTGAATGTAATTAAGTAGTTCAGTATGATGATGCAATAAATCAGATCACTTTGGCAATTTCATGATATCAGAGTCTGCATTAATAGCATCAATAGACATAAATACAAAGTTTGGGAACATAGATACATAGATACATAAAATCTGTTGGCAGTTAAGGACTGCCTGGTCCATCTAGTCTGCCCATTTCCTCCCTACCTTTTCTTACGCTGGAGCCTGAAGCTGATCTGCAGCTTTCCTGCCCTTCCCTGTTTCTAGTATTCCCGTGTGCCTGTCCCATGCATTTTTGAATTCCTTCACCATCTTTGCCCCCACCACCCCTGTGGGGAGGCTATTCCAAGTATTGACTACCCTTTCTGTGAAGAAGTGCTTCCTCACATTACCCCTGACTCTACTTCCTTCCAACTTCAAGTCATATCCCTTCACTCTAGTGCATTCCCTTTTCTGAAATAAGCTCCCCTCCTGTAACCTATTTATTCCTTTTAGGTATTTGAATGTCTTTATTATGTCCTCCCTCTGCCTCCTCATTTCCAGGGAGTACATATTGAGGTCTTTCAGCCTTTCTTCATAGGACTTCTGGTGAAGCCCTTGTACCATTTTTGTAGCCCTTCTCTGAACCGCTTCTACCCTGTCTACAGTACGTCCCTTCTGAGATGAGGCCTCCATAACTGGACACTGTACTCCAGATGGGGTCTCACCAATGGCCTGTACAATGGCATCACCACCTCCCTTTTTCTGCTAGTGATGCCTCGCCCAATGTACCCTAACATTCCAGTGGCCCTTCATACTGTCTTTTCACACTGACCAGCCACTTTTAGGTCCTCTGATATAATTACTCCCAGATCCCTCTTCTGTATGGTATCTGACAGTACCTCTTCCCCCCCTAGAGTACTCCTCTCTTGGGTTTCTGTGCCCCAAATGCATAATTTTACACTTTTTGCATTGAATCTCAGCTGCCATGTGTTTGTCCATTCTTTCTGCTTGCCTAGGTCCCTTCTCATTATCTCCACTCCCCCGGCATGTCAGCCCTATCGCAGATCTTTGTATCATCTGTAAAGAGGCATACTTTCCCTTTCAGCCCCTCTGCAATGTCACTTATGAAGACATTAAAGAGGACTGTGCCCAGTACCGAGCCCTGAGGCATCCTGCTGGTCACCTCCCTCTCAGTAGACAGAATTCCATTCACTACCATCTTTTGTGTCCTACCACTCAACCAATTTCTAATCCAGTTTAAAGTAAATGTCAGAACTGATGAGATTGGGAGCTATAGGGGCTTAGGCAGGATCTTGACATTTGATACAAGGTCCCATGTGCATCTCGTGGCCTATCAGGTGAACATGTCCCTACTATTAAGGACTTGGAGTGCCACTGACATACACTAACACAATTACCTTTGCCAGGTGAGTAAACTGTCATGGCCTTTGCAAGAAAAAATGTATTCAGGCTTGCCTTGCTGGCCTATACTGTCTTCGTGTCAATTGTCTCCAATGGTAGGCTATTCCATTGGTTCATCGCCCCCTTGGAGAAGTGCATTCCCCCTGAATTTATTATCTCTGAGCTACAGGGCTGTTCTCTGAATGCAGCTGGTGCACACCAGATCAAAGATTTGTCTCTGTTCAAGCTTGTCAATACCCTTGTGTATGCAGAAGACTGAAAGCAGACCTAAGTTTTTGTTGTCTGTATTATACAATAATTCAGCCAGGCATCTTTGTTCTCAGCTTGCACTGGCATCAAATTCTGACACTCTCAGATCATCCTAAACAGAAACACTAGTCATTCTTGTGGTAAACACAAATGCTGGGATGCTGCTGACTGGAATGTTCTATCATATGATATTAGACTCATAGCAAGGACTGGGCTTTTCAAACCTCATGGTTATAGCCTTTAAGGTTTTTTGTAAGTGCCTAAACTGATGTTAATACAAAATTGAGTGAGTCATATAATTGTTGTGCTTATTTGATGTGTTTTAAATGTGTTCATTGTGAATTGGGTGTTAAGTTTTGTATGAGAGGAACAGTAGTATAATAGCCCAGCATTTACAGAAGTTTGAAGCAGGAGGCTCAAAGGTCTGAAATGCAAAACTGCTGCTTACTTACTGTGTGACCCAAGCAAGTCATTTACAGTACTATCCCTTTGCTTATTTTATTTAGTTTTTGTTGACTGGATAAGTGCACTAGACAAATCCTGCCTATTTTCAGGCACGACCCGGGGGAAGGGGATACAGATGAATGCCAACTGACCTTGAATCAGAGTAAGCTGTTGGTGGTATTTTTAGTGAACGACGGAAATTTGGCCAGGTCACTGGGGAAATTCCCCTACTCTTTTTTCGATAAGTGCTATGGGATCTTTAACATCCACCTGAACTACCACCAATCCAGGCAGGTGGGACTTCAGTTTAACATCTCATCCAAAAGACGGCACCTCAAAAGTGCAGCACCCCTCTCATGCTGCACTACAGTGTCAGTACTGGGATATTAACTCAAGTGCCAGATGTGGGAACTGAACCCACAGCCCTCTGATCTCCTGGCCTTAGAGGTGAGTGTGCTACCTACTGAGCCACTGACACAGCTTAATTCTCTCTGTTTATTAATTTCTCTGTACCTTTATCTGTACCCAATCCATAGACTTTTATTAAACCTCTCTGTGAATGCCACAAAGCTGCTACCAACTGTTCACGAATTGTACAGCACTTTGGGAAACAGTGTGTGTGAAAGGAGCTGTATGAAGCCAGATTTCTTTCCTGCCTGAACTGAAGCCATCTGTTCTAAAATGGGCAGGAAAAAATGCTATGAGCCAGATGGTCAGTTTGGGTCTTTACCCATAAATAAATCCTACAATAACCCTTGGCAAAAGGAATAGTTACCCTCATTAAAATCCTTACATGTGGGCCAGCCCATTGGCTACAGTAGTAGCGCTGCTGCTTGTAACCCCAATGACCCATGTTCAAAAGCAAACTCAAGATGTCAGAGGGCTGGCTGAGGGGAGGAGGATCATGCATCTGTAGGGCTGCTCTCCTCTGGGGATGGGAGGAGGGGCAGAGCTTGATACTGGCCTGGCCCCTAGTGGAAGCTGGGGGAAAGACAGCAGGGTCCAACATGGGGAGGGGCATAGCAGGTGTCAGTGCATTTCATGCAGGAGAGTGTGACGAGCTTTATGATGCCACTGCATGTCACACCTCCAAGGGGAACAGTACAAGGAGGAAAAAATAGGCAGCAGGATGGCACTGACTGTCCAAAGGCCCTGCTTCTGAATGGCTGGACATGCAGCCAGAACTGGATCTGTTACATGGCAGGGATTGGAGAACTCCACCAGCCCTGCTGGTGGGGGGGGCAAGCCTTGGAGGAAGACAGCAATGGTAATTCCTGGTGAATGCTGGGGTGACAGGGCTGGGGTGCTTGGCAGATGGAGGCTGAACAGGGAGGAGAGAAAAAAGAATAATAAAAAAAAACACATGTACCTCTCAGAACTTTCACTTACTAAAAACTGTCAAATGGCAGTCCTTTTCCACCTCACTAAAAACCTTCAACAAGTTATAAAAAAAAGGAAACCCTCTTGATAAATAAATAAATATATAAATAAATGTTGTGTTCTGTTATCATCCTTTCATTAAATCCTTTCGCAAACTTAAACAAACTCTGGTCAGAGCCAACATGGCTGCTATTCTGCTTTAAAGGGACATTGTCCACTTAAAATGATCAAAGTTATGAGTGTACATTGGAAAATGTCACTGTACGGTCATAACTTTGTTGTTTTGTAATATTTTACCCAAAATTTTCAACATAGCATTCTTATGACCAGACCTCATGAACAAGGCTGGAGAACATTTTCAAAACCTGCCCAAAAGGTAATTTTGCACAGCAACAATGCCATTGCTGGCCACAGATGTGAAAACACATGTTTGTCAGAATGTGAAAAATGACAGTTGTCACGTTCATGAAGTGATGTAATAAAATGGCTACGTTGAAAATTTGGAGTCAAAATAGTGAAAATTGTCAAGGTTATGAGCATGCATTGCAACATTTCACCATGCTCATAACTTTTCCATTTTTAAATATTTTCCTCTCAAATTTTCAACATAGCCATCTTATGACCCTACCTGTTGAACAAGGTCAGTGAAAACTTTGAAATCCTGCCCAAAAGGTGATTATAGTATATGGTTGCCTCTTATTGTGCACTGAAATCAGAGGCTCTCACAAAGTTGTTGTAGGACAGTTCAAAGATCAAAAAAGCTGTTGTACTATCGTTCTGACGTCACATCGATAGTACAACAGCTTTTTAGCCTTTACCTGCCACCAGATTGGCTGACATAGTGGGATGTCCCAGAAAGGCAGTGTAAACATGGTGATAGGATTTAGCGAGAGCCAGCAATGGACCCTCCGGAGCGAGTGAGCGGCAGCGGCACAACCATTTTTGTTCGGAAGTCGAGTCTTGAATGGCCACACACATCTCCGTGTGGCAATTCGTTTTTTCCACAAAATTTTAAAATAAATGTTGTGGTCACAGTTGAGAGCAGTTGGAGAGTGAGCGAACAGCACCACAGGGAGTGGAAGCAGCATGTAAGCGAGCGGGAGTGAGAGCAATAGCAAACAGCAAGATAAACGATCTCAAAGATGTAAAACCACACAAAGAACGATATACTATACAAAACAGTGGATGGGAGACAATCCACAACTAAAAAAGTATTTCCATCTCAGGAGTTGATGACATCATAGACCTCTTGAGCTTCGCTCTCGAGGTCTCTATGATGTCATCAACCCCTCAATGGAAATACAGCCTTGTTGTGGATGGTCTCCCATCCACTATTCTATATTTGCCAAATGACCACAAAAATGCCTTTCAGGACTTATTTGCATAATTCCACTGACACTGGTCATGAGGTGGGGTCCCACAAAGGCCATGTTGAAAATTTGGGATGAAATTATGCAAAACTGGCAAAGATATGCATCAAGGTTCAAAACCCAATTGAAATACACAGATTCACACTTCCCTTAGTTTTCAGATTGCAGTTGCCGGTTTGAGAAGCAAGACGTGTCTTCAGTCAGCAGAGTGGATCTTCATCCTGCAACTTATTCAAGTGAGTGAGGGTGTGTGGGAGGTGTACTGGGGTGTAGGTTGGTGACTGATCAGAGGGAGATCGGGGTGGGAAGGTCAGATCGCCGAGGGACAATTTTCTTTTTTGCCAGTAAAAAAAACATTGAGGGAGGGTTTTCTTTATTACAAGTCCCATATGAAGCTGGGGATCAGAGGGTGGGGGGGGTGCCACTAAACACCAGGGAAACATTAATGGGAATGGGGATTGGAGGGTGGGGGTGGTGCCACTAGACACCAGGGAAACATGAATGGGAATGGGGATCAGAGGGTGGGGGTGCCACTAGACACCAGGGAAACATGAATGGGAATGGGGATCAGAGGGTGGGGGTGCCACTAGACACCAGGGAAATATGAAAAAAAACAGGGATTGGAGGGTGTGGGGTGGTGCCAATAGACACCAGGGAAACATGAATGGGAACAGGAATCAGAGGGTGGGGAGGTGACACTAGGCACCAGGGAGGCAACTACTATTCTTTGAGTTTTTAATATTGGGAAACACTTTCCCTGAGGCAGGCAGTGCATTCAGGTTGTTGGGTAAAGCAGCTTTGCGTGGAATCCAAAAAGAAGAACTTTGTGGCTGCATTCATGTTTGTGGACCAGGCGGGGAGCCAGAAAGGTTACTAACAATAATTTTATTCCCTTCCATGTTTTTTTTTCTTTGACTGTCAAATTTGACTCTTTCAGGAAATGAGCTGGCTCTCCAGAAGTGAACCAGAAATGAGCATAGGACCAAAAAATTAGTGCGGTGGAAGGGAGGGGGGAGACACAAACTAACAGCACTGTAGTGGATGGAGAGGACCACATGTGGTTGTAGTTCGATTCCACTGTGGAAGGATACAGTCTAGGTATCTGGTCACTTGCTTCCACAGTCCCTTCTCTCTCCTATGTCATAGCAATACATCAGCATGGTTCTGCCAATGCAGCCATAAAAATAAAGTACTATTCATTAAATTTTCTGGTGTGTCTTTGCTAACCATGAAAAATCCATTGCCTTTCCTTACCTACTTATCAGGGGAAATCTTTGCATTATCATGGCATAGATAAAACTGAGGTCCTAGTTTCATACAAATCCTATCTGTTGTGAGCATGTATCTGGGTGGGTTGAACACTCTGCCAACAGAATTATTATAAACATCCAAAATCGGCAAACTTCACAAATTAATTTGCAAAGTTTGCCAGCTTTGTGAATTGCAAAGGGCCAACTTTACAAAGTCTGTAGCAGATCATGTGGTACTTTTCCTGTGAAGTCATACACATTCACTGGTGAAGTTGCAGCTTTGCCATAACTTTGCCTTACTTCAGCTGAAAAAGTGCCACTTCACCAAGAAATCTCACTGTGAAATGGAGAAGTGGAAACTTTGCAAACTGTTTCATGAAGGCAAATTTCACAACTTCATCAGTGAAGTAAACCTTTGCAACATATCTCAGAGTTATGCAGAATTTTAAAATATTGCGTTCCATGGCAAACATTCCAGTTGTGTGTGTGTGGGGGTGGGGGGGCTAAAATTCTGGCTGCAGAATTATGCAGACTTTTGAATTTGAGTGATCCATCACAATCATTCATCTACTGAATGTGGAGTTTAAAAAGAAAAAAGAGACAAGGTGGGAAAGGGTGGGCAGACCATAGTTGCTTTCAAAAATTACTCCTGTAGTTTTTAAAAGTGCATATGCTGGAAGCAGGGAGGGATGAACTGGTTCAGAAGAACTCAGCTTTTGTGACACAACTACTTTACTGCCAGCTGCTCATAGCTATTGCATTTGGGATTCTTTTATTAAATGTCAGAAATACAGTACAGTATCACATCACTTTTTTGCTGCATTCTAAATAAAATATTTCATTATAATATTTATTTTGTGTTTTAATGTTTCTTACAGATGGATAAATTTTCTAGTCACGATAATGGGTCCTTGTGAGATTTATCTGCTTCAGGCATGTTTTAAGGCACTCATCTGCACCTTGAGCTGCATCAGATCACATGAGATGTGATAAATACTGTGATGACCCATTGTCATGACTGTATGCTTACTTCATCAGTGGGGCAATTTCAGTGCAAGTATGCTGCAAGCTTCATCAGTGTACAGTTCCTTCCTTCCTTCCTTCCTTCCTTCTTCAAATAAAAAAAAGAAACCATAGAACAAACCTCATTTACAGTGATCAAGTAAAGCAAGTAATAGTACTGACCTTGTGGGACATCCATCTCCTTGGGGAGGGTAATTTAGTCTATGTATCCATTTGACCTCTGACTTATTTTGTTCTTTCAAAAGCAACTCTAAAAGTCATTACTAGAGTCTTTGGTCCCATGTACAGGTGAGCAAAATTGGCTAACTTTGTTTCATAGATAATTCCTGAATTTGACACAATTCCTGAAGTTAAGCTGCCCTGCGAAGTTTCAATTTGCACTATAGGGGTAACTTCATGAATGACAAATTTGGTAACTTTGCCAGCAAAGTTGGGCAAAGTTAGGTGCAGCTGGGCCTATGGGCAAAGTTTGCAGTATACCATGGGACTGGAGGTCACATGGTACTGAAATGAGCTGTATACTATGCGTACAGTGCAGTCTTATGAAGAGAGAGCTGGAGAGGTCTATCCCCGGTTGTCTGAGCAAACAATCTTCAAAACTACTCCAAATGTGGTGCACCATGAATCAAATAGCTCAAAAAAAAATATCTAGAGTGCCTTGTGCAGCTAGATTACCATTGTTTGTTCATAGTTTGCAGATTTATTTGATTGAAAGTAGTGACTTTGTTTTGTCTAGTGAAGCAGTGCCGTGTTGGGGAGGGGATATTTTTTAGCTGGCAAGCAAGGCAGCCCTGTGAGCACTAGTCTGATTTCTTTTCTTGAGTTTTCTACTTAATAACTCTTGTTTGCTGGCCCATAGGTAGAGCGGTAGGGCTTCCACTCATGATGCCAACATCCTGAGTTTGGGAATGGACACAAGAGTCCAAGGGACTGCTGTCCTCCTCTGGGGGGGCAAGCATCTGGCGTGAAACTGACCTCTGGCAGAAGCTGGGGGAGCAGCTGCCAAAGCGTACACTGCAGGAAGGTGTGCCAGACATTGGCATTTCGGCACTGCCATGTCATTGCACACCACACCTCCCACTGGGGCTATTAGCATAGCAAAAATGCCATCCTCCATGCATGACACCCTGCTCCTCTGGTCCTGCTCCACTGCTGTGGCACATAGCTGGTGACTGAGTGTTGCATTCCATTTGGGCGGATTGACTCCACGGCTCCACCCTGAGGGACAAGCCAGGGAGCCATCCAAGGAATGGGGTAACACCTGGTTCAGTCTTCTGCTGGGGTCATGTCCACTTGTCGACCCTACCCTGGGGGGCAAGCCCAGGAGGATTACCACCTGGGGTAAGTCCAGGGGGATGGGTGGGGCCACAGTGTGGGGGCTGAGCTCACTCCTGGGGTCCAGGGCAAAAAAATAATTTTTGTCTGTAGTCGGTGATTTGTCATTCTATTTTGTAGTACAGTTTTGTGTGGTTAAGTGATTTATTTGTCAGTGTGTTTCTATATTGACTGTGGTTATTTTGTTTAATTCTTGATGTGACAGTATTACTTACAGTAACTTGTTTTGAACTACCCCGTCATGTGTGTCTCGTTAATCCTCAGCATGTTAAAAAAAAAAAAGAAACTTTTTCTGGTGGCCTTATTGTAGCTACTGTTAGCTCAGTAAACTGTTCTGTTCAGATTCAGATCACACTGCTAATCCCTATGGCGAGGAGTTGTCTGCTGCTGGTATTTACTGCAGTTTCACTGTAGGGTTTATTTTTTTTTCTTGCAATATTAAAAATCTAAATATATAAAATGACTGGAAATAAATGCTTGAGTAAAGGGAGAGGTGACGGTGAGACGGCCAAAAAGTGCATAGGTTCTGTGAGGCAACAGGTTGTTGCACTTCAAAAAATCACCTCTACAGTGGTTTCATCCATGGGTTCTGAGGCCTGTAGTAGCAGTAAAGGAGTAATTGATGGAAGTATGGCAGGGGCACTAGGGTTGCCTAATTATTCTCTGCCACATCTGTAGCATCTGTGCAATCGGGTGCTGGGGAGGTAGCGACAAGAGGATCAGTCCAAGAGGTAGCACAATCTCTGGTTCAGGAACAGTGGTGGAGAAGGAGGTTGCTGGCATCCCTGTGACTGTTGCTGGTGGTGGCATTGAGCCTGATCTGGATGATAGGCTCAGATTCCCAAACAAGAGTGTTGAGCTTCACAGAAAGTTATATCAGGTCTCTTGTACCAGTGGAATTATTTTGCCTGCTAGGGGGGGCCATAAAGTTAGCAGATGACTGTTATACTAATGTATGGAATGGAATTGTAAGTCTGTATGTTTTGCAAAAAAAAAAAAAAATATGAATAAACTTTATAATAATATATATATATATATATATATATATATATATATATATATATATATATATCACTGTCTTTTGAGCAGCATCCATGAGTCACCCTGAGTCAAATACTACTTATCTGGCTATGCTGCCATGCCAAGTCCAGCTGTTTGGTACTACAACACCCAGAAAGGTCCAGCCTATACTGCATAGCATGTTTTTGGAGCTCCATGCCAACTACCCACCCAATCATGCTATTGCACGGGAAGTGAATGCAGCAACCACTGAAATGCTGGCAATTGATCTACTGCCATTCCTTTTTGTGGAGAACATGGTATTTAGAGGGTAGATGGCACATGCCTGTCACAAATGACAGATTCCCTTATAGACGTACTTCACCACCCATGCCATTCCTAAACTTTATCGGACTGTGTCATGCATGTTAATCCATGCTCTGCTGCATTCAGCATCCCCCTACATACATCTCAGTATATCTATTTGGACCAGTGGCCAAACAGACGGTAGCTTCTATTTGTGGATTACAGCACATTGGGCACATGTAGCTGGGGTAGTATTTGGCTCTGGCCATGTGAAAAATTGTAGTAAGCCCAACTGCAGTAGTAGCGACACTCCTGTAATTTCCCTGCATGCCACACTGGCAATGAAGAGAGTAACTGGATTACACATGGGTCAGAAAATGTAAGAATTGCTCCTGAATGAGGTTGATGAGTGGATGTAGCCTGTGATGGTGGTACCATGGGGAGTGTGTGGCACAGGGTCTTCAGACTGCTGCAGAGTAGGGGGAAGAAAGGACTGCAGAACTTGAGCCATTTGTGTATCAGTAGTCTAATTTCTGACCCAACTTCTCCTTGGTGTACCCCAAGGGTGAAGTTACAGGTGAAGTTGCCAAAGGTGAATTTCATATTAAAAAGAAAAAAAAAATCTGTGAATTTATTCATAAATGCAATTTGGCAAACTCACCTTAACTTCACCGGCAAATTAAAACTTTGCAACAGCTCTAGTCCCATGAGTTAAAAATGCATGGAATGCTCAAGTTTAGTGCTACAAAATGGCAGCTCTTGCCTTTTAAATTTGCTTATGTAGGAACACATGACATACAATTTCTCTAGAATTAGCTATGTATTTCTCAATGTCTGCTTATGGTCTCAGTGCCAGGTTCTGGGTGGTCATTGTGATATAGTCAATAATCAGATCAAAACTGTCCTGAGATCAATGATCTTCTTCTGACTTGAAGATTTTAGTCTAGGATCTAGATTTCCAAAAGGTTTGATCAGTGGGTAGCAGTCCTGCATATTTAGATATTTTTATTATTGCATAGTGCAGGTGTGTTTTTTTATCTGATAATTTTGCAATCGTAAAATCAAGTCATGTATGCACCTAACTACAGTGCTGCTCACCAGATGAGGCACTCATTGATGAAGATGTCTGTATCCAGGGTGACAAATTGGAGTAATTGCCATTGGATTAAATTGTGTTCCTGCAGTATTCTGCAAGACATCACTGGCCCTGACTATGACAAGAGTACTTCATTCTGGTGGGCAGTTCTGTACCCAGTCCACACCACGCAAAGCATAATGCGAAGGCCAAGATGATAACCACAGAAAGTATAGCATTTGAATGTACTGCTGCTATATGCTTCAGGGCCCACATGTATATTAGATGAAATACCTAATGAGGTTTTCTCTTAGAGGACAAATATTTAAAATAAATAACAATAAAATGAAATAAACATGCTGTACCAGTGTGAGGTTTGATTGCAAACCATTTGAAAATTTGTCCCTAGCTCTTCAGTGGTGAAAGGAAATGACAGTAACAACTGAGTTCCCAAGATCACCAGGTCCATCTGTTCATTACTTTAAACATGTTATGCTAAGTCAGCCAGGTAACACAGTGCAAAGGTTTAAACTCATTACTCCACTGATGCAGGCACTTAAACATGCTTGGGTTGCAGGGGGATGACAGGAGAAAGGAGAGATGAGTGGCCCAAGGGACAGCTCTCCTCCCTTAGGGAATGATAACCCCATTCTGCACTGATTGACTGCTTCCTGGAGGAGAATGGGTGACAGCACACTTAGGGTCTAACTCAAGGTTTCAGATGACTGCAGATGCTGACGTGCTGCACATAACTGTGCATACCTCATCAGTGCACACTGACATTCCCCTGGGGGAAAAAAAAGGGTTGAAACTTCTGCAGTGGCAGAATGATCAGGCCCTCACAGATCCTACACTGTTTGACCAGGCACCCGCCTCCAGAACTGGACCCTACTCCCACCTGGGAGAAGACCTGCTCTTGTGGGGGAACTTGGAGGTTGTGGAAAGTACCATACCTGAGGATGATGGGTAATAGGGCTGGGGATGGATGTCTGATATGGGCTTATATGGGTAGTTCAGAAACAGAAATAATAGATTAAAACAATATGCATATGATAAGCTAAGTGTAGAAAAGGAAAAAGTGCTTTATTATGCCAGAAAATAAAATGACCTTTCATGTGCAAATACTTACCAAGATAATCAGCAAATGTGCCACTGCCTACCTGTGAAACATTAGATCAGTGTATTTCACAAAGGCAGTCAGTAAACCAAACCTTGGTTTCTATGCTTTGCAATAAGAAGTAATGGACTTGCAGGGAATTGGACATGCAGAGCTCCTGGGAAAATGGAAAATTACAAATGCAGCTGCCTTATGACTAACAACTTGAACCCATTCGGATAAAGAAAACAGAAAATGTGCTTCAAGGAGCCAATTCTATCCGTTCCGAAATTGCAGCATTTCTACTGATTTATAACTGGTTGCTAGGGAACAAGAATCTACTGTAGCTGTGCGATAGAAAAAAATGAGCATCTTCAGGTCATAAAGATAAAAACACAATAATGCTTTTTTTTTTTCAATTTGATTTCAAAAGCAATATAGGATTTTATTTAGCTTCAAATGTTCTATTCTCAGCAACAGAACAGGCTAGGATAAATGACCATCGAGTGCTCTGAGCTTCACTGATAGTGTGAATAAAATACTTTGTGGTATTTCATTGTATTCATATAATGATTAGTTTTCGAAGGCAAGGGGTACAGTGAAAGAAAACCCAAATGTTATTTAGTTTATCAAACATTTTCAGTCACTGAAACTATGCATGCAGTTGAGGTATTTCATTTGCATTTGTTTTTTAATTTTTTGCTGGTTGAATTGCAGCATGCTGCTTAATTTCCTGTGACGTATCAACCTTTTTTCAAGGGCACTGTTGAAATAATATCATTCATCATTGAAAAATAAATAATTTTCATTTACAATTTCCAAAATATTGAATGGGAGTACAATACTTTACAATAAGAATGCAGTTACCTTGGCATTAACTCTATCACACTTTCTAATATTGTTTGATGTCTCATGTATAATTTTTATTAACTTTTCAAGGCAAGCACCATTAGCTTTTTTTCTCCATCAAGTACCAAGTAAATCCTTCTCTCCCCAGCTTTGCCAACTCAGTTTCATGGAGACAAACTAATATTTCACTCCATAGCCCATAATGGGTGTCATCAGAAATGGCAGTCAGAATGGTACTACAATACAATCACCATAGGAGAATATTTGACATTCAGCATATTGAATATTTTAGAGTAAAGGGACTGGAAAGAGACTTTTCTGGCTATGGAAATGGTATGTCACTCATGTACCATAGTAGTCCAATACGACATCCATCATAACTAACACTGGGTGGCTTGCAGCTGAAGTTAAGAGGTTTGTTTCCTACCTGGGAACAGTTTCTTGCAAAAGGTATTGATTGATGTTGTTGAACCCCCTTCTGGAAAAGACGCACCTGTACCTCATTAAATTAACTATATCAATTCTCAATGGGCAAGAGCATTGGGACACAGGTGCTGCAGGATGGCTTGTCACGTGAAGAGGGTGCTTTCCTACAGTTGTACATGCTAAACGTATTCTTGGGGGCAGTTTTGCTGGTTTTTTTCATAAAGTTGCCATCTTCAAGGTACTGTATTATTACTAAAGTGCAAAGACTGCTACTTCCTCTCCCCTCTGTGCATTCATTTCTCTAGAGCATTATTACTAATGAAATTAGCATTATAAAGACTAATTGCGGAAGGTTTCTATTTTCTAAATGCAGTCATTTAAAGGGACATTATCACTCTCCATTATGTTAATGATGACTTGTTTTCAATTACAACAAAAAAGAAACATGTTTCGTTAATTTTTAAAAATGTATTTAATTATTTGCACTCCTCCAGTACTGTGGGCATTCACAGGATGTTTGCACTAGGTAATTATGCACATAAAGAATTCTGGATTTTACACAAGACTGTAATCATTTTTCCACTGCAAATAGGATACATAATTCTTTTTATTATTTTTGTTTATTGTTATTAATATTCATCTTCAGTGCTGTATTTCTGTGAGTTGCACCCACATTAAAAAAATGAATTTGTAATGTATGCTTCATGCGTTTCTGATTTTCAATAAAAATTAGGTTATACAAAATAAGATTTTTACACTGAAATCATTTTAAGGCAGTGTATAATGAGAAATCTGTCTCCAATTAGTTAACATCCTATTACTGACCGTGGGTAGCAGGAGATGAAGGTACCCTTTTTGCCTCAAGTAACAAAAGGGAATCTACTTCAAACAATTAAAGTAATTTTCTAATTTCCTAGAAAAATAATTACAGTTGACCTCAGTTGAACTCACTTACATAAAATGTCCCAAAACCTTGAATATCAGGACTTTTCATTTTTTTTATTCTTGAAGATATTGTCGATAAAGCAGGAGCATTTCCCCTTCAGCTTTACCTGTTCCCCACTGCCTGTTCATGTCATAAAGTCATAATCCTCTGCTGATGACATTACTATCTATGCTGACAGAAATTATTCTGATGTCATCAGCAGAGGATTATGACTTTGAGGGCCCAATACACAGTAGAAAAATGTTATGGACACACTGGAGTGTAAACAGCCACCACACTTCAGGGCTCTACATAAAAATAGATTTTTTTTCTTTTTCTTTTTTTTTACCAGGAGAGACACACTAAGCTGAAAGCTTGTTTACAGGTGTGACCTGGGAGCACAAGGAAGTTAAGTGACTTGCTCAGAGTCACACAGTATGCATGTGGGGGCTGTGGAATTCAAACCCAGTTCTCCAGGTTTGCAGCTCAGAGTCTTGAACCACTGCAGTATACTGCCTCCATTGTGGGAAGGAGTCCCTTTTGCTGTCAAATCACAAAACAAGCTGCCAGACACTAGTGGGCACAGATAGGCTTTTCACCACTCACATACAGGTTAATCACACTCATGGAGTCACAGCCATAGCATAGTGCTAGCTGAATGTCACTGTGCTATGGCCAGAGCTCCAGGGACCCAGTGCAGTCACTATACTTGACCCCTTCACCTGCATGTCTGGTAACTTTAGCCCACTTTTAGGCCAATCTCACCACCCTATAACAGGGCCATGGACCATGCGGCTTCTAGGGAGAGCACTCAGGGATAGAAAACACACTGACACCAGTTAAAATGAAAAACAAAAGAACAGCTTTACTTCAGCTCAAAATAAAAAAAAAATTGCAAACAGTTTAGCATCAAAAGTCTGTCGGTCTGTCTGTCTGTCTTTCTCTCCTTCTCTGTCTCTCACATAGCCAAACTGAGCTATTCAGCTCTCTCTTTCCCCCTCCTTGCCAATTTTTATGGTGCTCAGTTGTATTTAATCAGGTCTTGTTAGCACTTGCTTCAACCTTTGTGTGAACCTACAGCCAGCACAGGCAGCACAAGCCTGGAGTCTTAAAGAGCAAACCCCAAAGCTAGTAGGATTTAGTTTTAATCCATCATTGCCCTCTGCTTACACCTTTTGTGTGAGTGTGTGGGGGGGTGAGGGGTTTATGAGATATAGGAAACGTACACCTCATCACATACCCTCACCCAAAGACCAATGCTTGTGGCATGCCTCACAACGGCCACTATTGACCCGTCATCCTGGGAAATAAATCTGTTGCTGTGCAGGGAGCCTGCCATGTGGCACAGTTCTAACTGGAAGGGCTGCAGTTCTAGGTACAACTGGGTTACCCAGGAATTGGCATCACACATGATAAGCAAGAATTTGATAAGGACATGACACATGACCAGGGTGAACTCTCTCCCTAGCAAGTAGTAGCGTGAGGCCACTACCCACTTCACTGCCAGACATTCCTTCTGTAGTGTAGCATAGTGCTGCTCCCAGTGAAATAGTTTTCTGGAGAGACTGAGGATGGGATAAATCCCATCCTTGATGTTTAGGGACAGGACAGCCCACAACCCCACCTCAGCTGCAGCTATGTATAAAATGAAAGTGTGAGAGGAATCTGTATTCCTTATGATTGACCTTTCACACAGTGCATTCCAAATGGCCTGAAATACTTGCACTTGGGGAACAGCAGCCTTTATTAGGGGTACCTTCATTGTCAGGTCAGTGAGGAAGTGGGGCTCAGGAATTCTGGAATAAATCAGCAATAATACTTTATTAAAGGAGTTATACAGTCAAAATTTGCAAAAACATATATTGTGCAGAGTGTTTTGATTTGTATGTTGAGTCCCCCTGAGTCTTTCCCTTTGTTTGTTATTATGAGTTTTTTTCTCAATTTGCCTACTAGTTTAATGGCCTTGCTTACTAGTTTTATAGCCTCTGCAAATCTAAATATCGTACATTACCAAGGATTATTACACTTCTTTTTCCTACAATAACTCCTGTCCCATGTGACTGTAGTGCATCCAGGACCATAGATTCAGCAAGTACTGGTTTACAGTCAGTTTTACAGCAGTAAAGACTAGATTTACAGCTTAGCATTCACTTGAGGTCTAATTGAGTCGGTATTCTATGAAAAAACAGCTGGAGTCTTAACTAATTATAACATTGATGACTTGAGGTGATTTATGTACTTTTTATAGCTGTGTGTAGCTTCATGAAATTAAATGCTTTAGAAGCAAAACATTTAGTCCTACTGGCTAGACCTAGACAAACAGAAACATAGAAACATAGACTTTGATGGCAGATAAGGACTGCTTGGCCCATGTAGTCTGCCCATTTCCCTAACTACAGGATAAGCTGCAGATCCTAGTTAATCAATAGCCTATTTCTTCCTACCCCCCCACAAAAGTTGCCCTATGTCTGTCCCATGCATTCTTGAATTCTCCCACAGTTTTAGACCCCACAACTTCCTCAGGAAGGCTGTTCCATGTGTCCACTACCCTCTCTGTGAAAAAATACTTCCTCACATTGCCCCTGAACCACCCCCCCATTATCTTCAAATTGTGTCCCCTTGTTCTTGCACATCTCTTTTTCTGAAAGATGCTACCCTGTTGGACTTTGTTGATTCGACTGAGATACCTAAACGTTTCTATCATGTCCCCCCTCTCCCTCCTTTCCTCAAGGGTATACATGTTAAGCTCCTTTAGTCTCTCCTCGTATGGCTTCTTTTGCAGACCCTGCACCATTTTAGTTGCCCTCCTCTGAACTGCCTCTATTCTGTCTATGTCCTTGTGGAGATGGGGTCTTCAGAACTGGACGCAGTACTCCAGATGGGGTCTCACCAACTGTCTTCACAGAGGGATAACAACTTCCTGTTTTCTGCTGGTGATGCCTCTCCCTATACATCTCAGTATCCCTCAGCCCTCCCTACAGCCTTCTCACACTGCTTGCTAACCTTAAGGCTGATATGATTACCCCCAGGTCCCTTTCCATTTTTGTTGTTGTTACTACCTCCCCCCCATTGTGTCATCTTCCGCTGGGTTTTTGTTTCCCAGGTGCATTATTTTGCACTTCTTTGCATTGACTCCAAGCTGCCATACTTCTGACCATTCCTCTAATCTTGCCAGGTCCCTTCTCATCCTTTCCACACCTCCTTGTGTATCAACCCTGTTACAGATCATTGTGTCATCTGCAAAGAGGCATACTTTTCCTTCCAGTACCTCTGCAATGTCACTTATAAAGACATTAAAAAGGAATGGACCCAGTACTGAACCCTGCGGTACCCCGCTAGTAACCCCTCTTCCTTCAGAGTGGACTCCATTTATAATTACCTTCTGTGTTCTGTTGTCCAGTCAATGTTTTACCCAGGCTACCACCCTGAGAGTGACTCCTAGGCTGGTTAATTTGGCTGTTAATCTTTTGTGTGAGACTGTGTCAAATGCCTTGCTAAAGTCTAGGTAGGCCATGTCCACAGCCCCTCCCTGGTCTACTTCTTTGGTCACCTGTCAAAGAAATCAATTAGATTCATCTGACATGACCTTCCTGCTGTGAACCCATGCTGCCTTGGGTACTGTGCCCACTGCCTTTAGGTACTCAACAATTCTTTCCTTCAGAAGTGATTCCATCACTTTCCCCTACCACAGAGGTCAAACTGACAGGTCTGTAGTTTCCTGCCTCTGTCTTGCTCCCAGTTTTGTGAAGGGGAATCACATCCACCTTCCTCCAGTCCTCAGGTACCACACCATCCTCCCATGATTTGTTAAAAAAAGGTAGTCAGTAGTTTCACTAGTTCTCCCCTTAATTATTTTAGAATTCTTGGGTGAATTCTGTCAGGCCCCATTGCTTTGTCCACCTTCAGTTTTAGGAGTTGTTTCAGAACCCTTTCTTCTGTGAAAGGACTGGGATCGACTCCCCCATCCAGAGTGCTTCTGTTAATTGGATTAGGCACCTCGCCTCCTCCTGTTTTGTGAATACTGAGCAGAAATATTCTTTCAGTATCCCTTCTTTTTCACTGTCCCTCTCTGCCCACCCACTGTCCATTCTATTCAGCCTCACTATCCCTCCCTTTGTCTTTCTACGCTCCCTGATTTACCTATAAAAGGTTTTATCCCCCTTCTTAACTGAGTTGGCTATCTTTTCCTCAGTTTGGACCTTTGCTATTCTGACTTCCCTTCCTGCTTCCTTCTGCCTTAACTGGTACACCTCTCTGTCCTGCTCCTTCTGTGTTTCGTTATACTTCCTGAATGCTATCTTTTTCTCCCTGACCTTCCCTGCCACCTCTTTTGAGAACCACAGTGGCTTTTTCTTTCATTTTGATTTATTTGCTTCTCACAAAGGCTTGTTGCCTCTATGATGGCAGTTTTGATGTTTCCCCATTGTTGTTCCACCCCTCCTTCTAGCCTGTTTGCTAGTGCTTTTCTAAGGCACTCTCCCATCTTGCCAAAGTCAGCCCTCCCGAAGTCCAGTTCCCTCACTTTTGTATGGCTTGACTCTGTAGCTGAGTTTATCGTGAACCACACTGTTTGGTGGTCACTTGTTCCCAGATGGCTACCCACTTCTAGATATGAGATCCTCTCACTGTCCCCATTTGAAAGTACATGGTCTAAGATTGCTCCCTCATGAGAGGGTTCCAAAACTTGCTGTGTGAGGCATGCCACCTGTAGGGCATCGAGAAAGGCCCTGCTCTTGGATGTGGCTGCAGCAAATGTGCTCCAGTTAACATCTGGCATATTCAGGTCTCCCATCAACAGTATCTCCCCTTTCTCTGCCATCCTAAGAATGCCTTCTATCATATTCTTGTCCATTTACTCCCCCTGACATGGGGGTCTGTATACAACCCCTGTGCAGACTGTGGTACCATTTCCAGTCTCTAAAGTGACCCACAACGCCTCCTCTCCTCCCTATTTACATAGAAAACAAAAATACTGAACTACAGGACTTTCCCACTCAGTCCAAATGTTTCTACACCCATGGTACAGTGTAAGCATTAGTGTTGCTTGGATAGTAGCCTACCACGTTGGATATGATCGTATACCATCATTTTGTCTGGATTTTGGATGGCTTTGGATGGGATATACATCTGACCAAGGATGTAACCTCCTAGGATCCACACTAAGCATCTGAGGTATTTGTGGGCTACAATCAGGATCAAGTGGATCTGACAATTGGATCCAGGTATCTGACCATTATATCCATCTATCCATGGTTGGAGCCAATGAATCTGAGCTTGTATGCCTGGATACAACAAGAAACCCTCAACTATATGACTATGGATCTGAAATCTAACTTTAGTCAGATCATGGTCAGATTTGGAGGCAGATACCAACACTAGCCAATGGAAGGTAGTCAGAGCCAGAAAAAAGCATTATCCAAGCACCACTACTGAGTATTGAACGTGGATGTGGCATTGACTTTCTGGAAGTCTATTCCAGACAGGGTGGTCCTATTTGATTTAAAGGAGTAGTACACTTAGAATTTGTAAAAACACACATTGTGCAGTGTTTTGATTTGTGTGTGTAGTCCCAGTGTGTCTTTCCCTTGGTCTACAATTAGGAATTTTTTTCTAAATTAGCCTGCTAATTTTATGGTAGTTTTATGGCCCCTGGGGATTTCCATTTCAGCATGGTTTATTGCTCTTCTTGTTCTTACAATGCCTCCAGTCTCATGTTACAGTGATGTAGACAGGGCCATGGATTCAGCAAGCACTGCTTTAGTGCCAGTTTACAACAGCAGAGCTGTGTAACATTCCTTATCCAGTGTGCACAAATGGCTACATTTACAGAATAGCAAATACTTGAGGGCTAATTGAGTGGGTTATTCTGTAAGAAAACACCTAGAGTCTTTACTAATTATAGTATTGATGATCTGGGGTGATTTGATTTCTGTGCTTTGTATGGCAGGGTGTAGTTTGATGAAATTAAAAGTTTTAAAAGGAAAACTCTTACTCATGCCAGCTAGACTTGACTCACACACAGAAAACAAAAATATTGAATTACAGCTATTTAGTGGAGGCCAGAACATCAGGCTCCTGTCTCTAGTGCTTGCTGAATCAGTGGTCCTGGACATATCCCTGTCACATGGGACAGTTCCACCGCTTCAGAGCGCCGATGGTAGTGTGCCTGGCCATTACAGCACCAAGTGGAAAAGTCACCATCCTCTCTTTTTGTGGGGGACTGTGCCTCCCCACACACCCTTTCTAAGGATATTAACTCCAGGGTGGAGGAGACCTTGGGGAGGGGGTGGTGAATCCATTATTTTGTACCGTAATGACCTGATGCCATAATGCTGGTGCCCTAATGGCCAGAAAGGACATGGGGCAGGATGTACTGTAGGAAAAGGAAGTGCTATAACCTTGCTGAAATGGAGATACCCAGGGGCCATAAAACTACCATATTTATTTTTGTTGACCGGGTAAGTGCAGTAGAGAAATTCTGCCTATTATTAGGCACAACCCAGGGAAGGGGATTACAAATAAATGCCAACTGACCTTGAAACAGATTAAGCTGTTGGTGGTATTTCTAGTGAATGTCCTGAATGAGTGAATATAACTAGCAGCTTTATAAAGAAAAAAAAAACCTCTTACTAGCAAACAAAAGGAATGACACACCAAGACTACATACACAAATCAAAACACTCTGCACAACATATGTTTTTGCAAATTTTGACTGTACTGCTCCTTTAAGGACCAACACAATGGGATTGGATCATTCACTCTGGGATTCCTCTTTGACCCCAACTATAACATAAACTGAATTTTATCTGCTACCCTTTCACAGATTCTTTCTGGAAGTCTAAGATAGGCTATGATAAAACAGAGTAGGATTTTTGTTTATATAATGTCTTTCCAGGGCTCAAAGCACTTCATAAATTTAAACAGATAAAACATCTAGATAGTTGTTGGTATAGCTAGACACTGGTTCCATGTCTTTGTGGTTTTTGGATCTCATGGGTTTGTCAAGGCTTCGAAGGTACTACATTCACAAGTCCTCTACCAAACTCTGGGGTTCCTGCTTCTGGGTTGACTCAAAGCAATCATCCACTGGGATGGCATTTAGTTTCTTTACTATTTTATGGCCAAAGTAGAGGGTTCTATCCTCAACATCTTTGTCCATTACGTGACTTGAGGTGACATCTGGGTCTATAAGGGGTACCTCCCTGTCTTTCCAAGGTTTCAACAAATTAACCTGATAATTTTGCTTTTCCCTTTTTCTTGTCCAGTTGCAATTCTTGACTATCAGTTGGTCCCACCTTCATGACTATTTCATATGGTCCATGCTACTTCACCAGATTACTCTTAGAGCTACACAGCAAAAGTAATACTTTGTTTCTTGGACTAAACTCCTAGGATCTGGCCCCTTGATTATAGTGACCTGTCTGAGTATGCTATTCTTTTAGTAAATTTAAGTTTTCTTTTAGTAAATTTAAGTTTGGCAAATATGTTGACCACATTCAATCTTTCCTTCATCTACAGTATGTGCTGAAACATGTTAATTGGACTATATGCTTGTTCTTTCAACATCTGATTTTTAAGATTCAGCATCCCTCAAAGTAGTAATTAAGTAAAGTAAGTAAAATTTTATTTTTGAGCACTTTTCAAAAACCAAAGCACTGTACAAATAAACAATATTTAAAATAACAAACATTAAAACAATAATAAAACCATTTATTTATTTATTTATTAATGAGATTAACCAGATAGGCATACTGAGCGGGAAAATAAACCGCTCATTTCCAGATGCGACCTGGGTGCATATAACATAAAATACAATGGTAGTGCTTAGAGAAAACATTGGTATAGTAGTCAGTGTTACAATAGGATAGATACTTCACTACATAGCTTGATACAGTACGATACAGCAGTGGTGATTCTCCATAAGCTTTTTAAAATAAGAATGTTTTTAACTCCGTTTTAAAGCTTTCGACAGTCAGGCACCCTCATATCCAATGAGGCAGAGAATTCCACAGGACAGGGGCAGTGGAAGAGAATGCACATGCCCCAGATGTCTTCAAATGAACCCTGGGATTCTCTAGCAATCCCTCGTCGGCGGATTGGAGCGAGCGAGAGGGACAGTAGGGAGTAAGGAGATCTTGCAGATACTGCAGTCCCTGTTCATGTAGGGCTTTATAGGTCAGTAATCTGACCTTGAAGGTGATCCACCACTGAACTAACAGCCAGTGCAGCCCATGCAGCACAGGCGTAATATGACTATTTCTAGATGTCCCAGTCAAAAGCCTGGCCACTGCATTCTGCACTAGCTGCAGGTGGCAGATATCAACCCCCGGACCGGTAGCCCTAGGTACAGAGCATTGCAGTAATCAAGGTGGGTGGTCATGAAGGTGTGGACCAAGGTTGGAAGGTCATCCGGAGGAACCAGGTGTTTCACCTCTGCGATATTCCTAAAATGGTGAAAAGAGGACTTGAGAATGGCCGACACCTGAGATTTCAGGGTCAGACCATCGTCAATAATAATGCCCAGATTACTTACCTGGTCTGAGGTCAAGAACTGGAAACCATCAAGTCAAAGGCCCAATGAAATCCCAGCCCTATGGCCCACCTCAAGGTGACCCAGGTCCACAACCATCACCTCGGTCTTATCCGGGTTTAAGCTCAGCTAGCTGGCACTCATCCAGTCTTTGATTTCGGCTAGACAGCTGTTAAGCAGAGAGATTGCATCATCCTGTCATGGAATAAAGAACAAATACAGCTGGGTATCACCTTCATAGCAGTGAAAACCCAGACAGTATCACCTAATGATATCTTCTAATGGCAGCATGTACACTGCGAACAACGGGGTGCCAAGATGGAGCCCTGCAGCACCCCACAGGACAGAGAGATGGCATCAGAGGAATAGATTCCAGTAACAACCCTCTGTATCCAGCCTGTGAGGAAAGATCAAAACCAATGTAGAACTGTACCAGACAGTCCACAAAAAAGCTGCAGGCACTCCAACAGCACACCATGGTCCACAGTATCAAATGCTGCAGAGAGATCAAGAAGGACTAGAATAGTATGAGCCTTTCAATCTCTCGCAATTAGGAGGTAATTTAAAACCCAGATGAAAGCAGTCTCAGTGCTATGTCTTTTCCTAAATCCCAACTGGAGAACATCATAGATATTGTGATTTGTAAGATGGTCGTCTAGCTGTTGCGCAACCACCTTTTCAATAACCTTACCCACAAAGGGCAGGTTAGAGATAGGTATGAAGTTAGCTAAACAGTCTGGGTTCAGTGAAGGTTTTTTAAGGAGTGGTTGAACGACTGCCTCGTTTAGGGGATCAGGAAAAAAACCCTGCTCCAAAGACTTCCAGACAATTTCAGCAAGGATCGGGCAGATAACATTTATGTAACCTAATAATAGTGGTGTAGGGCCCAGATCCAAATTACAGCTGGTTGGTCATACAGTCTAAACAATCCTCACAACATCCATGAATTCCAGCCTACTAAAGTCAGACCAGGTAACAAGGGTGTTTGCTTCCTCCTGCCGACCACTGCAATTCCTTAAAGAGGGAGCTGGACCGATGCCTGACCTAATGTTGGCAATCTTATCTGCAAAGAACTGAGCACGCTCATCACACTTTATTTGTGAAAAATCTCTTCCAGACTGCAGACAGAGTGGATTGCACAATCTGTCAACAGTCTGAAAGAGTTGAACTGGTCAGTTCCATGCAGCAGCAATCTCCCTGGACAGGAATTCTGCCTTCTTATGGGAGACTGCTGATTGATAGATACCATAATGGTCCATCAATCTAAGCCTGTCAGCATCCAGGCAAGATTTCCGCCAAGCCCTCTCTAGCCTTCACTCCACTCTCCTCAGCTCCTTCAAGGACCCATCACAACATGGAGACCTTGGGCGCTGAGTGAGTGGGCGAACACGAACGAGAGCAATTTGATCCAGGGCCTCATCCACAGCCTTATTATAGGCAGAAACAAGATCCCCTGGACCCATGCACTCACTTGAAATACCTGATAGGTTCTGTACTGCCAGTAGGCCTTCTGGGGTAACTCCCCTTAAAGGGCAATACTGGACCATCTCCATAGGGGCAGGCCTATTTGGGGGTGTCCCAAAGTTGAATCTTATGGTATGATGGTCTGTCCACACATTTGGTTCCACCCCCAGATGCGTGACCTCCAACTTTAGTAGGAACACTAGGTCCAATGAGTGACCTCCTATATGGGTAGCAGAGGTAACCACCTGTGTAAGGCCCAACATAGTCATAAGTTGGAGGAGATTTTCCCCAAAAAGTGAGAGTTCATCATCGAGCCAGGTATTGAAGTCACCCAGTATTAACAACCTGGGTGACTCCAATGCCACGTCAATGATGAAGTCCGAAAACTCCTTCAGGAATTCTCCACCATCACAGGGTGGATAGTAGATGAGGAGAATCCTGAACCCTACACCTGTTCCCAGGATACACTCAAAGGAATGAGTGAAACCCACTGGTACATCCACAAGACCCAGCTCCGTTCTAAAAAAGATGGCTACTCCCCCGCCCCTACGATCCAGCCTCTGGTGGTGTATCACCGAAAACACAGCTAGAGCAGCAGATGCCAATATAGGGTCTGTATTCTCATCTAGCCAGGTCTCGGTGATGCATGCCAGATCAGATGTTGCAACAAGATCCGCTATAATGGCCGTCTTGTTTCTAATTGACCTGGCATTATACAACACGCCCGGTTTGAATGGGTTTTCAAGGAGGACCACAGTGCCTGCCCACAATTAGCGGAGCCCTTGGGTATGGAAATCAGGCAGGAAAAAGCCTCTCCTGAACCCATTTCACCCCAGGGCATCTCCTAGTCCCCACTACCTCTATCGGTCGGCCCCTTTCCATTCTCCCACTCTGCCCAGTCCATCCACCCCTCAAGTGTCTTCTCACTATCCCCAATGCACGACATCTATTATAGATGTTGACTGCCAAAGGGGGACAGTGAAAAGGGCAGAGGTCCCGAAGCAAAGTGGGAGAATAGCGCCTGACCATCTTGGAGCCCTCCCAGTGCATCTCAATGAGCAATAAATAACCACACAGTTAAAATGCTGAAATTGAATATCTCACTACAGCGATATCCAATACATAGATCAGTACAACTGCACAAATCAGTCTATTAAACCCTACTCATTACAGCAAATCAGCTTAAATTGAATTAAATAGGCAGCTATTACCACAATAAATAATAGATTACTTACACTAATAGTCCAATTGAATCCCATAAGTCCTGTAAAAAAGGCCAATCCTTTTATCCAGATTATTACAGCAAATCACAAGAATAAACAATATTATTCAAATTGACCACTTTAGATGTCTTATATTTTTGGGGGGCTAGAGGGCCTCTCACTTCCCCAGCCCATTACATTTTATTAAGATTCTGCACTCACCAGAAATCTTAAAGACATCATTGATTCATGGTCAGTTTAATATAATAGCCTTTCCAGGCCTACAGAGGTAAAAATCCAGTATAGAATTCACCAGAGGAAAATAGCTACCATATAGGGGAACATCAACCCCCAGCCGAGATCAGGACTACGGCCCCCAGAGATAAGACCACCCACCAGCAGACCCCCCAGTAGGTCTTGGAGGCACTGATTGTTTCAAGCCCGCCCTTCAGCAGGCCTAAAACCAGTGCCACCCGTCCCAAGCCCAGCTGGAACAGCGAGTACCCCAGTAGCTCACCCTGCAATAAACATTTACAATTGCCCAGAATCCAATAATCATAATAATCATGAAATATAATGTAATGATAAATCCAGTCTGGCTGATTTCTCAGCAACAGTCAGGGCTCTAGAACCAACACAGCCAGAAAACAGAAGCTCTTCTTAATCCTCACAGACTATTAGGTACTTTCCAGATAAAAATATCAAGCTGCAGTAAAATTTGTGCACTGCTCACAAGCCAACGAGTCCATTTCACCACACAGTCGGATATTGGTTCAGCAATTCAGAATGCACAAAGATGAGATATGGTGCTCAGACTATCACCTATACAACAGTTCAAAGCATAGGATTCATAGGGATGATTTTGGCACCTCCCAGACTGCAAACATCAACTAAGGTAACAATTAATCTCAGTCACTTTTACCTCAGCTGACACTTTTTTAGCAACTTATTTATTCTTTAGTGATTTATTAAAGTGTTCCACTAGGCCTTCTGTCCGAGGGTGATATACTGACACTGAAATGGACTATACTTTGAATAAAGCATACACCTCCGCATAAGTTTAAATGGACTAAACCTTAAAAAAAGCATACATCTCCTCATAAGTTTCATCATAAAGTTGGTCCCCTAATCAGTGAGAATCTCTTTCAACAACCCAACTTGGGAAACAATGGAATGCAGAGGAACTGCCTCTGGGTACTGGGGATATATTCCATTATAGCCACCTTGCACTGATCTGCACCTGAACTTTTTATCAATGGTCCCATCATATCCATCCCGATTCTTTTGAATGGGGCATCTTTTATTGGCATAGGAATAAAAGGGGCATCTGGAACATATTGCTTGATGCTTGCTTATGCATGGCAATGTGAATAAAGCAAACACAGATTGGGAGTGCCACACTTGCACCCATACAATGAGTTTAAAATGTAACATTTGATGATAATTGTTTTGATTGTTGGTTAGAAGTTTACAATATGTGAGTTTTCATGGAAAGTCTAAACAAGCACATAATGCAATGAATAAAGCAATAAGGCATGACCAGGGGTTATGTTAATGGTCTGTTAATCACCCTGTAAGGGTGTAATGTGGCACGAGGTGCAGCCGAGTGCTACATGCCCCTAGAGGGTGATTAACTGACCATTAACATAACCCCTGGGAGTACCTTATTGCTATTATAATAAAAATGGTTTTTTTTTGTTTAAATAGTGTTAAATCTTTTTCAGCATATGATTAGGCTGTACATGTATGTTAATCAAAGATTAACATAGGGCTGATAGAATGTTTGCAGCCAATCAGAAAGTTCTATTTCTCAGACCCTTTTCATAATAAAGGATAATTATGGTGAAAGGACAAGAAGCACTTATTTTTAAGGTGGAACTCCAGCTTAAGGAGTAGTATTATGGGGATACATGTTTTTTTCTTCTTATGTTGACAATATTTAGTATGTAATTCAGAACAGAAATCTAACATAAAAGAACCATGAAATGAATTGGTTAGTTAACAATAATATAATATCAAAATGATTACTGCTGCATTCGTTTTTAGTGTTCGCAATGTCTTGGAATTTTGTCATTAAAGACACTTCATGGTGGTGATTTATTATGGTATTTATAGTGATGTGGTAGCACCACTATATTTAGGGTTGAGCAAGGGTTTCTATGTTAAACCTAAAATTTTGAACTTTAATATCTTCACAACCGTTCAACAGATGTGCACACAATTTTTCATGTGCAGTCTCGTGGAGGTAGACCTTTTGATGTGGTAAGTTTTTTTCCAGTTGGATCTGCAGAGTCCAAGATGTGAATAGCAAAAAAAAAAATAAACATTTGCAGTTTTTTGCTGCTTTGTTGTCATCATCCTGTGTCCAGATGGTTAAGAATTTTGGTCTGAAATTTTCAGATGTGCCTTTTGCTTGTTTGGTGAAAAAACATTGATCTGTTCCAAAGTTATTACATTTTTAAATTTCAGTTTCTGAGCATGCTCAGAACAATCTTTTGGATAGATGTTTGGAAATAAAAAAGCATTCAGTCTGTACAAAAAATTATCCTTTTTCATTTGGGGACAATCATTTTCATGAGGGAAAAATCCTTTTTTGTTTGCTGCCATCTTGTTTTCTGTTTTTCTCTCAAAAAATAATATAAACCCTCAAAAATGAGGTTCTGCAGAGAGACCACAACATGTACAGTATCTTGTTCATCAGCACTCCATTAGGTGGATTCTGCAGTTAACTGTTGAAAAACTGACCCCAATTTTTTTTTACTTTGTAAATCCTTTTGTGACTCTTGCTTTTTTCCATATGGGCTTTTTCATTCAAATGAAAAGGATCCTTCAT
Source organism: Neoceratodus forsteri (assembly GCA_016271365.2). Classification (NCBI taxonomy): domain Eukaryota; kingdom Metazoa; phylum Chordata; order Ceratodontiformes; family Ceratodontidae; genus Neoceratodus; species Neoceratodus forsteri. Next base: position 976,708,474 of record CM057452.1, on the reverse strand, counting down.
ACAGAAAAGATTTTGATTTTTTTTTTTTACATTTTTTCATTTGTCCTGTTCATTTGAATGAAAAAGGATCCCTTCATGTGGGAAAAGATTTTGGACTTCGATTTTTTTTTCCATTTTTTCCATATGACCTTTTTTGTTCAAACAATAAAGGATTCGTATGGAAAAAGAGTTTGGACTTAGTTATTTTGTTATTCTTTTTTTGTTTAAAGGAATCCTTTTTTATTTTATTTTTTCATTTTATATGGAAAAGGATTCCTGCAAATGAAAAAAAGGTTTTGCATGGCGTCCTTATAATTATGCCAAAATAATTTAATTTACCCCTGATGTCTAGTGGCACCCCCAACCCTCTGATCGCAGTCCCCATAATTATTTAAGTTATGTCTAGTGTCTAGTGATATCCCCACCCTGTGATTGCTGTCCCCATAATTATTTAAGTTCACCAGGTGTCTGGTGGTGCCCCCCACCCTTCAGTTGCTATCCTAGTAATGATTAAATGTATCCCTGATGTCTGGTGGTACCCCCCACCCTCTGATTGGCATTCCTGTAATTATTTAAGTTATCCCTGGTATCTAGTGGCACCTCCACCCTCTGATCACCATCGCCATGATAATTTAAGTTATCCCTGGTGTCCCTCCAATTGCTGTCCCGGTAATTATTACATTTATCCCTGGAGTCTAGTGGCACCCCCAACCCTTCAGTCACTGCCCCATAGCTATTTACTATTTCACTGGTGTCTAGTGGTGCCCTGCACCCTCTGATAGCTGTCCCCATAATGATTAAATATTGTCCAGCTGTCTAGTAGCACCCCCCCACCATCCAATCAACGTCCCCATAATTATTGTATTTTTCTCTGGTGTCTACTGGCACACCCCACCCTCTGATTGCTGTTCCCATTGTGATTGTTTCTTTCCCTGGTGTATAGTGGCACTCCTCACCCTCCAGTCAATGTTCTGTCTGAAATGAAGAAAACGGTCCATCAATGTCTTTTTTATTCCTAGATGTGTAAAAAAGAAAATGGCCTCTTGCTGATTTGACCCCCCCACCAGATCTCTTACTCAGTACCCACCACCTCAGACCCCCCACACCTCCCACACACCTTCATTCACCTAAACAGGTCCTAGGGTGATGATCCACTTTCTGATTGAAGACACGTCTTGCTGCTGGAAATGCTGACTGCTATATAAGTAAGTAAGGTATGTGCAGTTCAATGTATCTTAAGGGGGTGTTCAGCTTTGATGCATAACTTTGCCATTTTTGCATATTTTGACACCAAATTTTCAACATGATCCTTTAGAGACCCCACCTTGTGAACAATTGTGGTGGAATATTGCAGACAAAATAACTCTTGTAATTTAGATATCATGGATTTGTATCTGGCTGCAGGGGCCTCTGCTTTTGCACACAGAAGTAGTGTTGTGATTTCAGTATCGTGGATTTCTATCTGCAGCAACAAGTGAGTGTGTATGGCTTGAAGTGTGCAGCTGCAGATGCAAATCCACAAAGGTAGCACATCAGCACTACTGCATTTGTTTCATCTGGAAACTGTTGTTTGTTGCTTGCCTTACCTGATGATGGCTGTCTGTGGTTGCTTGTGTGGTCTTGTCCTCTTGCTGCTTGGGGACTATGGGTTAAGGTTGGAAGCCCTAATTCCACATTTCCTACTTTTATGGCATTAAGTTGAACCTTAATTGGTGCATTAATGCAGTTTTCTGCAGAGAATAATTAATAAATACAGTCTAAAAAATAGAAGAAGAATTTAGGATGTAGCTTCTCAAAAGATTCTGAATTACTGTATGTATATATCCTCAGATGTCATAAATATCTGAACATGTTGCTAAGGTTCCTTTGCAACACAGAAACTTTTTTTTTTAATTGAACATATACAAATCAGAAATCAAACAAAAATTAAACTTCAAAAAGTTAGGATCTCGAGTGAGATGACATCAGTAGAGAGGAATCCAAGCTTCAGCAAGCACAAGATGATGATTAGTAAAACAAAGTCCAAAATGAGCAACAGAAACTTAGTAAAAACTGCAGATAAAGAGGACCAATAACAAAGTCCTTGAAAGAACAAAATTAACCCCTGGTTCCTTATGGTCTCTAGCAAGTACATGTTCAGTACCTTAAGGCACTTCACACAGGGCCAACAGGGCAGGTCCTATAAGAAGTGTCTAAAGACACTGAATGTGTACTTGCTAGAGATCAAAAGGGAGAGGGGGATATGATAGCGACCTTCAAGTTCCTAAAAGAAATTAGCAAGGAAAACTGTAGGGAACTACTTAGCTTGAATACTAACTCATGGTCACATGGACATGAGTGAAAATGAACAGTAGAGAGGTTCAGGAGGAACATGAGGAAGTACTATTTTACAAAAAGGATGGTGGAGCCATGGAACAGTCTGCCAGCCGAGGTGGTAGGCATGAAATCCATTGATGTTTTTAAGTATGGTTTGGGGCAGAATGAAGGATATAGTGGTTTCTCAGGGTAGCAGAATCAGGGAGGAGAATGGGGAGATGGGGTGGGCTAAGACCCTGGAGGGACAGTAGGTCCCATTGCTAAATAGGGAACTTGGGCAGACTAGATGAACCATTGGTCTTTTTCTGTTATCAATTGTCTATGTTTTTTATGTTAGTGTGTGACCATGCAGGAATGCTATGGATACACAAAGCTACTGCTGGCCTCCTGGCACACTTAACACATGAAAATCAGCAATCAGATGATTTCAGAAAGCCTACAAGATTTTAGCCTCCAGCTGTTCAGAAGTCAGTGAAAACAGACAGCAGCAAACTGTTACTTTACTAAAAAATTTATAACAAACATGTATCACTATATGATAAAAATAAACATAATCCATTTCAAAAGTTTTTAGACAAAAATAAAACATTTCTAATGAGAATAAAATTAGTAGACAAGTACAAGTTGATAGCAAATGAATGTAGCAACCATCTTCATCACCAACATTATGTTTCTAATGTGGGACATTTGGGGGTACAAATCCAAAGTGAGGTGAGAGGTAAGGGGATGGGTAGGAGTAGCACCTCTGAGCATGTTCTCTGTACCACCAGCCAGAACGGTATCAGTGATGGGCAAGACTGACCATAATATATGTCTAGATTACCCCTGAAAGTGCCACACTTCCAGCACCAATCATTATGTAGCAACCCCAAGGTATTAAAAACCATAGGGAGTTCAACAACACTGATGCAAAGTCCTACTGTGTGTAAGGAGACTACAGCTATCTTTTCATGCCATACAGGCAATGGACCAGAACAGAGACCACTCTTTATCCAAGATAATGATGTTTAGGAAAGACTGCCACTTCTGTATGGCTCCAAGAGTTGATTAGGGAGTGAGTCCTAAATCCATTTAAAATTTATGCCCACTTGCCCCTTACCACTGTGATAGTGGGGATGGGGCAACACCAAGAGAGTACTTGTTACCCTTATTTAGTTTGAGGGCCAACATTCTCCTAATCTGTAGATATCTCTAGAAATCCTTCTTTGGTATTTTAAACTTTTGCTTTACGTTTTCAAAGGAGTCAAAGGAGGATCCTTGCTGAAGTAGATATGTAACCAATAATATGTCTGTCTGCATCAAACCATGTAACTGAATAGGCTGGTGCCCACTGCAAAACTGTGACTTACCCCTTGGGGGAGGTGGGGGTTAGGCTGACTTTTATAATCTTGCTCAGTTTGGCTCCAGCAGAGACTGAGCCAGAGATTGTTGGGTGGAGGTGAAGGGAGTGGTATGGGAGGAGTATAAGAATGTGGCTTGGGAGTTACCCCCTGGATAAGTTTAGTTCCAGTTGTGTCCAAAAGGTAAAATTACCATCAGGGAGCATCATCATCAGGTCACAAGGGAACTCAACCTTTTTCCTTCTGGACTATGATAAGATCCACAGAATTACCTTTGACTAGTGTGACCATCTTAAATGCTTACAAAACTGTGTTATTCAAGGTATGTTATGCTGATTCCTTTCTGGGGTACTCGTATGCATTGGTTGTAGCAGTGTAACAGTGCAGTGGGATTATACTGGAATAAACATTTCTAGGGTACCCCTGGAGAAATAATGAACTGCATTGTGATGGTACTGTGAGGTGGTAGCATGTCATTTCAGCGCAAACATTTCATTGCAAACATTACACCGCATAAATCTTGGCTTAAAACATTACTGCTAATGACACACTACAGTGCACATCAAATACAATGCATTTTATTTCACTGGCAGGAACCTTTATAATGTGAACAATTTTGCAAAACAAATGTTTCAGATATCAAGGACAGAAAATAACTACAACACATTACTTTCCACAAGTTATGGTAATTTAAGAAAACAGTACAGAACAATTCAACAAACATTATTGAAACATTAGATTAAATCAAGACTTCCAGTGATGCCACTGTATAGCATGGATGCTGAAAGAAGAGCTCTGCCTTCCCATGATAATTTTGCCTCCTGTAATCTGCCTTTCCAGCTTTAATTCATCCACTTTTTGATGGGGAGGCTTGTACAGTTTATGGGCAGATGTAAGAAATTTAAATCGCCTTCCATGGACCAGGTTTTCTCCTCCAGTCAGATTGCTGTGCCACCTTGGGAGCTTCCAACTACTGAAATCGTGGCAAGCGGAAAGCCGGTGCAGTCTGAGCCTAATATGACAGCTCTTTTACAGGAATAAAGAACTCAGTCTCAGTCTTGGAAAATAAGGCTGAGGACCTACGAAGCAAGCCACAGACACTGATGAATGGGTATACAGGTTGGAGCAAGCTCTGGTCTGACTTCTGCAGAATAGTGAAGCACTGTGGGATCACTTCAAAGATCCAGATAATCTCTCCCAGAGGAACAATCATGGCATATACAGTATGGTCTACCAGAAGGTTAGGAGGGAACTGGAGACCTGCTTTTATTCTTACAGAGCTTCCTGCCTTCAGTATTGGACATAGCAGACTTATGCCCTCTTCCTCTCAAATGGACTCACAGAGCACTTTCATCAAAGCCTACCAGACCATCTGCCTGCCCTTGATCGATAGTGCTGTGGTTTTATAATTTTGTGTTTAAGCAAGCTGTATTGAATTGAACTTGGCATAAGGGGGTCATCATGTATAATGGCCAACGTATTTACTTTGACAGTGACTGGCAATCCTTATTTAGATTGCTATCACTGCATATTGCGCTGCACTGTCAAGTGCTGTAAACATTAAATGCTAAGAATGCACACGCTGAAATATCCGAGCAGGAATTGACTGGGATGAAATGTTTGCGCGCAGTTAACATGGAACCCTGTGAGGCTGGCAGAATTGTACTCCAACCCCATGGTACATGGTTGTAGACTAAAGGTCTCTATTAAGTCTCAAGGTCTATGGAGCTATTCTGTGTCATCCCCTGAAAAAGGGATTGCCTTGTCTCAGTGAGCCTATCCAGTCATCAAAATTCAAATAAATAATAAATAAATAAATGTAAAATGTGATACTGAGTTGTCAAGAATTGGGTGGGTATTCTGAGCATGGTAGTTGGGAGGAGCTTTTCAAGCTAAAGTTGTGCTAGGGAAAAAGGGAATGGCCAGGATACAGAACTGATGAATGTGGGTGGGGGGGGGGACTAGTATACCATGAACAGGGCGACCGTGATTGGGCGATTACAAAATGGGCGACTCAATCATGGTGCCTTTGTAAATGGCTACCTGGCAGGGGAGCAAGTAGATACTGGGTTGGGTGAGGTATGCGACAGGATGTACCTGCTTATACATGCATGCAGGGGGAGAGGAAGGGGAAGGAAGGTATGTGGGATGGGGTGTGGTGGGCAGCTGCCAAGCTGGATGACTGGTGTGGTGGGGTGGGTGCTTGCTTGGGAGATGCAGGGTCCGGGGTTTGGGTCCATTCCAGCATGGATTTTTGCCACCAGGTGGCTTGATGTTTTACAAGTTTCAGCCCCAACATCCCCAGACTGAGAATCTAAAATAGGGTGGTGTGGGGGGGGCGCAGCTGCCTCCCCATTAAATAGAAAGACTGTAGGTTTCAGGTGCATTTCTTTCCTTGCTGCGAGTGAGCATTGCCGAAATTAATTTTCTGTGATGTACACTCGTTGTAACGGCAATCGCTATTCTGGGATCGCCATTATGACATAGAACCAGGGGGACTTAACTAGATTTAGGGACTGTGGGGGTGATCATCTTTCAGGGTGTGTTGTGAAGTTACAATTGCTGCCCTGTGTGTGTAGAAGGTTCACAGCACTCACTTTGGAACTTGCCGCATCAAAAGCCAAAATGTTCTCTGACTAGTCCTTTAAAGTAAAAATAAATTAGCTTTCCTGTTTTCCCTGGTTTCTGATTAGGGGTAATCCAAATATGGATGCACATAGATGCAAATAACTGGCAAGCTTGATTAGCTCTTGAGGGATAGCCTAGTGAAGCTCCAGAGATGTGTTTGCCACTATGTCTCTGTAAGGAGTCTTTCATAGCCTCTAATAGGGTGTTGAGTGTTAAGTCACAGTATGGCAGGTTAGTGGTCATTGGGTCTGAAAGTAGGGCAAAATTCATGGACATAGGGGAGCATATCCAGTCTGTCGGATCCCTTAAATGGTTTCCATATTGTAGTTGGCATATAATTCCTGCCCTGACTGGAGATAATAAGGGTAAGGAGCAACATGTGCTACATGATGCCCATAGAAATTTCACCGAACAGAGCAGGTTTTACTAGCAATATGGGATGATCCAATGAGGGGTTAATGACTGTTTGTGTGCTGTTCTTATATGGTGCAAAGTACCCCTGCAAGCTGACATTTGGCCCTATTATGGACCCTGGATATAGTAGCTTGATGTCATCTCCAGGTGAGAGTTTGGGATGGTTCCTCACATGAGGCAGCATATAGCTGGTGTAGCCAGTTGCACTTTCGGAATGCTCAGTGGGCCTTTCCTGTACTGTAGCTCTTTTGGTTAATGTGTCCACCTAGCTACTGTGAGATCATAATTGTACAAGGTTGAGGTTTGGCCCGTAATGGGCAAAAGGGGTATAGAGATGGACATCTTGTTCAGCAGTATGGGAGTAAGTTTATTCCTTTGGGACTTATGTGGAGTCTAATAAGTGGTGCTCTGTATCTGTTACCAATAGGGTTATTAGGACATTGCCCTCATGGGTTTAATAAGTTTATTTAGGATTTTTATTTAAAGAGGCAGACTCAAATTGTAGCCACTTTGGATGACTCCTTCTTCTGGTCATGGACTGAACCATTCCTGGTTTAGTGATTGGGTTAGAATATTTTCATTTGCTGACCGTGGGTCTCTTTGAGGTAGTCCTTTGCGGTGACTAATGTACATCTCCCTTTGGTGAGGAGTTATGACTTGTCATGAGCAGCAATAGAAGGTATGGAAAGCAAGAACTCTTGTAGTATCCTGTTTGGTTGTACATGCTGGGTCTCTTTTTCAATGTTTTTTCTGCTTAGTTGCATACTGGGCTTGATGGCCTACTGTGTTTATTTTTTTTGTTCTTTTTGATGGGATAATAAAAGTTTGCATCCCAAAATTACTTGTTTTTTATTTAGGTAATCTAGAGGAATGTAGGTCATATTTTTCAAGAATGCTGGCTGTATTTATGAATTTTTAGGTATTGCAAGTATGTATTGCATATTTTAATTTTATAGTAATTCTTTTTTTGTGTTACTTCTTTGGTAACTGGGTTAGGCTCACTAGGCACAAGTGCCTGTTGTCGAGCGTGAGATTATGGGAATCAAACACAGTTCAGCTAGATGTACTATGCTCATTCAAAGCTCATTACTCTAACCTCTAGGCTATACTACCAGCCCATACATTTGTATGTTTTCATTGTCTTTTATGTATTTCGGAGGCAGTATAGCGCAGTGGTCTAAGGCTCTGAGCTGCAAATCCGGTGATATCCAGCAGACCAGACCTGGGTTTGAATCCCACAGCTTCCACTTGCATACTGTGAGACCCTGAGCAAGTCACTTAACCTCCTTGTGCTCCCAGGTTGCTCCTGTAAAAAAGCTTCCAGCTTAGTGTGCTATACCTGGTTAAACAACTAAATTAAAAAAAAAAAAAATTTGCATTTTAGCAAAGGACTCTAACAGCAGAGGTCCTTGGAAGCTGTGTGTCTGAGTTTCTAGTGACCACAGTGTTTTAAATTACCTAACCAGTAGTCTGTGAATCTTTGAGCCCTACTTGCCCTGACAGAAAGTAGGAAGAGAGGTTGTAGTTCACTTGGACTTATGAGCGAGCTAAAAGTCCATAACAGAGGAAATATTTTTATTTTAACAAGGCACTATTGTCTTTTAGGCATGCCAAATCCTCGCATGAGAGGTTCTCTCCCATTTGGACCTTAGCTAAAGTAAAAACTTGTACGCTCATAGCGCAAGGTGTGGGCAACCTCTGGTGCTACTTCTGGGTCACCGCTGTGTGTTTTAGCATGCCCTGCTGCAAGCAGGGTGGGTGCGCTCAGCGTGTGTGGAGATGCATGCAGAGATACATGCGTTCTGCATGTGTTAGGCGTGTTTGACATGGGAGACGTGGCAATGGGCAGACACCAAGGTAGGCATTTGTTGATTAAGTGTGGCAACTCACCAGCTGTAGGTACTACTTGTGCTATGAAGTGTTTTCTGTAGAAATCACTTTTTACTAGGGGGATAATCTCACACTACATGTGCTTAAACAGTACTGAGAAAACTGTATACACTTTATAGTCTATAACTAGTAAAATACACTGCTATTTCATCCAGAGACAAACATTATTAAGTCAAAGTACAGCAAGTATTAACCTGGTCCTGATGTGTGTTTATCTGTACTGCCATATATCGTCAACAAATGGCAGACACAATATAGACCCTAGAGGGAATGGTAGGGATCCAGTGCTCTGAATGCCTTATGTATTCAATCTCCTCTGAGCCACTGTCTAAACAGACCTTTGTATGTGATAAATGTATCCAAAATAAACAGATGTTGAAGGGGATCTCATCATTTAACATTATGTTAATGTAACTAGAAGAAAGTGAAAGAGACATGGCATCCAGATTTAATTCCTTAAATTCCCCTGATATTTCTACTCCCATTTTACTGGCAGATTGCTAGAGTAGGCTTGTTATCCCAATTCAGTCCTCTACTAACCAAGTATCCTGTAATGCTAATGAACCCCTGGTTCCTTATCCGATATTACTGGAAATTGTATCATTACAGCACCTTTGGATACTTGAAACAAAAAGCACGCAAGAGAGAATGACACTAATGATGGTTCAGATGACCACTGGTACGAAGTTCAAAGCAAAGAGTGTTTAAAAAGGGATGTAAGGCTAGCATATTCACCCTACCTACTTACAGCAGATCTGATCCCTTGGACACCTCCCAGTCTGTTGAGTTAAGTTCTTACCCCCTCGACCACCCTCCTATTACCTCCACTAATATTGGCATCTGCAGTTGCCCTTCTACTTCTAGCTCAAACACCCAAGTGGTAGTTACCATACCAAGCATGTTAGGCTCCACTACCCTTGTGGATATCCCCCTGGTTTCAGGCTCAGCAGCTAATCTTGGCAGGGAGGTTAGTGAATCAAGCATTATAGTCCCGGTCACCAGTGAATCATGTTCAAATACTAACTCATCTCCCAGTAACAGTAACTTTACCCCCCTAGTGCACATTCCTGCAACTACAGCTCCTGGCAGTAATTTAATGTTAGAGGAAATGGAAGTCTCCCCAGACTCAGACAACTTGTCTCCCACTTGTCCAAGACAAATCTTCATCATTGGAGACTCTACTATTGAACACATAGATAGACCTATATGTGATCAGGATAAAGCTTACAGCACTTGCTCCAGCTTTTGCAGAGCACAAATTGCAGATATTACTGACATGGCAAATAATATTCTCTATGACAAAGGGGCTAACCCTCTAGTAATTGTACACATGGGGCAAATAATATTACACACAATGATTTATTCAGTATTAAACTTGACATTGTGGCATTATCTAATAAATTAGTTGATGTGGGTTGTGAAATCGCATTTTCCCAAATTCCAATACCCAGAGCCTGCCCAGAGATAAATCAGAAAATAAAACACCTTAATGAATGGCTTAGGAAGTGGTGCCTCAAACAAGATATTACTTGCATCACCCACTGGGAGGCTTTTTCAGACAGATCAAATCTTTTTTGTGGCAATGGGTTACACCTGAGCAGATGGGGGAGTCTGCTACTGGGCAAACAGATTGTAGCAACCATTAATCATTGTTTAAACTATGGAAGCCGGGGAAGAGGTAGGATATGCCTGCCCCTCTTAACAATACTACTACTAACAAGACAGTATGTATTAATAACCAGTTAAATTTTCTATACTTTAATGCTAGATGCCTAAACAATAAACTTGACAAACTGAAAATAAAAATAAGCCAAGAGAAGATTGACATTATTGCTATTTCCAGAATGTGGGGAGATGATAAGACGTTATGGGAATCTATCCTACCTGGTTATATCCTGTACAAACTCACTAGAGTCTTCAGAAAAGGGGGGAGGGTTGCCCTCTTTGTAAATGGCAACCTAAGAACTATTGACATCTCGGACAAAATAAAAAAACATGATAATGCCACATAATCCATATGGGTTAAAGTGTTACTGAAAGACTCTGACTACATAATTCTAGGCATCTGTTATCACTCTCCAAACTCATCATCACAGAACACGGATACTATCCTAAAAGAAATTGAGCTGGTTAGTGACATGGGTAACATATTTGCATGGGCAACTTTAATCTTGGGGATATCTCCTGGAAGGATTCGACTGCTACCTCTGGGTGTGGCAAAAAACTTTTATTCACCTGTGAACAGCACAACTTAAACCAATGTATTCACCTACTTACCAGGGGGAATGACTTTGGACCTTGTGCTACACAATAACCACATCATCATTAACAATGTCTCTGTTCAGTCTCCTATTGGCAATTGCGATCATAACTCAATCAAGTTCTCTCTGATTAAAAATTACACTTACAGTTCATGTTCCATTAAAACATTTCTTTGTGACAGAGCTGACTTACAAATGATAAACTCCAAGTTGAAATCCATTGATTGGGACTATAATTTTTCTAGTAGATCCACACAAGATAGCTGGGAATTCTTAAAAGAAACTATAACAAATCTTAGGGATACCTATATTCCTTCACTTTATAAACATAATATCCAAAAACTAGTCCCAAACGGTTAGATAAGACCATACGCAGACTTCTGAAAAAGAAAAAGAAAATATATTCCACCTACCTAAAATCTCGAACACCTAATCATTGGGCCGCTTATCAAATCAAATCAATCAAATCAAATCAACTTTATTTTTATAGCATTTTTCAAAACCAAGGCGCTGAACATAAAAACAGATACATCAAATATAAATAAGATTAAATAAGCATTTAAAACAGAACATCATATCATCCATAACTAGGGAAGGCTAGGTCAAATAAGTATGTCTTTAATTCAATTTTAAATCTACCGATGGTTGAGCATTCTCTCAGCCGACGGGGTAGAGAGTTCCACAGGGTTGAGGCTGAAAAAGAGAAAGCACGACAACCAGATGTCTTTAAACGTACCCTGGGAATCTCCAGCAATCCCCTCATCAGTGGATCGGAGAGGACGGAGGGGGTGGTAAGGTACCAGAAGATCTTACAGGTAACCGGGTCCCTGATCATGTAGGGCTTTAAAGGTTAGCAAGCCAACCTTAAAGGTGATCCACCACTGAATCGGCAGCCAGTGCAGTTCACGGAGCACAGGCATAATATGACTGGTTCTAGAAGTCCCAGTCAGTAGCCTGGCTGCCGCGTTCTGCACCAGCTGCAAGCGGCAGATATCAACTCCTGGTAGCCCTAGGTAGAGGGAATTGCAGTGATCAAGATGGGAAGTGACAATGGCATGGACCAAGGTTGGAAGATCATCCGGAGGGACCAGGTATTTCACCCGGGCGATATTCCTCAGATGATAAAAAGAGGATTTGATGACAGCTGACACCTGAGATTTTAGAGTCAGACCATCATCAAATATAACCCCCAGGTTACACACCCGATCTGAGGTAGTGAGTGACATACCATCAAGTAATAAACCTGATGGTTGTCCAACCCCCGGATGCCCTGGGTACACTATCAACACTTCGGTCTTATCTGGATTCAGTCTCAGCCAGCTGGAACTCATCTAAGAACTGGTCTCAGCAAGGCAATTATTTAGCATGGAGAGTGCATCATTTTGTCCGGGCAGAAAGGACATATACAGCTTAGTATCATCTGCATAGCAGTGAAAACTCAGACTGTATCGCCTGATGATATTTCCCAATGGCAGCATGTACACTGTAAACAACATGGGAGCCAATATGGAGCCCTGCGGCACCCCACAAGGCAGGGAGTTAGCACCAGAGGAATAAATTCCAGTGGCAACTCTCTGAAACCTGCCCGTGAGGTATGAATGAAACCATTTAAGGACTGTACCAGACAGCCCACAATAAATCCACTGGCACTCCAATAGCACACCATGGTCCACAGTGTCAAATGCTGCAGAGAGATCAAGAAGGACCAGAATGGTACGTGCCTTTTGATCTCTAGCCATTAGGAGGTCATTCAATACCCGAACAAGAGCAGTCTCCGTGCTATGCTTCTTCCTGAAACCAGACTGGAGAGTATCGTAGACATTGTGAGTTGCAAGATGATCATCCAACTGCAGAGCAACCACCTTTTCAATAACCTTACCAACAAATGGCAGGTTAAAGATAGGCCGGTAGTTAGCTAGACAGTCTGGATCCGAAGAGGGTTTTTTAAGGAGTGGTCGAACGACCGCCTCCTTGAGGGTGTCAGGAAAGACACCCCTCTCCAAGGATTTCCAGACAATGTCAGCAAGGATCAGACAGATAACATCTACACATCCAACTAGGAGAGGTGTAGGGCCCAGATCCAAACTACAACTGGTTGGACGCAATGTCTGCATGATCTTCACAATGTCGGTGAACTCCAGCCGGCAGAAATCTGACCAGACAGACCGAGTGCATGCCACTTCCTGTCGACCACTGCAATCCCTCATAGAAGAGGTTGGACCGATGCCAGACCTGATGCTAGCAACCTTATCTGCAAAGAACTGAGTGAACTCCTCGCATCTAAGCTGAGAAAAAACTCCTCTGGGCTGGAGACAGATTGGGTTGCACAATCTGTCAACAGTCCAGAAGAGCTGAGCCGGTCAATTCTGTGCAGCAGAAATCTCCCTGGACAGGAATTCTGCCTTCTTACTAGTGATTTCTGATTGATAGCCATCATAATGTGCCATCAACCTAAGCCTGTCAGCATCAAGGCCAGACTTCCGCCAGACTCTCTCCATCCTTCGGCCAACTCGCCTCAATTCCTTCATGGAGCCATCAAGCCAAGGACTCCTTGGGTGAAGGGTGAGAGGCCGAACATGAACAGGAGCAATCTTGTCCAGAGCATCTCCCACAGCCTTATTATAGGCTATTACAAGATCATCTGGACTCATGCATTCATCTGACAAACCCAATAGGTCTGGCATCGCCGATAGATCACTGGGACTAACATCCCTTAAAGGGCGGTACTGAACCATCTCCGTAGGGGCAGACCTATTGGGGGGACCCTGAGGCTGAACCTTCTGGTATGATGGTCAGACCAGCTGACTGGTTCCACCCCCAAATCAGCAATCTCCATACCCATAAGAAATATCAGATCCAACAAATGACCCCCTATATGGGTTGAGGAGGTAACTACCTGTGTAAGGCCCAGTGTCATCATCAGCTGGAGGAGATTTTGACCAAAATGCAAGAGTTCATCATCGACCCAGGCATTGATGTCCCCTAGAACTATCCATCTGGGAGACCTCAACACCATGTCGACGATGAAGTCTGTTATCTCCCGCAGGAATTCTCTACCATCTCCTGGTGGACGGTAGATGAGGAGAATCCCACAGCCTACACCCTCTCCCAGGATATATTCAAAGGATCTGGTATCTCCCATTGGCACATCCACAAGGCCAAGCTCAGTTTTAAACATAATGGCCACACCCCTGCCCCTACGATCCAACCTTGGATGGTGTATCACCGAGATCCCGGCTGGAGTTGCCAAGGCCAGTACAGGGCCTGCATTTTCATCCAGCCAGGTCTCAGTGATGCAAGCTAGATCAGTTGTTCCAACAAGATCAGCTATAATAGCTGTCTTGTTTTTGATAGATCTGGCATTGCATAACACCGCCAAGTTGGGATGAGTTGTCAAAGAAGACCTCAACACCTGCCCGCTCACGTCGGAACCCTTGGGTATGAGGACAAGACGGGGATAACCTCTGTCCTGACTCCATTTCACCCCAGGGCATCTCCTGGACCTCACAGCTCCAATCCACCCTCCCCTTTCCTGTCCCCAACCAGGCCCAGCTCCCCTCCTTTTTTTTATACTTTCTAAGAATGCCCAAAGCACGGATCTAAAATAAGTGTCAGATGACAACAGGGGGCATATAAAAGATGTCATTCCCTGAGCCTGGTAGGGGAATAATGGCCAACCGTCACTAAACCTCCCCAACACATTGTAATAAAACCAATTAAACCACAATCAGACCTGCCCCAAATAAAATAATAAATCTAATCTTAATAACAATACTAAATTAAATACTTTCCACTCTCTCTCTCTCTCTCAGAGTGTGGAAAGAAAAGTAAAAAAACAAAACAAAATAATAATCAAAATAAATAAACAAGAAAAAACAAAGACCTACCCACCCTCAAACAGCTTGAAAATTCACTCCTCCCCCCTCTCTCTCTCTCTCACAGAATGGGGGGGAGAGAAAGAGGGGAGGTCAACAAAAATTCCCACACAGTGTCAAAATTCAGAAACAGTGCAAATCAAAATTAAAAAAAAGCTAAAATAAAATGGGAATGCAAGCTCACCTGCACTGCAAACAAAACAAATAGTAACTTATTTTATTCATATGTAAACTCCTTAAAGAAACCCATCTATCAGGTTGGACTGTTATTAATTAATAATCAGTAGGTGCACAAATCAGAAGAAATGGCTGATATATTTAATAATAAGTTCTGCAAAATTTTTCACCCACATCAGAATAATGTCCACAACACAATTCCAATCAAGGACAGTCAAATAATTATATCAGAAGACTTGTTATATCAATAACTATTAACCCTAAAAGGGAAAATGTGTTCTGGACCTGATGATATTGCTTGCCATCTTCTTTATCTCCTTGCAGATGTACTCACTCACCCACTTAGGCTTCTTTATGGAGGTTGTTTATCTACTAATTTTGTCCCTGCCATTTGGAAAACTGCATATGTTATACCTATACATAATAAAGATCCAAAATATAACTGGGAAAACTATAGGTCCATTAGTCTTACTTCATCAGTCTGCACACCTCTGGAAAGTACAATCACAGATTTAATTACCCCGGTTCTTAACAACGAAGATCCGGAACAACATGGGCGTAAAAAGGGAAGGGGTTGTCTTACCAACCTTATGTGTTTTTATGAACAAGTCAGTTTACAACTTGATCATCGCACACCTTATGATATAATTTATATCAATTTCAGCAAGGCATTTGATGTGATGCCACACTGGGCTTTAATCACTAAACTACATACAACAAGTTTCAATTTAGAATATAATATACTGGATCAAGAACTGGTTGTGTAATAGGTCCCAAAAAGTCCTTATTACAGGGCATTTTTCAGAGACTGGACAGGTAACCAGTGGATTTCCCCAGGGCTCAGTATTGGGTCCCTGCTTGTTCCAGGAATTTATTTCAGACTTAACCAAAATTTGTATATCATCTGCAATTAAATATGCAGACAATGTCAAAATTGCTGGCCCATGTATTACCCCTGAACAGACATTAACCATTTAGAATGATCTTGACAAAATAACACACTGGGTCAATAAATGGGGTATGAAATTGAACACCACAAAATGTAAAGTAATGCATCTGGATCCATCTAATCTGCTAGCACAATGTTCATTAGGAGGAACTTTGTTGGTTACCACCTCAGAAGAAAAAGATTTGGGAATATTAATTTCCAAAGACCTAGGCAATTCAAACCAATTTAATGAGGCTTTTAACAAAACCAACTGTGTCATTAGGTCCATCAAAAGATATATAAGATCTAGGGTGCTAAGGTCATGATGCCCCTCTTTAGGGCATACGCAAGACCCCATTTAGAATATGCCTCACAACTATGGTGCCCCATTAAAAAGTCTGACATTTCATTACTTGAAAGGGTCCAAAGAAGATACACCAAGAATATTTCTGGCATATACAATGAGCCTTTGACAACAGAATTAAATTGTTAAATCTCATGCCCCTATCAACTCGTCGTCTTAGGGGTGATCTCCTTTTTATGCTCGATATAATACAAGACCCATATTTGTTAGCTGAATTGGGTTTTGAATTCAAAAATGACTCACACAACATCAGAGGACACCCACTTCAGCTAAGTAGGAAAACGTTTTTACGTAACATTTGGAAATTGTTCTTCATACAAAGAATAGCAAACCCATGGAATAAACTTCCTATTGAGGTCTAAGTTTGTAAAAACTAAACCTGAGTTCAAACATTGTCTTGACAACCATATTCTTACAGGGTGCAATATGTGTTACTATATTTAATACCATAGGAGCAATTCTGGACCACAAGCCTCCTAGCTCCTTAATGAACTTAGTATGAACCTAGTAGGTATGCAAGTATGTCTGGTAATACCATAATGACTTGTAGTTGATTGATTAAACTTTAAAATGACAAAACAAAGAGCCAAAATACAGCTACTACAGAGCACAACAGATATGGGGCTAAAGGCACCTATTGCCACTCCTGTACCCAATGACTACCAAGGGTGAGCAGAGGGTTAAAGAGCATTGTGAGCAAGTGTAGGGGGAAGAGGGGGTTCCCCAAGGGGGAGTGAATCCCTAAAATTGCAACCAGGAACCATTTCACACCCTTTTGTACAGCTGGTCAATTGGGTATTCCTAATGTGGGGATTGAGTAGTTTGCACCTATAATCAAAAAGGTTGCCATACATGCCAACCCTGGGAGGAGGTGGTTTCCATACTAATAAGCCCAGGAGAAAGGTAGTAATGATGGAGGTTCAATGATAAGAGAGATTAAGAAGATGTTATTGGCTATAGGAGGGAGAACATGGTGGTTATCCCCAGAGTGAGGAGCTGGTTAGATGAGTGGGAGGGAAGCCAGGAGTGTTTGCTCACCTAGTGATGGAATAACATGTCAAATAGGGAATTAGAGGAGGTTCAGGATAATTTTTATGCACTAAGTATGAAGTTGAGGGAGACAGCATCTGAAGTGCTTTTCCAGTGATTTTGCCAGTGACAAAGAGTGGTGGAGCGAGTAAACTGAAGATCTTTTAGTTCAAAATGTGGCTGAAAGATTGGTATAAGAAGGAGAAATTTAATTCTGTGGTGGACTGGGGGCACCTCTAGGGAGACTGGAGTTTAAGAGGGACAGCTTACCTCTTAGCAAGGAGAGGGCCTGCACATTGGGTCACATATTTGATGTGCTTATCACAGAGAATTGAAACTAGTGTGGAAGGCTAGTGTTGGGCCTGTGTACTGGCAGTCTTCCATATGGTGTAGAAGGACAGAGTAGTGATGGTAATGTGGGGCAGGCAAGAAGGGGTTAAAAAGCCAAGAGGGGATAGAGATATGAGGAAGGAGGGAAGTAGAGTCCATCATGTAAAGGATGGTAGACATAGCCAATGGGAGGCAATCTGTATGAATGTCAGGAACCTTTGGAATAAAGTGGAGGACCTACAGACAGTGATGGCAAGGGACAACCTGGATATAACTACCATCACAGAAAAGTAGGTAAAATAAAACCATAACTAGGATTTCATTGCCCCAGGTTATTCCTTACTTAGGAAGGAGAGGGACCGGGCAAGGGGAGGGGTCACACTACACATTAGGAACTGTATGAAGTCAGTAGAAAGTAAGAACCTGGGTAGGGTAGAAACATATAGGATAGTGCATGGGGAACAGTTGACAACAGGGCTATTCTTTCACCGAGTTGGCACTATGACGACGGATTACCTTGAGAGCGCAGCTTGAGAGGTAATCTGTCGTCATAGTGCCAACGAGGTGAAAGATACACTGTTGTCAACGGTTCCCCATGCACTTTTCTTTATAGTGTATGGTGGAATGTCATTTTTTGGGGAAAAAAATCACTACAGCATGTTTCTGCTTCAAAACATTTTTACTGGGTTACTAGAAGGAAAAAAGAACTTTACATTTAGAACGTGTTCGCGCTTGACATTTTAACTGTTTAAAAACTTTACATTTTGAATATTTTAACGCTAAACATTACTACTGCCACCGACATTGCTGCTTTCGCTATGTGTCCTGTCTATTGAGTGAGCCCTAACTGTCAAATGCTGCTCAAGGACACAGTGTGTGACGTTCGCAGTGCAGTAGAAAAAATCATTCTGCTGCACTTCGAACGTCAGTAGTGTGTGACTACAAGGTTTCGACAACGATGGATTTTGGTGGAGAACGACATTCCACCATACACTATAGTGTGGGTTCAGCTGGTAGTAAAAGGAGATAAGAACCTCAGGATAGGGGTGGACTGTAGTCCACCAAATCAGAAGGAAGTGGTGAGAGTGCACTAGAGGACCAAATCAGAAGGGTTGCCACTATGGGGAACATGATCCTGATGGGGGATTTTAATCTACCAGATGCATATTGGGAGATGCTGGGAGCAATGATTCCCAGGAGCCAGGCTCTTATTAATACCAATCCAGAATGGTTTCCTTATGCAGTCAGTAAAGGACCAAATCACTAGTTTTGCCCTGGCAGTTTGTTTCCCCTCTTTACCAATTCACTTTTCAGTACTTGTAAGATTAGTTACCTCACCTAAAGTTCCTAATTTCTATCTGCAGTATTACACAAATCCATAATACTATTTAACCCTTAGGCTGCTGGAAGATTTAGAACGCATAGGTGTTTAGGACAAGATATTATGTCAGCGGCAGGCTAAGGGTTAACTTCAATTTTTTTGGTTATGCTCCTTGATATATTGCATTTGCTGTATACAGTATGAATTACCACATCCCTTTACCCCCAGGACGCATCTGGAAATGAGCTGTTAGCAGCTCAGTATGTCTTTCCGGGTGAAATGTTTGAAATTAATTAATTAATTAATTAGTTAGTTAATTAATAAAATAATGGACTAACCAAGGATGAGACCATTCTTGACCCGGTTCTGTCAAATATTGGCATAGTGGGAGGATAGCGTTAAAAAGCTCAGTGTGGTTTGATAGCCCAGTGTCCCCAGTCAAAGATGATGCTTATGGACTTCAGTAGAGTGGATTTTGGGAACATGGGGAAATGGTACTGATGATCACCAAGCAGGAATGAGACCTAGGTATAATCATATTGGATGACCTAAAGGTGGCCAGGCAGTGTGACAAGGCAGTAGAGTGGGCTAGTGGGATCCTGGGGTGCGCAAGGAGGGGTAGCACCACCAGAAAGAGGAAGGTGGTATTGCATCTATATGGATTGCTGGTAAGAACCCACCAAGAGTACTGTGTCAAGTTCTAGAGACCACATCTCCAGAAGGGCATAGACAGAGTGGAGGTGGTCCAGAGGAGGGCAACTAACATGGTGCAGGGTCTGCATCAAAAGCCCTACAATGAGAGACTAAAGGACCACAATATGTACACCCTGGAACATAGGAGGGAGAAGATATGATAAAGACCATGAAATACCTCATGAATGTAAATAAGGTACAGGAGGGAAGTATTTTTCAAATGCTCAAGAACAAGGGGACATGCTGTGAAGCTGGAGGGGGGTAGATTCATGAGTGATGTGAGGAAGTACTTCTTCACATAAACAGTGGTAGATTCCTGGAACAGCCTTCCAGTGGAGGTGGTAGGGGCTGCCACTTATGATGCTGGTGACCTAGGTTCAGAAGTTAGCCTGGGATATCAGGAGCTGACCAGTGGGAGGAGGATAGAGCACCTCTCACCTTCACCAGAGTAGGGGGTGCCAATATCTGCTGCTTTACTGTGACCTAGGTGACCACAGGAGGTGGTGCAGCTGGAACTACAGAGAGGGAAGTGGGACACTGACAGGCTATAGCATGCAAGGCTCCCTTGGTGTGTGCATGTATGCACACTTCTGAACTATCAAGCTGGCATCCTAAGGGTAGGGAATAAACTAAATCTCCTGAAGAGCACAGCAAGATGATGCTGGCTCTCATGGACCCCACAAAGCAGACTGCCACCTCACCACCTGGAACAAGGCAATCCTCTGGTGGTAGGTCAGGCCCCCAGTGGCCCTGACACACAGGGGTAAGTCTGTGGCCAAAGGCAGCTTGGGTAAGCAACATAGAAGGTGTAATTGGTCTGGGCAGTCACAGTGAACGAAAAGGGACAATCCAAAGAAAAGGAGCAGAAACAAAGAAAACAGTCTTCATGGCAGAAAAAAAAATCAGGTTAAATATTTTTATGACAACATTTTATGCTGGTATTTAAATTTTAAACAGGTTTTATTTCCTACGGTATCTGACCCATTGAACTCTGCTCAAAGCCACAGATTCACTGAACGTGCATAACAACAGGGTGAACTACACTAGAAGAACATGGCCAGTTATTCTGGATTAGATAAAGAATGGCAACAGTATTCATGGCTTAATTGTTGTTGAAGCAAAGAGATTAAGTTAGGAGCCATGAAGTGATGTCATGACCTGGCTGACTGCCACCAGAAGCACAGTTCATAACTGGTCAATGAAACACTAATGAAACACAACCAAAACTGAGATGACATATGCCTTGAGATATTTCTATAGTCGCATATGGGTGCTTCTAGCAAAGGAAGTTTAGCTGTTTAAAACCTCTCAGCTGATCTCTTTCCAGTCCCTTTTATACAAGCCAGGTTTATGTTTGGTAAATTTGTAGTGGTGCATTCTATAAACAATTAACCTCAGTTCTGTTGCTCTTCCCCTTAAAAGGGAAATGCTTTTAGCCTATTGTTCCGTTTTTAGTAGAAGCTATGTTTCAAATACTTGTTCCTAGTCTGTTATTGTTCTGTCTTTACTAACCTGTTAGTAATTCAGTAGATATTTCTGATTTCCCACATGTAGTGAGGACTATTTTAGAACTGTATGACGTAAGGTACCAGGGTCTCCGATGGGGAACTTCCCAAACTCTGAGGAGAGCAGCCTGGAATCTGGTGAACAAGTACAGTTTGGGAAATATTTATTTAGTGCAGTGCCTTCAGTACACATGCATTCAGGAATCCTAACCCCAGAAAACTGTACCTAGGGATTCAAAGGGGCCACAGGGCATGCCATGCCAGCCCAGCAGGTCACAATAGCCATTCTTTTGTGAATGAATGATGTGAATGGTTGCCATGGCTACCAGCAGGCAAAGTTGTCAAAATTGCTGCCTGTATGTGCTGATTGATTACCCTTTCCCCAAAATCTCTCCCTTTGTGTGTGTGAGATGTGAAACATAAAATACCAAAAAGCAGAACAAAACAAAAAAATTATATAACAAGAGCAGATTTGGGGATTTTTGTCCCTGCTTAACAGCAGTGATCGAGGGCTGATGGGAGTTGTAGTTCCCACCAGCATTATAAAGGACTACAAAAATGGTAGTACAGAAGGAGCTTAAGCACTAGCAGTCAAAACATTTTACAGGGGTTAGACCTAATCAGTTTAGGAGGCTAGCTGGTCTTTTACTATTTTTACTACTTTTAAGTGGTTTTAGTAGCTCTTGTGGGATTTGTGCATAGTGGTATCAGTGGCGCACTTCCGGGTTTCGAACCATAAATCGTAGTGCCTCTACTAGGCAGCAGCTGAGCATAAGCAGAGGTGGGCATGGCAGAGGCTAGTGTCTGCCATGTCAGCCAGGACAGAAGGGACAAATGGCCTACTCTCTTTCAAGTTTAATCTCTGAATCTACAACTAAGGTACCCTACAAAAATGGGGGAAGAAATTGTGCAGTGCACACTATGCAATATATTTGGAAAAAGGGAGCAAACAACAAACTATGTATATGGGAAGTATAAATACACATCCAGGCTGGGAGAGGAGAATTAAAATCTAAAACATCAATTAGATTTACAAGCAAAAATGAGTACGCTTGTACAGTTTATATGCAGAGCAGGTATGCTTTTGAAAGAAAGTGATCAGCTGGCAGCTGTCACAGATACAATGGCAGATAATTGCAACCATAAAATTATGGTTGATAAAAGGAAAAGAAATACAGGGGAAGACTCAGAAAGTGATGAAGAGTTGAGGGATGAGGAATGGTGTCTTGTAAGACCCAGTGGGGCCAAAACAAGGCACACCAAGTCATAGGAACATGAGGAAATACTTTTTCACTGAAAGAGTGATGGATGATTGGAACGGCCTCCCTAAGGAGGTGATGTGGGCAAAACAGCTAGGGAATTCAAGAAAGCATGGAATAGACACAAGGGTACCCCAGAGACAAGAAAGAAAGGGTGAGTTGCAGATGAACTAGGATCTGTGATTTTTATGTTTGCTTGCACGCATGTGCAAGAAACATAGTGCCATCATCCAAGTTTTCGGAGGTGTGTCACCCCCTCTTCCAATTCAGTCAGTGTGTTGGCTGGCGCGGCCCCAGTCCGCCAATGCATGCTGGAGCTGTCTATGACAGCTCCAAAATGCAGTGGTGTACAGTTGAAAGGGGGAGCTATGCTTCAGTGAGTAGTGATAAGATATCACCTGCTCATGCACGCTTCCCCTACACACACACACACACACACACGCACGCAGGTGTACTGCGTGTGGCCCCCACCCACGCACACACTGTACAGCCGGGGATGCCCAATCCCCGGTTGGCTGTGCTGCACCCCCCAAAAGTTTCACATGCCACGCTGGGTGCCCACCCCAGCATGGCATTGTATAGCCAACGGGGTGCCCAATCCCCCATCGGCCCACTGTCCTCCCGAGGTACAGGGTGCAAGCTGGGGCCCACCCCAGCATGGCAACTGATGCTATAATGACAATGGGGTGCCTAATCCCTTCAGCTCCACACACCCCAACCAGCCATCCTTGTGCCACGCCAGAGCCCACTCCAGCGTGGCAAATGTCCCACATCATTTTAAAAACAAAAACTTGAAAGAAAAACTGTCCCTCTGTGCTTTCTCCTCCCTGGCCCCTCCCACAACCTGCCGACCCACTGCACACCCTGCCTCCCCACCCCACACTCACCCCATACTTACCTCCAGACCTCGGCGTGGCGATCTTGGTGGACCGGGAACACTTCTGCACTTTTCAAAGCCGACCGCGAACTGAGAAATGTTGTAAGCTGTATAATGGGATAGATAGGGTTTTTCAACTTTATTGCATATCTCAGGCATTTTTAGAATTTTGCACCAAATTTTCAACATGGGGTTTTTGGGACCCCTTCTCATGAATGCTGTCACTGTCATGGCGTTACTTGGGCCTGAAGGGTGATTTCACAGCGACTGCGTGAAATCACCTTTCCATAACGATCAACGAAATGGCACTGCCAGTGTTCATAAGGTGGGCTCTCAAGAAACCTATTTTGAAAATTTGGTGGAAAAATTCCAAAAAATGACTGTTTTATGAGCGTGCATTGCTCAGTTCTTACGCAGGCTCGTAAGTTCACGAATTTTCAATATTTTCACTCCAGATTTTCAACACTGCAATTTTACCACACCTTCTTATGAATAGTACAGCTGTCATTTTTCACATGTCAACCAAAACGTGTTTCCACCCATGTAGCGCACAATGGTGCAGTCGGTGTGTGAAATCAATATACGGGACAAATTAAGAAAATCACAGTGACACTGTTCATGAGCAGAGGTCTTAAAATGGCTATGTTGAAAATTTGGTGAAAAAATTTCTATAAATGACTGTTTTACGAGCGTGCATTGCACAGTTCCTACACATGCTCGTAAGTTCATGAATTTTCAATATTTTCACTCCAGATTTTCAGCATTGCCATTTTACCACACCTCCTTATGAGCAGTATAGCTGTCATTTTTCGCATCTTGCCCAAAATGTGTTTCCACCCATGTAGCGCACAATGGCGCAGTCGGTGTGCAAAATCAATATATGGGACACATTAAGAAAATCACAGTGACCCTGTTCATGAGCAGAGGTCTTAAAATGGCCATACTGAAAATTTGGTGAAAAAATCCCTATAAATGACTGTTTTATGAGCGTGCGTTGCGCAGTTCCTACGCACGCTTGTAAGTTTCCAAATTTTCAATATTTTCAATCCAGATTTTCAACATTGCCATTTCATTACACTTCCTTATGAGCAGTACAGCTGTAATTTGTCACATCTTGCCCAAAACATGTTTCCGCCCATGTAGCGCACAATGGCACAGTTGGTGTGCAAAATCAATGTATGGGACACATTAAGAAAATTGCAGTGACACTGTTCATGAGCAGAGGTCTTAAAATGGCTATGTTGAAAATTTGGTGAAAAAATTCCTAAAAATGACTGTTTTACGAGCATGCGTTGCGCAGTTCCTACGCACGTTCGTAAGTTCGCGAATTTTCAGTATTTTCACTCCATATTTTCAACATTGCCATTTTATTACATTTCCTTATGAACAGTACAGCTGCCATTTTTCACATGTCTCCCAAAATGTGTTTCCGCACATGTAGCGCACAGTGGTGCAGTCGGTGTGCAAAAGCAATGTTTGGGACAGATTAAGAAAATCACAGTTACACTGTTCATGAGCAGAGGTCTTAAAATGGCTATGTTGAAAATTTGGTGACAAAAGTCCATAAAATGACTGTGTTACGAGTGAGCATTGCACAGTTTCCACGCACCCTCGTAAGTTCCTGACTTTGTAATATTTTCAGTCTAGAGTTTCACCAGTGGCATTTTTCCACACTTCCTTATGAACAGTACAGCTGTCATTTTTCACAACATGGCCGAAATGTGCTTTCACACTGCCAGTGCAGTGATGCGTGGTCGCTGTGGGAAATCATTGTTCGGAACAGATAAAGAAAATCACAGTGACACTGTTCATGATCGGAGGTATCAAAATGCCTGTGTTGACAAACTGCTGTAAAAAATCCCCAAACTAATTACATTACGGGTGTGCGTGTTGCACAGTTTCTATGCACGCTCGTGACTTCACCAGTTTTTTTAATATTTTTACTGCAGATTTGCAACATTGCCATTTTTTACACCTCCCCATGAACAGTACAGCTGTCATTTTTTACATCCTGTTCAGAATGTTTTTGCACCCGTGGTGCTAAATGCCATAGTCACTGTGCATAAGCAGCTTTTGACTAACAAACTGATATTGCCACTGTTCATGAGGTGGGGTCACAAAAAAACCATGTTGAAAATTTGGAGTGAAAATACCAACGAATGCCTGAGGTATTAGGGTTTCCAACCATAACGCCCAACCCTGTAGAGAATGACAGGAATCAGGGATGTGACTTGGGATTCTTGCCTGTAATGCTCATACCATTCTACACCCTGCAGCCAGTGAGGGGCATCGAGGTATGCCTTGGACTCTTCGGCCCCAAGTTCACCCCATTCTCCTATACCACACCCATCTCACCGTACTTCCTGATAGAATGGGGTGCACATAAGGGCCAAAAGACCCCAAGGCACACTGTGACACTTGTCAGTGTCTGCAGGGTGGGGTGTGGTGAAATGGCATGGCCGTTATGCCTGATGACCCAAAGGCACACCCCAATACCTGTCACTCTCTGCAGGGTGGTGGTGGGGTTGACTTCGGTTCAATACTTCACTGCCATTCCTACTACGCAGCTCTATAACTTCTTACACTACCACTGCCAATGCCAGCAAGCAAACATTCGGCATTGACAAATGCTTGTTGAAATAGGTATGCAAAATGGGCAGACTGGGTGGGCCACATGGTTCTTATCTGCTGTCAACTTGTATGTTTCTATAGGGTATAACCCAACCCCATTGCAAAATAATTACTTGGTTCTTCAGGTGGATAATGTAAAAGCTAGCGGGGTAGAGTGCACTACAGAAGTACATGACTTACAGTACCAACAAATTTGGGAAATACTGCAGTGGATATTAATAATCCAAATGGACAAAATGCCAGTGACTCCCAAAATGTATAAGCTATTACACAAACAACAGGGACAAAGGGAGATAATGTGAATACCTGTACTAGCAGAGGAAGTAATCTTGCAATGGATTTACATGAAACTGCCAAAAATAGAGATACAGTGGTGATAGGAGATTAAGTAATTAAATTTACTGACAGAATAATCTGTAAAGGGAGGATGGAAAATGCAACGTTGAGCTGCCTCTCTGGGGCAAGAATTTCTGACATCAAAAGCAACTTAGAAGGACTCCTAGGCAAAACAAACAAACCAATAGTGGTAATATCTGCTTTCAAGAAGTGGGCAGCATTCTGAAAAACAAAGAATGTAGCACAATAACCTCTGAAATTCTTCGAGTTCCTCAGGTAGGAAGGAGGAAAAATCAAGAAATGAGGTTAATAAATTCATGGTTATGGAGATGGTGCAACAGAGAGGGTTTTAAGTTTCAAAGGAACATGGACAGGTTTGATAGGGACATTAAACTCTATGACTTGGATGGATTACATCTAAATCATGCTGGTGCCAGAGTGCTGGGAGATAGAATCAATTACAACATTGCAGCATCTTTAAACTGAATGCAAGGGGGAATGGTGGGTAAGTATGAATGAGAATGAAAAAGAAGTTAAAGCTGACTTTGAAAGAGGCAGATTTAACTCCAAAAGCAATACTAGGAGAAACAAATCTTTGGGTGGTGACTAGAAAGTATTATTAACCAACACAAGAAGTATAGTTAACAGAGGAACTTAAATATGTATTAACTAATGGGGGTATCCATATTTGTGGAGTTACTGAAACCTGGTGGTACGAGGATGACACCTGGGGCAAGCATACAGAAGGTTATACTGATCAGAAAGATACACATTGAGGAGGAGTAGCAGTATATATTAGAAATGATATCAAAGCAGAAGAAGACAGAATGATCGATTATCAAACTCTTGAACAAGTATGGGTCAAGATCACGCCACTGACAGGGAAGAAATTGCTACTGAGAGTAATCAGTAGGCCTCCATAACTTACTAAGGAATTAATCAATTCTTGGGCATGTTGGATAATCTCTAACTCAAACATAAAAATGATACTAATGGGTGACTTTAATATGCCTGGTATTGACTGGACCAACAGAGAAGCCATAACCACTTTGGAGAAAGATTTTGTAGACTGTATAAATGCACTTAATCTAGAACAGTATTTGAGAGATGGCACCGAAGGGAGCCCATACTTGATCTAGTTTGCAGTAACATAAAAACTGCAGGACTAGGGAACCACTAAGAGGTTGCGATCACAAAACTGTTACATTTCAAAAGAAAATGAATTCTAAAGTAACTTTCAGTGGAAGTACTAGATTTAAATGTTTTTATAAGGAGAATGTTGTATGAATAAGAGAAGGTATGAGTACTTGGGATTGGAAAACTAAGTTTATGGGCAAGAACCAAAATGAAATGTGAGATTTATTGTCTATAATGGTATTGCAGTTCATGTATAAGTACGTACCAGAAAAAATCAAATATAATGAAAAAATGGTAGTGTACCAAGATGGCTGAACTGGAAAATTAAAAGGAGATTTAAAAAAAAGAAAGGCTTAAAGAAAAGCCATCAGGGAAAATACTACAGAAGCTTGGGAAGGGAATAAAAAGGAAGTTAAGGCATGCAAAAAATATATAAGACATGCCAAAAGAGAACAGGAGTTACAATTACCCACTAGGGTAAAAGACTATCTTAAATCATTCTGTAATCAGATAAATAACGAAAGGAACATGAAGTCCCAGGTGGATTCACTAATTGACAACAAAGGTAACCTAGTGAGTGGTGAAAAAAATATGGTTAATATATTTAATAGCTTTTTGCACTGTTTTCAGGAAAAGGTGATTCACAGAAAACACCAGTTACAAATTTGGGGGCAGTCCTGAAACAAGTTTCAGTGAAAGTCAAATAAAAGACAGGCTGGCCAAAATGAATCCATGTAAAGCTCCTGGCCTCGATGGAATACACCCAAAATTGTTAAAGAAATAGCAGAGGTACTAGCGGATCCTATAACTGTTGTATTATAATGTTCTATGAATAATAGTGAGGTGGTGAATTATTGGAAAGAGGCCATTGTCACCTTTTTTGTTTAAAAAGGGAGACAGAACAGATTATAAGAACTACAGACCCATTAGTTTGACCTCAGTGTTAGGGGAAAGTCCTGGAGGGCATAATTAAGGAAGAAATGGAGAACCATATCCAAGACAGAAACCTTGGGGATTTGATACAGTATGAATTTACTAAGGGAAGATAGTGTCAGACAGATTTAATTGGCTTTCTTAATGAAGTGAGTAAGGCTGTAGATATGACTAAACCTGTGGATATAGTATTTCTCGATTACAGCAAGGCCTTTGACACTGTGCTGCATTTAGAACTTATTACCACACTATAAACAACATTTGTCAATGCCGAATGTTTGCTTGCTGTAGAGATACATAATAGGAATGGCAGTGAAATATTGAACTAATGCCAACTCCCACC
The DNA here is from genome assembly GCA_016271365.2 of Neoceratodus forsteri. Lineage (NCBI taxonomy): Eukaryota > Metazoa > Chordata > Ceratodontiformes > Ceratodontidae > Neoceratodus > Neoceratodus forsteri. The sequence continues at coordinate 976,679,908 of CM057452.1, read as the reverse complement.
CACACCCTGAAGAGACTGACAGATGTTGGGGTGTGTCTTTGGATCGTCGGCCATAACACTCATGCCATTCCTCCTCACCCCACCCTACAGACACTGACAGGTGTCACAGTGTGCCTTGAGGTCTTCAGACCTTACATTCACCCCATTCCATAAGAAAATAAGCTGAGATGGGTGCAGTACAGGAGAATGGGGTGAACATTAGGGCCGAAGATCCCAAGGCACACCTCAATGCCTATCAGTGACTGCATGGTGGGGATAGGGATGGAATGGTGTGAGTATTATGGCCGACAACCCCAAGCTACACCCTGTCAGTCTGTACAGGGTGGGGCATTACAGTTGGAAACCTTAATGCCCCTGGCATTTGTTGGTATTTTCACTCCAAATTTTCAACATGGTCTTTTTGGGACCCTACCTCATGAACAGTGGCACTATCATTTCATTACTCAGGGTTGTATGCATATTTGCTATGCATTTTTAACAATTTTTTTAATCCTTTATTTTGTCTGCTATTAAGTTTCATTACATTTTTGACAGAAAATACAAATGTAATCTACAGTTTTCAATGTATATTTTCTTATACTCAACAAATCAGACTTCTGCAAGAGCGGCATGCAGCACTAACAAGCAAGTAGGTTACAATGGTGGGTGTGACTGTCCCCTTCGCCCCTCCTAAATTCACCATTGAAAGGGGCACTCCGTGGCTCCTTCCAGCCCTCCACACCTGTGAACAGGCACTGAACCTGCTGAGCAGTGGGCCATGAAAATAAAAGCATATTGCAGTACAATGGGGATCAACTGAGTGAGAGGAACCCTGATGGTTTTAAGTTTTGTTTTTCAAACACAGCACCACAGATGCTGGGATGAGGGCCAGTACTTCACTCAATCTATGGAGCAGAGTGTAGTACCTTACAAGTTAATGAGGCCCATTACCATACTTGGACACAAATTTACCACCTAGTGCCTTGCATGGGTCATAGGGTAATTTACATGGGGACCTTTGAATATAACAAGTTAGTGCAATTGCACTAATGTGTTTGGGATGCCCTGCTTTTGTTCTTTGCAGCCAATGGAAAGTACAGGCATTTACCTCTGTGTGGCCAACAAAGGGTATGGGGGGGGGTCTTTAGTGCCAGTTGCACTATTCATGCCTTTCATTGGGCTTTGCTCTAGAGGTGCTCTTTTCAAACAAGTTTGGACACTTGCCTCACACTATGCTCCAAACTTGTTTAAATATACCAGCTTTAGGTTAATGCTCTAATTTGCACTCAGGACAGACACTCAGTCTGCACAATGCAAAATAAGAGCTTTGAATGTGGGGCTCTTAGTAAGTATCGGACCCTACTGACATCAATTATTGGCAAAAAAAGTATTGTAATTTTCTATACCCTCTTGTGTGCATTAGTTTTAACCTTTCTATTTAAAAAGCAGTAAGCCTCATTTTTAAACTACTGTACCAATCAACTCCTTAAATCCAGTACCTTTGCTGTTTACAAAAAGTAAAGCACATCAGTACCTCTCAACTGCTATGAATTTTGCACAGAATTATGATTTTTACACTCAGTTTTTTCCATGCTCTGCAAAGGGTTACATTCCTCATAATGTTAGAGCTATTTCTGGACAAACTACTAAGACACTTATCTACTGTAACTTGATAGAAATAATCCTTAAAACTAAACATTTGGGGCCCACTATTCTTGGACATATGTTTATTCTTTAAAATAAGAAAGTAATACACACGTTTTGACCAGTTGCTCTGAAATTTGAAGGCCAGCACTATGCATTGCAATGCTGAGAGGTTGAGAGGTAGGTGTGTTTGTTATAAAACAAACCGATGAAACTCTTGGGTCAAACTACAGATCTTTGTATCCCACCCCCACCCACAAAATAAATGCTGTTAATGAATGCCTGTCAATATACTGTAGTTTGTCATTTGTCACTTACTTACTGCACTGCTTGTCTGTTGCCTTTACTGGCACTTCGCACTTAGTGATGCGCTGAAGACTGTTTTAGGACAGTCAGTAGCCTGAGTGTCTCTGTTGGCACTCTGCTGATTCTGGATTTGGGATTATGCTAACATCGCCAGCCCTCCATCTTGCAGTGCTCACCAAGGAAGCATGTCTCCACACAGTGAAGAATCTCACTCTATTACATCGAGTGGCAGAGGGAATAAGGGATGCTTTAGAGGAATCAAGTGATGACTGAGGAGTCAACTGGTTACCAGGGCAGCATTGCAGGGGGGCCACTCAAAGGTGACACAACCAGTTTAGTGGTATCAGGCAATGAATATGTAGTAAGCAAAAAAAAAAAGTCTCATCAACATAACTTGCTTGTCTTGTGATCCAGATCGTATAAGAAAACAACCTGATTCTCCCTCCTTTCCACTGGGACTAATGGATTCCTAGTATGTGGAAGATTTCAGGGGGCTGCCAGGGCATAATAAGGAAAAGTCACTCAGGGTCTGTTTTTTTTTTGTTGACATTGTTACACTATTAGTTGGTGAACTGACACCGGCCACTGTTACTCTCTGTTGAAATCCTGCTTTAAGCACTTTCCCCGTCCACTGGAGAGGCTCTCCCTGACATATCAGCACCCACTCTAGCTGCACTTTGATGCCCCCACTTTCCCATGACATGCCCTCAGGTCATGCAAATGCATGCCTATACTTTCTTTTTTCATTGAGGTTGACACCGCTATGATGTCTCCTGCTGTTATTCTGCCTCTCAATACTATTATGCATCTTGCTGACATACTGCCAACTCTCTGCCTTGATGTTACCTGTTGCTTTTTTACCTCTCAATGCTGCTTAGTACCCTGTTGACGTACTGCCTACTTTACTGTATAATGCCATGTGTATTGTTTGCTGTCCCACCCACTTGTACGTGGGCCTGTATGTTACCCTAACTCTGTATTATGTTTCTCACGTACTCTGTAACCACTTGTACGTGGGCCTGTATGTTACCCTGACACTGTTTAATGCTTCTCATGTACTCTGTAACCTCCTGGGTCGCACCTGAAAATAGGCACTTGTTGTCTAGTGTGCTTACCTGGTAAACAAATAAATAAATACATAAGTAGGCAGCATACTCACTGTACACAACACACTGCATTTGTTTATGGGCTTTTTTTATTACCTGTACTGTACCTACCAAGCTACAGTATGGATCCTTTCCTAGCCTTTATTTGTCACACCTGGAGTTCAGTGTCCTGTGTAAGTGGCATGGTGTGAGATGAATTGATTAGGACAGAGAAGGAGAGTGAGCAGGTGGGAGGAAAGATGCACCAGAGTACAGCATTTAGAGTGCAGAAAAGTGATTAACAGAGGGAGGAAGAAGAGGGATTTATTTTCAGCTAGCAAATGAGGAAGTGGGGAGGACAGCAGCAGAGGGAGGAAGCGGGAGGGATTTATTTGCAGCCGGGGAATGAGGGAGTGGGGAGGACAGCAGCAGAAGGAGGAAGTGGGAGGGATTCATTTGCCACCGGGGAATGAGGGAATGGGGAGGACAGCAGCAGAGGGAGGAAGCGGGAGGGATTTATTTGCAGCCAGAGGGTCAGTCAGGAAATGAGGGAGTGGGGATGACAGCAGCAGAGGGATGGATTTGGGTTGTAATAGCCTCTATGCAAATGACAGGAATGAAGCACACTCTGTCATTGCTGCTGTTTATTTCTCTCAAGTGAAGGCCAACTCTCACTGTGAAATTCCATCAGCTGTCACACTGGGCTTCACAGTTCGTTGGTGTGTCAGGATCGTGCCCATTGTGCAGTCCCTTGCATTGGACTCGTCCCTGACACACCTCTGAAATATGGTACTGTCCCAAGGTGTTTCCTGCGCCAGCGCACAAGTAAACACAAAAAGGGTGTGAATAAAAGAGTGCTCAGTTGGATAGAATCATGACTTTGAGGGAGAGAAAACAGAAGGTCACAGCAAAAGAACAATGGCGGCAGCTGCAATGCAACAAGGATGGATCGGTGCCAAAATAAAACAAAGTACACTACTCACAAGTCAGGGAACTTTGGCAGCACAGTCTCCACCTGTAGCAAGAGCAGTGAATGAACCTCAAAATGCTGGTTCCAAGATAAGGAATGCTTTTATTCAGATAATCCAAAATGATAATTCCAAAGATAAAATCCAACAGTGTAGGTGTAGAGAGAACACCCTTCCTCAACAGCTGAATGTTTTCACGTAATACTAAGCACTTTCTCAAGGCTGAATGCAGTGCAAGAGATGGGTGCAACATAAGGAGAAAGATTTAACGTGACAGTGTCAGTTTACTTGATTGTTTTATCGTGCAATGTGCAAAAGGCAGATAAAAAACCTAAAGAAAATGACAATTTCAAAAAAAACAACTACCTATACACCATTAATTTAACCAGGCTAAAACCATAGAGAATAAAAATAACCACCTGATGGTTAGTATGCCACAAAATAAAAAAAGGGGGAGAGAATGAGGGAAGACTAAGAAACATGTATAGACAAGGAGTACAAATATAAATAGATGTAAAACTTATAGGTCGAATAAGTACTCAAGATAAAAAAAAACATATGAAAGTGTTCGATATGACGTGCTATGGGATAAATGTGCAAGGTTTGCAGGTACAAATGGCATCATATCTAAAATATATTATTATAGTTAAATATGTAAAAAAAAGCATATGAGGAACTGGATGCCCTAAAGTTAAGGATAAACGTGCACAGTTTGCATTAAAAATGGCATCACATTTTAACATGTTGTTTTAGCCAAAAAACAGGTCTAACAAGATTGTTCTTACTAAGGATAAAACGCATAGAAGATGCTAAGCAAAGGAATGAATATGCCAGCACAGCAGTCAATAGATGTTATAATACATTATTTTATAGACAAGGTGCCTGAAAATGTTCATTCAGGCCTGGCCACTCATTTGATTTTAGTTTATACTGCCAAAAGGTCTCTCTGTGCAAGAATTTGTCATCTACATTGCCACCCCTGATAGTAACACAGTCTCCCCACAGCTTAAAATGTGAAACAATGTTCTTTTCCTTTTTGTTGGCAGTGTTGGGCAAGGGCACTGATGCCATCCAATTTCTGGATACTTCTAGTGTGCCGACCAATTCTTTCTTTCAGGTTTCTCTTGGTCTTGCCAATGTAAAAAGCACAGCAGGCATTGCATTGTGTGTCCTGATCTTGGTGGTGCAGCTTAGATAGTTTTTTTCCAGAATGCCCACAAAACTGACTGAGTGTTTGACTTTGTGCAACCAGTGGCAGGAAGTCTGTTTTTTTAAAGCATAGGTTAGATGGTGAATTTGGTGTACGTTTTTGTGATTGGCAGAGGGAGTGAGTGAGTGGGTTCCGGCAGAACAGTGGTGGCGACTTTAAAAAAGTATAGAAAGGCAAAAATGTACAGAACAACAAGAAAATAAAAAGGGAGAATGTAAGAAAGCATGTTTTCTGAGTGGTGGCTACTGTTGCACTCTCAGAAAGATCGAGTTCTCCAAAAAATTTCTAAAATCCAATAAAAACTAACAGCCTTTCAGGAAACAGCTCTTATCAGTGGATTGGACACAGTCTTTACTGATACATCACATTATATCAAAAAGAAATAAAGGATTGTAAAGGCTGGACACTGGTAAGAGACAAGCAGGATTATCTCGAGGGGTTGGAACATAGCTGGGACCAAAGGGTAAGGTACAAAGTCTGACATTTTTATGTTGTCTTGCAAGCTCGGCGCAAGCAACATTTTGTGGCAGCTTGCTGGAGTAGCAGGCTGTGGAGGTGCGGCAGTGTTGTAGCCAATGCCGCCACTGCTTTTTGGGGCTTGTCTCTGTGGCACCAATGAATGAGCATGCTGTCTTAGACAGCAGTTGAGAAGTGTGCCACCTACTTGAAAGAATTTCAATGCCACAATGAGGGAGCACTCTGCCATTGCAGGGTGTGCCTTGCCTGCTGAAACATTTCAATAAACATGGTGGTGGCTGTCACCATCCGCCTCTCACAATCCTTAGAAAGCTGACTATGGGGGTGCCCAATCCCCCTGTCGGCATGTTTATAACCCCCCCTCAAGATTGTGTGGCACTCTGGGAACCCATCCCAGTGTGCTTTGTGTGTTCCAAAGCTGACTGTGTTGGCATGTTCCTGCCCCTGCCCCACCCCCATTGTGTGCCACACTGGAAGCCCACTCCAGTGTGTCCAACATGACCCCCCCAAAGTCATGGGGCACACTGGGAGCCCACCCTAGTGTGCCCAACAGTTGTTTTATTTCACCTGTAAATAAAGAAAACCTTCCCGTGATGTTTGTTCCTGAAAAATAGAAAACGGTCCTTCATTGAGTCCTGAGCGCACCCTCCCCCTACCCTCACCTACCCTCTGTTCACCCCACCTCCCCACACCCCTCCTCACCCCATACTTACATCCGGAGGTCTGGTGCTGCGATCTTTGCTGGAGCGGGAACGCGTCCGCAGTCTTCAAAGCCCACCACAAACCGATGAAATGCCAATAAGCTGTATAATGGCATCAGTTGGGGGTGCATTCAACTTAGGTGGATATCTCAGCCATTTCTTTGACATTTGGCTCCAAAATTTCAACATGGAGTTCTTGGGACCCCACCTCATGAAATCATTCACTGGCATTTCATTATTCAGTCCCAAAAGGTGATTTTGTATCACTGCACAGAATCACCTTTTGGGACTGATTAACAAAACGACAGTGCCACTGTTCATGAGGTGGGCTCCCAAAAAACCTATGTTGCAAATTTGGTGAAAAAATTCCAAAAAATGACTGTTGCAAGCGTGCATTGTGCAGTTTCCACTCATGCTTGTAACTTCGAGAATCTTTTATATTTTCACTCCAGATTTTCAACATTGCCATTTTTTCACACCTCCTTATGAACAGTATAGCAGTCATTTTTCACATCCTGCCCAAAATGTGTTTTTGCACATGTAGCGCACAATGGCACTGTCGCTGTGGGAAATCAATGTTTGGGACAGATTAAGAAAATCACAGTGACACTGTTCATGAGCAGAGGTCCCAAAATGCCTATGTTGAAAATTTGATGAAAAAATTCTAAAAAAATGGCTGTTACGAGTGTGCGTTGATCAGTTTTCATGCACACTCATTATATTTTTACTCCAGATTTTCAACATTGCCATTTCTTCACGCCTCCTTATGAAAGGTACAGCTGTCATTTTTCACATCCTGCCCAAAATGTGTTTTCGCACATCTAGTGCAGAATGGCATGGTCACTGTGAGAAATCAATGTTCGGGACAGATTAATAAAATCTTAGTGCCGCTGTTCATGAGTGGAGGGTCCAAATGCTTTCATTAGGTGGGGTCACAAAAAGTCCATGTTGAAAATTTGGAGTGCGGATCCCAATAAACTCGTGGGGCGTTAGGGTTTCTAACCATAACATCCCACCCTGTAGAGACTGACAGGTGTCAGGGGTGTAACTTTGGATTCTCAGCTGTAATGCTTCACGCCATTCCACCTCCACCCCCACCCTGCAGCCAGTGACAGGCATCAAGGTGTGCCTTGGACTCTTCGGCCACAAAGTTCACCCCATTCTTCTATACTGCACCCATCTCAACATATTTCCTTATGGAATGGGGTGAGCATAAGGCCCGATGACCCAAAGGCACACCTTAATGCCTGTCAATCTCTGCAGGGTGGGGTGGAGTTGGTGTCAGTTCCATACTTCACTGCCATTCCTATTATGCATCTTTCTAACTCCTGCATTACCAATGCCAATGCCAACAAGACAACATTCGGCATAGACAAATTCTTGTTTTCGGTGTTAAACAATAGCTACTACTCAAAAATATGAAAATTATATGGTCGGCAGAGTGATATTCTGAATATGGGGCAAGGCTGGCACTGGAAAGTTTTCTTAACCATTGCATGTATTGACTCAATCATATGGGTAAAAAAGTGCTTTAGCCATTTAGAGAGTGGGAAGTCTTAATTCCATTTTATAACTCCTTGGTTAGTCAGGCTCTATGCCTCCTCTCCAATACCCCCAATAACCACCTGACACATTATTTGGTCACAGCTGTGTGTTAATTGATAAGCTCACAGAAACATAGGCATAGCACCCACCACTTCTGCTGGCAGACTGTTCCATGGCCCCACCACACTGTCTGTAAAGTAATACTTCCTCATGCTCTCCTGAACCTCCCTCCGTCTGTTCCCACTCATGCACTCATGACCTTGAACCAGCATTCAAGCTAAATAGTTCCTCTCAGTTCACTTTATTTATTCCTTTTAGGAACTTGAAGGTCTCTATCATATCTCCCCTCTCCCCTCAGGTCTCCAATGAGTATATGTTCAGTGCCTTGAGGTACTCCTCATAAGACCTGACCTGTTGCCCTGGCATCATTTTTGTTAACTTGCACTGCATCATCTCCAGCCTGTCCCTATTTTTTGTGAGATGAGGGCTCCAGAACTGGGTGCAGTACTCCAGGTGTGGCTTCACTGAAGATCTATAAAGGGGTAGAATTACCTCCTTCCCCCTGCTATCAGTACCCCTTCCTATACAGCTCAGCATCCTACTTGCCTTACCATAGGGCTTACTGCACTGGCTTGCTTGCTTGAATGTGTCACTAATAATAACTCTAAGATCACGTTCCTTGGTTGTAGTGCTAAGTCTCACCCCACCCATCCAGTACTCTATTCTGGGGTTCTTATTCCTTAGGAACATTACTTTGCATTTTTTGGCATTGAATTTGAACTGCCAAACCTTAGACTACCCCTCTAGCTTTTGTAATTTACTCTGCATTTCTCTGATTCTCTCATTGATATCCACCCTCCTGCAGAGCTTAGTGTCATCTGCGAAGAGACACAACCTGCCCAGGATACCTTCTGCAATGTTGCTAATCAACATATTGAAGAGGACCAGGCCCAGGACAGATCCCTGTGTAACCCCACTCATGACATCTCTCTCTTCCAATTTGACCCCATTGACCAACCCTTTGCTACCTACCCTTTAACCAGTTTCCTAACCAGTTCCTTATGTCCTTAGCTGCACCCAGATCCTCCATCTTCTTCAGCAAGTGTCTGTGGGACACCAAGTCAAATGTCTTGCTGAAGTTGAAGTAGAGCAAATTCATGGTGTGGCCCCTATCCAGTTCTCTTATCACACACAATTGAAAACAACTATCAAGTTCGGCTGACAGGACCTCCCTGCCATGAATGCCATGAACCTTTGCTGTTTACTATCCTGGAGACCACTAGGTCTAGTTAGGCCACTAACTTTCTTTTGTCTCTTTTAGATAATCCCTGAAGAAGACATATGGTTGACACATCGACTCAATTTTCTATTTTCTATATGTATTTAATATAATTAATTTGTTTTGCTTTCCGACCACACGCTGATGAATCACTTTGTTTTTTTATAATGGAGACTGTTGCTTTCCAGGTAGACCACGAGGTGTTGTTTGATCAGTGACACCATCAGCTTCCATCAGAGATCAGACTGTCAGGCCTATAGTTTCCCACTTGCTTCTTGTCCTCCTCTCTAGGAAGCAGTATAGCGTAGTGGTTTAAGACTCTGAGCTGCAAACCTGGAGACCTGGGTTTGAATCCCACAGCCCCTACTTGCATACTGTGTGACCCTGAGCAAGTCACTTACCTTCCCTGTGCTCCCAGGTCTCACCTGGAATCAAGCTTCTGCTTAATATGCCTCTCCTGGTTAAACAATTTCCCCTTTCTCTCTTAAAGAGCAGAACAACATCCACCACTATCCAGTCCTTTAAGACTATTCCCCATCCATAGTGAGCTGTTGAATACTCCCACCAAGGGTTCAGCCAGTTCTGCTGCAAGTTCCCTGAGTATCCTCGGGTTCAACCCATCTGGTTCTGGGGCCATATCTGTCTTTAGGGCCTCTAGCCCTTTCTGAACCTTGTCACTTGCAAATATCAGCTGCCTCATCTCCGGGAACCCCTTGTGTGTTGCTTTGTTGCCACTCACCAGTAGTGGCCTGCATTCCTCCCTGGTAAAAACTGAGCACAAATAATCATTAAGGATGTCAGCCTTTTGTCCATCCTCCTGTGTTACCCTACCCTCTTCTGATGGCCTAATGATTCCCACTCTTTTCTTTCTTTATCCCTAATATATCAGAAGAACGTTTTTCTCCACCCATGACCCCTTCTGCAGTACGCAGATCTGTGTCTGCTTTTGCTTCCCTAACTGCCCTATTTGCTCTTCTTATTTCTTAGTATATATTCATCTATTCATCCCCCCCCGCCTTTATTTTTACTTGTAGAAGGCCTTTTTCTTAGTCGCCACAGCTTCCCTGACTTTTGCCGAGAACCATAATGGTCTCTTGTACTTGCTCCTTTTGGTTACTGTTTTCTTGTATAACTTAGATGCCTCGAGGACAGCCCCTTTAATTACCCCATCTTTCTTCTACCCAACCTAAATTGTTCACCCCTGAACTCCACCCTCCTAAAATCAATGACTTCAGTTTTTGATTGAGGCTTTCCAGTCCTGAAGGCCAGCTCGAACCAAATGGTGTTATGGTCACTGTTCCCTAGTTACTCCCCTGTTCTCACCAGTCATACTGCCACTGGATTGGTAGACACTACATCAATAATGACAGTCTGTTTGGTGGATCCCTTAACTAGCTGTATCTGGAGACAGCCCTAGTGTGCATTAAACAAGACCTGCCTTCTGGTGCTCCTGAACACAGGAACATCTTAGCTAATGTCAGTCAGGTTCAGATCATCTGCTACCACTACTTCCCCCTTCACTACCCCTTTCTAGTTCTTCTACAAGCTCTCCATCCCTTTCCTGTCCTTGCCCCAGGGGTCTATAGAGCATCCGCAAGCATGGTTTCTTGCCCGAGTCTGCCATGAGTGACACCTACAGTCACTCTGACTCCCTATTATTACCCTTGATGCACCCATCTACCACCAGTCAGTGCCATCCCTAACATAAAGGGCTATTCCTCCCCCTCTACCTTTTCCTTTATCCCTCTTGAACATTGAGTACCCCGGGACCATCATGTCCCAGTCATTATTTTCTGTGACCCATATTTCCATGATGGCCACAAGGTCTACCTCAGTGTCTGCCATCAGTGTCTGTAGTTCTCTTATTTTATTACCCAGGCTCCTTTTGTTAAGGCATACCCCTCAACTGACTCTTGAACCCACTTTGCTATTCCCCTGTCTACAACCTTTGTGTTTCCAATGATCTTTTTAGCCTCTTACTTTTCCTGGTGTTTGCACACTTTGGACCCCCCCAATGCCTCCCCCGTAGGCCCAGCTTGTACCTCTTCCCTCTTTAAACCTGCTGAGCTGCTAATAGTCCCCCGATGTGGGGGAGTACTAGCTAGGATCTCCTTCTTGTCACCTGTTGCTGTGGTTCCCCTAGCCCCAGTCAGCCCCCCCCCACACTCAGTTTAAATGTGCGATGTTGACGTCAAACTTCTGCCCCAGCACCCTGGTCCCTTCTCTTGTCAGGTGGAGATCACATAGGTCACAGATCCTTCAGGCATGATCTGTGTGTTATGTTCTTTTATTTGAAGATTCTTCAAAAAACAGCCACAACTGGTGACTTAACGAAAACCTTTTATTACTGTAGCAAAATGTGCACAATTATACAGAAGCCATCTTGTCTAAGAGTGCCTTCTAGGGTTCCTCTTACAATCACACATTTTCAATAACACACAAACTGTACTTAGGAAGTGTCTCCAAACTCTTAAATTTGATGTACAATCATTACATCATTCTTTTTATTTTATTTTATTAAACAAACCGAACTTTTTTTAATCACATAACAACTTAACATAAGCAGCTAGAGAGGAGAGGTTTCTAGCACTTCACAATCAAGTGATTCATTACCACTCTACTTCCTGTGTTGTAGTCCAGTTCAAACAAGAGTCATCAACTCTTAGTCAGTCTTCCAGGATGTTTAACCTCTCGGCTTGAACATCTCAGCTTCCGGCCCTCATATGTGTTTGACTACTTTTTCCTTATAGGTGTCTCATTATGCTGTGCATCATCATTTCTGATATCCACAATTTCTTCCAGTGACTTGGTATGGTCTGTAAAGTCAGCCTCTCTTGCCACTGTGTTCCCAGTCAGCATGGAACAACATCTTGTCTGTCTTTGACTTTCTGAAGATCTTTACAATTTCTCTTTAAGACATGCCCTTACTCAGATTTCAGCTTGTATGATCTTGAGTCATTTTTGTTTTTCTACTACATCTTTTGTGCAGGCAACAGTCCACTTTCAAGTGGAGAATGCCAGTATGCGACAAGCTTTTTAGGGATGTCCCACATATATACTGTATGTGACCGGGTCACACTGTGGATGTTGTGGTTACTACTCCTTCCTTGTGGCTCTAGAAACATAGAGCACAATGGCAGAAAAAGACCATAAGTCCATCCAGTCTGCCCATATTCCCTATATTCACTGAAACCCTCCATGGAACCTATTATTCCTCCAGGGTACTAACCTTCCATGTCCTATCCTCATTCTCTTCCCTGGTTTTGTCACCCTAAGCGACCACTATTCCCTTCATTCTATCCCATGCTTGTTTGAATCCCCCAACTGTGTTTGCACCCACCACCTCAGCTGACATACTATTCCAAGGTTCCACTACTCTTTCTGTGAAGAAATACTTACTTACCACCCTCCTGTTAATTTCCATTCATGACCATGTGACCGTGAGTTGATATTCAGAGTAAATAATTCCTCACAGTTTACCTTGTTAATTCCTTTAAGAAATTTGAAGGTCTTTATCATATCTCCCCTCTCCCTTCTGGTTTCCAGTGAGTACATATTTAGTGTCTTGAGGTGCTCCTCATAGGAACTGCCCTGCTGGCCCTGAATCATTTTTGTTACTCTGGGCTGCACTGTTTCCAACCTATCCCTATCCTTTTTGAGGTGAGGACACCAGAAATGGATGCAGTAATCCAGGTGAGGTCTGACCAAGGATCTATATGTGGAAGTATTATCTCTTTTCTTCTGCTACCAATACCCCTCCCACTACATCCTGGCATCCAGTTAGCCTTGCTATAGGCCTTGTTGTACTGGCTTGTATGTTTAAGGGAGTTATTGATGATAACTCTTATATTCTGTTCCTCTTTTGTAGTGCTAAGTCTCACCTCACCCATCCAGTACTCAGTCTTGGGGTTCCTTTTCCCTTGGTGCATTACCTTGCACTTTTTGACATTGAATTTTAATTGCCAGACCTTTGACCACACCTCTAGTTTTTGTCAGTCCCTCTGCACATATCTTATTCCCTCATCACTCTCCACCCTCCTACATATTTTTGTGTCACCTGTGAAGAGACACAGCCTGCCCTGGATTCCCTCACCAATGTCACTAATGAATGTGTTGAAGAGGACCCAACCCAGGACAGATCCCTGTGGAACCACATTTGTAACCTCCCTTTCCTCTGACTCAACCCATTGCCTACCACCTTCTGCTGCCTCCCTTCTGGCCAACTACCCATACAGTTCACTATGGTTTTAGCTGCACCCAGGCCTTCCATCTTTTTCAGCAACCTTTCATGTGATACTGAATCAAAACCTTGCTGAAGTCAAAGTACAGTGCATCCACAGTATGGCCCTTGTTTACGTCCTTGATTACCCAGTCAAAACAAAAAAAAAATAGGTTAGTCTGACTGAAGCAGTGGATACAGAAAGACTGCCAGCTCTCCTTTGCTTTGAGAAATGATCATTGTGGTACTAACTTTGTGCATGCCTCTGGTGAGAGGCGTTGGGGTCCCTTTTTGCTTCGGTTGCCTGGCAACAGGGACTATTGCAGTAGTGGACTACTATCCACTGAACTGTTTCTCCTATTGCTCACAGGCTCTTGCCAGGTGAAGGGCAGTGCAGTTTTTAATTAGAAGTCCTCTGTATGAAGAGGCAGTAAAGGTATCAGGGATATTTTTAGACATTTGGAGCAAGTGCTGTCTCACTAGCCAGGAAGTGACACCACACTACTTCCTGGTCAAATGATACACAGAAGTGCTCCATGTGAGCAGGGTGAGCAAGAGTGGGTCGAGCGTGCGTTCTACATGAGCAGAGATGCACGCACCACATGCATGTCTCTGCACATGTCTGCTGTGTTAACTGTGCACTGCTGGAACCTTGGGTAAGAAAGCTTCCTTTCCTAAATGAAATATATGTAGCCAGTTGTAGGAATAATGAATATCAATAAGGGCGTTGTTACTCTCAGTTCTGGGGAAGTAGCTATGATGCGCATCATATGTAACAAATTCTGCCTAGATAGTCAAGCGGGATTTGAGGGGTTAAAATGTGAGCAGTGCACAGAGATATCACTGCTCAAAACAAGGATTTTAGATCTGGAAAAAGTCTTATCTAAATTACAGGCAAGTGCAGAGGAGCATAAACAGGCAACTTCAAGGCAAAAGCCAGCATTAAAACATGCCCTACTGCAAATAAATAGATCCCAGGGGGAGTCCCAAAAATGCAATAGGGATGAAAGCAGTGAAGAGGAAAATGAATGGAGCCCTGTTAGGAATACTAGGAAACAAACCAAGAAAGGCCATAGATGTATGGAGTTCAAGCTACCACTTCAGAATAGATATGACATATTTGACCAAACAAGTGACGAAGCACATGCTTACAGCACTGATAACCATGATTGTGGGAACATTAGTACTCACAATTTAGTAACAGTAACAACTGAATCAATTGATGTACTGACCATAACTGAATCAACGGTGGGGGGGGGTGTGAAAATGCAGAAATAAGAGAAAACGGTAAACAATCTGATTATCGGGTTACAGCGATATATGAGAGTAACAATGCAATAAATGTAATACAAGCTCAAGAGCAAATCCAACCTAGTGAAACTATGGAGACTAATCAACAACCTAATACTAACCACATACAGATATTTGTGTTGGGTGATTCCATTCTCAAATACTCAGATAGGTACATCAGTGGAGACAATAAGGAATTCATCACATGCTCAAGCTATAGGGGGGCTTGGATTAGGGACTTGGATAGAATGCTCCCAACCATAACAGGAAATGCAGGACAAAACCCCCTAATAGTGTTACACATTGGCACTAATGACATTAATAGATTCCCTATTGAGACAATCAAATCTGATTTTACTGCACTAGCCTCTACACTGAAATCACTAGGCTGTGAATACTGTATATTCAAAATCTTGCCAGTACCTAAGGCCAATTTTAATAAACAAACTAAAATAAAGAAGGTTAATGAATGGCATAGAAAATTGACTATGCAAAACAACACAAAACTCATTACACAGTGGGAAAGGTTTTCCACTGACTCAGCATTGTTTAGATGGGATGGTCTTCATCTTAATAAAAAGGGAGCCTCAGTATTGGGTAAAAGCTTATCAAAAACAATTCAAGACATTTTAAACTAGATGGTAGGGGCAAAAAGGGAAAAATAGTCATCAGTATATTGACTTAAAAAACAAGTATAAAATCCTAGCAACAAATGCTAGAAGCTTAAATGTAGTTAAAATAACTGAGCTAGCTGATTTGATGCAATACCACCAGATTGATATAGCAGCAATCACCGAGACATGGTAGAATGACTCATCACACTGGTGTAATGCCATTCCAGGATATACACTATTCTCCAGAAACAGACAAATAGAAGGAGGAGGAGTTTGTGTGTGTGTATATATATATATATATATATATATATATATATATATATATATATATATATACAAATACAATCATGGCATCAGAATACCCTCTATCTTATTCAGGAAATGGATTACTAGAGGGTATATAATACTACCCAATGAAAAACATTTTTTACTTGCAAATTATTATAGACCCCCAGTGTTAGGTTTCAGCCAAGACAAATTGCTTATGGATGAAATTAATCAGCTTACTCAATGTTTTGATACTATGATTGTGGGAGATTTCAACCTGCCTGGTATTGACTGGGATAATCTAACAGCAAGAACTACCCAGGAGGGACTGGTTCTTGATTCACGTATCATGTCAGGTCTAGAACAACTGGTAAAGGTCCCAACAAGAGAAAATAACATACTAGATCTGCTATTGCCAAATTTCCCCTTAGATAACATCACCATTGATGTAAAGGGACAATTAGGAAGTAGTGATCATAATATTGTACTAATTGAGTTGAATAAAACTAAAACAGTTAAAAAATATACTGATTTTCGGTATAATTATAATAAAGGGAAATATGATCAAATTAACAAAGCAATAAATGGCTATGACCAGATCACTATGTTCAGAGATTTAAATATCAATGAATGCTGGGCATTATTCAAATCTATTTTAACTGAGCTGTAAAAATGTACATTCTGATTAAAAAGGTCCATAACAATAAAGGCAAGGTTCCACTATGGTCAACTAAAACAATTAGGCAACAGAAACTATAAAAGAACATGCATTTAAAAATATAAAAAAATACCCCAGTACTATAAATCAAACAAAGAATAGGGAACAACTGAAAAAAAAGTATGATGAAAGCAGAGAGAAGGAAAATTTAATTAAGATTGGCTGTAATAAAAAATCCAAAAGCATTTTATGCATATGTTAATAATAACAAAAACATGGATAATTCAGTTCATAAACTGGTTGTTAATGGTGTTGAAATACATGAAAATAGGGATATATATACAATGCATTAAACAATTATTTTGCATCAGTTTTTTTGGATAAAGATTCCTGAATAATAATATAATTGATGACCTACAAACCCAAGAAATAAGTCTAGAGGAGACTATTGCCTCCATAAAACAATTCAAAGAGCATAGTGCCCCAGGGCCTGATGGGATCTGCCCAATGATCTCTAAAAAAAAGTTAGCGTCAATGGCACTTCCCCTTAAACTAATGTATAATATCTCATTACATAGAGGTACTATCCCAGATGAATGGAGGGAAGCTTTAGTGATGCCAATCCATAAATCAGGAAGCAGAAATAATACAAATAACTATCGCCCTATCAGCTTGACTTCTGTCAGTTATAAAATGATGGAAAGGATACTTAAAAACAGAATAGAAAATTACCTGAAACAAAATAGCCTAATGGATATGAAATTTCATGACTTTATGGCAAATAGATCTTGTTCTACTAGCCTGATTAGTTTCTACAGAAAAGTGAGTGGCCATCTAGATAAAAGAACTCCAGTTGATATATTATTTGTAGATTTTAAAAAGGTGTTCAACAAGGTCTATCATGGTATCTTAATTGATAAATTGATTGATCTAAAAATTGAACCTAAAATTATTAAGTGGATACAGGCATGGTTGCTTAATAGAGCCCAAGTTGTCAGGATAACTAACACTATCTCTGAACCAGTTAAGGTGACCAGTGGGGTGTCACAGGGCTCTGTGTTGAGCCCAATTTTATTTAGAATATACATATCTGACACCAAACTCAGTCAGGATGTTGATACTGATATTAAAATAGAAAACTTTAAGAATGACATATCAGCATTGGAAAACTGGGCAGTACAAAACAAGATGGAATTCAACATAGCAAAATGTGCAATTATGTACTTAGGTGTTAATAATCCTCATACCCAGTATTTCCTGAATGGAACCCCATTAAAGCAAGTTCAAACAGAAAAAGACTTAGGTGTCATTATAAATAATACTCTTTCTGTAAGAGACCACTGCAGACATGCAGCTCTAACAACAAATAGAATATTTTCATCAATTAGAAGAGCTTTTACATCCAGACATGAAGTGTGCATTTTACCACTATATAGGTCCTATATGAAGCCTCATCTGGACTATGCTTCCTCCTTCTTGGGTCCCCTTTCTTGTAAAGGATATAAAGCTCATTGAAAGTGTACAAAGAAAAACTACTAGATTGATTAAAATAATTAGTCATATGCCCTATCAAGACAGACTTAAGGAATTACAACTATTTAACTTAGGAACAAGAAGACAAGGTGGGGGGGGGGTTACTATTATTTAATATATTAGGAGATGAAGATTTAATGATAGACTGTAACATATCATATGCACACAAACCTGAACACTTGAGATGTAATACAAAACAGTTAATGATGAATAAAAGAAAACATTATTTCACAATTAGAACTGCCACACTATGGAATAGCTTACCCCAAAGGATTGTTGATTCAGAGAATCAGCTCCAGTTTAAAAACAGATTGGATAAATACATTATGGGTTCAAATATTACCTAGCTCACATGGGTGGGAAGGCGGACTCGATGGACCTAGTGCCTTCTTCGACTTTTAGTACTGAGTAAACTGAGTATAAACCTTCCTGCCACAAAACCATGCTGTTTTCTATCATGGAGCCCATTGCTCTCCAAGTGGTCCACAAGTCCCTCTTTTGATTAGTGATTCCATCATCTTCCCCACAGTGGAGGTCAGATTGACAGGCCTTTAGTTCCCTGGTTACTCCCTATCTTCCTCCTTATGAAGCAGCACAACATCTGCTGTTCAACAGTCCCTTGGAACGTCCCCAGACCTAAGTGAGCTGTTGAATAGTACAGCCAATGGTTCAGCTAGTTCTGCTGCTAATTCCTTAAGTATCCTTGGATGCAACCCATCTGGTCCTGGGGCCTTATCTATCTTAAGGGCTGCCAGCCCTTTCAGGACCCTCTCGCTAGTAGGTATTGGCTGCCTCATTTCCGGGACTCCCTTGGTGGCCACTTTGATGCCACTTTCTGGCATGGATCCCCAGTCCTCCTTAGTGAATACTAAGGAAAAGTAGTCATTCAGGACTGCAGCCTTTTGCTCATCCTCCTCTATCATCCTACCCCCTCAACTAGCTGTGTGATCCCCCTTTTTTCCTTTGTTCACTGATACATTTAAAAAACTGGTTTTCTCCAGTCTTGACCCCCTCTGCAATACGCAGATCAGTGTCTGCTTTCATCTCCTTGATGACCCTCTTTGCATCCTTATTTTTCAGTAGAAGATCCTCTCTTTCTGCCTCCCCCTGTTTTTCCTTGTTTTTATAGAAGCCATTCTTTTTGGCCCTAACCACTTCCCTGATCCTAGCTGAGAAATATAGTGGTCTCTTAAACCTGTTTTTTTAGATACTGTTCTTATACTTGCCTTTGATGCCTTGAGAATGGCTCCCTTCATTGCCCCCATCTCTCCTCTTCCCTCCTTATGTCCTCTACCCTACTAACTTATCCCTGACCCAGTTCCCTCAATCTTTTGAAGTCCATCCTTCTAAAGTCAAGGACTTCAGTTATGGAATTTGCCACAGATATTCTTAATGTTGTTCCAGAAATTCTGCCCTGAGCCCCAGGTGGAGGTAAGAGAGGATTTAAAATACTCGGCTTTGGTTCTGTGCAAAGCCCATGTGCATTTATTTCGGGCCTCCCTGTACTTCTGTCTGTCGGTCGACAGGCAGGCCTCATTGGAGAGGTGCCAGAGAGAGTCTCTAGTCCGCATCAGTGCCAGGAGGCGATTTGAGATCCAAGGCGCGGGGTTCCCTTTGACCATCCTTTTAGTGAGTGGGGCAAACTTGTCACATATAGTATTAAAGGAATGAATGAAGAGGTTGAGGGCTCTGTCAGAGTCAGGGGTATTCATTACTAAGGACCAGTCCATATTACTGAGATGCGCTTTGAGGAGGGCAAGCTTGCCAGGGCCAAGTTTGTGAAGATGTATTATTGTGGGAAGAGATTTAGGTGCTTTGCTGGTCCAGGTGCAGAGCACTGGGGAGTGGTCACTAAGGGCATTTGGGAGGACGGAAGTGCTAGTGACTTTGTGAGGTCAGTTGGTGAAAACCAGTTCAGCATCGAGGAAGACCCTGTCCTCTGGTTCAGTCGGGTGGGGGATGTGACTATTTGCATTTGATCATGAGCAGATGGCAGCATCGATGAAAGGTACAGTGGTTTTACCTAGCCAATTAATATTGAAGTCCCCAAGTATAATCTTTTCCATATGGGATGGGAGGGTGGCCAGGTAGGACAGTACTGATCCCTGGGAGGTATGTATACAGCAGTGATGAGAAGGGGGGTTTGTGAGCATCCCAGGGAGAGTTTTAGTGTGAGGGCCTGGGGTCCTGGTTCCAATTGAAAGGATGGAAGTAGCTCTCCGTGTAGTGTGGCCTTGGTGTAAATAGTGCAGCCACACCTGTGCTTACCCTTACGGTCAGCTCGGTGAATGTTGTAGTCGGGGAGGGTTATTGATGAGTCTGAAATCATGGGAGAGAGCCAGGTTTCACCTATGGCAATGACATTGGGCTGATGTTGCAGGACTAGCCCTGGAAAGAGTCCCACTTTTTTAATAGGCTGCAGACATTAATGGAAGCAATGCACAATCTGCCGGAAGGGGAGCATGTTGGAGTAGTGGGTGTGAGTGGTCCGGGGTGAGGGTGATGTTACCAGACATGAGAAGGAGGAGGAGACACCTGAGGACAGGGTGCCAGGTCAACTATTTGAGTTGGCGGGATTTGCAGGCAAGATGCCCTTTTGAGGTTAAGAATGTAGGAATGGGGAGGTTAAGTATGAGGGGGGTAGCCAGGAGAAGGGTCTGAGGTGTGTGTGGGGGGGTGACTGTAGCAGGTGTATTTGGTGGTGATGTTTATAGTGGTAGTAGTGTGCACATAGGGTGGTGTGACTAGGGCGGTGGACATTAGTAGTGATTGTAGGGAGGAAGGCCGGAGTCACAATAGTGGATAGCTGATAGGCAGTTAAGTGGTAGTCAGTGTTATAGGTAGGGTGCAGTACAGGTAGGAACAGAGAGGATAGGGAGAGGGTTAAGAGAAGCATGTTGAAATATGATATCAGATGCAGAGGACCAAAGGACAAGCAAGAACTTGCTGAGGCAGGCTCAGTGCCCTCTAGTGGCAAAAGGATATAGGTTTGCCAATGGTGAAGTGGGCTGATTGGTTCAGCCTCGCATCTCAGCCCCTATATAAGGGAGAGCACACCAAGGGTGGGGGTGGGGGTGGTGGGGAGTCGACGCTTTAGCATTGGTGGGGCCACAACATAGACAGTCTAATGCATATCAAGATGGAGCTTATCTGTGTGGCGTCAGCTCCGGTGTTGTACCTGATGGTTTTGGGAGGTAGGGGAGGGCGACCAGTCCAGGCCCTCATGACCTCCTCTGCGAACCGCTACTGTGAGGGAAGGAGACAACAGGTAAGAATTTATCCTGGCTGGATGGGGGGATGGCTTTGAATCGAATTACAACTTAATTTACTGCTCTGATTTTAGTGGAGAAAAACTGCAGGGGCTTGCAGGGGGAAGGACATAATATCAGGTTACAACCTGTTTTTTTTTTGTTTGCTAAGTTTCTAAAGCTGAAAAGCTGTTTTAACTGCTCAGATTAGATACGTGCAAATTCTTCTGGGAGCAGAAAAGCTGATTAAATTCTTAGTCCTCTGGGAGCTGAAAGGCTGATTTACTGCTTGGATTCAGAGCTTACATGGAAATTCTTAGCCCTCTGTGGACAGAGCTAGAGTTTCTAAGACAGGGTCTACCTGATTTACTCTGAACCAGCAAAACTCTAATTTTGGTGCTCTTTTTTATTTTATTTTATTTTTTTTTTAAACTTAACCTGGGGAAACAAGGCCCTTGCAGCAGTACAGTTTTCGAGAAAGGTACCTTAAGCCCTGTCGGCTACACAGACCCTAGTCAACACAAATTGCTAAAAATGACCTTATATTGCATTAAAGGGTGCATTCCAACAATTGCAATCAGGCACAGACAGTCCAGCTATGCAGAGTTTCGTTCAGTGAATAGACTATCTCCACTTGTACGCTGGCATTAAATTCAAAGCTTGGGATGGCACCAAAACAACAACACAGATGGTCTAATGCGTATCAAGATGGAGCTTATCCATGTGGCGTCAGCTCCAGTGTTGTACCTGATGGTCTCGGGGGGTGGGGGAGGGTGACCAGTCCAGGCCCTCATGACCTCCTCTGCGAACCACTGCTGATGGTTTTGGGGGGTAGGGGAGGTTGACCAGTCCAGGCCCTCATGACCTCGTCTGTGAACCATTGATGGTTTCAGGGGGTGAGTGAGGGCTACCAGTCCAGGCCCTCACGATCTCCTCTGTGAACCACTGCTGATGGTTTCGGGGGGTGGGGTGGGGGAGGGTGACAAGTCCAGGCCCTCACAACCTCCTAGTGCTCACCCCATCCCCACCAGACAATTCAGATACAGTGTGGTAAACGTTTTTTATATTACCAGCCCACCTGTACTAGGGGCAGTACCAATTTTCACTTATTCCAGTTTAAACCTTAAAACATATAGGGAGCTATGGTGCTTCATTTGGGTACCCAGCCATAGGAATGGTGCAGGCCTGTTGAACTGCAGCTGGTTGGCCGGTGGTGGTGCATTTAAAAAAATAAACACTTTTAAGCCTAAACCCCACAGGCCATGCAGCTGCTTAAATGGCAAACCTCAAAGTGAGGTATTTATAGCTCCTGGCCCAATGGCCAAATCTGTAGATTTAGTAGCAAGCTTTGTGCAGTCCAGTTACAGGGCAAGCCCTGAGAGTATTCATGATTCTGATTCTTACACACTTTCCTTAAACTTGGGCTCCTCTTCCACCAACTCTGCAACTGCAGGTTCTTTCAAAGCCGTTGATCAGATGTTCTAGGGGTCCAGCTCAGCTATGTGGGTCTCGGGTAATTCAGGGCTGGAAGCAGACTTCCTGGTTAGGCAGTCACCTGGACCTATCTGGTGGCTGTCTTTTCCTTGACAGGACAGAGCAATCTAAGAACCAGGGGCCACACATAACACACACATACACACACACACATCCAGGCTTTCAGACCCCAGTTTGACACTAACCAGTACCAAGCTGTAGCACTGGTTGGCTGGTTCACCAGACTTTCTGCAGTCTTTATGCAGGCTCTCTCAAACAGCAGCACACACATAGTCTCAGTCCACACTGCAGGCTGGCAGCTGTGGCAAAAGTGCTGGAATAGCACTCTTCAACTTCCTAGTACTGTGAAGGAAGGAGTGATCTTTCTCTTTGTCATTCTGACACAAGAAGAAAACAAACTCTTCTTTCTCTGTACTTGCAGGTTGTAGAAACCTTTTGAATTCACCTCCTGCAAGTAGCTGTAGAAGCCCCAGACAGGTTTCCTCCACCGACTTTGGCCAGCAGCTACAAGCACTCTATGAGAGCTAACTACAGACTGACTCATTCTAGAACTGCCCTCAGAACTTCTCTAGGCAAGAGCAACATCTGCAGTAACAGGTCCAGGAGGCTGTCAGTCAGTGAAATTAGTATGCAAGCCTGTAAGTCAGTGCCCTATTGTCTGATGAAAAGGGTGCCAAGCAAACTACACTCTTACTCTCCCATAATTCTTCTGTGCAGCAGATCAAAATCCCTAACATCCCATTGGCTGAGGCTGAGGTCAGGATTCACTAAGATGGCTGCCCCCATGCAGAATATGAGCATTGGCTTACAATAAATGTAATATTTAGTGCTGCCCTTATTTAGCTAAAGCTGACCTCCGGGATTTGTAAGCACCGTTGGGCTTTCTAACCCAGTAATCCTTCTGTGCAAATCAGGAACCCCCAACCATGTTGTGAGCACTGATACACTCTCATTCAACAGACAGGGCAGTCCCTTTGAAGTGCAGCTGAAAACCGCATTGCTTACAGGCACACTGTGCACCATACACATGTTTTTCTCTCTTCCCATCCAAGTGTGTCTCTGGGCTCCCTGATGATTTGTTGGTGTCCCTGCACACTGAGGGGTTTTTACTGTGTTGGCTGCATTTGCAGCAGTGATGAGTCGAGTGAACATGCTAAGCACTAAAATCAAACAATCAGCAGACTACAACTTGCAGAGCTCCTCTAGTCCCCTCACAGGCTGCTGTCCTGAGTGCCAGAGTGAGCAAACAGATGGTGGCAGCAGTCAGGTGGGCCACTGGAAATCCAGGTAAGCTTCACTATTGGGGAGGTACACTCTCCCTGCCTTAATACTTGATGTCCACAATAAAATCCCTCTGTAATAATAATAAGTGTTCACAGCATACTTATACAATGCACAATTTATCTAGACAATTGTTTACTGATCAGAGTAGGCAGACCTAGTCTAGACAAATACAGATATCTAATGAAAGGTCTTTCAGTTTTCCAATAACAGCTGTCAATACTATTGTATAACAGTGAGTAACCTCCCTTTTGCCCTTTTTCTGTATCACCTAGTCTAGGTGACACAGTTTGGGCTTTACAAGAGAAAATTCAAGGCAAAGATCCGGGAGTGACAAAGATACTTTTGTGGACTATGTGCATTGGCAAGTCGGTAGGGCCTGGAGAATCATATTCAAGTTTGAGCAAAGGTTTGATAACTCTATCAGAATGATTG
This sequence comes from Neoceratodus forsteri, assembly GCA_016271365.2. NCBI lineage: Eukaryota > Metazoa > Chordata > Ceratodontiformes > Ceratodontidae > Neoceratodus > Neoceratodus forsteri. The sequence continues at coordinate 976,655,675 of CM057452.1, read as the reverse complement.
AGTGGGACAGGCACTTCTTTCTCAGATTCTGAGTGACCTATTCCTGTTTCACCGACCAGCAATGAAGCATACTCAGTCAAAATGGGTTCTACAACTTCCTCTGGCTCCAGGAGTTCTCCACCTTTCTCCTCAAGCCCTTCTTCAGATACGGGCTCTGCATCCAATGGTACAGCTGGTGTTGTATTATAGTTCAATCATATTGGTGTGGGCTGTGCAAGAGGTATGTCTTTTGATGTTCCATTTGAATTCCACAATAAACTGGTAAGGTCCCTGTGGGATAATATCTCCCTCTCTCTGACTCAGAATCTGAGCTTTCAGCTTTCCTGATGTTTTTGAGCATCATTTGTGGACAGAACAGTTTCAGGTTGCCTTATGTTTTGCATTTAGTCTGCACATAGCAGATAAAGTTACTGTGGGTTTTGGAGGTTCCACAGATGCCATTACATTACTAGAGACCAATTGTCCAGAGGGCATTGAATAATTTTCATGGATGGTCTGAAATCGACTTGATCCTCCTTCTGAGTGAATTTTGTATGCAGGCATGTCTTGCACTTTTCCAACACAGCATAAGGGCTGTTGATTCATCTGTTGATGATTTTGTGCTTTTCAGGAAATCCCAAATTTCTTTACAGTACATGGTCTCCTGGCCAGAGTTCATGTGCCTTCACCCCTCTGTCATACCTGGCTTTATTGTGCTTGACTGCTGCATCCATGGCCAACATGTAGGTGGCATTTAAACGTTCCTTCAATCTTTGGACATATTGTAGATAGGTTTCTGACCTAGCTCCAACAGCAGAGACAACAAAACACAAGTCTACCAGGAATCAAATTTCCTGGCTGAACAACTGACAGTACAGAGAAAATCCAGTCCCATCTCTTTTGGTGCAATTGAACATATGATTCAATGCATTAACTTGCCGACTCCACTAATACTTGTCCTTTGGGTCCAGGGTACCTAGGATATTTACTAGAGCTCAGTTGAACTGCTCAGATTGAGGATCACCTTGCGGATGATGTGGGGTTGTCTAAGATTTACTTATTCTGCAGAGGGACACCAGGTCCTTCACTAGGCAGCTAGGCAGAATCCTGACCTTGGTCCAAATGGATCCTTTGTGTGGCACCAAAGTGCACAAAGAATTTTTCTATAGGCAGGGATCCTAGCTGATGAGTTTGTGACTGTGTGTTTGTAATTGAATTTGAGGTAGTTTCTTAACTGCCATTTCTGTGTGATTTTCCATTTAGTTTGGAAAGGTTTGAGGGATTCTAGCCGATAAGTATGTGACTGTGTGTTTGTAATTGGCTGTGTCTGAACTTTAAGTGCAGGCATCATATTACAGGGATTAGTGTAGTTTGAATGTGAGCTCTTAACTGCCATTTCAGTTTGAATCCTCATTTAGTTGGGGCAGGATTGAGGGATCCTAGCTGGTGAGTTTGTGACTGTGTGTTTGTAATTGAATTTGAGGTCTTTTCTTAACTGCCATTTCTGTGTGCTTTTCCATTTAGTTTGGGCAGGATTGAGGAATTCTAGCTAATAGGTTGGTGACTATGTGTTTGTAATTGGCTGTGTCTGGACCACAGTGAGTGGAGTGAGAAGCCACTGCAAGAGGACTCCTTGGCTGATTGTTCTTGAACACAGCCTGTGGTGTAGTCCAACCCCACTGACCCCAGGGCTCACCCTACATTTATAGGGTGGGTCCCATAGTGCCTTGCAAAATCCTGTATCCATACAGGAAGTAGCGAAGAGAGAAAGCATAACAATAAGCAAAAGAAATAAACAAATATTTGAGAGATAACAAATAGCCGTCTTAAAGAGCAGGGGACACCTTCAGGAGAACTTTAACAAAACATAATATTTAGACACTGTCCAGCTTGTATTTCACATTAATTCTGTATTTCTCTTGCCCATTATTTTTACTGAGGTTATCTGTATGAAAACAGGATATTTTCTCCTGAAAGGTTTATCTATTCCTGCTGCTTTCTCCCTACCTGAGGTCATAATGCACTGCTTGTGACATCACAGTTACTTTTATGGCAACAGATTGTGATGTCATAGCACAGGATTATGACTTGAAGTAGGGAGTAAGCTATAGAGGCAGATGAACTGGAAAAGAACTCTAAAGGATAAAGATCATGTATCCATGCAAATTTACTCAAATAATTGGGAGGAGAAATCAATATAATATATACAGAATACAAGCTGAATTGTACCTAATAATTATATTTTCCAAAGTTTTCTTTGAGGCATCAGCAGCTCTTTAAGCAGGCAGTTGACTGAGGAGAGAAACATACATGATGGGAGTGGTACAGTGCAGTGGTTGTGGAGCAGCTGTTTTCAGAGAGACATTCTGGAGGCTGCGGTACTACCCTATCTGCAGGCACCTCTCTGGGCTGAGGGAGGAGGATGTCTGTCTCTGAGCAGAGTTGGCCAAGCTGAAGTCAGCATCCACCCCCACCCAGAGACCACTGGGTCTACAACCTGTACTTCAAAGGATGCCAGGAAAGAGGAGTGATTGAACTATGGTGGGCTCAGGGAGGGTGAGGGAAGGAAGTTGAAAGGATATTCCCCAACTGGTCCCTCTTAGTAATTCCTACACTGTTTTGGAATAACGGGAAAGCCCCACTTAGTAACCCGAGGCTGGGACCAGTGAGGATGGGAGGGTCCTTCAGGATGGAGCCACTGAGAAGGGAGGCAGGGAACCCAAGAGGAGGGGGACCCTTCTCCTAGTGGAGGACTCTGTTTTCTAGTGAGTGGAGTTACGGACACCTAGCAGGGGAGACAGGGAGGTCAAGGGCCTCCCAGGAAGTGCTATGTGGAGGAATGGGAAATGGATTCATAGATCACTACGGCAATAGTTAGGAGGAAGCAGCTGGATGTCATTGTCCACCTGGGGACCAATGACCTGGCCAGGAGAAGGGAGGAGTTAGTCAGACCCCAGTAGGATTTCAGGAACCTGGGGGTAAACCTGAATCAGGTAGCATGCACTGTCTCATTCTCTGAGGAGCTAGCTGTCCAGGGCACAGGGGAAGCTAGGGCACTCCACATCTGTACCTTCAACTCCTGGTTGAAGGATTGGTGTGGAAGGGAGGGTTTTGACTTCATAGGGGACTGAAGCCTGACTTGGGCAGATGTGAGCTTATATAAAGAGGATGGCCTGCATCTGCCTGAGAAGGGGACCCTGGTCCTTGGTGAGAAGTTGAAATGCTTCAGCTGTGAACATTTAAACTGGCCAAGGGGGGAGAGCCAGGAGGGTCAGGAGGCTTAGGAACACCCCCCATGGGAACATGCAGGAACATAAGTTGACTACAGGAATGGGTAAAACGGTCAGGGAGGGGCAGGCAGGTAAAGAATGTATAATGAGTGTCATGGGGGGGAGAAACAAGAGCACATAGGAAGGGAAAGCAGGGTGGAGGGAAGACGCTGGAGAGGGAGAACAGGAGCAGAGGGAGGGCAGACTGTAAAACATGGAAGATCATGGTAATGAATGCCCGTAGCCAGGAAATAAGGTTCCAGACCTGGAAGTCTTGTTGGCAGATGCAAACCTTGACATAGCAGCAATAACAGAGACATGGTACTCTGCTAATCATGGCTGGGAAGTCAATGTACCAGGCTATACACTGTTCAGGAGGGACAAGAAGGGTAAAAAGGGTGGGGTAATGGCCCTGTACATCAGAGATGGTATGAAGGCTACAGAAGTTCAGGGAAGACAGAGGGAGGCTGAGGCAATGTGGGTCACCCTGGAGCCATGGAATGGAACAGCAATTTGCACCGGAGTGATCTACAGACCTCCGGCACAGAGGGAGGAAGTAGACAGGGAACTAGTGGAGAACATACATGACATAGCAGCTAAAGGTGAAATCCTGCTACTGGGGGATTTCAATATGCCGGATATGGATTAGGCCACCCAGGTGGCTGCTTCAGCCAGCAGCACAGCCATCCTGGAATCCCTGCAGGGGGTTGGACTCAGGCAGCTGGTGCATGAGCCAACCAGGGACAAGTCAATTCTGGAGTTGGTATGGACCAAAGAGTCATAGAAATACAGGTGGAAGGGCAGCTTGGGTCCAGTGACCACCACATGGTGTGGTTCAACATTGAGACATGGACTCAATTAAGCCACACAAGGGCAAGAGTACTAGATTTCAGGAGGATGGATTTCACTGAAATGGGTTTGTATATACAAGCAGTCCTGGGGAAGGGAGAGATAATAGCAGGATGGAAGAACAATGGGAGAAACTGAAAGGAGCCATAGCGGATATAATAAACCAATGCATTAGGATAATGGCCAAATGGCCAAAGGGAAAAGAAGAAGGAAATCACTGTGGTTCTCCAAAGAGGTGGGGAACAAGGTCAGAGCTGAAAGGTTGAGTTTCAAGAAATGTAAGGGGAGCCAAAGGGAGGAGGACAGGGATGTGTACCTTGAATGCCTAAGGTAGGCAGGGAAGGCTGTTAGGAAGGTGAAGGTGCAGACAGAAGAGGGCTTAGCATGGTCTGTAAACAAACGGGATAAGTAATTTTATAGGTACAATAGTGAAAGAAGAAAAACCAGGGAAGGGGACTGTGAGGCTCAAAGGGGAGAAGGAAAAGTGTAAGAAGGGTGATCTGGCCAAGGCAGAAATACTGAACAAATACTTCTGCTCTGTATTCACTAAGGAGGGGGAAGGTCAAGGACCACAGTTGGGTTGCAGAGGCAATGGTGGAGGGGGGGCCGAAGTGGACACCAGTCCATTCACAGTGGAGAGAGTTCTGGAAGAACTCACAAAGCTGAAGGTGGATAAGACCATGGGACCAGACGGCAACCACCCAAGGATATTAAAAGAGCTGCAAAGGGAATTAGCAGTGCCTCTAGCGGCCCTGTTCACAGAGTCACTCAACACGGATGTCATTCCAGAGGACTGGAGGATGGCACTTGTAGTCCCACTGCACAAAAGCAGCAGTAGGGAGGAGGCAGGGGACTACAGGCCAGTCAGCTTCACCTCAGTGGTGGGAAAGATCATGGAGACACTGCTGACAGAAAGGATAGTGGTACATATGGAATCCAGCGGTACTCAGGATCTGAGGCAATACAGATTCACAGCAGGAAAATGATGTCAAATTAATCTAATAGATTTTTTTAATTGGGTGACTAGGGAAATAAATCAGGGAGGGGTGGTAGATGTCACCTACCTAGATTTCAACAAAGCCTTCGACACCGTCCCGCAAAAAATGCTGATTAACAAGATGGGTAGTCTGGGCATGGGAGACAAAGTGGAGAACTGGGTTAGGAACTGGTTAACAGCCAGGAGAAAGAGGGTGGTGGTTAATGGGGTACAATCTGGGGAGATGGGGTGACCAGCAGGGTACCACAGGGATCAGTACTAGGACCAGTCCTGTTCAATGTCTTCATTAGTGACATTGCAGAGGGGCTGGATGGAAAGATCTGCCTGTTTGCAGATGACACCAATATTTGCAACAGGGTGGATACATACTCCAGAAGGGGTGCAGAACATGAAGAGGGACCTGGAGAAGATTAAAAGATGGTCAAAGAAGTGGCAACTGAGGTTCAATGCAAAGAAGTGCAAAATAATACACCTGGGTAGAGGGAACCCTGGAGAGAGAGCTACAGGATAGGGGAGAGCTGACTGTCACCAAAGAGGAAAGGGACCTAGGGGTTATCATCTCTTATGACTTTAAGGTATCAAAACAGTGCACAAAGGCAGCAGGGAGGGCCAGTGGCATGCCAGGGTGCATAGGCAGGGGTATCACTAGCAGGAAGTGGGAGGTGGTGATGCCATTGTAGAAAATATTGGTAAGGCCTCACCTGGAGTACTGCATGCAGTTCTGGAGGCCACACCTGTGCAGGGACATAGATAAGGTGGAGACTATCCAGAGATGGGCAACAAAGATGGTACAGGGCTTGCACCACAGAACATATGAGAGACTAAGGGACCTCAATATGTACTCACTGGAGGAGAGGAGACAGCAGGGGGACATGATTGAAACTTTAAAGTACCTCAAGGCATAAACAAGGTACAGATGGGGAACCTTTTCCAATGTAGAAAAAGTACTAGAACAAGGGGGCACAATATGAAATTGGAAGGGGTAGGTTAAGAGGTAATGCGAGGACGTTTTTTTACACAGAAAGGGTAGTCAATGCTTGGAATAGTCTGCCACAGGAGGTATTGGGGCTAAGCACAGTGGAGGGGTCTAAGCATGCCTGGGACATGTACAGGGGAAGCTTGAGATTGGAGGGAATGATGAAAAGCCATTGATCATATAGGGTCAGTGGCCACATACAATGTATAGGGCCTATGGGCAGACTGGATGGGCCTAGCAGTCCTTATCTGCTGACAATTTCTATGTTTCTATGTTTGCAACTGTTGCTGGCTTTTTGGTCCTTTGTCAGATATTCTTGGGTGTATCTTGAGAACTGATCTATTATGCTCAAGATGTTTGCAAGTTTTCCAAAGCCTAGTTCCAGGCTAAGAAAGTCTATGCATACCAGCTCCATGGGTACACCTGTTACAATGTTGACAAGAGGGGTTGCCCTCTGTGGCAAGGTTTTGCATTTCACACACCTGCTGTATCTTTTGTAACTGTTCCACATCACTCCCAATATATGGCTAGTAGAAGTAAGCACAGTTCAGGTTCAGTGTTTGCTCACTTCCCAGGTGTCCAGTGTCATTGTGCAAAGCATGCAGCACAGCTTTCTTGAACGTTGCTGATAGCATCAATTGGTGTTGGGGAAGATGCTGTGGCCATTGGATTTCACAGTACAACAGAGTATCTCTGATTTTGTACTTGGGCCACTCCCGCAGTAGGAGTTTCACATCTGGATCATTTGTGTGCACTTGGGTGTCATAACCTCCTTTTTCTAGAATGAAAACAATGTCTTTAAGGCAAGAGTCCATTCCTTGCTCTCCTTGTAAGTCTTGGGGATTTAATTGTGGTATAGTGGTCAAGTCCAATGCAGCAAGATGGCAGTAAGCATTTGGTAGACAATTGTGAGATGCGCCAAGACTGTCCATTAGGTGATGGGCATTTGCTGAGGACTGTTGCTTATCGGTCATTAACTTTTTGCACAGTGCTTTTAAAGTGGTATTTGTACCCATGTCTGTCTGTGGAGGAAGCAGCTGGGCATTATTACATGACATCAGTATCCACATGATTCTAAGCCAGTATTCCATGTTGTAGTCATAGGTTAACAAAGCAGATAGCAATCTTTATCCGGCAGCATCAAACGTTGCAGTAATTTTCACATACGGTTGTTATCTGTCTTGACAGTGATATGTGCTCTGTATAAGTATTTGTGAAACTGGTTCATGACTGCCCACTTGAAAGTGAGGAACTCCAATTGGTGGATGGGATAGTTCCTTTCTGCATTGTTCAAACTCCTACCAGCAAAAGCAACAGGCCTCAGTCCATCAGGATAACATTGATAAAGGACAGCTCTAAGTCTACACTGAGACTGGCATCTGTATGCAAGATGTAAGGTTTTTCTGAATCAGCATATGCTAGAACTGGTGCATTTGTCAGACATTAGATGATTTATTTGAATGACATGTCACATTGTGCATTCTATATCTCTCTGAATGGGTCTCTTGGTTTAAAGTACAGTATGTCTTGGTCGCATCTGTAGTGACATGGTGCTTTTTGCCTTTGTTGGCAGGTAGCCTTGTGTTAGGTTCAACAATGGTCTTAGAACTCTGGTATAGTTTTCAGTGAAGCACCTGTAATATCCACAAAAGCCTAGGAAAAGTTGCAAGTTGAAACAACTGCCACAGTCTACGTCAGTCTTCCCACATCCAACTAGAACTTCCTAACATTACAATGAGGATGGGCCTAAAAGCCTTCTCTCAGCCAGACCCCCACTATGGAATGACTTCCCCTCCTCCCTACAGTCCACTGACCCCCCCTCTAAATCAAAATTCCCTATTAAGAGTGCGCTTTCTGTTCTCCACAACCTGCATCTGCCCACAGGCCACTAGCATGGCTGCACCTCCCTTGCAGTCTACATTTACCCCTATCCCCTCTGGTGCTCCACTCTCCTCTCCTGCCCTAAATACTATTGTTATTTCTATTGTTGAATGATGGAGCAACCTTACCCTGTTTACCTAAATGTTATATACCTTGGTATGCTCAATTGTTGATGTAACTGCTACTGTTTACCTTATATTTTCTCTCTTAACTTGACCTACACTGGATTCCCTGTTAGGTTCCTTGTATGATGCATGCTGTTCTGTCACTGTATTTTACACTGTTTGTGCCAGCTTCTGGCCTGGGCCATGCCTGAAAAAGGTTTTCGGATCAGTGCACCACTCGATTACCAAATGAATGAAGAAAGAAAGAAAGAAAGAAAGAAAGAAAGAAAGAAAGAAAGAAAGAAAGAAAGAAAGAAAGAAAGTCAGATTCAGATCCAGATTTTTATTTTTGTAAAAGCATTTATAGTTCTGAGAGCTGAACATATAATGAATATACATAAGATATAGTAAAAGAAATACAGAATAAATATAACATACAAAAACAACATTTGCATTACATCTCCAAGGTAAACAAAACAATTGTTCAGTAAGTCGTCGCTAATACACATAATTCAATCTATTTTAAAAAAGTGATTTTAATCATTCCAATAAAATTGACAGTTAAGAAGATTTTCTGTCACCTGGGGCCAGATTCACAAAACTTTGCAATGCACAAACCCAGTTTGGCTGGGTCAAACAAGGCTTTGTGAATAGTTGGTATTTACAAAGCCCAGTTTGCCACCACAAACAGGGTTTGCGCCTGGGCAAAGTAGTGAGGGGGGGGCTGCAATGCTAATGAAGGGGAGGAGACCTGCATATCACCACATTCTCATTCACTAAGGTTTTGCTCCATGCAAAGGCCTTTGCGGAGGTCCTTGCATGGAGCAAATTGCCACCGACAAAAAATCAGGTGGTAATCAGTGCAACCCTAGTGGCTGGTGGAGGTACTGTGGCCCACCCACCCCCTCCCTGGTGCCCAGTCTTCCACCTGACATTGTAAACTATTTATTTCCATAGTGTAGCAGCCCTCCCTGTCCCCGATTGCCCACCCAACACTGTAAAATATTTTTTTCATAGTGAAGTGGTCTCTCCCCATACCCAATTGTCACCTGACATGGACCAATATTCTTTCCATAGTGTAGAGGTCCATCCCCCCCCTCCCCAATCACCAGTCTCATAAGAAATCAAATCCTGGCCTGACCTCCCACCCAATATTAATAAACCACTTTTCCATAGTGTAGTGGTCCCCCATCACCGATTGCCATCCCCAAGTAGGCCAAAACCCAGTTCCTGGTAGATCCCCCCCATCACTGATTGCCATCTCCAAACAGACAAAAACCCAGTCCCTGGTAGTTTAGTGGTCCCCCCAACCCCCCACTCCCTCAGGTAATCACCCACCACCCCGCTCCCATCCACCCCAACCAGTCGGTGAGCAGCAAAGCCCTCCTCACACCTCCATGGCTGCCCACTGACTGAACTGTCAATGACAGCGTACAGTATACACTGCAAGCTCATTGACTGGCAAAGAAAATTTAAAAGGTTTGAAACTGTAGGGTTCTCCTGGGCCTTGTGCTCACACCACCTCCATACTTTTTGAGGTAGTGTAATCATATCCTTATTTGCCTGTAGGAGTGCACCCATCCCACCAAGGATTCATGTATCTATGTTGCTTTGGAACTGAAGGGCCCTCTGGGGCCTGCACTTCCATTTGTAGGAGAACAGCAACCAAATTATAAGCATAGCCTTCTTACTACCCCACCTCATGTACCCTGTACTGAAAATTTTAAAATTCCCACCAAAATGTAATTCTGCACCAACACAACATCATTCCACAACACAAGTGTGAAAACATATTTTGGCCAGGATTTGAAAATGACAGCTGTCACATTCATGAGGTGGTGTAAAAAATAGGTATGTTGAAAATTTGGGCTCAAAATACTTAAAAATACCATAGTTAAAAGCGAGCATAGCAAAAGTTCAGTGGATGTGCATACGTTTGCCATTTTTATATATTTTGACCTCACGTTTTCAACATAACCTTCTTATGACCCCACCTCATGAACAAGGGAAGTGAATATTTTTAAATTCCACCCAAAAGGTGATTTTGCCAAGTGGCTGTGAAATTGTCTTTTTGGCCAGATTTCCATTATTCCACCACCATTGTTCATGAGGTGGAGTGTCAAAAAGGCCATGTTGAGAATTTAGTGTGAAAATATGCAAACATTGCAAAGCTATGCACCAAAGTTGAAAACCCCATTGAAATACACTGAACCATGGTTACCTTAGTTTCTTATATTGAAGTCACCAATTCCAGCAGCAAGACATGTCTTTGATCGGACAGTGAATTTTCACTCTGGTACCTGTTCAGATGAGTAAGGGTGTGTGGGGGTTTGGGAATGTCAACATGGGGGCATTGGATTGGTGAGGGACTGTTTTCTTTTTTACAGGTTTAAAAAAAAGACATTGAAGGACTGTGTTCTTTATTTCAGACACAACGGTGATTGGAGGGTGGGGGGTGCCACTACACATAAGGGAAAAACAACACAGTAACAGGGAAGGAAATCAGAGGGCAGGGAGTACCACTAGACACCAGGGAAAGAGAAAAGTTAATGGGCAGGGTGATTGGAGGGTGGGGGGGGCATTAGATGCCAGGAAAACACTCATTATTACAGGGACAGTGATCAGAGGGTGGGAAGCACCTCTAGACACCAGGGAAAAATAATAGAATTAAGGGGACAGCGATTGGATGGGGTATCACTAGACACCAGGGAAAGAGTTTATCATTATGGGGATAGCAATCAGAGGGTGGAGGGCACCATTAGATACCAGGGAAAAACAGTATAATAACAGAGACAGTGATCAGAGGGTTGGGGGTACCACTAGAAACCAGGGAAAGAAAACATGGTAATGGGGTGGTGATTAGAGAGTGGGGGGTACCACTAGACACCAGAGAAACACTTTATTATTACAGGGACAGTGATTGGAGTGTGGGGGCACCATTAGACACCAGGAAAAAATAATAGAATTATGGAGGACAGCAATTAGAGGGTGGGGGGTGCAACTATACACCTGGGAAAGAGTTTTTCAATATGAGGATAGTGATCAGAGGGTGAGGGGTGCTACTAGATGCCAGGGAAAAAGAATATAATAGGGACAGAGATTGAAGGGTGGGGAGAGCTACGAGACACGAGGGGAAAAAATAATATAATTATGGGGATGGTAATCGGTGAGTGGGGGGCACAACTAAACACAAAGGAAAAATAATATAATAATAGGGATGGCGATCAGAGGGTGGGAGGTGCCACTAGACACCAGGGAAAAAATCACGTAATGATAAGAATGGCATGCAAAATCCTTTTTTTGTTTGCAGAAATCCTTTTTTGTTTCAAACAAAAAAAATAAACAAAAGGATACCTTCAAACAAAAAAAGAATTGAAATTAATCCTTAATGTTTCTCCAGTATGGAGAGATGCTTTTTTGTGTGAATGAAAAAGGTCATACAGAAAAAGCAGAAAAAAATAAGCCCCAAATCTTTTTCCATATGAAGGGATCCTTTTTCATTTGAATGAAAAAGCCCATATGGAAAAAGCAGAAGCAAGTCATGAAAAAGGATTTAAAATGTAAAATTAAAAACATATTTCAGTGTCAGTATTCCAACAGTTAAGTGCTGAATCCACGTAATTGAGACCCAGTGAGCATATTATATGTATTGGTCTCTCTGCAGGCTTCCATTTTTGTAGGTTTTGTATTTTTCAATTTTACAGAAAAATAGAAAACAATATGGTGGCAAATGAAAAAGGATTTTTCCCTTATGAAAAAGGATTGCCCCAAATGAAAAAATACTCTCTTTTTCGTGTCATACAGCTATTTTGAAGTGCTCATTGAGCATGTTCAGATCCCAAAATTTAAAAATGTATTAACTTTGGAACAGATAAATATTTTTTCACAAAACTTCTGAAAGGCACATCTGTGGGCCAAACCATTTCTACCCTTAAAATTTCAGACTAAAATTCCAAAGTATCTGGACACAAGGCCATGACAAACAAAGGCAAAAAACAGTGATTTTTTGAGTTTTTTCGCTATCCGCATCTCGGAATCCGGACATCTGACCAAAATGAAACTTGCCACATCAATCGATCTACACCATGAGACTGTGTATGCAAACTTTTGGGCAACTCCATTTGAACGGCTACAAAAACATTAAAGTACAAAATTTGAGGTTTAACATTGAACCTCCTGCTTAACCCTAAATAAAGTGGTGCATCCACACCACTATACTACATGTCTATGTCTAAGTCTATATCTATAGATATATTTAGTCTTGTCATTTTGATTCAATAAAACATTGAGGGAATCTTGCCTGTTCTAAATATTAACATATCAAACATGTGCATGCATTTTGGATCCCTGGTTGGGATTGTGACTCAGCCTTTTATGCTGTTCTCAGTAAGGACATTGGAGGGTGACAGGGGTGTTCTCATGAGGAGCAATTTGACTAATCTGCAACTGTTTGAACTATAATGGTTTGAACAGGTGGTCCATTTGCATGATACAGTATTATGTTTCCTTCTTCTCCCCTCCCCCTCCATGTTCCATATCCTCCATGCCCATCTCAGAAAAAAATCCCCTCACCTGAACAAATCATGAATTTGTTATCTTAACTCTTTTTTTGATACTAACATGTCCACCAACTCTAAATATATGTTTAGATTTCTCCTGCATTTTAAGGCATTTCTTTCAGGGACAAAATAACCCTTTGTTGATAAACTGCCACCCACATCCAATTATAGTTACCTGTATCATTCTGCTTCTTCCCATGATATCCATTTATAGTTACCTGTATCATTCTGTCATCTTCCCATGATATCCATTTATTGTTGCCTGTATCATTCTGCCATCTTCCCATGATATCCATTTATAGTTACCTGTATCATTCTGCCATCTTCCCATGATATCCATTTATAGTTACCTGTATCATTCTGCCATCTTCCCATGATATCCATTTATAGTTACCTGTATCATTCTACCATCTTCCCATAATATCCATTTATAGTTACCTGTATCATTCTGCCACCTTCCCATGATATCCATTTATTGATGCCTGTATCATTCTGCAATCTTCCCATGATATCCATTTATAGTTACCTGTTTCATTCTGCAATCTTCCCATGATATCCATTTATTGTTGCCTGTATCATTCTGCAATCTTCCCATGTGCTGGATTCTTCAATTAATAAGTTTAAAGCACTTTTTCCCATATATAGCTGAAGGTAATACACTGTACATGTTTCATTAATATCTACAGAAGTCCTAGTGTTACAGCTGTAGCACTTTAACATAAAACTGCAGTGTGGCCGCATGCTCAAGGGGCTTGTGTTCCATCAGCTCAACAAACATCTCACACTATAAGATAGAATTGCAAAATGTTGCATGCTTTACAGCATATTTTCAAACATTTCCCATAGTTTCAGGCTGCATTTTTAGAAGAGAGAAACAAAAACATGGAAAATCGTGGCTGATAAAAAGCCTGGTGGATCATCTAGTCTGCCAAAGCCTGTTGTTTTTTTGGAGACTGTGCTTGTTAGCCCTTATTACTTCTCCCTCCCTCAATATATCCCCTTATGCACCATTTCCATTCCCATCCTCCCGTCACCCAATGTATGAGCAGTTGGAGGAGTGGAAGGTGAAGCCCCTGAGTCTCTACATGTATTTGATCACTGAAATAAGATGTCATTTCAATGATTAAATAAATTTAGAGAATCAAGGCTTCACCCCCTGTACCCCCACCAACCTCTCATGAATCGGATGTGCTTCACACAACACCTCCCAACACTAGTAGTCAACACTACTAGGTCCAACCCCCCAAAAATCAAATAATTTATCTACCTGCAGATGCAATCTCATCTGCTACTGCAGGAAATGTGTGACATTCTGTGATGTTTCAGGATGAAATTTCATCTGTTGGTGCAGGAAAGGCATGATCTGCACTAATGCAAAATTTAAATTTCACACAATCCTAATCATGAGAGTGACTGAGAGCAAGCCTAAAAAATGCCCAGTTTGTACTTCTATAGATCATTCAGTTAGAAGCAGGACAACAACTGACTTTTAATCTAACCAACCTGCCCATGAAACCCAAACTAACCAATATGGCTGATGTCCTTGTAAACAGCAGGCTGTCATGCATTCCACAATTGTAGAAGAGTTGTGTTATGCATTACTGTACTTCCCTACAGTCTACAGGCAGAATTTCCACAAAATCATTGGTTCTGCTTCTGCAGTAATTCATGGAATTTGTTGGAGATTATTATGAAATATCACCAGACTGTGAGATTTTTAAAATGAATGTCTATGAATATTGCATTTCTTTCTTCAATTCAATCTGTGAACAACATTTGGTCTAAAGGCAAAACAAAAATTTTGGAGTGGAGCACAAGGAATCAAGTATAACAGCTGACAGCTGAAAGTATGACAGCTAAAGGTGAGGTGTTGCTGGTAGAAGACTTCAGTCTGCTGGATGTGGATTGGAACAACCAGGCTGCAGCCTTAGACAGGAAATAAGACATCCTGGAAGCCCTGAAGGGGGCATACTTAAGACAGCTAGTGATGAGCCCACCCAAGAGGGAGTGACTTTGGACCTGGTACTCACCAACGGAGACAGAATTACAGATGTAAAAGTGGGAAGCCATCCGGGATCAAGCGATCACAGTACAGTGTGGTTCAATGTAAGAACAGCAGAAGAGTCAAATCACACGAAAGCAAGGGTCCTGGATTTCAGGTGGGCTGACTTTGCAAAGATGGCAGGAATGTCTTAGGAAATCACTGGCAGGGAATAAGAAAAGAGGGGGATGGAGAAACAATGGGAGAATCTTAAGGGAGCCATAATGGAGGCAACAAGACATTGCATGAGGCAAGTAAGCAAAACAAAGAAAAACCAAAAAAGCACTATGATTCTCAAAGGAAGTGACCATGAAGGTAAGGGCAAAAAGGGTGGTATTCAGAAGGTAAAAGGAAACACAGAGGGAAGAAGACAGGAAACTGTATCTGGAAAAGCAGAAGGAGGCAGGAAAAGCAGCCAGGAATGCAAAGGTGCAAACAGAAGAAAAAATAGCCCTGGTAATAACAAAAGCGACAGTAAGTTTTTCATACGAACATATGGAAAATGCCAGCAGATACAGGCCTCAAGGTCTATCGAGTCTGCTCAATTGTGCAGCTAGCAGTGTGTTACTCTGCAGCTGCTCACAGTACATTAATGAAATAAACAAAATCTGGCCTGAATCTATAGGGCTGCATGTGAGGAATTTGGGGTAAAAATATTGAAAATTATCAAAGTTACAAGCCTGTGTTAGCAAAAGGTAATGCAGGCTCATAAATTTGTTGTTTTGTAATATTTATACACCAAATTTTTTAACAGATCCTTGTTATGACCCTCCCTCATGGAGCAGGGCAGAGCACATTTTCCACTCCTGCCCAAAAGATGATTTTGTGCAGGGATTTCGAAATCAATTTTTAGGATGCAAAAGCACATTTTGGGCTGCAGTTGAAAAATTACAGCTGTCACATTCATGAGGTGATGTAAAAAATGTCTATGTTGTAAATTTGGTGTCAAAATATTGAAATTACTAAAGTTATGAGCCTGCATTCACAAAATTCAATGTAGGCTCATAACTTTGTTTTTTTATTATATTTTCACACCAAATTTTCAACATAGCATTCTTATGACCTCACCTCATGAAAAAGGGCAGAGAACATTTTCAACTTCTGCCCGAAAGGTGGTATCATGCAGGGACATCAAACTCACCTTTCGGGATATGAAAAAACATTTTAGCCAGGATTTGAAAAATAACAACTGTCACATTCATGAGGTTTTGTAAAGATATGGCTATGTTGTAAATTTGGGGTAAAAATATTGAACATTACCGAAGTTACAAGCCTGCATTCGCAAAATTCAGCATAGGCTCATAACATTGTTTTTTAATATTTGTACACAAAATTTTCAACATAGCCTTATGGTCCCACCTCATGAACAAGGGCAGAGAACATTTTCAATTCCTGCCCAAAAGCTTATTTCACACAGGGACCACAAAATCAACTTTCTGGACAGTTCTGCCTAATGACAGGTCAATTGTTCATGTGGTAGGGTCCCAAGGAAGGCATGTTGAAAATCTGAGCCACAGATATTCAAAATCACCCAAGTCATGTGAATAAGTTCAAAACCCCATTGAAATACATTGAAGTGCATACCTGTTTCATCAGTTTGCGGCCAGCATTAAAGAGTGAAGACATGTCTGCGGTCCAGAAAGGATTATGGTGTTGGACCTCTAATGGGTAAGTAAGAGTTTGAGGGATGCAGGGTGGGAAGGTCAGATGGGGGCAGTTACGACCACAAAATACATTGATGGACTTTTTTTTACAGGTACAAAAAAAAAGACAAATGAGGATTCGTGCACTGAGGGATTGGGCATCTCCCAGTGCCACTGTTACATTTCTGGGGGTGTGGGGAATGGGTGCTGAGAGGGAAGGTCTGGTGGGGGAAGGAAACAATAAATAAGTTAAAAAATAAACTCCAGAAATAATCATGCATGCACAGTATTGGATGAGGAAGGCATACAACAAGTTTGTGATCGGGACATGTGGGGGATTGGGCACCCCCAGTGTCACTACTACATTTCTGGGGGGGGTAGTGGGGTGATGGGTGCTGAGAGGGAGAGTTATGTGGAGGGAGGAAACAAATAAAAAAAATCAGAAATAACCACACATGATCAGTGTTGGACGGGGGGCAGTATAAGAATTTTGTGACTAGGACACTGGGGTATTGGGCACCCTCAGTGTCACTATTATGTTTCTGGGGGTAGAGTGGGGTGGTGGGTGCTGAGTGGAAGGGTCGGTAGGGTGCAGTTATGGCCACAACAGACATTGATGGACTCTTTTTTTAAAGGTACAAAAAAAAAAAAGACAAATGAGGATTTCTGCACTGAGGGACTGGGTGCCCCCAGTGCCTCTGTTATGTGTCTGGGGGGGTGCTGAGAGGGAAAGTCGAGTAGTGGATGGAAACAATAAATGAATAAAAAATAAATAAACTGCAGAAATAACTGCGCATGTGCAGTTTTGGATAGGGGAGGCGTACAACGAGGTAGTGACTGAGACACCTGGGTGATTTGGCATCCCCAGTGTCACTATTAAATTTCTGGGGGGGGTAGTAGAGTGGTGGGTGCTGAGAGTGAGGGTCAGGTGGGAGAAGGAAGCAATTAAATTAAAAAAAATATCAAAAAGCAGAAATAACCACGCCTGCTCAGTAGTGGATGGGGTTGGGCAGTACAAGGATTTTGTGATCAGGACACAGGGGATTGGGCACCCCCAGTGTCACTGTTACGTTTCTGGGGGGAGTGTGGTGGTCGGTGGTGAGAGGGGGGTCAGGTGGGGGAGAGGAAACAATAATTAAAGTAAAAGAAAAGACACACAAATAACCACACATGCACAGTAGTGGATGGGGGCACAGTACCAGGATTTCAAATAGTGCAGTGTAACTGCCTATAGAGACAGTGAGCGGAGTGCTTCACAGATATGAGGCATCTGTGTTCACACTCCAGCATGTTGTTCCATCAAAAAGAATGCTGGAGATCTTTTTCTAATAGCAAGAGGTCTGCATGGCTCTGCCCACTGCAGCCCTAAAAAAACTAAGAGTGGGATTGTGAGGCTAAAAAGGGAAGGAGGGAAGACTGCAGTGGGAGACAAAGAAAGAGCAGAAATCCTGAACAAGTAGTTTTGTTCAGTATTCACAGAAGAAATGGAAGGGGAGGGACCAATGTTTGGTGACAGAAGCACCACTGAAAGGGAGGTGGACACTGTCACCAACTCACTCAGCTGGTCAGCCGTCTACTCCCAAAGTGCCAACGTCTGAGCATATGATTTGTGTACAGTGAACAGACAAGGTAACCCTTTTGTCTGTTTTGTGGGTTCAAGTCACCTTAGTCTGAAGCTCTAAAGGGATTCAAACTGATAACCTCTTGTTAGCGTACCCAATTATCAGGCTCAGATAATTCTGTCTTTGGGGGGGCCAGATATATTTGCCTACGGGCACCCAACCAGGTCTTTCAAATGAACTTTTAGAACTCAATGCAAGACTTTTAGAGAACTCTATCCATTTCCCAGTTTGATATACAATAAGCCCATACACAGTGTACTTATAACCTTTAAAAGCTCCACTTAAAATAAAAAGAATTGTCAAGGCACTCTAGCAGTTTTGTTTGTAAAAAAAAATCTTTACTTTAAAAACATCAAAACAGAACAATAATTACAGAACAAATTATATATATCCCAATGCATACAGCCTTAAAACAAACAGGAAAAAGTACAGTTCCTACAACACATACATTTAGACTGGTCTAATCTTACTCTTTTTCAGTGCTGTGATGATTCTCCCTCAGTCAGATAATATTCTCTTGTGTCAGTCAGATATATTTTCTTGTGTCCCTCTGTTAGGTTCTTTCAGCACTTAAACACACTTCTGAGCCGGCCTTCTTATGAGGTCGCTAACTCCACCTTGGTGAATCAAAATCTATATTTTACAGTACAGGGTCTCCAAATAAAACATTTAAAAAATCTTATGAGATGACTTCACTGACTTTCCTCTCCACAGGTTAACTGGTCAGAACTGGTTTGTGCTCTACTACACACACACACACACACACATAAACAGTCTTTTGATGTAAGTCACTGTATTCAAATCAGAAGTGTATTTGACTCCTAAACCTTGTCTGGGCCCTGGGTATCTACACATTAAAAGGTATTCATGTAATTCAAGGTTCCCTGGAAATGTATACTGGACCTTCCAGAATTGTCTGGGTCCTCCCTGGCTCAGACATCAACCCTCTTCAATGTCCATTCTGGTCTCTCTCGACACTCCTCCCCACAAGTCCTTCCTGGCAAATATGCAAGTCAAAGGATCTCCCTGAGGGCATTATGAATGGCTAATCTTATTTCCTGGGATGAAAGCAAATTGACAAGATAATTGCACCCCAGATCTCTGCAGTTTAAAATACCTCCTGTCCTTTGAAATCATCCCTGTGGGGTCTTGATGTGTCAGTTCCAGTAAGACAGTAGTTTTCTCAAACTGAGTTTTCCCATCACATATTTTATGTGTGATAAAAAAATGAATACAGCACTCGAGCACTCAGAGCTGGCAATCTATGTCACACTCCTCCCCACCTAGACTGAATTTGGGGGATCCATCCCCTACATGGGATGAGCTTCCCCAATAAGTTCACTCCTCATAGACCCTAGACAGTCCATCTGAGTTCTTATTTTTGGCTCTGGCCCTATGTACAATTTTCAAATCATACCCTTGTAAAGCAAGACTCTAGCTGAGCAGTCTGCCATTGTTTTTCCCCATCTGTGACAACCAAACCAGGGGTTGTGGTAAGTCTGCACCACAAAAGGCTGCCCATACAAGTATGGCTCCAATTTCTTTAGGGCAAACACTAGAGCAAGGCACTCCTTTTCCACCATGGAGTATGCTTGTTCCCTGGGGAGCAGCTTTCGGCTCAGGTAGGCTTTCAGGTGGTCCCTCCCTTCGCTGGATGTCTGGCTTAGTACTGCCCCAATACCCATGTCTGAGGCATCTGTCTGAACTACAAAAGTTTTGCTATAGTCCGGACTTGTCAAAACAGGAGCACTGCACAGTGCCTCCTTCAGTTTGGTAAAGGCTTCCTTACAGGCTGGACCCCAGGTGATTTGCCTTGGCATTTTTTTCTTTGTCAGGTCAGATAGGGGAGCAGCCAGGGCACTGTAATTAGGTACAAACTTTCTGTAGTACCCTGCTGTCCCGAGAAAACTCCTGACCTGCTTCTGAGTTTCTGGTCTGGGCCATGCATGTATTACCTCTATTTTTATCTGGTTAGGACGGAGCTGTCCCCAGCCTACCTCATGCCCGAGGTATGCCACTTCTCCCATGGCCATCTGGCACATCTCGGCTTTGACAGTGAGCCCGGCCCTCTGTATTGTGCCCAGCAATTCCCTAAGGTGTAATAGGTGTTCCCCACAGCTGGTACTGAAAGATGTCAATGTCATCCAGGTACGCCTCAGCACCATTTAACACTTGGTTCACCAAACTTTGGAAAGTGGCCGGGGCGTTCTTCATTCCAAAAGGCATTACTTTGAACTCAAATATGCCTATCGGACTGATGAAGACCAACCTCTCCCTAGCTCTGTCCATCATCTGTACCTGCCAATACCCCTTTGTCAGGTCAATGGTCATAAGTAGGCCACCCCACCTGAAACTTGTCCAGGAGTTCATCCGTCTGGGGCATCGGGTGGGTGTCTGACTTCGTGACTGCATTCAGTCCATGATAGTATACACAGAAATGAGTTGAGCCATCTGGCTTGGGTACAAGGACTATGGGAGGAGGCCCAAGGACTGATGGATCTCTGGATTACTCCTAAATCCAGCATCTCCTCCACTTCCCTCCTAATGTCCTTTTGGACAGCCTCTGACACCCGATATGCTGTCCGCCATATGGGCATCTGTGTTCCTGTCTCCACATCGTGTGTTGCTAAGGGTGTTAGTCCAGGCTTCATGCTAAACAAGGGGGCAAAGTCTGCTAAAACCTCCCTCACTTTCTGGATCTGGCCTCGGGTCAGCTGGGGAGACAATTTTACTGCCTCCAGAGAGAACTGTCGCTTACTCTCTTCCGGCAAGTCCAGAAGGGGGTCTCCTTCGTCCATCCCCTCCTCATGACTACATACTGTGAACACCATGTCAGCCCTATTTGCATACGGCTTCATCATGTTGATGTGGTACATCCTTTCTGTCTGTCTATGATCAGGTAACTCCACAATGTAGTTTACGTCATTTACCTTCCTAACCACTTTGTACGGTTCTGCCCACTCAGCTTGCAGCTTGTCTTTCCAGACCGGAATAAGGACCATGAATTCCTGACCCACTATGTACAAGCGAGCTCTAGCTCTGCGGTCATACCATACCTTTTGCTTCTGTTGGGCAGCTGCCAGGTTGCTCTGGGATGTCCCCATAAGCTCCCTCAGCCTTTACCTAAACCTTAGGACGTAATCCACAATTGGAGTTTCCTGGGTGGTGTGCTTGCCTTCCCAGTCCTCCTGGATCAAGTCTAGGGGCCCAAGTACCTGACGTCTATACAAGAGTTTGAAGGGGGAAAATCCTGTTGACTCTTGGGGCACCTCCCTGTATGCAAACAACAGGTGGGGAAGGTATTTCTCCTAGTCCCTCCCATGCTGTTCAGCAAACACCTGGAGCACTGACTTTAGGGTACCACTGAAGCATTCCACAAGCCCATTGGCTTGTAGGTGATACGGTGTTGTGCATCTCTGCACCACCCCACACTTCTTCCATAGACATTTCATTAGGTCTGACATGATGGAACCCCCTCAATCAATGATTACCTCCTGTGGAAACCCAACACGTGAGAAAATCCCAAGCAAGGTATCTGCCACTTTGTCTGTCCTCAGTGAAGAAAGGGCAACTGCCTCTGGGTACCGGGTGGCATAATCCACCACAGTCAGGATGAACCTTTTCCCTGAGGAGCTGGGGGTATTTAAAGGCCCCACAATATCCATTCCCACCCTCTGGAATGGCTCCTCTACTATGGGCAAGGGGATCAGGGTGGCTAGGGTTTTCTGACCCACCTTCCCTATTTCTTGGCACTGGTGACAAGACCTGCAGTACTCCTTCACCTGCTGGGTGAAGTTAGGCCAGTAGAAATTCTGGGCCAACCACTGCATAGTGCATGTGATTCCCAGATGACCAGATAAGGGAACATCATGGGCAACCTTGAGCAACTGCTCATGATATTCCTGGGGAATGACAAGCTGCCTGCCTAGCATCCCTCCCTCTGTCTGTACTGCCTGTGTATACATAAGTCCATTTTCCCAATAAACCCTATGTCTTTCATCACCTCCCTGTGCACTGTCCAAGTCTGCCCAAGCCCTCAGCTTCTCTGAACTAGGGTCACTTCTCTGAGCAGCTGCAGACCCCTCACACCTACCCAAGGCATGGGACAGGTCCCTTTCAGTCACTAAACTAGGGCCCCTAGCACTAGCATCAGGGCCCTCAGGATCACTGTCAGTCCCAACCCTCTGACAAGGGGTCACCCCTTCCTCTTTGGAGTAACCCTCTGTAGCCATGTGGTTATTTGCTACTGGGGAAATTTCTACCCCCTTTTTATCAGTCTCCCCCTCTGGGGACACAGGCTGGAGAACCAGCCTCTCAGTATCTTCCCCAATGGCTTCTGAGGGGCTCAGGGAACTATAATTTTCCCTGGCCCCTTGGCTATGGGTAACTACACATACCACCCCCTGCTGGAGATTGTTACCCAGAATCACATCTGGTGCTAATGTGTTAGCTAGAGCCAACTGTTGCACAGTTCCCCCTGTTTCACCCCAGTCCAGGAGAACACTAGCCAATGGAAATGTTTTCTCTACACCCACAAAGTCCTGTACAGTCACATATTTATTGGGTATAAGCTGACCAGGCTGTACCAGATCCCCTTTTACCAATGTCAGGGATGCCTCTGTGTCCCTTAACCCCTGTGTCTGTACACCATTTACCATGACTGGGTGCATGTGTTCCCTCATGTTCACTGGCATGCTTCCAGGGACACACAAACAACCAGCTTCCTTTCTGGTACTACTTTGCATATTATTGCTTGCCTTTCTTGGACACTATCTGGCAATGTGCCCAGTTTCTTTACATAACCAACAAACATTTCTTACTTCAGAGAAATCTTTTCTTTGAAACCTGGGGCTAACTGGTTTCGGCGGAGGCAGTGAGGGTTTTAGCTGCCCTGAAGGTGCACTTTTCCCTTTCTGCACTGCCACACTAGCCCCATTTGGTCTCAGAGCAGGTCTGCTCTTGGCATAGTGGTCCAAGAGTTCAGCAGCCTATTGCACTGTTTTTGGATCTCGGTCCTCTAGCCAGGTTTTTAACTCTGTTGGGCATTTCCAATAAAACTGTTCTAATAAAATCACATTTTCTATTTGATCAACAGTGTTCGTCTCAATTCCTTCCCACCAACATTTTAAAAACTGATGTTGTTTTGTGGCTAGCTCCTCATAGCTCATACCAGGGCTTCTCCTGAGCTTACAGAATTTAGCTCTGTACAGTTCCTACAACACATACATTTAGACTGGTCTAATCTTACTCTTTTTCAGTGCTGTGATGATTCTCCCTCAGTCAGATAATATTCTCTTGTGTCAGTCAGATATATTTTCTTGTGTCCCTCTGTTAGGTTCTTTCAGCACTTAAACACACTTCTGAGCCGGCCTTGTCATGGGTCACTAACTCCGCCTTGGTGAATCAAACTCTATATTTTACAATACAGGGTCTCCAAAAAAAATATTTAAAAAAACATATGAGATGACCTCACTGACTTTCCTCTCCACAGGTTAACTGGTCAGAACTGGTTTGTGCTCTGCTACACATGCACACATAAACAGTCTTTTGATGTAAGTCACTGTATTCAAATCAGAAGTGTATTTGGCTCCTAAACCTCGTCCGGGCCCTGGGTATCTACACATCAAAGGGTATTCATGTAATTCAAGACTTCCCTTAAAATGTATATTGGACCTTCCAAAATAGGTCTGGATCCTCACTGGCTCAGACATCAAACCTCTTCAATGCCCATTCTGGCCTTTCTCAACACTCCTCCCCACAAGTCCTTGCTGGCAAATATGCAAGTCAAAGGATCTCCCTGAGGGCATTATGAATGGTTAATCTTATTTCCTGGGATGAAAGCAAATTGACAAGGTAATTGCACCCCAGATATCTGCAGTTTAAAATACCTCCTGTCATTTGAACTTATCCCGGGGGGGTACTGAAAAAAATTCATACAAAACTTGAGCACTCAGAGCTGGCTGTCTACATCACAGGCACCAGTCCATTTAAGGTGGAGAGAGTCTTAAAGGAACTCCCTAATCTGAAAGTGGACAGGCAATGGGGCCAGATGTGATACATCCCAGAGTATTAAAAAACTCAGAGTGGTGGTGGCAGCACTTCAGACAGCCCTGGTCAACAGTTCACTGGAAACAGGTGTGGTACCAAAGGACTGGAGGAGGGCAAATGTAGTCCCTCTCCAGAAAAGTGGGAGCCGGGAGGAGGCTGAAAATTACAGGTCAGTCTGCCTGACCTCAGTGGTGGGGAAATTAATGGAATCACTACTAAAAGAAAGGTTTGTGATATATATTGAATCCAACAGAGCACAGGATCTGAGGCATCATGGATTCACAGTGGAAAGATCTTGTAAAATAAATCTGGTAGATTTCTTTGACTTGGTGACCAAGAAGGTGGATCAGGGAGGGGCAGTGGAAGTGGCCTACCTGGATTTCAGCAAGACCTTTGACACTGTCCCACATAGAAGGTTAGTAAACAAGCTGGACAGCCTGGGAGTAGGTCCCAGGGTGGTAAACTGGGCCATAAAATTGGCTGAGTGATAGGACACAGAGGGCGGTGGTGAACGGAGTTCAATCTGAAAGGGGGGTGTGACCAGTGGAGTTCTGCAAGGATTAGTGCTTGGACCAGTCATCTTTAATGTCTTCAAAAGTGACATTGCAGAGGGGCTGGAAGGGGAAAGTGTATCTCTTTGCAGATGACATGAAGATCTGCAACAGGGTTGACACTCCAAGAGGGGTAGAGAAAATGAGAAGGAACGTAAGCAACTTGAGGAGTGGTCAAGGGTGTGGCAGTTAAAATTCAGTGCAAAGGAGTGCAAGATCATGCACGTGGGGCACAGAAATGCAGGAGAAGAATATATTATGAGGTCACCAAACAGGAAAGGGACCAGGGAGAAATCTTATCTGATTATCCAAAGGTTACGAAACAATGTAAGCAGGCTGTGAGGAGAGCCAGTGAAATGCTGGGGTGCATAGGGAGAGGTGTCTTTAGCAGAAGGAAGAATGTGGTGATGCCACTGTACAGAACACTGGTGAGACCTCATCTAGAGTACTGTGTCCAGTCCTGGAGACCACATCTATGGAAGGACATTGACAGAGTAGAAATGGTTCAGAGAAGGGTGACAGAATGGTGCAGGGTCTGCACCAAAATTCATATGAGGGGAGACTGGGGGATCTCAATATGTATTCCCTGGAGGAGAAGAGAAAGTGAGGATATGATAGAGACTTTCAAATACCTCAAGGGTGTAAATAAGGTACAAGAGCATAGCATCTTTCAAAAAAATGTTCAAGAACAAGGGCCATGATATGAAAAAGGGGGTGGTAGACTTATCTGTAGGGGTAACATGAGAAAGTACTTCTTCACAGAAAGGGTGGTGGATCCATGGAACAGCTTTCTAGCAGAGGTTGTAGGGACAAAAACAGTAGAGAAATTCAAAAATGCATGGGACAGATATAAAGGAATTTGAGCAATAAAAAAGAGAGGGTAAACCACAGATCATTTAGGATCTGTGGTATATGAAACAGGTAGGGAAAATGGGCAGACTAGGTGGACCAAGCAGTCCTTTTCTCCTATCTATATAACAATTTTTATTAAAGTGAAGTGAGGAAAAGCCCAACCTACACATTAATATTTTATCCTTTATCATCTAAATATATTATCAACCATAGTGGCTCTGACCAGAGTTTGTTTCAAAAAGCAGGTGCTAAAGTGCACTTTCCCAATAAAATGATTGCACTCAAATTTTTTTTGATTTCTTCACAGATCCCCGGCAACACTGATTTTGCAGAAGATAATAGCCCCTATGCACTAATGGGTGGGAATTACATGCCGGAGGCATGTATCCCACCCATGTAACTTTGCATCTGTGGACAGGTGCCCCCTCATGCCTGTATTCACTACCAGTGGCCACCTGTCCGTGACTCCACCCCCACAGCATGCAGGATTCTGCAGGGCAGCCTGGGCAGAGTTGCGGACCCATGTGAGCATCCAATTGGATGCCCGGCATGGGTCCCACAGTGGATCCCTTGCACATCACAGCACAGGTCTGGGAGCATGAATGCCTACCACAGGCACCCGGACCCACGTGGCATGGCCCCCTCATCCTGTATTCTCCCCTGGCCCAGCCTGTATTACAAGATGCTCTCCCATAGCATAGTAGGACCCCTGGCAGTGTGATTCTGCCCCCATCCTGCAATCAGCCACCCCATCCTGCAGTGCCCTGACCCCACAGATGCCTCCCTCCCCAGACCACCATATGCCCCATCCCCAAAGGAATCCAATAAGCCCTGACAGGACTTCCCAGTCAGTACACCACATGGCACATCCCCCTGACCCTGTAGTGGCACCCCCACTCCCCCAGTGCTGACAGTGTCCCCCCCATGCACACACAGGTGCCCCACACATCAATGGCCATGACCCACCCTGGTACCCCCACTCCCACATTGGTGGTCAGTGTTCCCCACACCCACCACAGCACTGCTAAACCCTAATCCCCTGCCCCATACCTGTCCGGTGGTGCCATGGCCAGAAACAGCCAACAGCACAGCCCTCCTCACACCTCCTTGGCCTCCAAACATTCAAGGGAAGCCAGGAGTACATCCCTATCAATAGGCAGTGTGCTCCTGCCATCCCTTGAACAGCCAGTGGGCAAGGAGGTGTGAGGATGGCTGCACTGCTGCCTGTTCCTGGCAGCGACACCACCAGACAGGTATGGGAGAAGGATTATTGGTGCTGGGGGGTTATCTGCAACCAGGGGCTGGTGCCACAGTTGTGGTGTGTGTTTAGGGGCAGCCTACAGGGGCTGGGCACAGCTGTGTGCTGGGGTGGGTGGTGCTGTGTGGCTATTGGGGAAGGGCACACTTGTTGGTGGGGGAGTGGGCTATCTGCCTTGTCTGGGCAGCAACCGGTTGTGTTCATGGGGTATCTTGGGGTCATACAGCATGGTTCTCCCTGGTGTATTCTGCATCCTCATCCATACCCCAGTGGCCAGCACTACACACCTTAGTGCATGACACATTGTCCTGGCACACCCCCAGACCATCCTCAGCACATTGCAGTCTGTGGGCCGGGGGATCAGGTGCATTGGGGCTGCATGCCCCCCATTACTGCATCCTGCACAGGGGGATGCATTGGGTGTGGAGTGGCTACATGCCACAGATACATTGTGCATAGCCAGTCTATCCATTAATGCATGGGGCCCATTGTGTGTAACAATGTGAACATACTGTAGTGTTCTGTTATGACTGAGAAATGTGGCAGTGATGATAGTCTAGTTGTGATGTGGAAGAAAAATAAAAATATGTAGCATCATAGTATCTTAGTAGTGTTTCAGCAGAAAAAGACCATCGTGGCCCATCCAGTCTGCCCATGTCCCCCCTCCCCTACTTGTCAACAGTGCACAAGGAGCCTATGCTCTGTTCTCTACCCAACCCCATATTTAGTGATCTGGCATAATTGTTTTTTTAAAATATGAATAAAGAACACTACCATAAGTAACAAAACATGATAAACATTATAAGATTATGTAAGGCACCAATACTGTGTAGAAGGTTATGGTTACATGTGGGCCACTTGGTGGTATATAACCCAGGCATAACAGTCCCCTCCTTGCTGCCTTGCTCACAGGGCAACACAACAAAAAGAAGAAGGTTAGGTGTAGTAATGGTATAACAGAATGTGTCAATAAGCCTGAGGTGCAAGCCCTGTAAAAGAACTGCAGCCATGCAAGATGCTGGATAAAAGTATGCCTCCAACAGCAAAAATGTATTAGTAGATGAGTGAAAACAAGATATAAATTACTATTGAGCTTTAAAACATTGATTTGAACAACTGTTTTTCAAAGCACATAAAACTCATAATGTAAATGAATTACAATTCTATAGCACATAGATAATGCGACTGTGAAAGGAGACCTATTCAGGAGGCAACACGGGGTAATCACAGATGGTCAGATCATGAAATACAAAATAGAAACTAGGTCTGTCAACACCACAGTGGATATGTGTATAAGAAAAATTGTTGATGTGTATTATCACAGAACATCGCTCGTATAAACAGTGTTAAAGTCATTGTCCATTCATAAAGAACAGTCCATAGTAAAAGGCAGATAACGGTGGCATACGGGACGGCGGCATATGTTATTGATTGAAGGATCTAATAACAATGTCCTTAAAGAGGAACCAGTCCATAAGGTTTGAATCCATAACCACAAAGCAGTGTAGTTATATTGGAAATGTCATTCATTGAAAGTTTGTAACCCATAGGGCATACATGGCACATGGGGTTGTGCAGACGTGTACCAGCATGGTAAGAAAGATAATGTTCGTGTAGCTGGTTGCTGGTTGGTTGGAATGGCAAAGGCCTTGGCAAGGGTTGCATGAGAATGTCCATCGAATATTTCAATGGAATAGCCATACCCACACAGGCATAGCTTTTTGTATAAAAAGCACATTTAGCATAAACATTGACAGTTCATAAAGAACATAATTCATGAAAGAACAACCAAGAGCACAGTTTGTATGAGGTGCCAGCCAAATATGGAAAACCAGCCATGAAGAAAAGATGCATGTGTTGCTTGAAGATCTTACCAGTACCTCTCTGTAGAAACCTAAAACTTTGTAAAAAACTTAGTGTGAAAAAATACATATAGTTGTTATTAAAAGGAAAATGGTATGGTTATTAGCAATGCCTTTAGTTACGGTGTGGTGTGACATAGACAAGTGATGGTGTCAGCCATGCACTCAGAGGTGCAGGTCAAGGTCCAACAAGAAGAATATATTATTTATTCATTTGTGAATACACCCTGTTTTCCAAATCTCAGAAGAGGCTGTGACAGTAGGGAAAGAAAACATAGTTTTCCACTTAAGAGTTGATGTTTGGCCTAGTTTAGGCCTATCTCATGAAATGAAAGTGTGATATTATGCTTGTTATATGCACTTTGAATCTTGATCTTATGGCAGTATGCCTTTTACACCATGTAACACTGGGGTATACAATAGCGCCTGTTGTGCATATGGGATATGAAAATATCCCTTTTGTAAGGTCCATTGGCTAGGGTGAAATACTCCTACTACAGGTAGTCAGTAAGTTGGTGCTCTGATACCGGGTCCAGAGCATGTATCAGTTCCATTCCAAAAGGGGTCTGGTAACATGATGCTAAGAAACCTAGAAGTGTTTGTACTGAAGCAGATTTTTTATGCTGCCATATTATGTGTGTATTACACATTATATACAAAGGTACCTAGACCTGATGAAGCAATCAGACCACTAGTTGGTCTGGGTTTATACTTGGAACATTGGGTAGGCTTTTGTCTCTGTTGGGGTAACAACAGTTGGAAACATGGTAGTGCTAGCAATGGAATGAGGTGTACAATACTATGTGGTAGTAGTATTATATAGAAATAGAGCACAAAATATGGATGTATGAGTACAGTACAGGTGTAGAAACCTGCGTGTTGTGCTTAGACCTGGCATACACACAGGATGTCAGTGGGTGATCATCTGGTATAGGGCCTATCTTGGAATGTGCCATTAGCTGGGTGGGCCTTAGGGATTTGTCATTGATTGCTAGCAGTCTGCCATTTAGTCTGTAAGATTGGTTAGGGGCCACCATTATGGTGTCCAGGTGTACATGGTTATTATGTTGTAATGAATCTGGATGGAACAGCAATGCTGATCCCTTTTGTCTAGGAGTATGAATGGTGGCACATAACCCATAAGAAAGAAACAATCATTCATGGCAGTGTTGTTGGGACATTTCAGCTTGTGAAAACAACTAATTCATTGTGTAAGTGGTTGGTACTTGGTACCCCCCATGTGGGTGTGACAAATGTCACCCAGATGGGCCTAATGCCCCAAAATAACTAGGGATGTGAAGCAATTTACTGAGCTTATATGTGATAAGCTGCAACATTATGTGAAAACATAATGACAATGACTTAATCACAATGAAACAATAGTCATTTTAAGCACATCACAGAAAATACATATTAAACATTGATCACATTTAAAATGTGGTTTGTCTTCAGAGTCCAGGAATGACTGTTGAAATAATATTGTCTTTTACAGGAGCTAAAAAGACAAAGAGGATATGTGAAAGAACATGGGAATGTACACAGTCCCCTTCCCAGCTCAGCTGATTACTTGTTGAGGGCCAATGCCCTTGCAGCTGGCTGGTGCTGGTTGTTGGCATAAAGCCACTTGCAAATAGATTGTTTAGGGTTGTTCTAAACCGCACTGTGAAGGTAGAGAGGCTGAGCTGGTTTATACTGTTAGAGAGCATTACATATTTTATTATTAATTTGTAACCAACAAATGGGTTATTAGCAAACAAAAACTTTCTTCTTGTGTGCTCTTACTGGAGGGACAGTGGGTTTACCTCCCCCATTTCTGGATCTGCTAGCTGTAACTCAGTCAAGCACTGTAGGTGCACTGTAAGGTGGAATGGGTCAAAACCCTCCTTGAGCTACCTGTATAGTACAGGAGACTAGGGTTATAGTAGACCATATCTATGAAAATGTCATAGACATGGTGAGTCACACTAAGAATGGTAGCAGCCACAGCACCATACATACTCATCACTGATGAACCATATAAGCCTTCTATCAGTGAGTACAGTCTGTGTGAAACAGTTTATATACAGCTGACACCATCCCCAGACTGTTATTTGTTAAACATATAGGCATGCAATACTGTGTTAGCAGTTAACTATGTCACTAATAGTCCCAACATTTATTTGCCCCAGACAGGCACACCAGTTGTCAAAACAGATGTTAATATAAGCAATCAGTTACAGAGGGTGGGCTTATAAACAATCCAAGCCCCCCTTCCCTGAGCTCCTACTTCTGCGAAAGAGGCAGCACGGAGATAATAGGATACTGTAGGACCAGTGCTGGAGCATTTGCCCGACCATACAACAGTAAGAACGATCAAATTGACTAGTAACAGGTGTTTGCACAAATGTTAGAGAACACTGTATTTCCAAATGAGGTGTGGATATTTATCCACACTAATAGTGGCAAACTGTCTTAGCCAATCAGTCATCACCTGGAAGGTTGTATGCTGAAAAATACAGATTGGTTTAATCCAACTTGTTAAAACTAAAAATAAGGGCAATACAGTATTCTACTATGATTTAAACTATAATAACATTATAAAGAAATTGGGCCACTGGTTAAAATACACTTATACATTACCAGCGGTTACTTGTGAAGGATAGTCCTATCCCTGTAAGAGAGAAAAATAAAACACAAGTCACAAAAGGGAACATCTCATTTACTAAGAGCGTTCTCCTTGTGGAAGGTTAGCATTTGTTCTCAAATTGTTACATAGAAACATAGAATTTGACAGCAGATACGGACCACTTGGCCCACCTAATCTGCCCATATTAACCCAAATAAAGATGTATGCCTTCGACCACCTTTGGGGGTTGGCTCTCTTTATTGTAGCTACTAGTACACTCCGATGAATTCCTGTAAATGAAATAAATTAGTAATGTCAGAGTATTAGCGTCCCTAATCTTCTGAATTGTGACATTAGAACTGTGTCATTAACACACACACATCATTCTGATAAATAACACGAGTTATAATGCTAGTATTTTGTACATACAAAATTGTTAAAAGGGTATTAAATTAGGTTAAAATCTTCCCAAACAGACATAATATGTTCTATGGCAGTGCACATCGAGTAGCTATCCTGTGAAAGATAAAGTAAATGGCTTATTACAAATGCTGTGGTGAACAGCCCCCGATCATCATGTGATGCACAGGGATAAGTGATACAGGACAAGGACAAAGAAGCCGTATGATCTTCCATAAAGGAAGGCATAAGTAGGAATGGGCGGGTCTGTAGATAGCAAGCAACCTCATGGCTGCAAGCCCAGAGAAAAAAAAAGTCAGTCCTAACATAATGGACAGATGAGGAGGACTGGAAAAAAAAGTAACTTGTAACAAAACTACTCTTGATGTGCACACCCCATTAAAGTTATATTTGGTTATGAAATACTGATTTAATTAGGGAGATACATTCAATTGTGAGCTGGAAAAACAGCTACAGCTCAAAAACACATGGAGGGCAAGTGATTTGCAAAAGGTCACACACCCTGCAAACAATGTTTCCTGGGACCAAACCCAGCTGTAGCCACAGTGGCTTTGGACACCGCACTGAATCAGAGGTCTGACAGATAAAAGTATATTGTCAAGCCACCGGCTGAGGCGTGAAAAACAAAATTGATGAACCATCACAATTTCTATGATGGCAGATGGAGAGGCCATATTGGAAGAAGAAAAAAGCCATAGAAAACCTTTGCAAGCATGTGTGTCATGCTTCCATTTTCTTTTCTCTTTTTTCAGTAATAAACCATGATTAACTTGAATCAATACTAAGGACACCAGTCTACATATTTCAACAATAAACCAACCACTTATCTGAAAGATAGAAAGTTTGCACACAATGGGCCAACACTGCAAACTGGAACATGTCATTGGCAACAAGCGAAAGGTGTCAACCATTTTATGAGCTGATTTCCCCAGCACAAACAACATGAAACATAAAAAATAAACCAGAGTAGCTTCAACAAGCACAGTTAAAGACTCTGACAAAGTGTAACAGTGACAAATAGACATAGCATATGCTGAATTAGGCACAGTGTTTCACAACTTCAAATATTTCCACACATCAAAATCCAGGATGGCACATTCAAAAACATACCCTACAACACTACGCCACTGATGAAGGTTAACCTGGAATAAAGAAACCAAGAGTCTCTCAACTAAAAAAAAAATCCAATAATGAGCTTCAAGTGAACAAAGCAAAGTAAAAGACAGACTTAACTCCAGCATCATTATAGTTAATGAAGCTGATATCATGAAACCATAACATTCATTACCAAATACAATAATGTTTATGCAGTTATTTTTCTAAACATTCTCCAAATAAGTAGTATGGAGTACTACAATCAAATGTAGTGCTTCTCCTAAAGTTAGTAGCAAGGAACAGCACTACAGACATAAGTGTTTACATTTAGATTCATTATAGAACGCAATAAAAGGTGAATCTGTTATTGTAACCAGTAGACAAAGGCAACCTGTCTGAAGAAAAACAGTGGTCCCTAGTGCCTTATGAATTCCTTTCTTGTCACAGCAGTAGCCACGGATAGCCAATAATGTTAATTATGTACTAGACATAATTAAAGTGGGTTTACCACAGACATGAAACACAAAGACAGGGTAACACTCTGCCAAACATACTTGTTCATGTTAAAAAAAAAAAAAACCCAGGGTCAGAAGAGACCAATTTTTGTCTGTGAATCACATCAATGAGGAGTAATCCTCAAGGAAGTCAATAAATAATAAACAAATAAAGCAATAAACTTATCAAATGGTTTAGCCACCAATTAATCAGTAGCCATTCAAACTTATCAGGCTTAAAAGCCTCCAAAGCAGCCATCCGTTGGATTGGATTGTAGTTGACTGTCTTAGTTCAATATACTGCACACAGATCAACATAATTGTAATTGGATCCAAACATATACAGTTAACTATTTCTTATTTTAGCACATCCCACACACTAAGTGCGGGGACAGAAGCAGAGACGTCTTCTCTTAACCCCTATGCAAAAATTTAGACATGTCAAACAGGGAAATCTTTAAAACATTCTATGAGTTAACAGCCATGTTTGCAACCACAGCACTCAAACACAAACAGACGGATGCATCTGTGAACTCCTTGGAAGGAGGAATTCACAAAACAATGAGTAGCAATCTGCACACGGAGTCTCAGTCCAAGCACGGAGTCCATAAGCTGCCAAACATGTACCTACTTGCCTAAGACCTTAAATTACGAAGTAAAATGAGTGTTATTCTTTGCCAGACAAAACCAAGACTGCCACAGGTTGCCATTGATACACTGTGAAAAGATCACAGCTTAGGTTCTTTGCATGGTATGCTGAACAAAGATAAGAACAAGTAGCAGTAGTAAGTTTATTACATACTCGCATTACAACAAGTGAAGCAAAGCAAACAAGGGAGCCGATTTTATGGCAAGCCGTTAGGGACATAATTCAGAATCTCTGGCTGTATAGTAAAACACACACTATATGGTGAAATACATACATTATATAGTGAAATATATACATTATATAGTGAAATACATACACAATGTAGTGAACCACATACAGTATCTACTGAAATATATACATCGTATAGTGAAATACATATACTGTATACTGAAATACATATATTATATAGTGAAACACATACAATATATAGTGAAATGCTTACATTGCATAGTGAAATACATACACTATCTACTGAAATCCACATACTGAGAACTGAAAATCCACATACATTATATACTGAAACAAATGTACTATGTACTGAAACATATACACTACCTATTGAGATACATACACTGCAGACTGAACCATCCACATAAACTATCTACTGAAACAAATATTCTATACATTGTAACACATACACTATATATTGAGAAAAAACTGCATACATTATACACTGAAACAAATACACTATATATTAAAATGCATACACTACACACTGAAAAAGCATATACACTATATATTGAAACAAATACACTATATATTGAAACATCTACACTTTATATTGAAATACATATATCTATTGAAATAAATACACTATGCACTGAAAAATCTGCATACACTATATACTGAAACAAATACACTGTATATTGAAATACATACACTATCTATTGAAATGCATATACTACACACTGAAAAAAGCACATACACTATATACTGAAACAAATACACTATATATTGAAACATCTTCACTTTATATTGAAATACATACACTATCTGTTGAAATAAATACACTATGCACTGAAAAATCTGCATACACTATATACTGAAACAAATACACTACATGTTGAAACACGTACACTATCTATTGAAACACATACGCTGTAGACTGAAAAATTCACATACTCTATATACTGAAACAAATAAACTATATACTGAAATGGACTATGTTCTGAAACTACCCATCCCTCTGTCCCTCCCCCATGAATGTCCTAGAGTTGAACTCATTGCCTGCTGCATTCAGTTAGCTGCTAGCTTGATGAGATGATGTCTGAAACTGCAGAGCTGAGGTAAACAAAACAGGGCTATCTCTTATTCTACTTCTTTATGGGGTTTTTCTTTGTTTTGCTTTGCACACCTTTAGTCAAATTTCAGACCATTGTGATGTAACAAAAACTTTTAAAACTAATTTAAATGTATGAGTTTATTTTTTTAAATAAGTGCTGCCTTCATTTACTGTCAGACAACACATCTGTATAGGAAACTAATACAGAGTATTCTAACATACCTGTATACATGAGGGGAGCTGCATTTTTTCCAAGATAAAGTGTTGATTTGTTTATATGTAATTAATTACTGTGTAAGTCCAGCAAGTTATCTGAGTTGAATGCTTGGGAAGCACTTCAGGAGCTGTGGAAGTGAAAGCCAAAATCATTGCTAGTTTGTACTCTATGGACTATGTTTTGATTAAGTTTTTATTTTAATGTTTTGTTTAATAAATGTTTCTTGGATAAGAAACAAAAAATATATATTTTTGCTGCAATCCCTCAGTATTCAGTTCTCATCAGGAGTTGAGCTGGCATATGCATATAATTAGCATTATTTTACTGAATAACTTTACTGTGAATCCTCACTGGAGGCATGCACAGTCTGTTTTGGGGTTTGAGCTTCTCAAACTATGTTGTATTTCTTTTTTTTTTTTTCCATAGAGATTTTTATCTCCTTAGTCACCCTGCTACCCCTTTGCCCACTGACATCTCCAGCCCAATCGCTTATCATCCACAGGACATATTTGCTCTCAGATCCCCCCCCACTCACATCCCCCGTGTTGGGGCCAGGAGGGGGAGGGTCATTGACAAGGAGACACATATTCCGATATGAGCAGAGCCTGGTTAGCAGTGCAAAATCTGCAGCAGGTTGTTGGATCATTTTGCCATTAGTGGGGTTCTGCCTTTTGTTTCATCCCCTGGGCAGCCAAGCATGGAATTATGCAATTGCATATAAAGATACATGCTTGCTTTGTGCCTGCCTGAGCCCTCCCCCTTATGCAACTCCACTGCCCTGCCAACCCTCCTCAGCTAGGTGGATGTTGAAAAGCGGGGTTGTCAGACTTCCCCTCACTGAGAGGAAAGCATTCCCTGAGATGGTCAATCATATCCCCCCCCAGTAACCCCTGTGTAACTCAGGTCCATCCCAAAACTGGGCCACTGGCATGAGGAGGTGCAATCACCACCAAGCTGCTAGGCCAGCCCACCAGACTGTGTTTTTATAAGTAAATAAAGACAGCATATAGGTAAAGAAGAAAAACAAACTGTATTTAACTAGTCTGTTATAAACATTTTAAGTCACATCACAATGTTTTGAAATCGCATAAAGATTTGCAAGCAAATACTTATAAAACAATACATAAAGAAATAGATAAGATAAACCTTTTTATGTTTACCTCTCTGCATCTTAGAGGCATCGGCCAGAGTTTTAGTCAATTGGGGCCCCATTTTCAGAAGGTTGGCGTGTGAGCTAAACATTATACTGTGGAACAACATGGTTGGATCGGTCGTTGTATTCAGCATCACTTGATGCTACCCTGATCATGTGCATGTGCATATATACTACTACGGCCATGTAAATGAGTAATCCTCTCCTGCATACAGAGCACAGTGCTGTATAAAAGGTTTCCTTAGTGACCATAAGTACCTCCCTCTACATTTTATACTCAGCCTCTAGGCTTCTAGTACCTAGATGCTTGATTTTGCACTTTTTGGCTTTGAACCCGAACTGCCATGTCCCATAGCACTCCTTAAGTTTTATAATGTCCCCACTCATTCTCTCCATCTGCACCTATCAACG
This sequence comes from Neoceratodus forsteri, assembly GCA_016271365.2. Lineage (NCBI taxonomy): Eukaryota > Metazoa > Chordata > Ceratodontiformes > Ceratodontidae > Neoceratodus > Neoceratodus forsteri. The sequence continues at coordinate 976,618,858 of CM057452.1, read as the reverse complement.
CTATTACAGATTGTGGTGTCATCTGCAAAAAGGCATATCTCCTTCAGTTCTTCTGTTATGCCACTTATAAAGAGCTGAGAGGATGTGTCCCATTACTGAACCCTCCGGCACCTACTGGTCACTCTCTCTCCTCACTGGAGGGGTGCCATTTACCACCACCTTCTGTGGCTGTGCGCTACCTCAGGTGCAGCACTAGGAGTTACTAGCGCTAATCTGAAAATGGGGCCCACATACCACTGTAACAGGACTAGCACTGCATTGTGATAAGCATGGTTGGTACTATTTTAAAAAGCATTCTTCTGTGCAGTGCTAACCTGTTAATGTGGCACTATTTTTTTTTGCAGGATTACTAATTGCAACCACATGCTCATACAACTGGGGGTTACTCTAAAGCATATAAGGTGTACAGGTATATTAAATGCTTTCTTGAGTGTTAACACACTGCGTGGTTGAGTGCTAGTTAATGATTCTGGGAATCGTGTTTTAACTGCACACACGGAGCCTGCCATCAATCCCCCACACACACACACACACAGTCAGTTCTGGATACAATAAAAAAACAAGCATTTGTCAATGCTGAATGTTGATTGCGTTGGTCCGTTGAGCTTGCTCACTGGCCCTCTGTCACTCACTTGTTCTGTTTCTTCTGGTGCTGCAGGCTGCTGTTTTGTACTGAGCTCCTTCCTGCATTGGCACCCTTTTCTGTCCACAAAGAAATCTGATGGCCTGATGGCCTGACAGAGCTCCGCTGAGATGGGTCACTCCCCCTCCCCCCTGATGGCCTGATGACCTGACAGAGCTCCGCTGAGATGGGTCACTCTCCCCTCTGACTCCTTCATTCTGTTTCTCCTTGTGCTGCAGGCTGGCCTTTTGTACAGGGTTCCTGCCTGTATTGGCTTATTCTGTCCACAAATAGATCTGCAGCAGTCCTGATGCAGGTCCGTTGAGCTTGCTCACTCCCCCTCTCTAAGTCACCCATTCCATTTCTGCCTGCACTGCAGGCTGGCCTTTTGTAATGGGCTCCTGCCTACATTGCTGCTTTTTTCTGCCCACAAAGAAATCTGCAGCAGTCCCGACACAGCTCCATTCAGCTTGCTCTCGTTCCCCCTCTCTCACTCGATCATTCCATTTCTGCCAGCGCTGCAGGCTGCCCTTTTGTACTGGGCTCCTGCCTGTGTTGCCGGCTTTTCATGCCCACAAAGAAATGTGCAGCAGTCATGATAGAGCACCATTGAGCTTGCTCAGTCCCTCTCTCTCACTCGCTCATTCTGGTTTTCCTGCCACTGCAGGCTGCCCTTTTGTACTGGGCCCCAGCGTACATTGCTGTCTTTTTCTGCCCACAAACAAATCTGCAGCAGTCCCAACAAGCTCTGTTGTGCTCACTCCTCCTCTCCCTCACTCACTCATTCTGTGTCTCCTGCCACTGCAGGCTGCCCTTTGTACTGGGCTCCTGCCTGCGTGGCAGCTTGTTCCAGCCAGAAAGAAATCTGAAGCAGTCATGGCTGAGCTCCATTGAGCTGCTCACTCCCCTCTCTCTGCCACTCATTCCGTTTTCTCCCGTTGCTGCAAGCTGGCCTTTTGTACTGGGCCCCTGCCTGCATTGCCATTTTCTGCCCACAAAGAAATCCGCAGCAGTCACAGTACAGCTCTGTTGAGCTCGCTCACTTCCGCTCTGTCACTCACTCATTCTGTTTCTCTTGGTGCTGCAGGCTGCGCTTGTGTACGGAGCTCCTGGCTGCGTTGGCACCTTTGTCTGTCCACAAAGAAATCCGCAGCTGTCCCGACAGAGCTCTGTTGAGGTCGCTCAGTCTCCCTCTGTCATGTGCTCATTCTGTTTGTACTGGCGCTGCAAGCAGCCCTTTTGTATGGTGCTCCTGCCTGCACTGGTGCCTTTTTCTGCCCACAAAGAAATCCACAGCAGTCCTGCTTGAGCTCTGTTGAGTTCACTCAGTCCCCCATCTCACTCACTCATACTGTTTCTCCCACCACTGCAGGCTGGCCTTTTCTACTTGGCTCCTGCCTGCTTTGACACCTTTTTCTGCCCACAAAATTCGCTTCAGTCCTGACAACACTCGAGAGTTCACTCACTCATCCTCCCTCACTTGCCCTCATTCTGTTTCTCCCAGTGCTGTAGGCTGCCCTTTTTTGTGCCTGGGCTCTTCGCGGCTGGGGCCTTTTCTGCCCACAAACAAATCCACAGCGAGATCCTGCGACCAGGCTCAGTTTAGCCGGTCACTCCCCCTCACACTTGTTCGATCTTAATCTGTCCTAAACACTGATTTCCACAGCGACCGTGCTATTCTCTGGCAGGAGTGCAAAAACATATTTAGACCAGATGTGAAAAATGACAGCTGTACTCTTCTTAAGGAGGTGTGAAAAAAGTGCCACTGTTGAAAATGTGGTGTGAAAATATTACAAATGTGCGAAGTTACAAGGGTGCGTGGAAACAGTTCAATGCTTGCTTGTAACACAGTCATGTTATGGAGTTTTGTCACCAAATTTTCAACATAGGGCTTTTAGGACCTCTGCTCATGAACAGTGCCACTGTCATTTCCTTATCTGTCCTGAACACTGATTTCCTACCTTGACAGCGTTGTGTGTCTTGACAACTGTGAAACCACATTTCAGTCAGGATGTGGAAAATGACAGCTGTACTGCTCATAAGGAGGTGTGAAAAAATGCCACTTTTGAAAATCTGGCATGACAATATTACAAATCTGTAGAAGTTACAAGAGTGTGTGGAAAGTGTGCAATGCACACTTGTAATACAGTCATTTGCTGGGCTATCATCACCAAATTTTCAACATAGGCATTTTAGGACCTCTGCTCATGAACAGTATCACTGTCATTTTCTTAATCTGTTCTGGACAATGATTTCCCACAGTGACTGCTCTATTCTGCGCCAGAAGTGCGAAAACACATTTCAGCCAGGATGGGAAAAATGACGGATGCACTGTTCATAAGTAGGTGTGGGAAAATGGCAATGTTGAAAATCTGTAGTGAAAATATAAATTCACAAAGTTACGAGCGTGTGTGCAAACCTTAATACGCGCCAGAATACAGTCATTTTATGGAGTATCAGCAGATTTTCGAATACAGCCATTTCCAGGACCTCTACTCATGAAAAGTGTCACTGTCATTTTCTTAATCTGTCCCGAACACTGATTTCCCACAGCAACTGCTCTATTCTGCACCAGAAGTGTGAAAACACATTTCCGCCAGGATGTGAACAATGACAGCTGTACTGTTCACAAGGAGGTGTGAAAAAATGGCAATGTTGAAAATCTGGTGTGAAAATATTGCAAATTCATGAAGTTACGAGCGTGGGTAGCAACTGCGCAGTGCACACTCATAAAACAGTAATTTTTTGCATTTTTCCACCAAATTTGCAACATAGGCTTTTTGAGACCCACCTCATGAACTCTGGCACTGTCGTTTCGTTAATCGGCCCCAAAAGATGATTCCACGCGGTGACGAAATCTCCTTTCAAATATTAACGCAATGACAGTTCAAGAACATGAGGAGGGTCCCAAAACCCTATGTTGAAATTTGGTGAAAAAGTCCCAAAAAATGCCTGGAGATATGTACTTAGTTGAAAAACACTATTTATTACATTATACAGCTTACCGGTATTTCCTCAGTTCGCGGTTCGGATTTGAAGGTGCAGAGCGATGTTCCCGGTCCGAATCGTCGTGCCCAGCTCCGGTAAATATGGGTGGTGGGTGGATGTGGGGAAGCAGGGTGTGCAGTGGGTTGAGTGCTTGGGTTGCAGGTGGGGGCCAGGGACACTACGAGAAACCGTTTCCTTTTTTGCAGGTAAAAAAATAAAATACTTCACGGGACCGTTTTTCCCTTTACAGGGGCATGTGGCACGCTGGGATGGGCACCCAGCGTGCCACCAATGTTTTCTTTTGGGGGCAGCATGGCCGATGGAATTGGGCACTCCATCGGCAGGAATATAAGCGGGGTGTTACAGAATGCCGACGGTGGGCTCCCGTTGGCACCGAAACTAATGGAGACCCGAGGCCTACGTGTTTAGGACCCTGTTGGTACATAAACACGGTGGGGGTTTATGTTGTTTGTGAACACAGTGGCAACCTGCCGCCGTTCACAAACTATATCAGGGTTTTACATCCCACCCTGCAATGACGAATTCGCTTCCTCATTGCAGCAGATGACTGACGCTGCAATGGCGAGTGGCCCCTGATTACCATGATGACATTGTCGGCAGTTGGTGCCAAATATTCCAAACCACTGTCACCAGCGGCCTGCAATGGCATTGGGGAAGCAAGGACCAGCCTTGCAGGCTGTGGGGGCATTATACAACAGTTGCCGTGCCTCCACAGCTTGCTGCTGAAAGCTTCTACAATATGTTATTTGCACTGTGCACAATCAACATAAAATGGTACATCTGTCTGCCCCATTCCCATATTAAACCTCAGAACCTACTGTTCATGCAGGGTAATAGCCTTCACTATCCACTCCCTTGTTCCCCTCCCTACTACTATCAGTCTGAGTAACCATTATACCCTTCACTTTGTCACAGCCATTCTTGAAACCATTTATGGTTTTGGTGCCTGCCATCTCAGTTGGAAAACTATTCCACATTTCCACCACCATTTCTGGAAAATAAAACTTTCCGATATCCTCTTGAACCTCCCTCCCATCAGTCTCTACTTGTGCTTTATAACCTTGAACTGTTACTCATGCTAAGCAGTTCTTCTTTCTTGTTTATTCCTTACAGGGCTGAAGGTCTCTATCACATCATTCCTCTCTTTGTCTGGTCTCCAGTGAAGACATGTTCAGTGTGAGCAGATCCTCATACGATCTGTCCTGTCAGCTCTGAATCATCCTGATCACCCTTGTCCTTATCTTTCCTGAGGTGAGGTCTTCTAGAAATTCAGAACTCTAAACAGTATACCCAGTGCAGCTCACCATTGATCGATCAATAGAGGCAATAAACCTCTTTTCTTCTACTATCAAAACCCTTCTGGCACATCCTAGTATCTGTTTGCCTGACAGATGCCTCACTGTACTAGCCCTGATTGTTTTAAGGGTCACTAATGACAAATACTAGGTCCTTTTCTCAGCTGTAGTGCTCAGCTCTACCCCTCTATCTGGTTATGGTTATGCCGTTTGTGAACACAGTGGCAACCTGCTGCCGTGTTCACAACCTGTATCAGGGTTTTTTCCGAGTTCCTGCAATGACGGTCGCCTCATTGCGCAGATGGCTGACGCCAATGGCGAGGTGGCCTCGATTGCAGCGGTGACATTGTCAGCAGTTGGTGCAAATATTCCAAACCACTGTCACCAGCAGCCTGTATGGCATTGTAGCAGGACTGGCTTTGCAGGCTGTGGGGCACACAAATAGGCCGTGCCCACAGCTGTTACTGAGAAAGCTGCCAATATGTTATTTTCATTGTCATAATCAACATAAAATGGTACATCTTGTCTGCCCCATTTCCCATATATTAAACCTCAGAACCTACTGTCTGCAGGGTAATACTTCACTATCCACCTTGTTCTCCCTACTACTATCAGTCTGAGTAACCATTATATCTTCACTTGTCATACAGCCATTCTTGAAACCATTTATGGTTTTGTGTCCATCTCGTTGGAAAACTATTCACATTTCCACCACCATTTCTGGAAAATAAACCTGATATCCTCTTGAACCTCCTCCCATCAGTCTCTACTTGTGCCCCCATAACCTGAACTGCCATGCGGTAGTCTTCATTCTCCTGTTTATTCTCAGGACTGCAGGTCTGTGTCACATCATCTCTTTGTCTGGTCTCCAGTGAACATGTTGTGCCTGAGGGGATCCTCACGATCTGTCCTGTCAGCTCTGAATCATCCTGATCACCCTGTCCTTATCTTCCTGAGGTGAGTCTCAGGAACTAGAACCTAAACAGTATGTCTAGTAGCCTCACCAACGATCAATAAAGAGTCAATAAACCTTTCTTCTACTATCAAACCCTTCTGGCACATCCTAGTATCCTATTTGCCTGACTAGATGCCTCACTGTACTAGCTGATTGTTTAAGGAGTCACCATGACAACACTTGTCCCTTTTCAGCTGTAGTGCTCAGCTCACCCTCCTATCCAGTACCTGTCCTGGGTGTTTGTCCCTCATGGATCACTTCACTTTTTGGCAGAATCACCAAACCTAGCCACCTCCCTAATCTTCATGTCAGTCTGCAGTTTCCTACTCCCATCACTATCTACCTCCCATGAGCTGGTGTCATTCAAAGAGACAACCCCAGATTCATTCTCAAATGTTGTTAATGACATATTGAGGAGAACAAGAGTCAGGATGATCCGTTGTATCTACTCTTGACTTCTCTTTCTGATATGACACCACATCACAACCCTGATGCTTCTTATTCAACTAAAGCCCCTCACCCCATCATAAACACTGCTTATATTTCTTCAAATCCCTGGACCTCACCCCCTTGGGCGTGACTCAAGTCACTTGATTGGTCCCCTATCTCATTGGTCGTCACCGATTCCATGCTGACATATTTCAAACAAAATATTTTAAATATATATATATATATATATATTTTAGTTGTTTAACCAGGAGTAGCACACCGTTGAAAGCTTTTTCAGGAGCGACTGGGAGCACAGGGAAGTTAAGGACTTGCTCAGAGTCGCATTGAGTACAAGTGGAAGCTGTGGATTCAAATCCAGGTCTGGTCTGCTGATGTCACCAGATTTGTAGCTCTGGAGCCCTAAACCACTGCTATACTGCCTTCCTTATGGGACTGCTATTCCCCCAGAGCAGGACATGAGGAAAGGCACCACTTCCCTGGATCATGGCTGACCTCATAGCTTACTTGTAAGTGCATGATGGCCTGGTCAAAACAATGTAACCCATCCCATGGTTTCCAGAGGTATCATCATTCCTAGAGCACCTGTACCATGGCAATAAGCTTGCCAAAGGAGAATTTTATATCAACTTCAGTACCAACATTGTTACCTGTTCATTTTGAAAGGCTGCCACAATCTCTTCCTCCTCCCACTCCTTGTTTGTCCTCAGAGTCAGGACACCCTGTCTTAACCTCTCCTTCATCACCATAGAGATGTAATCTTCATCACCTGTACCTCATCCTCCTCCTCCTCTCCTCCTCTCCTCTCCCCCTCTCTCCTCTCCCTTCCTCACCTCCCTGCCAGCCTGCATGATTGTCATCTCCTTCATTCTCATTATTTTTTTTTTTCTCCAGTAACCCATCCTTATCCCTGACACTTCCTGCCCTAATCCTTCCAAGGGTGGAGCCCAGATGGCTGGGATAGCAAGCTCCTCCATCTGACTGCTTCTGCAATCTCCTCCCATTGGATGATCTCCTAACCTCTTTTCTGTGTCCTCCATCCTGTTGACTGGAAGGCTGCCACTGTTACTCCTCCTCCTCCAAAAGATGTGACCCATCAGGTACGAATAGCTTGACTATTTCTCCTCCTCCAAATTACAGAAACAAATTATCTGTTACAGCTCTTTCCCTTCAGGACTCCTCTCTCCTTTTTCACCCAATACAAGTCTGACTCTGTAAACTCACCCACCTGCTCAGTAGGTCACCAACCATCCATAATGGTATGGATCATACTATTCACTTGCTATTCATCGATCTAGCTAAAGCATTCAACCCCGTTACCACCCAATTATTAGCTAAACTCCAGGCTGCAGGCCTCTGACTTAGCCATCAGCTGTTCCACTTATACCATAGGTAGTCCCACAGTCAAAAGTTGACCTCCTCCTTCCTGCCTGTATCCACTTGTCCCACAAGGATCTGTGTTAAACCCACTACTTTTCCATTTTTAATGATTCTCCCTTGTAGCTTTCTGCATCCATTCACATGTACATGGATGACACGGTCCCTCTACAGCAGGGTCGATAGACTCAGCTGGACTTTGATCAAGTTCAGTCTCTGACCACACACAATCAGCCTCAATGCCAAGAAGGTCTCCATGTCATTTGGCACAAGGCACCCTAGTCTCTAGGCCCTCAACGCCCTACTTTCCATACCCTGATGGCTCTTTGAGGATGTCACCACCTTAGTTATCTTGGTATCGTCTACAGCACCTATATGTTTCTGAACAAGGGATTTTATAGTCGTGCTGCACCACAATCTGATGCACTTTACAGGAACTGTGACTGTATCCCATCTCCAGAATACTATTCTATTATCCAGAGAATGATCCTCCAAATCGATTATGGTGAGTTGGTCTACAGCGTAGGCCTCTTTACTCTGCCAGACTGACACTTCAACTATTTCTGCCATTACATTTTGATTATCCTTCTTGACTCACCATTGTTCTATATATAAATCTCTCCTTTTCTTGTGGACATACACCATGCCCTGTGCCAGTTTTGGGTAAATCCAGTTTGTTTTACCTCCTATATCTCTGATGGGTGTTATAGCCATACCACGAAGTTGAAATATTCTAACCCTAGCAGTCCTTCAGTTTCAACAACCATCGGCAGTCACGCTCAGCCACCGCTGCCCAAAACTTGGAACCCTCGCCCAGCCATTCACCAATCTCCTCCCATGACTTTCAAACCACTTCAGTGGTCTCACCTCTCCTCCTGCACTTGGTCTAGTTTTCCTCTTGCTCTATTACTGTTCTTTTTAGGTACAGCTAAAATTTGGCACCTATGCTTTCATTCTAGGCATTATGCACAAATGTTATAGTTACGTTGGTAAAGCCCAGCCCTTTCATATTTGTGCAGATGGAGCTCCTCCTAACTGTGAACTCATCAAATACCTTTGGTGACACTTGACCCCAGTTGGACCTAGGAGTCATATTTTGCATGTCTGTAGACTGTGAATTGTAATTGGGTCTGGCCTATAGGCTAAAATAACCTGACACCTGTTGCTGTCTGGACTTGTAGAGGTGTAGTACTCCTCCCTAGTGGTCTCCATCAATTTGTTCGTACTCCAAAGCTTTTCTTACCGGTGGCACACAACATACACAACATCTGTCACTTTGCACTGGCCTCCCTGCTCACCCACCATTGTGAGCTTATGATAAACTAGTTGGCTTTCCTGATCAATCACCTGAACTTTGGGCCGGGATGCCTCATGGGCAAGTGTTCAGAACTGGCACCCCTGGGCACAGCTCTGTCACCTCCTGACCCCTCCTCTACCCACTCAGGTCCCAGAGTCCTGATGCTAGTACCACCCAATCCTTGCTGGGGACAGGGACTTTCTGTCTGTGCTCCTAGGCTCTGGAACTCCTTTCCTGACCATGTTCTGTTCGGCCTCCCATCAGTGCCTGAAGTCCCTGTGGGGCATCTGAAGCTGGCTCGGGGAGAATGTCCCAAGCCTCCTAGCCTAATTGTACTTGAAGCCCAACTGTTCTGAGGACCTGTCAATGATCTTTGGTCCTTTCATGATCCAATCGTTCTCCTAGGGTATCTGACTGCACTCTGTCTACGTTACTATTGCTGATTGTGTGTACTTATCAATTTGTCATAGAAACACTCCATGCATTACTGTTTTAGACCCATTTTGTTACTTATGTACTTGCTTACTTGCTGTTATGTTCTGATGTATCTGTATACCTGTTGTACCTCCCGGAAGTTCCTGAAATAGTATATAACTTGTCTAGTGTACCTACCCAGTTAAAAAAAATAAATAAATAAATAAACTGTTTGTATTTGATCGTCAGCATAGGTTTGTGGTTCTGACTGTGCTGTATATGCATTGTCGATTGTTTGTTTGTCACCAAGTTCTCACATCTTTGCATGAATTATTCCCAATGTAATTTGTGGTTGTGTACCACTTGTCTATGTATGTTAGTATTTGAACTATTGTGCTACCTAAGACCCACTGTACAAGTTCCCTTCCCAGGATGCATCTAGAATGAGTCCCAGCTAGTGTTCCTTTGTATACTGTACACCAAGGATCATTTTACTATAATAATTGAGCTATTTAAACTGCGAGCAGGGGTGAACCTTATACAAGGATCATTTTGTATACTACTTGGGATTATAATAGTGACCATGGGTCACAATATGCACCACTGTGTGCTCAAATTAATTTATTTATTGAAAACACTAGGAAGGTACACTGAACAACAGTTGTTTGTCTCCTGGTACAACTTGGGAGAGAGGTATGGGAGTTATAGTAATAATGAGTACGGCCAATACACAATATCACACAAAAACATAGGTTATAACTGAATTAATATTACATGAAAAGCAAAATTATAAGGGTAGAGAAGTGAAACCAGTGAGGAGCTTGGCAGAGAGAGAGAGCATAATGTAATAGGTGGAACTAATAGCCTGCACTATGAATAGCAACAGGGTGGCAAGTGAAGTGAGTCAGCAGGGATGCAACAGAATGTAGGACAAGAAAGGTGGGGTTTAGGGTGCAATTATAGAGAGGAAATTATGAAGAGCTTGATTTAATGAGCAAGGTGAGGAAGAGGATCGAAATGTAGAGATTCTACATTTTGGGAGACGATAGAGTGGGGCGTGTCACTAGCGGGGCTCTGCTGAACAGACAGAGTTCTATGTCATGGGCTCTAGAAGTTGGAGGGAGGTGGGGGGGGAGATTGGGAATTTAGGTAGGGAGGAGGCAAGCCAGCACTTAGAGATGAGATTTATGAGCATGCGTCCGCTATTTGTTAGGTAAGGCTAAAGCCTGTGCCATGGCAGCGGGGTGGGTGAGGCACCAGAGCAAACTGACAGAATGAGTTGAAAGGAGTATCCAGGTTGGCTAAGGAGGCAGGAGCAGAGCAACAAACAATATCAAGAATAGTCGAAACTGGGAGAATGCTTGATCAGTTCGCCTGCCTGTATGGAGTGCAGGAACTATCAAATATGCACCGAGTTTGGGACAAAGCTTTTATTATGGCATCTATGGGTTGAGAAGGTGAGATGTTTATCCAGCCAAACGCCCAGATACCGAAAGACCGGTAGCAATTACAGTTGCTCTGTCAAGGGTAGTGGGAAGTAGGGGGACAAGCCTTGATAGCTTTCTTGACTTGTGCCAAAGTCATGGACACCATTTTTCGTATTTAGAAAGAGTTGGTGATTGAAACCAGCTCTAGGCATTGTTGAAATTGCGTTGGAGCCTGGAGGCGATATCCAAGGGTGAGGGCCCAGAGGAGAATAGAACCACATCATTAGCATACATATGTATAGAAGATGAGGTACAGATGGATGGAAGATCATTCAGAAAGATGGAGAAGAGAACTGGGCCTAGTATGGACCCTTGGGGGACTCCAGAGTATATGGGTAGAGGAGGGGAGATGTAGACGGATATTTTTACAGACTGTGAGCAGTCCTATAGGTATGTGCTGAACCATGTAATGGCATGTTCAGACAGCCCAGCTGATGAGAGGGTGTGGAGCAGGAGGAAGTGGGAATCTATGTCAAAAGCTTTAGCAAGATCAATAAAAATGGCAGTGGTTATGTGACCGCAATCCATGCCTGCCGGGATTGCATCAGTGATTCAAAGCAGTGAGGTAGTAGAGGGATACAGTTATGGAACCCAGGTTGATACTGGGGTGAATAAATTTCTGTCTGAGAGGTATGATGATAGTTAGTCAAGGAATAGATGTTCTGTGTAACCCCCATAAATGGGGTTCCAAAAGCTCTGGAGCTTGTTTAAGTGCTCCATGCTTGGCTGAAAGTTCGTGCTAGTCATTTAAATGTTAGGCTAGCGAGTGCCAGTTTGTATACTGTCTTTAAGGGACCGCCTGTCTGCAGTCACAGGTAATTGAAAATGGGAGGGGGCTGTGTGTCCTGTAGCCCAAGTCCTGCCTGGCTGCTGAGTAAGCGACCCATTCTTGCCACAAGTTAGATGTGTCAAGGGAGTTCTCGAAAGGATGTAACTATTTTCTGGGGATTGCTTAGAGTAGTAATGATAATGTAGTTGCTAACTCTGCTTCCTTTGCAGCAAAGACTGTTTTGATTATTTCTCCATGTTGGTCCCGGAATCAGTCGACTTGGACCAATCAGTACCTCGGACTCTCGTGGAGCTGTCTGACCAATAGAGGACTGCTTGTAACTTTGAAAGGCATTATGGGCTATGGCGCCTTCGCCCACTGAGGGTTGGAGTAATTGATCGGCAGGTGACGCCAGCCAATGGAATCGGGTAGCACCCAAACGGTAAGGAGTGCCCCATGCTGTTAGGGGCAGATTCGCTGTGGCGGTGAAGGAGAAGGGAGCTCTGAGCTTCTGGCCGTTTTGAGTGTTCACGCGGGAAGTGTGTGAAAGGCCTGAGTCAGCCGTTTTTGCCTTGTCAAGTGCTTCGGATTAAATCCGCCGGCATGCGGTTGGAGGATGCTGTGTAGGGACACAGCTACCTATCAGGCTTTACCTGAAGGGAACTGAAGAATCTGCTGAATCGCGCTTGGTCCATTAGGATGGTTGGAGTGGCTGCTACTGCCCGAAGTGGTCGTGAGTTCATTTGGGTCCTGAAACCACTGCCTGGTATGGTACCCCTCATGCTGCCATATAAATGTGTGAGGAGGCTGGTAGCTCATGGTTCAGCTCCTGCCAGTGGTGAAAGAAGGGTTTGCTGGAGTCGTGAGTATTGGATCAGGTAGCTCCCTGTTGCTTACAAGCAGTGGCCAAGACCCTTTTCGTTATACTGTTGCTCTGCATTAACTGAGCCTTCTGCTCATTCTGATCTGCTCAGACAGTAAATGTTCATTTGTGTCAGGCCCCAACCAGCTGCCACAAGGGACTAGCCATTAGGCTTGGGTACCCAGGGACAGTAACTATTAGGTTTAGGCCTCAGCACAGAGCCCAGGTAGAGTCAGCATAGTGATAAGCCAATCACCTGAGTTCCTCAGCTTTGTTATCCCCCTTAAATAAATCAGATTGTTTGTTTTGCAACCACACCCTGGTTGAATTGTGTTTTGCTGAAGATATACTGTACAGTGAAAGTGTAATAACGGTACCTACTTTCAGGGGGTCCCCAGAGTGAGCTGAGAGATCCAAGCCGGGGGTAAGTGTGCCAGGGAAAAGTATTGTCGTAACCTCTTGTGAGCCACTAGTGGGACAAAAGAGGGTTTCAGTAACCCAGAGGGCTGTGACCAAGTCAATCTTGACTGTCTTGCCCCCGACCTCTGGGTGGAGGCACCCATCAATGGATCTGGGCCCCTCACCCTGTCACAGGCAAGGCAGGTGGGGTAGTAGCCCTAAGAGAAGTGCCCCCTGGGGGTTACACTTGTAGTTTGGCTAATGTCAGGAGGAGAGATATAGGGCGGTAGTTCTCAGGGGAGGAGGAGTCACCACACTTATGGAGAGGGAGGACAATAGCATGTTTCCACTCATGGGAAATTTCAGCCAAGTGAAATGAGAGATTGAAAAGAGCAGTGAGTGGGAGATCAATGGCAGAGGCAGACAAGTTTAGTAACTTTGGGTCCAGTCCATCAGAAGAGTTACCTTGCTCAAGCAGGGCTTTTCCTCTGCCGCCAGCATGTCAGTTCTCAGAATTTTAGAGCAGGAAAGCTATGAGGTGGGGCTGGAGGACTTCTAATGGTGGGAGAATAACTGTTAATAGTTGGGAGGAGCCTGCAGAGTAGAAGCACATGAGGTAAAGTCGAGTTGAAAGCGGCAGCAATGTTAGGGTGGTCGGCAATGACAGTATTGTTTATTTGAGAGGGAGGGAAGGAGCCGGTGGGGAAAAGTGAGTGGATTACTTCTCCAGAATTTGATGGTTATTTTATTAGAGTTGGAAGTAGAGCTGAAGTAATCAGCCTTGGCCAAACGAGTGCTTGCACATTTGTATATATTTGTTTCTGAGGACCCGGTAGGCCTCATAGTCTTTAAGAGCTTTTGTGCTTATGGAGTTTCCAGGCTGTATCATGTGCCCTTAGACAAGCAATGAGTTCTGGGGAGATCCAGGGAGGGCGTCACGGACACCCACCGTGTAGTGGCATGTTGATTCAGAATTTCAAGGAATTGTTCTCTGAAGTAGTTAGCTGTGACATCTAGGTTACTGGCAACAGATATAGGTGCCAATTAGTGTTAGTCAAATCATAAAGAAGTGGGTCAATGTTCAGGGATTTGTATGATCAGATTTGTAGAGTTTTATAGGGGACTTTGACTTTGTGAATTTTGCGCACACAGAAAGTCATGCAATGGTCACTGAAGGCATCTGCTAGAGTACCGGAATTAATGACCCTATGGGTGTGAGTTGTAAGGGCCCAGTCGATGAAGGAATGGTTTCCTGTCTTGTGATTTAGCCTAGTCGGATCTTGGATAATTTGGGTTAGGTTGAGTGCATATATACTTTGCTGGGTATGGTAGTCCAATTTATGTTGAACTCTCCCATAATATATAATTCGCCAGCAGAAGAGTGGCTAACTAAGGTGGTTATGAGTTCAGTAGCAATTTTGGGTTGTGAGCCAGTACAGCAGTAGACACCTGCTACAACAAAGATAGATTTGGAGAAGGGGATCGAGATTTGCAACAGCAACAACAGCAACAACTGAGCATCCCTGGGACAGCCTAGGACAGGTTGATGGATTATTTTGCCATTGGAGGTTTTCTATCTTTGACTAATCCCCTGAGCCGTCAAGCATGCAATGATGCCAGTACAATTAAAGGCAAGTACTGCTTTGTGGCTGCCTGAGTCCTGCCAGCATTCCTCACCTAGGTGGCTGTTAAAGAGCGGGGTGGTTAGACTCGCCCTCCCTGAGTGGAGAGCAGTCCTGAAGATGCTCAGTCATCTCTCCTGTAAGCTAACCCCTGTTTGACCCAGGTCCTCCCCCGAAACCAGGCCACTGGCATGGGAGGCAGTACAGAACCACCAAGCCTAAACTAAACCACTAAACCAGACTGTATTTTTATAAGTAAATAAAAACAGCACTTGGATGAAAAAAGAAAGAAAATAACATAAAATAATACATAAACATGAAGAATAAGATGGTCCATTTTTGTTTACTTTCTGCATCTTAAGAGGCCTCGGCAGGGAATTTTTAGTCAATTAGGGCCCCGTTTTCAAAGGTTAGCCGAGTGCTAAACATCTAAGCACTGTGCCATGTGGGAGAACAGCATGGCTGAACAGGTACCATATATTTTAGCAGCCCCAGATACTAATTTTATCATGTGCATATGTACTACTAAAACCTTGCAAATGAGGGATCCTCTCCTGCATACAGAGCACAGTGCTATATAAAAGGTATTGAAAGTGCTTAACAATTGAAATTGCAATACTGTTTACTGCTTCCAAAAATCCTGCCCTCATTTGATCTGTCATGCACCCCAAGCGGCGCTTCCAAATCCGAAAAGGCGGTGCCTCCTCGGCTGCCGCTGCTGACGGACCCTACATGTCCTGCCACCCTCCTGGAACTCGCCTCCGGATCAACTCCTCAGATCTGCCGAGCACCAGTGGCGCTTCCATCCAAAAAGGCGGTGCCTTCTCTCGCCGCAGCTGACGGGACCTACAGCTCCTGCCGCCCTGGAACTCATCCCCGGATCAACCCCCAGATCTGCCGAGCACCCTGAGTGGCGCTCAACCAAAAAGGCGGTGCCTCCTTGGACGCCGCTGCCGACGGGACCCTACAGCTCCTGCTGCCCTCCTGAACTTGCCCCGGATCAACTCCCCAGGTATTCACCGCTGCTTCAAGCGTGCACCACCGGTGCTACGACTGGCTGCAGCCCCTTTTGCTACGGGCATCTGATTGGTCAGTCAGCTAGCACGGCTCACCAATTGGTGCACCTTTTTGCATTCGGGTTTCCAGTTCAGCCTGCTCATATTCTTCTGCTGTGATTTTTCTCCCTCCCCCACCCCAATCCCAGGCCTCCTTTAAAAACACGTATGCTCCGCCTTCCTCCTACTGTTCCTGCTCTCATTGGCTCTCCCAGAACCCTGCTGCTCCACTGACCTACTGAGCCAGTACAGCTTTTCTCCTGACTCAGCCTCGTCTTCCGTGACCAATACACCCCAGTTTAACCAAGATGCTGCCCTACACTTCACAGCACTTATTCTCCCCCCGCCACCTAATCCCACATCCCCTCCTCTGAAATTAGATGATATCCTCCCCATCTACAATCAGGGTAACTCCCCATCTCCCATTACCATATCCTGGTCTCACTCACCCACTCGCCCCCGCTGCTCTCTCGACCCAGCTGCTCTATGTACATTACTCTTTATATGGCTGCTTAGCTCCTGGTCACCCTTGCTAATCACCCAAAGCCCTAGCTCTCGACTGCTATGCAACCACCCTGGATCAACAGTCAAAGCTGCATTATATTATTATTGCCCTCCTACTCTTATCAGCTGGTGACATAAACCCAACCCTGGCCCAGCTCAACCTCCTCCTGCAGCCAGCACTGAGCCACATCTCTCAGCTCTTCCAAATGGCCTTAAAATACTACATATCAATATACTAGTCCCCTCTCTAAAGTGGACTTGCTACAGCCACCAAGTGCTACGCCAACCCCTGATATAATAATATTCAATCCTGGCTAAATAAAAAATCAGCAACTCATCTCTTACTCTCCCTGGCTTCACAAAATCGAGAGACAGGACCGACTTGGGAGAGGAGGTAGGGTAGCCATCTTGTCTCTCTTCCATCCATTTCATCTCCGCCTTTTCTAGTGCTCTACCAAAGCTTACAAGGCTCTGCTGTTGCAAATCTCGCTCCCCTTCTCCAAATCTATCTTTGTTGTAGCAGGTGTCTACTGCTGTCCTGGCTCACAATCCAGTATTGCTACTGAACTCATAACCACATTAGTTAGCCACTCTTCTGCTGGTGAATTATATATTATGGGAGAGTTCAACATAAATTGGACTACCATACCCAGCAAAGTGCTAAATGCTATACATGCGCTCAACCTAACCCAAATTATCCAAGATCTGACTAGGCTAAATCACAAGACAGGAAACCATTCCCTCATTGACTGGGCCCTTACAACTCACACCCATAGCGTCATTAATTTCGGTACTCTAGCAGATGCCTTCAGTGACCATTGCATGACTTTCCTGGTGCGCAAAATTCACAAAGTCAAAGTCCCCTATAAAACTCTACAACCGATCATACAAATCCTGAACATTGACCCACTCTTTATGATTTGACCAGCACTAACTGGGCACCCTTATTCGTTGCCAGTAACCTAGATGTCGCAGCTAATTACTTCAGAGAACGAATCCTTGAAGTCTGGAATCAACATGCACCACCACGCTGGTACGTGTCCGTGGAAACCACCTCCCTGGATCTCCCAAAACTCATTGCTTGTCTCAAGGCACGTGATACAGCCTGGAAGCTCCATAAAAGCACAAAGCTCCTTAAAGACTATGAGGCCTCCGGTCCTCAGAAACAAATGCACAAAAGCTAATTATTTGGCCAAGGCTGATTACTTCAGCTCTACTTAACTCTAATAAAATAACCCATCCAAATTCTGAAAGTAATCCACTCACTTTTCTCCTCACAGGCTCCCTTCCCTCCCTCCTCCAAATAAACAATACTGTCATTGCTAACCACTCTAGCATTGCTGCTAAGCTTTCAACTCGACTTTACCTCATGTGCTTTACTCGTTGTACTCCCTCCCAACTATTAACCAGTTATTCTCCGCACCCATTAGAAGTCCTCCAGCCCCACCTCATAACTTTTCCTGCTCTAAAATTCTGAGAACTGACATGCTGGCGGCCTTGGAAGCCCTAAACCAGAGCAAAGGTAGCTCCTCGGATGGACTGGACCCAAAGTTACTAAACTTGTCTGCCTCTGCCATTGCTCCCCCACTCACTGCTCTTTTCAATCTCTCATTTCACTTGGCCAAAATTCCCGTCAGTGGAAACATGCTATTGTCCCTCTCTCCCATAAGTGTGGCGACCTCCTCCCATGAGAACTACTGCCCCTATATCTGTCCCTCCTGACGTTAGCCAAACTACAAGAACATCTAGTCCTTGACTAACTATCCTCGCATTCTCAGACACAGAAATTTCTTCATCCAATATCAATCTGGTTCTGTAAACATCACTCTACTGCTACCGCTGCTTTGAATCACTGATGCGATCCTGACAGGCATGGATTGCGGTCACATAACCACTGCCATTTTTATTGATCTTGCTAAAGCTTTTGACATGGTTTCCCACTCCCTCCTGCTCCACTCCATATCATCAGCTGGGCTGTCTGAACATGCCATTAAATGGTTCAGCACATACCTATATGACTGCTCACAGTCTGTAAAAATATCTGACTACATCTCCCCTCCTCTGCCCATATACTCTGGAGTCCCCAAGGGTCCATACTAGGCCCAGTTCTCTTCTCCATCTTTCTGAATGATCTTCCATCCATCTGTACCTCATCTTCTATACATATGTATGCTGATGATGCAGTTCTGTTCTCCTCTGGGCCCTCACCCTTGGATGTCGCCTCCAGGCTCCAATGTGATTTCAATAATGCCTAGAGCTGGTTTCAATCTCACCAACTCTTCCTAAATGCCAAGAAAACTGTGTCCATGACTTTTGGCACACATCAGAAGCTGTCAAGGCTCCCTTCTGCCCCTACCTTCACTACTCCTTGATGGAGCAACCGTATATACCGAGTCTTCAGGTATCTGGGTGTTTGGCTGGATAAACATCTCACCTTCTTGGCCCATGTAGATGCCATGATAAAAAACTTTGCCCCAAACTCAGTGCCTTATATAGAAACTGCTCCTGCCTCCCACCACAGGCAAGATAGGAACTGATCCAAAAAATGATCCTCCTGGTTTTCAACTATTGCGATGTTGTTTATTGTTTGCTCCTGCCATCTCTCAGCCAACCTGGTCATTTTTTCAACCATTCTGTTGGTTTGCTCTGGATGCACCTCTCACCTTACCCACCGCGCACTTGTACCGAGCTTTAGCCTCCCATTCCTAACAACAGGTGACTGCATCATTGCACAAATCTCATCTCTAGTACTGGCTTGGCACACCCTCCCTCACCTAAATTCCCACTCCCACACCCACTCCCTCTCAACTTCTAAGAGCCCATGACCACAGAACTTTGTCTGTTCCTGAGATCCACTGCTAGTGGACAGGCCCCCACTCCTATCATTTCCCCAAAATGTGGAATGCTCTTCCCACACATATCCAATCCTCTTCCTCGCCTGGCTCATTAAATGAAGCTCTTCATATTCTCTCTGAACTGCACCTGCCCCTAGCTCCCCCTTTCTTTGTCCCACATCCTGTTTGATGCCCTGCTGACTCACTTCACTTGCCACCCTGTGCTATTCTTAGTCTGCATAGTGTGGCCATTGGTTCACAATTGCTTACATTACGCCTCTCTCTCTGTGTCTCACCACAAGCTCACCACTGGTTTTCACTCTCTGCCCTTGTAATTATTTGCTTTTCATGCTAATGTGTAATTCAGTTGTGTCCTTATGTTTTTGTGTGATATTGTATTTGTGTGTACTCATTGTTACTATGTAACCCCATCACCCTCTCTCCAGGTTGTACTGGGAGACAAGCAACTTGTTGTTCAGTGTACCTTCCTGGTGAAACTTTTCAATAAATAAATTAATTTGAGCACACAGTAGGTGCATATTGGACCCTCACCTGTGGTCACCATTATGATGCTCCCAAGTAGTATAACAAATGATCCTAGTATGTAAAGGTTCTACACCCTGCTCGCAGTTTAAATGGCTCCATTATTATAGTAAAATGATCCTTGGTGTTCAGTGCTCCCCACCCAGGAATACTAAGCTGGGAGCACATTTCTAGGTGCATCCTGGGGAAGGGGAACTTGTACAAGTGGGTCTTAGGTAGCACAATAGTTCAAAATACATAACATACATGGAGCAGAGTGGTACACAACCACAAATTACATTGGGAATAATACATGCAGGATGTGAGAACTTGAGTGACAAGCAAACAATCGACAATGCATATACAGCACAGTCAGGAGCCACAAACTTAAGCTGGTGATCAAATACAGAGCAGTTTTATTTATTTATTTAGCTTTTGTTAACTGGGTAGGTACACTAGACAAGTTATATACCTATTTTTAAGGAACTTCCCGGGAGAGTACAACAGGTAATGCAGATACATCAGAACATAACAGCAAGTAAAGCAAGTACATAGAGTAACAAAATGCATTGAGTCACAAAACGGTAAGGCATGGAGTGAACTGCTATGACAGAAATTGATAAAGTACATATAATCAACAATATATAGTCTAGAGCATACATAGTGTAGTCAGATGCCTAGGAGAGCAATTGGATCATCAAAATGACCAAAAGATAATTGGCAGGTC
Source organism: Neoceratodus forsteri (assembly GCA_016271365.2). NCBI lineage: Eukaryota > Metazoa > Chordata > Ceratodontiformes > Ceratodontidae > Neoceratodus > Neoceratodus forsteri. The sequence continues at coordinate 976,598,661 of CM057452.1, read as the reverse complement.
CTCAGAACATTTGGGCTCCAAGTACAATTAGGCTAGGGAGGCTTGGGACATTCACACGCTGAGGCCAGTTTCAGATGCCCCCACAGGGACTTCTGGAAGCACTGATGGGAGGAGGCAGAATGAACATGGTCAGGAAAGGAGTTCCAGAGCCTAGGAGCACATGCGGCAAAGTACCTGTCCCCCATAAGGATTTGGGTGAGGGGTACTTTTAGCATCCCAGGACTCTGGGACCTGAGTGTGTAAGAGGAGGGGTCAGGAGGTGACAGAAGCTGTGCCAGCCCCAGAGGGGGTGACGGTTCTGATCACTTTGCCCACGAGGCATCACAACCCAAAGTTCAGGTGATTGGTCAGGGAAAGTCAACCTAGTTTATCATAAAGCTCACAATGGTGGGTGAGAAGGGGGGCGGCCAGTGCAAAGTGACAGATGTTATTGTACGTTGTGTGCCACTGAGTAAGAAGAGCTTTGGAGGTACAGGCAAATTGGTGGAGACCATAGCTAAGGGAGGGAAGTAGTACACCTCTAGCAAGTGCCAGATGAGCAGCAGGTGTCAGGTTATTTTTGGCCCTATAGGCCAGACCCAATTTACAGTTCACAGTTCTACAGACATTTAGGATATGACTCCCTAGGTCCAACTGGGGGTCAAGTGTCACCCCAAGGTATTTGATGGAGTTCATAGTTAAGAGGGAGCTCCATCTGCTGTAACTGATATGCAAAGGGCTAGAGAGGCTTTTACTTCAACATTAACTATAAACATTTGTGCATAATGCCTAGAGTGGAAGCATAGGTGCCAAATTTTAGCTGTACCTAAACTGGAAACAAGTAATAGGAGAACAAGAGGGAAAACTAGAGCAAGTGCAGGAGGGAGAGGTGAGACCACTGAAGTGGTTTGAAAGAATCCATGGGAGGGAGATTGGTGAATGGCTGGGGCGAGGGAGGTCCAGATTTTAGGGCAGTGGTGGCTGAACGTGTCTTTGCCGATGGTTGTGGAAACTGAAAGGGTTTGAATAGTTCAGCTTCTGATGGTATGACTATAACGGGGCCGTCGGAGAGATAGGAGGATAAGGAACCAAACCAGATTTGCCCACAAAGCTGGCACAGTGGGCATGGTGTCTCTCCACAAGAAAAGGAGAGAGATTTATATATAGAACAATGGTGAGTCCAAGAAGGATAGTCGAGAGTGTAATGGCAGAAAGAATTGAAGAGTGTGTCCAGTCTGGCAAGGGTAGTGAAGGGGGCTATGCTGTAGACCACATCACCATAGTCAGAGATTTGGAGGATCATTCTCTGTATAATAGCATGGGATACAGTCACAGTTCCTGTAAAGTGCACCAAATTGTGGTGCAGCTTTTTGACTATAAAATCCACTTGTTCAGAAACATTTAGGTGCTGGTCTAGCCAGATACCAAGATAACTAAAGGTGGTGACATCTTCCACAGGGGAGCCATGCAGGGTATGGAAAGTAGGAAGGGGAGGGAGCCTAGAGAGTCTGGTGCCTTGTGCCAAAGGACATGGAGACAGCCTTCTTGGCATTGAGGAAAAGCTAATTTGTGTGTGGTCAGGGCTGAACTTGATCAAAGTCCAGTTGGAGTCTGTGGGCCTGCTGTGAAGAGGACCGTGTCATCCATGTACATGTGAATGGTTGCAGACAAGCACATGGAGGAGGAGATCATTAAGGAAAATGGAGAAAAGTAATGGGCTTAACACAGTTCCTTGTGGGACCCAAGTGGATACAGGCAGGGAGGAGAGAGGGGGTCACCACTTTTGACTGCTTGGGACCTACCCCTGTGGTAGGAGTGGAACAGCTGATGGCTAAATAAGAGAGGCCTGCAGCCTGGAGTTTGGCTAATAATTGGGTGGTAGACAGGGTTGAATGCTTTGGCTAGATCGATGAAGATAGCAGAAGTGAATAGGCTGTGATCCATACCATTATGGATGGATTTGATGAGCCTGAGCAGGTGGTGGAGTGATTTTTGTGGAAGTCAGACTTGTATTGGGTGAAAAAGGAAGAGGAGTCCAAAAAGGCAAAGAGTTGTAACAAGATAATTTGTGCCTGTATTTTGGAGGGAGGAGAGAAATGAGTCGGTAGCTGTTCGTACCTGATGGGTCACCATCTTTTGAAGGAGGAGGAGTAACAGTGGCAGCCTTCCAGTCAGCAGGGATGGAGGAACACCAGAAAGAGAGGTTAGGGAGGTCATCCAAAGGGGAGGAGATTGCAGAAGCAGTCAGATGGAGGAGGTTGCTATCCCAGCCATCTGGGCTCCTACCCTTGGAAGGATTAAGCATGGAAGTGTGTCAGGATAAAGGATGGAGTTACTGGAGAGAAAAAAACAATAGTGGGAATGAAGGAGATGACAATCATGCAGGCTGGCAGGGAGGTGAGGAAGGGGAGAGGGAGGAGGAGAGGAGAGATGAGGTACAGGTGATGAAAAGGAATTACATCTCTATGGTGGTGAAGGAGAGGTTAGAGACAGGGGTGTCACTGACTCTGAGGACAGGCAAAGGAGTGGGAGGGGAGAAGAGATTGTGGCAGCCTTTCAAAATTTAGACAGGTGACCGATGTTGGTACTGAAGATAGATGTAAAATTCTCACCTTCGGCAAGCTTATTGCCATGGTACAGGTGCTGCGGAGATGATGATACCTCTCGAAGCCATGGGGGATGGGTTACATTTATTTTTTGACCAGGCCAAATCATGTACTTGCAAGTAAGCTATGAGGTCAGCCATGATCTAGGGGAGGTGGTGTACCTTTTCTCATGTCCTGCTCTGGGTGGGCATGGCAGTCCCATAAAGGAGAGGCAGTATAGCACAGCAGTTTAAGGCTCTGAGCTGCAAATCTGGTGACATCCAGCAGACCAGACCTGGGTTTGAATCCCACAGCTTCCACTTGCATACTGTGTGACTCTGAGCAAGTCACTTAACTTCCCCTGTGCTCCCAGGTCACTCCTGTAAAAAAGCTTTCAGCTTAGTGTGCTGCTCCTGGTTAAACAACTAAAAATATATATATTTAGAGTAATTTTGTTTTGAAATATGTTAGCATGGAATCAGTGGAGCAGACCAATGAGATAGGGGACCAATCAGAGTGACTTAGGTCGCGGCACAAGGGGGTGAGGTCCAGGGATTTGAAGGAAAATATAAGCAGTGTTTTGATGGGGGTGAGGGGGCTTTAGTTGAATGAGAGGCATCAGAGGGTTGTGATTATGGTGTCAGATCAGAAAAGAGGGAAGCCAAGAGTGGAATGCCACAGGGGATCCATCCTGACTCTTGTTCTCTTCAATATGCTCATTAACAACATTTGAGAATGAATCTGGGACTGTGTCTCTTTGAAGATGACACCAAGCTCATGGGAGGGTAGATAGTGATGGGGAAGTAGGAAACTGCAGACTGACATGTAAAGATTAGGAGGTGGCCTAAGGTTTGGCAGTTGAAATTCAATGCCAAAAAGTGCAAGGTGATTCACTTAGGGAAAAGAACCCCAGGACAGAGTACTGGATAGGAGGGGTAGAGCTGAGCACTACAGCTGAGAAAAGGACCTAGTATTCGTTATTAGTGACTCCCTTAAACAATCAAGCTAGTACAGTGAGGCATCTAGTCAGGCAAATAGGATACTAGGATGTGCCAGAAGGGTTTTGATAGAAGAAAAGAGGTTTACTGCCTCTTTATTGATCATTGGTGAGGCTGCACTGGGTATACTGTTCAGAGTTCTGAACTTCTGAAGACCTCACCTCAGGAAAGATAAGGACAAAGGGTGATCAGGATGATTCAGAGCTGACAGGACAGATCGTATGAGGATCCGCTCAAGGCACTGAACATGTCTTCACTGGAGACCAGACAAGACAGGAATGATATGATAGAGACCTTCAAGTCCCTGTAAGGAATAAACAAGATGAATGAAGAACTACTTAGCATGACTAACAGTTCAAGATTATGGGGCACAAGTAGAGACTGATGGAAGGGAGGTTAAAGAGGGATATTGGAAAGTTTTATTTTCCAGAAATGGTGGTGGAAATGTGGAATAGTTTGCCAACTGAGATGGCAGGCACCAAAACCATAAATGGTTTCAAGCATGGCTCTGACAAAGTGAAGGGTATAATGGTTACTCATGCTGATAATAGTAGGGAGGGAAATAAGGGAGTGGATAGTGAAGGCTATTACCCTGTATGGAGAGTAGGTTCTGAGGATTAATATGGGAAATGGGGCAGACAGGATGTACCATTTTTATATTGATTGCGCACAGTGCAAATATTATATTGCAGGCTGCTGGTGACAGTAGTTTGGAATATTTGCACCAACTACTGAAAATTTCGCCGCTGCAATCAGGGGCCGCCTCATCATTGCAGCATCAGCCATCTGCTGCAGTGAAGAAGCGACTCATCATTGCAGAGTGGGATGTAAAAATCCTGATATTGTTTATGAACAGAGGGCAGCAGGTTGCCGCCGTGTTCACAAACAATATAACCCCCCCACCGTGTTTATGTGCCAACGGGGTCCCCAAACCCCATCGGCCTCAGTGCCCCATTGTTTCTGGTGCCGACGGGAGCCCACTCCCCGTCGGCATTCTGTAACATCCCCGCTTGATTCCTCGCCGATGGGTGCCCAATCCCTGTTGGCTACTGCTGCCCCCAAAAGAAAAGCCATTGGTGGCATACTGGGTGCCCATCCCAGCGTGCCACATGCCCCTGTAAAGGGAAAAATGGTCCCGTGAAGTATTTTTTTTGTTTTACCTGCAAAAAAGGAAACGGTTTCTCGTAGTGTCCCTGGCCCCCACCTGCAACCCGCACCAACCCACTGCGCACCCTGCCTCCCCACACCCCCCTGTCACCCCATACTTACCTCCGGAGCTTGTCGCGAAGATCTTTGGTGGACCAGAAACATGTCTGCACTCTTCAATGCCGACCGTGAACTGAGGAAATGCCGCTAAGCTGTATAACATAATAAATAGTGTTTTTTCAACTTTAGTACATGTCTCAGGCTTTTTGGGACTTTTTTCACCAAATTTTCAAGATAGGGTTTTTGGGACCCTCCTCATGAATTCTTGAACTGTGATTGCGTTAATCGGCCCCGAAAGGTGATTTTGCGGTCACTGCGCAGAATCACCTTCCGGGGCCGATTAACAAAATGACAGTGCCAGTGTTCATGAGGTGGATCTCAAAAAGCCTATGTTGCAAATTTAGTGGGAAAAATCCAAAAAATGACTGTTTTACGAGTGTGCACTGCGCAGTTGCTACCTACACTCGTAAATTCATGAATTTGCAATATTTTCATGCCAGATTTTCAACATTGGCATCTTTTCACACCTCCTTGTGAATAGTACAGCTGTCATTGTTCACATCCTGGTGGAAATGTGTTTTCGCACTTCTGGCACAGAACAGAGCGGTCGCTGTGGGAAATCAGTGTTCAGGACAGATTAAGAAAATGACAGTGACACTGTTCATGAGTAGATGTCCTGAAATGGCTGTGTTGAAAATCTGCTAATTATACTCAATAAAATGACTTTGTTACGAGCGTGTGTTGAGCAGTTTGCACGCACGATCGTAACTTCGTGAATTTATATTTTCACTCCAGATTTTCAACATTGCCATTTTCCCACACCTACTAATGAACAGTGCATCCGTCATTTTTCCCATCCTGGCCGAAATGTGTTTTCACACTTCCGGCGCAAAGTAAAGCAGTCGCTGTGGGAAATCACTGTCTGGGACAGATTAAGAAAATGACAGTGATACTGTTCATGAGCAGAGGTCCCAAATGCCTATGTTGAAAATTTGGTGATGATAGCTCAGCAATGATCATTAAGGCGTGCATTGCACACTTTCCACACACCCTTGTAACTTCGCAGATTTGTAATATTGTCATGCCAGATTTTCAACAGTGGCATTTTTTCACACCTCCTTATGAGCAGTACAGCTATCATTTTTCACATCCTGACTGAAATGCGGTTTCACAGTTGACGCACACAATAAAGCGGTCGCTGTGGTAAATCAGTGTTAGGGACAGATTAAGAAAATGACAGTGGCACTGTTCATGAGCAGAGGTCCTAAAAGCCCTATGTTGAAAATTTGGTGATGAAACTCCATAACATGACTGTGTTACAAGCGTGCATTGAACTGTTTCACGCACCCTTGTGACTTTGCACATTTGTAATATTTTCACAGCACATTTTCAACAGTGGCACTTTTTTTACACCTCCTTATGAAGAGTACAGCTGTCATTTTTCACATCCGGTCTAAATGTGTTTTTGCACTCTTGAAGGAGAATAGCATGGTCGCTGTGGGAAATCAGTGTTTGGGACAGATTAAGATCGAACAAGTGGGGGGGGGAGTGACCGAGCTAAACTCAGCTCTGTTGGGACTGCTGCAGATTTGTTTGTAGGCAGAAAAAGGCCCCAGAGCAAGAGCCCAGTACAAAAGGGCAGCCTGCAGCACTGGGAGAAACAGAACAAGAGAGCGAGTGAGGGAGGGTGAATGAGTGAACTCACCGGAGCACTGTCAGGACTGCTGTGGATTTCTTTGTGGGCAGAAAAAGGTGTCAAAGCAGGCAGGGGCCAAGTAGAAAAGGCCACCCTGCAGCGGTGGGAGAAACAGTATGAGTGAGTGAGATGGGGGACTGAGTAAACTCAACAGATCTCTAGCAGGACTGCTGCGGATTTCTTTGTGAGCAGAAAAAGGTGCCAATGCAGCAGGAGCACCATACAAAAGGGCTGCTTGCAGTGCCAGGACAAACAGAATGAGCATCTGACAGAGGGAGACTGAGCGACCTCAACGTAGCTCTTTCAGGACAGCTGAGGATTTCTTTGTGGACAGACAAAGGTGCCAACGCAGCCAGGAGCCCCGTACACAAGCGCAGCCTGCAGCACCAAGAGAAACAGAATGAGTGAGTGACAGAGCGGAAGTGAGCGAGCTCAACAGAGTTGTATTGTGACTGCTGCGGATTTCTTTGTGGGCAGAAAATGCGGCAACGGAGGCAGGAGCCCAGGACAAAAGGTCAGCCTGCAGCACCGGGAGGAATGGAATGAGTGAGTGAGAGGGGGGAATGAGCGAGCTCAATGGAGCTTGTCAGGACTGCTTCAGATTTCTTTCTGGCCAGAACAAGCCGCCAATGCAGGCAGGAGCCCAGTACAAAAGGGCAGCCTGCAGTGGCAGGAGACACAGAACGAGTGAGTGAGGGAGGGGGAGTGAGTGAGGACAACGGAGCTCTTTTGGGACTGCTGCAGATTTGTTTGTGGGCAGAAAAAGACAGCAATGCACGCTGGAGCCCAGTACAAAAGGGCAGCCTGCAGTGGCAGGAAAACCAGAATGAGCGAGTGAGAGAGGGAGAGTGAGCGAGCTCAGTGGAGCTCTATGATGACTGCTGCACATTTCTTTGTGGGCATGAAAAGCCGGCAACACAGGCAGGAGCCCAGTACAAAAGGGCAGCCTGCAGAGCTGGCAGAAATGGAATGAGCAAGTGAGAGAGGGGGAATGAGATCAAGCTGAATGGAGCTGTGTCGGGACTGCTGCAGATTTCTTTGTGGGCAGAAAAAAGCAGCAATGTAGGCAGGAGCCCAGTACAAAAGGCCAGCCTGCAGTGCAGGCAGAAATGGAATGGGTGACTTAGAGAGGGGGAGTGAGCAAGCTCAACGGATCTGCATCAGGACTGTTGCAGATCTATTTGTGGGCAGAATAAGCCAATAGAGGCAGGAACCCTGTACAAAAGGACAGCCTGCAGCCATGGCAGAAACAGAATGAGTCAGTGAGAGAGGGGGGAGTGAGTGAGCTCAACAGAGCTCTATCGTGACTGCTGTGGATTCCTTTGTGGGCAAAAAAAAGTGGCAACGCAGGCAGGAGCCCAATACAAGAGGCCAGCCTGCAGCGCCGGCAGACACGGAATGAGTGAGTGACAGAGGGGGAGTGAGCAACCTCAACAGACCTGTGTTGGGACTACAGCAGATTTCTTAGTTGACAGAAAAAGCCACCAACAGAGACAGGAGCCCAGTACAAAAGGCCAGCCTGCAGCACAAAGAGAAACAGAATGAGAGAGTCAGAGGGGGGAGTGACCCACCTCAACAGAGCTCTGTCAGGCCATCTGTGGATTTCTTTGTGGACAGAAAAGGGTGCCAACGCAGGAAGGAGCTCAGTACAAAACAGCAGCCTGCAGCACCAGGAGAAACAGAATGAGTGAGTGACAGAGAGCCAGTGAGCGAGCTCAACGGACCAATGCAATCAACATTCAGTATTGACAAATGCTTGTTTTTTTATTGTGTCCAGAACTGACTGTGTGTGTATGTGTGTGGGGGGTTGCTGGCAGGCTGCGTGTGTGCAGTTAAAACACGATTCCCAGAAATATTAACTAGCACTAACCACGCAGTGTGTTAGCACTTCAAGAAAGCATTTAATATACCTGTACACCTTATATGCATTAGAGTAACCTCCAGTTGCAATTAGTAATCCTGTGGAAAAAAAAAATAGTGCGACATTAACAGGTTAGCACTGCACAGAAGAATGCTTTTTAAAATAGTATCAGCCATGCTTATCACAATGCAGTGCTAGTTCTGTTACAGTGGTATGTGGGCCCCCATTTTCAGATTAGTGTTGTGCACTCCTAAGTGATGCACCTGAGATAGAGCACAGCCACAGAAGGTGGTGGTAAATGGCACTCCCTCTAGTGAGGAGAGAGTGACCAGTAGGGTGCCGGAGGGCTCAGTAATGGGACACATCCTCTTCAGTGTCTTTATAAGTGGCATAACAGAAGAACTGGAAGGGGAGATATGCCTTTTTGTAGATGACACCACAATCTGTAATAGCGTTGATGGGTGCAGATGGAGAGCATGAGTGGGGACATTAGAAAACTTAAAGAGTGCTATGGGACATGGCAGTTCGGGTTCAAAGCCAAAAAGTGCAACACCAAGCATCTAGGTACTAGAAGCCTAGAGGCTGAGTATAAAATGTAGAGGGAGGTACTTATGGTCACTAAGGAAACCTTTTATACAGCACGGTGCTCTGCATGCAGGAGAGGATTGCTCATTTACATGGCCGTAGTAGTATATATGCACATGCACATAATCAGGGTAGCATCAAGTGATGCTGAATACGACTCCGATCCAACCATGCTGTTCCCACAGTGTAATGTTTAGCTCTGCATGCTAACCTTCTGAAAATGGGGCCCCAATTGACTAAAAATCCTGGCCGATGCCTCCTAAGATGCAGAAGGTATACATAAAGGGCCAGATATTCAAAAGGGTTGCGCCTGCTCAAGTCCAAACTTGCTCCATTCTGCGATATTCAGCAGGAGGCAGTTGCACCACAGAAAACATGCTGAGCAACAGCACAATGCAAATGAATGCATGCTGAACTGGAGGGGGAGGAACCATGCATAAACTGCACAGCCCGATATTCAGACGGGCTGTGCAGTTTTCTAGGCGCAACCCAACCTGTGCCTGCAGGACTTTGAGCCAAAAAGGCTTAGAGTCGAGGCCACCTGAGTGAGCTGCAGTATTGCGGTGCAACACAGCAGCTGCCACCTGTGGCTGGCCCATACCCAGTCCCTGTGCCCCCCGCAGCGCGATCGTGGGCATAGTGTATCCCCACCAGCCCGATCGCGGGCATCAATGTAGCTCCCCTCCCGTTCATATCCCTGGTGGTCCAGTGGACCGAAATGCCCGATCACGGGTGGTATGTATAATAATTCCCACCCCTCCGTTCACATCTCGTGGTCAGTGGACGAAATGCCCGATCGCTGGGTGGTATGTGTGATAAAACCACCCCCAAACATAGCCCTGGTGGCTAGTGTCCTCACCCTACCCACCCACTAGCCTACACCCGCTCCCCTGGCAGCCGGGCAGGCGCAGCATCCCACCCGCCTGCCGCCCGCCGCCCGCCGACTGACTGCCTCGGCAGGGCTGCATGCCCATTGGTGCAGAGCAAGAGCCAATGGACGAAGGCCCATACCGCATATGACAGTCCAGATTTGTGAATGAGGCGGTGGGATGCTGCGCCCGCCGCCGCCGGGGGGAGCGGGTGGTGGGGCTTCGTGAGTGGGTAGGGTGGGGGACACCAGCCACCAGGGCTAGTTTGGGGGGGTGGTTTTATCACACATACTGCCTGCGATCGGGCATTTCGGTCCACTGGACCACCAGGGATGTGAACGGGAGGGAGGTGGGAATTATTATACATACCGCCCGCAATTGGGCATTTCGGTCCACTGGACCACCAGGGATATGTATGGGAGGAGGGTGGGGAGCCACATTGATGCCCGCGATTGGGCTGGTGGGGGGGATACACTATGCCCACGATCGGGCTGCAGGGGGCGTCGGTCCCCGACGGCTGCTGCCTGGCAGGGTGCCAGGCGCAAGTCCTCGGGATCGGGCGCACCTACATGCTAATGGCATGCAAATGGGGACATAATCACACGCAAATTTCCCCCCGTGCCTTGCATGAATTATAGCCTCATTTGCATGTCTCCTTTTGAATATCGTGATTTTGCGCATGGCGCAATGGTACTTGCGCCACCACAAGTTGAATGCTCCACTCTGTCAACTTGCGGTGGCGCAAGTTCCACTGCACCATGCACAGTGGCTGTGGCTGGGGGGTGATATTCAAAGGAGTTGCTCAATAGCGCAACTCCTTTGAATATCGCCCAGGACACACCCCTGTGCAACTATTTTGCGCAGCTCAAGGGCTTGCGCCTATGAATGGCGCAGTTTGAATATCCAGCCCAAAAGGTTTATCTTATCTATCTCTTTATGTATTGTTTTATCGTATTTTGCTTGCAAAACCTTTATCCGATTTCAAAACATTGTGATGTGACTTAAAATGTTTATAACAGACTAGTTAAAATACAGTTTGTTTTCTTCTTTTACCTATATGCTGTCTTTATTTACTTATAAAAACACAGTCTGGTGGGCTGGCCTAGCAGCTTGGTGGTGATTGCACTGCCTCCCATGCCAGTGGCCCAGTTTTGGGGGTGAACCTGAGTTGCACAGGGGTTAGCTGGGGGGGGATATGATTGAGCATCTTGGGGAATGCTCTCCTCTCACTGAAGGGAAGTCTGACCACCCCCCTCTTCAACATCCACCTAGCTGAGGAGGGCTGGCAGGGCAGTGGAGTTACATAAGGGGGAGGGCTCAAGCAGGCACAAAGGAAGCATGTGTCTTTATATGCAATTGCATCATTCCATGCTTGGCTGCCCAGGGGATGAAACCAAAGGTAGAGACCCCCTAATGGCAAAATGATCCAACAACCTGCCGCAGATTTTGAACTGCTAAATAGACTCTGCTCATATATGCGTCTCCTTGTCAATGGCCCTCCCCCTCCTGGCCCCAACACGGGGGATGTGAGTGAGGGCGGGGATCTCAGAGCAAATATGTCCTGTGGATGGTAAGTGATTGGGCTGGAGATGTCAGTGGGCAAAGGGGTAGCAGGGTGACTAAGGAGATAAAAATCTCTATGGGAAAAAAAAAAGAAATACAACACAGTTTGAGAAGCTCAAACCCCAAAACAGACTGTGCATGCCTCCAGTGAGGATTCACAGTAAAGTTATTTAGTAAAACAATGCAAATTATGCATATGCCAGCTAAACTCCTGATGAAAATTGAATACTGAGGATTGCAGCAAAATACATATTTTAAAATAAAACTTAAAACATAGTCCATAGAGTACAAACTAGCAATGATTTTGGCTTACACTTCCACAGCTCCTGAAGTGCTTCCCAAGCATTCAACTCAGATAAGTTGCTGTACTTACACAGTAATTAATTACACATAAAACAAATCAACACTTTAACTTGGAAAATGCATGCAGCTCCCTATGTATACAGGTATGTTAGGAATATCCTGTATTAGCTTCCTATACAAATGTGTTGTCTGATAGTAAATGAAGGCAGCTTATTTAAAAGAATAAACTACAGCATTTAAATTAGTTTTAAAAGTTTCTTGTCACATCACAATGGTCTGATATTTGACTAAAGGTGTGCAAGCAAAACAAAAGAAAAAAACCCATAAAGAAGTAGAATAAGAGATAGCCCTGTTTTGTTTACCTCAGCTCTGCAGTTTCAGACATCCTCTCATCAAGCTAGCAGCTAACTGAATGCAGCAGGCAATGAGTTCAGCTCTAGGACATTCATGGGGGAGGGGCAGGGGGATGGGTAGTTTCAGAACATAGTCCATTTCAGTATATAGTTTATTTGTTTCAGTATACAGAGTATGTGAATTTTTCAGTCTACAGTATATGTGTTTCAATACATAGTGTATGTGTTTCAACATGTAGTGTATTTGTTTCAGTATATAGTGTATGCAGATTTTTCAGTGCATAGTGTATTTATTTCAACAGATAGTGTATGTATTTCAATATAAAGTGAAGATGTTTCAATATATAGTGTATTTGTTTCAGTATATAGTGTGTGTGCTTTTTTCAGTGTGTAGTATATGCATTTCAATAGATAGTGTATGTATTTCAATATACAGTGTATTTGTTTCAATATATAGTGTATGCAGATTTTTCAGTGCATAGTGTATTTATTTCAATAGATAGTGTATGTATTTCAATATAAAGTGTAGATGTTTCAATATATAGTGTATTTGTTTCAATATATAGTGTATATGCTTTTTTCAGTGTGTAGTGTATGTATTTCAATATATAGTGTATTTGTTTCAGTATATAGTGTATGCAGTTTTTTCTCAATATATAGTGTATGTGTTACAATCTATAGAGTATTTGTTTCAGTAGATAGTTTATGTGGATGTTTCAGTCTGTAGTGTATGTATCTCAATAGGTAGTGTATATGTTTCAGTACATAGTACATTTGTTTCAGTATATAGTGTATGTGGATTTTCAGTACTCAGTATGTGGATTTCAATAGATAGTGTATGTATTTCACTATGCAATGTAAGCATTTCACTATATAGTGTATGTGTTTCACTATATAATATATGTATTTCAGTATACAGTATATGTATTTCACTATACGATGTATATATTTCAGTAGATACTGTATGTGGTTCACTACATTGTGTATGTTTCTCACTATATAATGTATATATTTCACTATATGATGTATGTATTTCACCATATAGTGTGTGTTTTACTATACAGCCAGAGATTCTGAATTATGTCCCTAACGGCTTACCATACGATTTCCCACCATTCCTCAAGGAAGGTCTCTATCTCTCTCTCATAGGAACTGATGTGCATACAAATATGAGTACAGTTACAGATATGATAAACATACAGCATTGGATAAGGCATGTATATAAGGTGGCTCCCTTGGGCAATTACTTAAGAAATAAAGTTGCAAAATAAGGAAGAATGAATCTCTGAATCTCTAAACAATGAAAATTCATAGTCTGAAATCTGTTATGAGTCTCACCGGAGACAGTGAGTCTGAGAACACAAGCAATGTCATCAGAAAAGCACACAATGTGTCACAATATTGGAAAACTACAAATGAGTACTTATGAGTATAGCAGAATATATGGCAGAAACATAGCATATAGGTAAATGTATTTCAGACAGATGTAAGCATAGCAAATATAAATAAAGAACACTAACATGAGTAACAAAACATGATTAACATTATAAGATTATGTAAGGCACTAATACTGTGTATAAGGTTACGGTTACATGTGGGCCACTTGGTGGTATATAACCCAGGCATAACACAACTGTCAGCATTGTGCCTGTCTTCTATACTGGATGTTGACAACTATGTTGTCGCTGTGGCTTGGTGGAACTGAGAGGTTCAATTCCTTGGTTTTAAGAATAGCCACCCATAGCCCAAAATATATCAGAAGTCTGAGATGTTCAAGGTGACTACATTCAGTGAGCGGGAAGTGGGGGGCCTACGTCCCTGGGTCCCTGTGGGGGGGCAAGCAGGACCAGTCTAAATCAGGGAGTGCAGCTACACAAGGAATATCCTTCCTTGTGGGGTACAATGCTGGGCTCTGCTGGAGTGAAGGGTCTCACATGTGATTGAAGCTTCCAACAGTCTTAGCCCTCACAGCTTCTGCTGGCAGGCTGTTCCAGTCATCCACGATTCTCTCCATTAAAAAGTGTTTTCTCACATCCCTTTTAAACTCCCACCCCCAGCTTTACTGCATGCCCTGGGTCCTGCTGCCTGCATTTATTTATTTATTTAGTTAGTTTTTGTTGACCGGGTAAGTGCACTAGACAAATCCTGCCCATTTTTAGGCAAGACCCGGGAGAGGGGGATACAGATAAATGCAAACTGACCTTGAACCAGATTAAGCTGTTGGTAGTATTTTTAGTGAATGAGGGAAATTTGGCCAGGACATCGGGGAAATTCCCCTATTCTGCGAGACAGAGGGCACTGTGTGGCTGAGTATCGATCCTGCTCAGTGGCATCTAGAGTCTTGAGGGAGACGGACGTACGGGCGGCTAAGGAGCTGGTCTCCTCCTTAGCCCCCTTGCCTTCAAAGGAGACCGATAATAGAGGCTGTTTCCAGGAGATGGATATTATGGAGCCTACTGAGCTGTTTGGAAAGAAGTAGATGGAGGCTTACCAACTGAATCAGAATCGGGAGTCCAGGAAAAGCAAGTTGCAGTGTAGTCTGCAAATGGTGATGCTACGGCTGTTTTGTGAGTGCAGTTGGAGGAAGCAGAATGCTCCTGCCTAGCAGCAAGGGAGCGATTGCAAGAGGCACTCGAGAGTCAGACAGAAAATGATGTTGCGCAGGAAATGGATGCACAGATTCCAGCAATGGAAGCAGAAGCAGCTGTCGCAGTTGTGGGCTCTACAGGAGACTGGGTGAGTTCGGTTGAAGAGATTTCTGCAGCAGAATTTTTGGTAAGCACCTGTACTACCTTAGAGTCAGTAGCGGGGGCCCAAAATAAAAAACTTGATGAAGTTAGCATGGTATCAGCTGCATGGAATGAAGCATTACTTAATGGGCAGGCCAAAGACTTAAAACAAGCATCGGGAGCTTTCGCTCAAACTGCCTTGCCTACGGTGACTTTTAATATAGGGTCCTCGGTAGGAGGTGCAAAGAGGCTACTGAAGGAAGGGGTGGGAAAAAGCAGAAAGCTGCAGGTATGTGTAGCTGATGGTTCCATGCAAGGAAAAAGTATGCAGAAAGCAGACCAGGGCCTGGTAAATTGGGTGTCAACAGCCTTGCAAGCTGCAGGGTGGGTTAAAAATCCTGTGGGTACTGGGTGGGATGCAAATTTGAATAGTGCAGGACTTTTGCAAGCTTCTCCGTCAGTGTTTTCTGGTGCTTCATTAATACCCCCCCCCCGATAGTGCTCTGGTTCCTTCATTACCACCAGGGCAGTGCTCTCCTTCAGGGAGTGGGCTGGTTCAGCAGCAAGAAGAATCCCATCCTTTATTAGAAATAATTGGAGAGCATGAAACAGAGGATCCTAATTCTTCTACTGAGGAATCAATAAGAAGTCCTGTTTTAGAGCAACAAGGCCCTGTTTCAGATGACCTACCAGTGTTAGCTCCTCTGGTATCAGCTCCTGCTAAAGTGTGGCATGGAAAGGTAAATGAACATTTGTTTCCAACTGAGAGAGGCCAATTATTAGAACCAGCAGTGTGAAGGAATGCAGTGAGGCTGAAATATAGGGGTGATATTTCTACAGTTCCGGACAGACATTTTGTTGGAAGAACGCTGTTAAAAGACAGTATGAAATTTTATGCATATGAAATATATGCCTTAATTCATGTTCCAGGGGATTTAATTTTTGATATCAGCTTTAAGCATCCTGCGGGCCTGGAAAGATTTTGGAAACAATATCGTCTTTTGAAACTCTCTCCTTTATGGAGGCCTTTCTTAGCAATTCCATTAACAAAACCCCTTACAAAAAAGATTACTGTATTGTTTAAGAATGAGGGGGTGAATCCGTATGATTTAAGTATGCAGGGAGTACAGAAGTTGGTTATGACGGCACTGAGAGATGAGCAGGGTAATTTAAAGGTGCAAAATCAGGAATTAATACTTATTGTGCAACAGCATGTTGTAGCAGCTTTTCAAAAGGAGGTTAAGGGACATCAAGAGTCCTTTTTTTCAGACTTAGTTATACCTTTTCTAGCTGATGGAGAGAAAGAAAGATTGGTCTTGTCTATTACAGAGCTAGAGATTAAGGAAGCTATTTCTCAATTGTCTGCCAAGACTACTCCAGGATATGATGGGATACCGAATGACTTCTATAAAGCTTTTGTTGATATTTTGGCCCCATGTTTGGAATTACTTTACAAAGCCATTTAGGAGGAAAATAGGCTTGCCCCGTCTATGAAAATGGGGATTATGATTTTTATATAAAAGGGAGACCCCCCCAAGAATTAAAAAATTGGAGGCCATTAACTCTGTTAAATACGGATTATAAAATTTTGGCAAAAATATTTACCACTCGGTTGGTAAAAGTTGTGCAAAAGTTAATTGTCCCGGAGCAGACTTGTGCAATTCCGGGTAGGAATATTATTCAAAATTTGGGTTTTGTCAGGGAGATTGTGAAACAAAGTTTAGGAAAAAAGTTAGAAGGATACTTAATGTCAGTAGATCAGGAAACTGCTTTTGATGCAGTTCAACAGAAGTATATTTGGATGATTTTGCAGCATTATGGGATTCCCAAACCCTTTTTAGATTTAAAGTATTATATACTGAGGTTCAAGCTACTCCATTAGTGAATGGTTACTTAGGGGTGCCGATCTACTTAAAAAATGGGGTAAAACAGGGTTGCCTGATGAGCCCCATGTTGCATGTTTTTGCTCTGGATCCTTTGCTCAGGAGAACTGGGCAAAACAAAGATATTAGAGCCATTACAAATTGTGATGGCTATGTGTTTCAAAAGGTTTCTGCTTACGCGGAATGATTGTGTCTTTACAGTAGCAGATGGGGAGTCAGGTACCTGGGTATTAAATATGCTACAAGAGATCTATGATGTTACAGTAATTAGACTTAATATGGGTAAGAGTTTTGTTTTGGTGTGAGGGGATATTGGGAAGGTAGAGGGTTTTCCAATTCTAATGACTACGAGTGACATTAAAGTTTTAGGTTTATTTTTTGGAACCAAGGAGTCAGAAGAGCATAATTGGAATACTGTCTATGACAAGGCGCAACTTAAGGTTTTATCTTGGTTATCATGGAAAACGTCTAGGAAAAGGTGGGTTTATTTATTAAGGGCATATATAGCGCCTATTTTTTTATATGTATCACATGTGTTTCCCCTTCCTTTTAAGATGCACACTAAAGTTATGGGACTATTTTTCCATTTTTTATGGGGAAGTAGATTGAACCCTGTTAAAAGGGTTCATATTTACAGGGTAAGGAAAGAAGGAGGATTAAATATGATTCATCCTCTGGTTTATTTTTTTGGGGAGTTTCTTTTTTTGTTCTATTTGCCCCTTGTTGTTGCAGACAGCAGGGATGAGGCAAGTATGTATGCAGTTGTGGGGTAAACCCTTTTTAGAGGCATGGGGTAGAGGTAAATGGCATCCTATAGATAAGTTGCTTCCAGGTTATGTGCAAACCACTCTACGCTACATACAAACTTGGCAGATTGAATTGAAATGGTGTTTAGGAAAAGGGAAAAAAATGTTTTATAAAAGTATTTTAGATAAATGGTATCGAGAGGAACCGGCTTTCCAGGTTTCATCTAAGTCAAAACTAGTTTACTTTTAGAAAGTATAATTGATCCTAGAGTTCCTCTTAAAAAGCAGGATTTTGTTTGGATATGTGGTCATCAAAAATTACAAGTAAGAGGCAATCAGAAGCATAAGCAGCAAGAAGATAGAAGGTGTGGGGAGAGTGCTTGTGCTGACACTGTGGAGACAATGCAGCATCTCTTTTTTGAGTGTATACATGTTACTGGTTTCTGAAAATTGCTGTCTGATTTGTGTGGGGAAAATTTTTTCTATCAATGAACTATGACATTTTAATTGTAGGACAAATTCTGGTCACCTGGAAAAAATGGACAAAAAGTACAGTCAATATCCTTTTGGTGTGCATAAAGTGGTCCATTTGGCAGGCGAGATGCCTTAGGTTCCTGTGAGGTAAACTGATCCAGCAACAAGATGTTTTCTTTAGAATACAGCAAGAGCTTGATAATATTTATGAGTATGAAAAGTGTACTCTGGGGCCAGTGGTGGTGTCAAAATTGTGGAAAAATGCTGGTTGGGTGGGTTACGGTTTTGCATTAATGTGTTTTTTTTTCTCTTCTTTTTTTCCCTTTCTAGTTAATCAAAACAGTTTGACAACTTCTCAGCAGGACAATGGTTCTTAATTTTATGTTCTTTTGATTTTTTGGTGGTGGGGTTTTAATGATGTTAGTAGCTATTTAGTAACATATTATTGAAATTATATAGAGATGTTTGGTACTTTGCATGGTTTTGCACTTTATGTATAATATGGATGATTTGATTTCTTTTCTATTGATTGTGTTTCTTTTGATTTTTGTTTTTGTAATTCTGAATAAAAATTTCCCCTACTCTTTTCGATAAGTGCCAAGGGATCTCTAACATCCACCTGAACTACCACCAATCCAGCAGATGGGAACTCATTTTAACGTCTCATCCAAAAGACAGCACCTCAGAAGTGCAGCACCCCTCTCTTGCTGCACTACGGTGTCAGTACTGGGATATTAACCCAAGTGCCAGATGTGGGACCTTAACTCACAGCCCTCTGATCTCCCAGCCTCAGAGATGAGTGTGCTACCTACTGACCCACTGACACTGAACTAAAAGAAACAGCCCACCTGTACCTTGTTTACTCCCATGAAATACTTATAGGTAGAGACCTGTGCAAATCGCAAATGCAAAATAACATGAAATAACATGAAATTTGGTCCATAACATGAAATGTGGACCATAAAACAAAATGAAACGAAAACAACATGTAAAAACTTCTTAAAAACCTACCATTTTTCCACTGAGTATGCAGTAAACACACTGTTAGTGCCTAATCACCAATTCTCAGTTTGAGCTGACACCTTTCCGCCTGTTCCTGACCCCACGGTACCTTGTTTAAATTCAATTGTATGTATATTAAATAAATTAAAGCTTACACTTTACAGTCATCTGCCCATTTCAAGCTGCGTTTTCTGGATCCAGCTCCTGCTCCTGATATGTAGGATTACTGTCCAACAGCTCCCATTCCCTTTCCCAACCCTTGTACCAGTCTTCCCCGTTTATCTAGAGTCCATGTTCCCTTTCACTTGTTCAGCTCCCTGTACCTGTCTCCTTGCATTGTTTTGTGGTAGAATTGAGTGAAGAGCTCTAGTTTCTGTTCCCAGCTCACTATTCCCCATACCCATCTCCAAGGAGCAGCACCGGACTAACTAGAGACTCAGAGATCTTTGAAAATTCAGTGATCCGCCAGTTCATTTTGATTAATTAGTATGAGTAAATGAGTTCAGCTGGCAGCTATTTATGCTTACTTATTAAAAAGGCTTAAGGTTTGTGTAAGGGTGTGCAGGTAGCATTTGTGCTATGGTGTACTGCTGTGTTACTTTGTAGAAAACTTGTGGGAAACATGCTGAAGCCACACATTAGTTTTGCAAATAGATGCAAGGAATTTGAGGCTGAGGTGATGTTACTGGTTATTAAAATATATGACATTGTTGGGTTTTCATTGTTTTTTCACTGAAATGTAATAAAAAATATAATAACAAGAAATACTATGAAATTGACATAAAATAACAAGACATTTATGACAAATAAAATGAAATTTGAAGAAAAATAACAAGAAATTCATGTGTCTCTACTTATAGGTCTCAGTCATGTCCCCTCTCACTCTCTTCTCTTTCAGGGAGTACATGTTGAGAACTTGCAGCCTTTTCTCATACAGCTTCTTGTGCAGTCCCTGCACCATTTTGGTGGCCCTCCACTGTACTGCTTCCACCCTATGCACTTTTGGAGGTACAACCTCATGAACTGTCCAGGGCACGGTATTCTAGGTGGGGTCCCACTAGTGAGTGATACAATGGCAATACCAACTCTCTCCCCTTGCTAGAAATCCACCTTCCTATGCACCCCTAAGGATGTGTGGGGGAGAGTGCTGGTAGGCAGTGCAGAGGGTTGATATGGGGTGTATCTCTGCTGGATATAGGAAGCCTAAACAGAATAAAAAAATACTTTCTGTGAACATGACACTAAACCTAAAGATTGGCACTATGTGTTCAACCCTTCCGGAAGATATAAGACTATCACCTACAGCGTCTGGTATCATTACACAAATTAACTTGTGGCTATAGACCATCACACCATTTCTTGAATTACTTGTTGCATATTTCATTAAAGGGGGATAGACAGCACTGAGAACCATACACCCAAATGTGGGGTTAGACCTAATTTGAGGCCTTTGCATACGTTAGACCTAATTTGCACTGTGCATGCAAATACATTTTTTTTAGATTACTGTTTACTGCAGTGTAGTAATTTGTATCAGAGTACTTATACTGACTTGTAATAAGACATTTTCTATAACTGAAAGTCAAAGATTCCCATGCAGCTAATACTGTATAAGAGAAGGGCTGTAGTAGTGGATGATTCAATATCATGAACTGAAAAGAAGTTTGCTTGTCTCGCTGTGGACTCATTCAGCTTCTAATTTTAATAATCTGTGACTGCACTTAGCCAGAGAAGACCCCAAGAGTGACAGGCAAAAGTTCTATTAATAATTCAAAAATGCAATGTATACTGTTAAATTTCACACTACAACAGTCATCCACTTATATCAGCTGCAGGATATTCTGGAATTTGTAGATATAGAAAATGGCAATTTAAAAACATTAAAAGCATACTGATACCATCTACTATACTGCAGTAATCAGTAAAAATAAAATTGGAACACAAAATTCAACACTACGCGGAACACGGAGTAGGCAATGCAAAGTACTCACTCTGCCTTGTCATTACCACTTCGCATTGAGGCGGAATGACAATGCTAAGTAAGGCGGAGTCATTGATTTCAATGGACTTCGCATTCCTCATTATGATTCTAAGTGATCCACTTGGTGTTTCAGACTTGGCAACCCCCCCCCCACACACACACATCACATGGCTTACAGTACTGTAAGTTACATGCTCTCTAGCCAGGCAGGAAGGAAGTGAGTCACACAGACAGTTTCACTTTCTCCTGTGCAGACTGAGAGAGAGGAGTGTGTACTAGAGAGAGGAGTGTTTTGATTGCTGATAGTTTGAGATCAGAGTGAGGAGGAGAGTTAAAGTTTGATAGTAATAACTCAACAGCTTTTTTAAAAGCTACATTTTTTTGTCTTTTCTGGACTGTTTTTTCTTAATTTGTTCTTTCTTTAAATTTTATTTTTCTTACCTCTATACTTACTTAGTTGTTTGTCTGTGTGTGTGTGTGACTCTGTGTGTGTTGTGCTTGTGTCGTGTGACAGAGTAATGATTGCTCAGATTAAGGGAGCACAGTAGGAGCAATGGAGCAGGGTGAGGGAATTTCTGAGGTGGGGGCAGCTCTGGGAGAGCGTGGTAGTACACATCGTACCATGTGCATGCATGGGGGGCATGGGAACCCATTTGTGTTAGACCGCTCTAAACTTGTGAGTGTCCAACCGCTGGAAGCAGGACCAGCACCGCCTCCTGACTCTGAGGTAGTTCAACCACCACCACCGCCACCACCAAGTCCAGCACAAGGTCCTTTGGAGCAGGATGTGCCTGTTCCCCCAGGCACCCAGGCCCAGGTGTGGATCCCATTAGTGTTGAGCAGTGTGATCCACCTAATGCCAGTTCATCTGGCCCTCCCCTGCCTGTGCCTGGTCCTCCCCGCACCTCCATTGTTTGGCAGTTTTCTGACTGTGTCAGGGGGGACAGCAGTGTGGTGAAGAGTCACCTATATGTAGTGGAGGTGCGCCGTGGCCCCAGGGGAGTCACCTGGGGACTGGGGACCAGCACACCCATATGCTTAATCACCAACAGTTGGAGTAGCAGGCTGCCACAGAACAGACCATGTCTGCACCTGCTGGCCATTCCATGGCAGAGGGTGCCACTGTGCATAACAACATCCCTAAAAAGAGGAGGGCCACAGCAGCACCTGTTGCTCCACCAGCACCCCCACTACCACCACCACCACCAGCGGGTCAGCCTGTTGAACGAGTGGACACCAGAGAAGTACGTGTAACACTGTCTGACTTAGCAATTCTCTGGAGTGCTGTTGAGGAGGACAGCGAGAGGATGAGTCCTGTGGAGCAGCAGCTGGATGACATAGAGGGACATCAGCTTCAAATTATGTCCATGCTGGAACTGCTGCTGGATCACCATGGAATCCCACATTAGTTCTGTTTCCTCACACCATGTCCCCCCCCCCACAACTTCCTTGCTGTGTCATAAAATGTATTCCTCCACCATCCCTGACCCTTGTATGTAATTATGCCCTTTTTTTGTTGTCTTCTGTATGTGTTACACTTTGTATTCTGGGCCCTCTTCCTTCTGTTAAGTGTGTGTGTGTGTGTGTGCGTGTGTGTGTGTGTGTGCGCGCTCTTTTGGTGCCTCATTTTTCTGCATCCACAAAAGGCATCTGTCTTGTGTCCAGAAAATTGACAAGTGGTAACACAGTGAAATGGGAGTGTTTCAGCACATACAAAGTCCCCCAGAATTAATGGCGCACTCAGTCATGCGCACAAAAGTGGCACAGAGTACCAGATTTTTTCAGCAGTCCCAAAATGCATCCTCCTTGTGTGCAGAAAAATTGACAAATGGTAACAGAGTGAAATGAGCCTATTTCAGCACATACAAAGTTCCACAGAATTAATGGTGCACTCAGTCATGCGCACAAAAGTGGCACAGAATCCCCAGATTTTTTCTGCAGGCCCAGAATGCATCCTCTATGTGTCCAGAAAATTGACAAGTGGTAACAGAGTGAAATGAGACTGTTTCAGCACATACAAAGTCCCCACAGAATTAATGACCCACTCAGTCACGTGCACAGTGGTGGCACAGAGTCCCCAGATTTTTTCTGCAGGCCCACAATGCATCTTCCTTGTGTGCAGAAAACTGACAAGTGGTAAAAAAGTGAAAAGAGACTGTTTCAGCACATGCAAAGTCCCCCAGAATTAATGGTGCACTCAGTCATGCGTGCAGTGGTGGCACAGAGTCCCCAGATTTTTCCTGCAGGCCCACAGTGCATCCTCCTTGTGTACAGAAAATTGACAAGTGGTAACAAAGTGAAAAGAGACTGTTTCAGCACATACCCCAATATAAAATGATGACTGTGAGGTTCATGTTGCTGGTCCAGTGTGTTGTGCGAGACGATTCCACCAAATGAAATGTGATCATCTTATCTGGATTGAAAGGTGCCCCTTGGATGTACACTAATAGTAGCCTTGGTGAGTAGATATATATATATATATAGATATATGGTTGTGTATTTCGTAGGTGATGATGAGGGGGGTTGAACTTGACATGGACATGTACTCATGCTATTGTTCTGCATCACACAGGTGACTTATAAACTGTTGCTGTACGCATTCCAGTTTTTGCACTTAAATGGAAATGGATAACTCTCAAGCACATGAAGGTAAGTATTTCTTTTTTTTGGGAGGGGTGGGGAGAATCATATTTTCAGTTTTATCTGTAATGGTTTCTTATTTTTTTACTTCTTCACAGATTTCATCAGCATCCTTCTGGAGTCCGGTTGTTAATGATGGTCATGGTCATCTAATGAAACGACTTCTGTGTGTTGCATGTGTGCCCAGGCTCAGGGATGGGTGTGCCTGATGTTGAATAACTTTTTTGGGTAAGGCCACTTTGACAGAACAACAAAGCATCGTGAAGTGTCCAAAAAAAAGAAATTAATGACTTCTTACAAGTTACAACTTCATTGTTATGTGTCCCTCCCTGGTTCTCAAATCTCAATCCCTATTGACAAGTTACATTTCAGAGACACATCTTGTCAACTACTAAGACAACCTGTTGTGTGCAATATTTGCAGCAGTCTTTACAAAGCAATGAAATGGATGAAATAAAATCTTCATACTTAGCAGAATGGATTTCACATGGACATCACATCAGTTTCTCTCTGTACGGTATAGCTACAGCATCTTTCCCAATGAGTATTGGCAATGGAGCCTGTTTTTGTTCTCCTGTAAAAGAAACAAAAGAAGTGTATAGTATGTGTTTTGCCACTGCGGCTCTGAAAAACTACAGAAAACAAAACATACAACTTAAGGAAGTGAGGCAGCATAACAACCATGAGTGCAAATACTCACTTTATGGTTTAAATATTAAGAAGCTGGTGGTGGTGGTGCACTGGTGGACTGGTGGTCCATGGGGGGCAGACAGACTCATGGTGGCAGACTTTAATAACATCAGTCCTGGTGGTGGTGGTGGTCTGGGGGGGGCAGACAGACTCATGGTGGCAGACTTGCATAACATCAGTCCCAGTGGTGGTGGTGGTGGTGGTGGTCAGTGGGGGGCAGACAGGCTCATGGTGGCAGACTTGCATAACATCAGTCCCGGTGGTGGTGGTGGTCCGTGGGGGGCAGACAGACTCATGGTGGCAGACTTGCATAACATCAGTCCCGGTGGTAGTGGTGGTGGTCCGGGAGGAGAAGACAGACTCATGGTGACAGACTTGCATAACATCAGTCCTGGTGGTGGTGGTGATCTGGGGTGGGGGAGCACACCGCCTTTCAAATACTGCAGTTAAAACCTGCCAACTTTAACCATATCATCATCCTTCTCAAAAGGAAAACTGCCCTCACAGTCATCGATGTCTGAAGTCTGACCACTGGGGAATTCTATCTCCATTGTGTCATCATCTACGTCAGTGGTGGACCGTTTCAGGCAGCCACTGCCAGTGCCACCAGGATGCTCCATTTCCACATCAGCAAGACCACCATGACTAGGCCAGGGTATGAATACCGAGGTTGCAGTCTGTGCTGGTATGTGCCTCTCATTCATTTTAATGAATGTTAGCAAACTAACATTTGCAGGAGACAGGTTTGTCCAACGATCCCTGATTATTGCAACTGCTGAGCTGAATACCCTCTTAACACTTACAATGGAGGGTGGGCATGTGAGATACTTCAGTGCCACTGCAGTCAGCTCTGGCCATTCACTGACCTTTCCACTCCAGTACAAAAGAGGATCTTCACTTATTGTCAAATGCTTGTTTTCAGACAAATATGACTCAATCATTCTCTGTGCCGCACTAAGTCCAGTTGTTGATGCATCAGCCTGTTCCCCAGAATCATTGATTTCACAAATACCCACTTGGGACAAAGCTTCCCAAAGCGGGTTGACGCCAACCCCTTTGGATGACAGGCCACCTAGAACTACAGTCCCCTTACCCATGCATGATATGCTTGCTGGTCCTCCAGCTACACCTTCAGCTGGATTATGCTGCTGAGGTTTACAAACCTTGGCACATGACTTCTGTGCCCCATGAACCAAGCGAACCAGTTGACCACTGATATTTTTTACCTGTTCAGGCCCTCCCTCCAGTACTGATGCAATTCCATGTTTGTATCATGGGTCCAGCATTGTTGCCATGGCAAAGTTGTCACTACGCTGAATGCTCACAATGTGACGATTCTGGTCGAATACTGTCAGCATGTGTTGCAGCAACATACTGCTACCATCATCTCTGGCAACATCAAGACTTTACTGTACATTCACCAATGTCTGCCTCAGCACCCACAGCAGAGGAATTGATTGGCTAATGGAGGCAGTCTTGCCACTCACTGCCTGTGTGGCATGTCCAAAAGGCTGCAAAATTGTTATTACAGAGTTCATGAGGCACCACTGTTCAGTCGTCATAGACATGGAGGCCCCAGAACTGTCACGGCTACTGTGCATAACAAGATATTCGGAGATGGCTTTGTATTGTTCATACAACCTCTCTGCCATGTATAACGTGGAGTTCCATCAGGTGACAACTTCCAGCTTCAAGCAGTGCTGAGGCAGGCTGTTTTGTATCTGCAACTGCTGCAGTTGGTCACGGGCCTTTCCAGATCTTGAAAAGTGAGAGCAGACATGTCGTGCAATGCTCAGTATTTTCTTTATGTTAGGGTGCTGCAGAAACTCCTGAACCACAAGATTTAAACAGTGGGCCATGCATAGAACATGAAAAAAACACCATTCATGATGCATTTCGCCACGTTTGACAAATTGTCAGTTGCTATGAACCCAGCTCTCAGGGCCAGAGGGTGTAGCCATCTGTCAATTTCAGTCAGTACCATGTCCAACATGTTCTCACCAATGTATGAACAGGTCACACTGCACATAGCAATTGTTGCATGCTGGCGAATTCCAGGAAGATTGCTACTGTGACAATCCACCTTCCTGCACTGATTATTCACACTACCAGCATCACAAACAACCCCCGGCACCTGCGCCCAGTGTGCAGTTATACAAAGATATGAACTCCCTGCTGTTTTGCCACTTGTCCACATATCCATACTTAAATGGATGAATGGAGAAGAGGAATGTTGAAGGGCATGTCTTACTGAGTCTGAGACAGTACAGAACAACTCGGGAACAGCACAGGTAGAAAAGTATGTCCTGGATGGGACTTTCCATTTTGGACAGACATGGGCAGCAAACTGCTGGAACCCAGAATTCTCCACAAAGGAGAAGGGCAAAAGATCGATAGCCAGCATTTCTGCTACAGCAGCATTAAGTTCACGTGATACTGTATGATTGAGGGGTACTTCAGCGTATGCGCAAAAACACTCTGTAACGTGGGCTGACTTAAACGTTATACACGGGGTGTGTTGTTGGTCACAAATGGTTGTGCTCTGTAATGAATGCCATTAGCAGGGGGTGGAGTGTGGACATTTGATGAAGACGGTTGCACAGGTGATGATGACAAACCCAGAAATGATGTTATTTTTCCAGATTTGCCAACCGGGGTTGATGTACCACTTGCACTAGACATACTGCATTCACCACCACCACCACCATCACAAAAACTGCTACTCCCACCAACACTGGACAACATTTCAAAGTCATTATGGTCCTCCATCTCATCATTCCTGTAGTAATCCTCTGCTCTTATTACTGCACTACTGCACACGTTTAATTTCCTACTGGGCTTAACAGTCATGGAAAGGGATAACATGCTGGCGATGGTTGCCACCGGTGATACGGGTGAATGAAATCTATTCTTAAGATGTGTATGCTGTACTCCTGTCCCAAGATGGCTCCCCTTTTTACCTCGACTCACACGCATGTGGCAAACCTGGCAGATTGCAACTGAATCATCATTTGCATCTTACACAAAAAAATCCCAAACAAGGGAGTGTGATGCTCTGCTTTTAACATGTCCATGATGATGTGGCTTATTTAAGTCTGTCATTTTAAGCACTGAAGTGTGGGGGGGGGGAGCACATGATGTTTCTGGCACTGCACACCTGGACTGCAACTGACCACCACGACTACCTATCATATTGATTACTGGGTCATCATCATCATCATTATCATCATCATCATCAACTAAAACCGGTAAATCACAAGTTTTTACAGGGGGGGGGGATTCCTGCAAACAGATTCAGACACAGCCACTTTTAATTTATTTTTCTCCAGTTCCCAACTGGGGTCAATTACATCATCATCATATTCATCAACGTCATTGTCACACACATCCACATCTTCTGCTTGGATGTTAACTTGTGGACTGCATGTTGAAACAACAGCAACATCATCAACAGCAGCAGCACCATCACATTCATCATCAGCATCTACACCACCATCACATAATATTTTTTCACCACACTGTGAATCACTGTTGCATGGAAAATGTGTGACGTTAAGTGACACAGTGGATGGAATATCACATTGTATGCTGTCGTTAACATAGTCATCAGAATCTGGTTCAGTTAATGGGATGTTACGGGGAAGTATGACATCATCTACGCTGTCACTCACTTGCACTGCTTCACACTCAACATGTTTGGATACGGTACACTGGTCGGAATTAGAACTTGACGCAACAATGCTAATACTACCTCCACCACCACTAACACTAACACCACCGGCTGGGAAAACATCATCTCCTCCATCATCTCCTCCAACTACCAGTGAAGCTACTGACTGGGCTGTAAAAAACATTGCAGGAGAAATACCTGTCCTCACATCAGCAATGCACTTCTCCATCCGCATACTACTACCACGCCCACAGACCCTCTTACTGCCAACATTGCCATGGCCAGAAACAGCTTCACTTGCATGTCTCTTTGCAGGCACTTTGGGGGATCAACCACAAATATTATTACCAAATTTAGATTTTGATACATTCACTTTCTGACTGGAGGGAGGCTGGCTAGATGTGAAGCAAAATAAACAACTGTGGCTTCAGCAACAGATAAGAGACTACTGTGTTGTGACACTGTCACAGAATTAAAACAACTTCAGTAACCAGTGGTGATGATGGTGTCACAAAAACAATCCAGTCTGGTAAAAAATACCTTTTCAATGTGGGGTTGGGGGGGACACTGAATACAGACAGTGTTGATTTTTATGGCACTACAAGCAGCAAAACTAAGAACAAAGAATGTGATTGCAGTACAAAATCAGGCAGCTGCAGTGGATAGCAGGTTCACTTTGCTGCGCTTAGTTGCACTTGCACTAGACTGTGTCACAAATTTTAAAAGGTGTACTATATTTGATGCACGCAACACTGCACACACGTCACAGAACACTGTGTACAATGCTGAACGAGGAATGTGATGCAAATGCAAAAGTTCAGTGTACTGCCATATAATGTAAATTTGTAATTTAAACAGCCTGACCTTATGAAATGCTGCACCACATTCACACAACAAACAGCAAGAAAATGTGTACTATTACTGGCAATTTTACTATGTGTACAGTAATACAGTCAAGTTATATAACAAAAATATAACCAAAACACAAAGAAATCACTAGTTCTCCAACTTAAACCTACCTACACACAAATACGCCCCTCCCCCACACAGCCCACTTCACTGTCTTTCACCACACACACTCAATGTTGTAAATTAATATTCAAAATCCACACACAAACAAAAACGCTTAATGATGTGAGCACAGGAGGGTTTCCTACAATAGATTAACTACAGTTGGATCCCCCCAAAGAAAGCAAAAATGGTTTTTTGAACAGCTTTTTATAAGATTCCTACAGACAGCTATCAGAGCACACTGTCTTCTACTTCTTCCTACTCATACTACCCCAAACTGAGGCTGTGCAGATCAATATAGAGTCCATGTGACCTGAACTCCCATGAATCACTGCAAAATCAGCCTTCGGAGCTCAAAAACAAGGCGAAGTGAGGCGAAGTGAACTGCCACCAATGCACTTCACCTTAAAAATTGAAAGAGTAGTGACCAGTGGAGGTGGAGTAATGTGAAGTCGCTGTTCCCAATGCACTTCACGTTCCTCATTATAACATGAAGTACTCCGTCTTGCGTTACGGGGCACTCAGCAAATCCACCAGTGCTCCGCGAAATGCTTTGCGGAGCGGATTGAGCCCACTTCGCCCACCACTAGCCAGGTGGTGGGTGAGTTCGCTACAACAGATTCAGATAAAGTAAAGGAATTGTCTGTTAGGGTTAATGGAAAAAGGGCCTAATACAACTGCATTGTATGTGCCTAATCTGTGGTAGTGATATGTATTTAAAGATCCATTTCACACCTTGCCTAGATATGTGCACTAAAGTAATGCATGATTTTTTTCATACATAGATCCAAAAACAGAGCCTGTCACTTTAAAAGCTAGCTGTGGATTAGAAATGGTGATGTGGCGAAATTCTTTATAACTTAGAAATGTGTTGTTCCAGTTATTGGGGTGACTAACAGAAGATATTACCTAAAGAGAAATGAAACAGAAGAGTTCTAAAGAAGTATATGTAATTGATAATGAAAAACTGAGGTTAATGATAAAAAACTGAAATGATGAAAGACAAGGTAAATTCAGGAAAAACTTAATTTTTTGTAATATTAAACAACAAGTTAACCAAGTGTACTTGTAGAACTAAATTAGAGAAACATTGTTTGTAAAATATTCTTTCTGTTAAAAGACATATTTTTAAAAGATGGCATCATTGTAGGGTAACTGATCTTCAGGTTACCAGGGTACCTAATCCTTACCATTGGACCAGTTTATGTACACCAGTAGAAAACACCACATCCATCTTAGAAACAAAAAACAATAAATTTTAAATAAGCCTGCTTTTGAGTTTGATTTTAATTTTGATTTAAAGAAAATGTACAAAAAATAGTAAAGAATCTGATTCTGATTTTGATTTAGTAAAAGTATAATAAGGTAACGAAACAGTAGAAAACTGTTGTAATTCCATTAAGAATCCAAAGTAACTATGATTATGTAAGGTAAACTACAAATGGACCCTAAACTAAATTCATGTACTACCAAAAAGTAGTTGTAATCATATTTATTTGTGTAGTACTGTACATATTTCTATGCCGAAAGGACATCTCTAATGAATTAATCTAGTGATGTCACATCTAATGGCATCACATCTGATGATGTCACATGTGATGATGTCATGCGCTGATGATGTCAAGTCACCACATGATAATGCAGCTTTGTGTTCTGCATTTTGTTTTCCCTATAATGCTTAAACTATATACCTATATAATAGGATTGCAGTTTTGAATTACAAAATGCACTTTTGGGGTGCTTTTTTAATTCAAAAGGGGGAAAGTGTAGGAACAAAACTTAGTTATTAAAATATTAACACAGAAACATAGAAACATGACTTTGATGGCAGATAAAGACCACTTGGCCAACTTAGTCTGCCCATTTCCCTACCTAATGGATAAGCTGCAGATCCTAGTTAACCAATAGCCTCCATAGAATTTATTCCTATGTGCTACATCCCTGTAGTAGTAGTACATAGGAGTAAATTATTTGACCCTAATACTTAGGAGTAAATTATTTGACCCTAATACTTATGACACATGTTTTACTCATATTAATCCAACCCCTGGAGTGGTTTGTGCTATTGTTGAAATCCGGCACTTTCGACGTTTCTTAGCTTTTTATTTTTTATGGTTATGAGTTGGCAGGTGTGGGTTTCTTAGCTGTCAACCATTCAGAGTCTAAGTAAACAATCTGATTATTTGAGTCTCACAGTCCATTGTATGATGGAAACTATTTGTCACACATTTTATTACTAGCTAAATGTATAAAGACTCAGCATAGGCTGAGCAGCTTGGTTAGAAAAGAAAACTCCACTCGATGTAACTGTTATGCCCTTTGTTAGCAGGGTTCTCTTTGGTGTGCCTCGGTAAGTTCACAATGGAAATTCATCAAATATTTTTGCTTAGAGATGTGCCTTGCAATCTGCTATGGATGTGTTAAAATTGTAAAACAGGAGTCATAATTAAAGGCTGGCATATTTGGTGGAATTTCGGCTGTGCAAAGCTGTCCAGATACTCGGGCATGACAAACCAAATGAAAGACTGGCACAGGGAAAAGTTAGATGACATCAGTGGAAAAGTTTCAATTTACATTACATGTTTTTCAGTCAAACTTGTATATGCATGAATGTTGTAATTATCATTACCAGCACACTGTAAATAAACCTCAGATTTAATTATTATATTCTAGGCAGTTCAGTGTCAAACACAGTTTACATCTCACAAACCGAAGGCCTTGGGTTGAATCACAAGCACATAAAAAGCTAAGAAGCCAGTGGGCCCCCAATGTGCTGCATTCACACAGAGCCAATCATCAAGTCTTCTAGATCAGTGGATTGCAAATCCCAAACCCTTAATGTACCATGATACAGTGTGGCCACCAGAATTGCTACATGTAGATATTCCCTTTACTTTTTTTTTCACTTAAACTCCCATTGCAACACATCTTTTTACCCTTTTTATAGCAAAACTAGTCTACTTTTTGACCCCTTTTCACTTGTGCAAGCAATAAGACATGATAAGATGTGAATAAGGTTGAGACAACTGCCCACCCAGGAATGTCATGAGGCCTGACACTGCATGAACAAATGTAATTGATTAGACAATCGGTGAGACCATTTTAGTCCCATGAAATATTACACACTGTCCCAGAAACTTTAGAAATCACCAACTGACTTATTTAATTGGGTTCTGCAATGGGCACTTTTATTTGCCCTGACAGCCTTTTTGCAGATGTTTCTCCAGTTTCTACATTCAGCCCACTCTTAGTAGAGGTTAGACAATTTGCACTTCTGCCAGCATTTGCCCCTGTGTTTTAGCATCCTTAGCCATTCCCAGGAAATCAAGAGAGTAGTGAATCCCCTAAGTTGCCTTGTGGTGGCAGAAGCATGCTTGTTCTGAATAACTAAGAAGGCATCAGTGAAATGAGACAGAGCTAAAACACAGGTGATATTACAGAGGTAGGGTCAGTCAACATAAAGTACAGAATAGGACACTGTAACAGTTAGCAGGGCTGACCTTAGCGAAGTCTCTGAAATGGATATTTTGGGGGACTGGATTCACCAGATACAAAAGGTAAGAGAGTAGTTACTACTAGAGCCAGGAAAGGTACCTATGCAAGAAATCCTGCCAGGCCTCTTAGTCAGGACCCAATCTATAATGGAGTGCTGAGAGCCAGCAGTAGCCACCCTTGCGGGTATAGTGACAAGATGGTCAAGGTTCGATTAACCTAAGAGAGATTCATAAGATTTGCTCTTATCACTGGCCCAGTTTTGACTGAAGTCCCCAAATGAAATACTTTCTCTATGCAGGATGAGTGGGAGTAAAAATCATGTAGTGACATAAGGCCAGATAGACTGCCACAAGAGGGATTACAGGCACATACAGTATGTAGCATCTTAGATTTTCTGAAAAGCAGAGTAGCATGAATAAATTCACATGAAGGGTTTAGGGGATCACCATTGGGCAATAAGTGACCAAGATAATTCTTACAGTAGATTAATACTCCACCCCCTCATTTACAGGAGCATCTATCACTATGCAGAAAGTTATAGCCCTGCAGTGACCAGGCAGAATCTGGGACAGAAGACTGAAGCCAAGTCTCAGTAACATCAGGAATGTCTCAGTTATTGGCTGCCTGGTAGCACAGCAGAAACACTACCACCTGCTACTCCAGTGACATGGGATCAGGAGCAGACACTGGTCTCTTGGGATTTGTCCTGGGGAAAGAGAATAGAGCATCTCACAGACTGCATTCTTCTTTCTGGGATAAGGGATAGGTCACCTCACTACTTGTATGCTGCCTGGTAGAAGCTAGATGGCAGCACAGCAGGAGCAGCAACTTGGGAAGGGCTGCAGGTAGATGCTGATACACACGTGTGGGCCTCCGCATGCATGTGCAGTACATCATTGTACACTCAGCAGCCTGGGGAGAAAATGGGTGGAAAGACCACCCTACCTGGCAGAATGGTGTTCTGGTCCTTTGCAGGCCCCACACCACCAATTGGGCCACCTCCTCTAGATTCTGGAATGCTCTTCAGAGTCTTCTGGCCAGCCCTGATGGCCTGCCACCATATATGTGTGTGTGTGTGTGTGTGTGTGTGTGTGTTTATTATATTTTATTCTGCTATTATTTTTATTATTTTTTATTACTACTATATTCCTATAGGTGCTTAATTATTAAGCTAAGTAAGGTCATACTCTAAACAACTGGTTAAAATTGCTTTCTATATAAGTTACAGGCTGAAGGATACAACACTGCTTGTATAAAACCTTAAACATTAAAAAAGGGAAGTTGCAGCCTTCAGAGTTTGGAGAAAAAAAGGAGTCTAATTTTAAACTCTTCCTTAACAGAGCATCCATGCCCATTCAAGGAAAGATGAGTTTCGCTTCCTAAAGCAATAGCGAAACAGATAATCATCAGAGACTTGACAGATGATGGATCACATCTGTTCTGTATGCTAAGCTGTGACTGGTACAAGCTATGGGTGAGAGGGAAATAATGCAAACTTTTCTTTTGAAAGGTGATTAACTTTAATGAGAATTAAGATACTTTTACCCATTGCATAGATGTTTTAAATCCTATATAAACCAAATTACACCACCAAATAAAGAATTTAGGGGTCTGTAAGATGACTAAGTCTCAAGCCTGCAGCATCGATGTCAGCCTTGTTATGGGCAACACATTGTGGTGTTAAAACTACCATGAATAAATAAAGTTATTTAGTCTTAAATAAAAGCCGACATCATACATAAAAAGTCCAAAAATATAATTTTGGGGCATGTAACTCATTGCCATTAAGAGAAATCTGGAAGTCTGGAAAAAATCAGTGGAAAACAACTTCAACATTTTGATTTATGAACTCTCTTGAGAGAACAAAGGAAACATGTGCTTGCAAAGAAAGCTAATGTTTTAAAGACCTTCCTAAAGAGTTTTATGGACAAATCGTACATTATTCTAAAGCCTAGAACATTTAGAACAAAAGCATCACTTTGTTTTAAGAAATGTTGATATGAAAATGAAGTTATATCCCTTATTATCTTATTTCAGAAAATATCGGTCTCACAGACCTTGAAAGACATCTTAAAAGATTGCATTTAATGAGAGAAATTCAACTATGTTTGTTTGAAAATCATATAATTTTGCATGAAAAACATGAAATAAAAAGTAATTTCATGTTTTAAAAGTGAACTCTGAAGCAGAGGGGCAGTCCTTAGGAGGAGCCTAGAGCCACACTTTCCCCATCTGCAAGAACCAATCAGAACTGGTGATTATGTCACCCTGGATACAAGGGGATAAAGCCAGGCCCCTGCCAGGTCTACCTAGAAGTGCTAAAGTCTTTGAGTTGTAAGGATCTGTACTGGCTGACTGAGTCATTTTGTTGTTTTAAGACTTCTACTAGGCCAAAAGCCTGAAGCCATGCCTGTTTTGGATGTCTTAGAACAGCATTTGGTTAAGCCACTGAGAAGTTCACACCAGAGGTGCGGTGGTTCCAAGCCTGGAAGGAGACACAAAACTGCAACAAAAACCAGCTACAAGAACATAGCTTGTTACAAAATGACTTGTTCCAATATTGGATGTAGCAAAGCCTGTGATCTAAGTACTGGACATCCTGATTGAACTAATGTTTTAAAAGTTTCTGCTAAAGCCAAGCATGGACAGAGATTAATTGTTAATGCCATCAGCCAAAGCAAGTCTACAGTGCTGTTTGATGACAGATGAGTCCAAGATCCTGGGTTCAAGTGGAAATGAATTGAAAAACAGAAACAGTCATAACATCCAGTTACCAAAAAGAACTTTGCTATCCACAAGGAAATCCTTTTCTGCAACTAACTGAGATGGTGAAAAAATCTACTGCTATGCTGTTGAATTGCTGATGTTTGTCTTGTTGTCTGATATTCATACCAAAATTGGAATAAAGAACTTTTGATAATCTGTGATGTCAAAAACCAAGAGGAGACAGTCTGCACTGCTGAATCAATGCCAGAGGAGTCCAGAGTCCTGGGTTCGACTGTGAGCAGAAAATAGAACAGACATTACAGTCAAGCCAGCCACTAGAGAGTTTTTATCATCCAGAAGGAAAAATTCTTGCCAAGATTTTTAAAGTTAAAAGGAAAAAAGTCCAAGCTTCCACAAATAACCAGAAATTTATTTATTTATTTTTTTATTTAGTTGTTTAATCAGGTATAGCACACTAAGCTGGAAGCTTTTTTACAGTAGCGACCTGGGAGCACAAGGAGGTTAAGTGACTTGCTCAGGGCCACACAGTATGCAAGTGGAAGCTGTGGGATTCAAACCCAGGTCTGGTCTGCTGGATGTCACCAGATTTGCAGCTCAGAGCCTTAGACCACTGCGCTATACTTTTAATTTTTAATATTTTAATTTGGCTTATCTGGGGAGGTAACAAAGTTTACTTTACTTTTAAATACAAAATTAGGGGTGCATAGGTTAAGCGCAAGTTTAATTAAAAGAGTTACGTATTTAATTATATATTGAAATGTTTCACCAGGAAGGCACACTGAGTGAAAAGCCACTCATCTCCCGGTGCAACCTGAGGGAAATGGGTACAATTGGAGTGAGACATTAAACATTCAAGTTACAAGATCAACATTAACATTAACATACAGTTGTAAGGCAGGTGTTACAAGCAGTGTTACAACAGTGTTGTGCATAATTGGTAGAAGAGTGGACAATAATAATAATAATAAGTGGCGAGTTAATAAGTAAACATGTGCTTACATGAAAGAAAAGGGAAAAAAGGTGAAGGAGGGGTGAGGTGGGAAGGGGGAAGAGTTAAGTTCAAGTTACATTCTAGTTACAAGATCAACATTAACATACAGTTGTAAGGCAGGTGTTACAAACAGTGTTGCACATAATATGCAGAAAGAGTGGACAATAATAAGTGCTGGGTTAATAAATGAACAAGTGCTTATGTGAAAGAGAAAGGGGAAAAGGAGAGAAAAGGGGAGGGAGGAGAGTCATGTCCATGGAGATTCCTTCAGGATGTGAGACACCCTGCAAGGGGACTGGGGGGACCAGAGAGAAGGTGATAGGCAGTGTCCCAGAGAGACCACTTCAGGATGTGGGGAACCCTGCATGGGGGCTATGGGGCTAGACAGAAAAGGGGATGAGGCTGTAGGGATTTAAAGAGGTAGGACAAAGAGAAGGTGGAGGTGTGACTTAAATGCTAGGAGGGGGAATAGGACCTAACCTAAGAAAGGACCCTTGAGGATGTGGAGTACCCTGTCAGGGTATTGGGGAAGATCAGTAGATAGGGATTAAGAGAGTTATAGGAGAGGGAGAGAGTGAGAATTGAACCCTTGAGGGGGAAGGAATTCATACCTTTGGCGGGGATGGGGCCTAATCAATAGTCCATCAGGATGCATGGACCCATGGGGAGCATTTGGGGTTCCTTTACATTCTGTGAGAGACCAAGGGAGGCCAGTAAGGGGGAGCAATTAGGGGAAGGGGAGGAGAGCTAGAAATTTGGGGGGGTGTACACAGTGAAATGAAGGTAACGGTAGAGGGGTAGGGTTTATTCAAGGTTCAGAGGAGGGAATTAGGAAGGGACATTTATTTATTTATTTATTTATTTGCTTTTGTTAACCGGGTAAGCACACTAGACAACCAAGTGCCTATTTTCAGGTGCGACCCGGGAGGGTTACAAGGTAGATACATACACGAACAGTAGGAGGCGTCAAATTGAACATACAGAAAATATCATGCATAACAGGTATTAATAGGTAGCGAACAGCATTAGAGACAATTAGGCACATAACGGAACATGTCTGGATAAAATACAGAATTGTACATACTGGATGAATTAGGTAGCGAACAGATTAATACATAACAGGTTCAATCAGTGCAAACAGGACTAGCAAAATAAGTGTCAGAGGGGGGAGGGTGCACTAGGCAGGTACTCAGGAGGAAGGCAAACACAAGAGGGAAGAGGCTAGAGGGCCAGGTGTTCTAATGGGGCAGAAGGGCAGGGAGAGGGCCCTGTGCAAGGTTGCCAAGTAATAGTTATCTCCACCAGTTACAGGAGGATAAGTGCTAATTAGCACTGGAGCCCCCGCCATACTAGGCTGGGGGGAGAGAGTGGGGATCCGCTAGTGTGCTACGAGGTGCAGGGACATGTGGAGGATGATTTCAGGAAGTTCCAAAGGGAGGCTTTAAAGCTGGAATGGGAGGAGGAGGATCGAGTTAGGGCAGGGAGCGAGTTCCACATTTTTGCAGCAAAAGTCAGGCCAGACAGTGACATATAATATCAGGAGTCTCAATGACCCCATTAAAGGTATTGGAGTTCTAAATGCATTGAAAAACTTAGAACCGCAGTGGCATTTCTCCAAGAGACCCACTTTGTCAGAAGGAAGGGGCCAAGCTAAAATCTTCATGGGTGGGGGCTGTTTACCACACAACACTTCAACAACATCCCTACAGAAGGGGAATTGCTATCCTCATCTATAAAAACTACCCCTTTGAGGCAGAATATTGTAATGAAGATGTAGAGAGTAGAGTTATACTGTTAAAGGGAAATACAGAGCAGAACCATGTACTCTCCTTAATATTTATGCCCTCTGTGGGGACTAGGAAAAGAAAGACTTCCTGAAAATAAAAAATAATATTAAACGCAGCACCCACTCCTGGGCAGCTTTTTATAATTGGGGGGGGGGGGTAACACTATTTTAGACAACAGTCTCAACAAATCCAAAATAGCCTGAGCTACAGTCATGCCACATCCTCTACCAAAGCCCTAAATAAATAACTTGGTCTAAGGGAAGTGTCAGGGTACATGAACCCCAAAGTGAGGAACTGTAGCTGCTGGTTGGCACCTCAAGGAACATACTCTAGATTGGATTTTTTTTCTCATTTCTGTAGAATGGGTACACACAGTGGCAAGCTGTTCCATCAAACCCGTGATGGTGTCCGATGTAACTACCTAAGATGATTATTAGGGATTGGATTTATTTATAATGCTGTTCTCTCTGCAAGAATAAATAAAGAGTTTAAAAAAAACCAAAAACATAATGGTGTCGGACCATGTGGTATTGGTCATAGACATCCCAGAATCCAGCCTGGAGACTCAACATCTCACTGTTAAAATAACTCAGACCATAGAGAGTTAATGGAACAGTGCATAGTTAAATATGTAACCACAGATCCTTCTGAGGATACGACAGCTGCAATATACTAAGGTTCATACTAAGGTCTTAGGAGCAGGAGAAATGCTGCTAGCCCATATGCGCTCCTATGCTTATCTATAATAGCAGAGTGTTACCTTTTTGTGTCTATCTAATCTATTTTTAAACTGTGCTTTATCTTTGCTAGTGACTATTTCTTCAGGGAGAGTATTCCATCGATTAATAATACGTTGAGTATAATAAGACTTTCTTTTCTCGGTTTTGAATTTAGTATATTTTAATTGTAATTTATGTCCTAGTAACTTTTTTGTGATCTTTAACGCGTAAATTCAGTCGTTCCATCAGATTGATGTCTTGTATTAAATTATAACACAATATCAAATCCCCTCAGATCACTCTTTTGCTTAGTGGCATTAGATTTAGTTTATTCAGTCTGTCCTCATATCCTAAATCTCTACACTCGTATACTATTTTTGTAGTTTGCCTCTGCACCCTCTCAATGCAATCCCTATTTGTCCCCTTGATTGGTCCCCATAATGGCTTCCATAATCCACAAGAGGTCTGATATAGGCTCTGTACAATGGCATAATAACCTCTGACTCCCTACTTTTGAAGTTCCTTTTAACTGTCCACAGGACTCTTTTGGCTTTCGCTACCTGAGTCCTACAGTGTGTTTCATAAGTCAGGTTATTAGATACAATTATACCCAAATCCTTTTCCTCCCTACTTTCTTTTAGGGGAACATTTTTCATAAAATATTCTGCAGCTATGTTACTATTACCGAAGTGTATTATACTACATTTGTCTGGATTAAATAACACCCCAGCTTCATCTGCCCAGTCAATCATTTTGTTTAATGTTTCTTATAATTTTTGTGCATCTGCATCATCTATAATCACACTTGCTAGTTTAATGTCATCAGCATATTTACTAACCCAGACTTCAGCATTGTAGCCTAATTGAGAGATGTATTGCTGGAAGAGTAATGGTCCCATCACCAACCCCTGCAGTACACCACTAGTAACATCAGTAGGTGTAGAATAGAACCCATTAATAGTGACTCTTTGTGTTCTCCCTGATAACCAGTTCTCAATCCACTTGATAAGGGTTCCCTCAATTTCTAGATGTATAAGAGTTTGAATTATCTGGTTATGGGGGACCTTATCAAAGGCCTTAGACATATCTAAGTAAATACAGTCCACCGAGTATCCGCTGTTTAATGCGGATATATTTTCATAGAAGCATAACTGATTCATGATGCATGATCTCACAGGCATGAAACCATGCTGGGTAGAGTCCAACAAATTTCTGCCCTT
This sequence comes from Neoceratodus forsteri, assembly GCA_016271365.2. Classification (NCBI taxonomy): domain Eukaryota; kingdom Metazoa; phylum Chordata; order Ceratodontiformes; family Ceratodontidae; genus Neoceratodus; species Neoceratodus forsteri. Next base: position 976,558,898 of record CM057452.1, on the reverse strand, counting down.
TAGATCCTTATAAATTACTTCCTTTATTATGACTCCAAGATTTTACCAGGGACTGATGTTAGGCTAATGGGCCTATAATTAGTACAGTCTAACCTACCACCTTTTTTATGCACAGGTATTACAGTGGCAGTTAACCAGTCGTTCGGAACTATTTGTTCTTGAAGGGATTTCTTATACAACATTGTTAGCGGAGTTGCTATATTCGGTGATAATAGTTTAAGCATAGCAGCAGAGATATTATCAGGACCTGCTGACATAGTATTTTTTCATGCAACTATTTTGTCCTTGATTATACTGGGATTAATCTGAATGTTTAATTTACTGCCATCAGATAGGGGCACACCTCTCTGTCTTGAGTAATATTAGTAGTGAAAACTGATCCAAAATATGAATATATTGGTGATATCCTGTGGTTCTTCTAAGTGTCTATTATTGTGGTTAATTGATCTTATACCAATGTTGTTTCCCCTTAATGAGTTAACATAGTTATATAATTGTTTAATATTGTCTTTGTTGCAGTGTTTCCTAATCTGTGTTCCACCCTTTTTTTGCTTTTACTTATCTTTCTTTCGAATTTTTTTTCTATTGTGCTCATATTTCCTGCGTCTTAATTTTTATATAGGTGTTACAGTTTCCTTTTTTTCTGGAGCAATTTCTTAATTTTACTTGTTAACCATTTTGGCTTTATGCCCTTTTTATCATATTTATTGATCTTTGTTAAATGTTTGTCGCAAATGTTAATTATCTGACTTTTTATTATACCCCACATTTGTTACGTGTTTTTGCCTTCCAGTTCAATCTCCCATGATACATTATTTAGATCTCTGTACAGTTTATCCTTATTCACCGATTTAAAATTATATAAGATTCTTCATCCTCTGGAGTTAGTTACTTCACCAGAGATTTTAAAGTGATTGCTATTGTAATCACTGTTACCTAATGGTTCCTTAATCTCACAATCATAGACCTCAATATTGTTTGTTGTCAGTATGATATCCATACGTTGTTTTCCTGGTTGGTGATTTCACATACTGTTTTAAACTTCAATCCTGAGTTGTTTTAAGGAACTTCTTTCCTAAACTGCTGCTTGCTTTAGATTCCTCCCATAGAACATCACCATAATTCAGATCTCCTAAAAAGAGGACTTGACCCATACCACAGGCCTTTTCTATCTCTTCATTAATTTGTTTGGCATATAATGCATTAGAGCTAGGGGGACAACAGCATAATCCTATAATTATGCCCTGCTGTTGACAGGCATCGATTTTTAGCCAAACATTTTCAGTACTGGATGTCTCATTTTTTATCTGTTATATTGGATGAAACGATGCTATAAGATATGTAAGCCCCTACAACTCCCCCCAATTGGTTACTTCTGTCATAGTAATATAGATGATACCCTTCTATATCTCTACCTCAAACAGCATTTTCACTCCACCGTGTCTCCGTAACAAACATCATATCTATCAACTCCTCAGTGTTACCTAAAATGCTTCTTAATTCATCTAATTTGTTTTGTAGGCTTCTGGCATTAATTAGATCATTTAGTTTGGGGTGCTGTTTAATCTTTATCTTAGTCAAACTTTTATTTTTGTTATTCTCAAAATGTGACTTAGAAGGATGTTTAGCTGAGGTAGTGGGATAGTCATATTGTTTTAGTAGCCCCCCAGGTGGCTAGTTTAAAGGTAGTTTCGAATTAATAAGATTAGCTAGTATCTTGGCACTCTTGATGTTTAGATGAAGCCCATCATTAGCATATAGTTCCTTATGTGTCCTAAATGCATTCCAAGTGTCGATATAAGTTATATTTTTTTCCTTGCATTTATTCTGGACCCTGATGTTGACCCTTTCTATAGTATTATTTTTTTCATAATTACATTTTGTTAGAGGTAATATTCCTGAGACAACTGGGGTTTGTCCAAGGTTTCTGACTAGTTCAGTTAATTCCATTATTTCCTCTACGATATCTTTTCATGATCTCTGCCTATATTATTAACCCCCACATGTACCACTACTGTTTGTGACATTGTTTGCCTTTCAATTATGCTGGGTATTATTCCCTTAACATAACTTATGCTTGCCCCTGCAGATGGTACTATCTGTTTTCCGTAGTAATGAATCACCAATCACTAAAATCTTACTTGGGTGATCTAAACTATCTGCTAATGTAGCAAATCTATTTGATAGGGGCAGCTGTGGCTGAGCCATAGCCCTATGACCTTTCTTTTTACAGAGCATTCTATCCACGAATGACCATTCATCATCTTCCGATATGTTTGGGGTATCAGAGTGGGAGGTATTTTCTCTGGGGTCCTCCTCAACTTCCATATGCTGCCCACCTTCCCTCTTTCTTTTCTCTTTTGGCACCATGTTAACTGTGTGAGTTTTGTTTCCTTTATGCTGTTCCCTTAGACTTTTCAATTCCTGTAATAGTTGCCCAAGATCAATACAATTTTGACATATGTAACTTTCACTCTGTGTTCCATTGATGTTAGTAACATACATCAGACAACTATCACATTCTGTTATACTGCCGTTATTACTTACTATGGCTAAAAAGTCTGATGGATTGTAGGGCTCCATTTTTTGTATGCTTCTAGTATCTCAGTACACTACAATCTACAGCAAGTAAGTACTCACAGAATCAAGTAGCCTAGCCCAAGTTCCCCTGGTCCCCCATAAGACACACTCTACGATGCTATGGTGGGATGGGTTCAAAGTGGTGGTAACTGGGAAAATAGTTTTGCTTCTCAACTAAAAAAGGAAAAACACGGGATACAATTAGAATTAGAAGACAGGCTATTTGATTTGGAAGCAGAACATAAAACAGATTTGAGCAAAGAAGATAAAAGAAAACTAAACAAATTATGGGAAGACAAAATAGAGGGAGCATTAAGATAGTTCCGCCAGCGATACAATGAAGCGAATAACCAGGCTGGTAGACTGGTAGCATGGCAGTTGCAAAAAGAGGCTGCCAGCAGGACAGTCTTGAGTATTAAAAAGAGAGGCCTTCCCAGACAACGTGAATCGGATACAACCAAGATAGCAAAGGAATTTGCAGAATTCTATAGAGCCCTATATTCACAAGAAAAGGTCAATTATCAAAAAAAAAGATAGATCATTTTTTTCTGAAGGGTCAAAGTTAAAAAACTATCCCAAGAAAACATGGAAAAGCTGAATTCTCCACCAGCATGGCCAAAATGACTAAAATTACAGACACCCTTACAGGGGTTAAAAACAGGGAAAGCTCTGGGCTGCAACAGCCTGGCACCAGAATTTTAAAAAACTTACAAAGTCTTCCCCCACATTTGCATAAGGTGTTTGGTGAGGTGTGTGTGTGTGTGTGGGGGGGGGTGCTGAGCAGGCACCTCCATCCTGGCAATTTGCCCAGATTTCTGTCATACCCAAACCAGGCAAAGACACAGACAGACAGAGAGACACACACACACACGTGCGCGCACACAGTGTAGTTGTTATAGACAAATCTCCCTCTTGAATGTGGACCAAAAATTGCTCACCTCTATCATGGCTAAGAGACTGCAGGGTTGGGGGAGCCTAGTCCACCCAGATCAGACAGACTTTATAAAACAGAAGGTTATTCCATCAACATCTGATGCCTGCTGAATTTAACAGCATGGCAGTGTAATTACCCCAAACCAGCACTAGCTATTTTTTTTTTACGGACACCGACAAGGCATTAGAAACATAGAAACATAGAAATTGGACCAGGTGGACTGGTGGTTCCTACACAGAACTCTAGAGGAGATGGGCTTCGGTCCATAATTCTGTTAGAATATCAAATCCTTGTATGCAGCTCCACAAGTGACTATTAGGGACAACAGCATGCCAACAGATAGAGTTCATCTGATTAGGAGTACCAGACAGGGCTGCAATGCTCTGACTGCTATTTTTTGCTCTGTGTATTCAGCCTTTGGCAATAGCAGTTAGGAGAAAATGAGATTAAACGGATCACAGCTGGTGAAAGACGTCACAAAATATCTTTATAGGTGGATGACTCCCTCTTCTTCTGTACTTCTCCCCAAACCTCAGTTCCAGCATCATTAACTGAGCTGCGACAGTTTGATGAAATCCCGGGATACAAAATTAACCTGGAAAAATCGGAAACCATTAAAATTGGGTGCCCATGTCCGAGGGATCTCCTAACTAACTTCCCTTTTAATTGGGCAACACAAAATATTTTTCAGATGCCTAGGGGTCAGAATTTCATGGAAGCTGACCTCCTTATTCAAACAGAATGACGGTAAACTGTCTGAAGAAATTCGAGAAGATACCAAAAAGATAGGCAGTCCTTCCTCTCTCCCTGGGGGCAGAATAGCTTCCCTTTAAAATGAACATCCTACCCCACTTTCTGTTCCTGTTTCAAGCTCCACCTATCAAAGTTCCTGACCCTTTAATCTGGAAACAAATCCAAAAGTACCTAATGTCTTCTACATGGGCCAAAGGTAGGCATACAATATGCAGAAGGGTGCTATCTCTCCCTAGGAAGCAGGGAGGTTTCACCATGCCTGACCTCAAACTGTACTGTACTATACAGCTGCTCAATTAGCCTCTATAGTGTCATGGGTTAAACAATGTACGGATACAGGGTGGTGTGAAATAGAGGCCCAACAAATGCACTCTATCCCCCTATCTGCATTACCTCACACAACTTTGACCAGTCAAGTCTGGAAAGACATAACTAATCCCTGGACAAAACACACTCTCAAGATGCTAGTTCAAGGTAGAGAGATTAGTAACACTCCTAATGAAGTTGATCCCTTGTTAATAATAATTGGTAACTCTAACTTTATGCCGTGTGCACTGACCCAGGATATTTGAGATGGAACAGAATGAGGCTGACCAGATATCAGGCTATGATTAACAAAAGAACCATTATACATTTTAGAAAACTGCAAGAGATATATGGCCTACCTCCAACAGACTTCCACAGATACTTCAGGTGAGACATTACATACAATCTCATGGCCTAATAACAAAAATGGACAAGAACCTTACTCCTTTGGAAAACTTTTTATACTGGGTAGCCGTGTTAGTGGGGAGGGAAGGAACAATATCAAGGGCATATACAATGTTACCAGGGGAGAATCACCTGGAGGTTACCAAACTGAGGCAACAATGGGAAACGGAAGCAGGAATAACCATATCAGAGGAAGAATAGGAAAAGACTGGGGAGGGATGGAGAGTCACTGCATCTGCCAGCTGGGGGAATTTAGATGGAAATGTACGATTAGATTCTTGGCAGGAGCAGCTAGGTGCAAGGTAATTATTGAGAGCAGAGCTAATGGAGTAGGTGGAGGATGAGTACCAGATTTGAGGGGGGAGGGAATTCCACATTTTTGGGAGGTGGTGAGAGTAACCAGATTGGCCAACTGGGGTAGATCTGAAGGGAACTACCAGGGTGCAGGAGTTGGTTGATCTAAGGGAATGGGAGGATGGGGGGGTTGTTATAAAGGAGGAGGTGAGGTAGGAAGGGAGCTCACCCAACCAGTGCTTGGAGTTGAATTTAGCACAGTGGGAGAATCACCTATTTGTAAGAGAGGGGAAGGATAGGGCACGATAAAGATCACAGTGGTGGATGTGAGGGGGGGCATCCAGGGCAAAGCAGCGGAAGGAATTGAAGAAGGTGTCCAGTCTGGCCAGGGAGGACTTAGGGGCAGCACCATAGACTACATCACAGTAGTAGAAAATGGGCAGTATCATCTTCTGAACAAGTTCATGCCTAGTCATAGGAGAGATGTAACTATGGTTTCTGAACAGGACACCAAGCTTGGGGTGCATTTTTTTCTGGATGGCGTCAATATGTCCAGAGAACTTTAGGTGTTGGTCCAAACAAACACCTAAGTACCTGAAGGAGGATGTGTCCTCAAGTAAAGTCCCATCAAAGGTGTGGAAAGTGGGTAGGGAGGGAAGCCTAGACAGTCTCTGCCTAGTGCCAAAGGTCATGGTGACAGTCTGCTTGGCATTGAGGAAAAGTTGATGGTTAGCAAACCAGAGCTGAACCTTGTCAAAGTCTTGCTGTAAGCTGGTTTTAACCTCAGCAGGACAGGAGCCAGATGCATACAGGACTGTATTATCAGCATACATACAGTATGTATAGCAGAGATAAACATTTTTGCATGAGAAAGGATATTTAAACAAGTTACAAAGAAAAGTCAAAGTAATAATTAAAGCCAATTGAAATATTTTTACAAAAAAAAATTTTTATCAGTTTGCAAGTTATCCAAACTGCAGATTGTTTTGTTTTTATTTCTTGATGTTGTTTATTTGATTTTCTAAAACTGTTGTTGTTTTGTGTTTGCATTATTTTTATTATGCTTAATATTTATGCAAATTAGTGATATTTAGAATTTATGTACATTAATAACATTATTTTTCATACTTCTAGGAGTGGCAGAAACATTTTTTGCTGTTATCTAGAATCTTCACAATGGGCGGAGAATAACATTTGAATTGTATAATTATCTATATGATTTCTGAAAATGTTGTGGTGTGAGGCTTGAGGCATGTCCGAGTGCCTATCATAAAAAATTGCTATTCTGACCTATTGTTACAACATCAGTCTTCCCCCTTCCAGCCTCATGTCATGGCCCCTTGTTCTAGAATATCTCTTTTTCTGAAAGATGCTACCCTCCTTTACCTTATTTATGCCCTTGAGATATCTGAAGGTCTCTATCAACTCCCCCCCCCCCAGGGTATACATATTGAGGTCCTCTAGTCTCTCCTTATTTGACTTTTGGAACAGGCCCTGCACCATTTCTCTGAACTACCTCTACCCTGTCTATTTTCTTACAGAGATGTAGCCTCCAGAACTGGACACAGTACTCCAGATAAGGTCTCACTAATGATTTGTACAGAGGCATCAAAACTTCCTTTCTTCTGCTGATGATACCTCTCCCTATGCACCCCAGTACCCCATTGACCCTCTCCATGGCCTTGGAACATTGTTTAGCCACCTTTAGGTCATCTGATATGATTACCCCCAGATCCCTTTCCTGTTTGGTGGCCATTAGTATCTCTCCCCCCCATCATGTAAGCCTCCACTGGATTCCTGTGCTCCAAATGCATGACTTTGCACTCTTTTGCATTGAATCTTAGCTGCCACACTCTTGACCATTCTTCTACTTTACCTGAGTCCCTCCTCATTTTTTCCACCCCTCCTGGAGTGTCTATCCTGTTGCAGATATTAGTGTCATCTGCAAAGAGGCATACATTTTCTTCCAGCCCTTCTGCAATGTCACTTATGAAGACATTGGATAGGACTGGCCCCAGAACTGAGCCCTATGGCACCCCGCTGATCACCCTTCTTTCCTCAGATTGAGTTCCATTTACCACAACCCTCTCTGCTCTATTCCTCAATCAGTTTCTAACCCAGTTTACCACCTTGAGACCCATTCCCAGGCTGCCTAGTTTATTTACAAGCCTCTGATGAAGAAAAGTGTGGAAGGCCTTGCTGAAATCCAGGTAGGCCACATCTACCACTCCCCCATGATCTACTTCCCTGGTCACCCAGTCAAAGAAATCTATCAGATTTGTTTGACATGACTTTCCCACTGTGAATCCATGCTGCCTCAGATCTTGTGCTCTGCTGACTTCAAGATGTTCCACAGTCCTTTCTTTTAGTAGTGATTCCATTATTTTCCCCATCACTGAGGTCAGGCTGACTGGTCTATATGGCCCACAGGAGATAGAACACCCAAAATGGGATGGCACTAAGACTCCTGTGGGCCATATTCAGCATTAGCATGCAAATGAACTCTTCCCTGGTAGTCTAGTGGCCCCTTCCCTCTGATAGCCCATGTACAGTAAGGACACCCATCATAATTCTTCTGGTATTTTAGTGGTCCACCCTGCACCTGATCACTGATGATCCATCATAGTATACAATATCTGATGATCTAGCAACCCCCCATCCCTTTCCATGTGTAATCACTCCACCCACTGACTGCGGACTCCCCATCCCATAGACTCAATCCCCGTCCATTTGGACAACTGACCAGAACAGCCCTCTGTTCACCTCTTCATCAGGCTGCCATCTGACATTTGTGTAGTGCCATTGTGTGTACTGTAGAAAAGTTAAGTGAATGGAAAACCACCAACACAACTGGTTCTAATTGGCACCCTTGTTGGCAGTCTTACATGAAAGGCCAAGGATCGAATGGTCATGGAGTCTGAACTACCCTCTCACCTACATGGCAGTCCTTCTATAACAGCATTGAGGCACATTGGTGGGGTTGTGTAGGGAAGATTGCACTGTGATCACAAGTGCTGTACCTGTAATGTTGATAAGCAGAGAACTTCAGATTCCAGTGCTGTCATTCTGGGACCATTCATGAGCACTAAATTCACACAGAGAAAAAAACACTTTAACAAACAAAAAAGATGGAGTATGGCAATTATAGTCAGGGCCCCTGGTGTTCTGCAGCAGAATTTTCTGATTTCTGCTGCATGATTTATTCACTTCTCTGGCAGAATGCAGTCCTGTCATTGGCTAACTATGATGTGATGTCATCAATGAGATCATATGCTAAGCATAGAGGAGGGGCTTCAGGATAAATGGGATGGGAAAGAAAGCCTGACAGTATGGAAAAACAGTATATTTATATGAAAATTCACCAAAAACAATTAATTCTGTGGCACTATATATATTCTGCGGCATGGTGCAAATTCTGCGGCAAATTCCGCAACCATAGAAATGCAGAATTCCAGGGGCCTTGATTATAGTACATGAATGGTTATGCTGATCAATTGTCCATAGTGATTTGGGTGGCCACTAGCCCTCCAGGGACTTAATGTTATGATAGCTCATGTCAGGCTGTCATGATTTGAGGGTCCACTAGACTACTAGGGAAGGATAAGATGAGTGTCCCTACTGTATACTGGTGATAGGAGCATGGGGATCTTCTAGGCTGCTAGAGATGAATATGATGGGTGTCTTTACTGTACATGGGTGATTTGTGGGAAGGGAATCCACCAGTCACCGGGGATTTCCCAAGCTTTTGACCATTCTGACATTGATTTGGAGGTAGTGCAGTCTTAGGACACAGCTAAATACAAATGGCAGCAGTGGTAAACAGCACCACACTGGTAGCTCTTTAGCACCACCAAAGAATTTGAATATACCACTTCAGCATTATGCATGTTTGATCCCTCACTGGCATAGACTAAATAGTATAGATTGTGTATTCATGCTGCTGGGTTTAGTTGGTGCTCCAGGAGCCTCTGAATAAGGCTCAGTCCAGAGTGCCAGGGGTTACCCAGTTAGTGCTGCGCTAACCCTCTGAATATCGTCGCTGAAGTATTAGATATGTAATTGGTGCATGTATAATATTTCATTTATTGTCATGAGCTTGCAATATGATCTAAAACTGGAGTGGCAGTCAAGCTACATGAGACATACTGTTTGACAGATCAGCACCCTGGCCAACTGGAAACTGATTTTCAGTTTCATCATGCACGTAAGCATGCACAATTCATCTATCATATGTCTAATTTACTTATATAAAATAGCCTCAGAAATGCTAAAATAGGTATAATAAATTATGCAACATGCAAGCACCAAGAGATAAATCAGTCACAGTTTATGATTTACACACTCCTTCCTCTAACCCACGGAGAATGAAAAAATGAATTAAGAGACTTTCTTACATTTGATGAGGTTATTACTATTACACATAAGTATATCATCATATTGCATTTATATATAATGAAATCATCTCTTAAAAACAGTGTGATTTTTTTCAGCAATAATAAAACATCACCAATAATTATTATTGCAGCAGACTGAGATCGATATGGTGAATGAGCATATTAGCTGTATAGTAACATTGCAGTACTGCTCCTTAATGCTAATCAGTTAGCAGAATGCATGAAATCGAAATGAAGAGCCAGACAGAACCACAAATGGAAGCAGATATTATTTTGACATATACTGTTTCACATATGATCTGCCATGAGGTCATCATCTGCAGGCTGTTGTTTGGGACAACCTAAAAGTATATATTTGGTGGACCAGTCAGCCTCACATCTGTATTCACAGTAAATACTATTTTAAAGCTATTCCATGTTGTGATTCAAGTCCGTCTGAAAATGGTCAATAATTTGAAGGTGCATGTGAAATTCACAGTGATGGTTCTCTGATGTGTGTAAAGTTTTTAAGGATTTGTATAGTGAGAAGGTAATTGTAATTCCTATCTGTGCAATATTATATTGTTTACTCACATTCTTTACTCTTTGTACTGCACTGTTTTTATATAAAATTAATTGCTGCTCCATTCTTAATCTCAATAATGTCTCTGAACCATTACTTTTGCAGCTTTATATCTAAGTGGGAGAACCAATTTGGACTATGTAGTCCATCGGTTACATTTTTAAAATGGTCATCCCCAAGTTGCCGTAAGTATTAAATTAGATGAGACATTTACTATTCTAAACCAAAAAGCTATTAGTCTAGTATCCACCAATGCTGTTATAGCTGTTACCTCAGTTCCCACCCTTAGAAATTAGGTTGATATGAACTAGGGCAATCCCAGGAGCAATCACATATATAAAGTTTGCATAGTTTCGAGTTCAATTAACTTTTTTTCTCTGTTCCCCACACTTTGGCACCATATATATAACATGCAAATTTTTGGGGGGCTGGTATACTCTAATCATAGCTGTGAATTACTCTTTATCAAACATTTTCCCAAGCCTGTGTATACCCAAATGTAGACTTCCTTCTGTCCTATTTAATTTTTTCAATATGCTTTCCCCAGTTTCCTTTATTAGATATGGTAATTCCTAGGTAAAGTAGAGGTTCTATAACTTACAGGGGATTATTCTTCACAGTTCATTTTACATTGAAATTGTTTCCATTGCCAATGACCATGACCTTCTATTTCTACACATTTAGTTGGAGTTTAAGAATATTTAAATGATCTACTATTTTATCTAATGCCTTCTGCAGACCAGCAAGGGTATGAGAAATAACAAGTGCATTATCTGCTTAAAAATAAAATGTTGATTTGTGGTCTAACATTTTTGGGGCATCACTGTCAATTATAAATATGTTTTTTGTTACTTTATATAAAAGTTGAATAACAGATGTGTGAAAAGGCACCCCTGTTTAATGCTTTTCTCCACAATAATATCCTTAGTCAAGTCCCCCTGCCTCATGTATCTAATTCTTGCCTTTGTATTACTATATATCAAGATTTATGGCATTTATTAAATGAGTGGACATTCCACATGACAACATAGTATCCCATAAGAGATTGTGATCCATGTTATCAAATGCCCCCTTGATGTCCAAGAAGGCTAGATAGATATTGAAGTTTCTGTTTCTAACATATTTGTTGATAACATTGCAAAATAAATATATTATAAAGAGGGATACATTCTTTCTTAAACACAAATTGTTTTTTGCTTATCAACTTAAGATCACTTGCCAATAATTTCAGATTCTTAACAAGGTATCTAGAATATTTTTTTTCTGGAATACATTGTGTTCAAAGGTAGGCTTACATTAGATTCAACAGTGGTTTCACCACTCTGGTATAGTCTCCAATGAAGCATCTGTAATACTCGCAAGAGACTAAGAAACATTGCAAGTCTTTGAGGTTCTTTGGTTTGTGCCAGGTAGTCAAGGCTTCAATTTTGCTGGGGTCAGTCTTAATTCCTTATGTAGACATGATATATCCTGCATATCTGATGGAACTCTGGAATGACTGGCACTTATTGATAGAGAACTTGCACCCCAAATCTTCCAGTCAATCTAGTACCTTCAGCAAATGAGCATTGTGCTCCTCAATGGACTTTCTGCAAACAGTAACTTCGTTGAAGCAGACCAAGCATTCTAGGAGGTTAATGTCTCCTACTGCACATTAAATTAGACTTTGAAATGTTGCTGGGGCACCAGATACACCTTAGGGCATAGATGAAATTCATAGAAACCAAGCAGGCATATCAAAGAAGTTTTTTCTCTGTCATTGGGAACCATCAGGATCTGGTAATACTCTCTCCTCAAATCCATAAGAGAGTGTCCATTAGGAGAGTCTAAAGCACCCTGATCAGGGGTGATCTTATTAAGAGTTCTGTAGTCTATGCACATGCATACTGCCACATATTTTTTGCATACAACTACGACAGGGGCGGCATAATGACTTCTTGATTCTTGGATTATACCCGCTGCAAGCAGTTGCTGTAGATGTCGGAGGCAATTATGTTTGTGATGGCAATCAGGGATGAGTGAAATAGGTCATGAATTCTGTATGTGATCTGCCCAAATTATAAGTGTCACCGGAACTTTTTCATGCTTGGGTATTAGACTGAGGTAAATGTATAGGTGCCAAGCAGTGTCAGCCAATCAGATGGCAGGATCTTTCTTGCCCATTTTATAACATACATTCTTGATGGTGGGCAGATCAATGCTAGAATTTCCACTGTGTCTTAACTCCAGACACTTTCTACAGGAAAGCAATCCAGACTTTCACGTAGCCTAGGTAAGGGTAGGACTTTTTACTCAGCCTCCACATATTCAGTCCATTCAGTGGTTGCAGTTTTTACTTGTATATGTGCTTATCGTACCAATTCTTAAAGATGATGGTGACTTGGGAGTCATTGACGAGGACAGCTCAGATTGACACTCAACTGATGGTTACTGCTGTTTCTGTTGAATGATCTGCAAGTTTGTCAGAATTGTTTGACAAAATCTCTAGTTGTTTGATGTATGACTTGGCTACTGACTCTTTTGAGCATCTTGCAGACAGGACTCCAGTGCACTCCCTTGCTGGGCCCTGGTTTAGTTTCCCTGCTTCTGTATTCATTTGAGCAGTTTCGATGCTACTTTTCTCTGCTTTGTTTTTGTTTGTTTTGCAACTGACACTCCCTCCTTGTGTGTCCATCTCCTCCACATTTGTAACAAAAGACCCCATCTCAGTACTGATGTGAAGAGAGCTGTCCATCAAGTGGTTGCCTCCAGTTCTTATTGCTTGGTATTGGAGGGTTCCCATTTGGTGCCCTGATGGAGTGCTTACTAGAGCTTGTCCTCGCTCAGGAGTTCCTTCCCTCTGACAGACCATGAGCTTTTTTGAGCTCATTCACCAGGTCATGCAGTTCATTTACTCATATTTGGAGGTCACAATCGACAGTATGGGTCTGTGCTTGCAGTCCTGCATCCATTCCTATGGAAGTTTTGTTAGATGGAGTGGCACGCTGGATTTTGTGGGTGTATTGTTCACCAGTGGGAAATACTTTTGCAGTTGAAATTGCCATAAACCCCTTGTATTCCTTAAGCAAGTCTCAAAGCTCCTTTTGGTTACTTGCATGGCAGCTATTAATACATTGTATGGTGCCCTCATTCCTCTTCTTTTTCAGCTTCTCCTACTTCTTTCAGTAGCACTCTGTGAAGTGGGGAAGGGGGTTGTCCTGTGTCTCTTGCAGATGCAACTTGATGACTAACAAGTCTGAGTAGTGAATGGCCTTGAGCATGTGAGCCAATCTTACTCGGTTCAAGTCCTGGGATGCCACACCTCCTTTTTGGAATACTTTCTGTAATACCCTCTTGAGGCAGGTCAGATAGGCAGACAATGGTTCTCTCTTCCATTGTTTAGTCACCTTGAAGTTCTACAAGAGATAAACAATGGACTTTATGCTTCCAAAGATGTTTTACAGCACAGTCAGATACTTTTGAGCTGGGGCCTCTGGATCAGTGGATCTCAGAGGTTGAATGGTTTCTAAGGTTGGTCTTGGAAGACTTTCTTCAAATTGTTTTTCTTTTATTGGCTTCTGAGCATTACAAGTCTTGCACTAATGGAGCAGCATAGTCCATCCAAGTTTCTAAGACATCTTCTATTGTAGGGGTGGGTTACATTATGGAGAACATTCAGAATATTCTTTATGAACTAGATGTGAGCAGTGGTACATTGGTGGGTCCTGCTCCTAGGTTCTGAGCTGGTGTACCCCCATGGTCACCTAACAAGATTTAAACTTTCATGGCTGACTTCCCTTCAGCCAGCAGCTATCTATGGAAACTCTATTCAAAACATTCAGTCTTGGGTTTGGACTTCAGGCTTTGAGGTCACACCAGCATGCATCGTGATAGTCCACTGTGCACTGTCTGCTTCTAGGATCAGTATATTGTGCACTTTAGTGGCATGCCTTGTATTGCAGCACTCCACCAATACCATCAAACTCTGGGTGTTACTATAATAATAATAATAATTTTATTTATAAGGTGCCTTTCAATTGCCAAAGCACCGTACATCAATACAGAATAAAAATACAAATCATTAAAAAATACAACTTTGTCAAAACAATTTTTACAATCAATATTCTAAAAACGCAATTAAGTCTTCAAACCTCTCTTAAAAGCCTCCACAGAAGTGCAGTCCCGCAACCGACGAGGTAGATAATTCCAAAGGGTGGGGGCCATATATGCAAAAGCCGAGCACCCGAAGATTTCAAATTCACCCTTAGAACCTCTAGCAACCCCTCGTTGGCTGAGCGGAGTGATTGATTAGGGTGATAGGGAAACAGAAGTTGTTTCGGATAGACTGGTCCCAGATCGCGTAGAGCTTTGAAAGTCAGCAATCTGACTTTAAAGGTGATCCTCCACTGAATTGGCAGCCAGTGCAGTTCGTGCAGCACCGGAACAATGTGACAGAACCTACTAGAACCTGTCAATAGCCAGGCTGCAGCATTCTGCACTAGCTGCAGGTGATGGATTTTGACCCCAGAAAGCCCTAGGTAAAGGGAGTTGCAATAATCCAGACGCGAGGGCACGAAGGCATGGACTAACATTGGCAGGTCGGCAGATAGAACAAGATGCTGAATCCTGACGATGTTCCTAAGATGATAAAAGGAAGTCTTGATGACTGCTGACTCCTGCGAATGCAGTGTCTGCCCATCATCAGGAACTACCCCCAGGTTCCACACCTGTTCAGAGCTCGGGAGAGAAATGCCTCCAAGAAGAATTCCAGAAGATGCACTATCATCCAACCCCCCTATCTGTTGACCTGGGTCCACAACCAGTACCTCAGTCTTAACAGAGTTCAACCTCAGCCAGCTAGAATTCATCCACTCCTGGATTTCTTTCAGACAGCTATCAAAGACCGAGAGAGCTCCTTCCTGGTCAGTGGCAAAAGAAAGGTAGAGCTGGGTATCATCTGCATAACAGTGAAACCTCAGCCCATACCTCCTTGCAATGACTCCGATGGGTAGCATATGCACCGCAAATAACATGGGTGACAGTACTGAACCCTGAGGCAACCCACACAACAAAGCCGTTGAATCCGAGGAAAAAACCCCGGACACAACTCTTTGTGATCTCCCAGTGAGGAATGATGTGAATCATCTTAAGACGGTTCCAGATATTCCACAGAACAGCCTCAGGCATTCTATCAACACCATGTGATCCACAGTGTCAAAAGCTGAAGAAAAGTCGAGGAGAACCAAAATGGAATGACTCTTCTAATCTCTGGCCATCAGGAGATCATTGAGCACCCGAACCAGGGCTGTCTCGGTACTATGTCTTTTATGAAAACTGGAATGGAGGGGTTCATAGACATCATGGATGGTCAAATGGTCTTCCAGTTGTGCAGCCACTACTTTCTCAATCTCCTTCCCAACAAACGGAAGGTTAGAGATGGGTCTGTAGTTTGCGAGACAGTCAGGGTCCAAGATAGCTTTCTTCAAGAGGGGTGTCACCACCTCCTCTTTCAGGGAGCTGGGAAACTCACCAGATTCCAGGGAGCACCTGACTATCTGCATAAGGACTGGACCAATGATGTCAATACAACCCAAAATTAGGGAGGTTGGTCCAGGGTCCAAACTACAGCACATAGGGCACATATACTGGACGATCTTCATGATGTCAATGAACTCTGGCTGACCAAAGGAACTCCAGGAAAACCAAGGCACCGTGATCTCACACCGGTTCACGGCAACCCTCCTAGAGTGTGATGGCAGTAGTTTGGCCCTAATGTCGGCCACCTTATTTACGAAGAACCGAGCAAGCTCATTGCACTCCAATTGCGAAAAGACTTTCCAAACTTGCAGACAGGCTGGGTTGCACAGCCTGTCCACAGTTCGAAACAGCTGAGCTGGTCAATTCCGAGTAACCGCAATCTCCCTGAACAGAAACTCTGCCTTCTTATGGGTGATTGCAGGTTGATAGACCAAATAATGATCCATCAATCTAAGGTGGTCAGCATCAAGGGTGGACTTAAGCCAGCAATGCACTAACCTTGGCCCCTGTCTCCGCATCTCCCTCAATGTCCCATCAAACCAAGGGGAATTGGGGCGAAGGGAGAGGGGGCTAACATGAACTGGAACAATGAACCAGAGCCCTGCAATGGCTGTGTTATAGGCCAACATGAGCGTCTCTGGATCACTGCTTGCCAATGCAAGGGATGAGAGGTCAAGCACTGCTGCAAGGCCTTGGGGATCTATATCCCGCAAAGGGCAGTACCTGACTAACTCTGTAGGGGCAGGCCTTCTAGAAGGGGAGCAAAACTAAACCCCACGGTGTAATGATCTGACCACCCAATGGGTTCCACCCCCACATCGGATGCCTTGACCCCTAGAAGGAAGATTAGGTACAAAGAATGTCCACATTTATGTGTAGCAGAGGAAACCACCTGTGTAAGGCCCAGCGTTGTCATTAACTGGAAGAAGTGTTGACCAAATTACGAGAGTTCGTCATCTACCCAGGCATTGAAGTCACCCAGAACCATCAATCTGGGTGACTCGAACGTCATATCGACGATGAAGTCCACCACTTCCTGAAGGAATCGCTTCTCATCACCGAGTGGACAGTAAATGAGGGCGATTCGAAAGCCTACACCTACTACAACTATACACTTGTAACCCCAAGGGGGCGCTAACCTTAGGGCTACTGCCCCTGTCTGCCTCCATGAAGACAGGGTGAGGGGCCCAGATCCATGGACTGTGGCCTCCACCCAGAGTGTCTGTTTAGACTAGTGCCTATCTCGGTCACAGCCTCAAGGCTGCAACCCCACTTTCACCCACCAGTGGTGCTACAGAATTCCAACAATACCTCTCCCGCATGCACTTACCCCCTGAAGGGTGTCTCTCAGTGCACTCCGGGGATCTCCTGTAAAGTAAGATACAGTTATGTTGCAGTTACTATGCAGTAGTTCACCAGGGATGCACAGACTAAACAGGATGTAGTTGCAACACATCAATCTGATTTATTAAAAGGGGCCAATAACAAGGGCATGAGGAATCAAGGCAATTGGCTTACTCTATAATTATCTACCTAAGGCACTGTGCACAGGCCTGAACCTAATAGTCCCTGTCCCTGGGTATCCAAGCCCTAATGGCTAGTCCAACATGGCAGCTGGTTGGGGCCCTGACACAGATAGCCTTGGCAATCCAGAGAAAAGTAAAAAATGAAAAGAACCTTCCACTAGAGCAGTTAGCAGTCTAAACGAACCACTTAAGACCACGGGCTGTAGACTTGGCAGGGAGCTACCCTGATTTAGTGCTCACGGCTCCAGCAGACACCGATTCAATTACCACCAGCAGGGCTGAGCCTGAATTTCACCAGCCTCCTCACTCACTTATATGGCAATTAGCAGAGGGGTACCATACCAGGCAGCTGCTTCGAGACCACACTCACACACTTACAGCAGACTTGAGCAATAGGCGGCTACTTCAACCTCACGGGTGGACCAAGCGCGATTCAGCAATTTTCTCCAGTCCTTTCAGGTTGAGCCTGGTAGGTAGCTGGGCTGGCACCAGCCTCCTCTGACCGCACGCTGGCGGGTTTTTCATCTGCCGACTTGAACAGAAAAATGGCTGCCTCAGGTCTTTCACGTGCTTCCCGCGCCAACACTCCAACAGCGCAGAAGCACAGAGCTCCCTTCCTCTCCTCCACCACACCACATCTCCCTTTGGCAGCGTTAAGCACTCCTTGCAGGTCGGGCACTACCCGTTTCCATTGGCTTGCTGCGCATGCCAGTCATTTCCTCCTGCCCCCAGTGGTGCTAAAAAGCGCCATAGCCCACAATACCTTTCCCAAAAACAAGCAGTCCCTCTATTGGTCAACCAACTCTGTAGGGTCCCAGGGTACTGATTGGCCCAACTTCAGCAGTTCCAGAACAAAATAGAGGAAACAGTCGAAACAGTCCTTACTGCAAAAGAAAACAGGTCAGAACAACTACATTATCATTAACGTCTTACTGCTTTTACTCAGCACCAATCACATCCCCCTTTGGAGCTCCCCCTGCACAACTTAACGATGGCAGAACTGGAGCAAGTTTCCAGTGTCCTGGGTGGGACTCAGGCATACAACCACGCAGCCCCCCTTCATTTCAATTACTTATGGCTGCAACAGGCAGCCTTAAAGAGACAGCACCTGGGTTTAAAGCGCCACTGGTGTCACGCTTTAAACGGGCTTTAACGTCAACACCAATCAGGAGCGGAGCATTCACCCAAGCGCCGGGGATGCTTTTAGGAACCCCCATTTATAGGGGGGTTACACCCTTCCTGGCCTGGGAAAGCTTGACGTCCGAGTCAAGTAGTCACCCTTACATCATCTCTAATGCAAACAGCTTAGTTAACACCATATCACTCTGTACATTACATATCTGAATATTACATTCACATTGTATTTTGGTTTATGCAACATTATACACATAAGCTCTTGTTCCACTTTAACTCAGGTCATTAGTTCTAACCCATGACACCCGGATGGGGAACCCCTCCCCTTTAGTTACTGGTGGGTCACCTGAAGCAGAGGCACCACACTCAAAACTAACAATCTGGAGTCATCCCCCAAGGCTAACTTAGGCAAGGAACTCGGGGACACATACACCCCTTTGTGGACCACATTTAAGGGTAGGTCCACTGGCTGACCCAGAGACTCATAACTCAACTTGATTACCGGCCGTATTTCTCGTCCTGATCGCCTAGGGGTCTCGGGAGACCTTGAAACAGGCCCTGACTCCACTTCAGTCTCCTTGACATTAGCAATGGGAATCCCTATCGGGGGAAAAGGGCTCAGCACTTATAGTACTATTGGGGGCCTGACCTTCTACCCCCAGACCCACCCCACTGGGCTCCGTTGGGGGCGGTCTAGGGACAGGTGAGGAACCCTCAGGGCATTCAAAATATTCTTCTGGTTCTGGCATATCATTTGTTTGTTCCCCCATCTCACTCTCTTCTTCTGAAAAGGTAGATAATTCAGCCAGGCCAGACAGCTCAGCCATGCTCAAGGGCCCCACCCCCTGGGCATTGCTGCTACCCAATTTAAACTCTGGAAACAAGGGTTCCGGAGACAAAGCTGGGGGCTCAGACAGTCCAGAAGGCCCAACCTCATCTCCAGAGTTAACAAGGGAATTGCCCCGAAATAACTGACTCAGTTCATAAGAGGGATAGTATTCAATATCATCTTCATCATCTTCTGGCACCAATGGTTGATCATTTCCTTCTGCAGATGTTGAGCGAGGTTCTCATGATTGCCCTGTTACAGAATCAACGGGTTTGATGCTTTTCCTGGCAGCAGATCTAGTCATAGGCCTGGGGGGGGGTGTTTGGAGATTCAGCCTCAATCAGGATTTTCCCGATTGGCAGCAGATGATTTCTGTGTATAGTTTTCACATCTTTGGAATTGTTTTTAGGCCGCACTTTATATACAGGCAAGTCTGTCAATTTTCCCACAACAATGTGGGGGAGGTGATGCCATCTGTCAGCAATTTTATGTTTCCCATGCAGTCCCAGATTCCTCAGTAACACTCTATCCCCTTCTTTTAGCTCCATTGTTTTCACTTTCTTATCATATCTTTCCTTGTTGGCCAGGTTTCTTTTAGCAGCCATGGTCTGGGCCAGTTGGTAGGCATGGTTCAATTGGGACTTTAATTTCTGTACATACTGTAGATGGCTCTCGGCTTGCACCCCATCAGGGGAAACCCCAAAACACACATCCACTGGCAGTTCAGCTCTTCCAAACATCAGTCTGTACGGGAAAATCCTGTGGCGTCACTCTTTGTACAATTATAAGCGTGAACTAGGGTGCTAATCTGCTGGCTCCATCTCGGTTTGTCTTTTGGTTGCAATGTGCCCAACATGTCAAGCAATGTACGGTTAAACCTTTCAGGCTGAGGATCTCCCTGAGGATGGTAGGGGGTAGTTCTTGACTTTCGCACCCCCCACAGCGACAGCATCTCTTTAATCAAGCGGCTCTCAAAGTCCCTTCCCTGGTCGGAATGGATCCGCTGTGGGGCCCCATAATGGACAAAAAAGTTTTCAACAAGTATCTTAGCCACCGTGGTTGCTTTCTGATCCTTAGTAGGGAAAGCCTGTGCATACCGGGTAAAATGATCAGTGACCACTAATATGTTACTAACACTTTTCAGGTCGGGTTCTAGACTCAAGAAATCGACACAGATCAGTTCCATAGGGGCACTAGTGGTAATGTTGACCAGGGGAGCAGCTCTCTGGGGCAGAGCTTTCCTTTGCAAACAGCAGCTACAGGTCTTGACATATTGCTCTACATCTGTACTCATCTTCGGCCAGTAAAATTGGGCCCGTACTAGATCAAGAGTTCGGTCTATGCCGAGATGCCCCATTTGATTATGCAAGGACCTTAAGACCAGTTCTCTAAAAGCTGAGGGCAGCACCAGTTGTTGTTTGTCTACCCGGCCCTCCTTATTCACAGTCTCTCTGTATAGTAGTTTGTTAATCAGCTTCAATTTGGGCCCTTCTTTATACAACAGGGCAGTCCTCAGATCAGTGGAACGTAACTTGGACACATCCCTCCCGGCCTGAAAAGCCTCCACAGCCGTTTTTATCATAGGATCACAGAATTGATCCTGTTGGAGACTATCATTGTCGAACTGAGGCAGTGAGCTAGTGTCTAATGCAGAGAAATGACAGTAGGCGGCAGGTATGCAGTTTTCGGATGGCCCCAAACAATCCACCACACAGTCCACCATGTCAGGAGACACCTGTTCCTCTTTATCAAATTTCTGGCAGTGGGCTCTTATGTCAGGTGCTGACAACCTGACCCAATCAGTTTGTGGCATAGGCCTCCGAGAGAGAGCATCCACATCTATATGGTTGAGGCCTGCCCTGTACTCAACAGCATAGTCGTAGGTGGCCAAGGCAGAGAGAAACCTATGGCCAGTGGCATCCAACTTGGCAGAAGTCTGTACATAAGTCAGAGGATTGTTATCAGTCTTTACCAATATCTTGGCACCATACAAATAGTCATGAAACTGATCAACAATGGCCCACTTCAGAGCTAGGAACTCTAGTTTGTGCACTGGATAATTTTTTTCTGAAGGAGTCAGGCTTCTGCTGGCAAATGTTACAGGTCTCAGACCATTCGAGTGCTCCTGATATAACACAGCCCCCAATCCTTGTAGACTGGCATCAGTATGAAGAGTGTACGGCTTGGACGGGTCAGCATAGGCCAACACTGCGGCATGGGTAAGTTGATATATAATGTCATGGAAGGCCTCCTCACACTCAGCAGTCCAACGATCCTCAAACACATCGCTCAGCCAGAAATACTTATTTTCTGTCTCAGAGTGCACAACCTTCTTATACTTTTTGTAGGTAGGTGGATACCCCTGAGTGAGGTTAAGGAGGGGGCGAATCACTCGAGAATAGTCCTTAACAATCCACCTATAATATCCACAAAACCCCAGGAATCATTGCAGCTCCTCCAAATTCCTGGGCTGGGGCCAAGTGGTCAGAGCCTCCACTTTGCTAGGGTCAGTCTCTATGCCCTCAGTGGACACTGTGTGGGCCACGTATTTCACAGAAGTCTGGAAGAATTGGCACTTGTCGTTGGACAGCTTAAGGCCGAAATCCTCCAACCGATCCAAGACCTTGAATAATCGTTGCTCGTGTTCTTCCAACGATCGGCCAAACACTATGACATCATCTAAATAGACCAGGCACTCGAGTAGATTCATGTCCCCCACAGCCCGTTCCATCAGGTGCTGAAAAGTGGCTGGGGCACCGGAAATCCCTTGAGGCATCCGAACAAACTCGTAGAAGCCTAAAGGAAAAATGAATGCAGTCTTCTCCTGGTCATCTGGAGCCATCGGGATCTGGTAGTATCCACTGTGAAGATCCAACACAGAGAACCTCTTACTACCATTTAAACAATCCAATGCATCCTGTATGCGTGGCATGGTATACTGGTCCAGAATGGTCCACCGATTCAGAGTGCGATAGTCTACACACATCCTAACTGCCCCATTCTTTTTCCGTACTACTACTATGGGGGAGGCATAGGGGCTCCTGGACTCTTGTATTACACCAGCAGCCAACATCTCTTGCAGGTGCCACCTCACATCATCTATATCAGTGGGGGACAGGCACCGGGATCTCTCTCGGAAAGGCTTCTCATCATGCAGCCGAATGCGATGCTCAGCCCCCTGTATACATCCCACGTTCCACTCTTTCAGGGAGAAAACCTGGTCTCTTTTGGCAAGCCCCTCACTGACCCTTTGTTTCCATCCAGCCGGCAGCGGGGAGTCACCTGAGTCAAACAAATCAGGAGTAACTCTATCATCTGTCCTGGAACCCTTGCTGTTTGGTAGTACTGCAGTGTCAGCACAATGTACGCTTGCCAAGGTGCACCCTCTTCTTATTTGAATCTCTCTGTCGGACACATTATGCACTTGAACCATCACCCTCTTGATATAAGCATGAGCTCTAGCCGGCAAGATGCTGGGTCTGACCAACAGTTCCTCAGGTAATCTTCCCTCCACAGGCGCGTCCAACATCAGCAACTTATTCATAACATCGGTTTTTAGTCTTACTTCTCCATGCAGGACACTTTGGGCATTCGGGGCAAGTATCACCGGAGCTGGATCCTTCTTCCACACCACACCCACCGGGCCTTCAGGTTCCTCCGGACTGACCTTCTTCTGAGTGGCACTTGCCTTTTGAATCACAGCAGGGATGCTTAAAGCCTGCCTGGTCTGGAATGCTTGTTTTTCTGAACACAATTGGGCCAACCGTCCGAACATATGCGCATTCATCCCAATCAACAAAGGCACCCCATCATACAGTCCAGAGGGTGGGCAAACTAAAACTAAGGTTTCCACCTGCTCATCCATTCCAGCCACAGTTGCAGAGAAAGATGACCAGACTCGGATGTACCCCAAATACGGATTGACCTTGTCGCTCAATCTCCACACATGTAGACCATTCAAAGGTTGCAAGGGCACCTCAGGTAAGTGTGCCTGGTACCAGTCCTGAAACATGATGGTTACCTGCGAGCCTCTGTCTAATGCAGCTCAGGTGGGAATTCCATTCACCCACACCGGGGTCTCCATTGAAGGTCTGACCACATCAGACCAGTTGGGGGCCACAGCATTGACAGTCGACTGAGTATGAGCCTGAGTCACGAAACTTTTCCTGGGGGCTCGAGACTGAGCCTGGCGATGCTGGATGATTAGTCTATTGTTGACCTTCCTTAAATTCTCTGGTCACTGGCACTCGGGTTGGAAATGCCCATCTTCCCCGCAATGGTAACAGAACTTGGGGTCCCGGGGGTCACTATTTGCCGGTGGGCACCTTGTCTGTGGGGGGCCCTGAGGGGGGTGAAAGGGCTCTCTTTGGCCGGGGCTGGGGCTTCTGCATGACTCAGAGGCCCCGGGCCTGATAGGGTACATAGTAGATTGCTTCAAATCCCTCACCAGTTCCCATAAATTCCTGACCTCGGCCCTCAACTCACTCTCTATGTGGGGGTCGGAGGAAATAACTCACATTCCCACAGCACCTGGAAAATCTGGGGATCCCTCAGACCCTCCGGACAGGCTGGTCTCCTCGGGGGTGTTGGGCTCAGGGGTCTTCCTAGGGTTTACCACCCCCACACATGGCTCCCACCCTTCTTCATCAGTCTCCACCTCCCTAATTTCCCTCATTAGTTGACAATATTCAGGTGGGGTGGCCCGCCGATCATGTAACTTAAGTTTCAGAAGTATTACACTAGAAAATCTGGCAGATTTTAAAACATGTTCTAATCGGACCTGATTCAGGGCTGCAGCAGTGATTCCCCCTTTTCTATGGGCCTTTTGCAAGGCCCGCTCCACTCTAGTGACAAAAGAGGACAGTTTCTCATTTCTCCACTGCTTAGTAGACTTGAATTTCCATAATAAGCCTTCACCAGTCTCTGTATTCCCAAAAACACCCTCTAAAGCAGAGAGATACTCTGCAGCGGTGTCTTCCAGACTGGTGGCCCGGAAGAACCTAATGGCTTCTAAAGCAGGACCCCACAAACGCTCCATCAGCCTCTTCCTTTTCTCCCCCTCAGAGCATTGCCATTCCTGGACCAAAGGGGTGGCATAGTCCATCCAAGCCTCCAGGTCATCCTCCCTGGGAGGCACTGGCACCGTACCAGAGAAAAGTTTAAGCCTACGGCAAGAATCGAGCTGTATGGGTGGGACCACCAGGGGCAGAGAAACCAGCACAGAACTCTTGGGTGGGCAAGGGGAGGTGCCAGGGGAGCCCTGAGGGGTAATATCACTGGATAAGTCTAAGACTTGTAGCAACTCCTGGGTAGTTCTCCCCTCCACGGCCAACAACTTAAGCAGTTTGTCTTTAAAACTGTTCATTTGAGGAGACCCCCCAGGAGTGACTGACCCACTTCGAATATGAATTAGTCTTCATCCCTGTGAAGCAACCTCTGGATAAATCACAGGAGGTACCTTCTCAGGGTCGATGGCCACACTGCATAGGAGTAACACGTGCAATGTCTGGTCAAGCAAATCAACCATACGCCCTTTTACCTCCACTTTGCCCAAACATTTTACTCGCTCGGCTGCAGAAATGATATCAGCAGTTGGGGTCCCCAAAGGCACATCTAACAGTAACACAATTTTCTGGGAGTCTAGCTCTTCTGCTTCACCCCACCCCATCAGTCTGTGTACCATGGTCTTAATCGGTCCCAGCTTAATTTTTTCCAACATATCCCCTTCCACTTTTTCCATTTCTTACGTGCTTCTCCACTTGGCCACTAGGGGACGCTGATCCCAGCAGTGCCTCCAATTTGTAACCCCCAGGGGGCGCTACCCTTAGGGCTACTACCTCTGCCTGCCTCCATGAAGACAGGGTGAGGGGCCCAGATCCATGGACGGTGGCCTCCACCCAGAGGTCGGGGTTTAGACTAGTGTATCTATCTCGGTCATAGCCCTCTGGGTTACTGCAACCCCCCTTTCGACCCACTAGTGGTGCACACAGAATTCCAACAATACCTCTCCCGCATGCACGTACTCCCCGGATGGTGTCTCTCAGTGCGCTCCGGGGATCCCCTGTAAAGTAAGGTACAGTTATGTCACAGTTACTATGCAGTAGTTCATCAGGGATGCACACACTAAACAGGATGTAGTTGCAACACATCAATCTGATTTATTAAAAGGGGCCAATAACAAGGGCATGGGGAATCAAGGCAATTGGCTTACTCTATAATTATCTAACTAAGGCACTGTGCACAGGCCTGAACCTAATAGTCCCTGTCCCTGGGTACCCAAGTCCTAATGGCTAGTCCAATGTGGCAGCTGGTTGGGGCCCTGACACAGATAGCCTTGGCAATCCAGAGAAAAGTAAAAAATGAAAAGAACCTTCCACTAGAGCAGTTAGCAGTCTAAACGAACCACTTAAGACCACGGGCTGTAGACTTGGCAGGGAGCTACCCTGATTTAGTACTCACAGCTCCAGCAGGCACCAATTCAATTACCACCAGCAGGGCTGAGCCTGAATTTCACCAGCCTCCTCACACACTTATATGGCAATTAGCAGAGGGGTACCATACCAGGCAGCTGCTTTGAGACCACACTCACACACTTACAGCAGACTTGAGCAATAGGTGGCTACTTCAACCTCACGGGTGGACCGAGCGCGATTCAGCAATTTTCTCCAGTCCTTTCAGGTTGAGCCTGGTAGGTAGGTGGGCTGGCACCAGCCTCCTCTGACCGCACGCTGGCGGGTTTTTTGTCTGCCGACTTGAACAGAAAAACGGCCGCCTCAGGGCTTTCACGTGCTTCCCGCGCCAACACTCCAACAGCGCAGAAGCACAGAGCATCCTTCCTCTCCTCCACCACACCGCATCTCCCTTTAGCAGCGTTAAGCGCTCCTTGCAGGTCAGGCACTACCCGTTTCCATTGGCTGGCTGAGCATGCCAGTCATTTCCTCCTGCCCTCAGTGGTGCAAAAAAGCTCCATAGCCCACAATACCTTTCCCAAAAACAAGCAGTCCCTCTATTGGTTAGCCAACTCTGTAGGGTCCCGGGGTACTGATTGGCCCAACTTCAGCAGTTCCGGAACAAAATAGAGAAAACAGTCGAAACAGTCCTTACTGCAAGGGAAAACAGGTCAGAACAACTACGTTATCATTAAAAATCTTACTGCTTTTACTCAGCACCAATCACATCCCCCTTTGGAGCTCCCCCTGCACAACTTAACGATGGCAGAACCGGAGCAAGTTTCCAGTGTCCCGGGCGGGACTCGGGCATACAACCACGCAGCCCCCCTTCATTTCAATTACTTATGGCTGCAACAGGCAGCCTTTAAAGAGACAGCACCCGGGGGCTTCAAAAGCGCTCACTGGTGTCACGCTTAAACGGCTTTAACGCCGAACACCAATCAGGTGCGGAGCACTCACCCAAGCACCGGGGATGCTTTTAGGAACCCCCATTTATAGGGGGGTTACACACTCAAAGGACTCAACCCTCCCCACTAGGACCTCTGTGAGGCCGAGTTCGGTCTTGAAACAGACCACAACCCTTCCCCCCCCCCACGATCCAATCTTGGGAGGTGTAACACCGAGTACCCAGCTGGAGTCATAGTCTCCAGAATGGGGCCAGAGTTATCATCCAACCAGGTCTCAGTAATGCAAGGCAGGTCCACCATACCAACAAGATCAGCAATAATTGTGGTCTTGTTTTTAATGGACCTGGCATTGCAAAACACTGCCTGAGTTGGATGAACCTCACGGGCCGCACAGGCCATCTGCCCACCATAATCGGTGGTGCTCTTGGGTATGGGCACCAAACATGGAAAACCACGATCAAGATTCCATTTCACCCCAGGGCGCCTTCTGGTACCAACCACCCCAATACGATGACCCCCCTCGATCATCCTCCCCTGTTCACAACCCCACGCCCTTCTCCCCCTCTACGTGCAATGCCCAGCACTCTACACTGCCAGTAGATCTCAACTTGAAGAGAGGGAGAATAAAAAGGGCGATGGGCACGAAGAGAGGAGGATGAGCAGCGCACAACTTTGGAGGCTGAAGGCCAGCACATGCTGTAAGTTAAACTGCAGGATAGAAAAACCTAATACAAAACTAACAAATTAATAATACCCCCTAAAAAACAAAATGGTTTAAAAACTCCACCCAGCTCCCAGGTTAGATAACATCAATTCAGAGCCTGAAATTCAAGACCCGACAACCCCCTTAGTACAAAATAATCCACAAGACAAATAAACAACAAACAAAGCTTAGGGACTCTCACCCCCAACCCAACAAAAAAAAAAAAAATGAATAATTTATCACCCTCAAGTCCCTCTCACCACTGGGGAAAGAGGATAGAAGGCACTCACTGCCAAATTAAACCAAATTATAATAATATAACAATGAATAAAAAACAAAACTAAATTATTCCAGTCCAAGTAAGTGTGGAAGGAAAGTATAAAAACCCCAGATCTCTCACAAATGGTGCGAGGGAAAATTACAATCTTTTTCACTGACCAGGAAAGGAACTATAAGTTTCAACAGAATAAAAAATAAAAATAAATAAATAAAGTATATGGATGCAGGGTCCTCTCACCACCCCATCATCCAGGCAGGAAAACAAACTAATCCATAAAAAAGGAGGAAGTCAGCAATCTCTTTTAGTCCAGGTCCGGAATTTAAATATAGCCAAAACCAGGAATCATCAAAAAGGGTTGAATCAGGATATAGTGTTGCCAATTACTGGAAAAAAATCCTTCATAACCACCCCTGTACTTACTGCTGGGCGCTCTCAGGAGAAAAAAAAAACCAACACCAAAAGATCCCGAGAAAGGCCACAATTGCAGCCGTTTCCAGGGGTCTAAGGGAGCAAGATACCCCAGCCAACTCCCCAGCTGGGTAACAACACCCAGCCCCCCATGGGGCAGTAAATCTCCACAGAGAAAACACCCAGCTAAAGCCAGAGGACGAAGAAACAAATTTAAACAACTGTACTGTCTTTCCTGCTCACAGATCCAGGACTCATAAAGATCATATATATTTCTTTCAAATATGTATAATCATCTCCAAAATCCATCAAACTCCCTTCTGGGCAGACGGGTATAGATCTGTGGCCCCTGCTAGCAATCCTTCCCCGGGCACACTCTCCAGCAATTCCCCAGGGAGGGATCCTAAGGGTCACTGGGCTACACCGCCAACTATTTGGTGGAATAAGACCAGGGCCCCCGCAAAGCCACACACCACAACCAGCCCACCCCTGGAAACAAGGCCTGCACTCCAGCACCAAATACGAGCTTTATTCCAAGTATCTGCAGATTTGAACATGAGCACGGACCAACATTAAAAGCTCATAAAATTAATTCCCCGCAATAAGTAATCCAAAAGTAGTCCAAGAGGTAAATCCAGATGAACCCAAAGTCCAAAAAACAGCCACATCCACCAGAAAGTTGTAATCAGTTCCTCGAGGCAATGACCATTTGTAGCATTCTGCCAGCAGCCCCCCGATGAACAGCAATCCAACTCCACAAGAATTCTCAAGGAGGAGAGGGGAGAAACAACCAGCTCAGACCAATTGCCAAGGAACGACGATAGAACAACACCAGACGGCTTTCTTCTAGGCTACACAACGGTAAGGGGCCAGTGCCAATGACTACACTCAGACGTATAGTATGCAGATTTACTGCAATATTACTCCCCAACTCTGAGAGGCAAAACAAAAATGCAGACAAGCAGGAGACTGTCCCCAGAGGCTCACAAAGTAAGCGCAGCGAGCGAGATCACAAACGGGAAACGATTCCCTTCAAAAACAGTAAATAAACTACACACAACAAAAGTAAAATAACTTTTTTTCAAAATAAAATGCTCAAACAAAACTAGCGGTTGATGACTCGCCCAGCGTGGTGGCCATCTTTTCCATCCACTATGCAGGGAACATCTTCGTACAGCTACTTTGTCAAGACATTTCACTTAGGATAGAACACCCTCAGTTTTTCCAACATCCATGCCAGGTAGGACTCTTAGGATCAATACGGTTTTTGAGGGTCCAACTCCTCACCTGCACACTAACTGATTAATTATCACATGCCATGGCATCTGGAAAAAAATTGAGGGGATAGGGGAAGCAGACTGTTCTCATTTACACTCAACTCCATGTGGGTTCCTGTCTGGTAAATAGGAAATCCTGGATTTGAATCCCAGTGGGGTGTGCAAAATTGTAACTGGGTCACCCTGGATGTTGTGGTTACTACCCTTGCCTTTCAGACTGAAACAAGGTTCAGGGACCTCGGTCATTATCTTTCTGATTGGAGGGTTCATTTCCAGTTAGATTTAGTATGTGCAGTACCTCCACCCAGAGATTACATTTAAATGGGTCTGGTCTTAGAGCCATACAACCCCCTGGAAAGCAGTACCTCTCCACCTCCCCACAGCACCTGGCATCTGGACAAGAGTTTTTTTTAAGTAAATAAGTTTGCAAACTTACCTTGCATGGTGTGTGTACCCTTTGTTATTTTCCTTTGAATCTAGTTCAGTTTTATGATTAAGATTAGCACCCTTAGCTGTGCTGTGCTAGTATATGCAGCACTGTTTCTGCAATTCCCTACAGTACTCCCAGACATGAAAAGTAATACTGCAGCCCTAAATTCAACAAAAATGCTTTTAGTGACCCATTACTAACAGTATGCTCACAAGACTAAATAAAAAAACAACAACAATAAAATATTTATTGGGGAATATTTCCAAGGGGAAGGGATATGCAAATGTTATCTGTTTGTGTAGAAACTTGTGAACTTTAAGAAACTAAGGCCAATGTTAGGTGCTGAATTATTCTTGGCCTATTAACCACTTTAAATAGTAGTGTCTAACCCCATCAGACAATGCAAATGCAGTATGGTAATCCTTTTTGTATTACTGGCCTACCTGTGCTCTGGGCGCTACCCATTCCCCACTGGTACCAGTTTAAACCCTGAAGCCTTATTGGGAGCTCTCGGCACATCACTGGGTACCCAGCCATAGGAAAAGTGCAGGCCCATTTGAGCTGTAGCTGGCTGGCAGGTGCTGGTAAGCTTTAACAAAAAAAAAACACTTTTAAACCCAAACCCAACAGGCTATGCAGTTGCTTAAATGGCACACTTCAAGGAATGGTATTTGTAGATCCTGGCCCAGTGGCCACACCTGTACATTTGGTGACAAACTTTGTACAATCCCCAGTTGCAGGGCAAGACCTGAGAGTACTCATAGTTCTGGAGTTACCAGTTTCTCTTGCAACTTAGGCTCCTCTCCCACCATCTCTGCAGGTACAGGTTCTCTTGAGGAGTTTATCGGACAGTCAGTTGTTTGAGGGGATCAGGCTGACTATGCAGATCTAAGGTGATTCAGGGCTGGAATGAGACTTTCTGCTTCAGCAGTCATCTAGACCTCTCTAGCTCCTCTCTTGTCCTCTGCAGGACAGAGCAGTCTAAGAACAAGAGTATCAGGTCAGTATAGTGCATCAAGAAGAGCGCTGCAAGAACCACACTGTGTAAAGCGTGACAGCATTTAGAGCAACAGGTATAACAGCGGTAGGAAACAACTGCTACCCCTGTTGCTCTGTGCTTAGACTGACAACGTGGTGGAATGGCTAAGTCACCAGCACATGGCAGTGTTGGACACCTGGGACCATAGTTTGGTTCCCTCCAGACCTCCAGGTGTTGCAACTTTTTTTATTGTTAAATAAATTAATTTCCCCCCCTCCTGATTTACTCCCCATCCCCGAAGTCCACAACTCTCTGGAGTTGATTATTTTAAGTCTGGGGTGTGTGGGGGCAGAGCACCATGCAAAAAGAAAAAGGGTCCATTATTTCTATGGTGTGCACTGTGTTTGGGATGGTCGCTGTTTTAACTAACGTTATTCTGGCAGACAGCATTTTGTTTGCAGCATTGATTGCTGCACAATTATTGTTTCTGACATTATGACCCCATGCCAAGAACAAAGGGCAACATGTCACACACACACACACACACACACACTCACGTCCAGGCCTTCAGACCACAGTGTAATACGCTAACCAGTACAAAGGTGTAGCACTGGTTGGTAAGTTTACCAGACTGTTTGCATCTCAGTGCAGGCTCTCTTAAACACCAGCACACACAGGCTCAGTCCAGACACCACACTGCAGGCTGACAGCTGTGCTACAAGCAAGGCCCCTGGAATTCTGCGGTTCTGCGGTTGCGGCATTTGCCGCAGAATTTGCATCGTGCCGCAGAATATATATAGTGCCACAGAATTCATTGTTTTTTGTGAATTTTCATATAAATATACTGTTTTTCCATAGTGTCAGGCTTTAATTCCCACCTCGTTTATCCTGAAGCCCCTCCTCTATGCTCAACATACGATGTCATTGATGACATCACATCATATTTAGCCAATGATAGGACTGAATTCTGCCAGAGAAATGAATAAATCATGCCGCAGAAATCAGAAAATGCTGCCGCAGAAGTCAAGGAGCCCTGCTGCAGAAATCAGAAAATTCTGCTGCAGAACACCAGGGGCCCTGGCTACAAGTGCTGAATTAGCACACTTTTACCTCTCGTTACTATGAAGGAAGGAACAGTCTCTTTGAAGTGTTGTTCTGACACAAGCAGCAAACACACTCTTCTCTCTCTGTACTTGCAGGTTGCAGAAACCTTTTGAATTCACCTCCAGTAAGTGGCTATACAAGCAGGCAGGTTTCATTTGATGGCTTTGGCCAGCAACTACAGTCACTTCTCACTCTGTGACAGCTGACTGCCATCAGAACTTTTCTGAGCAAGAGCAACATCTAAATGGTCCTGGGGACTGTCAGTCAGTGAAACTAGTATGCAAGGCTATCACTTGACAGCCTATAGGCTGATGAAAAGGGCACCAAGCAAGCTATACTGTCACTCTCCCACAATTCTTTTATGGAGCAGATTAAGATCCCTGACCTCCCATAGGCTGACATTGAGGTCAGGGTTCACTAAGATGGCTTCCCCCATGCAGAATAGGAGCATTGGCTCCAACAACATTAATATTTAGTGCCAACTGCCCTTATGTAGCTAAAGCTAACCCCCATGATTTGTAAGTACACTTGTGCTTTCTCATCTGGTAATCCTTCTGTGAAAATCAGGGGAATCCCCTGCTCTGACACGAGCACCAGTGCATTCTCACTCCACAGACAGGGCAGTCCCTTTGAAGTGTGACTGAGAGCCACATTGGTTACAGGTGCACTGAGCACCAAAACACGTTTTCTCCTCTTCCCCTACTAGTGTGTCTCTGGGCCCGCTGATGGTTTGCTGGTGTCCTTGGAGCCACAGCACACTGAGGGGGCCTTGCAGTATCGGTATGGCAGTGTTGATTAGGGCGAGGATGCTGTGGCCCAAAATCAAACAGTCAGCAGGATGCAACTTGCAAAACCTCTCAGGTTCCCTCACAGGCTACAGTACTTGCGGCTGGAGTGAGCAAACAGATGGTGGCAGCAGTCAGGAGGGGAACTGGAAATCCAGTTAAACACCATCATTTTGAAGGGGGAAGGGGTTACACTTAGATACATAGACAATGATGGCAGAAAACAGCCTGTCAGCTCATTCAGTCTGCCCACCCTGCCAAACTACTCTCCATTAGCCCCAGTGTCTGCCCCTCCCCTTTGTTTCTGCCCCCCCCTTTTTTGAACTAACCCCGTATGCATGTGCCATCCATGCTTGAAGCGGCCCACTGATTTGGCTGTACTACTTCCTCTGGCAAATGTTCAGCTTGTCCAGCGCTCTTTCTGTGCAAAAAGACATGACTAAGCTCAAGCATTGTTCAGCCTTCTGGCAATTGGGGTTCAATGCTCAGAAGTGTAAGATCATGCACCTGGGAGCCAGGAACCCTAGGACTAGCTACTGGCTGGGATGAGTGCAGGTAGCCACTTCTGAGGAAGAAAAGAATCTAGGGGTGATTGTCATGGGGGACGTGAAACACTCAGCTCAGTGCTGTAAAGCAGTAACCAAGACAAACAAAATGCTAGGATGTATCGCCAGAGGGATCCCCTTAAGGAGTGAGGAAGTCATCATGCCATTATACAGGTCCCTGGTTAGACCACACTTGGAGTACTGTGTGCAGTTCTGGTGCCCATATTTGAAAAATGATATGAAACTATTGAAGGGGGTGCAGAGAAGGGCAACCAAGATGATCCAGGGCCTGGGGGACAAACCCTATGAGGCTTAGGGAGCTCAACAAGTACTCCCTGGAGGATTGGAGGGAAAGGCGGCACATGACAGAAACCTTCAAATACTTAAAAGGTATGATAAGGTTAGAGCAGAGGACATGTTTAATTTAAAGGGGGAGGGATCCACAAGGGGACACAGCCTAAAATTGGTTGGGGGGAAGATTTAGAAGGGAAATGAGGAGGCACTATTTCACGAAATGGGTGGTGGCAAAGTGGAACAAACTGCTGGAGGAAGTAATTTCACTGAAAGCTAGTGGAAGTTTTACGGGGGGTGGGACAGGGTCAAAGGGAAGATCAATTCTGTGGGAGGGTGGGGAGGTAGAATGGGAAGATAAATCCAGGGAGGAAATGGGTGGGTGGGGGTGGGGCAGCTACAGCAGAATAAACTGTGTGCTGCATACTCGAGCATACTTGATAGACCGCAATGGCCTGTTTCTGCTGGCATGTTCAGATGTTCATATTTCAGATTGCACTCTTGGGTTCCTCTTCACAATGTGCATCACTTTACATTTTTTTTTTGCATTGAAACCTGGCTGCCAGACCTTTGACTAGTTCTCCAACCTGCCCAGATCCTCCCTGAGTTCTGCTGTGTCTTCAGAGGCACAATTCAGCAGCTTGGTATGTAACACAAATATGTAAATAATGGTGCACATACTCAGGGATCTAAATACAGAACACAGAGGTTACTCAGTGGTAACCAGCAATGGTCCACACCCACAATGTTTTTTTTAGATAGATTCAAATGAAAACTTTTCTGTTTGTGGAAAAGCTATGAGTGTTTATTCAGTAATACAGTTTTTGCTCCACATCCAGTTGTCACTTTTTGTTACATGCAAAAATTAATTTTGTTTTAACATCAGGCATGTATTCAAAGGAACAGGTCTCCAGAAAAACAGCATAAAGGAATCCTGCACACACAGCTGTCACTCTGAGGAAGACATCGAGGTATGATGTTGAAACATTAGGGTGTGGCACGTCTACGTGGGGTCTTGTGTCGATATGATGGGTTCGTAGCTGTTGCAGTGATTTAGTTTTCTCGCAATTTGAACCACAGAGCTGAAACACAATGGTGTAATGGCTGTGCATGCAGGATTCCTGTGTGCTGTTTTTCTGGAGACCTGTTATTTTGACAATATACTTGATGCTAAAACGAAATTAGTTTCTGCGTGTAACAAAAAGTGACAACTGTATAAAAAAATTGTGTTACTAAAACATTGATAGCTTTTTGCACAAATAGAAACTTTTTCATTTGAATCTATTTAAAAAACACTGTGGGTGCTGACTATTGCTGGTTATCACTGAGAAACCTCTATATACTGTACTTCCCTTATCCCTTCCTCTGTGTCCACCCTTGCACAGATGTTGTGTCATCTGTGAAGAGGCAGGTCTTCCTCTTGATACTGTTCCCTATGTCACAAATGAATACATTGAAAAAGATTGGGCCCTGCACTGATGCCCAAGGTTCTCCACTTGTTACTTCCCTTACCTCTGAAAACTCCCCATTAACTACTACCCTTTGTGTTCTTCTCCTCAGCCAGTTCTCCACCCAAGTTGCCAATTTGTCATCCACCCCTAAGTCCCTTATCTTCTTGACCGGCCTCCAGTGGGGGACTGACTCAAAGGCCTTGCTAAAATCCAAGAATACCACATCAGCTGCCTGTCCCCTATCTGCTGCCCTGGTCACCCAGTCAAAGACGTTCAATCAGATTTCTCTGGCAAGACCTTGCCCCATTGATCCCATGTTGTTTGGGGTCCTGTAGCCCATTTTCTTTTGGGAAGTCCACCCGTTCCTCCCATAGTAAAGTCTCCATAATGTTTCTCGCTATAGACATCAAGATGACTGGTCTATAGTTCCATGGCTCATCTTTCCTACTGCTCTTGTGTAGAGGAACTACATCTGCTGTCCTTCAGTACCTAGGGACCAACCCAGGGCCAATGAGCTATTAAATATGTTGGTAAGTGATCCTGCTATAACTTATGCTACCTCCACTGTCCTTTCCACTGTCTTATGGTTTTTTCATGATTTTCTTTTTCAAAATTTTTTTCAAAAATTGTGCATATTTCTTGACTAGTTCATTTGACTGTGGATAATTTGGACTTGAAAGTACAGTGTATGAACAGCCTGTTCTCTTTCTAACTTCCTGAGCTTCATGCAGTCTAACTCTGCTTTCAGTTAATCAACCAGTGCAAAGGTACTTTTCTGCATGAGTGAATCAAAGGCAGCACTTCCTTATCAGTTTTAATTACATGCTCTCCTTGTAGGCATCCCAAACCTTCAAACAAGTCTTGATACTCAAATAGTAGTGCATTGTACTCCCAGTTAACCCTGGGTCTTTACTGCAAGTACTATCTCCCCCAGGTTCAGTTTTTCACATGCTTAGTCCTAAAATGGATTGCACTGCTTCAGTATTAAAAAGAATGTGAACTTGCAAGATGCAGTTTTATGTTGCACTGCTGCAATGCCCTTCCCTTTCACTGTAATTTCTGTCCCGAACATCCTGCCGTTTAATCCTAGTTCCAATGAGACAGAGTCTGTGATCCAAATCCATATAGTCCCTGTCAGATGTAAGATTAACTCAGGCCTGGCATCCAATTCAAAGGTATGATAGTGTCATTCACTACTAAAAGTAATGCCCACTTATTCTCATTTGCATTTGCTGCTGTCACCACATCTACGTAAAACTCCATTTGGCAGTTCTATTCTGTTGAATATATCCAGGTTGACCTTTCAGATGACTGACAACATTGTGTGTGTGTGTGTTGTGCTGTGCAAAATTAATTCTTTTCGTCTATTTTTTTTCCAGTCCTTTCCATAAGCTGGACATTTCTTTGGGCTGTGTTGCACCCCACTGCTACCACACTGCTTCAAATTCAATGTGTGGTACATAGCTCAGTGCTTGTGTATACTTACGAGCTGAATTGTATATGCTTGATGTTTATAACTTGAGCATTGGCATTTCTCTATATCCCACCCTCTGTGGGATACTGGGTAGGTGTAAGATTTAAGTCCTGAAAAGAATTAACGTAGTGATTATCTCCTCCAACTCCAGAGAGTGTGACCAGTAGCACACAGGAGAGGAAAAAAACCCTTTGGGGGAATCCTCCAAGGACCCATGGCTACTGACCTGCTCATCCTCTGTGCATACTAAGAGGAGAATAATCCTAAATGTGGTTGAGGTTTTAGTTATGGTTATGTCCAGGATTCAGTCTGATTTGCTGGTCAAAAAGCCCTGTTTCCAAGGTCGATGATGAGTAGGAAGTCAATGCTGAAGATGAAGGTTCCGGTAGATGAAGAGATTCAACTTGGAATGATGTCCGAATGGAGAAACGATGGTTAATCCATGTCCAAGGTAGCTGTGAGTGAAGTAGCTGCAAAGTGTACATATACAGTCAGCATGGCTGAGGAATTTGTACCCAAATTGCAAATTGTTTGAGGGACATAGAGATCAGAGATGATGAAATGGTCGGGAGTGTTGAGTGGCTGATATGATTAGGTAAGAAGCACAGTTGGGAGTCTTGCATGGCTGTTGTACATCCATTTAAATATTAGGGTACGATCGAGTACCTTGTCAGATGTGAGAAATTGTCCTAAGATGACAAAGGAACTGAGGTGCACTCCAAGGAGATGTCTGGTGTACAACTAGGGCTACAGCTGGAACAAAAAGGAAGGTAGATTGCGGTAGAAGAAGTGAATGAATTATGAAGTAAAGTAGGCCCAGACTTGGGCTAGCTGGAGCATGGCACCCCCTTGTAGGTCCGATGTATGCAGTGTTTGAATGCTCGAGTGATAGAATAGGTCTCAGGTGATTAGACTAAGGAAGGTGAGACCCACATGTGGGTCTGCCTTAGTGAAGATGGAAATACATTTGAGTAATGAGAAATGCCCTGTGGGGCACGATGGATTCAGGATGGTGAGACCCCCATGTGGGTTCACCATTACCACAGTATGGTATGATCCAAAGTGAGGAGGCTAAACCCCCACTTGAGACAGCCTATTGATAATAAAGAAATATATATGAGCAATAAGTAATGCCCGTAGTGGGCATGTTTGTGTTGGTATAGTGGGATGCTCCCGCAGGTCTGCTATTGCTGTACTGTGATGTAATCCATATTAAGAATGGCAAGATCCATTGTTGGGGATGACGAGACCCCACGAGATCCACCATCACTGTAGTCTTGGATAGTTCAAGGTAAGAGGATGAGACTGTCATGTGCATCTGCCTGTAATGACATGGAAATGTGAGTAAGGCACCTCATGGGGCATGAGTGATTGGGATGGCGGGACTCCACATGGTCCGCCATAGCCATAGTATGGAATAGTCCAAAGTAAGGAAAGCAAAGACCCCACATAAATCTGCTTGTAGTGACTTGGAGATATGATAGAACTATGAGTAGGGCCACCTCATAGGGCGTGTATGTTTGGGACGGCGGGACCCCACGTGGTCCACCATTGCCATAATATTGCACTATCTGTGGTAAGGATGGCAGGACTCACCATGATCCGCCATTGCTGTATTAGGCATAGTCCAATGTAGGAGGATGAGGCCCCAAGTGACTCCACCTGTAGGAAATGGAAATGAGGTTTGAGCAAAATGTAGAATCCCCTTTGTAGGCACGGTTGGTAGGGATGGCAGGACCCCATGTGGTCCACCATTGCCATTTCATGGAGTAGTGCAAGAGTGGGATGGTGGGACCCCATGTGGTCTGCCATTGCTATAAAATAGAATAGTCCAAGGAAAGGAGGACCGTTCCATGAGTAGTGCATGATTGGGATGGCGAGACTCCACATGGTCCGCCATCGCCATTTCACTGAATAGAGTGTGATTGGGATAGCGGGACCCCACATGGTCCTCCATCACCATGGTATAGAGTAGAGTACATTTGGGATGGCAGGGCCCACGTGATCCGCCATCGCCATAGTAGTGCACTGTCTGAGCTAAGGAGGGCGGAACCCCCCCATGGTCCGCCATTACAGTATTAGACTTTCAGTCCAAATAAGGACATATACACAGGTGATGTTAAAACTCTTCATTCACTGCAATGATGGTCACTGAGAGAGAGAGTCCATTACATTAAGCTCTGCATGGTTCAGCTTCCTGGCTGAATTGCACTGATGTTGACCATGGGTCTCTGACTGTGGTGCTTTGTCCCAGGTATGTTGAGCCTTGTCCCCAGTTCATGAGGTCGGAGGTGGAGAGATATGAACATAATGCAAGCAAGTTCATAGTTCAAAGTACTAAGACAAGAAAAAATAGAATGTGCAGCACTAAGTATCGGAGTTGTAAATGGAGCCCGGTGAAGAAACTGGGACAGATGAGCACCAGGGCAGGGTGCAGAGATTCCTGATCAATTCAGCTGAGGCTCTGGAATTCCAGGAATTATACCCTTCTTCCCAGAAGTACGCGTCCTGTGGTAGCTAGAGGTCATTGCATACTGGTTAACCAGTACCTGGCAGGGGAAAATTTCCTCTTTTATGGTTCCAGTTCTTTGTAGAATACGGGAATCCCCAAAGACATGGGAGCCAAGAGGCAGGTCACAATCCAGCAACAGATAATGCAGAAGCACAGCAAATACAGAAATTATGACAGCAAAGATAGGGCTGGAGGAGTAGATACTCCGAGACACAGTGCAGCTCTAGAAGAATAAGTGCAGTGGTCAGGAATGAAGTTCATCAGTTCTCGAGAAAAATGCAGTCCACTAGTTCAGGATTTACAGCTGGAGCCAGAGAGCATTGGATTCCAAATGCAGATGGCACCTGTGGAAGTGGAGCATCAGTGGGAATATTTGATGAGCAAACTCATGCAAGGAGCAGAAGCCACAGGGAGCGACACTGGCTACTGGAAGGCTGGTGTCTGGGAGAGGTGCAAAGTGGTGGCACTGACTAGGAGGTGGCAGGGAAGTAGAGAGGCACGAAAAGAAAAGCCCTAAAGAAATGAAGACAGAGAGCAATGAGAACACAGATGAATGGAGGGAGAAGAGGCCATGATGGGGATGGATGCAGGAGGGACCAAAGATGGAAGCACTGGGAATGACACCCGGGGATGAAGGGCAGCAGAAGCATGGTACAAACAAACAAGGGCAGACAGCCAGGTTGGCAGGGAAACCAAGGGAATGGGGCAGCAAATGCAGAAGCCAGGAAGGAAAAACAACAGAGGGTGAGGAAGAACAGAAATGAGGAGGAGGAAATGGGGGGCAAGGCATGCATATGCAAGCTGGAGAGAGGTGACAAACAGAGGGACCAGCAAAGTGGAGACGGGGGGCAAACAAATGAACAAGCCATGAGGCAGTGGGAGGCAAGGAGAGCAAAATGTGGAATGGGGGGGAGGCCAAGCCAGCAGCCATGCAGAAACCCAAAGCAGCAACAAACCCCCAGGCATTTTGAAACACACAAAACTGAGCGAGCGGAAGTCTAAGGTTTAAGAAGGGGATGTGGGAGGAGCTATCCCCCCATTGAACCTCAGGCTAAAGCCTTCCAATTATGAACCTACTTCAAATCATGAAACTACTTTCTTGCCTTTCCTCTGTACAGTGGTGGGAGTGAGTCTTATTGCTGCTATCCCCATCCTGACCACAAGGGATCTGTATGAATCAAGAGCCAGGTTTTCTCACCCCTTTTTATGTTTGCTTGCACACACAGTGCACAAGAAACATATTGAGGTGAGCAGAGCATTGCAAAGGTGTGGCAGTGTGTGGCCAACGCAGCCCACGCTTTCAGGGGCCCATCCCTCAGCTACCAACCAACAGAAAAACTGCAGATGATGGCAGTTTCAGAGAGAGCACAGACTTAAAGGAAATGTGCCACTCCAATCAGGGACAGTTTCATCATCCCTGATTGCAGCAGCAGCTCCCCCCTCCTTCGCGACCAGGAACACAGAGGCAGCCAACAAGACTCTCTGCCCATGCATATTACAGTGCACAGTAATGCGCATGGGCATAGTTTCTTTCTTGTCGGCTGCTGCCCTGTGCCACCTGCCCTAGTGTGCCTTTCATAGTGAAACATTTCATTATTTAAATTGGTGCCTCCTGCCACCAGCCACACACTCCTGGGGAAAGCCAACATCGTGGTGGCCAGTCCCGTGTTGGCATATCCCCCCCATTAAGTGGCACACTGGAAGCTCACCCCATGTGCTGAAATATGGCGACTCCTGCCGCCCCACCACACAGTCCCCACAAGCTGACATGGGGTGCCCAATCTCCGTGTCAGCATCCCCCCCTTAGTGTGTCTTTCCTGGTTAAACAATTTCCCCTTTCTTTTTTGACACTGGGATGCTCACTCCCGGTGTCGGATGAGCACCCCCCAGCCCGTCAGCACCCCTTGCCAACATCAGGATACCCAATCCATGACATCCATCCCCTCCACCACTGTGGCACACTGGGAGCCCACCCCAGTGTGCCAAACATTTCTTTTAATCCTGTAAATGAAGAAAACCGTCCCTTGCTGTTTTTTTTTTTTAAACCTGAAAAAAAAACTGTCCCTTGTTATCTTCCTGGGCCCCTCCCCATTCCCACCCTCCCTCTGCACCCTCCCACCTCCCCACACACACCCCTTATCCCATACTTACCTCCAGAGGTCTGGCACTGTGATCTTCTGTGGACCGGGAACATGTCTGAACTCTTCAAAAGCCAACCACAAAATGAAGAAAATCACGATAAGTTTTATAATGGCATCAATGAGGGGTTTCAACTTAGGCTGATATCTCAGCCATTTTTTGGAGTTTTGGACCCAAGTCTTCAACATGGGGTTCTTGGGACCCCACCTCAAGAACGTTTGAATTGTCATTTCGTTTCTCGGTCCCGAAAGGTGATTTTGCGATCACTGTGAGGAATCACCTTTCAGGACTGAGTAATGAAATGACAGCGCCACTGTTCAAGTGATGGGGCCCCAAAAATACCATGCTGCAAATCTGGTGAAAAAACTCCAAAAAATGATTGCATTATGAGCGTGCGTTGAACAGTTTCTATGTACACTCATAACTTTGCCAGTTTTCAATATTTTCACTCCAAATTTCCAACATTGCCATGTTTTCACACCTCCTTATGAACAGTGCAGCTGTAATTTTTGCATCCTGCCCCAAATGTGTTTTTGCACCTGTGGCACAGAATGGCGCAGTCACTGTGCGAAATCAACTTTTGAGACAGATTAACACAATCACAGTGCCACTCTTCATGAGGGGATGCCCCAAAAAGGCCACGTTGAAAAACTGGTAAAAAAATTCCAAAAAAATTACTGCGTTATGAGCGTGCATTATGCAGTTTCTACATGTGCTCGTGACTTCACCTTTCCCTTTCCCTCACGAGACAGTATAGCACAGCGAGTTAAGGCTCTGAGCTGCAGATCTGGAGACTTGGGTTTGAATCCCACAGCTGCCTAGGTGCATACTGTGTGATCCTGAGCAAGTCACTTAACTTCCTTGTGCTCTCAGGTCACATCTGGAAACAAGCTTCAGCTTAGTGTGCTACTCCTGGTTAAACAATGTTTCCTTCACCAATTTTTCATATTTTCACACCAGGTTTTCAACATTGTCATTTTTTCACACCTCCTCATTAACAGTACAGCTGTCTTTTTTCACGTACTGCCCAAAATGTATTTTCATACCTGTTGCGCCGAATGGCACAGTCACTGTGTGAAATCATCTTTGGGGATTGAGTAACAAAATGATAGTGCCACTGTTCATAAGGTGCGGTCCCAAAAAGCCCATGTTGAAAATTTATAGTGAAAATACCAACAAATTCCCAGGGCATTAGTTTTTTTTTTAACTGTAACGCCCCACACTGTAGAGATGGACAGGCCTTGGGGCTGTGACTTGGGGTTGTCAGCTCTAATGCTCATGCCATTGCACCCCCACCCCACCCTGCAGCCAGTGACAGGCATCGAGGTTTGCCTTGGGGTCTTCAGCCCTGTCGTTCACTCCATTCTCCTATACTGCACCCATCTCATCTTATTTCCTTATGGAATGGGGTGAGCATACGGGCTGAAGATCCCAAGGCACACCATGCCATCTGTCTGTGTCTGCAGGGTGGAGTGGGTTGGGGTAAATGGTGTGAGCTTTATGCCCTGATGACCCAAAGCCACACCCCAATGCCTGTCAGTGTCTGCAAGGTGGGGGTGGGGGTTGGCATTAGTTCAGTACTTCACTGCTATTCCTATTATACAGCTTTCTAACTCTTGCAGTACCATTGCCAATACCAGCAAGCAAACATTTGGCATTGACAAATGCTTGTCTGCGCACTGTGGTGATCACAGACTCTCTAACCACCAGTGCACAGACACCTTGATCCTGTTTCCCCAAGCACATTATGGCATTGCCATTGCTTCCCACAAGTGCAAGCAGTACCTCAGGTTCACCACATCTGACAGGTGCCCCACCCACCCTGTGCAGCCTGTGAATGGAGGTGGTGGTGACATCATCATATTTTTTTTTCATTTATATTTTTATGGTGTTTTGTAGGTTTTTCTCCCACTTCCCCACCTGAGGCCCTGGCACACAGTCATGCATGTGTGTGGAGGTATGCATGCACACCGTGACACCAGCTTAGCCCCTTCCACCCACCCGTAATTGTGTCACCTCCTCCTGCCTATGCTACCCAACGGATCTCCACCCTGTGGTAGCGGAACTATGGGGGGTGACAACCCACCCCTGGGAGAGGAGAGCAGCTCACTGACTTGCTCAATCCTGCTCCTCCCTCCCCCCACATGCTGGCACCCCAATGACCCGAGGTCATTCCTGAACCTGGGTCACTGGCATAGTGAGGTAAGGCATGCAGCACCTCAGCGCCACCGGGCCGGCATGTCATCATGTTTTGAGGAATGGAAACCTAGGGCTATTCTGGCCTTTTATTGATCCTTCTTTCCTCATCTGCCTCTCCACGACCAAGGTGGACCCAATCTCTGATCCCCACCTCCAGAACCAGCCCAGTTCCCCTCACCTTCACACCTCATGGAGATGCATAAATATTGTGAAGCACATAGTAACTGTGTCTACCTCATGCTATGGGGCAACCATCAAAAGATGGTTGTGTCACGAAGTGCGTCATCTGCATTTACATCACTATTGTGCCATATATGCCTCGAAGAAGGACTTACTCCAAATTTGTGTCAGAAAAATGACTTACACCAAGTTTCAATACTTGTCTCAACTAACTGCAAAATTATGAAGCAAATACTAGACCACTAAAAAGGTGGTCTAAGTCATGTTGCAGGTACAGTATAAAAGTAGCAAGGTAGACTCTCCATATTGAAGGAATTACAGTGATAGGAGACATGAGAGTGACACAGAGGAAGAAATAGCAGCATTATAAGTTAATATGGATAGACAGACTCCCAGGGCACTTTGGACAATATACACCTGTGTCACAAGTTTCCATAATTTATACTGCTGCTGTTGTGATGTAATTATGACGCAAATTTCTCCTTGGACCATGTAATGTCATTTGAGACACAAGTATAAAAATATGATGCAAATAGAGCATGTTGTTGTATCTTGGTGACACAATTTTACACATTTTAACTCAGCTGCATCCTTTTTGGGCATCTTTGAAAATCCCACCTGAAGAATTTACACATTGCATCCCAAAGTGTTTTATAAACAAAGAGAGTCTATTAGTGAGGTGACTAAATCTGTAGTGGCAGTCATTTTGCACATCAGCACCAGCACCATAGCCTTGGATAGTTACCTGAACCATTTTTTTTTATAATTTAAATTTTATTGAAAAATTCAAGCACAACAATGTACGGTGTAAGAACAAGATGCTAACAATAACATTCTAGAAGCCAAACAACTCCCCCCCAAACACTTGAAACATAAGGCAGGAGAAATCAAGAAGACTATAGAAAAAGACACTCCATCCAAACCCCCCCCCACCCATCTCCCGAGTCCTACAGCACCATATAATAACCACCCATTCTAGAAATAAATTAGAGATATCCAAGGGGATCTGAACCATTTATGGGAATGGGGATGGGGTATATTGGCAAGGATTCTGCGGAAAATCCCCTACTCTTGCAAAACATGCCTCAGCTTAATTTTTTCTGCCTGGATACCCACCAGGACAGTACCAGAGAGGGACAGAAGGGATCTCAGCTTAGTGTCATCTGATGATGGCATGCCACGACAATTCAGAATTCTCTTGGTGTTATATGTGACTGCCAGCATTTATGGTATTTCTGGAGCCCAAGTCCTGATGTGTACTGTAAATAGAATACATTACCTTTTTGCCCTGGGCTACCAACTGAACCATGCAGACATCTGTGCTTTGATAAACATGACATTTCATCTATTGTGGAGACAATACACTTGAAAACAGTTTAGGTCTTCAGGGTAAGCCTGGACAAAGTTCTGCTTACCAAGAAAATCACTGGATACCCTGGGTTGTAGACTGAGTAGGAAACCCCTTTAAGTAAGTACAGTACTTGTTTACAAAAGCTTTTTGAAAG
This sequence comes from Neoceratodus forsteri, assembly GCA_016271365.2. Taxonomy (NCBI): domain Eukaryota; kingdom Metazoa; phylum Chordata; order Ceratodontiformes; family Ceratodontidae; genus Neoceratodus; species Neoceratodus forsteri. The sequence continues at coordinate 976,514,045 of CM057452.1, read as the reverse complement.
ACTCACAGAAATACTAAACATACTGCACTGGATTATCTGAGATTATAGTAGACCAAAGATGTAATAAAGTAAAAACAATTAAATTAAATTAAAAGCACTAATATTAAACATGATTGTTGTAAATCTAATTTAAGCATCTCAAATGCTTTCTAATTTGGGGAAGGGGGTTGGTGGGATGTATTTCTGGCTGTGGTCCCAGCTGTTTCAATTGTGTGTTAATGCTTAGAACTCCAGGAAGCCCATTTAGTAAAAAGATGTCACCTAAATCATGTTCCTAGCCACTGATTACATACATACCCCTATATTACAAATGTGTTTTTTTAAAGGAAGCTACAGATACTATGCAGTGTTTTATCTTACTGTTTTCTCAAGGTTTAGTTGTCTTAAAATACTGTACCAGTATGTTTAAATATTGTATATTGAGACATTACATCTACTCAAGATTAATGTGTGCTGTAATGCACATAAAGTTTTACCTATAATTTCTTATTCTATTTTAGATTACACCTTTTCCCATGTCTTCTGTGATATCCTTTCTCTAATTTTGAAACTGCATTACTTTACATCTGAAATACCATTACTAAAAGGAACACTCTATTTAATATGGCCTGCCCAGATTTTCATCAGTATTCTCTCTTATTTAATATCTGTTATTGAACATCATTTTCCATGTGACTAAAATGAACTAGTATGTGGTAGACAATGCTTTCTGATCTTATAGGACCAGAGGCATACAAAAACAGCTGAGAATATTGATGACAAATGAATCCAGGCCATAGTAAAAGGAGCACTCCTTTTATTATTTCATATGTAAAAAGAAGTACTAAAGCAGCCTCAAAATGGACAAAGAAGTGTATCATACTGGGCAGGCAGTAAGGGACTATTTAAAATAGAATAACATTCACCCTAAAATGCACTGCTACTTGAAATCAGTATTATTTAAGCAATAAGACACAGCAGGGTGTGGGTTGTTATGTGGTAACTGCACGCCCAGGTTTGTAGTGAAACACAAGACATTTACATTACGTGCCTTCAGCACCTCGAGGTGCAGGTATTACATAAAACCCCACACCCTTGAGTGTTTCTTTGCAATTATAAAATGGGTAAACTGAAAAATAATAAAAAAAATTGGCAACTTTATTTTTGTTGTTAAAAACATATTATTTTCATATGTTAAAAGTAACTGATACATGTTAGTCCATCCCAACCTCTCAACAATATGTCTTTCCACATGTTTGATAGCATGTTTGTTCACCATAGAATACAACAATTCTAAATTCTGCAGAGTTCCACTGACAGAAAGCCCCCCCCACCCATACACACACACACAACAGAAGGACTCGTATACAGCCTGGGTCTCAGTTTTATCAATGGCATGATATGTAGCAGAGATTTCCCTGGTAATCAGATAAGGATAAGACTGAAATTTTTTCTTAGTCACAAAGGAACACCAGAAATAAAAGTGTGTGTAGTACTTCATTGTGTTTAGGAAGGGGACAGTTAGGGGAAAGACCATTTTTTATTTATTTTTTAATTTAAGGGAGTTTTGTGAGTAAATCTGATGGTTATGTTTTGATTCCAATCAGGGATAAGTGAAAACTTGTCCTGGGAGGCATAACTATGCTGGTGGGTTGCTGTGCTGCATCCGGTTACTGAAAGAAGTCCAAAACCACTGGTTGTCATTCTGTAAACACGTTGCTTCTGCATCCTTTTGTGCAGGGCTGGGCAAAATGTTATATCTGCAAAAATGATGTGATTGGACTTGGCCATTTTGACAAAAATGGTGAAACCAAGTGAATGGAGCTTAAATCCCTGTTTTCATGCAAAAATATAATTTCTGTTGAAAAATAACATGCAAACATCATTTTCAAAAAATATTTTCTTTTAGTGAAAATACAGTAGGGATTTATAGACTTTGCCATTTTCACATTAATAAAGCCATAAAAATAACCCACAAGGCAATTTTGCCCAAGCCTACTTTCAAGCAATCAGGATGCCGGGTATTCCTTGCCTAGGGTGTAGGCAGACAATAAAAATTTGCACATCATGTCTGTGTTTGTTGCCCCATTTGGCACAATAAACACAATTTATACACACCATGGCAGTGTCTGTTGCTCCCTTCCATCCACTGGTAAACACAGCTGTCATACATTGCTCCATCACGACCCATATAACTACCCCTGAGCCTATAATATTGTATAACCCTTGCAATACACAGACAATCTCAGTAGCATACTGTTCTAATTGTCTCAAGAATGAAAGTAAAGAAAGTATCAGCTGGCCAAATGTTGTGTTCAAGAAGCCATAGCAGCAGTGTGATATGGCGCATGCAGCTGGTGCAGAATGCAGCTGATAGGTTGCTGGCCAGCCTTTCATGGTTGAGTCTTGTCTCCCCAGTACTGTGGGATCTGCACTGGTTGCTTGTAAAGTGGTGTATCTCTTTTAAAGTTGATCTGCCAACTTATATGCAGGGGCACTGGAAATTCGAGGGTGTGATTTTTGCACTATTTCCACGATTTGAGTCTCTACCCAAGACCCACCCCAAATTCTTAGCTGTTCCTCCAAGTTCTGTTCAAAAATGGCAAAGATAGACTAAAGATAGGGCATTTAATTCTGTTTTTCATTCAGCCCTTTGTTTTCTGTGGTCCCTGCATGTTTTTTGCATTTTTGTCCCTTGAAGCAAGGTTGTTCTGCCTCCTAGCATCACCGTTCGAAGACAAACAGGGGCAGAATGCATTGAGTGGCCATTTCAATTATTTAAAAAAAAAATGCACCCTTTGCTATCTTATAACTTCCCCCCTAAGGTCTGCCTAAGCCTAATATATAGGGTGCAGGTTGGGGGGTCTGTTACATCAGCTGGCAACACTTTCTTGGGGCACAGGGTCATAATGTCACAAGACATTATGCTGCATGACAAAATCGCACTGCCAGTACAGTGCAATTACTGCTATGCATCATGTCTTTTCTCTGCAGGGGGTTCCACCCCCACACCCCCTGTTATGGGGGGCTGTGCCCCTGAACCCCCCACTAAGGATTCTCAACTCCAGGGGGGGGGGTTACCTCAGGGAGAGCACAATGTGTGAAAAAAATAAAATGTCTGGGACTCAAACCCGGTCACAGACACAGTGCCTGGGTTCCTGCTGCTGTGGCTCAGTCCAGTGAGCCATGGCAGCAGCTTGGCAGAACTCACTCAATGCAGAGGTCTTAACCTCTGCCTGGGATTGTGTGAATGGTGCAATACCACGTATAGCAATATACGAGGTATTGCACCATTCGCTGCCATAGACAGCACTGTTTTGGGTTAGCTATAATGTTGTACGCTATTAAGCATACTACATTATGACCAGGTAGGCTTTCTTGGAGATACAGAACTGCAGAAAAATCACCTTTTAGAGCATCAAGACAAACTAGTTGTGAACCAACCGGCACAGAACAATTTCTTTAAACATGTATACCAGTTGTCTATGTCTGTGCTTTGCTCCTGTGGTCTGTCATTGATGAAGGATGGAGGGGGAAGTCTGGGCTAAGGATGGAGGAGCAGTCCAGGCCAACTTGGCAGACAAATATGATTTTTAACAGCATAAAGAAAGCTGAACTCAGGAAGGTGATTTTGGTTATGAAACAAGAGCTAAATGTTAAGGAAATCATTGCCTGAAAGTCGAGCTATAATACTAGGCATACGTGCATGCCCGTTTCATAGCAAAAATGCCATCCTGAGTTCAGCTTTATTTATACTATTAAAAACTATGTTTAGCTGAACTTGAATGTAATGATATCTGCACCAGCGTTCCAGTGCTTCAGCACCACTTAGAAATGCGACCGCACTTCAGCATTGGATGTGATAATAGCGCACTGAGAGGGTTTCACTTGAAAGTAAAAAACAGTAAAATTAACTGTTCTATGGGAGAAAATAATTGATACCATGGATAACATATGGCTAGTGGGACAGCTGCAGGCAATTCAGCCATGGTTTGGAATAACTGCAGAAAGTGTAAGTAAAGGGCTGACAGTATCCCTTTAAACACCTTAATAAAATAACATTAAAAAAAAAGTTATTGAGCCAGAAATTATGCGGTAGAAATGGTGCATACAATTTGTTTAATAACAAGGGGCCCAGTACTCAATCACACAGTGTGGTGTGGAAACAAATCAGGGGCGCAACAGTCTCCCGGTTGCATCACCAAATTTCTGTGCTGTACCCAAAGCCAGTGCTTGGAACCACATGCAGATAAGCTTATACAGATGTTAGTGGGCAGTGGGTAAACTCTAATGCTGGACTGAAACAGCTACAGTGCTCTTTGCATGGCATAGTTTCAATAGTTTGGTGCTATACCATGTGCTGAGCCCCAGGTGAATGGTGCTACCACCCTTATCATCCCCTGCCCCCTCACCCTTGACCTTATGCCAGTGCTGGCTTCCAGTGGATCCTATCCCCTTCTTTTCCTGTCTTAATGTTTTAGATTGTTGGCACTTTGCTGTGCCTAACCCTTTTCCCTTCAGAACATTAGCACTTGTTCACAAGCCTGCAATCCCTCTAGAACTACTTTTAGCAGTTCTACTGGCTTTGGGGTGGGGGTGCTGTGGCTTGCTGCTGGGGGTGCAAGTACTGGTAAGTCACTGAAATAAATTAGCAGCTCATGAGCAGGCTAGCATTCAGATTTCTATGACTGCGCCGTGCCTTGTTCCTGAGTAATCACGACAAACGTAGACTACGACCACACAGGGAAAGGCTTGCAGCCCTGTTGCATATAGCCCAACAGGGCACAGAGTTGAATTGCTACTGTGTGTGTGGCTCCTGATTATTTACTCTAGTGAGGACAAGACCTTCGTTACTCACGTGTGGCTGTTCTGTTCTGTTCATGAGCTTTACATTTTGCTCTCAGATGTGAGTAAAAGCAAAACAAATTTCCTGGTAAGAAACTAATTCCCTCTGGCCTAATTCTACAAATACTGAGGTATGCCTCACTACACCTGACTTTGTAATAATGTATATTAGGAGTAAGCAGATGTAGCAGCAATGTGTTTACCTGCTTCATTAGTGATGGCAAACATGAACGTGTAGCACTTTGAATGCACTGTAGCACAACAAATCCCATTTAAGTCAAAGATGTGGAGATGATTTCTGGATGATACACATGCAGTCATGAAAAAAACACACTTTCAAGAGCTTCTGTCATTATAAAATATTTACTGGCTGTTTACGCTATTATAATAGTTGATGTATCACAAAATATTCTGTATCTTATCTCAATGTTTAAATATTTAACTTAGCAGATACCCTGAACAATACCCAGATATTGGAAAAATTTTAAACTTGTGTGCTATAAAGGTGTTTTACTTATTGTACCAGTAACTCTAGATCTTTAAAAACAACTCCTCCATGGACCGACACACACTAGACTGAAGATGAATGGCATCAGATACATGCTTAACAGGTGCAAACCACTCAACCCACAGTATGTAGTAATATTCTAACCAGCTAGTTACCCACACTCTCTACTAAACCTTTACAAAACTTCTCCTCAAAAAAACACTCAAAAAAAACAACACAATTTCTGCCTACCCACACTGTCATTTTAAGTATTATGGGATCCACATTTAGAAGGATAGCCTAAGGTTAACAGGTACAGCACAACTGAATTAGGCAGGGGCCATATTCTAAGTGGCCCACTGCGCTGTGCACAGCTGATAGCTTGATTGCACTAAATATAACATGACGCCACGCAAATGTGGGCACCCTACTCCATCCAGGGTGCAGTGATATATTCAAAGTCTTTTGGAAGCACTAGAATGCTGCCAAGGCAGTGCAATTTAATGCTTCCATAAACCTTTTCTTATGAATAAACATGACCCCCCCATCATATGCAGCAGAACTGGTGCTGGTAACAACCCCCCCCGGCCTGATTCCAGCTAAAGGAACCCTTTCCTGGCAGTCCAGTGGTTCCTCTCCCATCCAGTCCCTGAATAAATAAAGGTAGCCTTCCTTGGCAGTTCAATGGTACCCCCTTCCCACCCGATCCTTGAGTAAATAAAGGTAACCTTATCTTGCAGTCCAGTGATGCCCCCTCATGCTTGACTCCTGAGTAATTAATGAAACCCTTCCCTGACAGTCCAGTGGTACCCCACCCCATCCCATCCCAATCCCCGTTATACTATGCATACAACCTTCCATCCTTGCCCATCCACTCTGCACCCACCACCCCCCATCCGGAAATGAATCACCCTCCAAAAGCCTGTCCTGAACTGATGGCAGTGCTATAGAGAGCAACCAGCACAGACCCTCCTCTCACCATCTCAGTTGGCCATCATTTAAATTACAGAGAATGAGCACACACATACTGTAAAAATAACTACTTCTATGTATACACGTGCTTGTTCCTGGTCATTCAGACATGGCCCACCAAGATGGCAAGAGGAAGGTCGGTGCCTGTTTCCATCCACAGTACTGTCCTCATTTCAAGATGGGCTTTTTGAGGGTGGGTCGGTGGTGAACATGGGGTAGGGGTGCTGAGTGTGTGGAGGTTTGCATGCAGAGTAATGATGATTGTGCTAGAAGGAAGGTACTACTTGACTATCAGGGATGGGTTTTGTTCTTGAGGATCAGTGGGGAGATTCCACTGGACTGCCAGAGATGTTTCCTATACTGTGCCAAGATGGAGTGAGAGTGAGATGCAATGACCAAGGCTTTGCACAATGCCTCCTTGTTTTTATGTGTGAAGGCATTGTGCAACTAATAAAGGCCACATAATGACATGCTTATGACTCTTTAGCACGTTGCATTCCATGTGTGGTTATTAGCATGATGACTGCTAAATGTGGCACCTGGAAACAATTGCGCTATCCATTGGTGTTGTGCTATCCTCCCTTTGACCCTGGGGATCTTTTTCTGGTAGGGGTTGTTGTAATGCTGTACATATGCACTTTATGTGGCACTAACACAGCCCAATTTTCATAAAGGCAGTGCATACCAGCCAGATATGACTGTACGAATATGGCTCCCAGATGGGCATGCACTATATTTTGTGTGGCACTATTTTTGCATGGCACAAACAAATGAATGCTGCTGCAGAGCCAGCCATAATGCAACCCAGTAACTTGCAGTAAATGACATGTCAATCAATCAAAATCTTGATTTTGTCAGTCGGAACATCATTGAGACAAGCTGTTTGAGTAATAGTTTGAGTGAACGTACATAACAATTACATAGTAATAACAACAACATAAAAACATATACCATATGCGACAAGATACTTGCACCAGAACATAACAATAGGTTCAACAGGAGGTAGTGAAATTTAAATACAATTGCATGGATACAGATATATGGATGTAAGGTAATGAGCTAAAGTTTATACAGTAAACATCATTGGAGGAGTCATAGTGAGCAGGAGTGGCAGTTCCTCTAATGTCAAAGTGCAAAGAAGATTGAGATGTAAGAGTCCTTTGATAAGTACTGTAGGCTTGTCCTGGCAAGTGGGGTGGGAAGGGAAGGGGGGTACAGGGAGTGGGGAGGGAAGGTCAGACAAGGTAGGGGAGGGTTAGACATGATGGCCTAGGGAGGAAGGACTGTTCTTAGGGAGAACACGACAGATGCCACAGGCAATGGTTGGGGTTTAAGTCCAATATCTGAAGCAAAGACAGACCATGAAGTTGGGACCTTGATTTGGACAATAACAGAAGGGAGGACTCAAAATGACACCTCAGGCAATGGTTGAGGTTTAAGTCCAGAATTTAAAGCAGTAACAAATCGTGATGTTAAGACCTTGACTTCAAGCAATGACAGGCCTCAGAGAAGGTCCTCAGGAACAAGGATTTGAAGAGGGAGAATGTGATAGGGGAAGCGAGTCTTAAGGTTTTCTGGATCTTATTCCAGAGCATAGGAAGAGTGAAGCTTATTGAGGCTCTACCAAAGCACATTTTAACTTTTGGGATAGTCAGAGATAAGATGGTAAGACTTCTGAGAGAATAGGCACTAGGGATGCAGGGAGTTAGGCAGCTTGTGAGGTACGGAGGTAATTTATGAGTGATTGCCTTATATGTCCATAGAATATCATTCTTTTGCCTCCTGAAGCTAAGGGAGCTCCAGCCTAAGGAAGAATAGAGGATGCAGTGGTGTGTGTGTCATAAGGGTCATCCAAAATGAACCTAACGGCTCTGTGGTATAGGGTATCAAGCTTGGAGAGAGCTGTGCTAGTACTATGGCCATGTAGGAAGCCTGCATAGTCTAGGAGAGGCAAGAAGGTAGCTTGGACTAGGAGTTTTCTAGCTTCCTGGGTTAGTGAGTGCTTGATCCTGAAGAAAATACCGAACCTTTGACGCAGTTTCTTAGTGAGTTCTTCAATGTGCTCAGTGAAGGACAATTTGTAGTCAATCCAGACCCCCAGGTATTTGAATTGTTCCATGAACTCCAGGGCTTCTCCCAAAAGGGTGCTTATGTGAGGAACCTTATCTGAGTTTGTCTTTTTGAGATGAGGGGCCAGTGGAGAGAAAATCATGGCATTAGTTTTTTTGGTATTAAACAGGAGTTTCAAGATGAGTAGATTTTATGGAGGATGTCAAAATCATTCTGGAGGTCCAAAATGGCTTGATCTGGAGTTGATCTGTCAATGTATAGCACTGTATCATCAGCGAAGAGATGGATACTAGATGACTTTAGGCCAGTGTCAATTTGGTTAATATAAATGGCAAAATAATGAGGTAAAAAAGGGTTCGATTGCCAGTGATTTACAGTGTTCCCTGCAGCATACTACAGCATTTTGTGATACACTGCAGCATTACTGCATTGTAACCTGGCTGGTGCTGCTGTAAATATAAGGGCCCTATATCCAGTTCCTCTTTACTCTAAGCACTTCTATCCTGCTCTCTATCAGTTCTCAGAGAATAGAGTCCCCAGCTAAACAAGCCATTTAAATATTCTGATCCCTGTTGAACTGCACTAAGCCTGTTCAGTGCCACCACCCCCAGTCAGCTACATGCTTCACAGGAACTAACTCTCAGCACACAATAAGCTGTAATAGATTAACTATGAGTAGTTATTCCCCCACACAGTCTACTATTCACATCATTACTGGTATGTAGTAAATATGAGATTGTGATGCAGTCTTTCAGGGCCTGATTCTGAATAGTAATTTCAGAATTGCACAGCTAGGTTAGTCATCTAAAATTAACGTGACTAAATGTTAGGTATCTGCAAGGGTCAGATCCTTCCCTTTGTCTATGGGCTTATGCTGGTACTTCTCATCCTGGGAAGGCCTGCTTACATCAGAAACCATACCTCAGATGATCACCACAGGTCTGGGAAATGTGAACCAGGGGCAATGACAACCACAGAAGCACCAAAGACAGGACACCTCTCAACAATTGATTGCCCATACTGGGAGCTCGGAGCAAGCAAGTTAGTGTTTATTAAACCACTAAGCTGTTACATATGGTCCATACAGGGCAACATCCCTTGTCTAGCACACTCCCCCTTAGTTCACCTGGTAGGGCTCCATACAGTTTCTGTATGCCCTACGCATAGGGTGGGCACTGCAGCAACACAGATAGTCTCAATTAATTAGGCCTATCTCCCATTATGGAATCCTATGGGACCTACTTCTCACAATAATTGGTGCGTTGTTGCACTTTCCCCAAGAAAGGTGAGTCACTACAATGGGGGCTCCATATTTATTTATTTGAAATTACACAAACTGGGATAACCCCATGAAATTCAACATCTGGAACCAGCTTATGGTTTGTTTCTTTAAATTTCATGCCATTCGGTTCAGCTTGTGTATGCCTTCTTGCGTCTTGCTACCGGGCAGTAGTGACATTTTTGCTTGCAATGGGCTCCATCTCCCCATGGAGGATCAGCAGGACTTGAAGCTGACATTAACTTTTGTCAGGCACCTTTCCATGATGTACTCAGTTACCTAATCCAGTACTACTTGAGGTGTTCTACTTACTTTAGTATCATTTATGACTCCTAGAGCTTTGTTTGAAGGTTGATTCTCACCCTGTTCTCTCTCCCTTGTATATTGAGAGTGGGACAACTTGGATCCCAGCAACTTCCTTTGAGAGAAGGCCCATCACTACTCCTGGGTGCCTCCCAGGCTGGCTGGATGGAATGCTCTCCTTTGGGGCAAAGTTACAAGGATGACCATCCTGTCATTGTTCTCCAGAAGATCCATCTCCAGAGGAGTGAGGAGAAGTCATGCTCCTACAGCCACCTCCCTTTCTTTGGTGATAGTCTCTGGATCCCTCAGGTGGTATCTCATAATGCATCAAAATCCCAAGGCTGCCAGGCACTGCTAGACTCCTCCCTTCATACACAAAGGGGGGAAGGGCAGGGCCATGAATATTTGCGATTCTGCCCCTTGACTGAGACACCTGAGACCTAGCTGGGTCCTAGCAGAAAACAACTGTCAGGGTCTGGGTTAACCCTTCCAGTGCTTCCTTATAACCTTTCTTGAGCTTGGGAGATGATAGGGTCTGGCTACATATCCACATTTTGAAACTCTTTGGTTTGACAGAAACATGCTTCCTTTGTGTCTGCATCAACACTTTTGTGTATGCAGAAGAGCTGGCTGTCCATTCCCACAAGCACAATTATTTTATTATTTTCATGATAAAGGTCAGTAGAAACTATGCACAAATATATATATATCTATATATATATATATATATATATATATATATATATATATCTCATTAAATATTTGGTAATTTTCATTTATTCTAACACAGACTGCTGTTTGTAATATACATAGCACAGGCAACAACAGGAACTGAAAGCTACAAATTAATAGGACTTGTTTAGTGAGTAGGGGACATTTTGATAAACAACTAAAAGTTCTTTAAGTCCTAAAATATGCAACATAGATTGATAACTAAAATCTTTTTAAGACATAACAGAACCACCATAATTTAGCAACACTGGGCTGTATTGTAAATGTTGAGTGGCAAGATGTAAAACTGAGAACTACGATTCAAGTTCAAGTTTATTGCAGGAAAGACTCCATTGAGCAAGCTCATTCACAAGGAGGTCCTGAGGCACATTCACATACAGTTCGTAATTACATAGACAGGAGATATAAAATGTAGAACAACAAGGAAAAAAATATATAATACAAGAGGTATACACAATAGAAGTCCTTATGCTATATATGCAGTACATTCTAGCTTTAACCTTGCCCTAAATTATGCAACAAATTTCAGCTTAATAAGTAGAGAGCCAGTTGGTACCTAGGAAGTTGACTTGGTGTTGGGGGCCTAGTAGCACCTACATATGTCTTTTAATTTAGAGATAGCTAGTGTTTTGTAGGAGTTAAATGATACAATGCTGGTTAGCTTCAGCATGGCTTGTAGTTGGTTCCAAATGTTTGGGAGGGCGTATGAGACAGCTCTTTGGCCAGCTGTGGTACATGTCCTGGGAACATCTAGTAGGATAAGGTCGGATTTCCTTAGGGAGTAGGCGCTATGTGAGATGTGTATGAGAGTCGTTAAATAGACAGGCAGTTTGTTGAGTAGTAATTTGAGGGTCCAAATGCCAGCATGCAGGAGGCATCTGGTGGCAAGAGAGGTCCACCCAACTGCTGCATAAAGATCATGATTAACCCAGCAATTTCTAAATGCAGTTTCTGTTGATCAATAAGTAGGCCCAATAGACTTAACCTAAAAACAGTTGCAAATTCAACTACTGATTGGCTTTTGCCCAATAAACCTGATTCTGTCTCTGCCTATGACAGCTTACCAGGTATTAACTTGGACCATTTTCTGATATTTTGTGTTAGGCAAAACACTTGTTAAAAACACTCCAAGACATGTAACAACAAGGTGACTTTACTAATTTTATTAAAGCACAGTTTATCTGTAACATATAATTATTTGATTGGTCCCCAGTAGCAAATGTGAATGTATTGTTGAGGCAGTGGAGATGTTTAATTCTTGCATCATAGAGCTACTTAATGAGCACACGCCCCTTGTTATGGACAGGGTGCTCACTAATCAAAACACTATGCCTCACGCCTAAGCTTTGAAGCACTATGAGAACAAGAAATAAGAACTGATAAACTTATTTTAAAGACAAACCTCAAAATGACCAGGTTTTCAAAGAGGTGTGAAAACTTGTAAATGTTTGCCAAAAAATAGTTACAACTAAAATTTTACAGGGAGACAACTTAAAAAATTCTCCTTCAGAATGTTGCAGTCTGTTAATGAGCTGATAAACCACAAAGTACAGAAGCAGGTGAAATTATTGGTAAAGGACGATATCTTTTTAACTAATGAGTAGGAGATTGTTGAATGGTTTTCAGTTTTTCTTAGTATGTAAGCTACATCTGTGATATCATCATCAGGCAGTATGTCTAACAACATGGATAACCCCCAACCCCCCTTTCAAAAAACAGATGCAATAGGAAGTCCTCAGTCTAGTAAGGAACCTTCTGTTTAATTAGCCCTGTTTAACTTTTTTGTAATTTCTGAATTGGACACTTATAATGCATGATCTGCTCTAAATAGTTATAAAGGTGCTCATCCAGATTGTTTAAATTAGCTGCCATTTTTAACTTGCCATTGACTTCCAACATTTTACCCAAAATTTGGAAAATGGTGACAATTGTAAGGGTGCTCCAAGTAAGTGAAAAAAAAACCTCTGTCATCAAATTAGTATCCTATTTCATAGCTTCTGGACCCGATTCTAGAAAGCATACACCATAGCGCAATGCAGATGCACCAACAGAAATTGCGTAAGTTGCAAATACGTCCAGCAAATGCACCAGACGCAATTCTATATTGTGTGATGTGCATTGCGTCAATGCAATGCAGTACACTAATTGCGACTTACCCTGCAGTTGCGACAAACCCGCAGGTACACCAATGTGCAACTGCACATATGCCAAGAAAAGGGAAGAGAAATGCCATGGCGAGATTCTAGAAGCAGCAGTGCCACAACATACACCAAGACCAGCTGGCTTAACATACACCAGGTGGGAGCAGGTGTAACTTACACAGCATATAAAGGAGCAGGGACAGACAGACTGGACATACAGCAACACACCATGGGAGATAAGACAGAGAGTGTCCGAGGAAGGCAGGCACACAAGGGCAGTGTGGCACAAGGTATAAAGGGTGCACAGAGGCCACAGGCCCAATGCTGGGACAATGGCACCACCAGGCACAACGCCCCTGCCATGGCCACTGATACATGTAAACAGTGTAACCATGACAGGGACACAGCACCGGGTGGCACAGACCAGTGGACAAATGGTGGTGAGACACACCAACGTCTATGCCAGTGGTGCCACCTGCAGGTAACAATGGTACCCCGAGGCAGAAGGGTGCAGCACAGGCACTGTGCCACCACACAGCTGGGAGGTACAATGTGAGGTGGCATGGACGCCATAGCATGCATGTTGACCCGCAGCATACAGGACACCATGCAGATGTGGCCTGGGAACAGTGGTCTGGGCTGTGAGCAGCACAAATGGCACACCAACCTGATGCACAGGGAGGGAACACTGGGGACAGGCAGGCACCACCACCAGTGTGCACCACTGTGCATGGCGACAGACAGACACACATGCACACACACACACACAGCCATGCACACCTGGAACAGACACAGAGACACAGTGTGTATGGCAAAAGGTTTAATGTAAACATCGGGTACAGGGATACAGGGTAACAATGGAAAGGGGTATGGGGGTGAAAACATAGAAACATAGAATTTGACGGCATATAAGGACCGCTTGGCCCACCTAGTCTGCCCATTTTACGACCTAACTGATAAGCTGCAGATCCTGGTTAACCAACAGCTTACTTCCTCCTACCCCCACTAGGACTGCCTTATGTCTTTCCCATGCATTCTTGAATTCCTCCACTGTTCTTGACTCCACGACCTCCTCAGGGAGGCTGTTCCATGCATCCACAACCCTCTCTGTGAAAAAATACTTTCTCACATTACCTCTGAGCTGTCCCCCTCTATCTTCAAATTGTGCCCCTTGTTCTTGCACATCTCTTTTTCTGAAAGATGCTACCCTCTTGGACTTTGTTGATTCCCTGAAGGTACTTGAAAGTTTCTATCATGTCCCTCTCTCCCTTCTTTCCTCAAGGGTATACATATTAAGCTCCTTTAGTGTTTCTTCTCAGATGTCTTCTGGTGCAGACCTGTGCACCATTTTTTGTTGCCTCCTCCTGGACAGCCTCCACTCTGTCTATGTCTTTGCAGAGATGGGGTCTCCAGAACTGCACACAGTACTCCAGATGGGGTCTCACCAACTGTCTGTACAGAGGGATAACAACTTCCTGTTTTCTACTATTGATGCCTCTTCCTATGCATCCCAGTATCCCCCAGCCTTCCTTACTGCCTTCTCACATTGCTTGCCCACCTTTAGGTCATCTGATATAATTACCCCAGGTCTCTTTCCATTTTTACTGTTGTCAGTATCTCACCCCCATTGTGTATGCTTCCCCTGGGTTTTTGTTTCCCATGTGCGTTACCTTGCACTTCTTTGCATTGAATCTGAGCTGCCATACATTTGACCATTCCTCCAACCTTGCCAAATCCCTTCTCATCCTTTCCACTCCATCTTGTGTATCAACCCTGTTGTAGATCATTGTATCATCTGCAAAGAGACATACTTTTCCTTCCAGTTCCTCTGCAATATCACTTATAAAGACATTAAAAAGGACCGGTCCCAGTACTGAACCCTGCGGTACCCTGCTAGTAACCCTCCTTTCTTCACTGTGTACTCCTTTACTACTACCTTTGTGTCCTGTTGTCTAGCCAATTTTTATCCAGGCTACCACCTGGGACCCACTCCAAGGCTGGCTAACTTGTGTATTAATCTTTGTGTGGGACTGTATCAAATTCCTTGCTAAAATCTAGGTAGGCCATGTCCACAGCCCCTCCCTGGTCTACTACTTTGGTCACCCAGTCAAAGAAATCTATTAGATTCGTCTGACACGACCTTCCCATCGTGAATCCATGCTGCCTTGGGTCCTGTGCCCCACTGGCCTCTAGGTACTCAACAATTCTTTCCTTCAGAAGTGATTCCATCATTTTCCCTACCACTGAGGTCAAACTAACTGGTCTGTAGTTTCCTGCATCTGTCCTATTCCCACTTTTGTGAAGAGGAATCACATCTGCCCTCCTCCAGTCCTCAGGTACCACCCCATCCTCCCATGATTTGTTAAAGAGAGTAGTCAGTGGTGTCACTTGTTCTACCCTTAGTTCTTTTAGAATCCTTGGGTGAATCCCATCAGGCCCCATTGCTTTGTCCACCTTCAATTTTATTAGTTCTTTCAGAACCCTTTCTTCTGTAAATGGACTGGTATCAACCCCCATCTTCAGAGTGTTTCTCTTCTTTGTTTTAGGTACCCCCCCCTCTTCCTTTGTGAATACTGAGCAGAAATATTCGTTCAGTATCCCTGCTTTTTCACTGTCACCCTCTACCCATATTCCCTCCCCTTTATTAAGCCTTAGTATCCCTCCTTTGGTCTTTCTTCGCTCCCTAATGTACCTACAAAGGGTCTTATCCCCCTTCTTAACAGAATTGGCTATCCTTTCCTCGGTTTGGGCCTTTGCTATTCTGACTGCCTTCCCAGCCTCTTTCTGTTTTAACTGATAAAGTTCTCTGTCCTGCTCCTTCTGTGTTTCTTTATATTTCCTGAATGCTATCCTTTTCTCCTTAACCTTCTCTGCCACCTCTTTTGAGAACCATAGCAGTTTTTTCCTTCGTTGTGTTTTATTGATTTGCTTTACACAAGGCTTGTTGCTCTGTGATGGCTGTTTTGATTACTCTCCATTGTTCCTCCACCCCTCCTTCTTGCCCATTTGCTAGTGCTTTTCTGAGGCACTCTCCCATTTTTCCAAAATCAGCCCTCCTAAAGTCCAATACCTTTGCTTTTGTATGGCTTGACTCTATGTCTGTGTTTATCATGAACCACACTGTTTGGTGGTCGCTTGTTCCCAGATGGCTACCCACTTCTAAATCTGAGATTCTCCCTGTTCTCCATCCCCATTTGAGAGTACCAGGTCTAAGATTGCTCCCTCCCGAGTGGGTTCCAATACTAGCTGTCTGAGGCATGCCCCCTGTAGGGCATCAAGAATGACCCTGCTCTTGGATGTGCCTGCAGCAAAGGTGCTCCAGTTAACATCTGGCATATTCAGGCCCTCCATCAACAATATCTCCCCTTTTTCTGCCATTCTAAGGAAGCCTTCTGTCATTTCCTTGTCCATTCCCTCCCCCTGAGATGGGGGTCTGTATACAACCCCCATGCGGATTGTGGTGCCATTTCCTGTCTCCAGGGTGACCCAGAGTGCCTCATCTGCTCCCTGTTTACTCTTTAGTTCTGTTGCTTTGATCGCTTCATTTACATAGAGAGCTATTCCTCCTCCTCCTCTTTTACCCTCCCTGTCCCTCCTGTAGATTGTGTATCCTGGTATGTTGACATCCCAGTCATGGTTCTCTGTGTACCATGTTTCTGTGACTACCACAATACCTAGGCAACCCTCTTCCATCAAGGCCACTAGTTCAGGGAGCTTGTTACACAGACTATGGGCATTGGTACTCATCACCCTCCACTTTTTGATAGCCTTACCCCTTTTAGCCCCATTCCTGTCCTTACTACCGTTGCCTTTTTTTACATTTCCCTTTGTTCTGCTCCATAATAACTTCTGTACCTTGGTGTTTACCTCACTAATTACCATGTTTTGTGGGGGGAGGCTGGGATTTCCCTACTTCTTTTCAGTTCTTCCCCTTGGCTGTCAAGCGTGGCTCAGTTGGTAGCACATCTGCCTCTGGGCCAGAGGGTTGTGGGTTCTCATCCCACACCGGATTTGACTTGCACCTAAAATTGATGGAATCTGAGTGCAGTATTGGGGGTGCTGTACTGCTGGGGTGTGCTGTCCTTCAGATGAGATGTTAAACCGAGGTCCCTTCTGCCCATCCTGGTGGGTGTCCAGGTGGAAGTAAAGAACCCAGGGCACTCTTCAAAAGAGTAGGGAACATTCCCAGTGTCCTGGCCAACATTCCTTTCCCATAAAACCAGTTCATGCAATTATCCAGGCTGTGTGTAGGTGATGATGTGCAATATGGCTGCCACCACACACTCAGTCACTTCACTACCAGTCTAGCATTGCTTGTAAAGTGGTTTGGGATACTGTGTATGAAAAGTGCTATATAAATGCTGATTCTTCTTCTTCTCTTCATGCCCCCTTATGGCTAGTTTAAATGCTTGCCAATTAATCATTTAAACCTCTCACCTAGGATCCTGGTTCCCCTGGACAGATGCAGACCATCGCACCAGTATAGGTCTGCATCCCTCCAGGTGGCTCCCCAGTCCCCAGTTAAGCCAAAACCATGAGCTCCACACCAGTTTTTCAACCATTCATTGAGTTCCCTGGTGAGGAGTGCCCTAGCATCACCCTTGCCATAGACAGGCAGCACCTCTGAGAAGGTTACTGTATGCGCTACTTGTCTAAGGCCCCTCCCCAACTCTACAAACTCCTCTTGCACTACTCTGATCCCATTCCTAGCCAGGTCATTTGTCCTTAGGTGGACAATGACATCCAGCTCCCTCCCTCATGCAGCTCCTCCCATGATCCTGAGGATTCGTTTCCTGTCCCTCCAAGCCATGGCGCCAGGAAGGCACCTTACCTCCCTATCCCCTTCCTCCCCCATTTCTACCCCCCTAATGATTGAGCCCCCCACCAGAAGTTGTTTCCTTATCCTGTGGGGTCCCATGCCCCCCTCCTGTGGGTCTCCTTTGTGTAGGTTCCCAGCATCCTCCTTGGTCTCCCCTGCAGGTGCCTCCACAGAGGAACCACTATCCACCAGAAGAGTGAATGAATTGTGGAGAGGTACAGCTGGAGGGATGCAACTCTGTTCCACCACCCTCTCCCTCCCTGAGCCCACCCTGGTCCAGCCTCTCCTCTTTATTGGCAACCTCTGAGGTAGTGGCATTGGCCCTGGTGGTCCCTGAGTGGGGGAAGAGGTTTCACATATCCTAGCCAGGTCAGCCTGGAGACGGGCAACCTCCTCTCTCATACCAGAGAGGTGCCTGCAAATAGGGCAATATCGCAGCCTCCAGAATGTCTCCTGGAACACTGCTGCCCCACAGCCATTGCACTGCACCACTCCTATCATGTCTTATTTTGTGCCACCTCTACTGTTTCTCTGTATTCTTACTCTCTCCTCTCCTTACAACTCTCACCCTTCCTGTTCTGGGACAGCAACTTCCTATCTTCTTCAGTAGCCTCCTTCTTCCTTGCTCAGTGTCAGACCATCAGCAGCTAGGGGGGAGAGTGAGCTACTTTTTTCCTTTAGGGTTGACAAAACCAATGTTTCTCTATGATCCTTCCCTTCCTACTGCCAAACAGGCAACAGCAACATACAAAAACAAAACAGTAAACCCAAACAGCCACCGACAACAACCCCGAACACCAACCCACACCCACAAACAACCCAACACAGGCCCAACAACCAAAACACAATCCCACCCACAACAATCAACATGAATAAGTAGCCCCGCCCACCCGATGACAACCCACAACACCCATATGTACAGTCACACCCACCAATACCAACCTCCCCTATATACAAATACTGCCCCACCTACATCCGGATGTTGCGGACCCATGGGATCAAGGTCTGCCGCAGTTCAGTGAGTAGGGCACCCACCGACCCATGGAGGCACCCAATGTCCTGCAATATGGCTGACACCAGGGCCACAAGATGCTTCTGGTTCTGGCCCCCACCCTACACAGGATCTGCTCTGGGCCCCTCAGCCACAACAGGCAATGACTCCCCCTGCTGCATCCCTGGCATGGCTGCATCCTGCCATGGTACAGTGTCCCCTGCTGCTGGGCCAGCAGCACATAGTGCAGGGTCAGGCAGTGGGGCATCCTCGCCTGCCAGTGCTGCAATGTCCTCATCAATGGTCCCAGTTAGTGGCGCAGCCATGGCCCAGTCCCCATCAGCTGCAACTGTGCCCTCTGTGGCCAGGCTGGGTGTCTGTGGCTCTTCTGGCCCCAACGTCAGTGAGGTCCCCCTGAACCGCATGTGTGTCGACTGTGGCCAGGTCCCCATCGGATACCCTACTGTGGAGGAGGTGGAGGAGGAGGTCTGTGGCAGTACCCTGGCTGACCACTGCCTGCGCTGGGTGTGCAGCAGGTACTCTGCTGCATCGCGGGCCTTCACTTCAGCCATAGTCCTCAGCAGGGCCCTCTGCCACTGAGGCAACCTGCTATGGACACCTGTAGGGATGTAAAGGATGCGGTCAGTGCTGGGCCCAGACAGGGGGGCACACACACACAAGCAATCAATGTGAGGGTGCAGCATGAGCCACAATGTGGCCGCCTGCCATGGCCATGGCACAAGGGGACCACTGAATGTACTTACCTGACCTCCAGTGAAGTGCCTCCTGCCTGAGTCTGCCGATGCAGCTCTGCTGCATGCTGTGAGTCATGCCAGTGGAACCTATGGGGTGAAGGGACAGGTGAGTGTATGTCAGGCACCATGCACCATGGCCACCATGCCAGCACTGCTGCAACAGATGAACAGCTGTAGGTATACATACCATCACCTGGGATCTGCCCAGACCGCATGTCTGTGTCCCTGCGCCATGCCATGCTGAGCATCCACTACAGGATCCCAGCCTCCCTGCATGACAGGTCCTGACAGCGGTGTGTCAGCTGGCAGATGGTCTGGTGTGTCCCTGTTATCTCCGCCATGTGTGCACTGATAGCTGTCCTCACCCACTCCTGCTCTGTGGCACTGCTCCTCCGGCACCCAGGTGGCAGCAGTGTCCTACCCCATTGCTGAATGCTTTTGACCAGCAGCACCCTCTCAAGGGGGGGATGAAGTTCGGGGCATGCCCGCTGAGGCTGAGGGATGACCCTGAGGACATAATGGGCATCTGCGTGGCACCTGTAACAGGGGAAGGAATGGCACACGCATCACTACACAATGTCACCATGGATGTGCTGGCCACCCACACCCACCATGCACAACACTGGACACCAGCCATGGGACATGGGTCAGGGCTGTGCCACAGGACTGCAACTGTGGGCCACCACCTTAGGAGGTGCACCCCATGCCAATGACAGGCACAGCATGAGGTATGGAAAGGCTGAGCAGTGCCATGCAGGGGCCAGGTACACAGTGTTGCACACAGTGACCACAGTGCACTAACATGGCACCCATCCCCTGCAGAGGCATGTCGCAGCCGACCCTGCGGGGTGTGGGCATGGAGCACTGCATGCAGCCCTGCCACAAGTCTGTACCACCTCCCCCCCCTATGCGGAGCAGCATGAGGCCACAACCACCTGGTGCCCATGGGGCAGTCCCAAAGCCAACCGTCAGTGTGGGCATGGAGAATGACAGATACCTACCTGGACTGTGCACCATGGTGACCGCAGTGGGTGGCACTGATGGATCTCGAGGCACACCTGGATGGAGAAAGAGCAGGGCAACATAAGCCTGTGGCACAGTCAGTGACCCCCAGAGCAGCTGTGGTGTGGCAGCGTGAACCTACCTGGGTCTGTGCGGTGGAGCTGAATCTTACACAAGGGGGCATAGAACAACAATGTCAGGTACACAGTGCTGTACAGGTATTGGAAATGTGCACATTGAGCAATGGCATATACTCACTGAAGACCCATACATGCCCACTGTGGAACTAGGGAGGGAATGGACATGGGTTAGTACACAGCAGTACATGCAACTGTGGCCAGCTGCCTGTGGGTGCTGCAACCCCCCCCCACTGTCTTCATCCCACAGGTACTGTATGTTCCTGCTATTGGCCCTGGACAGCCCCCAGGACACTCTGCCATGACTGACCCTGCACAGGGTGGATGTGGCCAGGTGCATGCCTGCAATGACAGCGAATGGCAATGCAGACAGGCCGCCATTGCGTACCCGACAGGCATAACAGGTAGGGCGTGGTACAGGGACAGTGGTACACAGCCAGCCAGGCATGCAGCCATGCATGACCTGTGTTGGCCCCCCCTGCACAGTCTGAAGTGACGTGTGGTGGCCCCTGACCTGTGACGCATGGGACAGCTGGGACATAGGCCACAACATGCTGCACACAGGCATGGAGGGCATTACATGGAAGGACATAGCAGCAGGAATGGATACGGTACACAGTCCGACATGTGGGGCAGCCCACCACTGCAGTGACACACCTCCACAACACAGACATGCATCCCTGTCACAGCAGCACAGTGACAGTGTGACAGGGCCATGGCCCCAGTTGTGTGGGGTGCACATGTCAGGGACACAGTGTGGGTATGTGCATCTTTCTGGTGGTGCTCATGTCACACTGGGCCAGGTACACCCCTGGGCACAGGCATGTGTGACCATCCCATGGACATCTCGGTGTACCACTGGCCTGGGGGTGAGCAGCACACGGGTGATGGTGAGCACCCAATGGCCAAGGCACGCACCGGTGCCACATGCCCCTCCATACCATTCCACCCTGGGGCTGGCAACATGGTCATAGGTCACTGACGCTATCCCCACACCCCTTGGGCCGGCGGTCATACAGCACCTGGACCACGGGGTGGAAGTAGGTGTGCACAGTAGTGCAACCGTGAACAGCCATGCATGGGGGGGTGCCACAGCCGGTGGCATGTGCAGAATGCACGGCCGGAACTCGGTACTAGGTACTGTCCACAGCCGACAACACAGTAGCACCCTGTGCCACATTGGGTGGCCCTGGCCCACAGGCAGCACTGTACCAACATTGGAATGCACACATCAACAGTAGATGGGGACACTGCCTGCATATGCACGGCATACCTGAGCAATGGAACAGACCCGCACGTGGCATGACAGTGGACTATGCCCCCTAGGCATTGACGTCTGCAGGTGTACACCATGTGGAGCTGCAGGTACACAGTGTGATAGGTGCTGTACCATGCCGGGGGACTGGTGGATGTGGGGCATGGCCATGGTGAACAATGTAGGACAGCTGACGCCAACAGGGCCAACCAACACAGACCCATGCACATGCCTACACATCTGGCTGCACCCCTGACCATGGGCCACCCACTGGATGGTACACTGTTCTGTGGCAGACTTGGCCAGAGGGGCACCCCTCACCAGCCATGCCGGCAGCAGTGCACCCAGCTGGGGAAGCCCAAAGGGACCCATGCACCACAGTGGTGTAGTGCGGTCCCCCAGCGTGATAGAGCCAGTGCAGGTCCCACAGTGCAGAAAGTCACGAGAGCAGCGTGGCACTTCCTGGGTGGTCCGGTATGGGTGCCGTGTTGGCAACCCAGCACAGCATCCTGTGACCGGTCCCAGCCACACCATGCACCCATGGTGGACCAGCTGGCACACTGTCCATGCAACTACACCTATGACACAGGACTAGTGTACCACACATACAGAACGGTCTGTGACATGCCTATGTGATCCTGTAGTACAACATGCCATCGTAGTGAAGCAGCAATGCCCACCAGAGCGTGTGTAGTGCTAGTCACCTCCCCGCCTCTGGTGGTTGATGCATCCTGCCTGCGGCCCGTGCCCAAACACCTGAGGCATGATGGTATGCCTGCACGCCACACACCATGACAGTCATTAGTGCCTACTGTGAACACAATACCGACCTGTGCCAGCACAACCTTCCCTGAGTGCCCACAGTGAGGGGCACACCAATGGTGGAATGTGTACTGCGCACAGTGAGGACGTGCCACAAAGACATGCCCATATCCCTCACCCTCCCATAGCACATTCCAGGGACAGGGTGGCCAACACCAGGTCCCAACCACCTGACCAGTGTCATCTGTGCCAGGACCTGCATACACCATGCCACTAGGTGTGCCCAGCAGTACCGTGATGTGGACTACATGGCCACACTCATAGCCTGCATAGTGCTGTGCGTCCCAACCCCACCCTGCCATGGCAGCTGTGTGAACCACATGAGGGACCGCTTGGATAGCTGCGACTGCAGCAGGCACAGTCCTGTACTGCAGGGACCATTGAGGGGTGTGGCCTGGGCCTGTGCCAAGCAGGTATGCTGGCCTGTGCCATGGGTAGTACTGCTGTGAGGCTCAGAGGTATGGGGGCTTACCCTTCAGGCATTCCTCAACACAGGGGCCTTCCCATCACGTGCCCCAGCCCAGTGCCCTGGCTCACGGCTTTCCCCCATGGGCAGTGTGCCACCCACACAGCCACTGTGCAGTGCCTGCAAGCCGCTGCCCGGATATCATGTACACAACACACACCCAACGCCATATTACATGGTATATGTCTCTACACAATGGTGGCCTCTGTGGTCTGACCATGTTCCCCAATGCGAGGGACGGTGACCCCCATCCTGAGGGTCACTGTTCCTCATAGTCCCCACATGTAGGGGGGCCTGTCAGTGCCATCCAGGTGTGGACACATCCATAAGATGACTGCCACCACTGCAGGCATGGGGGAAGTAATGCCTGGCCTACCAGCATGGGTTAGTGTTGTACCACTCAGGTAACATGTTACCAACCCTTCATGTGGCAAGTCCAGTATACTGACTGCCACACAGTGGTGTGTGGATGTACCATGCCCCCCATTACCCTGGGAACTATGACACAGCACAGCCCCCGGATAATGTGCACAGCCAATGCACATGTTACTCCTGAGTGTCCACCATTGGGAGGGTCCATACCTGTTCCTGTCTCTCAGGGCTGTGACAGATGGAGTAGGGGTATGTATGGGGGGGGGCCTGCTGTGGCCCAGTACTCACCAGTCTGCAGTATATCTGTCCCTGTCCTGGTCAGATTGGCACTGTAGTGTTCCTGCTCTGTCCTGCACTCAGCTCTGCAGTTCCTGTAGCAGTACACTGTGCCTGGGCCTAGCTACTCGCAACCACACATGCCGCACGTGCATGTCACACGTGCATCGCATATCGCACTTCGCATATGTGCAATTGCAGCATGTGTGGTGGCAATTGTGATATGCGATAGCGATGTGCGACTTGGCAACTGTGATGTGGAGTTGAGGCCTGCCTGATGTCATGCACTTGCGTGTGCTCCCTGTGGACACAATGCAGTTGCGGAATGGGTATGGGTACGCCTGCATATGTAGCACCAGTGCCTGCAGGGCTCTGTGTGTGCATGTGTGTGTGTGTGTGTGTGTGTGTGTGTGTGTGTGTGTGTGTGCGTGCGTGTGCGCACAGCCTGGGGTGGTCAGTGGCAGGCAGCTGCCCACTGGCAGTGGCCCACGCAGGGCATTATTGCGATTGTGGGATATGCCCTACCCAACATGTATCCCGTATAGCTCTACCATTGCACCGACGACAAACGGACAACACAATGTAGGAATGAGGTGCAATTGTTTATTTACATGGTGCATTATACACAATAGATGCTCAAATCACAGTGCTCCCCAGTCCTACCCATCATGCGTGCCCCCACACTCACCCATGCTCACAGTCATACATACACACACACACATGGCCTTGTGATTGCACAGTGCCCCCCATATACATGTGTCCACTGCCATGCATATGGCCCCACCACCCCACTGCTGCCCCACCCAACCAACCCCCAACTGCACAGGATGCCTGGGCGTGTCACAGCCATCTACCACGTGTACACCATCTTTGCACCAACCTCTCTGGTGCTGGGAGCTGGGCTGTGAGGGACCCTGCAGGTCTGGCAGGCTGTGCGATGCCCTGGCAGTCCACCCCTGGCACTGCACCCCGTGTGCCTGTGTGTGCCCCAACAGGTGCTCCACAGTGCCTCTGCCCACGCAAGCCTACTTGCCTCTGGCAGCGGCTGTGCCAGGGTTACATGGTGTGTTCCCCCATCACGTGCTGATTGCCTCAGGCCCTGTGCAGCCTGAGGAGCACCTTCCTCGGTGTGTCTGCCCCCCTGTGTGTGCCATGTGCCTAACCCTGTTCCAGTGGGACCGTGTGTGGGGCTCAGACTGGACTGCACCTGTGTTGCCAGCATGCCTGTGTGTGTCACTGTGGTTGCACCATGGTGCTGCCCTGTGCTCGGGTCCGTGTGGGCGGTGCCTAGCTGGGCCTGCAGCACCGGCAGCATGACTGGCAGGAGGGGCGCAACTAACACCTGGGCCGGGGGTGGGGATGGGGATGTAACTGGCTGAGGTGGCTGTGTCTGGATGCTGAAATGAGCAGTGGCCGGGGGTGCCATCCGCTGAGCCAGGATTTGCAGGTGGTGCAGAGGCAGCAGTGCACATGCTATGGCCTGTATGGCCATGGCTATGGCCATATCTTGGTGCTGCTGGTGTGCCAGCATGTTTTCCAGGCCTGTGCTGAGGCAGTCCATGATGACAGCGCAACGTTCAGCACAGTGCCAGATGCCCTGTATGGCATCCCCCAGGTCAGCCATGCATGCCGATGAGTCCCTGGTGAATGCCTGCAGACAGCCAGAAATGCTGGACAGCTGCAGCTCCATGCAGGTGTGGTGCTCCTGCATGCCTTGCCGTATGTTCCCCAGCTCCTGCCTGACATTCCCTTGGCCGGACAGCACCGACTGGCAGTAGTCCCCAATGTATGCCGGTGGGGACAGCTGGTCCTGTAGCTTACAGACGGCCTCATCCAACTGGTCCTCCAGTCCACAGGCACTCAGTGGGCTCAGCGACCCTATGGCAGTGTCCTCTGCAGCTGGCTGATCTTGCTCCGATGCCTCCTGCTCAGCCACAGGCATCCGCACTGCCTCCACAGGTGTGGGGGCACTGCTGGTTGTGTCCTCCATGGTCCCCTGCTGCTCCCATGGTGGTCCTGCTGTGTCCTCCACACTGCTGTCCACCACCTCATCAGCCATGGGGCTGTCACCGTCACCACTCCCCTCAGACTCTGACATGGTCTCCGGTGTTCCAGCCACAGGTGTACTGGTATCAGGGCTGCCTCCAACGGATGTCAGGCTGCTGCCGTTGTCCGACACCATGCCATGGCCTGGGCCATGCCGGCACCATCCTGGCCCTGCTGCTGCGGCTCTCACCTTCTGACTCCACTGGGTCTACCTGCACCAGCTGCCATGGCACCTGTTGAATGGGAAGCTTGTTAGTGTGTCTCCGCATCACTGTGTGCCCTCAACTGCCTGATCAGTGTTGCTCTCAGAGGTCTGCTTCAGCGTTGCGCTATGACATTGCACCCACCACACATCTGTGCAGTCCCACCTGGTGTATGCCACCACTGTACATGCATCCTGCTCTGATGGTGTGGACCCCCCACCATTGATGCCCTTGCTGTGCCATCCATCCTGGTACGTCATCCCCAGCTGTCACATGGCTGCCCCATATGACTCTCCACTGTACAGTGACATCATGCAAGGCCACACCCATGGGGCACCACTGTGCTGCAGGGGCCAGCACCACTGGGTGACTATGTTGTCCCTGCCATCCATGCACATTGCCTGAAGTCCTCGTCTGCACTCTGTGAGCACTGGGACAGTGACCCATTCCCCCTCCCTATGGCCTGGCCCTTGCCTGTGTACGGCCCCCCCAGTACACAGTGCATGTCACAGTATCACCCAGTTCAGCCCAGCCCATTGCACAGCATGCCTCCCCCCCATGGTACATGGTGCATGTCACAGCATCACCCAGAGCAGCCCAGTCCATACCTCAGCATGCCCCCCAACAGTACACAGTGCATGACATGGCATCACCCAGTGGGGCCCAGCCCACACCTCTGCATGCCCCCCCCAACAGTACACAGTGCATGTCACGGCATCACCCAGTGCAGCCCAGCCCATAGCTCAGCAAGCCCCCCCAACAGTACACAGTGCATGTCACAGCATCTCCCAGTGAGAACCAGCCCATACCTGTGCACGCCTCCCCGGTTTCATGTGCACGTGCCAGCCCCTTCACAGTTGGGCATGACTCATTCCTTTGCACTGCTGCACATGTCAGCTGCACACACACCTGTCCCTGGCCTGCCCCGGCTATTGTCTGGTTCCATTGGCCCACTCTGTGGCCAGCTGTGGCCATGTGGCATTCCTGTGGCATGCCACATGGCCAGCTGTGGCCATGTGGCATTCCTGTGGTATGCCACCCCACCGCTACATCTGCCTACACATTGTCACCCCACCCACCCCACCTTTGCATGTCTGGCCTATCACATACATTGCTGTAGTTTGTCCCTACCTGTGGCCGTGTGCCGTCTGAAGGTGTCCAGCTGTGTTACTCCAGTGATGCTCTGCTGGCTGAGGTATGCTGCTATCCTCCTCTCGATGCTGCTGAGTGGCTCCTGCTGGGTGGGTCCACCCCCTATGCACTGCGCCTGTTTTGCGCCACCTTGTGCTTCGCCAGATGCTTGAGGTTGTTGTACTTTTTCTGTACATCCCAGACTGTCCTGTGCTGTGCAGCAATGGCATTGACTCTGCATGCCACCCTGTCCCATGCCCTCTTCCGTTTTTCCCTCTTCTTGCCATCCCCTCCGCAACCCATGAGGAGTGCATGGTGCCTGTCTATTTGCTCCACCAGTGTGTTCATCTCCTCATGGCTGAAGTTCTTTTCCTCCTCTGTCTCTCAGCTGCAGCTTCTGCCATGGCTGTGGTGTATCTGCTGGTGTATGCTGGGCCACAGCTGCATGTTACGCTCTTTTATATGGTGTAAATTACGTGTATCTACTTGCACAGTTACGTTTAGCGTATCCCTCGCAGGTTCTAGAATAGGTCGTATATTGCATCTGACATAATTTCCTTTCTAGAATCAGGCCCTCTGACTTTAGTTAAGATCTTAGAATTGTGTTCAGTTCATTGATAAAGTGTATTGTTTCTTATCATCTACTGGCTGTCCATCAGTATGGATCCTGTAAATAGAATGACACCTCAAAGGCCACGGTCAAGGTGACATCAGACATCTATGACTCTTTAGATCAGGAAAAGATCATTGGAGCAGGTATTGTTGGCACAACCAAGGCCTCCAATTTGGCTGAAACGATTTGATATACAGAAATTATTGACACTCAGTGTGGCATCATTAACCACGCAGTGGATTAAGCACTACCTGAGGGGTGTGGATATCAGCAAGTAAAAATAGAAGACTCCTATTCTAGCATGATGGGTGTAGTTTCTGGAGTCCCTTAACACTTAAATTGGGGGCCCTTGTTATTTTCTGTACTTGTCAATGACCTGACCTATGCCTCTCAAGACTTGAAGGTGATGTTGTATGCCAATGACACAGATATCTATTTATCTAATATCTAGGTCTATTGGGCTGGATTTTCATGCCATCCCTGGACTAAGTCATGCTCCGCAATGTCCAAGACCTACATCTTTGCACCTGCGGTTCTATGTTTTAAGCCGGCACAGCTATAGGAGATGTTACACCAAGACATAACATTTCCATGCAGGTGCGCGGAAAAATTAACCACAAACTGCTGTAAATTGGGGAGCCAGTCGTAAACCGTCTCCCCCTTTGAAGATACCGTGGCTGTGGGGAAAAACTGTGGCTCCACAAGCTGAGACCCAGTTGCACCAGGTTCTTTCCACAAGCCAATGGACTCACAAGGACTTTGAAAATCTAACCCATTGTCTTCAGCACAGCTTCAGGACAGCCGTGCTAAGCTGCAAACCTGGATAACATCAAGTAAGTTATTACTGAATGATAACATAACTTAATTCATGTTTTTGGTACTAGAGACTGGGTTCAGTTAAAAAGCAGCTAGAAAATAAACAATTTAAATGTTAGCTCTGTGCACTTTTAGATATCTAGGAGTTGTGCTTGATCAAATCTGTCAACGTTAGCTCATGCTGGCATGGTGGCAAAAAAGACAAACCAAAAGTTGAGATACTGTAGAGTAATTCACAAACAGTGCATAATGTGTTACACTGTGTTGCCTCATAATAATACAGTAATAATACATCTAGGGTTAGATTTTCAATGCATGAGGCAACTTCAATTTGTAAAATATGCTGCAAAGGCAATTTCCAAAGTCCATGTTATGCACTGCTGATTGCTTATGGTTTTGCATTTATAGTCCCCAAAATGCGTTCTCTGATAAGAAATCCAGAAATCATACTGGGGTGGGGTTATTGTCTTCTTGCATTTAGGATCTGTGGAATGGCAGCTTACACTAACGTGAATCCCCTAACTCAGATATACATACTGTACATACAACATACATTCAGGGACAAAAATTCCCTCAGACTAGTGCATTTTATATTATTATTTTCCCCTAAAATATCTTGGACAGGTCCAGTTTTGACCATGCTCCTATGAGCCTAATGCACCACAGGCCACCTGAACCACTGTATGAGTAACACAGCGCTGGGGATGGGGGAGGGTCCACTGGATCCAACACAAGCACACAAGTGAAAAGATCCAGCTGTGTTCCTGCAGACGCAAACTGTTTATGGAATCACATGAAACCATAA
The DNA here is from genome assembly GCA_016271365.2 of Neoceratodus forsteri. Taxonomy (NCBI): domain Eukaryota; kingdom Metazoa; phylum Chordata; order Ceratodontiformes; family Ceratodontidae; genus Neoceratodus; species Neoceratodus forsteri. The sequence continues at coordinate 976,484,728 of CM057452.1, read as the reverse complement.
TTAGTCCCTCTAGGCACTGTCTCATTGAAGTGAACAGGCACATTTTTAAGTCCATTTCAGCCCAGGCCTTACAAGTCCATACAGAACCTGCACCAGCCATGATCTAAGTAAGGCTACAGTTTAGGGCTCAAACAGACACCATGCAGTATCTTTCTGTAGGACCCAGAACATGGATTTAGAACATTTTCATATTAGTTTACTGGGATTGGTACTGCCAGGCCCTGAGACCCCCACTCCCCATGTACCTCCATTATAATTTTTTGAATAAATCATAAATCTTTTCGTGGTGTCCTCCTTTCTGGGTGGAGAGTGTATACTAGGAGTTATACTAAGATGTGTTAGATGTGCAGAAGGTGGGTTACCCGTGTGAGTACATCTTCCAGCATGCTGGAATAGGTTACTGTAGTTGCAATAGGTGAATGTCCTTTTTTTTTTAAGACTCAATACTATTTAAGTTTACTAGGTGATTTGGCAGTGAATTCCATAGTGGGATAATTATTTGTGTGAAGAAGAATCTTCTATTATTATTTTTGGGATAGGTTAGAGGTAGTTGGAAATTATGACTTCTAAGATTACATGGTCTGGAAATGAACATCATGCCCAGTTCAGTCATTAGTTCCTGGTCTCTTGAAATTTTGTACATTAATAATAAGTCTCCCCTTGTTGTACGCTGTTCCAAGGTGTACATATTCAAATCCCTCAACCGTTGGTAGTAGGTTTTATTTTGCATGTTGTCCACCATTTTGGTAATCCGTCTCTGAACCCCCTCAAGTCTCAATATGTCCTTCCTTAGATGTGGACTCCATGGGTGGGAACCGTAGTCAAAGTGGGGTCATATGTAGGCTCTATATAGAGGCAGTACAAAGTCCCTGTTTCTAGATACAAAAGATTTTCTAATGCAACCTATTATTTTGTTTGTTTTTGTTGCCAAATGATCACAGTGTTTTCCAAAACTTAAATTGGAAGATATAATTATCCCTAGGTCTTTTTCTTCAGTGACTGTACTTAGTATTGAGCCATTTAATGTATAATGGTGATTGGTGTTATTTTCAACAAGGTGCATGACGACGCGTTTTTCAATATTAAATTACATGCCTTTATTTTGTGCCCAGACTTCTAGTGTATATAGATCCTGTTTTATATGTTCTATATCATCTTTAGTTTTAACTTTGGATAGTATTTTGGTGTCGGCAAACTTTATGGCAAAATTATGTAAGTTTGAAGTCATATCCGAAATGAATATATTGAACAGTACCGGCGCCAAGACTGAACCCTGTGGAACACCACTGGTCACACATCCCAAGGATGATTGGTATCCCCTAATACAGATGGTTTGCATACAGTTATTCAACCATTCATTTACCCAGTTCACCAGTAAGCTATTTATCCCGAGTTTGGGCATTTTATTAATTAGATTTTGATGAGGCACTTTATCAAATGCTTTTGAGAGGTCTAAGTAGATTAGATCTACTGGTGTTTTGTTGTTAATGTGTTTACTTACATTTTCGTAAAAAATTAAGTTACTTGTAAGACATGATCTTGAGTTTTTAAAGCCATGTTGTGATGGATCAGATATTGCTTTTTTGCCATATCCTCATCTAACTTTTTTTTAAGGATGCTTTCAAATAGTTCCCCCAGTATACTGGTTAAGCTAATGGGTGTGTAATTTGGCATGTCACTAGGGGAACCCTTCTTAAATATGGGGGTGACCATTGCTGATTTCCAGTCATTTGGGATAATGCCAGTGGATAAGGACATAGTAAATATCTTATGCAATGAGTCAATTAGCCAATTTGAAATCATCTTAATTAATCTAGGGTGCAATTTGTCTGGTGCTGGTGATTTGTTGGTGTTTAGCTTATCTAACCGTGTTTTGATTTCTGTTTTGGTTATTTCTATCATATTATCATCTGGTGTGGTTGATTGTACAGTTGGTTTTGTGTTTAGAGGGCTGGTTTTATTGTACACTGAACAGAAATCTGTGTTTAATTCCTCTACCATTTCTGAGGGGGGTAGTAACTTCCTCAGGACCAATTTTGAGGGGACCAATAGGTTTTTGGGTAGATTTTTTGTTGTTAACATGAGAGTAAAAACTCCCCCCCCCCATCTTTTATATAGGGTAGTTTGAATTCAATGTTTTTTTTTTCAGTTCTAATTTTGTTTTTACACTGCCTAAGGATTACTTTGTATTTATCTTTGTTACAGGTATTATTGTCTCTTGATAAGGCTCTGAATGTGCTTCTTTTTCTTTTTATTAATTTGGAAATTGTTGGTGTTAACCAAATGGGTACTTTGCCCTTTTTGTTATATATAGTTTTGTCAGGGACATAATTTGCTTCTATTTCAAGAATTTTGTTTTTTGATAATTGTCCATAGTATTTCAGGGTTGGTGTGGCCATTGTCCCAATTCCAGTTATATAGGGCCTGAATTATTTGTTCAGTGTTGGCTAGATTGTAGTTTTTAAATATTGTCTTTCCGACTATTTTATGGACTGTAAAATTAGTTGCAAAAGTTATTAGGTTATGGTCAGAGTTTGTTAAGGGCTTGGTTATAAGAATATTGTAAATATTACCAGAAATATTAGTTAGTAGTAAATCCAGAATGTTTGAATTTCTGGTAGGTTCAGAAATTAACTGATTTAGGCTATTAGACTCCCACATTTCAAGAAATGTACTTTCCTAGTGGGTTTTAGTCATACCATTAGTCCAGTTTATCCCAGGAAGGTTAAAATCCCCCAATAGGATAATGTCTTTGTTTGTTTTGTCTGTAATATCTTCTAGTATAGTTTGATGAGTAGTGATATCTGTATCAGGTGGTTTATAACATACAGTACACCGACTATTAGTTTTTTTTTTGTTTATTATTTTGAATTTCAACCCATATAATTCTGAGAGTGTTGTCAGTCAGGTCATTGATGGGTTTGTATGTTATATTCTTTTTTATAAATAAGGCTATCCCCCCACCCTTTTTTGTTATTCTATTTGTGCAGTAAGTGTTATAGCCTTTTATTTTAGTTTTCCAGCTAGAGAAATCCCCCCACCATGTTTCAGTTACTGCCACTATGTCAATATTGTCTCTCAATAAGGTTAGTTCAAGCTCATCCATTTTTAAGTGGCATGAGCTCTGTGCATTTGTAAACAAAAAAGTAAGACCTGTGTTTTGTTTTCTTAAATGTAGTTTTTTCTGTATATTCCCCCACAAGTGGCCTCACAATACTGACAGGATTGTGCATGTAATAACTATAACATGCATGTACTGGCAAATCATGAGTATGTCCCCTTTTCTTCCAGTTCAAGCATGAAGGTTAGAGCAGCAATTTTAAATTATGGATTTCTCACACAGGGCTTAGCACAAGCAAAATACCCGTTTAGCTCATGAAGCCCAGCACCTTCTAATAATTAAACCCTGAATGTTGAAAATGGAGTCTGTCATCTCAGCAACCATATCTGCAGTGGAATAGTGCTGTCTGTGTTCATTCCAAACAGCATCAATGGATTTCTTAGTTTGTTTTAATTGATTTCATGATGGGGGTGGCTGCAGGCATGCACTACTGAAAACAGTACTGGATTTTGTTGCTTTAAAACATGACTGGGGTTATGGATCCAAATCGTTCAGCTACAGAGTGAAATAGCTCATGGTTTGGTGGGGCAGGCCATGTGACTTCTCGCACCATGACCACTATTTAAACTAGCCTCACCACCCTTAAGGGCTGGTTGCATCATTTCTTTGTGCCCAGCCAGCAACTGCCTAGGTTATTTTGGGGGACAGCTGCTCCTTGACTTTGTGGCTCAGTTCACTCTGACATGTTCTATTTTGTTCATCTCATCACATTCATGCCACTTCCCTACCTGTGGTGCCGATACACCACCCATCAGTAATGGTCTTGCTTTCATTTTTGCTTTCTTTCCTCCAGCTCTTTAAGTGCTTGTGGCTTTTAACTTAGCAGTCTCCTGCTTTACACAACTTCTCCATGTTCCTGGACAGCAACCCACTCTTGCCAGAGTGGTTTTCCACTATGCGTGCCAACTTTGCAATCCTCTGAGTGATAGAGGTTGCTATGTGTGACCAGCAATACTCCAAACAACAGGTTGTCAGGAGCCTTAGGGCCATCCTCCAATAATGCCTTAAAGGTGGTGTAGTGTATGGTACCAGCTCGAGCCACACAAGCTCCATAATGACATACAGCTTTTATGGGTTCAAGTCTACCCATGAAACACAGAAACATAGAAAACTGACAGCAGATAAGGACCACTAGGCCCATCCAGTCTGCCCTTTTGCCTTACCTGTGTCTATGCCCTCTGACCCTACTCAGTCATTGGCTCCTAGTTCTAGGGTTCCCTTATACCTGTCCCATGCATGCTTGAATCCCCCCACTGTGCCTGCTTCCACCACCTCCTAGGGTAGATGGTTCCATGCATCCACCAACCTTTCAGTGAAAAAAAAAACTTCCTCACATTGCCCCTCAACCGGCCCTCCTCCAATCTTATATCGTGCCCCCTTGTTCTTGTACCCCTTCTGAATTGAAAGATGTTGCCAACCTGCACCTTGTTTATACTCTGTAGATACTTGAAGGTCTCTATCATATCCCCACGCTCCCTCCTCTCTTTCAGTATATACATATTGAGGTCTTTCAATCTTTCCTTCTATATCTGCTGTTGTAGGCCCTGCACCATCATTGTTGCCCATCTCTGCATCGCCTCTGCCCTGTCTATGTCCCTATGTAGATGTGCCCTCTAGAATTGTGTACAGTAGTCAAGGTGCAGCCTCACTAGCATTTGGTATAGTGGTATCAAACACCTCTTCTTCTGCTAGTGATACCCCTCCCTATGCAATCCAACATGCCACAAGCCTTCCCTACAGTCTTTATGCACTGCTTGACCACCTTACGATCCTCTGAGATGATAATCCCCAAATCTCTTTCCTCCCTGGTGACTGCCTGCAATCTCCCCCATACTGTAGCTCTCTGTAGGGTTTCTACACCCCCAGGTGAATGATTTTGCACTTCTTCACATTGATCCGCAGTTGCCACATTTTGGACCATTTTTCCAGCCTCCCCAAGTCCCTCCTCATCTTCTCCACCCCTTCAGGAGTCAGGGCTGTGCCCACATCTGTCAGGGACCCCCTGCAAAATATTTTGTGGGGCCCACCTCCTGACCAAAAAAATGTAAAATAACCATTAGCGCATATGAAATTTTTATAGCATAAGTTTTTTTGTATCAATCCTGCTGAGCATATATACAGAAGTTTGTTCATGCTGCCCCATCCCCCTTGCTGGCACCATGACCAAAGAACTGAACAATGTTATTTGTTCCTGTTCCTACTAGGAACACAAGCAGCAAGATTAGATATTTTGAGTAAAGGGCCCTACTGATTCTTTGTTGTGTACTCCCCCCAACCCTGTGAAACTGGAGTTAAAATCTTCTAGCACCATTGCTGACACACCCAATTTCAAATAGATAAGCAATTTCCAAAGAGAAACTTGCAATTTTGTCTGTTAGTGAAGGTTTTCTTGATGCTGACTTCTGAGGCAGTGGGCCCCCTAACAGTGTGGGCCCTCCTGCACTGCAGCTTTTGCACCCCCACTGATCACGGCCCTGTCAGGAGTGTCCACCCTGTAACAGATCTTGGTATCATCTGCAAACAAGCAAACTTTCCATTCCTGTCCTTCCAAAATGTCACTAATGAAGATGTTAAAAAGGACTGGTTCCAGGACTGACTTCTTCAGGAGTCATACTTGCTGATATTCTTATGGTGACGCTGCATACTAATTCTCAAGGCAACACTGTCTAGAGTTGCCTCTTGTTTTTCAGCAAGGCACCAAAGTCTCTTGCTAACCATACACAGTATGTGGTATACTTCTTCTGGTGTGACTGTCCAGCCATTTAAGTTGGTAGACCACTACACCTCCTGAATATCAGAATTCAGGAACACATACAGTTGCAGCAATTGGCATGGTCAGATATTTCCTGAAATTTCTGTGCTATCTCTGGAGAGATTTCCTGCCTACCTGCAGTACCACTTCAGGTCCACCAGTGAGAATCTCTTTGGAAATATTGTGAAATATTTGGAAATATCTGACCATGCCTTTTGCTGTAACTGTACAGAGTATCATAAATGAGAGAGGATATACTCTGATCTACATGGACTGTTGAATTTTATAGGGAAATGGAGTCATCTGCAGGGAAAGTGTTCCCCTGGACTTACATTGATTATATGGGAAAACACAGCAATTTGGCTGCCATAGGAAATGGTATAAACTACTGTACAGACAAAGCAAGAAAAATTGCCCTGGAGTTACAGGGAAAATGCCAAACCAATCTGAGAATACCGTGATAGGACTACACTGAATGGCCAGTCCCTTGGGGAAGATCTACTGCAGTTGAAGAACAGGATCACTTTGCCTGTCTTGTGATACTGATGCTATTAATGTGCTGCCTTAAATTTATACCAGTAAATGAATTACAGCATGTCTGGTTTCTGGTGAGTGCACCTCATCTTGTCTGTTGCCTTGACCAGTAGGGCTACACTGGATGACAAGACATCAATCCAACCCTAGGGGCCTACATTTCATGGATTTATAACATACTGTATTCCCATGAATAGCAGTGGGTGGGTAACAGAGTTTAAAAATTGGTGCAAGTAGAGGGGAGATTGATTTACAGCACATTTTCAATATGTCCCCAAACAGTTTAAATGAAATCTGGAATCTACAACAATATTTATAAACAGGGTTATCACCTTTTAAGAAGCCCAAAGTGGGACATTTCTTACTGAAACATGGTTTTTCGCAGGACAATATGTAACCACCACCAATGCAACAGACTTGTTTTCTCTATATGTAACCCCTCACCCCCGCCCTTTTATCCAAAATGACAGGTGGCATGCTGTTGGCGCTGGAAGCAATACCTGGTGGGGACCTGGGTTCGGGGAGGATGAGGTTACCTGGCACAAGGGGACCTAGGTTTGGCTACTCTGCACAGGAGCACCCAAGTAAATCCAAACACAGGAAGCAATAACTGTAATGTCCAGAACCAGGAATGGGATTTTACAGTGTGGCTTTTATTCACAACTAGCCGAGCACAACAAAGCATAGATGGACCCCCATGGGGCTACATTTACTGGTAATGCAGATTAGAGACTACAAGGTGGTCCACTGGAAGAATGAACTAATTCTACTGTTTTCAGGCTCTGGACACAACAAGCACACAGCCCGGACTTGCACGCGCTTTGGGTACGCAGCCCGACTGGCCCGGCTCCCCTGCCGGCCACTTGAATGGCGGTCCATTGGAAGAATGAACCCATTTTCTTGCTGTGGCTCCCCACACCACTTAGAGTCTGTGACTCCTAGAGAGATTTCTTTCTTACTTCTTCAGACTCCCATCTCAGAAAGAGAATTTTCCTTACACTTGTTGTGGCTCCCCACACCACTTAGAGTCTGCGACTCCTAGAGAGATTTTCCCATTTGCGACCCACGCCTGATACTTCCCTCATCACTGGCCTAGCTTATGAGGCAAGTGGCAATCACAGCAGAAATCCGTAGAGGTGGACCTGGTTATTAAAGATGGGGGGTGTTCCCACCTCCAGCTCCCACAGCCCATACCCAGCCATTTCTCTGGAAAGACTGACACTTCTGAATGTAGATTAAATGGTGGATGAACTGTTGCACCCCCTCTACAATATTACTTGAATTCACAACGCACTCTAGCTTTTGACACTACTCCATTTGTTTGTCCTAGTACTATAGGCCTCCCAAATAGTAGTTCAAATCCCAGATTTCTTCACATATCCCAGGCTGAATAAACACATTTTTGCCCTCTCATATTAGAGCAAACACTCACCCTTTTGTTGCAGGTGCCCCACAGGCGAATTTCGACTCTTCCCACTTTCCAAACACAGACTGAAACTGAAATAGGCAGCATTCTTTCTTCTGCAGAATTTAGGGGATTGCCCTGGAATCTACATGGGATCTTTAACTTCATCCCTCCCGGAGGGGTACTGAAGAACGAACAGCGGTCTCCACCACATTGAAGACAAACTGGAACTGCTCCTTCCTCTTTGAAAACAAAACCGGACTGACTCTTTGAAAACTCCCAACGTTCTATCTAACTCCCCTCTGCTGCAGATTCCAATGTGGCTTATGCAGCTGCGACAGTTCTATTGGAGATGTCATCTCTCAGTCTCAGCTGAGACTGAGAACAGAGTGAGACAGTGTGAAACCCATTTAACTGGAGTTTCACAAGCTGCTTTCCCTGCCTACCACTAGGTCTTACTGGGATTCTAGTAACTCTGGGTAACAAGGGGTTACATATATAATCAGAATTAAGTCTAAGTATTGTAGTTTCTTGGTTGCTTCTATGGTTTCTTATCATTTTAAGGTATTTTAGTTAAGGTATTAAAGTTTTATGCAACATTTAGTGGAAAGTTAGAAAATATTTTTTCTACTAAAAAGTCAGGATGTAGTATTTTTCATGTTTTTTTTTTTTTGCAGGACAAGCTGCCCAGATCAGCACTGTCCTGCAAAAATCAGGACAGGTGGTAACCCTATTTATAAACTGTACATGTAGTATTGTTTGGATTGGGGTTTTTCTTTTTTTTTTTTTTTTTGCACGAGTTCACAAAATGTCAAGTATTTACTGGTACATTCATTTATTGAATTATTTTCTTTCTTGCCTTCATTCTCTGGGCCTGTTCCTTTTCCATCCCCTTTTGCCTTCTGTTTTTCATCTATTCCTTTCTTTTTCTTTTCTCTACTCTTTCCATTTTCTTTTTCTGTCCATCCTTTCCTAGATTCCCATTTTTCCTTCTTTCTCCCTGCTTCCCCACTCTTTTCTTTCTTTTCTAGTCACCTTCACTGGTCTTATTCTGACCACCATTCTCCCTTTTCTCATCTTACTATTTTTTTTTATTTAGTTTTAACTTTGACTTACATCTTTCTATGATATTTCATTTATAAATTCACAAGTGGTCTTTGAGCATTTCTTTGTTAAAATATGCATACTGCACAGAATAAAACAGTATATTTATGATGATGGAACTATCATTTTCTCTATTGTAGTTACACAGACCTCCATAGTTTTGTACAGTTTACTTGTGTATTTTGGTTGGGTACTTTACACTTTACACAGATACCTAACTCAGGGAACAGCTTCAGTGATTTTTTGCTTTCCTGTATCTGTTCATATTTAATTCACTTATTGAGATGCACAGGCTAATTAAGCTGAGCTTTGCATTGGGCAGATTAAATAGACTGTGAGGTCTTCTTCTGCTGGCAATTTTATATGTTTGTATGCTTCCACATCTATACAAAAAATAAAGGGGCACTGTTCGTTCATCACATCACATTCATGCCTCTGAATCTATATAACCTGGGGTCTATCAATTCAGAATTGTGCCATGCTCTTTCACTCATGTTCATGCTTTTTTTAATCTATGCAAAAAATGTTTATCCATTCATGACCTGAAGTGGACTTCCATCAGATCCAAAACACCCCTCAAGGGCTGCAGTTCTGCCCCTCAAGGATTGGAGTTCTTCTACAGCAGGCACTGAATGTCTCTGCTCAACTAGTAGTCATTTCCTAGCTTTGCGAGCCATGTCTGTCAAAAGACTCAGCAACTAAGAGATACTCAGTGAGACTTGCAGCAGAAGAGAGAACCAAGCAACCGAGTCTGAAGCAACTGTTTAAAAAGCTTTTCTTTCCCTTCTGTGTCTTTGTACTTTGACATTCCTCCAGCACTCTGACTTATCTGAATCTCTTTGAAGGGGGAGTCCTCATGAGTGTAGACTCCTTCGTCCTCAGTCTGTCTCTCATTACTCCCTTATGGTCTTCCCAGTTAGTTCCATTCACTGAAAAAGTGGATGTCCTTGAGAGTAGGGGCTTCTTCATCAGTGGGTTGTGTTCAGCAGCCTTTTGAGGTCAGTCATTTCCTATATGAGACAGAAGAAAAAGTTTATTTCACTCCACCTGTAAACTAATGCAGTGTGTGCTACAGTAGGTGCTAACTAGAGCATCCTTTTCATGCAATATAACACATAGTGATTCCCCTGTCCAATCTAATAAGACATACCCAAGCCCATAGGGATGGCATCCTAGGCTTTGGTTCCTCAGAGAATTCCTCCACTGAAGGAGGGGTTTCCTCACTTCCATGCAGATGGTCATACAAGATACAGTACATTTATTTCCTTAGCTCAATTTTCTTATGACGGCTGTATATTTCAGTGCTGTGGTTCTAGAAACATAGAAACATAGAAGTTGACGGCAGATAAGGACCGCAAGGCCTATCCAGTCTGCCCATTTCTTTTTCTACCTTATAAATGTGTCATTGGTCTTTGCTCTGTCAGTGGACTATCTATTCATACTCATCTGTATTGCTCCCTTATGCCTATCCCATGCCTGTTTGAAGCCCTGCACTGTATTCATAGCCACCACTTCCTGAGGTAGGCCATTCCATGCATCCATCACCCTTTCTATGAAAAAGAATTTCCTCACATTCCACCTTAATCGGCCTCCCTCTAGTCTCATGCTGTGTCCTCTTGTCCTGCTAATTTTCTTATATTTAAACATGTTAGACTCTTTTACCTTGTTAATGCCTTTAAGGTGTTTGAATGTTTCGATCATATCACCCTCTCTCCCTCTTTTGCTCAAGGGTATACATATTGAGCTCCGTTAATCTGTCCTCATATGTCTTCTGACGCAGTCCCTGCACCATTTTGGTTGCCCTTCTCTGGACTGCCTCAATTTGGTTAATATCCTTGTGAAGATGTGGCCTCCAGTACTGCTCAGCAGTACTCCAGATGGGGCCTAACCAGTGTCTTGTAAAGAGGGATTATTACCTCCCTGTTATAACTTGTGATACCCCTAATAGTACACCCTAACATCCCCCTAGCCTTACCTACTGCTTTAGAGGTCTGCTTGGATGAGTTCAGATCATCGGTGATGATGATGTCCAAGTCTCTTTCTTCCTTTGTGACTGACAGCAACTCCCCTCCCAGCCTATAGGTGGCTTCTGGGTTTCTCTTCCCTACGTGCATGATCTTGCACTTCTTTGCATTAAATCCCAGTTGCCACTGTTCTGACCATTTTGCTAGTTTATCCAGATCTCTTCTCATTCTGCCCACCTCATCTGGATCATCTACTCTGTTGCAGATCTTGGTGCCATCTGCAAACAGACAAGACTTACCCTCTAGTCCATCTGCAATGTCACTAATGAAGATATTGAAGAGGACTGGCCCCAGGACTAATCCCTGAGGTACCCCACTTGTGACTTGCATCTCTTCTGACTGTATACCATTTACCACCACTCTCTGCTTTCTGCTCGTCAACCAGTTTGCCACCCAGATGACCAACTCCTGACCCACCCCAAGCCTACCCAGCTTATTTATCAATCTTCTATGTAGAACAGTGTCGAAAGCTTTGCTGAAGTCAAGGTAAGTGACATCAACTGCTTCTCCTTGGTCCACCACTCTGGTTACCCAGTCAAAGAAATCTATGAGATTAGTTTGACAGGACCTTCCTTTTGTAAACCCATGCTGTCTTGGATCCTGTGCCCCTATGGATTCCAGGTGTTGCACTATCCTTTCCTTAAGGAGTGCCTCCATAATCTTGCCAACTACTGAGGTAAGACTGACTGGTCTGTAGTTCCCTGCCTCCTCCCTGCTACCACTCTTGTGGAGCGGGATCACATGAGCCCTTCTCCAGTCTTCTGGGACCTCTCCTGTGCTCAGAGACTTACTAAACAGTTCTGCTAATGGCTCTGCTAGTTCCATCCTTAGCTTCTTAAGTACCCTGGGATGTATGCCATCAGGTCCCATTGTCTTGTCCACCCTGAGCTTAGCGAGCTCTTGTAGGACACTTTCTTTTGTGAAGGGAGTAGTGCTCACCTCCTTCCCCCCTGTGTCTATGGTGCTGAGCTGTGGGTCCTGCCCTACCTTCTTTTCAGTAACTGCTGAGCAAAAGTATCTATTTAGGATAGATGCTTTTACAGGGTCCTCCTCCTCACATGCCCCCTTTTCTCCTTTGAGCTTAGCAATACCCCCTCTGGACTTTCTCCTTTCACTAATGTAGCTATAGAAAGTCTTGTCACCTTCTTTTACTGTTCATGCTAGTGTTTCCTCAGTTTGGGACTTTGCCTGCTTTACTGCCTTCCCTGCTTCCCTTAAGGCAGTTTGGTATGCCTCCTATCTTCATCCCGCTGTGTTCCTTATACTTCCTGAAGGCCAGCCTTTGTCTCTGACCTTTTCTGCTACTGTATTTGAGAACCAAAGTGGTTTCCTTCTTCTTTTGCACTTCCTTTTCTGTCTAACACAATGGGATGTTGCTTCAAGTATTGCATCCTTAATGCTTGCCTACTTTGCCTGTGCCCCTTCCCCTGTGTTTCTTTTTGCCAGGGCTAACTTAACTCTGTTGGTCATCTTGTCAAAGTCAACTCCTCTGAAGTTCCTTATTTTTGCCTTGGAATGGGATGATTTAGATGTAGTGGCCAAATTGAACCATACCATGTGATGGTCACTGGCCCCCAGGTGACCTTCTACCTGGAGATCTGTGATCCATTCCCATGGCTCAGTGGTTCTAACACCAGCTTCACTACGCTCAGCAGTTCTCATGACATTATGTTTTCTGACAGTATGGTTCTAACCCTCGTGGCTCAGTGGTTATAACACCTGCTTCACTACATCCAACAATTCTAATGCCAGCTACATAGTCTGATATTGTGGTTCTAACACCCACAGCTTCAAGTATTCTAATGTTGATATCACGTTAGCATGGTGACTGAATTTTGGCACCACAATTAGGGCACCGCAACAAGGGCGAAAGTGACAGGGGCGATCTTGATGTTTGATTGCCCCACACTCAGTTTATCTTTTACACCCTGCAAATTTTCTCTCTTTTTCAGGGCATGCCCACCCTGGGGTTTGTTATATTCAGTCAGTAGGGGTTGTAGGAGTCAGATCCCCCACATTGTGGGGTGTGGGGGGTGAAACCCCACAAAACATGAATCTTTCCTGCACGGCATGTTGGTGCTGTGCCACCAGAGAGCCATGATGCCTGGTGCTGTGGAGCTGGGCAACAGATTCTCTGCACTCATATCGGCATTGACAAAATGATTGTTGCACTGATAGGGGTGAACCCTAATTGCCACTTCAATATTTTAAGCAATGATGTAGTCCATCCAGGGATCCATCTCCCTAAGTTTATCACCTATCCTGAGTTTAATACAGCCAGAATCTGAGACATTTTTCAGTCTGGCTGTTTTTAGTGATCTTGTTTCTTTTAGCCCAGGTACACATACATGGGTACTTCGTTCATGGTGGAAACATGTATGCAAACAGCTAAACAGCACATTATGCACAAGTATTCATACATTCACCACAGCAATACATCCTCATGGCCACCCCAGCGAATGCAAATACAAAGAGAATAATGGCTAGTTTAGAGTGTATTACCGGTCAGTAAAACCATCGAGAGGTTCAGGACATATAAGAATCTCGAGAGCGAAGCTCGAGAGGTTCCTACATGTCCTGAACCTCGAGATGGTATTCTGACTGGTAACACACTCTAAACTATCCAATATTTTTTTTTACTATATGGATCCAAGTTTTTTTAGTCTGCGGTCGGCTGCTGCCATGAAGGACTGGGTCAGTGGTAGCTGACCACAGCACTGCCTTGCTCAGCCTGTTTCTCCCTCACCCACTTACCCACATAGAACACTGGCTCACTCCGTTTCTTTCTGCTGTGCTGGCTTACACACACACACAGGGCAGTAAAAAAAACTACCTTTTTTCCTTTTTGTTGGGGGGGTGCAGGATCAGCCAGATAAGTCGTTTTAAAAACAAGAATGGGAACTGCCATGGACACTGCGCTCTCGCTAAGCAAGAAATGACTGCCATGTTTTAAAAACTGTTTTGGCCACCCACAGACAGAAAGCGGCCAATCATTAGCTGCGTTAGTGAGCGTCAATGGTTGAGTGCCGTTTTAAAGGTTTACTGATTTGGGGAGTTGTGGGCTTGCGCTGTTTAACTTGGCTAATAATACTATCATTCAAGTCCCAAACAATGCTATTACTGGACGTAAATGATAGTATTATCACTCTTGAAGTGTGGTATTATCACTTTGGAAGTGATAGTATTACAGAAAAAAAATTGTATGCTTTAGTAGCATATTAAATCTGCTATCCATATATTAAAATGGCTTACTCACTAGTTGTATGACTTATGACTGTTATTTGCACTTGTATTCCTGTTTTGTTACTACATGTAGATTCCTGCAAATGTACTGTCATTGCTGAAAATTTTGTATAAGTGTACTGTGTCTGACCTCTACTTGTTACCATGATGTTTCTTGTATTTACTATTGTCTACATACCCTTTGTTGTAATCTCCAGGGTCGTACCTGAAAATAGGCAGCTATGCAGTCTAGTGTACCAACTCGGTTAACAATGTCCAAAAACTAGCCAGAACCCTTGTTCAGTAAAGCTCAGGTGATTTCAGACTTGCACGTAACTTTGTTGTGTATATATATTTATCTTGTAAAACTGGGTATGTCATAATGGAATACATTAGAGGAGGAGAAGTACCTGGGAGTGATGATCACTAGTGACCGGAAGCACTCCACACAGTGCAAGAAAGCAGCAGCAAGGACAAACAAGATGTTGGGATGCATGGCTAGGGGGAACAGTAGTAGGAGAGAGAGGAGGTTATACTACCCTTGTACAGGTCACTGGTGAGGCCACATCTAGAGTACTGAGTTTAGTACTGGTGTTCACACCTAAAAAGGACATTAACCTGCTGCAGAAGGTCCAGAGGAGGGCTAAAAAGATGATACCAGGTCAGCAGGGCAAGGCATATGAGAAGAGGCTGAGGGCACTGAACATGTACTCCCTAGAGGAAAGGAGAGAGAGACAGGCATAATTGGGACCTTCAAGTACTTGGAAAGGGATAAATAAGGTGGATAAGGAGGGTCTCTTTAAGCTGAGTGGCAACCATAATATGAGGAGGCATAGTCTTAAGCTGGGGGGTTTAAGAAGGAGATTAGGAGGCACTTCTTCA
Organism: Neoceratodus forsteri; assembly: GCA_016271365.2. NCBI lineage: Eukaryota > Metazoa > Chordata > Ceratodontiformes > Ceratodontidae > Neoceratodus > Neoceratodus forsteri. The sequence goes on along the minus strand of CM057452.1, from coordinate 976,469,684 downwards.
CAGAGAGGGTGGTAGATACTTGGAAAGCACTGCCTGAAGAGGTGATCTCATTGAAGACAGTGGGCAGCTTCAAGAGAGACTGGGATAGGCATGGGGGAAGGTAAGGATCATGGCTAGGGAGGATGGGAGGAGTGGGGGGCCAGGCACAGTAGCTCAAATTGTGGACCCTGCAATATGAGCAAACTAGATAGACCAAATGGCCTTTTTCTGCTGGCTTCTTCATATATTCATATGGTACTACTGTCTTGCAAAGCTGGGTATGGTACAGTGGAATACTAAACCAATCAGACAGCAGCTTTAACAATACTGATGACATCACACTAGCAATATGCTAAGCCAAGCTTGCAAGCCAAGCAATATGCTTCTGTCAAGCTATAGCTTGGCAGAAGACACCAGGAGAAAGGACTGCTGTGTGGCTGAACTTCTCTGCTGGGACTAAAGTAGAAGAACTTTTGTACTTGGACCTTTAATTTAGGGTAAAAAAAAACCTAACATACAAAACAAAAAAAAAAGTGCGTGTTTGGGTTAACTGAACTGTATGGGTATCCGAAGAGTTATCTAGGTGTAAATCTCAGGTGATTGAAAGGACTTAACTGCTGTGAGGTTTAAATTACTTGTAGAAAGACCTAGTAAGTAGGGGGAGTGGCTTAGCTAGAAGGAAGCTACATTTAAAGACTGCCTTAGAAAGATTCTGCTAATAGCTTGGCAGAAGACACCAGGAGAAAGGACTGCTGTGTGACTGAATGTCTCTGCTGGGACTGCATTGCCCTCCTTCCCTCCCCTCCACCCCCCCACCCAAAGCTAGTTCTAGTTTTTATAGGCACAGGATTTGACTGACAACAGGAACTTCCTGTTTGGGGGCAGGAAGTGAGTGATCACAGAACCACCAAGGACCCACCATCCTAGAAGGGCAAGAGTAGCTCTCCGGCACCCTCTAGCTGCTGGAGGTCTGCCTCTAAGCAAGTAAGTGGTCTACTGAGAAATATAGGATAGTCTTGTCTCAGAACAGGACAATCAGGAGCTTAAAGGCACACAGGCAGAAAGTAAGGAGAGAGAGAAAAAAAAACAGAGGAAAGAGTAAGGATTGCAAACAGTTAAGGGGTCAAAAATAAGACATGATTGGAGTGGTGCAGTGCAGTGGCTGTGGAGCAACAGTCTTCTGGGAGATGTTCTGGAGGATGCGGTGTTGTCCCATCTGCAGGCACCTCTCTGGGCTGAGGGAGGAGGTTGCTTATCTCCAGGCTGAGTTGGCCAGGATTTGTGGGACCTCCTCTTCCATCCAGGGACCACCAGTGCCACTGCTGTTGCCTCAGAGGTTGCTAAGAAAGAGGAGCGTTGGACCACAGTGGGCTCGGGGGGTGAGGGTGGTGGAACAGAGGCGCATCCCTCCAGTTGTACCTCTCCACAATTCCTATGCCATTCTGGCAAAGTGTGGTTCCTCTATGGAGGCACCCACAGTGGAGATCAAGGAGGATGCTGGGACCTCCACAAAGGAGACCCACAGGAGGGTGGCAGGGGACCCTGCAGGGGAAGGAAACAACTCCTGGTGGGGGACTCCATTGTTAGGAAGGTAGAATTGGGGGAGGAAGGGGAGAGGGAGGTAAGGTGCCTGCCTGGCGCCATGGCTTGGAGGGACAGGGAGCGAATCCACAGGATTGCCAGAGCAGCTGCACAGGGGAGGGAGCTGGATGTCATTGTCCACCTAGGGACAAATGACCTGGCTAAGAAAGGGATTAGAGAGGTGCAGGAAGAGTTTGTGGAGTTGGGGAGGGGCCTTAGTCAAGTAGCACATGAGGTAACATCTCGAGGTGCTACCCATCTATGGCATAGGAGAGGCTAGGGTGTTCTGCACCATGGGATTCAATCAGTGGTTGAAAACGTGTGGAGCTCAGGGATTTGGCTTCATTGGGGACTTAGGGTCCACCGGAGATGCAAGCCTATACTGGCATGATGGGCTGCATCTGTCCGGGATGGGAACCAGGATCCTAGATGATAGGTTTAAATGCTTCATTGGCAAGCTTTTAAACTAGCCAAGGGGGGGAGGCACTGGAAAGGAGCAGGAAAATCCTAGCCCCCCACAAATAATCACAGTAGTAAGTGCGGCAAACACCAACATAGAGGTGTCGATAGGGAGAAGGGCAGGGGTAAATGGAGAAAGTGACAAAGGCAAGAATGACAAGGATGGGGCAAAAGGGAGTAAGGCCATCAGGAAATGGAGGATAATGAGTGCCAATGCCCGTAGTCTGGGCAACAAGCTGCCTGAGCTAGTGGCCTTGATGGAAGAGGGATGCCTGGATATCGTAGAAGTCACAGAAACATGGTACACAGAGAACCATGACTGGGATGTTAACATACCAGGGTACATAACCTACAGGAGAGACAGGCAGGGGAGAAGAGGGGGAGGAGTAGCTCTCTATGTAAAGGAAGGGATAAAAGCAACTGAACAAAAGAGTAAACAGGGAGGAGAGGAGGCACTGTGGGTCACCTTGAGACTGGAAAGGGCACCACAATCCGCTGGGGTTGTGTACAGACCCCATGTCAGGGGAAGGAATGGACAAGGATATGATAGAAGGCATTCTTAGAATGGCAGAGAAAGGAGATACTGTTGATGGGAGACCTGAATATGCCAGATGTTAACTGGAGCACATTTGCTGCAGCCACATCCAAAAGCAGGGCCATTCTTGATGCCTCAGGTGGCAGGCATTAGACAGCTGGTTTCAGAACCCACTCATGAGGATCAATCTTAGACCTCGTACTCTCAAGCAGGGGCAGTGAGAGGATCTCAGATCTAGAAGTGGGTTGCCAACTGGGGACAAGTGACCACCAAACAGTGTGGTTCACGTTAAACTCAACTACAGAGGTCAAGCCATACAAAAGTGAGGGTACTGGACTTTAGGAGGGCTGACTTTGGCAAGATAGGAGAGTGCCTCAAAAAGCACTAGCAAACAGGCTAGAAGGAGGTGTGGAGCAACAATGGGGAATTATCAAACTGCCATCATAGAGGCAACAAGCCTTGTGTGAAGCAAATAAACAAATCAAATGAAAGAAAAAGCCACTATGGTTCTCAAAAGAGGTGGCTGTGAAAGTCAGGAAGAAAAAGATAGCATTCCGGAAGTATAAGGAAACACAGAAAGAGCAGGACAGAGAGCTGTACCAGTTAAGGCAGAAGGAAGCAGGGAGGGAAGTCAGAATAGCAAAGGCCCAAACTGAGGAAAAGATAGCCAACTCAGTTAAGAAGGGGATAAAACCTTTTATAGGTACATCAGCAGCATAGAAAGACAAAGGGAGGGGATAGTGAGGCTGACTAGAAATGAACGGTGGGTGGGCAGAGGGGACAGTGAAAAGCAAGAATACTGAACGAATATTTCTGCTCAGTATTCACAAAGAGGAGGAAGTGCCTAATCCAATTAACAGAAGCACTCTTGATAGGGGTCAATCCCAGTCGTTTCACAGAAGAAAGGGTTCTGCAAGAACTCCTAAAACTGAAGGTGGACAAAGCAATGGGTCCTGATGGAATTCAACCCAGAATTCTAAAAGAATTAAGGGAGGAACTAGTGAAACCACTGGCTACTCTTTTTAATAAATCATGGGAGGATGGTGTGGTACCCGAGGACTGGAGGAAGGCGGATGTGATTCCCCTTCACAAAAGTGGGACCAAGACAGAGGCAGGAAACTACAGACCTGTCAGTCTGACCTCTGTGGTAGGGAAAGTGATGGAGTCACTTCTGAAAGAAAGAATAGTTGAGTACCTAGAGGCCAGTGGAGCACAGGACCCAAGGCAGCATGGGTTCACAGTGGGAAGGTCATGTCAGACGAATCTAATAGATTTCTTTGACTGGGTGACCAAAGTAGTAGACCAGGGAGGGCTGTGGACATGGCCTACCTAGACTTTAGCAAGGCATTTGACACAGTCCCACACAAAAGATTAATAGTCAAATTAACCAGCCTGGGAGTGGGTCCCAGGGTGGTAGCCTGGGTAAAACATTGGCTAGACAACAGGACACAGAAGGTAATTGTAAATGGAGTCCACTCTGAAGAAAGGGGTTACTAGTGGGGTACCGCAGGGGTTCAGTATTGGGTCCAGTCCTTTTAATGTCTTCATCAGTGACATTGCAGAGGACTGGAAGGAAAAGTATGCCTTTTGCAGATGACACAAAGATCTGCAACAGGGTTGATGCACAAGGAGGTGGACAGGATGAAAGGGACTTGGCAAGGTTGGAGGAATGGTCAGAAGTATGGCAGCTAGGATTCAATGCAAAGAAGTGCAAAATAATGCACCTGGGAAACAAGAACCCAGGGAAGAATACACAATGGGTGGGGAGGTAGTAACAACAACAAAAAAGGAAAGGGACCTGGGGTAATCATATCAGATGACCTTAAGGTTAGCAAACAATGTGAGAAGGCAGTAGGGAGGGCTGGGGGTATACTGGGATGTATAGGGAGAGGCATCATCAGCAGAAAACAGGAAGTTGTTATCCCTCTGTACAGACAGTTGGTGAGACCCCATCTGGAGTACTGTGTCCAGTTCTGGAGACCCCATCTCCGCAAGGACATAGACAGGATAGAGGTAGTCCAGAGGAGGGCAACTAAAATGGTGCAGGGTCTGCAAGAGAAGCCATATGAGGAGAGACTAAAGGAGCTTAATATGTATACCCTTGAGGAAAGAAGGGAGAGTGGGGACATGATAGAAACTTTTAAGTACCTCAGTGGAATCAACAAAGTCCAAGAGGGTAGCATCTTTCAGAAAAAGAGATTTGCAAGAACAAAGGGACACAATTTTAAGATAGAAGGAGGGCAGTTCAGGGGCAATGTGAGGGAAGTATTATTTCACAGAGAGGGTAGTGGATGCATGGAACAGCCTTCCTGAGGAGGTTGTGGGGTCTAAAACTGTGGGAGAATTCAAGAATGCATGGGACAGACATAAGGCAATTCTTGTGGGGGGTAGGAAGAAACATGGCTGTTGGTTAACTAGGATCTGCGGCCTATTCTGTAGGTAGGGATATGGGTAGACTAGATGGGCCTAGCGGTCCTTATCTGCCATCAAAGTCTATGTTTCTATGTTTCTATGTCTAATATGCAGCACAAAAGCCAGCATATGTGGGATGCTTTGTTGCTTTGTTGCTTTCTGCATCGTGTCTATTTTTAATGTATTGACTTGTACTGTATACTGCACTTATTTGTAATGTATTGTTTTGCTTCTCTTCTGATGAGCCATTAATGAGAAGGGCACAGTTTACATTTTGTACTTTTTCCTTTTTGTAACTTTTGATCCTTTCTATCACAAAACCACCTAAACACCTGTTGTACAAATGAAATATGACATGAGCGAGAGGGAGACAGTAGAAAAATCTTCACTTGTCATACTTAACCTCTTCTGACCTCACTTGTGGCTTTGCCACTTGTGAAGTCAGGAGGTCAAGTATGGCTCACGAATAGATATAGATATGTATTATATTTATATTCTTTACAGAACAATATGTCAATGCACCAATTACGGTTCAACTCAATGCAACAAAAGTAGGGAAATGTTGCGTGTGGGATCTCCCGCCCTCACCCTCCCTTCCCCCATCAAGCAGCAAAAGTAAAAAAAAGTTAGGATTTGGGGTCTCCGGAGTCTTGGTGAATCAGTGGTGGGGTCTTCCGTGGGGTTGTCATCCCTAATGCTCACTACTTCCCCCAGCCCATAGCCTCCTGTCCAAATCACAAGATACAGCTCCTTGCCAGTTATTCAAAGTGATACATTCTTCAAAGGTAGAGAAACATGTCTCACCACATGTTGCCAACAAAATCTTTGTAGGTTTCCTTATGCAGGGCCTGTGGTACGTGAACAAAGGAGATCACATCTGACCTTGCTTGCTCAAGGAAGAGAGTGGGCATTACAGTTGACAACTCCAAGGAAGACCCCACCTCTGATTCACCAAGACTTCGGAGACCAAAAACCTAACTTTTTTTCCTTTTGTTGCTTGGGGTGGGGGTGGGGTGGGGGTTAGGGATGGAAACACTAATCTGACATTTCCCAACTTTTGTAGCACTGAGTTGAACCCAAATGGGTGAATTAACATAATTTTTAGAAACATAAAAACATACAAATCTTCCGGCAGAAAAGGACCCCTTGGCCCATCCCATCTGCCCCAAAATACCCCCCCACCTAGTTTATCTTACTCACTCTGTTCTCTGCCCTTCTACTTTTATCCATCCCCATGTAGGTGTCCCAAGCTCTTTTGAACTTGTCCACTGAAGCTACCCCCACAACCAATTTTGGCAGCCTGTTCCATGGATCCACCACCCTCTCAGTGAAGAACTTCCCTATTACATCCCCTCCAAATCTACCCACCTCCAGCATGAATGCATGCCCCCTAGTGGATTTGTTCTCAAACTTCCTGAAAATGCTACCTTTCCTCACTCTGTTTATTCTCTTCAGGTATTTGCAGGTTTCTACCATTTCCCCCCTTTCTCTTCTCATCTCCAGTGTGAACAGGTTTAGTTCCTCCAGCCGTTCCTCATATGACCTCTCGTGTAGCCCTTGAACCATCTTGGTTGCTCTTCTCTGAACACCCCCTAGCTTGTCCCTGTGCCCCTGTAAGTGTGACCTCCAGAACTGGAGCCCGTATTCTAGCTGTGGCCTGACCATCATTTTGTATAGTGGCATGATTACCTCCTTTTTCTTGCTTGTAAAGACCCTTCCTATGCATGCCAACATTCTGTTTGCTGTCCCCACTGCCCTGTCACATTGATTCCCAACCTTCAGGTTATCTGAAATTGTGATCCTCAGGTCCCTTTCTTGCTCTGTAACCTCCAGCTCCCTTCCCCCGAGCCACTATCTTGCCCCCAGATTTTTACGCTGTATGTGCATAATTTTACATTTATTTGTGCTGAATTTTAGTTGCCACTTTTCTCACCTCTTCTCCAGCCTGGTCATATCCTCCCTCATCTCTTCTACCACTCCTGGTGTGTGCATCCAATTCCATAACTTCGTGTCATCTGCGAACAGACACACCTTCCCATTTAGGCCCTCTGAAATGTCCCCAATGTATATGTTAAACAGTATTGGTCCTAGCACAGACCCCTGGGGAACCCCACTCCTCACCCCTCCTTCGAGTACACCCCATTTACCACCACCCTCTGAGTTCTTCACCCCAACCAATCTTCCATCCAGTTTGTGAGTTTGCTCCCCACCCCCAAGCTACCCAACTTGCTTATTAGCCTCCCGTGGGGGATGGTGTTGAAGGCCTTACTGAAATCCAGATAGATCACATCCACCACCCCTCCCTGATCATATATCTTCAATACCCCATCAAAGAATTCAATCAGGGTGGTCTGATATGACCTTCCACCTGTGAACCTGTGCTGACTGTCATCTGTGAGGCCCTCCTCCTCAAGATACTGTACCAGCCTTTCCCTTATAAGTGTTTCCACCAGGTTTCCACTACAGAGGTGAGGTCAACTGGGCAGTAGTTTCCTGGTTTGTCCTTTCCTCCCCCTTGTGTAACAGCACCACATCATCCCTTTTCCAATCCCCCGGGACCCTCCCCCTATTTAGCGACAGACTAAATAACCTCATGAGTGGTGCTGACAGTTCCTGCCTTAGCTCCCTGAATACCTTTGGGTGGATTGCATCAGGGCCCATTGCCTTGTCTGTCTACAGTTTTCCTAATTCCTCCAATGCCCTACCCTCTATAAAGGGGCTAGTGTCCATTCCCCTGCCTGTCCTCTTCTTGCTTTTGAGCTCTAGTCCTCTCTCCTTCTCCACTGTGAACACTGAGGTGAAGTAGTCATTCAGTAGATTCGCCATTTCCTCCTCTCCCTCTACTAGAGCTCCCACCTCCCCTTTGAGTCTCATAATCCCCTGCTTGCTTTTCCTTCTGTCACTTACATACCTGAAAAACTTCTTGTCACCCCTTCTGGCCTCTCTCACAATTTTCTCCTCTGTATCCACCTTAACCATCCTAACTATTTTCCCGGCTTCCTTTAGCTTCTACCTATAGGCTTCTTTGTCTGCCACCCCCTGAGAAGCTTTGTAGACCCTGAACTAGGGCTGGGTGGATTGTTCCACAGGAGATCCAGACCCCCAGATTGAACCCGCAATTCCTGTTCTGGGATAAATACGGGTTTCACAGTACAAGTCCAGTTCCAGGTCTGCGGAGATATAATTTCCCTAATCTTGTTTTCTGTTGCCATGGGGATGCCGTCTGTATGTACAGGCAGCTGGCAGCATCGAATCAGGCAACAGAAGATCACGTGATGCACTAATGCTATATAACTGTGCTGAGTGTACCACCCGGCCCAGAACGAGGAGTACCGGGAAGAGAGAGGAGCGGAGGATCTGTGCTGGGCAGCAGAAGTGAAAGCGAAGCAGCCAAAACCAAAAGCGCCATTAAAAAAACAAAAAGAAAAGAAAGAGTTTTTCCAGCCAGGGAAGGGACAAAGAAGAAGTTAGGAAGGGGGAGAGAACTGATCGTGGGGGTGGGTGAACGCGCCCGGGGTCAGGATTCAGGAGGGAGCATTGGGACTCAGACTGGGGAAGGACTGGGGAATAGTGTTGTGGGGTGGGGGGATGCAAAATAGCAATGCTGGGCTGGTCACTGTGTGAGCAAGAGCAGGCTGGCAAAATCTGACTTGTGCCATTCCAGAGGAGAGTGGAGAGTGAGACTAGAAGAGAGAGGGAGAGACTCGAGTACTGGGGGCCCATTACAGTTACGGAAAATCCCTAATGAAAGTTTTTTTTTTTCTTGACCTCAGACAGTAGCTGTGTGTACAAAAAGGGCAGGCTGGTAAAATCTGACTTGTGCCATTCCAGAGATTACAGCTACAGAAAATCCCAAATTAAATATTTTTTCTTGGCCTCAGACAGTAGCTGTGTGCACAAAAAGGGCAGGCTGGCAAAATATGACTTGTGCCATTCCAGATCCAGAGTTCTGGGGGGTCCAGAAATTACAGTTACAGAAAATCCCAAGTTAAAGTTTTTTTCTTGGCCTCAGACAGCAGCTGTGTATATAAAGAGGGCAGGTGAAACAGAAGTAGTTGCTTCACTCTACAGCCAGGCAGGGTGCTGGTTAAGGGCTCCTGCCCTATTATTACACACACAAAGTATTTAACCAGCACTGCAGAGCCAGGAGTTTACCTTAATGAACTTCAATGAAGGAAGTCCATTGGACACAATTGTTGCAAAAAGGACAGGCTGTCAAAATCTTTGACTTTTGCCATTCCAGATCCAGAGGAGAGAGGGAGAGACTACTGTGGGTACCAGAGAAGTTTTACAGTTACATAGTTACATAAAATCCCCATTTTTTTCCTGGCTTCAGTGCAGCTGTGTGTAAACTAGGACAAGGGCACTAGGGTGGCAAAATAAATCTTTGTGATGTCCAGTCCAGACTCAGAGGGGAGAGGGAGAGAGACAGCAGGTGGCCCACAATAAATGTAACAGTCCCAAGAATTCCAAATATTTTTTTTTCCTTGGCTTCAGTGCAGCTGTGTGTACAGAGCAGGTGCAGCAGGGTTGCAAAATAAATCTTGGACTTGTGTCATCCAATCACAAATAATTATCATGTTCATACACAAATCACAATTTCATGTATTACAAAAAAAAGTACTGTTCAGACAACATACAAGTTAATGCACCTGCCCTGTGCGGCTGGCTGTGTGTGGCCCTGGGGATAATCTGACTGTGACTTGTAGCAGGCTGAGTGTTTACAGTACAACACAAACACTACACCCAAGTGTCATCATCATCACTTATTCCCCATTATTCCTTATTATCATTGGTTTTGTAGCATATCCCGTTACACACTTACATTACCCCAGTGTGGGACTGTGCTGTGTGCAGCTAATGCACCAGATGTGTCTGCATCTCCAATTCAAATTCTGAGGTGCACTTAACAGTTACTGAATTTGGTCACTTAACAGTAACTGTATTATAGGAGCCAGTCCGATAATCTTGACAGGAAGTGGTGGTGGACTGCTGTGCTGCTGGTGTGCTGTCAGTGTGTACACTGTACAGTCACGAGTCACAACAGTAAATTTGTCCCTGCCTGTGGGTGGAAGTCATCAGAAGGACATCACGTTAAAGGGATCTTTTGTTACAAAATGGATCAAAGTGTTGATGAGGGACATTCTATTTCTCAGGTAAGCAGTGGCACTGCAAAAGACAGCAATGAGGCTGAAAAGGGAAAACAAAATCAAACCCCAAAAAGTGATTTTTTCATGTCTGAGGTTTCATCTTCCAAGTGAATGCTTGAATCCAAAAAAGGTGAATGTCTCAGATCATCATCAGTCCCAAGTAAAAAAAAAAAGTTATGTAGTTAAAAAACTAACTGCATGGTGGGTACCACCCACAGAGGCACCCAGCAGTATGGAACAATTGCATACTATGCTACTGCCAGTCCCTCATCCGGATCTTCTAAGGTTGAACCTGACCAGGGTAATACTAATAATAAAGATGAAGAGAAAGATCAGGCAGCACAATGTTTACTGGAAGGGATAGAAATTGCAGATGAGGAAGAAACAGGCAGACATATTTTGGTTGTGGTGGGGTGGTGGGAATAAACCACAAGAGGAACAGACCCAAGAAAAATCCAGAGGGAGGACCCTGAAAAGGTGACCGAGGTGTCATGCTTAACTGGGAAAAAAGACCTAAAAAAATATCTTTTGTTTGGTCATACTTCTCCATTAGTAGAGATGCAGTGAATATAAAATCCGCCTGCGAAGTGAACGTGAAGTGGCCACTTCGCATTGGTACTTCTCAATGCGGAGTGCCCCATAGGAAAGGCTCACTTTGCCTTGTTATTATTACTTCGCATTGTCATTCCGCTTTAAACGTGAAGTAAGGCGGAGTGACAACAATATTGGCAGCACCCCACCCACACAGTCACCAGAATTAATGTGCATCCCCAAAGGGCTACTGTCTTGTGCCCAGAAAACTCCCCAGTGCTGATGAAGTGAATTGAGAGCATAACGAGAAATGCAAAGTCTCCCAGAATTAAAGGCGCACTCAGTCATGTGTGCAGTGGCCACACACAGAGTCACTAGAATTAATGTGCATCCCCAAAATGCTACTGTCTTGTGTCCAGAAAATTCCCCAGTGCTGACGAAGTGAAATGAGAGCATAACAAGAAATGCAGTCTCCCAGAATTAATGGTGCACTGCAAACACACAGACAGATTAAGATTGCACTCAAGGGATGCATACGAAAAGGCACAACAACACCTAACTAGTGCACACAAGTCACAAATCCAAATCTGGAAAGGAATATATTTTGCCAGTTGGGGGATTAGTGCACGGCAGTAGCAATCCACTACCAGTAAAGATACCATAAAGCAGTATAAAAAATTCATGCAGGTGCAGTGGATAGCAGGTTCACACTGCTGCAATTACTCTATGGCATAATAAAAGGTGTCTGATTTAATGGCACATCACATACACACTCACACACACACACTACAAGTAATGCGTAGCAAATTGAAAACCTTTAGTAATATAACCAAATGTTTTAAACAGACAAATTATACACTGCTGCCCCACAACAATCAGCAAAAAAATGTCAAGAATTACTGAAACTATTACTGTGTGTGCATTAACACAGTTATACAAGAAAAATATAACCAAAACAGAAAGACTGCCTTTTTCTCCCAGTTAATGTATATATACCACAAATACACCCCTCCCCCAAAGCACACTTCCCAGTACACAGACTGACTGTTCTAAATTAACATTCAAAATCCGCACACAACAATAATCACTCGATGATATGCGCACAGAAGGGTTTCCTAGTAAATTCTGAGCAAAATAAATGACTCAAAAAGGCATTTTAAACAGCTTTTAGAGGTTTTGAATCACAGAGCTCTGAGAGCAAACTGTCTCCAGCTACCACTACACACACACTACCCAAGCCAGAACTGAGGCTATGCAGAACAATCTAGCCCATGTGACCTGCAATCCCATGAATCACTGCAGAATTTCATTTGGAGCTCAATTACAAGGTGAAGTGAGGCGAATTACATTGATTTCAATGTACTGCGCCTTAAAATTGGTGGAAAAGTGGTTTGGGGAAAGCAGAATAATGCAAAGTCATTGGTTTCAATGGACTTTGCATTCCTCATTATGAAGCAAAGTACTCCACTTCACATTGTTGAGTACTCCATGGGTCCCTGTTACTCCGTGAATCACTTCATGGAGCGAATTGGGGCCACTTCGCCAACTACTACTTATAGTACTGTAACTCACATGCTGTACAGGAAGGAACACGAATGCCTATGGCTATACTTCCCCAATGAGCTGCAGCACAAAACTCCCCGACTTAAAAACATGTATTAATGAGTACAATGGTGGGGTGGTAAAGCCTGGAGAGATATTATAAAACAGGCTTACAATACTTCCAAGTAACTACAAAGAAGATTAATGTGATTCGTGATGTGATCATGAATCGTGATTTGTGACTGCATTTGTGACCGTGATAATGAAGAATGTGATTCAGTGTCAATGGTGTGAGTTAACCAATATGAAACTGTATTGGGAACGTGAAAGCCTACGGCTGTACTTCCCCGATGAGCTGTATCTTAAAACTTCCCGACTTAAAAACACGTATCAATGAGTACAATGGTGGGGTGGTGAAACCTGGAGAGATACTACAAAACATGCTTACAATACATCCAAGTAATTAGTAAAAAAATTAATGTTGTGATTCATGACGTGATCGTGAATCGTGATTTGTGATTGCATTTGTGACCGTGATGATGAAGAACATGATTTGTATCATAAGTGACTCGTGATGATGGTCCTGACTTAAAAACACATATTAATGAGTACAATGTTCATGCAGAATTATGCATCACACCTATCCAGTACTCTGAAGAGAAGCCAAAGAAACAACTGTGACTGAAGTTACAGATGGAGATCGGGCCCTAAAAAAATGCAAATGCACTGACAGATTAAGATTGCGCTGCGCACTGAAGAGATTCAGACACAAATGCACAACACCTAACCAGTGCTCGCCATCAGAAATTCAAATCTGGAAAAGAATACCTTTGCCGGTTGGGGAGGGCCACGTTGGGGGCAGTGTACTGAACTGCTGCAGTAACAGTCACTATTACTAGTACCAGTAAAGATACCACAAAGAAGTACAAAAATCACACAGCTGCAGTGGATAGCAGGTTCATATTGCTGAAATTACTATGTGGCACAATAAAAGGTGTCTGATTTGATGACACACGTCACACACATACTCACACACACACTAAGTAATGCGTTGCATATTGAAAACTTCAGTAATATAACCACATATTTTAAACAAACTAAAATAATGCACTGATGCACCACAACAATCAGCAAAAAAATGGCAAGAATTATTGAAAATATTACTGTGTGTACATTAACACAGTTATAAGAAAAAATCACCAAAACAGAAATAACTGTCTTTTTCTCCAAGTTAATCTACCTACACCATATATACGCCCCTCCCCCAAAGCACACTTCCACTGTCTCTCAGTACACAGACTGAATGTTGTACATTAACATTCAAAATCCACACTAAAACAATAAACGCTCAATGATATGAGCACAGGAGGGCTTCCTACAATAGATTAAAGTTTGAGCAAAAAAAAAAGACTCAAAAAGGCTTTTTTAACAGCTTTTAGAAGGTTTGAATTGCAGAGAGCTCTCAGAACAGACTGTCTCCTAGAGCTTCCTACACACACTACCCCAAACTGAGGCTGTGCAGAACAATCTCGAGCCCATGTGACCTGAAAGCCCATGAATCACTGCAAACTTTGCCTTTGGAGCTTAAAAACAAGGCGAAGTACATTGTTTTCAAGGTACTTCACCTTAAGAATTTGTGTAGTAGTGGTTTTGAAAGGCGGAGTAACACAAAGTCATGGTTTTCAATGGACTTCGTATTATCCATCATAACATGAAGTGCTCCACTTTGTATTGTGGCGCACTTCGCGAATTTCCCTTTGCTCCGCAAATCACTTTGCGGGGCAAATTGGGGCCACTTTGCCCATCTCTATCCATTAGTGCTTCCCATGAGTTCACTAGGTTCACTAGGTTTTTAAGAGCAAAAAAGGGTCTAGCTCATAAGTAGCTCCATTAAGATAAAGTGTAGTAGTTCAAATTCCCAAACAATGCAATATATTTATCTAAGTTTGCTTTGAAATTGTCTTTGCTAGTACTAAAAAATTACATCCAGAGGGAGTCTATTCAAGAGGCTCGCCACTCTCATAGTATAGTAATATTTCCTTTTATTGGTTTTATATCCGCTAATTTTGATTTGAAGTGGGTGACCTCTTGTACCATGCTGATCTTCCTTATATTCAATGTTCATTTCAATCATTAACAGAGGATCATTTAAGATACTATAATATAGTAACATATCCCCCCATTGTCTTCTTATTTCTAAACTATGTAGGCCTAGTTTACTCAATCTTTCACCATAAGGAAGATGTTTCAATGATAATATGGATTTGGTATATCTTCATTGTACCCTTTCTAGTTTATTTATATCTGTTTTAGTATTAGGGCACCATATTTGGCTACCATAATCCATCAATGGCCTAACATATGATAAATACAATGGTAGACGTACATTAGCATGTTTACTTTTTATGTTTCTTTTTATTGATATTATGGTTCTATTGGCTTTTTATGGTTTCTCCTGCCCATATGTAGGACACAACATTTGTCAGGATTTAATTTCACACCCCATTTATGGGTCCATGCACAGATGGTATCAATATCATTTTGTAAAGCCTCTTTTTCTTCAACTGTACTACATGGGCCACATAATGTGGTATTGTCTGCATATTTCATAAAATATTTCTGACATTATCATCCAGATCTGCAATGAAAATTTGGAACATGATTGGTCCCATAACTGATCCATGAGGAACACCACTAGTCACTAGGCCCTCTCCAAAAATATGGCCATGAATAGAGACTATCTGGGTTCTTGCCTCCAACCAGTTGTCCACCCATTTAATAATAAGTTTATTTATGCCATATTTGTTTAACTTTAATTTGATGGCCCAATGTGGGACCAAGTCAAAAGCTTTACTAAAATCAAACATAATAACATCCACTGGGGTACCACTAGCTAACTTTTTGCTAACATTATTATAGTAACTAATAAGGTTGGTGGAACATGAGCGGCCTTGTCTAAAACCATGCTGGTTAAGATCAAATAAAGGAATATTTTTAAGTTCTTCTAGCACTCTATATTTGATTACTGTTTCCAATATGTTACACGGTATTTACATAAGACTTATTGGTCTGTAATTTGATACATTAGATTTACAACCTTTTTTTGAATATCAGGGTAATTTTTGATTTTTTTTCACTCTGTTGGCACTGTGCCATTTTTTATCGATTTTTCATATATTATTTTTAATGGCAACCAAATATGTTTTTTCATGATTTTCAACATAATTGGAGTTATACTGTCTAAACCCTGTGTACTACTGTCCTTTAATTTGTCAATTTGAGTTAAAATCTCTTCCTGTGTAAAGTGATATGTCCCTGTGTCATTAATAGTTGTTGTATTGGATGTATTTGAGGTATGATTTGAATATATAATACGGAGCAAAAATAATCATCAAAGATTTTTGCAGTTTTTGTTGGATCCATGATACATTAATTATTTTCGATAATGGTGGTTAATTCCTCATTTCCTTTTTTTAATGAGTTTATGCAGCTGTAAAATTGTGTACTGTTTGCTTTGTTTGTTGTATATGCTAATTGGAGCTCATAGTTTCTCTTTGCCTTATTGATTTTGTTTTTGCACTTTTTCTGTATTGTTTTGAACAGTGACCAATTTGATTCAGTTTTGTTTTTCATGTATTGCCTGTACATCCTATATTTATTTTTTATTAGTTAGTTGATACCCTTGGAAAGCCATTTTTGTTTACCGCCCTGTTTGTTATATTTTTTAACTTTCTTTACATGTTTATTCATGATATTATATATTGTTATTTTTATATACTCCCAAGACTCATCTACAGATTTACCTTCCATTTCTTTAACCCAATCAATATTTACTAAGTCTTGTTTAGTACCCTCCTTGTTAGCAGTTTTGTACAGATAAAACTCAGTGCAACCTTTTACTGGTTTGTCATAATGCTCCAATGGAAAGATAACAGTGGTATGATCACTGTTACCTATGGGTGGTTTAATAATGCATTCTTTTAAACTCACTTCTTCAGATGTAATTATTAAATCTAAGATATTTTGCAATCTTGTAGGAGTAGTTACATGTTGAATCAGGTTATTTTTGGAACAAAATTTAAAAAATTCCTACTTTGTTTTGAAGATGATTTTCCATGTGCCCAGTCAATATTGGGGAAGTTGAAATCTCCTGCTAGAACTACTTTTCCCATTTCAAGTGCACAATTTATTTCCTCAATTAATTGTAAACTAATGGCTATAGTGGTGTCTCTGGTGGTCTGTAGCATAGTCCTAGAATATATTCTTTGGCATTATCCCTTAGAATCTGAAACCATAGGGTTTCCGTATTATCAGAACCAGTTTTTATTGTATCAGTAATGTTAATGAATTTTTATTTCACTAGCTAAGTAGGCAGCTAAACCTCCCCCTTCTTATTTTCCCTGTCTTTTCTAATGATGCTATAACCATGAATGTTAGTACCCCAATTATCTTTATCGTTTAACCACATTTCAGTGACTAAAGCTACATCAATAACCTCAGAGTGCAGAATGACTTGAAATTCATTAGGTTTATTATACAGTCTTCTCATATTACTCAGTAGGCACTTGATGTTGTTTTTCCTAAATAGTCTGCATGGTATGGTATTGCTAGACATAAGTGTCCCATTCCCCTTAGCTGTCAGTTTAAAAGGTATTCCATTTTATTCTTAATAAAGGTACCTAAAAGATTTGCCCCATTCTTGTTTAGATGCAACCCATCTTTACTAAACAGGTGTCTTTTACTGTAGAAGTTATTCCAGGAATTAAGGAAGCCAATTGATTCCTTCCTACACCAGTTCTCCAATCTAGTGTTAATGCTGGCTTTCATTTTATTTTTTTCATTAACTGCTCGAGGAACAGGTAAGAGACCTGATGTAATAACCCTTGCCCCAAGGTGAGTCAAACATTTTGCTGCTTCTATTAGATCTACACATATATCATTTTCATGACTGTGCCCTATGTCATTAATTCTTGCATGGTTTGTCACTATTTTCCTAGTGTTTTGATTCTTGATAATCTTAGGGACTTCCCCATGAATATCACCAATTTTTGCACCTGAGTAGCAAAGTACCATCCTTTGCTTTTTGTTCTGCTGTCATAGTTTAGTATTACAATGTTTTATTATTGAGTCACCCATAACAATCATTTTGATGTCATCAGGGTCTTCCCTAAGTTGTTCTGACATAGTGGAATTACCATTAGTGAAACAACTAAATTGATTAAGTGTTGTTATTTCTTGGGTAGTTCATGCTCAACGTCCTTTTTTAAACCACTTTCCATTTTTTACTGCACACTAGTCACTGTTTATTTCTTGATTATTATATCTCTGTTTTTTATATTGGGTAACTATAGCATCAGTTTGGTAATTTTCAGCCTCATTTGACACATACTGTAATCTTCCCTGTTTCATTTTTTGATAAAACTGGTGTCATTTGTTTACTAGGTCTTGGGGTAGCGTTAGATATACCAGACGTAACTGGTAAGTGTATTACTGTATCAGGAACAGGAGTAACACTGCATATCCCAAAATCACGTTCTAATTGTATTACTTCCTTCACATGCTGTATTTCAGTTAGGGCATTGTTTAATTTGTATTATACAATGGCAAGAAAGAATCTTGGACTGTGATTCATCAGTTTGGGGCTGGACCCGTGGTGTTATCCCAGCATAACGCCACAGGTCTAGTCTCAGCACTGTGAACCAATTGATGATTGTTAGGATGAAGAGATTTTGGAGCTCTTTTTTTGCATCTCCTCTTAAGAAACAAAAATGTTTTTCCCCACTAATAAAAGCATTCTTTAAAATTATTTTTTTATTTTATATATAACAACAAGCCATTGTATAATAGGAATAATGCACTCCTGGGTGTGTGTCATTTGGGATAACACCATGCCTGGGGCATTGGATGCACTCCATCTTCGGCCTAGTGCCCAACCCCCCCAGGAGTGGCGTTATCCCAGCATGACACATCATGCATTATTCCTTTATTGAATAACATCATACTATGCACATTTATCACAGTTTTGTTGTAAGTTAGATTGAAAAGACAGTAAAATAATACATATGGCATCTAGTGCACAGAGCAAGTTTTTCTTGAGCACATAAAGTTTGTAATACATTGCTAATGCCTTCAGCATGTTCCATTTTGTTTAATCTATAAACAGTTAACTAGGGTATCAAAATGAGAGAACTCTTACTGCTTATAGATCTCCTAGCTTTAGGACTGTGGTCCCTACTTAGACTCAGACAATGACAATGGGATAAATGTATAAGCTTTAGTGACAAATATAACTATTTGTTGTAAAATAACTAACTATCCCTGATGTACAGTCCTTCTTAAGTGGCAGCACTTTAATAGGGGCAACTGCAGATCAATTTACAGCTATATGCTAAAAGTTCAATAATCTGAACTCTCAACCTGCTTCCTTTTGATGTGGATCCTTTGTAAATGAGTCCTTGACTCAAAGGGTTGTAATTCTGATTTTCTAATAATTAAATAAATATAGAGGATGCAGTGCTCCAGTCTACTTCAAATAGTGTTGAAGAGTTGATAGCAACATTCGCTATTTGTAAAAGGTCAATCAGCAGGGGTAAAAAGAAAGGAGCATTGGGAACTTCAGCACTGAAAAGGCACCTAAACAGATGTCATAACATTACTGAGAAGTTCAATTGTGAGTCTCGAAGAGAAAGTGACAGTGATAGCTCACTACACTCAGGGGTATCACCCATAGATGAAAGCAGTGGCAGCCCCCAGAGCACTACACCTCCACCATCACTTCCTGCCACTCGAGAGACTCCTCCAACTGTTACTGAAAGTGACCATGTTTTCAAAAGCCTGCTTCCTTCAAGGAGACAGATTACAATCTCAGAAACATATGAGCATAAAGCCAAATATGCCTGGACTCACCCTGTTGCTGTTACAATAACCAAAACATTTCAGAAATGATGGCTGTTGATTTGCTATCATATAACATAGTTGAACATATAGGATTCAGGTGGCTGCTTGAGTACCTCGAACCTCGATATACTATACCACTATGGAAATACTTCTCGACAACAGGGATTCTGGATCTTTATGATGTTGTCTGTAAAATATTAAGATGCATGTTGTGCAGTGCTGTTGGGAGAGTGGTGCATCTCACAGCAGATATCTGGACAAGCCATCAGCCTGAACCCTTCATGTCTGTCACGGCACACTGTGCATGTTTTGATAATTCATGTGGGACTGGGGACAGTGAAGCATCGCAGTTTGCTGTTCTAAGAATGTTTTATTTTCCATCTGAACATACCTTATACAACATCAATGAAGAGCTCCAAAAACCAATACAGCAACGGCTCACTTCACAGGGACTGTCAGTTGGCTTTATAGTTGCAGATGATGGGTCCAACATAAGGAAGGCCTTGGAGGAGGGGGGGCTTTGTTCACATCCGTTGCTTTGCGCATTGCTTAAATTTAATAGTTCACAGTTTTCTCAATGACGACAGGGAAATTAAGGCTCTCATTAGCACTGGTAAAAGAATATACACTCATTTCAGTCACTCAAGCAAATCCCGTCTCTTGTTTGAAAAAATACAGCAGAAGCACAGTTTACCTTTGCACAGACTGATCCAAGACATTTCTACTCAATGGAATTTGACCTTTTATATGTTCCAAAGGCTGCTGGAACAAAAGAAAGCTGTCAGGCAGCGCTCCTTAGAAAATAAAATTGGTGATGCAGATATCTATATTACTCCAGCACTGTGGGCCATGCTGGAGTTTGAAGTTTTCTTGCTCTAGCCATTTGAAGAAATCACCAGGGAGGTTAGTGCAAACACAACAACTCTGAGCCAGGTGATATCCCTAATAAAAATGTTAAAATTCAGATTGAATCTGATTTGGGAAAATTAGAGAAGCAATGCAGTACCATGATCACACAGGCTGCCAGTGGTGCTGACAGATGCAGGTTGCCCTCCAGGATACAACAAGAGCTAACGAGATGTATGATCAAAAAAGTTGCAGAAGATGTCAAACTATGTAAAATGCTTCATTCTGAGTACTACATTAAAGCAACAATCTTGGACCCATGATACAAAACAAAGCAACTACTGAGTGATGATGATGACACCTGTTTCGAGAAAAGCAAACAAGAAATAATTGATGGGGTGTGTGCTGTCATGGAACAGAGTACAACAGCAGCACCACATTCAGAATCTTCTTCACGACACAGCAGCACAGCATCAGGTGGCCCATCCTCTACTGTTGCAGCATTTTCTCCCTCTTCCTCCTCAGCCACTGCAGCCAAATCTTCTTCTTCACCCCCAGCCAAACATAGCACCGTCCCAGTCACTTGGTTCAGCTTCTTGCCTCTGGAGTCACTTACAAGATGTTATTGTAACAGCTTCTTCATCTGCCTCTTGTAACACAGCCTCACCGCAGACCATTGTTGAAATGTACCTGACAGAGTCCAATGTCAGCTGGAATGCTGATCCTTTGAAATGCTGGAAATCCAAACAAAATATGTGGCCTGCTTTAGTAAATATTGCAATAAAGTACATGAATAGCCCTACGACTAGCATCAGTTCAGGACAACTGTTCAGTTCAACTGGTAACATCATTAATGACACACGATCCTGTTTGACACCAGAAAATGCTGAGTGCCTCACGTTTCTCAAAATCAACATTTCTCACTTTAATTTCAAATATGATACCTGAATAAAATGTACACTGACTGCTCTGAGCACAAAACACTTTCAAGAATTTGTGCCTGTGGTGAAAATTGTTTGTGAATAGGTCTACTACACGAGGTAGCTATTAACTGCAACAAGTCAGGTCAGGATGGACTAGGCCAGGCCACTATGATCACGTGAGCAGCACAGAATAGAAAAAAAATATCAGTGGGTTCAGAGTCCAAATACAGCAAGCAGCTGCATTTCATGTCACAAACTTACTTGGTGGTACCTGGTACCACTATCTTATCTGGAAGGTAAGGTACTGCTGTCTACTAATACTACTACTATCAGTCTTTGCCCTCACAAGTCACGACTACTACTTATTTATCACTTTTTGTCCTTACTCCAGTCCTACTCCTTATTACTAGTGCTTGTCACTTTTTTTGCCCTCAGCAACTGATCCTGAGTCCTTACTGTACTGTTTTAATTTTCATACAGTCATGGCTTAGCAGATGCCTGAAAATTCAGAAACTGAATACTTTTTGTATATTTCTCACGTCCCCAATATTTGGCTGCAGATGCTTCACAGACAAAAAATGCTACTAAATTGAAAATTCACATAATTTCTTTATTGTTTGTGTGTGTGCGTGGTACGCTAGCCTGGTTATATCTCACTTACAGTAACTGGGCTGAAATTATTATATTACCATATTTTATTTGTGATATCTAAATTACTTGGAAGTGGCTGGCAGCAAGCAATTGTGGCACTAGGAATGATGTCATTGTGTTGGGTTGTATCAGTAGGTCTTCAGGTGGCAGTGGCAAACTTTTTTATGACTGCACTTCACTTGGCCAATGCAATGTGTGACTGACTGCCTGACTTGGTGGTGATCACTGTGTCTTTCATTTTTCTTAAGGATTCAGCATCTTCAGTATCCTCAGCATGTTGATCAGATTCAGTAGAAGTAGTTGTAGAACTAGAAAACATTACCACCTCTTGGACCAGGTAGTATACCATATACCACAGTACACTGGGGCATGCAAAGCAGTTGCATCATTCACATGGGTGGGTGGGTGGGCTCTTTCTGTGCTGCTCATTTGTTCATCCATATCCATTTCTTTGGCTTGTTTGGCTTTGACTGGAACATCCACCAAAATAATACTCACACAGCACCGTTAAAAAAAAAAAATATTAGCTGCCTGGTAGTGCCTGCAGTGCTTGGTGGTACTAGGATATGGGTATTTGCATCTGTCTGTCTGTCTGTCTCTCTCTATCTCCGTCTCTCCCAGCACACTCATGTCACGGGCCCAGGCAGGATATGCCACCATTATAGGCCAGCCATGAAGGGGCTAGTAGTAACAAATTGCTTTTTTATTTAACAGTTTTACTTTAATTTTTATACAAATAATTAATTAAATTATTTTCTTTGTGACTGAGTCAAATGTGAGTGACTTTGGCCACCTTTTGCATTTTTTTCGCATTTTTTCAAATATTGGTCAATAAATCAGAACTAATCAGGGTAAATCAGAATTTCACCATGTTCTGGTTCTTATTTAATAAGGGTCAGAACTTCACCAAGTTCTCCCAGCCCTACCCTGAATTGCTTTCTTTTCTTCCTGACTGCTTCCCTCACCTCAGTTATAAACCAAAGTGGTTTCCTCCCTCTTTTACTTTTGCGCACCCTCCTGATGCATTGCTAAATTGCACCCCACAGCTCCTCTTTGATTTCCAGGTTCTCCTTCACTTCTAGTTCCTTTTGTTAAATCCCTTTCATTTTCTTAAAATCAGCTTTGCTGAAGTCCAGTACCCTAGTGGTGGACCTGCCCTTTACCAACCCCATCTGACGGTTAAACCTTACCATCCTGTGGTCACTATCTCCCAGATTTTCCCAAACCTCCACATCCTCCTCACTATCCCCATTTGACATAGCCAGGTCCCCTAGTTGGTTCTCTGACCAGTTGGTGAATAAATGCTTCCAGCATGGACTCCAACAGCTCCCTACTCCTTTCTGATGTTGCTGTTGGGATTCCCCAGTCCACATCAGGAAGATTTAGATCTCCCACCACCAGGTTTTCCCCTTTGCTGGCCATCCCTTGTATTTCCCTAACTATCTCCCTGTCCACCTCCTCACCCTGATTTGGCAGTCTTTAGATCACCTCCATCCTTATTACCTCCCCTGTGCTCTTACTTAGCATGACTCAAAGGATCTCCACTGACCCTTGCCCATCCCACTCACTGTTGCCCTTATCCCATCTCTTACATCCAGAGCTACCCCCCCTTTTCCTTTCCTAGCTCTCTTAAATGGGCTATATCCTGCTATTTTTACCTCCCAACTGTGGTTTTCCATCCACCATGTTTCAGTAATCACTATAAGATCTAGGCCTTCCGCCCCACCACCACCTCCAGATCTCCCATCTTATTTCCTAGACTCCTGGCATTTGCCAGCAAACCCTTCCACTTCCTCCACCATTACCCTTTCTACTAGTGTCTCCTGCACCCAGTTTTGGGGGAGTGCGAGTTAGGTAAGTTCCACCTGCCACTCTTCCTAGACCTTTTCTAGCTTTGTACTCCCCTTTCCTTAGTTTAAATAACCCTTCAGGATTCCATCTATGTACCACTGCAGCTTCCCTCTTTACAGCCTAGCCCCCTTGTCATTTATATGCAGCCAATCCCTTACATGCAGGTGTTCATCCACCCACATGTCCTCCTAGTCTCCTATACATGTGTATCCCTCCCTTCTGCACCACTGCCTCAACCAGTGGTTAAAATCATTGATTCTAGCAGTGTACCGGCAGGACCTCTGAAAAGGCCATGAAACTGACTACCTCTTTACACCCCTTTGCTAGTTCTCTGAATATCTTTTGTACCTCCTCCACCTCTTTCCCTGCCAGATCGTTAGTTCCAAGGTATATGATTAGGTGCAGTTTATCTGCAATTAACCGAATGTTTTCCTTAATTCTCAGAAACACCCTGCTTGCCTCCATCCCTGGATCACAGAATACAGCTCTCCCCTTAAAAACAACTCCCTTTCTCAACCAGTGGATCCCCTTTATAACTGATTGCCCATATACTACCACTGATTTTGTATTTACTAGCTCCAAGGATGCCTCGGTAGCTCTTCCCTGGCTTGTTCTTGCTCTCCTTATACTGCGACCCTGGTCTCCTTCTTTCCCCACTGCTGCATATACCATCCCTTTTTCCTCCTGTCCTCCTCTCTCTTCCCCTCTTTCCCACTACCCTTTGCTCCCCACTATGGTTATCCTTCCTTTCATATTCACTAATGCAATTTCCCCATATCTGCCTCTCCCTTCCCTCTGCCTCATTTTTCTCTACACCTTTTCCATTTTCCCTCCTGCCCTAGGCAGCTTCCCTGTCCCTCAGTATATTTTCTTTCTTCCATTGTGCCACCCCTGCCACTCTTCTCTTGTACCCTTGCTGTGCATTTTTTCCTCACCCCTGTATCCTTATGTTTTTTGCTGCTTGGCACCCTATTCTCCTCTGATCCCCTCCTCTTTATGACCTCCTGTTCCAGCAACCCAGCCAAGGGCCAGTACCTGTTTGAACCCTCAATATATATCATTATGCTGTCGCTTGCTTTTGTGTCTGTGTGCCCGTGTGATTTGCCTCCTCCATCTGCCCTGGCCCCTCTCCCCCCAGCCCCCTGTTTGGCCCCCTGCTATCCTCCCATCTTTCCTATCCTCATGTCTCCTATCTTCTACCCTGCAACATTCCCCTGTCCTCCTCTCCATTTCCCTTCTTAGCCATGCCATTTCAGCTTCCAGCCTCCCAAGCTTTTGACAAACTGGGCACTGCCCAAATCTTCACAGAGTGTTGATGAACATGGCTGCCCCGCATCTATTACACCCCACTATCCTCCCTCCTCTAGGACCACTGTTTCCCTCCTTCTTCTGGTGTAAACCCCCCTCCACTGCCACTGATCTTCCTCCTGATGCACCTTATTACTCTGCCCCATCCACTTCCTTCCATGGTCTTCCCCCTGGATCCATTCTGGAACTTCTCTCCTGCACCACGTTTGTGCCAAGCCTCCTATTAGGGCCCTATGTTGTAAAAACAAAGATTAATTATCACAAGTAGTCCATACCCCACAAGTTCAAAAGCAGCTTGCTGTAAAACCAAAGATTAATTACCACAAGTAGCCATACCCCACAAGTTCTTGCTGTAAAAGCAAAGATTAATTATCACAAGCAGTCTGTACCCCACAAGTTTGAAAGCAGCTTGCCCCTATTTTGTGCAGTTTTCCATCCTATCTCATCCCACTACCTCAGGCTGCCTCTAGAGTTTTAAATACCCATAGCATTTAAACAATTCAGCATGAAGTGTTTTGTTAGCCTTTAAATCCCCCTACCTCAGGCCACCCCTAGAGTTTTAAACTCCCATTGCATTTAAATATTTCAGCATGAAAACATTCCTTAGCTTTTAACAAACAGTTTAGCATGAAACACATTTTGAGAGCAGCTTGCCCCTATTCTGTGCAGTTTACTTTTCTATCTTATCTTTCTACCTCAGTCAGTAATCTGTGATGAAGTTAGTTAAAAAATCATTTAAGAACAATGTAGCATGAAGTTAATTAAAAAGGTAGTCTCTTTTGGCCAGTTTAGATACAGCTTTTTACCAGTTTTGATGCAGCTTGCCCTTGTCATGCAGTCTTTCCCTTACCCCACACACCCATCTCAGGAAGCCTTTAGAACTTTAAAAACTCTGTGCTCCACCTCCTACCTGTTCTGACCAAAACTCAGCTTGTTTCCCATGGATTTAATACAGTGCAGTGGTGGGGGTGGTTGGAGGGCCAAATTCAAAAGCTGAAGCTGTCTTGAATGTTGTGCAAGAGCTTACTGCTTGCTGCCACTGTTTTGAGGCTCACTGCTCACTGCTGCATGAGAGCCACTGGTCCTTGACTCTCCGCTTGCTGCCACTGTTTTGCAGCTCACCACTCACTGCTGCAGTTTGAGACTTTGTCCTGTGGTTTCAGATGGGAGCCACCTCTGGATCCACAACTGCTCACTCCTGGCTGGTTTGCATCTCTCACCGAATGCATCTGGATCCACTGCCACTCACTCCTGACTGGTATGTGCCTCTTGCTGAACGTTCACCAGTGGTACTGGGAGAGGGAGTCCCAAGCAAAGGGACCAAAGTGACCTCTCCCAGTAGTTCTCCTCTGCTCCAAGGAGGAATGAGCTGAAACTCTTTCTTTTCCACCCTGTCATTCTTTCTCGGAACTGCCAAAATTATAAGCAAGCAGTAAAAAATGTCAATGAACACTCATAATGGTAGCTGGTCCATTCCACTGGGGTGTCAAACAGATGAGGCATACTGATGAGTCCTGGTAGGATGAAACATGTGTCTATGTCTTCTGTTAGCACCCTTTGCAAACTGTGTGAGAGGCCTTTCGGCACCATGCAATTCTGCTTAAAGTTGGACCAGCATAACATTCTATGGTGATTTGCATATGCAGCCCATGATGCTTTGCATTGTGTGGGCATGTGTGATTTTGTATTTTCTTGAAACTTGGCTTCCCAGCCAAATGCCCTTTGGGATAACCCTTGCCTCAGTGTTTGTGCAAAGAGGTTCTTTGTCTTTTAAATAGTTTTTTATTTTAATGGGTTCACCACAACATATCCAAGACACACTGTCTTAGGGTAGCTGGTCCATCCACTGGGGTGTCAAACAGACGAGGCATACTGATGAGTCCTGGTAGGAGACAAAACACGTGTCTATGTCTTCTGTTAGCACCCTTTGCAAACTGTGTGAGAGGCCTTTCGGCACCATGCAATTCTGCTTAAAGTTGGACCAGCATAACATTCTGTAGTGATTTGCATATGCAGCCCATGATGCTTTGCATTGTGTGGGCATGTGTGATTTTGTATTTTCTTGAAACTTGGCTTCCCAGCCAAATGCCCTTTGGGGTAACCCTTGCCTCAGTGTTTGTGCACAGAGGTTCTTTGACTCATAATGGAGTTCTTTAATTTTAATATTTTAACCCCAGATTTTCAACATAGCCTTCTCATGACCCCACCTCATGAACAATAGCAGAAAAAAATTTGAAATCCCACCCAAAAAGTAATTTCTTGCGGTAACAGCAAAATCACCTTTTGGGATGGATTTGATATACTTCACTGCCCTTGTTTATGAGGTGAGGTCCCAAAAAGACCATGTTGAAAATTAAGAGTAAAAATATTCAAAAATAAATAAAAGTTCAGACCTCATTTAAATACATTAAACTGGACTTGCCTTATTTTTGCATATTGCAGTCGCCGGTTCCAGCAACAAGATGTCCCTTTGATCAGAGAGTGGATATATGCTATGGGACATGTTCAGGTAAATGAAGGGGTGTGGGGGGTGTGGGGCGGTGGGTGCTGAGTGGGGGGTCAGGTGGGGTGAGTGAGGGCCAGGGGAGTCAGACCGCAGATGAACCATTTTCTTTTTTTCAGATAATCCCCCCAAAAAAAAATCTATGAGGGAGGGTTTTCTTTATTTTAGGGGACCCAAGCCAACAATGGGGACTGGGCACCCTAGTATCTGTTTTATCTTCAGTGGCTCCAAGGCAAGAGAAGTGATACTGGGGGTGGGCACTTGCGTCTGCTTATTACTGAATATATAAATAAAATAAATAAACATTGGGATGGGTGGGTAATGCAACCTGGAGGGAAGGGAGCTGAAAGAAGTGGTACTGGAAGTGGGTACCCTGATCCGCTTGAGAAATATCAGCTAGATAGATAGATAGATAGATAGATAGATAGATAGATAGAGAGAGAGAGACAGGTCAGAGGATTGGCAATTCATGGCTGCAGCGGAAGTCAGTGGCACTACTCCAGCTGTGGCTTCAATGTTTTAAAAAGTCCCACTGTTCTCACAAAAGAACAATATGAAAGAACTAGTTCTTCATATGAGCCCCTACTAAGTCCATGCCTCACTGCTCCAACTAAAGTTGGAAGCACAGCTCCAACTGAGGCTTCACAGTTCTGGAAAGTCTTGCTGATAAATAAATCCTAGGCAGAAGGCTCATTGAGGGCTCCTGATTCTAATTTCATGAGACAAAATTCTTCTTTTGTGAGTCTCACAAAAGAAGAACCTCACCTTACAAAACAAGATTTTGGAAATTTTTTTTCTCATAGTTTTTTCATAAGATCATAAGAAAGAACCATTGTTGTTTTGTGAGATCGCATGAAAGAACTGTGAAAAAAAATAAGCCCAAACACTTCTTATGTGAGACAAAGTCCTTTCATAACACTCTGATCTCACAAAAGAAAAATGGAAGTCACACCCACTTCTTTTGTCAGCTGAGAGTCTTCCTTCATGAGACTCATGAAAGAAGAATGTTAACTCATAAAAAATCATTTTGACTCATGAAAGAAGAATCAGGAGCCCTAGCTAAACCTTCAAGTTGGGATTTTAAGAATGTATTAAAACTATATTTCAAGGTCCTTTTTATAAAAACAGCCACCAGAGTCTAGATAAAAGGGTCTCATTTAGTTAGATGCATGTGTTTTTTTTTTCTGCAGGGCATCATTTTTCTTGGTTTTCAGTTTTTTTTTGGGGGGGGCCTTGAAAAAAATAAAAAAAAAACAAGATGTTTGCCATACAAATAAAGAATTATTTTTTCACAAAAGAAAATTCTTCTTTTATAAGTCAGAAATTCTTCTTTTTATTCTTTTTTTGTGATCCAGAAATTCTTTTATATCAGATATATGAATGAAAGACCCTACTGGGCATGCTCAGAACCAACATTTCAAATCCTTACAACTTAGGAATTGATTCATATTTTTTCACCAAACCAAAAAATATATTTTTTCTAGGGCAAGATCCTTCTAACCTGAAAATTTCAAAACAGAATTCAAAACCATCTAGGCTGCAGGTGAAAGCAAAAAAAGTGCACAAATCCCCAATTCTCTATCTTTTTGCATGATCCAGATCTCAGAATCCAGACATCTGATTGTCAGGAAACTTGCCAAATCAAGATACTTTGCCCCTCAGAAAGGAACAAAGTTAGGTGGTTAACACTAAATACCCTACTCAACC
This sequence comes from Neoceratodus forsteri, assembly GCA_016271365.2. Classification (NCBI taxonomy): domain Eukaryota; kingdom Metazoa; phylum Chordata; order Ceratodontiformes; family Ceratodontidae; genus Neoceratodus; species Neoceratodus forsteri. The sequence continues at coordinate 976,440,809 of CM057452.1, read as the reverse complement.
CATATACTGTATATTTATCCACAGGGATGAGAGGTTTCTTGGTAGGATATCCTGTGTTATTTCCACTACAATGAGAATAAATCCTGAAGACGACATTTATCCACACTCTGCTGATGTCACCAGTGTCAGAATATCAGTACTGCAACTTGCATTCTAAAGGAAACTGCTTCAGAAAACAGTTTCTCTTTCTCACTGAAGCATCAACTTACTCAATTAGCTTTGCAAAAGACTCTCACCTGTATCCCATTGTGTTTCTAACATTCCTAGCCCATTACTGTGGTGATCTCAATGTCAAAACAATCTGAATTCTAAATGAAACTCTTACAAAGCAGTTTTTGTTTCTCAGTGCTACCTGCAGCAGTTTGTCTTTCTCACTGAGCCTCTGACTCACTTAATTAGCTTTGCAAATCACAGTCACCTGTGTTTCTGACTCACAGTCCATTTAGAACAGACAGACACACACACACACACACACTCATACACACACACACACACACACTGACAGCACACACAGAATGAGCAGGAAACCCACAGAATCAGAAAAAATGTTCCCAAAGCTCTCACCCCTGTGGTATAAATCGCACACAAGATGGGCAGATCATAGGATATGGAAAATATTCTCACTCCTGCAGAGTGAGCTGTGCATACTCACTCTGCAGGATTGAGAATATTTCCCCTATCCACTCCTGCCCACCATGTATCCCATATATATATATATATATATATATATGTGTGTGTATGTGTGTGTATATACAGCATATATATACAGCATATATATACATATATATATATATATATATATATATATATATATATATATATATGTATATATATTATAGGGGCACAGTAGCACCCCTATAATTAGTGTTGAGTAGCATGTTTCATATTCATCCCATAAATGTTGCACTTTAATAACTTTGCAACCGTTCAATTGATTTGCTCAAAAGTTATAATGCACTATCCTGTGGAGTAGATCTTTAGATGTGGCAAGTTTCCTTCCAGTTGGATGTGCAGATTCTGAGATCTGGACAGTGTAAAAAGTCATAAAGTTGCCATTTTTTCCATTTTTTTCCTTCATCACCCCACATCCAGATGGTGTGGAATTTTACTGATTTTTTTTGTAGAAACAGCTTAGGTAACAGAACATGCATGCTTTGTTTTGTTTAAAAATATTAATCTGTTGCAAAATTATTATGTTTTTCATTTCCCATTGTTTTCAATAGGAAGATCGCATTTTAGGATAGAGGGAGAAAAAGGATTCACTCTTGTGAGACCCATTCCTTTTTTTGTGAGAATTAAATCCTTTTTCATGAGATAAAAATTATTTTTCGTGAGCTGCCTTTTTGTTTCAGTTTTTTTTTCACTTTTGTTTTTCAAAAGCCACAAAAATGACAACCTGGAGAGAGACCACCACACCTAGCGGGCAGATTGGGACCCCTATATGTGCAATCAGTACTCCAACATTAGGGACAGGCCCAGAAATGTGTTTTAATTAGTGGAAGGAATCCTTTTTTATGATCGCATGATATGAAAAAGAATCCTTTTTCATATCATGAGTCACGAAAAAGGATCCTTTCTCATGAATTCTGTGCTGTTCCCCACACTGTAATGTATTTTCCTGGTGTCTAGTGGCACACCCCCTTATCTCCCTGTTGTTTTTAATATTATATTTATATAATCCAACATCAGAATACCCACCCCTGGTGTTGAATGCTCCCCCAAGCCCATTGTTTTAATCATTGTTTCTGACATGAAGGGGCACAATCCCCATATCGGCATTCAGAATCTCCCCCAGCAGAGTGGGACACTGGGGAGCCCACCCCCAGTGTCCCAAAATAAATGTATTTGTTATTTAGCAGCAAAAAATAATCCCCCATCTTTGCTTTTTTTAACCTGCAATAAAGAAAATGGGCTCTCATTGTCTTCCCCTTCCCTTCCTCATCCCTACCCTCCCACTGAGTACCCACTACCCCACCCCCCTTATCCCATACGTACCACCGGAGGTCATAAGCTGTCATCTTCTGTGGACTGGCACATGTCTGTACTATTCAAAGCCAAACCACAAACTGAGGAATAATGGTCAGTGCTGTATAATGTATTTCAATGGTGTTTTGAACTAATGTTCATAACTTTACCATTTTGGGGAATTTTTTCACCAAATTTTCAACATGGCCTTTTTGGGACCCCAGCGCATGAATGCTGCAACCGCCATTTCATTAATTGGGCCTGAAAGGTGATTTCACAGTCATTGTGCAAAAATCACCTTTCAGGACAGAATAATGAAATTTCATCACCAGTATTCATGAGGTAGGGTCCCAAAAAGGCCATGGTGAAAATTTGGTGAAAAAATTCCCAAAAATGGCCATGTCCCATGTGTTCATTGACATTTTTCTACACATGCATATAACTTTAGTAATTTTCAACATTTTGACTCCAAATTTTCAAGGTAGCCATTTTTTTTCAAGCCACTTAACAAACAGTACAGTTGTCATTTTTCACATCCTGTCCAAAACGTGTTTTCACATCTGTGGCACAGAAAAGCATTTTGGCAAAGATTTGAAAATGTTCACCTATGGGGTTTATGAGGTGGGGTCATAAGAAGACTATGTTGAAAATGTTGGGTAAAAATATGAAAAAATGCCAAAGGTATGACCATTCACTGCAATTTCACTACACCCGCTTGTAACTTCGGAAATGTTAAATATTTTTATCACAGATTTTCAGCATAGCCTTCTTATTACCCCACCTCATGTATGTAACAGCTGTCATTTTTTTCAGATCCTGCCCAAAATGTATTTTTACACTTGTGGTACTGAATAGCATTACAGTTGTGTAGAATTACATTTTGGTGGAGATTCAAAAATGTTCTGAATCAGGTACATGAGGTGGGGTAATAAGATGGCTATGCTGACAGTTTGGTCACTGTTGCCCTATAAATAAAAATGCAGGGCCCAGAGGGTCCTGTGCTTCCACAGCTACATACATATGCACATCTACAGAGGGATGGGAGTGCAGGGTCCAAAGGACCCTGTTCTCCCTCAGTAAAATAATGATACTATTATACTATCTCAAAAAGTAAGGAAATAAGTTGCAAAAAACTTTGTTATTGCTCCTGTTAGGGTGAAAGTGACATAAGTTGGGAAATGAGGCATTAGGGTTTCCAACCCTAACACTCCATCCTCCCAAACCAGTGCAGAGAGCAGGTGTGAGGTGTGCTTTTGGGTTCTCAAGCTTGACATTCACCCCATCCTCATAAAGTCTACACATCTGACCTTATTTACAGATGGAATGGGGTGAGTGTTAGGTTTGAGAAGCCCAAGGTAAACCCCACACCTGCTCTCCTGCCTGGTTTGGGAGGGTGGGGTGTTAGGGTTGGAAACCCTAACACCTACTTTCTCAACTTGTGTCACTTTGACCCTAACTGGAGCATTAATGAAGTTTTTTGCAACATACACCTTCTGTATTTCTATTTGTTTTTTCCTTCACCAGGATATTTCATATGGAGACAGGATCCTTTCTCATACATTTGAACTACTCCTATAGTTTAAATCATTTGCCAAAGTCACAATCCTGTCTGTGATACCATAATAATTTCCACATGAACAAGCTGCGATGTCACAGAGGGTTAGGACTTCAGCAAAGGATTCAACAGCAGAAGCAAATGAACTATTAGGGACAAGGGTTCTGTTTCCATTCATACTGGCCTAGTAATCAAAAACAAAGGGAAGAGAAAAGAAGGCAAAATATTAAATCCAAGTTAAATTGTGTCTAAATATTATATTTTTCAAAGTTTTCCTCAAAACAACAAACTCATTTTAACCACTCTTGACTTAATTCTCTTTCTTTGTAGCTTACTAGCCCTTTCTGTAATATTTCTGTTCATGCCTCTTGCCTGCTTTCAACTCTTTGTGTAAAGCACTTAGCATACAGTGTGTGTGAAAGGCATTATTGAAAACCAAATTTCTCCTGCTCCTCACAGCTTGCATGAAAACTGATAATGTTTATATTTTATTTGTTTTACTGAGAAGATAGGTGGGCCGAGGTCCCATTTCAGCCATAATTCACCTAGAAACACTGTGCTGAACAACAGTCAAGAAATTAGTGATTACTAAAAATGCTAGATACTTCATCGAGCACAAACAAACATAATCGCTTCAGTACTTCATGGTGCCCTGCCACTTCATCAGGAAGCTATGCTTGAAGTCTGAAATAAAACACATCCTTTTAAAAAAGCCCATAACATAGAAAATTATGCCAATTGCACAATGAAACCTGCACAGTGAATGACAGTACAGCGACAACTTCGACAGGTCGCTGTACTGTCACCGCCAGACCTGGCACTGCTTTCTGGGAGTCTTGCACCCCCTCCCCTGAATCAACTCCAACTTGGAGTTGATTAGTTTAGTTATGGGGGTGTGGGGGGACAGAGCCCCCCAGGTAAGGCCACCCAAAGAAAGCAAAGTCTATGGTGAATAGTTTATGCTGACCACAATTGGGTCAACTTAAAGCCGTTGATGTAACATCGGCTGACAATGAAGTTGTTGAACTGGCATCATAGAGCGCCACAGAAACATAGAAAAAAATGACGGAAGCAGACCATGGGCCCATCTAGTCTGCCCATGTGTTCCTTGGACCTTCTTAGATTCCAAGACCTAGCCCCCCTTCTGACTAATGCCACCTACTGCTCCTGTTGCTTTTGATTGTGCTTTAGCCTTGTCCCACCCCAGCTTGAATGATGTCATGGACTTTGCTTCCACTACTTCAGCTGGCAGTTTATTCCATGGTTCCATGACTCTTTCTGTAAAATTATGTTTCCTAAACTCCCTCTTGGAACTCCTCCCCTCAACTTCTACTTGTGCCCTCTAGTGTTAGAGTCAGAGACACTCTGTCGAACAGATCCAAGGATGGCACCTTATTTGTTCCTCTCAGGAATGTCTGTGTTTCAAATATATCTACCCTCTCCCTCCTTGTCTCCAGTGAGAACATATTTAATGTTTCTAGACTCCCCTCATTTGTATACCATTGAAGGCCCTGGATCATTTTGGTTGCTCTTCTCTAAATAGCCTCCAGTCTGTTAATATTCTTTTTTGGATGTGGACTCCAAAATTGGACACATTACTCCAGATGGGGCCTTACCAGGGACCTGTAGAGTAGCAGTATTACCTTCTTCCTCCTGCTGTTGAATCTCCTCCCCATGGACCCCAGAGTTTTGTTGGCCTTGCTATAAGCATTTTTGCATTGGCTTGTCTGTTTAAGGGTGTTGCTTATGATGACACCTAGATCCCATTCTTCCTGCATGGTGTTGAGCTGGACACCATTGAGGTGGTACTCTGTCCTTGGGTCATTTGACACAAATCCATTAATATAGTTGATTTAAAGAGATTTAAAACCACATACTCACTACTCAGACTTAAACAATTAATATTGCACTATTTCAAGTGTCAGAGGCACAAGCACTTAAGGTGAGGGATTACACTTAAAGAAAATTGATATGCCCTTTAACAGCAATCTACACTAATTCCGGATAATAACAATTTTAATTTTTTGGTTAGATTAACCTCACCTTCTGAAAGCATGTGCCAAAACAGGATAATTGAATTCACAAAATATTTTTGTGAAAAGTGTGCAATGGTATGCATTTTAAAGAAATAGTCAGAATCTCAAAAAAAAAAAGTAGATAAAGTAAACCATGTAAGATTGGGGTCAGAAAAGAATGAAGGAAGAGCTAAGCAGGCAGCTGGAAAGAGGCAAGAAAGAGGAGACAAAAGGAAAAAGGGGAAGTGGCAGTCAAGGCGCTAATAAAATCTGGAAGGATATCTATGCTAATGCTAGGAGTCTGGGAAATAAGATCTCAGGGGCCATCATTGTGGAGGTTGACCTGGATATAATTGCCATTACTGAATCAAGGTGTACAGGAAACCATGACTAGGACATGGTCATACTAGGATATATCTTATTCAGAAGGGACTGGGTAAGAATGAAAGGGGGGAGAAGGGTCACTTTATTTGAAGGAAAGCAAAAAATCAACAGAAATACAGGGAACTCAGGGAGGGGTAGAGATGCTGTGGGTTACCCCTTAGTTGGGAAAGTGAGCCAATATTCAAACAAGTGAGATCTATAGGCCTCTGGCACAAGGGGAAGAAATAGATGAAGTAAAGTTAGAAGAAACTGGCAAAATGGTGGAAAAGTGGGAAGGGTTTCTGAGGGGGGGACTTCAGTCTGCTGAGACTTCAGTCTGCTGGATGTACATTAAAGCCTCCCTGCTGCAGTATCAGTTAGAAGGAGAAACATTCTGGACTTTCTGCAGGAGGCATTCTGCAGGCAACTAGTCAGTGAACCCACCCATGACAGGCAATACTGGACCTGGTGCTTACTAACAGGGACAGTGTTGAAGACGTCAGGGTGGATAGCCATCTGATGACCAGTGATTATCATACAGTGTGGTTCAACATTAGAACAACTGCAGAATCCAACCACACAGTGGCAAGGTCCTGGACTTTGGAAGGGCTAATTTTATTAAGATATGTGAATGCTTCATGGATGAACTTTAAATGGGGTGAGGACCTGGGGGGTGGAAGAAAAGTGGGCCAGACTAAAACAGGGCATAGTGAAGGCAACAGACCTCAGTGCTAAGCAAGTACGCAAATGTTAAAGAAAGAGGAGACCACTATAGTTCTCAAAACAGACAGCAGAAAAGATAAAGGCTAAATGAGTAGCATTCAGAAGGTACAAGGAGACCTAGACAGGCCAGGGAAGTGTATCAAGGAAAGAAGAGAGAGGCAATAAAAGCAGTAGGGAGAGCAAAAGCTCAGAGTGAGGAAGGAATAGCTCAGGGAGTATCAAAAGGGGACAATATTTTTTTGGTATGTTATTGAAAAATGGAAGACAAAGGGAGAGATTGTCCAGTTAAGGGGGGGGGGGGGGGGGGCTGTAGAGAGGAGGATCAAGAAAAGGCAAAGATCTTGGACAAATACTTCTGGTTCACAGTAGAAAGGGAAGAGATGGGACCACAAAAAGACATTGAGGGAATCAAAATCGACACAAGTCCGTTTTCAGTAAGGAGAGTCTGGAAAGCACTTGATAACCTGAAAGTGGACAAAGCTATGGGACCAGACAGGGTACATCCAAAGGTGCTGAGGGAACTCGGGAAGGTACTAGCTGCACCCTTTGACAGACCTTTGTAATGGATCACTGGAGACAGGAGTGATCCTAGAGGACTGGAGAAGGGCAGATGTAGTCTGACTTCAAAAAAATGGTAGCAAGGAAGAGGTGAGCAATTATAGTCCTGTTAGCCTGGTCCTGGTCATAGTTCTGGTCCATCCTGGTGGCAAAAAAAGGTACTGGGAAATCTAAACAGCAACCTCCTTGTAACGTTTGGGGAAGGGGGCATTGTTAACAGTTAAATTGAGCAGCTTCTGACTGACTTTTCATACCTGCTTCAGCTTGAGATACACTATGGCGTTCTTTTGCCAGCTTGCACTGAGATTTCTCCCCTCCCTCTGAAGACCAGCAGTGTATTTCCCAGTCCATCCTGGTGGCAGCAGAAGGTACCGGGAGGTTTAGACAGCAACCTGCTAGTGACATTTGGGTAAGGAGCATTGTTAACAGTTAAATTGAGCAGTTTCTGACTGACTTTGCATACCTGCTCCAGTTCGAGAGACACCATGGCATTCTTTTGCCAGCTTGTGCTGAGATTTCCCCCCCAAAGACCTGCAGTACATGTCCCAGTCCATCCTGCTGGCAGTGAAAGGTACCAGAAAATCTAAACAGCAACCTGTTTATGACATTTGGGGAAGGGGGCATTGTTATTTGTCTTGTGGATAAAGGGGGTGTGATCACTAGTGGCTCTCTGTGGAGCAGTTCATCACATGAGTGACTCTCACTGCAGTGGCAAGAATCATCGGTGGAAGTGACAGGTGGCAGGTGCAGCAGGAGGTCCCATATAAAAAAATTTGTGTTTGTATTTATTGGGGTCTTAGAGCAATTGAGAGTCTGGGTTGTGGGGTAACAGTTTACATAAAAGGGTTATAGGGTAATATATAACATATACATATATTATTCAATTGTGTTTTCTGTTGCTATTGTCATTGGTACATTTAAACTGCCTTGAAATAGAAATTAGTTTTAAGGGGGTGGTAAAGTATTGTGGGCTGAGGGGCACAATGTATGTACCTGAGAATATTCCTGTGGTGACAACCAGCTATAGAAAAGCTGAGAAAAATGTGGGCCATGTAAATTGGGGGAATCTGCACAATATTGCTTGTGAACCCGTGGGTCCAGAATTCACTAGGGGGTTAACTCCGGCTAGGGGTTATGAAATCCTGGTTTGGATTATCCATAGAGAAGATGGAACCTGTAGAACTAAACAAAGGTGTAGATCTGAATTAAGACAGAATTTGGTTAATGTAGAAATACAAAAGTCATGGATCCCCTCTTTAATGAATACTAATATTAGAGTTCTGGTGACCAAAGTAGATGAATTACGTGTAATTTTGAAGGCTAATCTTGTACAAATTGCTGTTATTACTGAAACATGGTGTACCTCCACAGGTACCGAACAATGCTTTACAGATCAGTGAGTACCAGTTAGTGAGAAAGGACCATGAAAGAAAATGGGGGGGGGGGGGACTTGCATGTTATGTACAAGAAAATATCCCTGTTGAAAAAATTAGTGAATTAGAAGTGGAGGGATTTGAGACCTATGGTTATAAGTAAATATGCCCAGACTTCCCAGAAATTGTGGCCCATGGGTGTTTTTTTACCATCATCCCTTGAGCAATAGTCATAGTATGCCTGACCAGTGGCACCTAGCTTACACTATGGAAGTTGGCTTATCTATACCAATCACAGCACTTCTTGGTACATGTTTTCATCCTGTCCTGAATTTCACTTGATACTTTGGTTTTTTGCCTCAGATTTCTCAATCCTAGTGCCACACTACAGTTATCCGATATAATCCTTGTGCTACAAGTTTAATCAGCAGCCCAATGCCACTGGAAATTTCTAAACTATAAACTATGCCTTCCTTGTCCTGTTTGTTGAACTGTATTGAATGTCTTACCCCTGTTCATCTTGCAACTGTATAACCATAACTCTACCTCTGTAACTTGTACAACAGAAACTTCAGTCTACTGTATTACTGTAACTTGTACATCTGTTACTTCGGTCTACTGTATCCTTGTTATATGAAACTACTTGATAACCTGCAAGTTATCTTCCACTGTACCTCCACCCCCCCAGGTCACTCCAAGAGATGAGCATCTTTTTGCTCAGTGTGCCTTTCCTGGTGAAACAATTTCAATAAATAAATAAAAACACCTTAATTGGAGTTTAGACAGAATAATGGAACAATATCCTGTGTGTGGGATCATTTTAATGGGAGATGCAAATCAGTTGCAGTTATCCAAAGTTATGCAAGGTAGGAATTTGAAATAGATAGTTAGGGAAGGGACTAGGGGGAAAATGTTTTGGATGTTGTAGTCACTAATTTTGCCGAATGGTATAGTCCCCCTGATATCAGACCTCCCATTGGTTCTTCTGACCACAAATCTGTTTTGTCACCTCCAGTGTATTAGAATGCAAAGCTCAAAGAGAGAAGAGAGAAGAGAAAGGTGTGGATGAGTCAGAAGTGCAATAGCACAAAAAAGAAAAGGGTGTTAGATGCTATAGCAGGGGAATTTGATAATGAATGGCTCAAATTTGAATCAACTGATTCTACCTGGACTATGGTAACTACCAAAATTCAAGAGATTAATGGATAGAATAGCACCTTTGTGTGAGGTTGAAGTTAGAGGAGGTGATAAACCTTGGGTTACAAAGGAATTTAAAGGGTTGATAACTTAAAAGACAAAGAGCATTGAATGCAGGGTGGTTGGATGAATTCCATAAATTGAGGAATAAAATTAATAGGATAGGAAAATGGAATAAAAAGTATTATGAGAAAAAGATTAGTGGGTTACGTAATGCTGATCCAAAAAAATGGAAATCCACAAAGGTTTTTATTCCAACTAACAATGAGGAGAAACAGATAGGTAAGTGGGTGATTAATTGGTGATTTTGAGGGTGAAAACAAGGAGAGGAAATTTGTGCAGGAGCTAAATAGAATATGCAAAGTTAGCAAAAGGTTGGAACCCTTGAAGGAATGTGAGGAAGAAATGTGGGTCGTTCAGTCGAGGATGTCTCTAAAGCTTTAAAGTGATTAAAAGTAAGTAAAGCAGTAGGACCAGACATAATACCTAACTGGATTTGGCATGAGGGAGCTGATCTGGTAGCACCCTGGATCTGTAATTGTTCAATAAATCTATGCTGTTGGGAGAAATTCCTGGTCAGTGGAAACAAGCCCAGGTTTTACCATTGCCTAAAATAAATATTCCATGTGATGTAAATAAGGATTTTAGACCCATTTCTTTGACCTGTGTTGTTTCTAAATTATGTGAGAAATTTGTTACCAATTGGCTACTGGAAATAGTAAGCCATTATATAGATCACAATCAGTTTGGTTCCCTAAAGGGGAGTTCCACCACATTAGCTTTATTGAAAGTTCAGGAGTTATGTATGAGGTCATGGGAGAATGGTGAAATGGTAAGACCGGCCCTAGTTGAGAACAGGAAAACCTTTGATTTGATAGCGCATGATATTTTAATAGATAAATTACAACCCTTGGCAGTTCCTGCCTGTATAATAAGGTGGATCCATGATTTTCTTGTAGGTAGGTCACAGTGGATCAAGAAAGAGAGGTGGAGGTCTGAACCAGATTATTTGTATGGGGGGGATTCCACAGGGTACTAAATTAGGGCCCGTCCTGTTTCTCATTATGATAAATGATCTGCATGGGCCCCTGTATTAAATACGTGGATGACATGAAAATATTACTCACCTTAGTAATTGTGTTTCTTCTAATGGAGTCTTGCTGTATTCTGACAATATGCAGTTAGCCCAAGCACTTGAACTGCTCCGGAAAGGAAAGAGTTGACTCTATGCCAGAGCATAGAACGTTGAGCTTGAGCTTGGTTCAAACCTCTGTCTGCTGCACTTCCAAGTGTAACCATCAGATTCTTATGAGCTAATACTAACTAGCTACACCTATTTTGTGGAAATTGCAAAATTACTAGCCTAAAGGGCAACCAAGTATTTTGGATCCCAAAAGACTCACGTTGAGAAATCCAAAAGAAAAAACTAGGTAGAGAACAAATATAACTATCCAAAACAATATAACATAACTCACTCTCCCCTTTTTGGAGAGTGCCAAGTTCACCCCTGAGATGCAGCACTGTACCTGCCAGCCCACTTCCCAAAAACCAGGTTCTGAGAGGGGAGGCAGGGGGGAGGTCAGAATACAGCAAGACTCCATTAGAAGAAACACAGTTACTAAGGTGAGTATTTTTTGCTTCAAATAACATGAAGTCTTGCTGTATTCTGACAATATGCAGACTACCAAGCAGTACCTCCATGGAGGAGGGATGGGACCTATTTTGGGAATAGGCTCTGTAGTATTGCTGTACAAAACCTAGCATCACTTCCAGCCTGGATATCCAGAGAGTAATGCTTGGTGAATGTATGGACTGTTTTCCAGGTGGCTGCTTTGCATATCTCTAATAAGGGTATATCCCTGGCAGTAGCCAGGGAAGCAGCTGTACCTCTAGTTGAATGAGCCCTCAGGCCTGAGGGGGGTACTTTGCCTAGCTTTTCATAGAAGAATTGTATGCAAGAGACAATCCACCTGGCAATAGTTCTCTTAGTGGCCGGTTTACCCATCCCCACTTCATCATAAGTGAGGAACGACTGGAGGGAGTCAAACCTAAGTGCCTTAGTACGCTCAATGTAGTAGCTAAGAGCCCTTTTAACATCCAAACTATGTAATATTCTCTCTCCTGAAGAAGAATGATTAGTGAAGAACATAGGAAGAGACATGGATTGGTTCAGATGAAAGTATGAAACCACTTTGGGTAAGAACTTCCTGTTGGTTCTAAGGACCACCTTATCTCTATGGAATGAGATAAAATCAGGCTCCACTGACAGAGGTTGTAATTCACTGATACACCTGGCAGAGGTAATAGCTACCAGGAACACAGTTTTCCAAGTCAAGTACTTAAGTTCTGCTGAGGCTAAAGGCTCAAAAGGGGGTTGCATAAGCTGAGCAATGCAAACATTAAGATCACAAACATGAGTGGGATCCCTAAAGGAGGGATTGGTATGAAGCAATCCTTTGAAGAATTTGCAGAAAACAGGGTGAGATGCCAATGAGGAGGGCTTTCCCACTGACAGAAATGCAGAAACAGCTGACAAGTGTACTTTGAGGGTAGCTGGTCTGAAGCCTAAACCATAGAGATGAACCATATAATCCAGATTTGTAGCCAAGTCAGCAGAATTTGGGGATATGTGCTTATTGGAACACCAAATGCTGAATCTTTTCCATTTGGAATTATAAGTTTTTCTTGTGTCAGGTTTTTGAGAGGCCTTGAGAATGTCCAGAACCCCTTGAGACAAATTCAGACTTGCATATTCTAGCTCTTCAAGAGCCATGCCTTGAGGTTGAGAGGCCGAAGGTTGGGGTACAAAACTCTGCCCTGAGAGGAGGTTAGCAGATTGTGATTCTTGGGAAGAGCTAAGGGGAGATGGACTGCCAGGGACAGTAACAGAGGATACCAAGGCTGTCTGGCCCAGTCTGGAGCAATCAGGATCACTTTGCAAGATTGTGACCTTATCTTGACCAGAACTCTGAATAGTAGAGGAAAGGGGGGAAAGGCATACAGAACTTTCCCCATCCAATCCAGAAGTAGAGCATCCAGGGGGACTGAGCCAGATACTGGGGGTCTGCAACAAAAGAGAGGACATTGGTGATTGTCTGGGGCTGCTAAGAGGTCTATCTCTGGAGTGCCCCACCATGAAAATATCACCTTCAACACCAAGGAGTCCATGGACCACTCGTGATGGCCCTGAGAAATCTTGCTCAAAGCATCTGCTAGCACATTGTCCTTCCCTGGAAGGTGGACTGCTACCAGAGAAGTCTGTAAATAATAAGCCAGGGACCATAATTTCATGGCTTCCATGCATAAGGCCATAGACCACGTGCCTCCCTGCATGTTGATGTACCACATGGTGGTGGTGTTGTCTGTTCTGACCTGAACCACCTTGTTCTGTATTGATTCTGAGAAGGCTTGTAAAGCCAGGTACCTGGAGCTCTAGGAGATTGATGTGAAGTAGAGACTCCTGAGGAGACCACACTCCCTGTGCTGTAAGTGCTCCCAAGTGAGCACCCCATCCCAGAAGAGAGGCATCTGTGGTGAGAACCACAGAATGAGACTGGGTGATGAATGGGACTCCTTGCCTGAGGTTGTTCTCATCCAACCACCACTGGAGAGCTTGGATCAGAGTCTGAGTCACTGGAATCAGTTTGGTTAGAATGTGTCTTTTTCTGAGACCAAAAAGCCCTCAAGTGGAACTGAATGTCCTTCATCTGAAATCTGGCACCTTGTACCACTGCAGTGAAGGCTGCCATGTGGCCCAGGAGTTGAAGAAAATGCCTTGCTGGTTGAGAGACCAGAAGGTGAAAGGAAGAAGCCAGGTCTCTGAGGGCCTTTACTCGTGCTAGAAGAAGAAAGGCTCTTGCTTGGACAGTGTCCAACTCTACCCCTATGAAGGTCAGGAGTTGCACTGGTTCGAGAACTGATTTTGGAAGATTGAGGAGGAATCTTAGAGAAGTGAGCAATTGCTGAATCACTTGTAGGTCTGACTTGACTTGGTCTGGAGACTGCCCCACAATGATCCAGTCGTCCAGGTATGGGAATATGGAGATGTTTTGTCTCCTTAGGAAGGCCACTACTACTGTTAGGCATTTTGTGAATACCCTTGGTGCTGATGTTAGCCTGAAGGGCATTGCTGTGAACTGATAATGACCTGAAGTCAATTCGAACCTGAGGTACTTTCTGTGGGAGCACCTGATGGGAATGTGAATGTAGCATCCTTGAGGTCTAGGGAGGCTAGCCAGTCCCCTGGCCTCAGAGAGGGAAGAATTATTCCCAGAGTCACCATTTAGAATTTTGGATTTAGTAAGTGCTTGTTTAGGTATCTTAGATCTAGGATGGGTCACCACTCCCCTGTCTTTTTCAGGGTAAGTAAGTATCTGAAATACAGACCTTTGCCCCTGTGTACTGTAGGAACTCTCTCTACAGCTCTGAGAGGCAGTGGAGAGGAAACCTCTGCCTCTAGGGCAATGGTTATGGAGATGTTTGCAGGTGGAAGAGACCTGACCCTCCGCTTTGGAAAGCTTTTGAAGCTGAGGGTCAGTCCCTGGCTTACTACCTCCAGGACCCACTTGTCTAAGGTAACAGACTTCCAGGCCTGGAAGTAGTAAGCCAGCCTACCTCCTACTGGATGGGGGGAGTTGACCCAGGCTGACACATCAGGGTGTCTGCTTGGCAGGAGCCTTGGACTGAGAGGAAGATGCAGCCCTGCTCATTCCCCTTCTGCCTCTCCCTCTGAAGAACCCCCTCTGAGGAAAAGGAGAGGAGGCCTGTGCCTGGTAGAAAGGCCTGTGAAAAGGCCTGCCCCTGCCCCTAGATTGCTGCTTTTGAGGAGTTGCCTACCTTTCCTTGGCCTGTGCACACTATGGGTGGTCCTGTATTCGTCCATTTTCTTCATATAATTCTCTGTCTGCTCCCCAAACAGAGAATTATCACCGCAGAGAACTCCATGGCCTTAGTCTGAGTGTCCTGTGAAAGGCTAGTATATCTGAGCCAAGCCAGTCTCCAAAGAGTCACAGATGTAGCCATGACTCTTGATGACACATCATTGGAGTCTACAACAGCAAGAGATTGGATTTTTGATGTCTCTATCCCATCAGCAGCCACTTCCTCCAGCTCCTTGGCTAGCTGGGGGGATGCCTGTTTAGCCAGTTCCAGAACAGTATCCCATCTGGACTTCTGGTATCTGGCTGTATAGGTCATGTAGTTAGCCTGCCTGAATCCCAAACAGGATGCCAAATACTGTTTTTTAGCCATGGCATCTATCTTCCTGGAATCCTTATCTGGGGGGTGTGAAACCAAGGGTATGCTAGCCTTATCACAGACTGCAGCCTGTACAACCCCAACAAGGCTGCATTGCTGGTACAAGAAATCCATACCTGTGCCTGACAGTATATACCTCTTGTCCATTCGTTTATCCACAGGAGGTAGAGAATTTGGTGTCTTAAGCAGTCTTTGTGTCTGTTTCCCAAAAAATTTATGGAGGGGAATATACAGTCTCTTGGACTCTGGGATGTCCATCATCTCCACATAGTCAGGCTCCTCTTGTTCCTCGACAGCTTCAACCAAAGGAAGCTGGAGGGTTTCTGCCATGTTTTTGTAGAACATAAAGAGGGAAGGGGACTCAGAAAGCCTAGGAGGGGAAACACCAGAAGGTCTGTCTGGGGAGATGTCCGGTTCTATGGGCTCATCCAGACCTTCTATACCATCATCATCATTATCATAATCTTCCTCCCCCTCCAGGTCCGGTTCATAATACTCTTCAGGGGAATAATCTGGAACCGGAGGAACCGACTGAACCAAATGCCTACCTGATGGCGACGGATTAGTCGGAACCGGACGGAGTAATTCCACAATGCTAATCGCCCTGGCAATTTCTTCGGTGGTTGGACGATGCTGTTCTGGATCCAAACCAGCCAGCTTGTCTTTCTTCTTTCTTTTTCCCATAACCAATCCCTTGGGATCGGCTCTCCTTTTGCCCGAAGGAGTATCGCCCTGGTCAGAGGGCACTCCCTCAGTTTTGGTCAGAACCAAACTGGGCTGGCCATCCAGGTCAGCAGACTTCTCGGCCTTCTTTTCCCTAAGCCTGCACAATCTTTTATCAAAGGGTGGCCTTCGGAAAATTCTTACAGATTTGGCAGTCTGAATTGAGGTGGTCAAACCCCAGACAGTAAACACAGGTGGTGTGGTGATCAGCCTTAGCAAAGGCCTCCCCACACACAATGCAGTGCTGAAACCCAGTGGGCCTGTTTTTTCCTTTGGGTTTCTCAGACGTAGCCATCCTAAACAAAAAAATTACCCTTTCCTCGGCTTCAGCCAGGCAAGACTCCCTTATCGGTTCCTAACCGTATTACAGGTATTGGAAAACATTTTTAAAAACACGTTATTTTAGAACCGATAAGGACCAGTACCTCACACTAACCCACAATTCAAATAAAGAAACTGAACAATTGGTTCAGCCGAACTGATAAAGAAACCTTTTTTTTTTTTTTTTACAATTTCCACACAACACACAGTTTTAAGCAATCTGTTCACTACCTACACACTTACCGTATGGCAGACAGGGATCTGAACCAAAGAACTAAACAGAAAAAACAGTATTAAACCAACATTTTACTTATACCAAACTGAAAGCTTAGGAGAGATCTCCGGAGCGACTGTTCAGTTAGGCAGAGTAAAGAATCTGACGGTTATACTTGGAAGTGCAGCAGACAGAGGTCTGAACCAAGCTTGAGCTCAACGTTCTGTGCTCTGGCATAGAGTTAACTCTTTCCTCTCCAGAGCAGTTCCAGTGCTGGGGCTAACTGCATATTGTCAGAATACAGCAAGACTTCATGTTGTTTGAAGACTGTTATTGATAGATTCGAGGAAGTAAGTCAAAGTAAAATACAGGAGGTCCAAGGAAAAACTGAAATATGGACTTGGTGTAATATGATGCAGATTAATCCAGACAAAATACAAGAAATAAGATTTGGGAAAACTAATAAAGCTGAGTTACCCCTTCTTATGTTTGAAGGTATTATTGTGAAGGTGGTAAAGAGTGTCAAATTGTTAGGTTTACAAGTTCAAAATGATTTTGGATGGAAAGAACAAGTGTCAGAGATGGTAAAAAAAGGAAATTCTAGGGTGTGCTTTCTGACAGTGTTAAAAAGAGCAGGTGTGAGTCAGGAAGATTTAGTGTAATTTTTTTTGCACAGTTGTTCTCCCTATCTTGGTTTATGGGGCTGTCGTATGGGATGCTGGGTTAACTTTGGGAGACAGTGAAGAAATTTAAAGAATTCAGAAGAGAGCTTTGAGGATTATTTTAGGCTAGGAAATGTCATACAATGACACATTGAAAATTTGTAAGTTAAAAAGGTTGGATTAGAGAAGAATACAAATGTCAAGGAAATTGTTTTATGAAATCTGTAATCCTCAACACAAGTTGTATACCCTGCTACCACCTAGAGAAACTGCCGTCTATGGTTTAAGAAAACAGGTTAGATGGCAAAAACCAGTGTTTAGAACAACCAAATACCAGACTTCTTTTTATATGAAATTTTTAAATGATTGTTAATATTATTAATGTGAGCATGCTCTGTGTAATCAAATGTTTATTGTTTTTCTCATTGCTTTTAAGGAGCAATTTTATTACGTATTGTTTTTGTATTTTTTGTATTCTTGTTATGAATTGGTGTACATTACTTCAGCCAACCCCACCTTTGGTGGGAGTTTTGGCTGCAATATGGTAAATAAACAAACAAGCCTGATGTGGGTGGTGGGTAAGTTAATGGAAACACTATTAAATGAAAGGATTGTGGAATATCTTGTAGCCAGTGGATTACAGGACCAAATGCAGCATGGATTCACTGAGAGAAGGTCATGCCAAACAAATCTGATAGACCTCTTTGACTCGGTGGCAAAGGAGTTAGATCTGGGAGGAACGATGGAAGTGGCTTACCTGGATTTCAGCAAGATTTTTGACACTATTCCACACAGGAGACTAGTAAGCAACCTGGGAAACTTGGGGGTAGATAATAAGGTGGCAGCCTGGATAAGAAACTGGTTAGTGGAAAGGAAACAGAGGGTACTGGTGAATCAAGTATGCTCTAAGGAAGAAAAGGTGACCAGTGGGGTAGCTCATGGATCAGTGTTGGGACTCCTCTTCAATATCTTTCTAAGTAGCATAGTAGAAGAACTGGAAAAAGGAAGGTCTGCCTCTTTGCAGATGACACCAAGATCTGTAACAGAGTGGACACTCCTAGGGGTGTGGATAGAATGTGCAGGGATCTTAAGATACTGGAAGAGTGGTCAAGGGTATGGTAGCAGGGTTTTAATGCAGAAAAGTGCAAAATAATGCACCTACTGTAGGCCACAGGAACCCTATAACAGAGTATAACATTGGTGGAGTGATACTGACAAAGACCAAACAGGAAAGAGACCTATGGGTAATCATATCAGATCACCTAAAGGTGGGCAGACAGTGTGATAAGGCAGTCAGAAAAGCTAGTGGAATGTTGGGTGCATAGGTAGGGGTATCTCTAGTAGGAAGAAAGAGGTGATTCTGCCCCATACAGATCACTGGTACAATCCCGCCTTTAGTACTGTGTACAGTTCTGGGGACCACATCTCAGAAAGGATATAGTTATTTATTTTATTTAATTTTTGTTAACCAGGGAGGTACACTAGACAGAAACTGTCTGTTTTCAGGTATGACCCGGGAGAGCACAACAAATAAGAATACAATACATGACTTAATTACAGTATATGAATGTATACAACATATACAAGTGCAGTTAGTGAAGGAGAACAGAATCACTTCCATCATATAAAAAGGTCCTATTTACAGAAATAAGTACACAATATAAGAACATAACATGAGATGAAGTTTAGTGCAAAAAAGTACAGTGATTAGCATCACAGTAAGGAATCTACCTATTGGGGAAGCATTTACATGTAATGATATGTAAGAGGTGCTTACAAAAAGATTTCTTGAAGTCCACATAAGTAGCAGAAGTGCGGATGCCAAGTGGTACAGTATATTATTCCACATCCTAAGGGCAAAGTTTTGGAATGCCACTTTCCCCATATTGGTCCTTATTTTAGGCACAGTAAGCAATCCAAGGTCTGAGGATCGACATAGACAGAGTGGAGGTGGTTCAGAGGAGGGCTAATAAAATGGTGCAGGGTCTGCAAGAAAAGCCCTATGAGGAAAGGCTATAGGAGCTAAAACGTACACCCTGGAGGAGAGGAGGGAGAGGGAGGATATGACAGAAACCTTTAAATACCTTACGGGGGTCAATAAGGTACAGGAGGTGAGTATCTTTCAGAGACAAAGGTGCTCTGTAACAAGGAGGCATGATATGAAGCTGGAGGGGGAATTCAGGAGGGATGTGAGGAAGTACTTTGTCATAGAACGAGTGGTGGATACATGGAATAGCCTTCCAGTGGACGTAGTGGAGGCAAAAACTGATTTAGTTCAAGAATGACTGGAATAGGTACAAGAGAGTCATGCCGGTAGAACAGAGGGTAGAAGAGATTATGAAGTGAATTAAGCAGGGTCTGAACTTTTGCCAGCTCTGTGCACTGAGCGAAGGGGTTTGCTTGGCATGCTGGAGACCTGGGTTCATCCCCCGAGCCCAGGTGTCAGGAGCGGAGACCAGCAGGGAGGGATTCCAGAGCATCCATTGGATGCTTCCCTTCTGGGGGGTGGGATCGGCCTTGGTGGTGGACTGGCAGATGTGTATGGTGGTGTGAAGCTTTGATACACCCCATGTCCCTTCCCTAGGGCACCATCTTCAGGACCTAAGTTAGGGTGGTGGGAGGGGAGAAAACATGAAAATGCGGCCATTTATGCCAGCTGGATGATGGCGGCCCCATCTCCCCATGCTGCAAAGCCAGGAAGCCCCCGAGCTGCATACTCCCGCCCAGCATAGAAGAAAGAGAGTGCCTATGGGCACTCTGGTCTCCCCTCCTAATGGCCCTGGCAGGCAGCAGAGCACCTCCAGCAAAGGGATACATCAGGGTCAACTGAGTGGTGGGAAGCAGCAGACAGCAGAATGGGAGAGGCGGTGCTGGGTGAAAGGCTGGCCGCCCAAAGGAGTGGGTGGGTTCGGCAGGGGGATACAAAATAGCATGCAGAAAAAAAAGCAGGCTCTGAAAAAGAAAAGAACACAATTGGGCAGATTGGGTGGGTTCAGCGGCCCTTGTACGTATTTAATTTGCAGCATACCTAATCCATGCTTTGAAGGCAATTGCTGTCTACAGATCAGCCTAAAGATAAGGTGATCAACTACATGACATGCCAGATGCAGGTCTGAAAACTTTGCAGACACAATCAGGAATAAAGACAGAGAAATAAATATCCAATAAAAAGGGCAAAAAGAGGAAAACAGTACATCAAGGAGGGTTAGATACTGGAATTAGATGGAAAGGATGAAAATATTATAGCAACCATTAAAATTTGTTCATAATTTCAGTTAACCATACAACTGGATATGTGACCATAATCCTAAGAGTTCATAAAGAAAAGGAAAACTGTCTACAAGGGCATGAAGTGTCCCATGTCAGTTCCTTTTTTTTTTTTATGTTTTTGGCCTAGTACCCCAGCCCCTACCCATACCGGACAGAGGTTTTGGCCTCCCACCCTGCATGCAGCCCCCCCATACCCAGGCTTACCCCCCTGGGTGGGGACTCCAGGTGGGTGCCCACTCCCCAAGAAAAACAGTCATTACCCCTGGCTTGCCCCCCAGTGTGGGGCCATAGGAGAAGGACCTCCCCATGCAGACATGAGTCTTCAGTGGGAGAAGTGGCAGAGGCAGGGGCGTCATCTGCAGGGCTGGATTTTTGCATGCTGTTTTCCCCTGAGGCAGGACATGCAATGATGTCAACGGGCATGCCTGATGTCTGTCCTGCCTCCTGTGTCATGTGGTGCTGGTCTCCATGGATCCACCAGCTTCTGCCAGGGGCCACTGATGTACCGGGCACTCTCCCCTCCACTTCCCGGAGAAGGAAAGCTGCCACTCAAGCGCTCAGTCCTTCTCTACCTGACAGCCCTTCTGACTCCAAGGTTCATTCCTGAACTCAGGATGTTGGCGTCACAAGCAGATGCCTTGACGCTGTGCCGGTGGGCCAGCAGTCCCATGTCAGTTCCTTAGAATTCCATATAAGCAACTGACATAGTGATTCCTATTATTTTCAATGCCAGTACAGGAAAATGTGAATACTGAAAGTTCCAGATCCATCAAAGTCCCCAAAGATGAACCTAAAAATAAACATTGTGAACAATGTATATATAGTATAAGGTAGAACGTTCTTATGCATGAAATCCATCAGGACAATAGTGTTATTATGCTGCAGTGGCCTCTTAACTTTTCACTGTTATGCTGCAGTGACTACATAGCTACTGCAGCATATCAACATGTCTCGTGCTGTGCCAGTGAACTTGTGCTGTGTGCTCTCCTCTGTTGTAGTTTGACAGTTACAGTGGCGAATTCAAACTGACGGTTGACAGCTGTAGGCATGTAGACATGATGAGGTCATACACTATATAAGACAATGTATGCCTCCCAGTTCATAACAAGCGAGTGAAATCATCTCATGGTTGGCGTGGTGACAGAACCTCTCGAGCTGCGCTCTCAAGGTTCTTATGGTTGCCACGCCAACTGCTCAATGAATTAACTCAGTTGTTATGAACTGAGAGGCATATATTATCCTCTATGCTGTAGTCATTTGTTGTACTGTATGTGCTGCAACAAAACTCAGGGGTTATAGAAAAACAGATTCAAATCCTCATCGAGTCCCTCTGGACTCAATACTTTCAATTTAAAAATCCAAAAGGATACTGTTCCTAACAGCAATTGTATATGGTCACCACCTCAAATAGGAGGCAGGACATGTTTGATTACAGTACATTTCAGACAATCTGGCTTCTTGCTGTGATATGGAATAACAGACAGCACTGTCATTCTTCTCCAAAAAAAACTTTATTCATATTTCTTTAAGGTCAATTGCACGATGTTTCACCAACACCTTGTAGGCTTCATCAGGAGGTGAACTCACAATTTTAATTTTACATGGATCCTGTTAAGATAAACATGAATAAGTGATCACCATATAAAAGCAGTTCATTTCATGCTGTCAGCCAACATAGTATGTCCTGAGAAGCTACAATAGAACATGTAAAAGAATTAAAGTGGCATTCTGATGCAAATAGTTTGGGTTTGATTTGAAAGAAGCCCTTGAAGTGTAAAAAGGTTAAAACAGAATAATGGAATAGCAAATATAAAGGGAAGTCTTTATCAAAATAACAACCAGGATTGACCTGTCCCCACTCAGAGGGAATTTTTATGGTACAAAGGGAAGTCAAGCCATTGATAAAGATATTAAGAGGCACCTCCTGATGAAGCCCGCATGGTGTAGGTGAATCGTCCGGCACTGAGCCATAAAAAAATATGAAGAAAGTTTATTTTGGTAAAGAGTTACAGTGCTGTCCGTTATTCCATTGCACCCCCAGATGACTCTTTTTTTTGTAGAGACTATTTTGCAGGCTGATTACTCACATATGGGTGGTAGCATAGCTCAAGCTTAAGAAAAGCATTTCCTGTGGGACATCTTGTTTTTTTTTCAAAATACTTGGACATTTTCTTGTTGTGATACTCAAAAAAAATGTGCACCCACCAGTGCACATCTTTTGCCATTATGTATATCATGATTTATTGTGGAAATGTTCATGCATTTTCTCTTTACAAGGCCTAACTGTCCTGCTAACATAACTCTTGGGGCAATTACATGTTACACAATAAAAAAAATTCTTATGTTCAACACTGATGTCCAAGGTCAGGTGGCAAAACTCTTTCCTGTTCCAATAAATTTACAACTGAAACAATGTTCACAGTATACCATATTCCTAGGTTTAGTCAGCAGCCAATTGGTCTGTTGTTCAATGGCTGAAAATGACTACTACTGTAGGTGTCAGGATTTCCTTCAAATTCTGAGCCCGCTGCTATAGGTTACCTTAGGTTTCTCATGAAATGCACCTCTTTTCTCACAGTGTTGGAGTACAGGCCACTTTCTGATTTTTAGCAGCCTATTTTTTATTTTGGGCACCATTTTTATGTTGCTTGCACGCATGTGCAAGAAATATAATGCCATCGTCCAAGTTTTCGGAGGTGTGGCAGCCATCTTCCAATTCAGTCAGTGTGTTTGCAGGTGCAGCCACAGTTCCCCAATGAACGCTGCAGCTGTCTGTGACAGCAGTTGAAAATGCAGTGGCTGTACAGTTGAAAGAGAGAGCTATGCTTCAGTGAGCAGCGATAAGATATCGCGTGCTCATGTGTACTTCCCCCACACACACACACCTGCATGCACGCATACTGCGTGCTCATGCTTCTCCCCACCCACGTACACACTATATAGCCGATGAGGGTGCCCAATCCCCTGTGACTGTACTGCGCTCCCCCCCAACACAGTTCTCTGTGCCACACCTGAGCCCACCCAAGCATGGCAGCAGATCATATGGCCGACGGGGTTGCCCAATCCCCCATCAGCTCCACTGCCCCCCTCAGAAGACTATCGGGTGCCATGCTGGGAGCCCACCCCAGTGTGGAAAGAGTTTGTATGGCCGTCGGGGGTGCCCAATCCCCTGTCGGCTCCACAGCCACCACCAAATAGCCTTCCAGCTGCCACGCTGGGAGCCCACCCCAGCATGGCAAACGTCCCACGTCATCTAAGTTAAAAAAAAAAAAGAAACCTGAAAGAAAAACCTTCCCTCGCTGCTGTCTTGACCCTCCTCTTCCACCCGTGGCCACCCACTGCGCACCCTGCCTTGCTACTCCCCCACCTCACCCCATACTTACCTCTGGAGCTCGGTGCGATGATCTTCAGTGGACCAGGAACACATCTGCACTCTTCAAAGCCGACTGTGAACTGAGGAAATGCGGGTAAGCTGTATAATATGATAAATAGGTTTTTTTCAACTTTAGTGCATATCTCGGGCATTTTGGGGAATTTTTTCACCAAATTTTCAACATGGGGTTTTTGGGACCCCACTTCATTAATTCTGTCACTGTCATGGCGTTAATCAGCTCTGAAAGGTGATTTTGCTGTCACTGCACGGAACCACCTTTTGGGACCAGTTTACAAAATGACAGTGTCACAGTTCATGGTAGGCCCCAAAGCCCTATGTTAGATTGGAAATCTCAAAATATTTGAATTCTAAGCATGTGTTGTGCTGTTCCTACGCACGCTCGTAAGTTCACAAATTTTCAGTATGTTTACTCCAGATTTTCAACATTGCCATTTTACCATACCTCCTTATGAGCAGTACAGCTGTCATTTCTCACATCTGACCCAAATTGTGTTTCTGCTCATGTAGCGCTCAATGGCCAATGGCGCAGTCAGTGTGTGAAATCAATGTTCGGGACAGAGTAAGAAAATCACAGTGACACTGTTCATGAGCAGAAGTGTTAAAATGGCTATGTTAATAATTTGGTGGAAAATTTCCCAAAAATTACTGTTTTACGAGCATGCATTGTGCTGTTCCTACGCACTCTCGTAAGGTCACAAATTTTCAATATTTTCACTCCAGATTTTCAACTTTGCCATTTTACCACACCTCCTTATGAGCAGTATAGCTGTCATTTTTCACATCTCGGTCAAAACGTGTTTCTGCCCATGTAGTATACAATGGCGCAGTCGGTGTGCGAAATCAATGTTCAGGACAGATTAAGAAAATCACAGTAACACTGTTCATAAGCAGAGGTGTTAAAATGGCTATGTTAAAAATTTGGTGAAATACACCCATAACATGACTGTGTTATGAGCGACCATTGTGCAGTTTCCATGCACCCTTGTAACTTCATGGATTTCTAATATTTTTAATCCAGATTTTTACCACTGGCATTTTTCCACACTTCTTTATGAACAGTAAAGCTGTCATTTTTCACACCATGGCCAAAATGTGTTTTCGCACTTCCAGCACAGAAATGCATGGTCACTGTGGGAAATCACTGTTCGGGACAGATTAAGAAAATCACAGTGACACTGTTCATGAGTGGAGGTTACAAAATCCTTGTGTTGACAATCTGCTGTAAAAAATCCCCAAACCAAATGCATTACGGGTGTGCATTGTGCATTTTCTACACACGATCGTGACTTCACCAGTTTTTGTAATAGTTTCACTGCAGAATTTCAACATTGCCATTTTTTGCACCTCCCCATGAACAGTACAGCTGTCATTTTTCACATCCTGTTTGAAATGTATTTTCACACCTGTGGTGCCAAATGGCGTAGTCGCTGTGTGAAATAAGCTTTCAGCTAATAAACTGATATTGCCACTGTTCATAGGGCGAGGGTCACAAAAAAACATGTTGAAAATTTGGAGTGAAAATGCCAACGAACGCCTGAGGCATTAGGGTTTCTGGCCATAATGTCCCAGTCTGTAGAGATTGAGAGGCATCAGGGGTGTGACTTGGGATTCTCGCCTGTAATGCTCATACCATTCCACACCCTGCAGCCAGTGAGAGGCATTGAGGTGTGCCTTGGACTCTTCAGCCCCAAAGTTCACCCCACTCTCCTATACAGGGCCCATCTCACAGTATTTCCTGATGGAATGGGGTGAGCATAAGGGCCAAAGACCCCAAGGCACACTGTGACACTTGTCAGTGTCTGCAGGGTAGGGTGTGGTGAAATGGCATGGCCGTTATGCCTGACGACCCAAAGGCACACCCCAATGCCTGTCAATCTCTGCAGGGTGGTGGTGGGGTTGGCTTCAGTTGAATACTTCAAGCAACATGAAGTCTTGCTATATTATGACATATGCAATGAGTCCCAACCTTCCAACTGCTCTGGAGGTGAAAGAGTTAACTTTCCATGCCAGGCATGGAACGCTGAGCTCGAGCTCGGCTGAAAACTCTGTCTGTTGTTCTTCAAACTCAAACTGTCAGATTCTTTACTCCGCCTCACTGAACAGTCACTCCGGAGATTTTCTCCTTCTGCTCGGTTCATTTTGTCGGTAAAAGTATTATTTTCTCGTTTTTTTGACCGAATTTAACCGCAACCGGTCGGTTCAAGCTCTGTCTGTGGTGTTGTAAGTACTAGATAGCTTTTACATTTATTCTTCTGTGTGGAACTTGTAAACGGTTATCAGTTTGGTTTGAACCGATCAGGTTGTTTTGAAATATATTAATCTGTCTTTTAGAGTGTGGTTACCGGTTCTTATCGGTTCTAAAAAAAATGGATTTTATTATGTTTTTTTCCACGACCCGTGACACGGTTGGGAACCGATAAGAGGGTCTTGTAATGATTTCCATAAATGGGCAAGTTTGGTTGGGACTGGCACTATGTCCAGAAACCCAAAAGAAAACCCGGGCCCTGGGTTTCAACACTGCAGTGTCTGTGGGAAGCCTTTGCCAAGGCTGACCCCACACCACCTGTGTTTATTGTCTGGGGTTTCACCACCTCAATTCAGACTGCCAATTTGCAAAAATGTTCCTGCAGCTACCCTGGATAAGAGAGTTGGTAGGCTCAGGAAAGGGAGGCCAAGAAGTCCGCTAACCCGGATGGCCAGCCTGGTTCGGTTCTAACCAAACCGGAGGGAATGCCCTCTGACCAGGGCGAGACTTCCTCGGCCAAAAGGAGAGCCGACTCAGAGGAGTCGGTTCCAGAAAAAAGGACAAAGAAATTATCTGGTGTGGAGCCAAAACTTTCCTCTCCAACCACTGAAGAAATAGCCAAAATGATTAAAATTGTCCAGTCGCTTACCCCGGTTCCGACCGAACCGACACCATTAGGTAAGCGTATGGTTCGGCGTCCACCGGTTCAAGAGTATGATTTAGAGGAATTTTATGAACCGGAGGGGGGGGAAGAGGAGTATGAGGAGAGTGAATATGGATTTGAAAGTCTGGATGTGCCCATTGAACTGGACATCTCCCCAGACAGACCTTCAGGAGTGTCTCCTCCTAGGCTTTCTGAGTCCCCTTCTCACTTTATTTTTTATAAAAAAGTGGCTGAAACCCTCCAGTTCCCTATGGAGGAAGCTGTGGATGATCCAGAGGAACCTGACTATGTGGAAATGATGGATATCCCAGAGTCCAGGAGGCTGTCTATTCCTTTGCATAAATCTTTTGGGAAACAGACAATAAAAATTCTAAAAACTCCTCACACTATACCTCCTGTTGATAAAAGAATGGACAAGAGGCACACATTGTCAGGCTCTGATATGGAGTTCCTTACACAACAATGCAGCCATGTTGGGGTAGTGCAGGCTGCAGCCTGTGACAAGGCAAATATTCCCTTGGCCTCACACCCCCCTGACAAGGACTCCAGGAGGATTAATGCAATGGCAAAGAAACAGTACATGGCAGCATCCTTGGGACTCAGACAGGCAAATTATATGGCTTATGTTTTGCTAAATACCAGAAATCCAGATGGGATACTATTATGGCTCTAGCAAAACAGGTCCCTGGCCAGCTTGCCAAGGAGCTGGAGCAGGTGGCTGCTGATGGTATTGAGGCATCTAAGGTGCAATTCCATGCTGCAGTAGATTCTAATGATGTGTCATCAAGAGTTATGGCTACATCTGTGGCTCTCCGCAAAATGGCTTGGCTCAGATGTACTAGCCTGTCAGAGGATACCCAGACTAAGGCCATGGATTTTCCTGTTGTAGGTAATTCTCTGTTTGGGGAGCAGACTGAGAATTACATGAAGAAAATGGATGAGTATAGGACCACCTACAGGAGTGCACAGGCCAAGGAAAGGCAGGCCACTCCTCAAAGGCAGCCTTCCAGGGGCAGGGGCAGGCCTTTTCATAGGCCTTTTTACCAAGCCCAGGCCTCCTCTTCAGCTTACGCCCAGAGGGGGTTCTTTAGAGGGAGAGGCAGACAGGGTACAAGCAGGCCTGCTTCCACCCCTCAGCCTAAAGCCCCTGCCAAGCAGGCACCCTGATGGAGTGGCCAGGGCTGATTCTCCACTACCGGTAGAGGGCAGGCTGGCTTACTTTGTCCAGGACTGGAAGTCTCTCACATCAGACAAGTGGGTCCTGGAAGTAGTAAGCCAGGAACTGGTTCTCAGCTTCAAAAAATTTCCAAAGATGAGAACCAGATCCTTTCCACCTGCAAATCCATCAAAAGCACTTGCCCTAGAGGCAGAAGTCTCTACTCTCCTGGCTCTCAGAGCCGTGGAAAGGGTTCCACCCCTACACCAGGGCAAAGGATTGTACTCCAGGTACTTCCTTACCCCAAAAAAGACAGGAAAATGGCGGCCCATCCTGGATCTCAGATACTTAAACAAGCACCTTTTAAAACCAAAATTCAAAATGGTGACCTGGGAATTATTCTTCCCTCTCTAAGGCCAGGGGACTGGCTAGCATCCCTGGACCTCAAGGATGCCTACTTCCATATTCTCATCAGAAGCTCTCATTGAAAGTACCTCAGGTTCGAGCTGCCCTCAAGCTATTACCAGTTCAGAGCAATGCCCTTTGGCCTCACCTCTGATCCAAGGGTATTCACAAAATGCCTGGCAGTAGCAGTTGCCCACCTAAGAAGGCAAAAAATTGCCGTCTTCCCTTACCTGGACGACTGGCTCATAGTAGGCCAGTCTCCAGACCAAGTCAAGTTACATCTTCAGATAACTCAGCAACTGCTTACCTCTCTAGGTTTCCTTCTGAATCTTCCAAAGTCAGTTCTAGAGCCTGTCCAGCTCCTCACCTTCATAGGTGCAGAACTGAACACAGAGGAAGCCAGAGCCTTCCTGCCTTTGGACAGGGCAAGGACCCTGGTCTCTCTGGCCTCCTCATTCACTCTGCAGGTCTCTCGACCAGCAAGGCATTTTCTACAGCTCCTAGGGCACATGGCTGCTTCTACAGCAGTAGTGCAAGGAGCCAGATTTCAGATGAGGGACATCCAGTTCTATTTGAGAGCCTTTTGGTCTCAAAGAAAGGACCCACTAACCAAATTGATCCCAGTGACTCGAACCCTGATCCAAGCCCTACAATGGTGGCAGGATCAGAGCAATCTGAGACAGGGGGTTCCCTTTGTCACTCAGTCTCACTCTTTAATCCTTACTACAGATGCATCCCTCTTGGGGTGGGGAGCTCACATGGGCGACCTCACTACCCAGGGACTGTGGTCCCCTCAGGAATCTCTGCTCCACATCAACCTATTGGAGCTGAGAGCAGTTTTTCTAGCACTTCAAGCTTTTTCCAAATCTGTTCAGAACAAAGTTGTACAGGTCAGAACAGACAACACCACTACAATGTGGTACATCAACAAGCAAGGAGGCACTCGGTCTACGGCCTTGTGCACCGAAGCAATGAAGTTGTGGTCTCTGGCTTATTCCCTGAACACCTCCCTTACAGCAGTTCACCTCCCAGGCAAGGACAATGTCCTGGCAGATGCCCTCAGCAGGATTTCCCAGGGCCATCACGAATGGTCACTGGATCCCCTGGTCCTGGAGGTAATATTTGCCAGGTGGGGCACCCCACAGATAGATCTTTTTGCAGCCCCAGACAATCACCAACTTCCCCTTTTTTGCTGCAATCCCCCAGTGTTGGGCTCAGTCCCTCTGGATGCCTTAGTTCTCAACTGGGAAGGAAGGTTTCTCTATGCTTTTCCCCCCTTCCCTCTCCTGTTCAAAGTGTTAGTCAAAATCAGATCTCAATCCTGGAAAGTGATTCTGATTGCTCCAGATTGGGCCAGACAACCCTGGTATCCACTCCTACTGTCCTTAGCAGTCCATCTCCCCCCGTGTCTTCCCAGAAATCACAATCTGTTAACCTGTGCTCAGGGAAGGGTTTGGTACCCGAACCTCAAATCTCTCAATCTCAAGGCCTGGCTCTTGAAGAGTTAAAATTTTCTGATCTACACCTCTCCCAGGGTGTAATGGATATACTGAAGGCTTCTAGGAAGTCTTCCACCAGGGCTACTTACAATTCCAAATGGAAGAGGTTTTCCATATGGTGCTCTGGTAAGCATATTTCCCCAGAATCTGTTGATTTACCCACAGTCCTGGAATATATGATCCATTTGAACACTTTGGGGCTCAGACCAGCTACCCTAAAGGTGCATTTGGTAGCTGTGTCTGCTTTCATTTCAGCAGGTAAACCCTCTTCTCTTTCGGCTCATCCTGTATTCTCTAAGTTTTTTAAGGGATTGCTTCACACCAACCCTCCATTCAGGGACCCTGCCCCTGCCTGGGATCTTAATGTTTGCATTGCTCAGCTTATGTAACCTCCCTTTGAGCCCTTGTCTTCAGCAGACCTCAAGTATTTGACTTGGGAGACTGTGTTTCTGGTAGCCATCACTTCTGCCAGATGCATAAGTGAATTACAAGCTTTGTCAGTGGAGCCTGATTTTATCTCCTTTCATAGAGATAAGGTGGTCCTCAGGACTAACAGGAAGTTCTTGCCTAAGGTGGTTTCAGATTTCCACCTTAATCAATCTATTTCTCTTCCAGTGTACTTCACTGACCATTCCTCCTCTGGTGAGAGGAGGCTGCACAGCTTAAATGTGAAGAGAGCCCTTAGTTACTACATTGAGCATACCAAGGGCCACAAGTTTTACTCCCTCCAACTGTTCCTCACTTATGGTGAGGTTGGTAAAGGGAAACTGGCCACTAAAAGATCCATTGCCAGGTGGATTGTCTCTTGTATCCAATTCTGTTATGAAAAGCTGAGTAAGGTTCCTCCCTCAGGCCTGAGGGCTCACTCTACCAGAGGTACAGCTGCTTCCCTGGCTGCTGCCAGGGATATCCCCATTCTAGAGATTTGTCAAGCAGCTACCTGGAAAACAGTTCACACTTTTACCAAGCATTACTCTCTGGACACCCTGGCTAGGAGTGATGCTCGGTTTGGCACAGCTGTGCTTCAGAGCCTATTTCCTAAGTAGGTTCTGTCCCTCCTCCATGGAGGTACTGCTGTGTAGTCTGCATATGTCATAATATAGCAAGACTTCATGCTGTTTGAAGAAAAATTACTCACCTTAGTAATGTTGTTTCTTCTAATGTAGTCTTCTATATTATGACTCCCCCCACCTGCCCCTCTCAGAACCTCTGTTTTTGGGATGTGGGTGGGCAGTGCAATGTTGGCACTTAGTAGATGCCCACCTTGTTTTCACCCCTCTCTTTTCTGGGGTGACTGGGTCAGCGTTTTTCATTTTTTTGGGTCCCCTGACTTGAGACTTTGTTTTGGGACCAAAAAATGTGTTATATTTAGTAGCCAGTTGGCTAGTGTAGGTTTACAGCTTCCACACAGGACCTTAGTGAGTTTAGCTCATAAAGATCTGACAGTTTGAGTTTGAAGAACAAAAGACAGAGTTTTCAACCGAGCTCGAGCTCAGCATTCCATGCCTGGCATGGAAAGTTAACTCTTTCACCTCTGGAGCAGTTCGAAGGTTGGGACTCACTGCATATGTCACAATATAGCAAGACTCCATTAGAAGAAACAACATTACTAAGGTGAGTAATTTTTCTTCACTGCCATTCCTATTATGCAGCTCTCTGACTCCTACACTACCAATGCCAATGCCAGCAAGCAAACATTCGGCATTGACAAATGCTTGTTGTTTACTGCTGTACATGCGTGAAAGGTTGATTACCCTCATCTCTGGTTTTAGGCACTAGTAAGGTTTCTCAATCAAAGCATTTTCTCACTCAAAATACTGATTTAGTTCAAAGTCATTACAGCTACTGGCTTTTAACATCTGAATAAGTTTCAGTTACTGTTTTCTGAAATTCACATCACATGAACAATTTATTTTGAGTTAAATGAACTGTCCATATAAGATACTGTTTATAGGGGGTTACTACCAGATAACAAGATAGTATTGCCCACTGTGAGTCTGTGAAAACTTTGGAGGTAATATTATCATCATCTCTGACCCACAGGTCCAAATCCAAAAATTGGTATCAAATTCCTTGATTTCAAAGGTAAACCACAGATTCAACTCATTTGTGTGTTTTTCCTGGCCAAAAATTATCACATAAATAAACATTAAAATAAATTGTGTTCAGGTACTTCATAAGCTGTAAACATCTCAGTTGTGTGGAATGGTACAAAAGAGATTGCAAAAAGCATCCCTGGCAGTCGTGTGTTCCCCATCCTTACCTGATTTGGTGCCAGTTAATCCTGGTAGTCTACTGGACCACCCCATCCAATCCCCATGCCATTTACAATTTTGAAATTATTCCCTGATAGTCTAGTGGACCCCCTTATTTCACTTAATATATGGTCCCCCAATTGGACTGGAAACTTATCTGGTGTCTGATAGCATCCACTCCTGCCCCCAACCTGGCAACAATGACTGACTCGTACTCTCCACTTGCATCTGCAGCCATTCGCTGCTGGCAAGTATTTGCATCACTATGAACTCTATACAGCAACATTAAAAATCACATTTGAAGGAGGGGGTTACAACTAGACTGCTAGGGATTTATTATTATTGTTGTTACATGGGGATTGGATTTGAAGGCTGTTTTTTTGTTACCCCATAGCAGCAGAGATGCTTGTTGGGGGGGGGTTCATATACTGAGAGAGTAATGGTGTTTGAGAGGTCTACTGAGTGAGAGAACTGGTGAGGGAGCTGGGATTCCCTTTAAAAATATTGCAGTTTACAAGCATACTAATTGGTATGCCATCTGTGGTAGCCTCTTGACTGAGTGGACATTTTATGAATGGGTTTACTATTACTATAAATATATTTCATTTGTGTTTTAATAAATTCTAACTCTATATTTCATTTTTATTTCTATCTTATTTTCTCAGCTTTGTGAATGATATCCTTGGAAGAAAGTACAGTTACGTAAGAACTTACCATAAAGCTCTTGCAGCAGGCCAACACTGGTAGAACTAAGCCACCAGGCATCAGGACCACATGGAAAATGTTCTAGCTAGCAGTCTACCATAGAGGACTGCCCATTGCCAATATCAGCCTCTGACATCAGCCTATCCTATAAAGGCAGTACCCCACACCCTTCTCGGTTCTCCTGCCAGAGATCCAGAGTGGGCAGCAAATGGAGAACCGAGGAGGTTCCCGAGAGCCAAGGAAGGAAAGACAAGTAGAGTGTGAGAAACAAGGAACATCAGGGGCAAGGAGGGAGGGAAAGCAGGGCTGCTGCAAGAGCTTCTCTCAAAGATCTACTTATAGGTTCATAGGTTTATTACAAGTTCAGTGAGCTGAAGCCCTTCAATGGCCTCGCCAACCAATTTATGGATGGAATATGTATTTGCTATTCCTCGTATATTTGTCAAGATTTTGTTTAAAAGATGTTATATTCTTGCTATCTATTATTTCTTTAGGCAATTAATTCCAAGCAGTTATCATCCTCTGTGTGTAAAATTTTATTTATTTATTTATTTATTAAATTTTGGTGACCGGGTAGGCCCACTGTGCCCCAAAGGTCCCTTTTTCAGGGGTGACCCGGGATAACAATACAAGTTTTAAGAATGAACAAGGACATAAGGAACATTTGAGGCATTGTGAGTTACATGATGTGGTGGTTACAGTAAAGAAAAATAGTAGATACAGGCATGGTTACAGGCATGGTAAAAGAAAAGCAGTGGATGCAGGCATGGGTACAGGCATGGTTATCATCATAACATGTAAGCAATTGGTAGTACTTTGCATATAGTTTATTCAGGAGTTACATGTGGCCTCTGGCGAGCAGTCTGTATAAGGCAGGTAGTAGGAAGGTTAAGCTAGGAGATGGGAGTTGGAGAGGAGGGGAGTACCTTAGGAGCTTTAAGTGCCATTACAGTGGCATGCGCCTGAGGTCAGCAGATGGGACTTAAGCCTGTGCGGAAGTTCATGAGCAAGAGGAGGCCTGGACCTGGGGAGGAGCTTGTTCCATTGGCAGGCTGCTTGGGAGAAAAGGATCTTCCACCAGCATTTGTGCTTCCCTAGGGACTTCTAATAGTGTTCTATCTGAAGTCCTTAGGTTGCTGGGTTGTGTTTGAGGGTTATGGTCCCAGCAATGCTTGGCAGGCGTGGGGTTTGAGAAGCTTATAGGCCTGGACAAGCAAGGGGTGTTGGAAGTGAAGGCGACCAATGTGGGCCAGCGAAGATTGGCCAAAGTGTCTGATGGTGACATCACTTGAATTAGTCTAAGGTTGCGAAATAAGCTATTTTATTATATAGGGTTTGCATCCTGGTAATCTCTTGTTTAGCCATGCCCTGTATAATAGGGGCTGTAAAGGTCAGGTTGGGTAGAAGGGCGCTGGTAGCTATGGAGAGCCTGGCTTCAGGGATGAGTTGGTCCCTGAGTCGCACAGGGTGCCAAGCTCCGATGTAGAGTCCTGGTGACCTGGTCCACATGTTCCTTGTATGTGATATTCTGATCCAACGTGAGGCCTAAGTATTTAAGGGAGGGACTACGTTAATGGCTTTACCAGAGAGTGAGGTTAAGGAGAGGGATGAGGACCTGTCAAATCCAAGGATATTAGCCTGAATAGCATTGCCTTGGTCTTGTCAGCATTTAGTACCATTCTGTTCTTACATAGCCAAGTCTCTAGTGAAGTGAGATCCTTTTGGATTAGAGGGCCTAGGCAACCATATCCACAGGGGTCGGAAGGCGACAGTATCATCAGCGTACTGCACAACCGAGCTCTCCCGCAGTGGGTACACAGGTCATTGGTAAACAAGGAAAACAGGAGGGGCCTAGAATTGAGCCCTGAGGTACACCCTGGTTTGGGGTAGTGGGTCAGACATGGTCCCTTTCCATGAGACCCTCTGTGCCCTGCCTGATAAGTAGCTCCCAAACCACTTCAGGGCATGATTGTCTAGGCCTATATTTTGCAGCTTCTGTAGCAACAAGTTGTGGTCAACAAGGTCGAACACCTTGGATAAGTCTATAAAGACTGCACCAGTGGGTATCCCTTTGTCCATTGCCCTGAGAGCTTCATCTGTGAAGTTAATGAGGGCAGTGTCAGTACCATGGTTTGTTCTAAATCCATGTTGAGAGGGGGCAAGGAGCTGATGAGCTTCCAGGTAGTCCCTGAGTTGATTGTAGATGACTCTTTCTTGCACCTTAGCAAGTGAGCAGAGGAGGGAGATGGGCCTGTAGTTGTTGAGCTTTTCCCTGAGCTCTCCTTTGTGAATAGGGACAACATTGGCATGTTTCCACTGGTCAGGGACTGCTCCTTTCCTCAGTGATCGATTGAGGAGCATGGTTAAAGGCCAGGCTATGGAGGTAGCTCCTGCCTTGAGTAGCCGAGGGTTGATACTGTCAGGTCCCCCTGACCCTTTCGGTTTCAGGTTCCTTAGGAGGTTTAGTACTTCAGTGCGTTTAGCCAGTCTTAGTTGAAATGGGGGTCTTTCCATGTGAGGTGGTTCATCTGAGGTAGGGGGGAGAGTCAGGGGAGACAGGCAGGTCTTGTAGGCCTCAAGGTCTGAGACGTGCCTGTTAAGGGCAGCCGATATTTGAGAAGGGTCAGTTGTGAGCTGACCGTTAATCTCCATGGGACAGGACTCAGGCTTTTTGCTGTTCTTGATCAGGTCATTGATATGATTCCAGAATTGCTTTGGGTTGCCCAGGCTGGTTTTCTGGAGGTGTGTTAAGTAATCTCTCTTAGTGAGTTTTATGGCTCTCTTGGCTTTGTTCCTCAGGGCTTTGTATTCAGTGAGATCTGCTGGGAGGGAGGAGAGCCTAAACTTTTCCAGGCTTTTCCTGAGTAGCCATTAGGACTTTGAGGAGGAGGAGAGATCCACTTGTAGCAGCTGCCTTTAGCCCTCATTCTCTTCATTGGAGCAAAGGGGTTGGCCGCTGTGGTTCGTTCATCCTGGAAGTATTGCATAGCCTCAGTAAGAGTAGGGAGAAGATTTATGGGGTTCCAGTCCAGACTACCTAGATAGCGATTGTATTGTAGTTTAGAGAACTTGGAGAAGTCATGGGTGGAGAGAATTCTAGGTTGGACCTTGGGTGGTTTGTATTTCCATATACAGAATATTGGGGAATGGTCACTCAGGGAGTCTGCTATTGTGCCCGCACTCTGTATATTAGTGGGATTAGACACCAGAGCCCAGTCAAGGGTGGTGTGGTTTCCAGTTTTGTAATTAAGTCTGGTCGGTTCAGAGATGACCTGCGTCAGTCATGCTTCATGGGTAAGTGACTTCGAGGCATGACCAGTGTCCCGGGCCCAGTTAATGTTGAAGTCAGCCAGGATTAGTTGCTTACTTCTTTTATCTGTAGTGTTGTTCTCCCCAAGCAATTTCTGGTTATGGGACTTTGTTGAGGAGATACCTTTGTATTCCCTCAGTCATAAAGTTTCCTTCATGTAGAGATCTTTTATAGTTTTATAGACAAGACATAGGTCACCCCTTTTCCTTCTATATTCAGTAGAATATAGATTAAGTTTCTGAAGTCTGTCTTTGTATCCCAAATGCTTGGTTGACTTTATTTTCTTAGTCATTTTCCTCTGAACTTTTTCCACCAGTCTTTGTGATCTTTTGTTCTGTGGGGCATAAAATTGCACACAGTACTCCAGATGTGGCCTCACTAGAGCAATATATTAGGGAATAATAACTTTTCTGTCCCTGCTTTTAATATTGCTCAGGATACAGCCTAAAACTGAGGGGAGAAGAGGGGGAGGAGTAGCTCTCTATGTAAAGGAAGGGATAAAGGCAACTGAACAAAAAAGTAAACAGGGAGGAGAGGAGGCACTGTGGGTCACCTTGGAGACTGGAAAGTGCACCACAATCTGCACAGGGGTTGTGTACAGACCCCCATGTCAGGGGAAGGGAATGGACAAGAATATGATAGAAGGCATTCTTAGAATGGCAGAGAAAGGGGCGATACTCTTGATGGGAGACCTGAATATGCAGATGTTAACTGGAGCACATTTGCTGCAGCCACATCCAAGAGCAGGGCCATTCTTGATGCCCTACAGGTGGCAGGCATTAGACAGCTAGTTTCGAACCCACTGCGGCAGACAATCTTAGACCTCTGACTTTCAAACGGGGCAATGAGATGATCTCAGATCTAGAAGTGGGTTGCCATATGGGGACAAGTGACCATCAAACAGTGTGGTTCACGTTAAACTCAGCTATAGAGTCAAGCCATAGAAAAGTGAGGGTACTGGACTTTAGGAGGGCTGACTTTGGCAAGATGGGAGAGTGCCTCAGAAAAGCACCAGCAAACAGGGTAGAAGGAGGTGTGGAGCAACAATGGGGAATCATCAAAACTGCCATCACAGAGGCAAGAAGCCTTTGTGTGAAGCAAATAAACAAATAAAAATGAAAGAAAAAGCCACTATGGTTCTCAAAAGAGGTGGCTGCGAAAGTCAGGAAGAAAAAGATAGCATTCCGGAAGTATAAGGAAACACAGAAGGAGCAGGACAGAGAGCTGTACCAGTTAAGGCAGAAGGAAGCAGGGAGGGAAGTCAAAATAGCAAAGGCCCAAACTGAGGAAAAGATAGCCAACTCAGTTAAGAAGGGGGATAAAACCTTTTATAGGTACATCAGCGAGCGTAGAAAGGCAAAGGGAGGGATAGTGAGGCTGAATAGAATGAGAATGGGTGGGCAGAGGGGGACAGTGAAAAAGCAGGGATACTGAATGAATATTTCTTCTCAGTATTCACAAAAGAGTAGGGGGAAGTGCCTAATCCAATTAACAGAAGCACTCTTCATAGGGGGGTCGATCCCAATCCTTTCACAGAAGAAAGGGTTCTGCAACAACTCCTAAAACTGAAGGTGGACAAAGCAATGGGTCCTGATGGAAATCACCCCAGAATTCTAAAAAAATTAAGGGAGGAACTAGTGAAACCACTGGCTACTTTCTTTAATAAATCATGGGAGGATGGTATGGTACCCAAGGACTGGAGGAAGGCGGATGTGGGACCAAGACAGAGGCAGGAAACTACAGACCTGTCAGTCTGACCTCTGTGGTAGGGAAAGTGATGGAGTCACTTCTGAAGGAAAGAGTAGTTGAGTACCTAGAGGCCAATGGAGCACAGGACCCAAGGCAGCATGGGTTCATAGGGGGAAGGTCATGTCAGATGAATCTAATAGAGTTCTTTGACTGGGTGACCAAAGTAGTAGACCAGGGAGGGGCTGTGGACATAGCCTACCTAGACTTTAGCAAGGCATTTGACACAGTTCCACACAAAGATTAATAGTCAAATTAACCAGCCTGGGAGTGGGTCCCAGGGTGGTAGCTCTGATAAAACATTGGCAGCACAACAGGACACAGAAGGTAATTGTAAATGGAGTCCACTCTGAAGAAAGAGGGTTACTAGTGGGTACCATGAGGGTTCAGTATTGGGTCCAGTCCTTTTTAATGTCTTCATCAGTGACATTGCAGAGGGACTGGAAGGAAAAGTATGCCTGTTTGCAGATGACACAAAGATCTGCAACAGGGTTGATATGCAAGGAGGCGTGGAAAGGATGAAAAGGGACTTGGCAAGGTTGGAGTAACGGTCAGAAATATGGCAGCTAGGATTCAATGCAAAGAAGTGCAAAATAATGCACCTGGGAAACAAGAACCCAGGGGAAGAATACACAATGGGTGGGGAGGTAGTAACAACAACAAAAAAGGAAAGGGACCTGAGGGTAATCATATCAGATGACCTTAAGGTTAGCAAGCAATGTGAGAAGGCAGTAGGGAGGGCTGGGGATATACTGGGATGTATAGGGAGAGGCATCAGCAGCAGAAAACAGGAAGTTGTTATCCCTTTGTACAGACAGTTGGTGAGACCCCATCTGGAGTACTGTGTCCAGTTCTGGAGACCCCATCTCCGCAAGGACATAGACAGGATAGAGGTAGTCCAGAGGAGGGCAACTAAAATGGTGCAGGGTCTGCAAGAGAAGCCATATGAGGAGAGACTAAAGGACCGTAATATGCATACCCTGGAGGAAAGAAGGGAGAGGGGGGCATGATAGAAACTTTTAAGTACCTCAGTGGAATCAACAAAGTCAAAGAGGGTAGCATCTTTCAGAAAAAGAGATGTGCAAGAACAAGGGAACACAATTTAAAGATAGAAGGAGAGCGGTTCAGGGGCAATGTGAGGAAGTATTATTTCACAGAGAGGGTAGTGGATGCATGGAACAGCCTTTCTGAGGAGGTTGTGGGGTCTAAAACTGTGGGAGAATTCAAGAATGCATGGGCAGACATAAGGCATTTCTTGTGGGGGGCAGGAAGAAATAGGCTGTTGGTTAACTAGGATCTGCGGCCTATCCTGTAGGTAGGGAAATGGGCAGACTAGATGGGCCAAGCGGTCCTTATCTGCCGTCAAAGTCTATGTTTCTATGTTTCTATGTTTCTAAAACTCTTTGACACTTCTTTGTTGTCTTAATTGTGTGCCTGTCAAACGTTAGATCATTAGTGATGAATACACCTAAATCTTTCTCTGCTTTATCACTTTTAAGATATTATTGTCCAATATGTAACGATACATGAGGTTATTTTTCCCCATATGCATTACTTTACATTTATCAATATTAAATCTCATTTTGTTATTCTCTGCCCAATGTTTAAGATTGTTTAATTTATGTTGTAATTCATTTGCATCCTCCAAAGATTGTACCAACCCTCCAAGTTTGCAGTCGCCTGTATATTTATCTACCCAAACATTACCAGATGTTGGAAGGGAGGCAATCATAATATTAAATAGTGTGGGTCCCAACATGGACCCTTGCCGCACTCCCCTTGTCACTGATCCCCAATCCGACAAGTGCCCCTTAACAGTCACAAGTTGGATTCTAAGATCCAACCACGAGTTTATCCATGTGGTTATGTTAGGGTGTAGCTTGATTTTTACAAGTTGCTTTATCAGTATGGAGTGTGACACCTTAGCAAAGGCTTTGGAGTAATCCAAAAATACAACATCCACAGGGATTCCTTTATCAAGGGCTGCGCTCATGGGCTCAAAGAAGTTAATAAGATTTAAAAGACAAGACCTCCATGATGTAAATCCATGCTGTTACATATCTATACTTCCAACTGTATTTAGATGATTTTGAATATGTTTCTGTAAAAGTCTTTCCATTATTTTCCCAACAATTGGTGTAAGGCTAATGGGCCTATAGTCACCTGCTTCTGCCCTGTTTCCTCCCTTAAAAATAGGTGTTACTGTAGCTGTTCTCCATTCAATTAAGGTGTTACCTTCCTAAACTGAGATATTGAACATGTGAGTAAGATGACTCACAAATTGAGGAAACAGAGATTTAAAAAATGCAGATGTTATGCCATCTGATCCAGATGAGCTATCTTGTTTTAAATTATTTATTATATCAATAACTTCCCTAATGGAAAACACTGAGTAATTCGTATCTTCTAATTGGTGATGTTTCTTTGAAACATCTTTAGGGTCATATACACTCAAGAAATAGATGTTCAATTTAGATGCAATTTCTGTCTCATTTGTTATTAGTCCTTCATGTGTTTCAATTGGACCTGTTAAGGGGCACTTGTCAGACTGGGGATCAGTGACAAGCGAAGTGCTGCAAGGGTCCGTGTTGGGACCCACACTATTTAATAATATGATCGCTTTCCTTCCAACATCTGGTACTGTTACAGTAAGTTCTTATGTAATTGTACTATCTTACTTCAAGGCTCTTGTAGCAGGACAACACTGGTAGAAATGAGTCCCAAACAGTTCTGGACATGACCAGGAGAACAGCACCGAGAGGGGAACAGATCAGCAGTCAAGAGGTCAGAAGAGAAGGTCCTGAAGTACTGCTAGAGCAAAACTGGCCCTACACTGAGAGGTGATGTCCAGACTGTAGTGCTTGGTGAAGGTGTGGACAGAACTCCAGGTGGCAGCTGCACAAATATCCGTGGCAGACACATTTCTGAAACAAGCCATGGAAGCAGCCATACCCCAGGTGGAATGGCCCCTAACAACTCCCAGAAGGTCCTTGTTGTACTTATGGTGACAATAAACAATGCAATTGGCTAACCACTTAGCCAAACACTGTTTGGAAACAGAAGATCACTCTCTCCTGGGGGCAAATGAAACAAACAACTGGTCAGACTTTCTTGAAGTTTTGGTCCAGTGTGTATAGCATCGTACGATTCTATGTACATCCAACATGTGGAACAACACCTTCCACTGATTAGAGAACTCAGGATAATAAACCTGAAGGTGGCTGGATTGAATCAATGCAAACTCTGACACCACCTTGGGAAGAAATTTAGGATTAGTATCCAAAGACACCTTGTCTTTGTGAAAAACCAGACAAAGCTCTTTACACATTAGAGCCTGGAGCTTGGAAATCCTTCAGGCAAAAGTAACAGCAACTAAAAAGAGCTCTTTCCATGACAGAAAGCACAGCTCTCAACTTGTGGCTGATTTAAAGGGAGGTAATTTGAGTTTCTCCAACATAAAATTGAGATCTCATGAAGGGACTGGCTCCCGAATAGGAGGTTTCAGATGCAAAATGCCCTGCAGAAAGGTGTGGGATACCTCAAGCTGAAAAACAGCCCTGCCCTCAATAGACACATGGTACACAGAGATGGCAGAAAGATGCACCTTGAGTGAGGAGTATACCAAGACTGAGTCCAAAAGGGAAAGAAGATACTCCTACACCTGAATTACCGGGCAGGTGAAGGGGTCCAGTTGGTGTGAAGCAGCCCAAAGAGTGGAACGCTTCCATTTCATGGTGTAAGTGGCCCTGACGGAGGGTTTCCTAGCAGCCACCAGGACATTTGTGACCCTAGAGGATGCCCCAAAGTGGGTGATAGCTAGGTCCCCAGGAGCCATGCATGGAGATGCAAGGACTTTAGATCTGGATGGACTAGGGTGCCCTAGTCCTGAAACAGCAAGCTGGTGCACAGGGGCAAGGGCACTGGAGGTTCCACCACCAGCTGTTGGAGAAGGGGAACCAAATCTGATGTGGCCAGAATGCAGCTATGAGAATAATGATGCCCATCCCTTCCAACTGGAACTTGAGCAGGACCTTCTATAGGAGTGGGAAGGGAGGGAGGAATGGCATACAGAAACCTCCCCTTCCAGGAGAGAGACAATGCATCTCATCAGAAAACTCCAGGCCCAGGATCAATTGAGCAGAAATGCGGCAGTTTTGCATTGAGTGGGGTCGCATAAAGGTCCAACTTTGGATGACCCCCATCCACTGAAGGGATCTTCAACCACTTTGGTCAGAAGCTCCCACTCATGAGCCCGTGACTGTGAGCAGCTGAGACTGTCCTCCAGGACATTTTAGATGACTTTTATTTTGTCTTAATTAACTTCTGTCTGTTCTTGCTTATGAACAGTGCCCAGAGCCTCCAGCAGTGGGCGCCTTATAAATAAAATTGCCTTGCCTTGAACATGTATGGCTGAGAGCTCCAGACCATGCTCGGTGACCCAGTACCAGACTCTCATCGCCTCCCGACACAGAGGGTAAGAGTGAGTCCCTCCCTTGCTGATGTAATACACCACATGCATGTTGTCTGTCTGCACCAGCAGTGGACCGTGGAGGAGATGAGTCTGAAAGGTCTGCAGAGTGTAAAGGACTGCTTGCATCTCCAGGACATTGATATGGAGACCCTGTTCCAATTCCATTCAGGTGTCCTGGGTCTGGTAACTGAACAGATGAGTGCCCCATCCCAGGCCAGATGCATCCGTCATGAGAATCTGATGGGGGGTTGAGAGCTGAAAGGAGCCCCCCTGAAAGAGATTGGCAGGGTCCAGTGACCATAACAGGACTCTCCAGACCAGATCATCCAGGTAATCCATGCATTGGTCCTACTGTACCCTTAAGGTCCACTGAGGAATCTGCATGTGCAGGCGGGTGAGGGGGATCATGGCAATGGCTACTACCATGTGGCCCAGGAGGCAAAGGGATACCCTGGTGGGGACCTGGCGACTTGAAGAAACCAGATGGGCCTGCTCCATCAGTCAGTCCACCCTGTCCTTGGGCAAAAAGATCATATCATGACTGGTGTCTAGAACTGCCTCTATGTATTGAAGGTGCTGGCAATGAGAGAGGCAGGACTTTGGCAGATTAATGGTGATCCCCAAGGCCTGAAATAGATGGAAGTGTATTCCAGTGTCTGAACTAGGCAATCCCTGGAGGGGGCTGCAAGCAGCCAATTGTCAAGGTGAGGAAACACGTAGAAGACCTGCCTCCTCAGAGCAGCTGTCACCACTGCTAAGCACTTGGTAAAGACCCTGAGGGCCAAAGAAAGACCAAAAGGGAGGGCCCAGAATTGACAATGGGCCCCCTGAAAGTGGAAGCAGAAGAAGTGACGATAG
Source organism: Neoceratodus forsteri (assembly GCA_016271365.2). Classification (NCBI taxonomy): domain Eukaryota; kingdom Metazoa; phylum Chordata; order Ceratodontiformes; family Ceratodontidae; genus Neoceratodus; species Neoceratodus forsteri. The sequence goes on along the minus strand of CM057452.1, from coordinate 976,397,906 downwards.
GCAGAAGAAATCTTGATATGCAAGTAGGCATCCTGCATGTCGAGAGCAGAGCCAATTCCCCTGGAACAAAAGGGGTAACAACCCTTGAAGAGTGACTATCCTGAAATGCTTGTACTCTATGTATAGGTTCAGATGACTCAGGTCTAGGATGGGCCAAAGATCCCCGTCTTTTTTGAGGACAAGGGAGAAGTGGGAGTAGAACCCCCTCCCCCACTCAGCCAGAGGGACAGGCTGTATGGCTCTTTTTTGTAGAATGGCCTGAATCTCCTTCCAGATGACAGGGCAGGTGGACTGGGAGTTATGAGTTTACCACAGAGTTTTCTGGAGGCCACTCTAGGAATTCTAGAGTGTGGCCATGTTCAATGAACTGAAGCAGCTGGTTGTCTGTGGCTATGTCCCACCACCCATCTAGGTGGAGTAAGAACTGACCCCCCAACAGCCTCCCCAGAACCCTGTCCAGGGTCCAGTCAGGAGGTGGGGCAGGTGCTGGGAGGGTGGCAGCGGATGCCCAGGGGGCTCTGGCAGCAGGCACTGTGGGGACTGATGCTGCCTTGCACTTGCTCTGATCTTTGGCATGCTGGCGGGATTGTTTATGGTAGGAACAGTCAAAGGAAGGACGCTGATCCACTCTAGGCTGAGTATAGTAGAGTGAATGAACCACCCTAAGGGCATAACCCGACTCCTGAAGAGTGGAGATTATGTCCTGAATGTCCCCACCAAAGAGGATGGAACCTCAAAAGGGGGCATCTAAGATGCTGGACTGCACATCTGAGGTAAAGCCGGAGACCCAGGGCCACGGATGGCACCAGAGACAGACACCAACATCAGATCCCAAGCTAAGGAGCTTGACAAAATGTATCTTAGTGGGATCCTCAGGCAAAGCCTGCACAAGATCCCTGGCTTTGTCCCAGAGGACATTCTAATATTGGGCCATATGGGCCAGGTAACTAATAGCCTGGATAGCCAAGGTAGTGGAGGTGTAGACAAGTTTACCCAAGTGGTCCAGCTGCATGGATTACCTATCCGGGGGAAGAACACTAAGTTGCTTGGGGTTTTTCGTACAGTCATGCTCCACATTTATAACCACTGAATCAGCCTTTGGGTGGCCCCTAAAAAGGGTTCTTTACCATCAGAAGACTCCCCTGGTGAGGAGGAAGATATTTGAGCAATCTGAGTCATCCTTGCTTGTCTCCTCCTAGTCACTTTCTAGTGGCGGATACTCCTCCTGGCAAGAGCCAGAGCTGATGTTGGGTAAAGACACAGGGGATCCCAATGTCCAGGGTTCGCTGACACCAGACTGGCCCTGATCCAGGGGCAGCAGGTCCCAGTTGGGACGCTGGGGGTATACCGGGGTGGGACCTGAGGAGTGGGGGCCTGTCTCTGAATGAAAGATCACCACATGAAGAAGAGGGGGTAGTAATCCACTAGAGGGGGGAAATTATAGACCGGTGGGTATAGATAAGCTGGCATCAAGAAAGGGTACAATGGTAGTGGGGCTGGTGTAGAGTACCCCAGCAGAAGACCACCTGACGCTGGCTGGGATTCCAGAACTGGGCCTGCAGGAATCAGCAGTGATGCAGGCTGCAGGAGAGGTGACACCAGTGCCAGGCCCACAGGCTGTGGCAGCAGCAGTTCTGGCAGCAGCCCAATAGGTGGCGGCTGGGAGTGCCTGGGACAGGAATCTGCCAGCACCAGGAGAGTCAGAGAAGCAGGTTCCTGGGGGGAAGGAGACCTCCCAGGCAAAGGCAGAGGAGATGCTGGACTCAGAGAAGTGGCAGTAGCCTGCTGCAGGTTCTGACTTGAAGGACTGATATTGGGTCCTGCAGAGAAGATTGATGTAGGCAGGCCTTGGCTGGAGGGGGGGATGCAGTGGCGGTCGAGGAACCAATCCCAAAACACCAACAACAGCTGAGCCACCTGGCTGAGAGCCCATGGAAGAAATGGGCCTGAGTGTCAGGGGCTGGGAGACAGGGGACAAAGTCCCCTGCCCTGAGGAGCTGCCACCCATAATAACAACGAGGGCAGGTGGCTGTGCCATGGTAGCCAGGAAGAGGAAAGGGCTGGAAGGGCTGAGGGAGACAATCCTCTGTGGGAGGACTATGTTGATGCAGTTGAGGGTTTGTGATGCAACTGCAAGTGGGAAGCAGACTGGTCCCAGTCCTGGTGTTTGTCCGGGTGCTTATGCTTCCTGCCGGATTTTTGAGAAGATGAGGAAGCCCTGGAGGACTGTGCCAGTGAGGTTGAAGAGCTCCTGGCCTGCAGCTCCTTTTCCATTGTGACCAGTTTCTGCTTAATAAGGTGGCTGTCCAGAATCTTAAGACAACATCTCTGAGTGCCTGGTTGAATTTCTAGCAAATCTGGCAGGCTTAATTGTTGTGGCTGGGGCGTAGGCAAAGGATGCAAGCAGAATGGCCACCTTTTCAGGAATTTGTTTACCACAGGCACACTTTGTGGAGTGGTCAGAAGACGAAGATGGTGGAGAAGACATAAACCCAATGGCTGAAACACCGAAAATTCGATGTTATACTTCTTAAAGAAAAGGAAAATAAAAAAGTGCGATAAGCATGAGTAATGGCAGTTGACTGCAGGTGTGGCATCTGCTAAGGTCTGACATGCATGGATCAATGGTGGGAAAAGAACTGGGGAGGGTGTAGGAGACCACCCACCATTATAGGATAGGCTGACATTGGCGATGGTCAGTCCCCTGTGGTAGACTGCTAGCTAGACAGTTTTCCTTGTGGTCCTGGTGCCTGGCGGCTTAGTCCTACTGCTGCCAGCCTGCTGCAAGAGCCTTCCTCAAAGTAAGATCTTCTTCTTATATTGTTGGTAGCCCCTTATTGTTATTTTTTTGGGGGGGAGCAGGGTATGTATTTAAATAAGTAGAAGGCAGCAAGCTAGGGGGCTTATGCTTAGACAATGAACAAAGAATGTCATTCCAGTCAGACTTTGACAAAATAGGTGCATAGGCAACAAAATGGTTAATCAGATTCATCTCGGACAAATGCTCAGTTATGCAGCTGGGTAAAGACAATATACAGCAATCATACCACCTATAGGGCAAACTATTGAAAGTAACAGAAAAAAAAGATCTGAATATTATTATTGAGAACAACATGAAATCATCCAAACACTGTGGAGAGATTGCCAAATAGGGCCAGTAAAGTACTATGGCCTACCAGAAGAAATATATGAAGTAGACTCAAAGTGTCATCTTCCCTTTGAACAGAGTGTATGTACACCCTCAAATTATGCTTCACAATTCTGGGCATCATATATATCAAAGGATATCAACAGGACAGAGCAGTAGCAGTGGAGGGCACTTGGTAGTGGGGAAGCTCATGGAAGCACTACTGAAGGAGAGATTGGTGGAACATCTGGTTGCCAATGGACTACAGGACCCAAGGCAGCATGGTTTCACCAGGGGGAGGTCATGTCAGACCAACCTCGTTGAATTTTTTGACTGGGTGACTAGGGAGGTGGATCAGGGGAGGGCAGTGGACATGGCCTATCTGGACTTCAGCAAGGCCTTTGACACTGTGCCACATAGAAGACTATTACACAAACTGGGGAATATGGGTGTGGGCAGGACAGTAGTGTGGTGGGTAGGTAACTGGCTGGGCGGCAGGACACATAGGGTGGTGGTAAATGGCTGTCACTCCACAGAGGGAAGAGTGACCAGTGGGGTACCACAGGGGATCAGTGCTGGGACCGGTCCTATTCAACATCTTCATCAGTGACATTGCGCAAGACCTAGAAAGCAGAATTTCACTGTTCGCTGATGGCACAAAGCTCTGTAACACAGTAGACAGACCAGAGGGTGTAGACAGAATGAGAAGGGACCTGCAGAAACTTGAAGAATGGTCAGGGATTTGGCAGTTGAAATTTAATGCAAAGAAGTGCAAGATAATGCATATGGGGCACAAAAACCCTGGCACAATATATCAGTTGGGGGGTGAGGATATAGCATGCACCAAGCAGGAAAGGGATCTTGGGGTTTTCATCTCTGATTACCTTAAGGTAGGGAAACAGTGTGACAAGGCAGTAGGTAAAGCAAATAGGATGCTGGGATGCATAGGCAGGGGCATCACCAGCAGGAAAAGGGAGGTCATAATTCCACTATACAAGACACTAGTGAGGCCCCACCTGGAGTACAGTGTACAGTTCTGGAGACCTTACCTATGTAAGGACATAGTCAAGGTAGAGAAGGTTCAGAGGAAGGCAACAAAGATGGTGCATGGATTGCATCATAAGTCCTATGTGGACAGGTTGAAGGAACTGAACATGTACTCCCTGGAGGAGAGGAGGGAGAGAGAGGATATGATAGAGACATACAAGTATCTTACAGGGAGGAACAGGATGCAGGAATACACTAGTTTTAGGCAAAAAAGATGTTCCAGGACTAGAGGGCATGCGATGAAGTTGGAGGGAGGACGATTCAGAGGAAAAGTGAGGAAGAATTTCTTCACAGAATGGGTGGTGGACAAGTGGAACACCCTGCCAGAGGAACTGGTGAGGGCTGAAACAATCACAGGATTTAAGAATGCATGGGATAGGCATAAAGAAATTCTGGAGGTCAGGGGCAAGGGGCAACAGACTTTTAGGAAAACATAAACTGAAATTATAAGCTCAAATGGGCAGACTGGGTGGGCCATAGGCCCTTATCTGCCAACACTGTCTATGTATCTATGTATCTACGTAATGAAGAGTATTACTGGCTGAGTGACCTCTCCCATGAGGACAGACTAGAGAAATGTGACCTGCACCCAGTTTGCATCAGGAGAATACAAAGGGATTTGCTTTGATATAATTGGTGATCCCGTACTTATGACAAACCTAAACATGGAATTTAAAAAGGACAATGCGTTAACTCAGAACACCAATTGCAATTAAAAAAGCAAACATTTGAAACAGATAAAAAAAAATTTCTTTCAATTAGAGGGTCATAGGTGAATGGAACATGTTGGCATTGGACATAGTAATTAGTTAAAATAAAAAAGAATTCAAAGCCAAAATTGACAATTTCATGAAGGAAGTGGGAAACATAAGATACTACCACTAAAATAACTGTGAGCCTTTCAAATGAGCTATAGCCTCCTTCAACTCTTTAAATCCAAAGTATGACCCATAGTATATCCCTATGTTCTCACTGTCCTTACTTTATAATTCTTTTTCTTGTTTCATTTCCCCATATAACTACTTTATTTCCTGTTCTGTTTTCTCTTTCATTTAATTTACTCTGATTGACTTTAGCAGTGTACCTCCATGAGCTGTTGCAGTTCTTAATCTCCCTGTTCTACTTTTGTTCCCCCACCCTAGGTAATACAGGCAACACCAGTGAACTTGCCACACTAGAAAAAAGGGCAGTGATTGGAGAGGAGGAGTTGCCTTGTGTACTGGCCTGCTTGGTGCTGAGCACTGGGGCCTGTACTGACTGTTTCACCCACCCACTGTGGTCTTTCTCAAGTCCTTGAGAAAGTGAGATAGCCCACAGTAGGTGGGTGAAACTGTTGGGAGATGCTGGTAGGGTGAGTTCTAGATCCTTTTGTATGCTTTAATAAATTATTTCAAACAGAGACCAAACTATGGGTATCTCTCTGTTTGCCACAGTGCACACTTGTGCCTGTTAGCTACTGTTTGTATGTTGATTTTGCCCTGTAGCTCATTAGACAAAATAATTTTATTATATAAAAACTCATGCCCATATGTAAGATGTGGTATACTCCAACTGCTATGCCAGCTAGAAAGAGACAGCATGGCAGACATCTCCTTCTGATAAGCATAATATTAAACCAGCATTGCTCTATTTGTTAGTTGGCAAACATTTCCTTTATATAGTATTTTAGAAAAAAAAAGTATTGATGGCAACCTTAGATTCATAATCAGTTTTATTTTAATTTTCTCAGCTCTTTAAAAAAACTTGTATAATGATTTTGTAATTAATGACTCAAGTCATTAAAGATGGCTACCACTGGCAGTATTTATACATCCCTTTCATCAAGGGTACTTTTTGACTGTAAGTGATGCATTTACTGCATTAAAAATTTCAGAGGTTCTTGAATTTCATTCACCCTGAATATGAGGCAAAGACCTGCACTGCCCTTAGCTATGTAGATGATTTGGTTTTGTTTTCTTCATCACCTATAAGCCTCAACAGGAAATTAGGTTGTTTAGAGACACTCATGACAAAGACAAAATTTAATATTAAGATTTCCAAAAGTAAAAGTATAATCTCCGGCTCTAATAATATAAAATACAAATGGTCACTGAATGGCAATGTACTGTACTGGAACAAGAGTACCGATATTTAGGCCTTAACTATGCATCAAATTGTAAGTGGTCTAAACAATTTTCTCATGTTGCCAATAAAGCTAGTGAAACAGGTACTATTAAAATGTAATATTTATGTATGGAGGGCAGAGCGTAGGACCAGGCCTCTTGACATCAAATGTTGAGCTGGACCCTACAATTATGTATGGGGCAGAAGTCTGGGCAAAAGATTGTCCTGATATTGTTGGAAAGATAAAAATTATATATTATACATCATATTAGCGCACTGTTGCATCCTCCCCAGCAATCTACATGAGGACTGAACAGGAAAAGTTAGACTGAAAGTGATCGCCAATATAAGACAGGTGAAATATTAGATAAAAATCCTAGTTATGGATAAAGAATGACCCCCCCCGTCCCCGAGTATGTGCCTTCAAGAGAAAATAATCGATGAAGAAATGCTTTCAATCTAAGTGGCTGTCGAATATACAGGCTTGTTTGCGAGTAATGGACTTAAAACATTTATGGATCCTTTCCTTAAAGGGCCAGTGTTAAGCAGTGTGAATTAAAAAGCATTTATTTATTTTTCGAACTCATCGGAATTACAAACCTTTGAGTCAGAGACTCCTTTACAAAGGCTCCACCTCATAAGAACAGAAGGTACAGTGATAAGGTGTGACTACATAATCACAAGCAGCAAAAGTCAGTATAGTAGCAATTTCCAGTAAAATATACAGGAGGACAAAGTACAAAGAAATAAAATACCACCCAAGGAAACTGGGAACTTGGAAAAAAAAATTGGTATACTGAGGCAAGAAGACAATTAACAGTGTGCATTAACAGGTGATATATAATGGATGATAATGCTAGCTAGACAAACATAAGTGCAGTAATTAGATTCAAAACTTGGTACCCTGAATAAATATCTTAGAGGAGACAGTTACTTAGAGAGCATACATCAGTGAAGCAGGGATTACAGAGGTGGGGAGGCAAGGGGGAAGGAAACAGGTGGGCAAGGGAAAAGGGGGGACAGGCAGAGGAGGGGAGTTGGGGAGAGAGAGAGAGGTAAGTAGAAGGGAGCAGCCAGTTATGGCCTTGTCATAGCAGAATTTCATATTTAACGATAAATTGATTAGAAATAGTAACATTTGGGCCCTGACGGAAATTAATGCATCAAGATTCTGCCTATGGTACTCCTATATCAGATTATTTTTAGGTGGAAGACCAGAGTTTGCTGAAAGAGTGGAGTGAAAGCACCTAGCTTTACCTAAAAGGTATATTAATACATATTTCTGCTTCTCTCCCTTTTGAAAATAGTAGAGTAAGTAGGGAGAAAAGATTTGTAAGCAGTGGTTGGGGCACTTTAAAACTTGATAGGCAGTGCCTGGGTTACCATGAAACTTGAGTTTTAAATTGTAACAGGTGGTGTGTGGGAAACTAGGTCAGGAACTTAATCTAGAGGTGAGTAGATTCAGGAAGCCCTGTGAATCAGGTGTTTAATTGGGGGGTGGAGCTGAGAGAGGATAAGTGCCTTCTAAAAATTAATTGCTACAGGTGTTTGGCTAGCAGCAGCAAAAGGATGTACAGTAAGGGAAAGAGGGGGCACAATAAACATACAGACACACACGATACTGCCTTAACTCCCTCTCTGCCACCCACCCACCTGGGGCTAGCTCTGCTCTAGCTTGCTAGTCTCCAGGCTGAGTTGGCCAGGATTCAGGGGACCTCCCCCCCCAGGGACTACCAAGTCCGCCAATGCTGCCTCAATGGTTGCCAAGGAAGAGGAGCAGCTAGTGACTGTGGGCTTGGGAAGGGTGAGGGCAGTGGGGAAGAGACAAATCCCTCATATAGCTCCACTCCATAACTCCTATGCTGCTCTGGAAGGGCAGGACTGTCCCAGAGAGGTACCCACAGTGGTAACCAAGGGAGGATGTGATGGTCCTCCGCAGCATAGACCCTGGGAGGGAGGGAGGCAGAGGACCCTGGAGGAAGAGGCAGGAACTCCTGGTGGGGGACTCTATCATCAGAGGGGTAGAGTTGGGGCCAGGAGAGGAGGGGGTGAGGGAGTTCAAGTGCCTATCCATTGCCATGGCTTGGAGGGATGGACAGTGCATCCTAAAGATCCCTGGGAAAGCAGGATGGGAGGGTGAGCTAGATTTTACTACTTTTTATTTCACTCTCACTGTGTAAACACCTTTTTTGGGGAAAAAAAGCAGTATATTAGTCCTTCTGGACTTAAAATTGTGAGCTTTATCGCTCAAAAGATTTGTGACCCTCACGAACAACTTCCGGGTCAAATACTCTCTTTAAAAGAGAGCTTACACAAGCGGCTCTTAAACTAGATGCTCTACTGCAATCCTTCTCTGATATAAACTATTGTTGTGTATTTAGTCAGTTAAGTGTCCTGCTAAATATAACAAAAAGCTTACTGTTTAATACTTGTTTTAACATAGCGATCTTTGGAGCCCTGCACAGGAAGCAGGAAGAGGAGCCTGTAGTTCTCAAATAGCACCGAGAACTACAGACTCAATTTTACTACTTTTTATTTCACTCTCACTGTGTAAACACCTTTTGGGGGACAAAAAAGCAGTATATTAGTCCTTTGTGACTTTAAATTGTGAGCTTTATCACTCAAAAGATTCGTGACCATCACGAACTACTTCCGGGTCAATGTACCCCATAAAATCACAACACAATGAGCAGGGCGAGTTGAGCAGGGCAAGACTCGTTCAAAAACACACGTGTCAGCACGTGTTTGGCATGTTTGGCATGGGAGTGTAGGTTTGTGAACAATCCGAACAAACTGAGCAAATAGTAAATCCTACCTGTCTAAAATTAATTCTAATGATCTATTATGGCAGACTTCATTAAATCACAGAGTGGGGAAATTGGTATTAAATGTCCTGTATGTACCATGTACTCATTTACCACAGAGTTCCTGGATCCACAATCAAGCAACAAATGTATAAAATCTATAATTAATGAAGAACTTCAACTAGAAATTCTTGCATTTGGGGAAAGGCTTCAAAAACTAGAATCAAGGCAAAAAGTATGGTGAATAGATTTCAGAAATCTAATGAACAAGGAATAGAACCGTCGATTGACAATAGTGTAAATTTGGTAGAAACTACAATAAATGATGATTTAATAAACTTTCGGACAAATAAAACCACAAGTAATATAGACCCACTCTCTCAAAATGCAAATACTAGTTTACTAATCGATCTCCCAGTAACCAACAGAAAAAGAACAAGGGAATGTGAAAATCCTATTTTAGATGATGACTGGGTTACTGTAAATAACACAAGAGTTGCAAAAAAGGGCAGAAGGGCAAAAGCCTTTGAACTATCATTGTCAAACCAATATTCATTTCTAAATTCAGAAAAAGACATAGAGAACTGTCTAGATAATAGGACTACAGAAATTTCTCCTAATAGTCATGTGGAATTTCATAACCAAGAACAAATAACAAATTCTGAAACTAATATAAATCAATTTCAAACAAACAAAGCTATAAGTTCACCCCCAACCAACTGTTCATATTGGGTGACTCCTTGGTCAAGTTTCTAGACTGACAAATCTGCAATCCTGACAAAGAGAACAGAACAGTGTCAACTTTTAGAGGTGCAAAAATAGGAGACATTACCCCAGTGCTAGAGGACATTATACCCAAATCTCATAACTCAAATGTTATAATCCATGCAGGAGCTAACAATATATTTAGAGATCCAATATACAAAATCAAACAAGACTATGTATCAATGACAAATAAATTAACTGAACTCAATTGCAGTATAACCTTTTCAGAAATCCTCCCAATACCTAAAGCCTCAGAATACTTGCAAAACAAAATAAAAGTTATCAATAACTGGCTCAGAAATTGGTGTTTGAAACAGGAACTTGGTTGTATCACACACTGGGAAGACTTTATTTATAGGGAATAATTATTTGCATATGATGGTCTACACCTTAGTAGAAGAGGAAACTACTTACTAGGAAAACACATGTTGGTCCACATAGAAAAAGTTTTAAACTAAGTCATGAGGGGGAGTCTCCAAAGATTTTGGATACTCTAAATACTATCCGACCTTATCAGCCTAATAATTATCTAACTAAAAATACCATTATAACAAATGGCAGTAAAAACTTTCAAACTTACAATACTAAATTCAGCGTACTACTTTTAAATGCAAGAAGTCTGTTAAATAAAATTGATAAGCTAGAAGATTATGTCCATGCAAAAAAAATTGACATATGTGCTGTGACAGAAACTTGGTTCAAAAATAATGACTGGGGTACTGAAATAAGGGGATACACAAAATATGAGAAAAATCACGCTAATACCAGAGGTGGAGGTGTTGCACTATATATGCATAATAGATTTAAAAGCTATAGTGTAACTAAACTCAATGAAACTACACTAAGTGAAATAATATGGACCAAAATTAATCTTACACAAGAACACACTATCATGGTAGGTTTAGGTTATAGAGCCCCGAATCTCAACCTAAATGATAACTTAAAATTCATAAACAACATAGAAAACAATATACTAGACCAAAACTGCTTATTCATGGGAGACTTTAATTTTCCCAGTATTGATTGGATTAATTTAAAAGCCTATACCATTTTGGAAAATTCATTCCTTGATCTAATGTGCATAAACAATATGAGGCAATTAGTAAATTCTCCTACTAGAGGTAACAACACTCTTGTTCTGATATTTTCCAATATTGATAATACAGAAGAAAAAGTCACTATTGATCAACCATTAGTTAATAGCGACCATAACATGGTCCGTACAACTATGAACCTATCTTATTCAACAGCAACATCTGGCTGCACAATTGTAAAAGACTTTATTAATGCAAACTACAACAAAATTAAACAAGACTTATCTAAATGGAACTGGGCCTACGACCTTAAGGACAAAGATATCAATTTAGTTTATAACAAATTTATGTAAAAATAAACTCATGCATAAAGCTTTGGGTCCCCAGTAGAAAGAAATATGTCAAAAATAAAAGATCCCCCTTATGGTGGAATTACGAAATAAAGAAAATTTTAGCCAAGAAACATCATTTATACAAGAAATATAAAAAAATAAAACAAGTGCTAACTGGAATAGATACAAGCTAATATCAAACAAAAGTAAAAATATGATTATAAAAGAAAAAATCTAGAACTAAGATTAGCTGCTAATGTTGAAGATAATAAAAAACCTTTTTACAACTATATTGGTTCTTTAAAAAAAAAAAACAGTCCGACCATAGGACCATTACAGTCATCTCAGCAGCTAACTACTATCGAAGCTGAAATAGCTAATAAAATGAATGACTACTTTATAAACATTTTTCAAAAAAATACAATTAATTCAGTAATGGAACATACGAAAACATCATCCTTTTTTTATATAACAGAAGATGAAGTTATGGAAGCTATTAATATATTAAAAAATAGCGGTTCCGCAGGACCTGATGGTATCCCCCCATTGTTTATTATAAACTTAAAAGATCAACTAGTTGACCGTTAACCTTGTTATTCAATGTGTCAGTCTACCCAGAAAAAACGGCTACAAATTGGAATAAAGCTATAGTTATTCCTATTTTTAAGAATGGTAATAAACATCTTGAACAAAATTACAGACCTATTAGTTTAACCGATGTCATGTGCAAACTTCAAGAAAGGGTACTTAAGGGTAGAATTACTGATCATCTAAATGAAAATAATATATTGGATATTCATCAGCATGAATTTCTAAAAAACAGATCATGTCAAACTAATCTATTGTACTTTTTGGAACCAGTAAGTAATGCATTGGATAAGGGATTTTCAGTGGATATAATTTTTATGGACTTCTCCAAGGCTTTGATTCAGTCTCACATAAGATATTAATATCTGAATTAGTCAAATTAAAACTAGATTCTAAAATTATAGGGTGGATTCAAGCCTGGATACTTAACTGATCTCAACAAGTATCTGTTAAGGGTTATTTATCCAATCCAGGCCAGGTTACAAGTGGTGTTCCCCAAGGTTCTGTGTTGGGCCCAACCTTATTTAACATCCTAATTTCTACAATGTGTCCCCTTAACAATTCCTGCTGGTTAGTAAAGTTTGCTGACAACTGTAAAATAGGATGCATCATAAAAGATCAAAACAATATCAACAAAATGCAAAAAAATTTAAATCATTTAGTAGATTGGTCCATAAAAAAAAGCCTTTTATTTAATGAGACCAAATATAAGGTGATGCATTTGGGGAAAAATAACCCTTGTTATCCTTATAAGATCAATAAGACTTACTTAGAACAAGCTATACATGAAAAAGGTTTAGGTGTTATAATTTCCAATGACTTTAGTTTCAACACACATACAATTTCAGCTGTCAAAAAAGGGAATAGAATTTTAAACTGTATTCTCAGAAATATTAAAAGCAGGGAGGCCAAAGTTTTATTGCCATTGTACTCAAGTTTAGTAAGACCCCACCTGGAATATTGCAGTTCTGTAGTATCACCTTACTTAATCAAAAGCAGAAACTTATAGAAAATATTCAAAGAAAAACAACTAAGAAAATAAATGGACTACATAATTTAGATTATGAAAGTAGATTAAAAGCCTCAAATCTCTATTCTCTGAATTGTAGGCATCTCCATGGTGATTTATGCCTAACTTACAAAGCCTTTCATAATGATTTAATTTTTGAAACTATTGGTTTAGAAAGGAATATATGTAATAAAACTACTAGATCTCATTCACAAAAACTTAAAGGAACCTCTAACAATAATGGTTCTCACAGAGGATTGTTAATCACTGGAATAATTTACCATCCAATGTAGTCAATAGCGAATCTATAACATCATTTAAAACTAATGTTGACAAATACAAAGGTGAACTGAAATTCAGTTTTCACCCATAAAGGGTGGCATGTTCGAAAAAGGTAGAAATACCCACTGAACACATATTGAACTATGAAACTATGAAACTATGAATGTCATTGTCCACCTGGGGATGAATGACCTGGCAAGTGGTGAGGTTAGAGTAGTTCAGGAGCAGTTCAGAGAGTTGGGAAGGGGTCTTAGACAGGTGGCACGCTCTGTAACCTTTTCAGAGGTGTTACCCATTGAGGGCAAGGGAGAGTACAGGGTACTCTGCACTAAGATATTCAACACATGGCTGAAGGACTGGTGTGGAGCAAGGGGATTTGGCATCATTGGGGACTGGGGTTCCATCTGTAGGGATGCAGACCTGTACAGGGGCGATGACCTGCATCTATCCAGTGGGAGAACCAGGCTCCTCAGTGAGAGGTTTAAATATCTCATCAGCAAGCATTTAAACTAGTCAAGGGGTGGCAGAAATAAGCTGAGTGAAGCAAACAGCCCACCCACCACAAAATGATACAGACAGCAGAGAGGATCTTAAGGTTGAAAAATCGCCAAAGATAACTAAGACCAAAATAGGTAAAAATGCAGAGAAAAGGCAGAATGGGAGTAAGGATGTGACAGGGTGACCCCTGTCAAGGATGGGTGCCCTGGTAGAAAGATGAGGCTTCCTTTCCCTCTCCCCCCCCCATATAAAGTGCCTGAGTATAATGCAGAGATTTAAAGTGCCAAGTGCATACATGAAGTGTTTACAGTACAGGCTGAAATATTTAAAGTGCAGAATACCTAACACAATGCCAAGCTTGCTTGATGAATGATAAATAAAGTGCTTTTAGTGCTTTAGAGATGGAAAAAGTACATTATATAAAAGGAAGGCAGCTAGTTCAGTAGTGGGAGTTAAAGGGTTACATGAACTATCCCACTGAAAGTCTGCTTCTATGGTTGTTCTGACAGAAGTCTCCCCACGCAAATTTATAGCCTTCCCTATGCATAGCCCACATTAAAACAGACTTTGTAGTGCTTTCAGAATAACACTCTTCAGCAACAGAAATTAACCTTTCCCTGCTCTGACTCGAAAAGATAAAACTGATACCCTCTGTGCACATAAAGTATGAAGTTAGCATGCTGAAAAACTGATAGGCAACACTTAAATGTTAAATAGGTTCAACTGCCACAACCTGCATTGAACTAAAAAAATGTAACTTCATGTCTGTGAAAGTTCAGACGCTGTCACTGCAAAAGGAAGATTTTCCTGACTAAGGAGCGCTGGTAGGGAAAAAACATTTCCCTCCAAGATTTTGAATGAAGTTAAAACAGGTTGAGAAATAAAAAGGAAAAGGTTTCTTTTTTATTTAATGGATTCCTGAACTGGTAAGAGATGAAAGAAGAGGAGCGCACCCGCAGTCTCTCTCATTCCCCTGGCCAACTCAAGGAATGTTGAGCAAACTGCAACTTTTGGGCTGATAATAGTAACAGCTATAGAAACAGTACCTGTGTAAAACTCTGGTGCATTTCCTGTGCAGAGTGTGCTGTAGTAGAGATGTTTCTATAGGATTGGCAGCCAACAAATGAACTGCTTATAAAAGGGATGTGTAGCAGTGAGGTCACTACTCAGGGGAGGAGCTAGTGGCAATTAAGCTCTTAAGGGGCATATAAGATATCTGTTTAAAGCGGAATATGAAAGATTTCTCTTGTTACAGTGTGAACCCTTATTGCTTGGCTTAGATGTAACCCTTTCTGCTTTTCTGTATAGGACAGGTTATGAGCCCCGTAAGCATTAAGCCATGACGAAGGTGGCATCTAATGGAGAATTAATGCATGGTTGGGACTGAGTGCCTACAACAGCCCAACTATGCATTAATTAAGCAATAATGCCCAATAGGATGTGTATCGTGCTGGGATAATGTCACGCCTCAGGTGGTTGGGCACAAGGCCTCAGGCCGAGTGCGTCCAACAACTGAGGCGTGACGTTATCCCAAACGACACATACCCTGGAGGGCATTATTGCTGTTATACAAAGACTCGTTGTTATATATAAAATAAAAACAAATTATTTTAAAGAATGTTTTTATTAGTGTGGAAGAATATTTTTGTTTCTTAAGAGGAGATACGAAAAAAAGAGGACAGCCATAGTGATGAGGACAGCCATAAAGATGAGAGTAGACCCGTGGTGTTGTGCTGGGATAACATCATGGGTCCAGCACAAGACAGACCAATCAGAGTCCAGGATTTTTTCTTGCTATTGTATGATTCCCCATTAGATGCCACCTTTGGAGCGGCTTAATGCGCTTGTAACATGGTTTTCTACAGTTGAGTATATTAGAAATATAGATATCATTACCTAACTCATACTTTAGAAACGCAGTTTTGTTTGCAGACAAATCTTTCGTGTACTTTTGAAAACGTGAAGAAATGCTTATTTACATACAGATGTTACAGAAAACACATTTCAGATGTTGGCAGATCTGGGTTTATTTAAAGTAATTTCAAGTAGATTGTGTAAATCTGCATGGCTGTTATTCTCATAGCATGCTTGGGAGGTCTCCGATATGCTCCTGTGTCTGTTTACACGGTTCAATTTTACACTCATTACCATACTGTCTGACCTTGTGTTCAGTTGTTGCACATCCGTTCCATCTCGTGCCCTTGTATTGATTTCTTTTGCCTGTTCCTAGTCCCCCAATATTCTATATCGGTGTGTCTGCCAACTTCTTTGACTGCGCACTATGTTGTGCACTGCAATAATTACAATTTACAGTTTTGTGTACCATGAATGACTCAAGCTGCAACATGATAAGCATTTCTGCCTGCCGCACCTCTAGCTCTACGGTGTGCTCTGGAACTGTTGCTTGTTGTGGAGTGCTCTTCTCAGTGGCGCTACTACTGGTTTCAGGTGTGACTATTTTTTTATTTAATTATGCTAATTGTGGTTTCTCTGATAATACTTGTTCAACTCTATCTGTTTTTGTATTTTCTTGTCTCTTTTGTTGTGTGTTTCTATCTCCTATGACAGTTACAAGCATTTGGGTTGGTGGGTAGGACAGAGAAGCACTTTTTATTACACTACCATGTCCTTTTGTGAACAGTGCTTTTTCCGTTCCATGGATTGGAAAGGTACTTCACTTTCAACACGGCATTATTGTTAAATAATGCTGTGCTGAGATATGGACATGTGATTTATTTCGTCCAATGATTTGTCCCTTTTACCTGCTTCTTAACTTTGCCATGTTACAATGAGGGATAATTATTTAGTTAAGAGGCAATTGTGGGTGGATCTTAGATCCATGATGTCACTAGGAAAGAGTATAAAAGATTGTAACTAGGGGCTTAGTTTAGATAGGAGGAGTCAGTTGAAACTGATTGTGAGAGGTAAAGGACCTCTGGAGCTCACATAACCATGTGAAGCAGACTCAGAGATAGTCTAGTGTCATTGCTGGGCAGACCATTGGCCCTTTCCTGAGCTTATTTCATTTGTTTATTTTGTGAATGAACTAATCCAAATTTTTATTATTTCTGTGAAAGATTATTTTACCTCAGAAAACAAAATGATAAGTGCCTTGCCGGTGCTTTTTATGCACAAAGTCTGTTGGTCTACCTGAGTTTGTTATCTTGTTATCCCAACCCCACTATAAAGGACTAGAGTGGTATGGAGGAAAGACATGGGGATAGGAGGGGATTTATTGGGAGAGAAAGCAGTAAATATTGGAAGGCCATGCGCACAAATGCCTGCAGTCTGGGAAACAGAATTCCAGACCTAGTGGCCCTGATGGATGAGGTGGACCTGGACATTGTCGCTGTTATTGAGCTGTGATTCATGGAGAACCATGACTGAGATATGGTAATACCAGGTTACACTCTATTCAGGAGGGACAGAGTGGGTAACAAGGGAGGTGGAGGAGTGGCTATCTATGTCAGGGAAGGAATTTACGCAACTGATTTACAGGGATTGCATGGAGAGGCGGAGGTACTGTGGATCACCCTGGAGACAGAAAATGGCACTGCCATTCACACTGCTGTGATCTACAGACCTCCCACACAAGGGGAAAAGCTGGACAGAGTACTTGTATAAGACATTCACAAAATTACAGCTAATGGGGAGGTGCTGCTGGTAGGAGACTTCAGTCTGCCGGATGTGGATTGGAGCAACCAGGCTGCAGCCTCAGCCAGGAACAGAGACATCCTGGAAGCCCTGCAGGGGGCATGCCTAAGATAGCTCGTGACGGTCCCCACCTGAGAGGGAGTGACTTTGGACCTGCTACTCACCAACGATGACAGAATTACAGATGTAAAAGTGGGGAGTCATCTGGGATCAAGCGATCATAGTACAGTGTGGTTCAATGTGAGAACAGCAAAAGAGTCAAACTACATTAAACCAAAGGTCCTGTATTTCAGGTGGGCTGGCTTTACAAAAATGGGGGAATGTCTTAGGAAATTGCTGTCAGGAAAGGAGAAAAGGGGGTGGAGGAACAATGGGAGAATTTTAAAGGAGCCATAATGGAGGTGACAAGCCATTGCATTAGGCAAGTAAGCAAAACTAAGAGAAAGAAAAAATCACTATGATTCTCAAAGGAAGTGGCCTAAAAGGTAAGGGTGAAAGGGTGACATTCAGGAGGTACAAAGAAACACAGAGGGAAGAAGACAGGGAACTGTATCTGGAAAAGCAGAGGAAGGTGGGGAAAGCAGTCAGGAGAGCCAAGGCACAAACAAGATAAAATAGCCCAGGAAATAATAAAAGGGGACAAGAACTTTTTCAGGTACATTAGTGAAAGAAAAATGACTAAGGGTGGGATTGTGAGACTAAAAATTAAAGGAGGGAAGTGTACAGCTGGGGACCAAGAAAAAGCAGAATTATGCAATGACAAGAAAGAATGTTGGTCCCTGATTGGTCAGACTGGGACAAGAGCCTGGAGGTTATCCAGGCATAACATCCCGGGCTCTAGTCCCAGCACACTCATGACCGCATCAATTCTTAAAACAAAAAAAAAAATCACTGCACAGCTATCTCAATAACTGGCTTCACCTTCCCCCGCTCCACTCAGAATCTCTGTCCCGCTGACAACTATCGCTCTGCACCCACCAAAAACACACAGAAGAAGTCTTATACTAAAGTAACACAGTAAATCAAATGTTTAATATCCCATTTTCTTCCTGAACCCATCAGCTTCACTGAAACATGGACAGTGTAACTGCCAGCCATGCAGTTCAGTGACGCTGCTTGGTTCGTGACAAAAAAAAGCAGCCGTTTACATCCAAGAAATGTCTGAGTGAAGCGGCTAGTCATACACAATATTTAAACTCACTGACAGCAATACAAAAAAACAACTTTTTTTTTGTCAAACTAAGGCATTCCAACATAATGCCATCATCCAGGCGGCCCCGCCCTGTACTTAACACAGGCACATGCCCTCCACTTCAGCCACACAGTCTGCTATTCCACTATATGTTTCATTACTCCCCTACTTCTCCCAGTGTAGGCACCAAGACTGAAGTAACCAGCATCTTTCTTCCATTAAACCGATCATGATCACCATAATTCAAACAGCAGGCAGATCAGATGACTCACCAAGTACTGTTCACCCACATAGACACAGCCACTCATTTACCAGCAGTACCATCTACTAGCCAAAACAGAACTACTTTTTTTCCTCCGTATACCTCTTCTACATTCAAAAATAAACTGAAAATCTATTTAAAATGCTTTTTTTCTCATCTTTCTGTTTTTTTACACTAATGAGCCATTGTATAATAGGAATAATGCCCTCCGGGGTGGGGGTTATGTTGCAATAACATCCCTTCTTTTGTGTTGGATGCCCTTGGTATGCAGCCTTGGGCCCAACCACCTGAGGTGGGATGTTATCCCAGCATAACACCTACCCAGTCAGGCATTATTCCTTTAATCCTGAACAAGCATTTTTGTTCAGTATTCACAGAAGAAGGGGAAGGGGAAGAAACAAAGATAGGCAACGGAAGAACCACTGGGAGGGAGGTGGACACCAGTCCATTTAAGGAGGAGAGAATCTTAAAGGAAGTCACTAATCTGAAATTGGACAATGCAGTTGGGCCAGATGGGATACATTCCAGTGTATTAAGAGAACTCAGGGAGGTGCTGGCAGCACCTCATTGACAGCCCTGTTCTATAGTTCCCTGGAAACAGGTGTTGCACCAAAGGGCTGGAGGAGAATGAATGCAGTCCCTCTCAACAAAAGTGGGAGCGAGCAGGGAGGAGACTGACAATTACAGTCCAGTCATCCTGACCTCAGAGGTGGGGAAACTAATTGAATTGGTAGCCTGTGATGATAACGACTGAGGAATGGCAACGAGTCAGAACGGCGATGGAACCACAGCGCTGACATGTTTTGTGATCCTGGTCCCCCCATACCCGAGTTGTGCCCCCCGGAGTAGGAATCTATAGTAAGGGGGGGGGGTGAATTCACCCCGGCAAGAAAAGAGTTTTACAAAAGTGGTTGCAATGTAGGTTCGATATCTGGTGATATTGGGAGGGTAGTTTCCAACTGTTTGACCAGCGGCAGGTGACTGGGGA
Source organism: Neoceratodus forsteri (assembly GCA_016271365.2). NCBI lineage: Eukaryota > Metazoa > Chordata > Ceratodontiformes > Ceratodontidae > Neoceratodus > Neoceratodus forsteri. The sequence continues at coordinate 976,378,221 of CM057452.1, read as the reverse complement.
GTGATCACTAAACAAGTCATAGAAACACAGCAACATAGAAGTTGATGGCAGATAAGGACTGCAAGGCCCATCTAATCTGCCCATTTTTTTTCTACCTTATGAATGTGCCATAGGCCTTTACTCTGTCAATGGCCTATCTATTCATACTCATCTGTATTGCTCCCTTATGCCTATCCCATGCCTGTTTGAAGCCTTGCACTGTATTCATTTCCACCACTTCCTGATGTAGGCCATTTCATGCATCCACCACCCTTTCACATTACCCCTTAATCAGCCTCGCTCTAATCTCATGCTGTGTCCTCTTGTTCTGCTATTTTTCTTATATTGAAACATGTTAGACTCTTTCACCTTGTTAATGCCCTTAAGAAGTTTAAATGTTTCAATCATACCATCTCTCTCCCTCCTTTGCTCTAGGGTATACATATTGAGCTTCATTAATCTGTCCTCCTATGTTTTCTGATGCAGTCCCTGCACCATTTTGGTTGCCCTTCTCTGGGCTGCCTCCATTTTGTTAATGTCTTTGTGAAGGTGTGGCCTCCGGTACTGCACACAGTACTCCAGTTGGAGCCTAACCAGTGTCTTGTAAAGAGGGATTATTACCTCCCTCTTATGACTTGTGATATCCCTCAAGTCAGGTAAGACCTTAATATCAGAGATACGTTCAGGGTGACTGGAGAAAATGAGGTCAATGAGGGTTCTATTGCCCATGTTTCGGTTAAGCCTGGTTGGAGAGGGGATCAGTTCAGTTAGGTTTTGGGCAGCAGTGGCATCTCTGAAATAGGCTGATTGAGGGGCAAGCCAATTTGTGTTAAATTTGCCAAGTGCGATGATCTCAGAGTTATGTTGCATTGACGTGCTTTTGAAGCAACATTCCCACTTCCTTGTTTTTGACAGTAGCACATTGTTTTTTTGTTTTACATACAGTATATGGTATTCCTGATGCCCATTCCATTAGTAATATATATAATACCGGGAGCATCTGACTGTACATTTGACTTGAGTATTTTTTTTTTTTATTTATTCAAATTCGGATTTCAATACCTTTGAGCACATAACAGCTCTTTTACAAAGGGTTTACGTCAGTGGGAAGGGTGACAGAAATACAAAGGATGGTATTTATAAAATTCTGACAAGAAAGTATTTAAGATGACATTAACATTGCAACTAAAATGAAAACTATGAATCAGTAGGAAATCAAAAATAACCTAATAAAAGAAGGCAACCCAAGGTGCTTTGTCAAATAGGTATAGGTAGAGTTGGGTGAACAAAAGTTTAGGTAAGAGAAGATAAATAGCGGAAAGAAGGTGGAGGGTGAGAGGGGTGAGGTGAAAGAAGGATCGGGGACAGAGGCAGGAAACAGGGCAGAGTGGTTAGGGTGAAAGTGATATTTTTTAACTGCAGATACGCTATGACTCATAGAATAACATTACTGCTCTTAGTGCATATTTATTAATATAATTGTGACGATTTGATCAAAAATGTACTAAAGCTATTGTGTAGGTTAGACACTGTCACGTTATCTGGGGATTTTTTATAGTTATTAGGATGATGAAGTATTTGCCCTGACTCCACTGTTATCTAATTTTTATGTTTATAAGTAAAATGTGGTTTCTCAGTGTTTAACTACACTAGTCAGTGCTTCCTATTTAGTCAATACCAGCAGTTAATTTAACTATGGACTGACATTTTTATTTATGTACTCTCAAAAAGCGTATTTATGTGCTGGTTGGCATAGTTGAGCATTTACAAACTCACTTCATGAATGCCTTTTCCTTTCGTTGATGCACTGTCACATCACTCACTTGAGGCATATATAAGGACACCCACTAGGGGCACTTGCTCACCTTTGAAAAAGCTCATTTTGAGTGAAATGCATTAGGGGCATGTAATATTTTTTGTTTGCTTTAGTAACTGTTAGCACTTTGCACTGTATGGACTTTTAAATCAACAAGTTTCAGTGCTTTTGCACAAACTTTGCATTAACTTACACAAAGGCATTTCCTTGCTGACTTGCTTTCTGTTTTTTAACCAAGAATAAAGAGAACCTATTGTACTAACTAAGGTCTGTGACTACAGTGCTTGCACTGGTGGGGAAGAACAGTTGTCAAAAGGCAAAATACCACAAATTACAGATGCCAGTCTCCTTGCAGTTTCCTTGTCTAACTATGTGACCAGGCACTGTGTTTCATTGGTTATGGTCCTAGTCCCTAATAAACAGAGGGGGGGATATGATAGAGACTTTCAAATACTTCAAGGGTGCAAATAAGGTACAAAAGGGGTAGCATCTTAAAAAAAAAAAAAGATGCTGAAGAACATGGGGCCATGATATGAAAATAATAGAGGGGGTAAACTGAGGGGTAACATTAGAAAGTATTTTTTCATGGAAAGGGTGGTGAATCCATGGAACAGTCTTCTGGCAGAGGTTGTAGGGGCACAAATGTTAGGGGAATTCAAAAATGCTTGGGACAGACATAAAGGAACTCTAGCGAAAGGAAAGAGAGGGTAAGCCGCAAATCATTTAGGATCTGTGGTATATGAAATAGGTAGGGAAAATGATCAGACCAGGTGGGCCAAACGGTCCTTATCTACAGTCATATTTGATGTTTCTATGTTTGTTTGTTTGTATTTTATTCCTTTGAATCATATCTCCATTTGCTGGAAAACAATAAAGAAAGATATATTTTAACACAACTCATTTTGTTCTTGTTCCTGCAAAATTTATGAAATATAAAATTAATAAAAATATTTGGAGTCAGTTAATCTGAAATGCAGTTGCTCACTATAAGAAATGAAGATATTTACCATATTGTTTTATGGTGCCCTGGGTATAGCAAGGCTCATGAGAAGTATTTGATAACGCCTACAGGGAATAAGATGGACTTAGACGAGGTCTTTTTCCAAAGTGTGCTAAATCCACTGAGCAAGGAATGTTCAGTTCAAGTTGTTAATTATTTTAAATCAGTAATAAGAAAAATAATTCAGAAGTTTGTTAATTAGGAATATTTAGAATTATCTGTTTATGTAATAAAACACATTTTGTCTTAATGAATGGAAATGATGTTTGAGTCAATCAGATAAAGATTAAACTGAACCACGGATGTATTACGATGCATTTTTATAGCACATGTTTCTGATGGTAAACAGACCTCTACCACACCAAGGTGTTTATTGCTTTGCACAGTGGGTATTGCAAGGGAGCAAGGACTTTTGTAAACTTCATAAGCATGTATGTCAGTTCAGGAAAGAAATAACATGAAAAGAGAAAATGGGTATATTATAATATTATTGCTAAAAATAACTGGCATATGCCCCCATATTTAGAGCTGGCTGTTTGTGACATGCATCCAGGAGCACTGCACAGCAGTTAGGGCATGACTGGCTCGGGGACAAGATTCAGACAGCATACTTGACCAGAGTGCACTATCTAAATATAGGGTCAGCCAGCACAGTGCACAGCGACTATGTGCTGCACTGACACATCCCATGGCTGAATAAGGCTCACAGAGGAGCCCATTACAGATAGTGGACCCACCACCCCATGACTGCTCATGCTGGGCTTCCCAACTATGTATTCCATGGGGCAAAGTAACCCCCCCCCCCAATTGTCCATGCTGAGGTTCTGAACTTATTATGCCCTGGTGTCTAGTGGCCCTCCCCCTTGATCTCGATGGTCAAAGACAGATAATATTTTGGAAGACATGGACTCTCAAAAAAAGAATGGATCTCCGACAGATTCTTGAATACTTTTTACCAGTTAGTCTGTGATACATAGTGCAAAGTCTTTGATGCACTGATACGCAGGTCCATCTTGTAAATGAGCTTCAGCTCAATGATGAACGCCTGGTTAAATAAAGACTTGATTGATTGATTGATTGATTGAAAGTTAATTTTTGTTTCATTATTGCTACAGCACCTTTGTTTGTATGACCTCTTCTTGTTTGTCTTATTTTTATGAAAAATTCAATAAATAATCAGTTGAAAAAATGAAGTACTGGGAATACAGCTATTTAGTGCTGCTGAGACATATGAATATACTGCTACACCATTTATGCATAATAGATCCCTCATCTGCCTAGGCATAACAGTATATTCTATGCAGCTGTGCTCTCAGTTGAGCACAGTGCACCCAGAGCCTCTGAATATGGCCCCCACCCCAACGGCAGGCACTGTTGATGGTTAGCATGGCACCAACCCAGTTAGTGCTGCAGTAACCAATTGAATATGGGGTCCTTGATGACAAGCTCTTAGTCCTACTTTAATGTTTATTGGGATGCACACAGAAATTGAGCCACAGCTCACTTCCAATGGCAGCATAAAGGCAAGATAAATGATTGTCCCAAGCATACAATTTTATATATCTCCTTGACTCATGAATGTTGTCAAGGCCAATGTGATTTATCAGGTTTGCAATAATGTTCATTTTCTTTTGTGAACTGATGTTATTCAGGAGGCGACAGATTCCACCAGCCTTTCCAAGATAACAGAAGATTCTGTGAATGTAGCCATTTGGGTGCTTTTCTAGGGCCTGTTCCACACTGAGAATGTTCGCAATGCCTACATTTATACAGCTAGAGTGGCATTCTGTTAGGATATAATCAATCAAAACCCTCTTCAAAACCTTTTAAAGATGTTTACATGTGGCAGCAAAATGTTTATTGCATGATTATGTGTTGCCTCCATCAAGAGTGCCTCTCTGTCTAGCACTCTAAATATTTCACTTGGTTGTTCCTTTTTACATAGAAACATAAAAATTTGTTAGCAGAAAAGGACTGCTTGGCCCATTCAGTCTGTCAAGATGTTCCCTGATTAATCTGCCTCCTCAGAAAATACTAAGAAACAATGTAATCAATTGGAAATAGATAAGCTTGAGGCTAAATCAAATTCTTTGTTCACGAATTTTTGTTGTTTTTTTCCTTGTCAGTGGCAAATTTCAAGTTGCAGTTGCTATATAGAGAATAATGGATGGGAAAGTGTGTGAGGTGTGGGATGCTACATAAACCCTGAGGGCTAAGCCTGAGGGGTTTATCAAAGCATCCCACACCATGGGTTTGCATTAAATTCTCATATGCACACTTCCCCATATTTTATTTTATATAATTTGCTGGTTAGAAATGTTTTCCAACCTAAGTGCTATGATCCCCCCATGCACACACAGTCTGTCTTCTCTCTCTATATATACATACACACACACACACACACACACACACACTCTCTCTCTCTCTCTCTCTCTCCTCCCCTTTTTCCTTCTCAATAAATCCCAGTGCAATGGCACCTTTACTCTATTTCTCTGGGGCACCAAATGCAGCAGCTTCCTGCCCCCCCCCAACACCAGCTCCCACTCTAAATTCCCCATGCGAGCTGTGCAGCACTCCATAATCCCTCTGTCTCTTGTCCCACAGCACCCTCCTGCTCACCCTCCTCCCAGTTTAAAAGCTTCTTTTTAGAAAATGTACAACTAAAATCACAATCGCGATTACGATCGCGTTTACCTGTGTCAGGCAGTCAGACACAGACTCATTCCCACCGATGGTGTGTGTTGCCCAAAGCTAGCGAACTGCAGGATCAACCAGATACTTAAAAAATTATGTAAATTAAGGTAGGGACAACAAAACAGATAAAAAAATCAATTATGGAAGGGAAGGTGAGGATTTACCCGTGGCGGCTCCTCACTAAGATACGGAGCCACCATGTTTTCAGAACTGTTTAGCCTGCCCACTCACAAAATGGAAGCCAAAGAGTGAGCGACGCCTTTTGATAGATTGAGTGCGTGAATGCCATAATAACCGACTGGTTATTACGGCAAATATCAACTCAGTGAGCCCATTTAAAAATTGATCACCAGTAATTATAGTAAGATACTTATCAGTTTCTGGTGTGTTCTGAAAGTAACTTGTTCAGCCTTTTACAAAAAAGGTGACTGCATAATTTTTAACACATTAGCATAGTAATTTCTTTTATTTATTTTTTATTTTGTTTATTAAGGTCTTGGATTAACACCACGAGCATAAGGTCTTTTACATAAGTTCCATGTCAGGGGAATTACAAAGAAGTTACAAAGTAAGAGGGGTACAATATGATATGGGATCAAAGAAACACAAAATGGCTGCTTTAACTGGTATTGTACAATGTATGCCAGGACATATGCATACCCAGATGGAGAGAATCGAGATACAACAGAAAACAATGTAATTCAGCCAGAAGGCCTTGTCAAGTGGCAGATTGGAAAGATAGCTAGGTGACAAGGGGGAGGTGGAGGTGAGGAGAATACAGAGTAGGTCAGCCAAAGGGCCTTGTCGGAGGGTAACAAGAAGACTAGTGAGGGGGGTAGTTGGAAGGATCAGAGGGAGGGAGGAGGGAGTACAGAATAGGTCAGCCAAAGGGCCTTGTTGGAGGGCAACAGCGAGACTTAGGGTAGGCGGAAGGATGGGGGGGATGTGCAGATAGGGGAGGGATAGTGGGTAGGAGTGGGGTGGGAGTAGAGAAGGGAAGTAGCGTCTGAGTAAAAGGGGAATGGTACAATAAGTACTAATGAGATGGAGCAGGGGAAATAAGTGCAAAGCGTGATGGGGAGGAGAGGAAATGAAGAGCAAAGTGTCTGGAGGCTCTGCTCACTGGAAACAATCACAGGTGTCAGGTGAAGTAAGGTATTGTTGGAGCTTATGTTTGAAGGAGTCTATCTTTGGGATTGAGGAGATGTTGTAAGAGAGGAAGTTTAGCCAGAGGGGATCTTAGTAGGCAAAAGATCTTTGTCCCTGGGTAGTACGGCAGCAGGGTACCTGGAGGATCTGACTTATAACGCCCCTAGGACGACGAAGCATACAGAAGTGGTTTAGAATGTTTTGATCCCCAGGAGGGATGAGTCCCAGACAAATCTTCTTAGCTAATAGACATGTTTGATATTTAATGGTATCCTTTAGTTGAAGAAAGCTTGTCTTAGTATAGAGGTCGCAGGTACTGTATGTGTAAGTCTTGGTTCACCTGCAAAGAGACTACAGGCCTTGTTCATAGCTGTGGATATACATTTTAGGGCTGTTTCAATGGCGGAGCCATAGATTGCTAGCCCATAGTCAATTATAAATATGACAGACCTATGGATTGCAAGCTTTAATGCATAAGTAGTCGGACTCTGTTTATGCCTATACAGTAGATCAAAACAAATGTATATAGCTTTGGCAACATGTTCTATATGATTAGAGTAGGATAGCGTGCTATCCAAGGTGATCCCAAGATATTTAAAGTGCTGAACCTGCTCCAGTACAAAGCTTGCAGTGTTGCAGACTGTCAGCAGGTGGGATCTGAATTTGTTATGTGGTTCATTGAATAGCATAACCTTAGTCTTCTTATAGTTAAACGTTAGATTGTGTCTGTGGAACCAGTCTTCTACATTCGCAAAGCTTTGCTGAAGTTAAGTCTCGAGAAGCTTGGGGTCATGGCTGTTAGTGTAGAATCCTGCATTGCCTACATACAACAATAAATGATCATGGCAGGAACTAGGTACAGTAGTCTACTCAAAATATATTGAACAGAAGGAGATGCACAATGGACTCTTGTGGGACTCCCGAGAGAACTGCTCACCTGTCAGAGAGGTGATTGTTGATCTTAAACTGCTGTGAGTGGTCCGAGAGGTAACTTTTGAACTAGGCATGGTTTCCCTGGATAGTTCTGTGTCTGATAGCTGTTCAATCAGAAGAGTGTGATTCACAGTATCAAAGGCTTTGGAGAGATCAATAAATCCTGCCCCAACTAGATAGCCGTGATCAAGCGAGTCGTGTATGAAGTCTATGAATTCAGTAAGTGCCATGGTGGTGCTGTGGCCCTTTCTGAACCCATGTTGTTGGAGGCATTGTAATTTATATTTTTCTAGGTACTCAATAAGCTGGTCTGCAACAAATCATTCAAGGGCTTTTGAGAGGAAGGGAGAATGGAGATCGGTCTGTAGTTCCCATGGTGCGCACTATCGTCACTTTTATAGACAAGGGTCACCAAGGAGGATTTTCACTTACTGGGGAACTAGGATAGCCTTATTGATATGTTAATTATTTTGGTCAAAGGAGATAAAATTTCCTCCAGGGTTATAGCAACAAGTTTCAGGTCCAGTGAATCCCTGCTGAATCTGGACTTTTCTAGCACCTTTAGGATATATCTCCTGACTTCACAGACAGTAACTGTCTTAAAATAGTATGGAGGGTGTGTCTGTGGGTGGTTTGGATTAATAATCTTCTCTGTATTTAAGGTGACTTCAAAGAAGTCAAGGGGTTGGACACTACTGAGGTCCATAAAGGCAACATTAAAAATGTTGGCAATGGTTGTAAGGTCAAGTGTTGGTGTTCCCTCAATATTAAACATTGATGGGGGCTGTTTTGGAGCTTTCCCTGTTAGATATTTCATGTTACTCCAGAACTTCCTACTGTCTTTCCAGGAGCTGGTGAATGCTTCCTTATAAAACTGATTATTTTGGTTACGGATCATATGTGTACAGTCATTCCTAGCTCTTTTATATTTCTGTATGTCACCTTGCCTTCCTGTGGCCCTTGCACGCTGGTCTCTATTATTCATGAGTTCTATGAAATCCAGTGTGATCCATGGGTTGCAGGTGCCTTTAATTCTACATTATTACAAAGGGACATGGGGATCACAGGTGGCATTGAAGTGTTGGATGAAGTAATCAAGTGCCAAGTTTACATTTTCAGTGGTGTTGATATGGATGCAGTCTTGGTTATGTAACTGTAGTTTTAGTGGCTCAATGTACCCTCAGACTAGGACACTGCTTGTAAATTGTTTTTGCAGGAGGCTTAGTGAACAATTTAGACCAATTGCATAAGATAGGGGCATGGTCTCTGATCGCATCTGGGAGGACAGTTGTGTTAGTTATGCAGTCTGGATGGTTGGAGAGGACCCAGTCCAGTAAGGTACTGGTCCGTGTCCTGTAATTTGTTCTAATCAGGGATTCAGCAAGTTGACATAAAGTGTTCAGTGGCAATAGCATCCTTGTAGGTGCTTGCTTCAGGGGATAACCAGTTCACACTGAAGTCTCCCAACAGGATGGTTTCAGAGTTGGAGTGCAAGCAATGGATACAGTCCAAGACCGAGATAAGTCCAGAGGCATTGTGTTTTGGTGGGATGTAAACTGATGCCACAATAAGAGATTTATTATGTGCACCAAGTAGTATTTTTGATAAGTAGTACCTGTATGTTGCTCCCTAAATTTGGCAAGGGTCACACATGTACCATAATGGTGTCTTTTACATAAAATACACAAGCTCCTCCTCTCTTGGAAAGCCTGTCATGTCAGAATACAGTGTAACCCAGAAGGGTAACAGAGGCATCTGCTATTTTAGGTGACAGCGACATCTCAACAACTGAGAGAATGTCTGGGTTATGTTAGGAGACCAAAACTCGAAGGTTGTCCAGTTTAGCCAGTAGGCTGCATATGTTTATGGATGCCAGTGTGAGCACTCCTCATTTTTTTCTAGCATAGGGTGATTGTTGAGTGGGGCCAGGGTTGGGTGGATATTGCTAGAGAGTAGCAATAGCAGCAATATGAGCCTTTTTAGGTGTTCCTTCAATTGCTTTAGAACAATAGCCTGATCGCGGTCAAGCATGGAGCAGTTGATAGGTTACCTTTGGATCAAAGAATAGCAAGACAGGAACGTCAGATGGGATACCATGCAGGGATCACAGGATTCTAACCAGTTGTGAAAGGGACTAGGGATTTTGCCATGGACTTTTAGTTCTTTATAGTCTGTGTAGAGACCACAGGTACTTGTGCCTGTGCCATAGAAATCAAAGACATCATTTACTGGAGTGAGTGATGACACCAGAGACAGTCATACCCCTGACTGTCCTACCAGTGTAAACAAAATGAGAAAGGATGAGTAAAGTGGGAGAGAGATAAGGGATAGCCATTGTCTTGCTGGGAGAAGGTGAAGCACCCAGGAATTGAGGTGTGCAAAAATTTAGGTGGTAGGCTGTGGCGGTGATTAAAGGTGCTATATGATGCTGTGTTTTGAAGCATTAATAGTAAAATGAAAGAAAAGAGAAATACAAGTTGTTCTGGGGAGAGTTGGGGAACAATTATCAAAAGTGTGAGAAGAGAGTGGAAGAGAGACTATCCAAGTAGTAGGAGAAAGAAAAATTGCTATGACAGAAGTGGATGAAGGAACGTAGTTTGCAGATAGAGGAAAATAGAGAAAATGTTTAGGAACAGTGTGGAGGGAGAGCAAGAGAGAGGAGAGGTGAGGTGAGATGAATTGAGGTGCAACACAGTAATCCACCCTCTGGTGGTCGCCAAGTATAACAAGCAAATGAGGAAGTTAGGAGATAGTTTTTTATTTAAGCAATAAGGCACTCCACGGTGTGTGTTATTGTGTAATAACATCACTCCTGGGGTGAGTTGAAGCACGAGGTGAAGCCGAGTGTTTCCACCACCCCAGGAGTGATGTCATTACACAATCACACAAACCCTGGCGTGTCTTATTGCTATTATACAATGTCTTCTTTGTTAAAAAAAGAAACGGGGAAAAATATGTGTAAAATATTGTTATTTTTATTATTTTTGTTGGAGTAGATGTACCTATCGAAAAAAGAGTTCCCGGTTTTTGTCCAGCAGATAGTGCTTTTGCTTTATGGTTCAATTTGGTTCATTTTGTGTCTGTGTTTTTGGTCATTTTTCTGTGTCCATGACCCCTGTGTGTGACCTCTCACTCATCTTTTTGTTGTTTTTTTCAAGATTGGCACACACTTTTTTGTTAGTCTACACTTGTTTAAAGCTGGAACCATCTGTTTAGTTGGGAAATGTTTTCTACTTTTAATACTGCAGTCATTGCCTTCAGGTGCTAGGTAGTGTGAGGAGCATTTAGGCGTGGCCATTACTTTCATGATGCGGGCAGTGTGTGGAGCGAGTACGCAGAGAAGATCGCAGTGCAGAGCAGGACAATCTAATGGGATGTTTAGCAACAGAGGTGAGTTTTTTTAGCAGGGAACCACATTTGTGGAAAAAAACTTTCTGTTTTAAGTGTCATCACTGACTGCGGCTTTTTGGCAAAAGCGACGACAGGCCTTTGTAACTTCTGGTTGCTCAGTTCAAAAGTTGGTCATTTCAGTCTTTGTGGTTTAATGAAGCCACTCACTTCAGGGATGGTAAACAAAAAGACAGCAAAAGAAAAAAAAAGAATAAGGCAATCCTGTGTTTTGTGGGAGTTCTTTCAGTTGTCTTGCTTGTTGGTGGAAGTGCGTTTTGGGGTTGTGACTTTTGGGGGTGGGCCACGACTGAAGCCCTTGACAGTGGCTGGCCTGACCAACCGTAACTTGGAGAGAGGAGCATAATTTTAGGCTTTGTCATGTGGTCATGTGTGTGCCTGGACTTCATACAGTGATGTTTTCATTGGATAACATTACTGTTCCAGGTACTCACTGACCTATCAAAATTAAGAAAATGTTCTTGCCATTGTATAATAGCTGCTAATCACATGATCACAAGCTGGTACATAAGTAATTGTCCAGATAGAGTGGGTGGGAGGCAGTCAGAGACAGAAATGTCCAGAAGGGTCAACAGACAGAAACTGTCTCAGACAGAGAGAGAGAGAGAGAGAAGGGCAACACACAGTGATTTAAATCATTGTGTCCTAGCCGCCGCCTGGAGTCGGCAGATCAAATGCTTGAGTGTGTCCGAGGACAAATACAGACGTCAGCTGTATAGTCCCTGTGTTGCCTTGCTACATCTGATGACATCAGCAAAATATTGTAATATTACTTGCATGCCAATCCAGATAGGGGTGTTAACCCTCTCTGGGTGATACTCCACATTTATAGCCTCTTGGGATTGGCTGGCAAGTGTAGGGGTCCCACTTGAAAAATGAGAGAAAAACCCATTTATAGTGCTGGCGTCCTCACTTTGGTTTATGCAGTCAGAGAGTTGCGCTGTGAATCACTGTGCCCTGCCTTGCAGAACGCCCAATATTGCCAAAAGAATAAGAATTACCTGGTTCTGAGATTCAGGTTTGCATTTTTCTATCATAACATTTGAATTGGAGTGTTATAACTTTATTTTGTGTTTTTCGGAGAGCCTTGTCGTTGAGAAGCCAGAAAACCAGAACTACGGCTTCTCAGTCAAGGTAGCTCTCGATCCAGGCCCCTCATTTTTTTTGCTCATTGTTTTCATTTATTTGTTTTTTCCATTTTGTCTGGGCATATCGCATGTGTCATCTTCCTGCTGAGAACGCCAGGACCAGAAAGGTAAATGCCAAGGTTCTGTATTTAGGGGGCATGTGGGGCATGTCTTTGTGTTTTATTTTGCTTTGTGAGATGCCAAGAAGTGTGGCTTCCGGTTCCCTGAAATCACAAAATAGCAGGACAGAAGTAAATGATCTATATTGCAACATCATTAGAGGGACAATGCAGAACCTGTACTGGTGCAGATCTTTTCTATTTCCCTGCTTGATTCTGAAGGGGTGACTGTTTAGCTGTGCTAGCCAGGTAAAATGTCAAGGTTCTGTTTTTGTGGGGCATGTACTTTGTGCAACCTAACTATTCTTTCCTGTTTCACTACTGATATAACCTGGCACCTCCTCCCCCGCTACCATAATTGTGCAATTGTTGCATTTTTTTACTAATGGGGCTAAATTGCTCAGCAGTCATCCATCTTGGCTATCCAGGTGTGTTTCATTTTGCATTACAGGTGTAGTGGTAAAAAGCTGCAGAACATCATGGGGGGAGGGTGATCACTGCACATTCTGTGCTGAGGTGGTGTCTGGGAGGATGGAAGGGGGTGAAGAACACCAGGAAAGACTTTGCTTTTGTTGATTGCTGGGTGACTATGCCATTCTGTGATGGTGCAAAAAGAGCAAACTGCCTTTTGTTTGTGCTGGGCGTCGGAAGGTTGGAGTGGGACCACTGAGCAGGAGCAAAACTGTTTTGTATGTTGCCAGGTATTGTAGAGTGTGTAGAACCACTGGATCCCAGGAAATCCATTGTGTGGGATGGTGATAGGCGTTTTCATGTTGGGTGGGAACACCCTGACATCTGGGCATCCACTTTGTGTGATGGCGTCGTGTGTTTCCTGGTTAGGGGGAGGCCCGTGACACCAGGGAATCCATTTTGTGTTATGCACAATGGGCATCAGAAAGTGGTGGAAGCCCCAGACAACAGGGAATGCTATTTGTGGGCTGGTGCTGGTTGTTGTGTGCCCACATGCCTGCCACTATCACGCAAAATAGTTTCTCTGGTGTCAATGTTCTTGCCACCACAGTCAAACACACAGCATCATCACACAAAATAGAATCCATGGGGTCTCATGACAGCATGGCAACCATTTTGTGTGGTGGCAGCAGATCTCGCAGGGAGGGAGGTCACCCAGACAACAGGCATTGCTGTTTGTGGGATGCTAGCAGGTGACTCAAGGCCCAGCACCATCCAACAAAGAGCAGTGCCTGTTGTCTGCGTGTCCCTCCTCCCTCTGAGACCTGACGCCAGCACGCACAATGGTTGCCATGCTGTCAGGGTCCTCCATCCCACCTTTAAACACCAGGCATCATTACACAAAATGGATTCCCTGGAGTCTCGTGGTCTCCAAGCTGCAGCTAGCTGTTTAGAAAAGAGATATCATATAAACTGAATGCCATTTTGTGTTGTTGCCAGGCATTGGGCGTAGGGGGAGGGACCACTGAACACCGTGAGGAATGCTGTCTGATTTGTTGGTGGATACCGTAGGGTGTGGAGACCACAGGTCACCAGGGAATCCATTTTGTGGGATGGTGCTTGGTGTTTGAAGGTGGGATGGAGGACCCTGACAGCATGGCAACCATGTTGTGTGGTGGCGGCAGGTCTCGGAGGAAGGGGGGGTCACACAGACATTGCTGTTTGTGGGATACTGGCGGGTGACTCAAGGCCTGGCACCATCCAACAAAGAGCAGTTCCTGTTGTCTGTGTAACCTTCCAGCCTCCGAGACCTGACACCAGCACGCACAATGGTTGCCATGCTGTCACGGTCCTCCATCCCACCATCAAGCAACAGGCACCATTACACAAAATGGATTCCCTGGAGTCTCGTGGTCTCTGACCTGCGGCTATTTTTTTACAAAAGAGATGTCATATAAACTGAATGCCATTTTGTGTTGTTGCGGGCATTGGGGGTGGGGGTGGGAACACTGAACACTATTGAGAATGCTGTCTGATTTGTTGGTGGATACCGTAGGGTTTGGAGACCACAGGCCACCAAGGAATCCATTGTGTGGGATGGTGTCATAAGTTGGAAGGTTGGATGGAGGATTCTGACAGCATTGCAACCATTTTGTGTGCTTGTGTTGGATTTTTGAGGGGGAGGCACCTAGACAACAGGCAGAGCTGTTTGTGGGATGGTGGCAGGTGACGCAAGGCCCAGCTCCATCCAACAAAAAGCAGTACCTGTTGTCTGGGTGAACCCCCCCCCCCAGATCTGATGCCAGCATGCACAATGGTTGCCATGCTGTCAGGGTCCTCCATCCCACCTTCAAACAACAGGCACTTTTACACAAAATGGATTCCTTGGAGTCTCGTGGTCTCCGACCTGCAGCTAGCTGTTTACAATAGAGATATGATATAAACTGAATGCCATTTTGTGTTGCTGCCGGGCATTGGGGGGTGGGGGTGGGAACACTGAACACTGTTGAGAATGCTGTCTGATTTGTTGGCGGATACCATAGGGTGTGGAGACCACAGGCCACCAGGGAATCCATTTTGTGGGACAGTGTTATATGTTTGAAAGTTGGATGGAGGACCCTGACAGCATGGCAACCATTTTGTGTGCTGGTGTCAGATTTTGGAGAGGGAGGCACCCAGACAGCAGGCAGTGCTGTTTGTGGGACGGTGGCGGATGATGCAAGGCCCAGCTCCATCCAACAAAGAGCAGTACCTGTTGTCTGCATGATCCTACTCCCTCTGAGATCCGACGCCAGTATGCACAATGGTTGCCATGATGTCAGGGTCCTCGACAGCAGGAAAGGATGTTGAAATCGCTTCAGTGCAGTGACATTGTCATGGGATGCCATCTGAAAAGGTAAGAAAAATGTAATTGTGGTGATTGTAATAATTTTGTGGGCATTTATGATATTTGTTGACATTCTGTTTTCAGTGTTGCGACTTGTGGGCATTGTGCCGAATACCATGGGTGCCGCCGTGCACATGCTTGTATGTGTTGTGATGTCATGCCCTTATGCTCATTCTTACATGTGAGTGTGTGAAAGAGTGTGCTGCCATGCACCTTCTGATATTTGGGACTACCCTGTGTTGAATGTCATTGCATATGTTGGTGTGATAGAAAGGCATGAAAGATTGGTCTTTTGTACCAAAGGACTAAAGGGGCACATGATGGCTAGGGGTGTGATGCAGAATATATTTGAATGATTGGCAAGTGAGCTGGTGGAATATCATGAATGAATGATGGAGCATAGCGATGCCACGAATGATGTTCGCGTGTGTTGCCTGAGTTCACTTGCCACGAGTTCAGATCTATTCTGTATCATATACCTAGCCATTACAGTGCTTTTATACAATAGGACTGTTTTGTGCTGGGTTTTGGTTGTTTGCAGTAATCAGTAATATATGGAGAATTACAGTGTGATATGTGGAGATATCTGGAGACATTGTGACATCTGGAGTTTTCATACTGCAGTGAGAATACTTTTTCTGCTCACTCTTATTGTATAATAACTGCTTTTAGTTTCAGAAAACTGAATTTTGTTGTCTTTCAGACAGTACAAAAAAATGATTATAACTGAATGCTTAGACCCGTTAGCAAGGTTATTTGTGCTGAAGAAGTTACCTGCTGATACTTTGCCTTTCGCATATAAATCAAAAATGTTATGCACATTTGTTTGCGGTGGTGTGTGTGTGTGTGTGCGAGAGTGTGTGTGTGTGTGTGTGTCTGACAGTTGTCTGTCAAGAGTCACCTAAGCAACTTGAATAAAATGTACTTTTTTGCCACTTCAGCAGGTATAAAAAAAAACATATTGATTACAATTGATTGCATAGCACCGTTGGAAAGGCAATTTTGTGCTGATCAACTTTCATGCTGATACTTTGTGTGTATCATGTATACTTAAGGAGCTATTCGCATTTGTTTATGGTACAGTGTGTATGACTGACATTTTTTCCATCAAGACTCACCTAAGCAGCTTGAATACAATGCACTTTTTTGACACTTCAGCAGGTATAAAAAAAAGTATTGATTACAATTGATCGCATAGCACCGTTGGAAAGGCAATTTTGTGCTGATCAACTTTCATGCTGATACTTTCTGTGTATCGTGTATACTTTTGGAGTTATATGCATTTGTTTATGATATGGTGTGTGTGGTTGAGATTCATCCCTCAAATCTCATCAAAGCACCTTGACTAAACTGGGAAAAAATTATGTTTCATAGTAAAAATATATCTTTTTTTAACAAACATAATAGTAAAACACAATCTAATGTCTGTAGGCTTAATTTGGTGTTGATATTTGACATACTTTCTAATAAAAAATGGCTTATGTTGCCTTTTTATAGTGAAAAAAATATTTTTTTTTCCTGTTTTGAATAGCATAGAAAAAACTGAATTACTTATTACATGCATACCAGCATTGGAAAGGTAATTTTGCGCTGAATAACTTTGCCATTCATACTTTGTGTCTAGCATGTACGGTTATTGAGCTATTAGCATTTGTTTGCGACATGCTGACTATGACTTGATTTTGCTTAGAAAGGCCCAGGATTCACTGTTAAAAGTATACAGGAGATTCAGGAGACAAGTGGTGTAATCTCAGAGTGAGCCTGTGGAGGCAATGAGTTAAAAAAAAAACACTACTCCACTAGCCCAGCTCAGAGAGACAGCCTCGCTTATACAACAAGCATTTGTCAATGCTGAATGTTTGCTTGCTGTCACTGACATTGGTAGTGTAGACATTACAGAGCTGCATAATAGGAATGGCAGCGAAGTATTGAACTGAAGCCAACCCCACCACCACCCTGCAGAGAGTGGCAGGCATTAGGGTGTGCCTTTCGGTCGTCGGGCATAACAACCACGCCATTTCACCACACCCTACCCTGCAGACACTGACAAGTGTCACGGTGTGCCTTGGGGTCTTTGGCCCTTATGCGCACCCCATTCCATCAGGAAATATGGTGAGATGGGTGCGGTATAGGAGAATGGGGTGAAGTTTGGGCCCGAAGAGTCTGAGACACCCTGATGCCTCTCACTGGCTGCAGGGTGTGGGTGGGGGTGGAATGGTATGAGCATGACAGGCAAGTATCCCAAGTCACACCTCTGATGCCTGTCATACTCTACGGGGGGGCGTTATGGTCAGAAACCCTAACACTTTAGGCATTCGTTGGTATTTTCACTCCAAATTTTCAACATGTTTTTTTTGTGACCCCCACCTCATGAACAGTGGCAATATCAGTTTGTTAGCCGAAAACAGCTTGTGCACAGCGACTATGGCATTTGGCACCACAGGTGCAAAAACACATTCCGAGCAGGATGTGAAAAATGACAGCGGTACTGTTCATGGGGAGGTGTAAAAAATGGCAATGTTGAAAATCTGCTGTGAAAATCTTAAAAAAACTGGTGAAGTCACAAGCGTGCATAGAAACTGTGCAACGTACACCCGTAACGTAACTAGTTTGAGGTTTTTTTACAGTAGATTGTTAACACAGGCATTTTAGGACCTCCGATAATAAACAGTGTCAGTTTGATTTTCTTTATCTGTCCCGAACAATGATTTCCCACAGCAACCACGCATCTCTGCACTGAAAGTGTGAAAACACATTTCAGTCATGTTGTGGAAAATGACAGCTGTACTGTTCATAAGGAGGTGTGGAAAAATGCCACTGGTGAAAATCTGGACTGAAAATATTGAAAATTTGCGAACTTACGAGCGTGCATAGGAACTCTGCAACACACGCTCGTAAAACAGTCATTTTTAGGAATTTTTTCACCAAATTTTCAAAATAGCCATTTTAAGACCTCTGCTCATGAACAGTATCACTGTGATTTTCTTAATGTGTCCGATACATTGATTACGCACACTGACTGCGCCATTGTGCACTACATGGGTGGAAACATGTTTTGGGTGAGATGTGACAAATGACAGCTGTACTGCTCATAAGGTGGTGGTAAAATGGCAATTTGAAAATCTGGAGTGAAAATATTGAAATTTAGCAAACTTATGAGCGTCGCGTAGGAACTGCATAGCACATGCTAAATAAAACAGTCATTTTAAGAATTTTTCACCAAATTTTCAACATAGCCATTTAAAACCTCCTGCTCATGAACAATGTCACTGTGATTTTCTTAATGTGTCCCATACATTGATTTCACACACAGACTGCGCCACTGTCGCTACATAGGCGGAAACACATTTTGGGTGAGATGTGAAAATGACAGCTATACTGCTCATAAGAAGGTGTGGTAAAATGGCAATATTGAAAATCTGGAGTGAAAATATTGAAAATTTGTGAACCTACGAGCGTGCGTAGGAACTGCACAACGCATGCTCGTAAAACAGTCATTTTTAGGAATTTTTGCACCAAATTTTCAAAATAGGCATTTTGAGAGCCCACCTTATGAACACTGGCAGTGTTGTTTCATTAATCATTCTGGCAAGGTTATTTCACAGAGTGGCTGTGAAATCACCCTTAGGGCTCAAGTAACACCATGACAGTACAAGAATCCATGAGGAGGGGTCCCAAAAAACCCATGTAGAAAATTTGGTGCAAAAATTCCAAAAAATGCCTGAGATATGCAACAAAGTTGAAAAAACCCTGTCTATCCCATTATACAGCTTACCGGCATTTACTCAGTTCGCGGTCAGCTTTGAAGAGTGCAGACGTGCTCCCAGTCCACCGAAGATCATTGCACAGGACTCCAGAGGTAAGTATGGGGTGAGTGGGGGTGTGGGGAGGCAGGGTGGCAGTGGGTGGGTGCAGGTTGTGGGGAGGTGCATGGAGACTACGAGGGACAGTTTTTTCTTTAAAGGGCTTTTTTTTAAAAAAGATGACGTGGGATGTTTGCCACACTGGGGTGGGCTCCCAGCATGGCAGAAGGATGGCTGGGGGGGTGTGGAGCTGACAGGGATTGGGCACCCTGTCGGCCATGATATCTGTTGCCACACTGGGGTGGGCTCCCAGCGTGGCACCCTGTACTCGGGGGGGGAGACAGTGAAGCCGACGGGGGATTGGGCACCCCCATCGGCGACAGCATGGGGGGGGGGAGGTACAGTGGAGCTGACGGGGGATTGGGCACCCCCGTTGGCCATTACATCATTTTGCCATGCTGGGGTGGGTTCCCAGCGTGGTACCTGGATGCCTTGGGGGGCATGGAGCTGACGGAGGATTGGGCACCCTGTCGGCCGACCAGTGTGGAGGGAGGGAAGGCGCATCGAGCACGCAGTGTGCGTACATGCACGCGAGCGTGTGTGTGTGTGTGTGGGGAAGCTCTGCTCACTCAAGTGGAGCTCTCCCTTTCAACTGTATGCCACTGCATTTTCCTGCTGTCATTGACAGTTGGAGCAGTGATTGGCACTCTGCGACCGTGCCTGCAAATACACTGACTGAAATGGAAGAGGCTGACACACCTCTGGAAAACTCAGATGATAGCACTATGTTTCTTGCACATGCATGCAAGCAAACATAAAAAGCTGGATATTGACTTACATGGGCCTTCCCAGAGTTTGAGTGCCCAAGGCCCCCCAAAGGCTTGATCTGGCCCTGTAGGGGATAGACAGGAGAACAATAGGGGACTAATTGCAGGATTAGCATAGGAGTTAGCAGAGGCAGCAGCAAGTAGGATGGGGGGTTGTGAACAGATAAAGTGAGGGGGGAGCATAAATGGACAGCTGGAATGTTATTTTGGTGGAGGAGGGAGAGGAGGTAGTAGATAAGAAGGACTGAGAGGGAGGGTAGAACAAGCAGGTACAAAAAAAATCAGCTAGCAGACAATAGCAACAGTTACAAAAATGCAATTCACCTGTGGCCAAACTGTTCTAGTTATAAAAGAAACAGTTCATATAGTTACAAAATATAACAGGAGCAGAAAATCAGGGCAGATACAGTAGATTAGTACCACAGTGGGAAGAGAAGAAAGATTGTCCAATCAAGGCCTCTTCTGAGTCAATCCAGTAGAGGTTCAAAGAAGTGACAATTTTTCAAGTGTGGTGCAGCAGTAGTCATAGCTGGGTGGCAAGGAGGTTGAGCCATGCCAGCAGCAGTAAGAAGAGCTGTTGTAGGAGTTCTTGCTGCAGACGAAGGCTGAACAGAGGTGGCCGCACTGCACAAGCAGCAGCACCCAATCAAGGCAATTGATCTGGAGGAGAGGGAGAAGGTTAAGGAGATAAGTGGGGGTCGAGGGGGAGGAGGCTAGTGGCAGAACATCAGCGGGGGAGGCGGGGATAGACAGGAGCACAGAGGTGGCTGCACGACGCAAGCAAAAGTGCCCAATCAGGGCAGTTGATCTGGGTAGCAAGAAGGATGAGCTGCCCCAGCAGCAGTCAGGAGAGTCATCGGGGGAGTTCTTGGAGTGGGAGGCGGCTGAACAGAGGTGGCTACACCATGCATGCAGCGCAGCCCGATCAGCAGTAGATCTGGAAGAGAAAGGAGATGGAGGTTCTAAGTGACTCTGAATCAAGCATGTCATGCCTGCATTCCCACACATCACATGCAGGGATGAGATATAAATGCTGTATAAATGTACAGATTTATAGTTATTACCTACTCACTCTACTAAAGTAACCAGGGTGCCCAGTGATTCCCTTGGTAAGCAGAAATCTGACCAAACTTGCTTTAAAGGCCTGTACTGTCTTCATGTCTACTGTCTTCACAGGTAGGCTGTTTCCTAGATTCATCACACTCCGGCCAGAAAAGTGACTGCTTATATTACCCCTGAATTTGTCACCCCCTGAACATCACGGTATGTCAATACATCCTGCTGAAGGACACCAGATCAAAAAATACTCCAACTGTCTAATCTTGTCAATACCATTGAGAATGTAACAAAACTCAGATAATGTCCCCTCTCAGCCTTCTTTTCTCCAGGCTGAACATCATAAGGCCCAAATACCAAAGCAGCAGTGTACACTGAGTGCTGATGGCTGGTCCACACAAAAATCTTGTAGCCTGTAACTTATCTTTATTGATATCCACATGCAGCATATTGCATACAAAGACAGTCAAACCAAAAGTGCAAGACATCTGCAAAACTGAAGCAAATTAATGCAGGTCAGGTGAAATTACCTAGGGAGCAACAGTCTACTTGCCATATAGCTTCAGCTTATTCTGTACCTTCATCAGGGGGTCTCCTACTGGCACCCTTGACAGTGGCTAAGTACTGCTTGCCGTGATTCAGGTCCATTTTCTGTTATGTCCCCCATGCCCTTTCCTATCTGACTACAGCAAAAGGAGCCCCACACAGTGTGTGTGTCTCACCCTTTGCTTTTCCTTCCCAAGTAGCATCTTGCATTGAGCTACATTGAATCTAGTGGTCCAGGAGTTGGCCCAATTAAACAGCTTGTTCAAGTCTTTCTAAAGTTTGTTCCCATCCTCAAAAAAGTCCACCAATCTGGCTAACATAGTGTCATCCATGAATTTAAGTAGCCTGTTGGAGACTCCAAATTCCAATTAGTTGATGAAGACGTTGAAGTGGCCTAGCACCAGTCTCAGAAGGATGATGAGGAGTGCTCCTCTTCACTCAGAGTAGTACTTATCCACCAGCACCCTCTGTTCTCAGCCCCCAAGCCAGTTAGCAATCCACCTTGTACTGTATATGTCTCTACATACTGCAGTGGCTTACTTTGCCCCTCAGTTTTTCATGTATAACAGTATAAAAGGCCTTCCTGAAGTCCAGATAAACTACATTCTCAGTATTGTCCCTTGTCCATCTCCCTGGTCACCCCCTCAGAAAATGTGAGCTGCTTGGCTTGGCATTACTGAGCTAGGAGATGATGACATGGAGATAATGTAGGCCACCATGAAGTAGCGGCAGGGTAAATGTCACTGGGGACTCCAGAGTTATGGCAGTGGATCAGGTGCAGTGGGCATTGTTGGACCAGCATGATAGGTCAGGTGAGGTGCTTTTCCTATTTGGACCATGAGTTGAATGATTGCTGTCCAGGGCTAAGCAACACTGATGAAAGAGAAACATACCAGTACCCTCTATGTTTTGCACACACAACACAGGGATCCCCTTTATAAATCGCATGTGAGACCTACATGTTTATTGAACTATTGTTCACCCTTTAGGAAACCACAGTTTATAATGGATATTGAATTACTGTTGTGGGTTAAACTCAGGTTCACCAAAACAATTCCCAAGCTAAAACACTTGCTATACAGGGACCGTATTAATAGACTGAAACCATTTACTTTGGAGACATGGAGACTGACAGGTGATTTACTTTACTTCCTGTATATAAAGGAATATGATATGAAGACTCAGTGAAGGAGCTAAATCTCATCTTTATGACAAGCTGCTATAATCTAAGGGTACAAATACTTTTTATTTATTTATTTATTTATTTGAGCATCAGTTTACAACCTTTGAGCCAGAGGCTCATTTCCAAAGGTACCTCATCACATTGAGGACAAATACATTATATTACAGGCTAATTGTTGCATCACAGAATTTCAAGTTGTAATAAAATGACAACCAATGAAATTGACAGCCATGTATATTTACAAATATTTGTAGAGTGAAGGAACCATTCTAGTTACAGTGGTGCCGCCCATGCGAGCATTGTCAGTATGTGGTGGACTAAGTCATGATTAGTGACAGGTGCAATTATGTGCATTAAATAGCTGGTTCCGCAGTGCGGTTTTGAAGGTGAAGATAGTAGTGGTGTCAAAGATGGCTGGTGGGAGCGCGTTAAACCAGGCTGGGGCTCTATAACAGAAAGATCTCTGTCCATAGCTTGTCCTGGTTCTAGAGATCAGAAGGGTGATTTTGCAGGAGGTTCTGGTATTAATCAAGGGTTTGGCTTGGCGGATGGAGGCTGTCAGCCCGAGGGAGATAGCCCGAGAAGGTTTTATTTCGTAATGAGGCTGGTTTGGCATTGAAGTCACTTGTCCAGATTTAGTGGCCTTACCAAGTCATATAGCTGACATGTGTGAGTGAGACTGGGGGCCCTGCAATAAGCCTACATGCCTTATTCAGGACAATGCTGATTTTGTTGAGGGCAGTCAAGTCAGCCGCACCGTAAACAGGTAGGCCGTAGTCCACCAGGGACAGTATCGAGGATGCAACTGCTAGTCAGAGGGCAATGGGGGGAGACAGTTTTTATGGCGGTAGAGGATACCTAACCACACATTAGTAGCAGAGGCAAGTGCCTTAATATGGGTGTGGAAGGAGAGGGCAGTGTCGAAGCTGATCCCAAGGTACTTGTACGAGCGGACTAGTTCAAGGGGTTGCCTGGAGCTGGGGAGGATGTGTAGTGGGAAGTTAGTGGCTTTGTTTTGAGGGTGGGCAAAGACCACTGATTTGGTTTTTTTGAGATTGATGACAAGTCGGTGCTCTTTGAACCAGGTTTCTGCATCATTGAAGGCAAGTAGTAGGGAGTCCTGGAGGGCATTGGGGTTGCGGTGGGTGGCAAAGAGGATGGCATCATCTGAATATAACAGAATTCTACCAGTGCATGCACTGGGTAGGGTGTTTAGGTAGATTGAGAAGAGTAGCAGTTCCAGGATGGAGCCCTGGGGGACACCTGAGTGGATGGGGCAGGTTGTAGAAAGTGTCCCATTGATTTTGACACATTGGAGGTGGTCAGATAGGTAGCCTGTGCACCAAGAGATCAGCCCAGTAGATAGGCCAGTATGGGAGAGGGCTTACAGTAGGAGGGGGTGGTAAACAGTGTCGAAATCCTTTGAGAGATCTACAAACACTGCCCCAGCTAGGGCACCGGCATCCAGGGAGGAGTGTATGAAATTTGAAAACTCAATTAGAGCCGTTCCAGTACTGTGCCCTGCCTGGAAGCCATGCTGTTCTGGACAGAGGATGTTGTACTTGGTTATGTACTCAGTGATTTGAGAGGCCACCAGCTTTTCAAGGGCTTTGGAGAGGGGTGGGAGGATGGAGATAGGTCTGTAGTTCCCTGCATTAGACCTGTCACCGCCTTTGTGGATCGGTGTAACTATGGCCATTTTCCATGCAGTTGGGAATTGCCCCAGGCAGAGAGATTTGTTGAGTAGGGTGTTGAGCGGAGCAAGTACCTGGTCCAGCACCTGACGGAGAATGCTGGGGTCAAGGGAGTCACTGCCGGGACTATTGTTCTTTAAAACTTTGAGCAGGTGCGGTCTGGCTTCCTGGTTTGTTACCCTGTGTAGATGGAAGCAAGAGCGTTGGATGACAGGGGCCAGCTGGGAGGGGAGAGGGTTGAAGAAATTACTGAGGAGAACCGAACTAAGGTCCGTGAAGGTAGTGTTTAGGAATTTGGCTATAAAATCCGGGTTAGTCGAGGTAGTCCCATCCATGGTGATCTGGGCTGGGGGGGGGTGCGGGCACTCCCATTCGATTATTTAATGTTGTCCCAGAAGGTCTGCGCACATCCCCAGGAGGAGGTGAGCATGGCCTGGTAATGGACGGCCTTTGCTTTACGGATAGCCCAGGTGCACTTGTTCTGTGCTGCATTATAAGCCTGTCTGTCAGTTACCCAGCCTGTTTCAGTGGCAAGGTGCCATAAGTTATCCCTGTGCTTGAGCAGTTGACGTAGGGCAGGGGTAACCCAGGGCACACTGAGCTTTTTGGTACGTGTTCTGGTAAGGGGTGCATAGAGGTCACAGGCTTTGTTGAAAGTCTGGGAAAAGAAGGTGAGAGCAGTGTCTATGTCAGGAGCATGCTGTATAGGTGATCAGTTAATCTGGGCAAGAAGTCGTTTGAGACTTTTTAGCCCACCAGGTCTGAGGTGCCTGCAGAGTGTGGGTTGGGCTTTAAGTAGGGGGCTGGGGGTCGACCAGTGGAATAGGATCAGGGAGTGATCACTGAGTGAGTCCGAGAGGACCT
Source organism: Neoceratodus forsteri (assembly GCA_016271365.2). Classification (NCBI taxonomy): domain Eukaryota; kingdom Metazoa; phylum Chordata; order Ceratodontiformes; family Ceratodontidae; genus Neoceratodus; species Neoceratodus forsteri. The sequence goes on along the minus strand of CM057452.1, from coordinate 976,353,226 downwards.
GGATATCTTGGATTTTCTTTTGGGCAGTTTGTGATGATTACATCTAGAAGGGTATTGTTACCTCTCTTGAAGTTTACTCTTGTGGGTTGGGAAATAAGTTGCATCAGATCCATAGCCACGAAGGTATCTTGGGTGGTGGAAGAGGAGGCACTGAGCCAGTTCATGTTTAGGTCCCCCACAAGGATGTGATCAACCTTGTGATGGAGGGTAGTGAGATAATCGGTTAAGGATAACATCGTCGGAGTTTGGTGCTTTGGTGGAATGTATGCCGTAGTGAGATATAGGGGGCCCCTGGTGGGGTCAGGCATAAGTTTAAGGATGAGGGCTTGAGCCCCATTTACAAGAACCGGGGCAGGGAGTGCTAGCCCAGTAAGTGAGTCCCTGGTATAGCTAGCACAGCCTCCCCCACGTTTGCCAACATGATCCTCTCGGTATAGGGTGTATCCAGGTAGTGGGACAAAGTGGTTGGGGGTGGATTTTGACAGCCAGGTTTCTAATGCAGCATGACCCAGCATTGGAGGGAATCAAATTTTTTGAGTATGCTGCATATATTCATGGAGGCTATACAGAGACTGGCAGTCCCAGTTGTGGGGCTAGTCTGGGTGGGGCCTGGGTTGGAATGTATATTGCCTGTGAGGAGTAGTAGGAGGATCATGGCTCTAGCTAGAGGGCAGAGTTTAGCGATCTTTTGGTGGGTATTCGGGGTGGGGGGCCATCAGGGAGGAGGGGATGGGTAGGGTCAGCATGGTCGGGAGGGCAGGGGTGATTAGTCACCAGTTGGTGCCAGGGTAAGCAGATGGGAGGTAACCTGGGGATGGGTGCTATGGGTAGGGGCACATGGTCATTGTAGGATGGGATCTTATTATGTCCAGGGGAATTGATTCTAGGGCCGGTGTACTGGATGGGCTGCCTGGTAGCTGGGTTATAGGTAAGTAAAAGGGGGAGGTAAGTAAAAGGGGGAGGCATAGTAGGAGAGGGCAGGCTGACATGGTGCTTGCCATAGCAGCAGGGCAGAAAGGTAGAAGTATTTTGTGTGCCGTTCAGCAAGCGTAGATACCACTTTGGCTTAGTGGTAGTGTCCCGGACTGTGGTACAGAGGGTACCAGGTTCAAGTCTCAGCTTGGGCAGCTGGAGAAGGGACCAGGGTGGGAGCTGAGCTATGTGTTCTGGGGCTTGAGACACGCTGTGTTGGGGCCAGAAACAGGGTGAGAAATAGTGACTCCTAGTGGTCACAGGGTGCAGGCTAGGAGGTTAGGCTGGGGGTCAGGATGAATGATGAACTATGGGGTGGGGGGCTGGCAGAGATGTAGACAGGGATTAGAAGTAGGTAGAGGAGGGTCAATGTGGTCTGAGATTTGAGGTAAGCAGACGTGTGGAGGAGTGAAGTGGCACAGGCTGACAGAAGGACCCAGGAGGTTTGGGGGTAGAGGTTTGTATGACTGTACCTGAGGTAGGGTCTGTGCATCCCTCTAGTGGCTGGAAGGTATAACCTGCAAATGGGAAAGTGGGGACTTAGTAATTCAGCAGCCAGAAAGTGATGTCATCAAAGGGGGTCAATAAAGGAAGGGATGCCCCTGGATGGGTGGGTGGCTGGGGCAGGCAGGGCAGACAACATGTGGCATTGTCAGGCTAACACCCCACACAGGTATCTGGTAGAATGAGAGAGGTCTCCTTTACCTCTTAGCCTTCCCGAGTTTGTTTCTGCTCCAGGAGGGAGCTCTGCTGTTGCTGTGGCTGCTGCAAGTGGCAGTGTGCTGGGGGGGGGGGTCGGAAGGCCTAAATAAGGGAGCAGACAAAGGGCAGAGATTAGTATGCAGTGGGAGACTGTACAGGTATTCAGGTCCCTACTGCGCAGCTGAACTGTTGGGCTATGTCCCGACTGCATATTGGAACTGTTATCTTAAAATTAAATGAAAAAAAAGCAGTATTTTTTTTTTTTTTTTTTTCTTCTAGGCCAGTGGGAATCTGGAACAGTCTCGCTGAAGCAGTGATAATATTTAGACCTATGTACTTTTTAATGAAAAATTAGACAAATATATGATGGAGACAAAAACTTGAAGGATATAACAACTGAAAAGTGTGTATTCAAGTTTCAAGTTTATTTGTGGGAAAAACCAATTGAGCAAACCTCATGCAAAATGGAGACCAAGGACATTTTCATATATAAATAGTTATATACAGTCCTAATAATAGACAAACAGTCAATATACTGTATAAAACACCCTCTACTGCTAGGCAAATTGAGCTCCTTCGGCCTCGCAACTCAGGCCATAAACTGGTTCCAGTCCTACCTCCAAAACAGGATGCAGCAAGTACAAATCGGGGACACCCTTTCAAACCCTCATCCCATCCTCGTGGGCACCCCCAAGACTCCATCCTTGGCCCTATCCTTTTCTCCCTTTTTATAAACCACCTCCCCTCAGCCTGTCTCACCTCCAGCATGCACCTATACGCTGACAACACCATAATCTATGCCTCAGGCCCTTCCCATGGCAGTGTTCACCCAAACCTCCAAAGTGATTTCAACTGAGTACAAGCCTGGCTCCAGAAAAATCAGCTTAAACTAAATGCAATTAAAACTGTCTCCATGGTTTTTGGCACAAGACAAAAGCTCGCCTCCCTGCCTGCCCCCCCCCCGATCTACACCCTGGAAGAAATACCCCTCGAAACTGTACCCACGTTTAAGTATCTGGGAATCTGGCTGGACTCAAACCTAAATTTCTCCACCCACGTTGACGCCATCTGCACCAAACTCCGGCCCAAACTTGCCATCCTCTACTGCCACAAAGCCTACCTCCCCCTCCCAACTCGGAGTGAACTCATACGTAAAACCATCCTACCAGTACTAGACTACGCGGACGTCATTTATGGCACAGCCCCTTCCTCCTCCCTTGCTAAGCTTGATGTCCTGCTAAACTCCTTCATCCGTTTGCCACGGCCTCCCCCACTCACTCATCACTGTAACTACTCTCAACTCTATAGATTGATGCCACTCTCACATGGTGGAAACCCTTAGTGCCTCTCTCATAGCGAAATATTGGCTCGGCTCCATTCCCTACCTCTCCTCCGCCTCTCAATAGCCCTTCTGTGGCTACTCACTTGGCACAGACATGCCATTGCCTTCCACCTCTCACGTCCCGCTCAGCCTCGGGCAAGCTGCTTTTCCTACGGCTCCCACTCCCTATGGAACAACCTCCTCCCAACCTCCACCTGGCCCCTCCTAACCGTCTTCAAACAGCTTCTCAGGCTCCTCCCTCCCACCCCTTGCCTCAGCTGTGCACCAAATCCCCCCCTACCCGGACCTAGTGCAACCCCTAGTTTTTGAGAAGTCCACTGCAGGAATCAAACTATTGCATGCACTTATCTGAAAGTCCAGGGAATTTTAAATGGTCTAGAGAAAAAATATATATTGTTCTCACTCTGATGCCCTTCATAAGTGTAACTGTACCACCAATTTCTCCATGTAATTTACAAATACTGTACCTTTTTATCTTCTTTTAAGTGTCTTCATTTCTGTATATCTATAGTTTATCTATATCTATGCTCCCTGTTTTGTATTATGCACCCGAGTCGCACCTGGAAACGAGCCTCAGTCCAACGTGCCTTTCCCGGTCAACAATTTTAAATAAATAAAAAAATAAAAAATAAAAAAAAATACTGAATCACAGTCACAATACACTTATTACCACAATACCAGTAACAAAAATGCAATAATCTATCACATAAGTAAGTATAATAAAAGTAGGGTAATAGGGAAAGAAGGGGAGAAAAAGGACAAGCCAAAGCAGGAGAGAAACAAGCAAAATAAAGGCTAAGAACTGACTATACTATTAATTATATTCAAGTTATCCCATCTTCATCTGACACACCTGACACTTCAAAGTGTGTGCAAATAGGCTTAGATTCCAAAAACTTAGATTTCCTTGTCCAAGCCAAACATATTTGGGGGGGGTGGATTCTGTGGGTTACGCGCCTTCTCTGGTTCTGTAATCTGGCATAGTCTAGAGGACATGAGGACATCATTTTTGGAGCTAGAGATGTTCCTGAAAGGAAAGTCACCCAGGGTGATCTTTTCTGATACGCCCCAGGCCCCGAGGGCTCATAAACAGCAGTAGCTGACCATTCAAAAAGTAACTTTCAAATAGCAGAACAAATTTGCAAATAGGGCCTTTTCAGCCCTAATAGTTTCACCCTGCCTAAAACGAAAGGTTTTTATTACTACATTAGGTAGGCTAATGCTTGGCTATAGGTTTGGTGCAGGGAGGCAGTTTTCTTTTTCTGGCTCACTGGAGGGCTTTCTGGGAAAAGTGATACATTTATGCCCAGGATGAACTAAACCTGCACTAAGTGGGTTTGGGATACCATTCCAAAGAGATAGGCCTAACAGAAATGGGGGTGAGGTGGCTCTGTTCAAAAGGGAGGGAGTCGCCACAGTGGCCAAAGAGGATATCAGGGAGTAGGCAAACCATCTCACACAGCCGATCTTGGTGCAGCTGGAGGAAAAGGGAGACAAAAGAGTCTCCCTGGGAGGCTGCTACAGGCTCCCTAACAGCTCATTGGAGCACAAGGCCTAGACGGTCAGGAACATTACATGAGTAGCCAAATTAGATGCAGTGGTGGTCCTGAAAACATTACTCCCTGTATGGAATAAGGAGATTGGGCTAAATCATACCCATGTGAAATAGCGCTCTGTGCAGGATGGTAGTGCAATAAAAAAGGGCTTAGAACCCCAATAAAAAGTCCAGCATAACCAAAGAAATCATACTCAAATGCAGGAAAGAAATTGGCTGATAACTCAAATGTCCCAGTTCCAGCAATATTTATTTCCTTCACCCCAAATCAAAACTGTGCAAATTAAGCAGGCACAGACACAGCAAAAGTGTACATCCATGTTGGGGCAGAGTGAGCAACCTGAAGCATACCAAACCAAGAGATCATTAAGGTAGCTGGGGTCCAAACCACATAGGGCCTTGTAAATTAATTCAAACTTGTGGTGAAGTAACACCTAATAGGTACAGTAGCTAGTGCAGATGCCACAGAACAGGTATAATATTCTCTGAATATAACACTGATGTAATGAACTTGGCCACAGCTTTCTACACCAGCTGTAGGTAATGCACTTACCCTCCAGAGAGCCCTTAGTATAGACCATTATAGTAGTCAAGCCAAGAAGTCACAAAGGCATGTGCCAGAATCACTAGGTCCCCTTACACCAGACAGGTTATATTCTAGGAGTTATTCCAAATCTGGAAACATCTACAGCATACCCTGGTTGACACATAATGTTCAACTGCCAGCTTAGAGTCCAGACTGTCCCCCAGATATTTTACCCTATCCACAGCTGCCTCAGTGGTGCTATTCTGAGATGGTAAGGTGAAGGCACTGCTCTGGCCTGCCAATTCACAGAACTTGATTCCACCCATAGGAACTCCATCATTGCCTCATTAATACTCAATCAGCAGGAGGCCACCCAGTCCATGATTTCTTGAAAGCAATACAGAGACTGCATTGTGCCTGATGGTGTAAAGAACAGGTACAGCTAAGTATCACCTGCATAACATAGGTACATAGATTCTGATGCCAAAAAAGAGCTTGTTGCCCATCCAGTATGTCTATCTTACCTAGCTATTCCACTTTGCCATAATTGCAATCTTCTCTGTAGTTTCTGTCCCTCCTTTTTTCTAACTAAACCAACATGCCAGTCCCATCTAAACTTGAAGCTGCTGATAGATTTGACCTGTACCCCTCTCTCTGGTAGCTCATTCCACTTGTCCGCCACCCTTTCCACAAAAAAGTGCTTATAGGCATCCTTTTGTAAATCTCCCCCCTATCAGCTTTAGTGAATTCACTCTTTTGCTAGTGAAAATTCATGCTCTAACACCTAATGACCCACCCCAACGGAGGCACATACACCGCAAAAAGCAAAAGGGACAGAATTGAACCATGAAGAACTTCACAGATGACCACAACCAGCTGTAACAAGAATGACCACGCGCAACTGGCTGTGATATGCCAGACAAGAAGGACTCAAACTATCTGAGAGCTATCCCAGTGAGTCACACACATTTATAAAGGCATTCCATCATCACATCATGAGCCACAGTTTCAAATGCTGATGAGAGATCAAGGAGAATGACAATTGAGCACTGGCCTCTGTCCCTTACAAGAATTAGGACATTAAACACATTGACAAGCATAGTTTCTCTGCTGTGGCAAGGCCTGGAACCCAACTGGAATGGTTCATATATATTAAATTGCTTAAGGTGAGCCTCAGGCTGTGCCAACACTACTGTACCTTCTCAACAATCTTGCCTTAAAAGGGGAGGTTAGAGACAGGCCTGTAGTTCAGCTGCAGATCTGGGTCTAATGATGGATTTTTTAGAAAGGATCTCACTATAGCCTTTCTAAGAGCTGCAGAAAAATACTCATCTGAAAGAAAACACTGGAGAATGACAGCAAACAATTTTCCCAAGGCCTCGCATCAGTCTACAACCAACTGCATAGGCTCTGGATCTGATTAACAGAAAGTGAGGTACAGTCCTGACTATCCCAGCATTTCTTCTGAATTTTGCTATTCTACAGTATACAATTTGGTTGGATTTTGTGGGGATTTCTCGATAATTTGTGGGGGAAAATACATAACGTGTACAACTAGAAAAAAATTCTGCAAACAACAAAAAGGTAAGTCTGAATCCAACTGAAAAAAGAATAATTGGCATTATACTAGAAAAGGAGTTGGATCAGTTAATACAGGACAGTACCCGGGAAGACAAGATACAGGAGGCAGTATGGCGCAGTGGTTTAATGCTCTGAGCTGCAAACTGGGAGACCTGTGTTTGAATCTCACAGCCCCCACTTGCATACTGTGTGATCCTGAGCAAGTCACTTAACTTCCTTGTGATCCCAAGCTGCACCTGTAAACAAGCTTTCAAATTAGTGTGTCTCTCTTGGTTAAAAAAAAAAACAAATATGTATATATCCAAGATACTAGATTTAGCATTTAGTAATTTTGATGATGGAATAAATGACCTGAGAGTCATACACCCACTCGGAGACAGTGACTATAGAATGATTTATCTCTCATTGAAATGGAGCTGGGATACACTAAAGAGAATAACAAAAGCAAAAAATTATCATAAGACAAACTTCAGTGGTATAAAGACATATATAAAAACATAGAATTGAAATAAGGATTTTCTGGGGACAAACCTTAGATACAATTTGGAATAAATTTAAAAACAAACTTAAGTACTATATAAAAATGTTTATTACTGATGTATGTAAATATGACACATCTGGCAGAATACCCACTTGATTAAACAAAAATATGAAAAAGATTATTAGACAAAATAAGAGAGCATATAAAAAGCATAAAAACAAAACACAGGTGAACTGGGTCAATAGACAGAATTAACAAATAAAATATAAAAAAGCAATCAGGGAAGCAAAAATTGCATCTGAAGTAAAATAGGCTATTACCTCTAAAGATAACAAAAAATAATTTTTTAACTATGTGGGAAGCCTTAAAGGTGGGCAGAAATCTATAGGTCCACTAATGAAAGAAAATGACATTATAGAAAGTGAACAACAGATGGCTGAGAAATTTAATGAATATTTCTTAGAAGTATTTCAGGACAAAGGATCACAAGAAACTATAGATATTGGGGATAATTATAGTAATGTTATAAGGACCATTGCTGAAGAAGTTAGCACTAAATTAGCTAACTTAAAGGTTGATAAAGCTCCGGACTAGACGGTATACGTCCTGTCTTCCTAAGGGAACTGGTGAATATCCTGTCAGGGCCATTAACATTCTTATTTAATGCACCACTAGTGAAGGGAAAAGCCATTAGGTATTAGAAAGTTACTAATATTACCCCAATTTTTAAGAAAGTTAGCAGGCAAGAAGTGAGTAATTATCGACTGATTAGCCTTACATTGATTACAGGGAAGATTTTGGAAGACTTGTTTAAAGATAGGATGGTAGAGCATATTTCACAATATGGATTAGTGGGATCATATTCAGTATGGCTTCGTACATGGTAGATCTTGTCTGTCCAACATATTAAGTTTTTTCGAGCCCGTAAGTGCAGCCCTAGATAAAGGCCTACCTCTAGATGTAATATTCCTAGATTATTCCAAGGTGTTTGATTCAGTCTCACATCAGGAACTAGGGAAGAGTTTAGTACATTTAAAATTCAACCCTCTTTTGATAGCCTGGGTTCGATCATAGTTAACTGGGAGACAGCAAAGAGTCTATATAATGGGTTATATGTCCAACTGAGGGAGAGTTACAAGTGGGGTACCACAGGGATTGATCCTGGAGCCATTATTATTTAACATCTTTGTATCTTCCATGCAGTCTACTGAGGCTGCATGGTGGAGTTAGTATGTAGATGATACTAAGATGGGGCCAACTGTCAATTCCCACGATGCAGTGGAGAGTTTCCACATAGAGTTAAATAAAATAGAGAAGTGGGCACGTGAACACAAACTGTTCTACAATGAGAAAAAATGCAGGTGAATGCATTTTGGACAGAAAAATATTAGGGCTAAATATAAGCTAAACAACAGAGCTTTGGAAAGTACTACTAACAAAAGAGACCTTGGTGTGATAGTCACAGATGCACTGAATTTTGACAATAATGCTAAGGTAGTAGTTCAAAGAGGAAACAGAATTATGAGATGCATTCTACAAAAAATAAAGAGCGGATAACCCAAATTATAGTCCTTCTGTATATTTATATGGTTAGATCAGTTCTGGAGTATTGCTTACCATTTTGTCCTCCCCAGGACAAAGGAACAATGCGGTTACTGGAGTGGGTACAAAGGAGGGCAACAAAGAATACGGGTTCTATGGGATATGCCGTACAAAGAAAGACTTAGGAAATTTAATCTATACTCATACTACTGTAGATCCAGGTGGGACCTTAGTAATGTATTGTTATCCATGGACCTGCACCCCTGATTGTACCCCCACCTCATGGACAGCAACACATATGTAGGTATCTGTACTAACCTTAGGGTTGAGACACTTATCATATAAGCATAAGTGTCAGAATCTGAGTTCTACTGTACTTCTTTAATGCATATTATGCTTCGCTATATTTTTATAATGTATTCTGCCACTGGGAGATGTTATTCATTTAAGCAATATACCCCTCCAGGGTGTGGGTATACTGGTGGATATACAACGGGTGTGGTTCGGTCACGAGGTGCGACCAAGTAACTTAACCACACCAGAAGTGGTAAATCCACTAGTATACCCACTTCCTGGAGGGATATATTGCTATTATACAGTGGCTCACATTTTTGGGTGAGAAAAAAATATAGAAATACTTTTGGTTTGTTTGTTTTTTTAATCATTTTTGTTATTTTATTCCTACACCAAACAGAAATAGTTCCTTGTTGCTAGTCAGAGTGATGGTGTTACCCCCCCTTCAGTTTTTTTTATATCATTGGTCGAGACTCTGAACAGAATTATGTTTTTTTTAACTGTGAGCATTAAGATTTGCAGTTCGATTTGGTGTTTTTTTTTGTGCGTCTTCCTACAGATGGAATTCTAAAGGGCTGGCATCTGTAAAAATAATAGTCTAAACCTCTCTACCCCCTGTTTGACTTGATCATGAGCATCTTGATATCTAATGCACATTCAGGAAATAACAGATGGACAGGGATAAACAATAGAAAGATTTATTAGTGTAAAGATGTTTTGATGCATTAAATCTGGTTGATGCTATGTATTTAATTAATTACGTGGACTGTATCCTAACATATTGTATTTTTCTTCTCTTTTGACAGCTTAATTCTAATAATGATTTTACACACAGTAGTGATACCATGTGGGAAACCTAGTGGACATAAAGGACACTACTGGTAGTTGCAATAAATAAATAAGGATTTTAACTTAAAGTCTATAAAAATGCTTAAAAGAAATGTTTAAATCACAAATGATTATAATGATTAAAATAATGCAATTTCTTATTCATAGGCTTTATTAGATATGCATAAGCAAACAAATTCTTTACATTTGCTTTTTATTGAATATACGTTTTGAGGACCTCCTAACAAATGAGATGCAAAAAGTGTCATGATTATTAGCTAGAACCTGAGGAATCAGTGATACGTGAATAACTAACTTGAAAACATATATAACCTTCTCTATAATGGGATTGTTGAAAAATGTATGAAGAATATGTATTTTAAATTTGGCACCGAGCATTTTGATTTTAACTTGCACTGTTACTTTAAATGTGCCTTTTTATTTAAAGGCTACGAGTGTCTGTATATGTCATCCTATAATTAAGCACCAGGGGGCGTGAAACACGTCAGCACACTCCATTGTGGATTGTGGATTGTAAGGGAGGAAGTTATGGTGTGGAGTCACTATCGTGCACTTTAAAAATAAAAGAAGAAGCACTTTTGAATAGTATCTAGACTCCTGGCATCTGTTCTATATGTATGGTAAATCTTCATAAGAGGACCACAGTGAGTAGCTGGTGCTGGCAACATGCTTTATCTTGATTACTTGTTTAATAAGACTTGCACAACAGGCCTAGGTGTGTCCCAGAACTAATCCCTCAATTGCTTACTTTTTATGTATTTTCTTTAGTAGTTACCATGACAATTATTGGATTATAAGACTCCTTGCAGCATGTAGCTTTACTGAGACTAGAGACTGCATCTATGTAGATAAGGAAGCTGGATACTTTCCCAGTGATTACAGTGTTAGTTGCAAGTCTCTATTATTAGAATTTGCCAGTAATAAATGATATTTATAGTATATGGGTGCCGCCTATTGTCAATGGATTTCAGCAACTGCTGAAATCTTGTTGTAGTACAGTTCAAAGGTCAAAAAAGTTGTTGTACTATCGTTCTGACATCACATCGATAGTACAACAACTTTTTACCCTTGATCTGCTGACTGATTGGCTTAGCGGACGCTCTATAAAAAAAAAAACATGGTGGCACGATTTAGCGAGCGCCGAGCAGCAGAGCCACCGACTGAGAAGTCGGGAATCGGGACACTGAGAGCCATACATGGCTCCCTTTCTAAAAACAATTGCTTCTATTTTTTCTCACCGATTTAAAAAAAAAAAATGATGTGCTGAGGAGCAGGACGGAGCCTAAGTGGAAACGGCCGCCAGCAGAAGCACCAGAGGGGAAACGGGAGCAGCGCCTATGGCAAGTAATGAAAAAAATAAATGTAAAAACAAAAAAAAAAACATATACTATAAAAAACAGTGGATGGGTGAACATCCACAACTAAGTCTGAGTCCCCATCTCGGGCAGTTGATGACATCAACGAGACCTCTCGAGCTTCGCTCTCGAGGTCTCTGTGATGTCATCAACTCCCTCGATGGAAACACAGCCTTGTTGTGGATGTTCACCCATCCACTATTCTATATATTGTCAGGACACCACTTGTCTGCCATCTCTTCCTTTTGTACATTTCCAACAAGAACCTGAGAAAGGTAATTTTATTACCCAGTTACATTTGGATACCATGTGCAGGTTGGAATGTACAAAGTGAAGCTTCCATTCAATTAATTTTGAATGTTGAGTTGTGTAGTGCATTTCTCACCTACTTGGACCTACTTGTACTCACAGTGGTTGTTGGTCTCGGGTGTGACACATCCACACCGGACCCTTTTACACTCCCTTTGCGAGTGACAGTGTACTGTCTTAGCACCACCGTTTGTCCACGGGGAACCAAAAAGCCGTTGGGTGATGGTGCCAAGGATTTTATCCAGTCTTCTGACTGCTTCTTTGTTTGTTTGTCTTCCCCTTGTTTGACATGCCTGAACTTTGCACTGACTTGAGACTCGACGTCTCGAACTATCTCACATCCCATGGTGGATAGACAGATTTTGTGCTGGATGCAAAGTCTGCAAACAATCCATTGATACTCATTTTGGAGTACTACCTAGAGTCCATACAAACAACCAAAAAGTATAACCTTAAAGGTCTTTTGGTTGCGGCTCTCCATACCACTGTTGAGAGTCTCACAATGAAGTGTGCCTCCCTTGAACTGTAAAATGCGCCTCTAAAAAAAGAGATGAGCTTGCAGACATAGGAGTTACAGAAAGAGGAACAGAAACTAGCAGAGAAGACACAGTCACTCCATGATGCCAAGAACAGGCTGTTGCATTGTACTACTAAAGACACTGAGCAAGAAATTTGTATGTTGCGAGATGATTGCAAAAGGCTGAAATGTGATAAGAAACAGTATATGTGAACTTTATTTTGAGTAACATGAATGAGGGTTTAAGAGAAGAGAATGCTGAGTTGAACGAGGAGAATGTGTGAGTGAATTGTGTGTTAGACAGAGAGCATTGGGAAAACGTCGAATTCGGCACCGCATGCAGAGTATTGCAGCATGAGGTTGAGAAGAGTATTGAGCAGGGCACTGCAAGAGTTTGTCACAAGAAATGTAGAGCAAAGATGTGAAGATCCACCATCAATGAAAGGTTCATGCTGGCCATGTTAAGGCTATGAATGGGTTCCACTATATGCCCATTGACACTGCATCATCCGGCGATGACGACTCTGATTTTGATGACGAGACATGCCATGTCACACAAAAGTTCAGCCTCCATAGGGTTGTCATTTTCTTCAGCCATCCCCAAGATGGCACCTATGTCCGCTCACCCTCAACATTGCCACATCTTCACAAACTTGGTGGAGGCACGTACAATGCCCAGATGGTGGCCCCCATGACACAGGTGGACTGCATGTATTCCACGGTGCACCTCCACTTGCTCCCCTCTCCAGGGAGGATGTGGCAGAGGTGTGTGGCCTAATTCAGAAAGCCATTACCAATATCACTGCACCAGATGAGCAAAGGAGAGCTATCCAGGATCAAAGTGACACAATGTTTGAGGACACTGTCAACCAGAATCATGCATTCAAAGCTGTTGCTGATGCAGCGGCAGAAACTGCCCTTTACGGTGCCATGGAATGTATTGAGTGAACATGATTCCTCATACTTCCAACCCCTTACAAGTTGCTCACTCTGTCCAGCAAATTTCCCAAAGTATTGGACTGATGGGCCCGACTGATAATCTTAGTTACCACTTGGAGAAGGTGTGCTCCCTTTTCGAGAAGCTTTCTCTCCAACCCAAGTACCAGGTTAAAGTCTTGTGACAGACAATCAAACCTATCCTTTGGGTCAAACTCCCAGGGACCGTACACAACTGAAAGATGCATGTATACAATGACATAGGTACTCCTTGCTGCCAATGCCCCAGGTGTCGTTGGAGCCCACTTGGCCTACAAGGTTAAGCAGAATGTGAAGGAAAGCCCCACAACTTACCATTAATGGTTGTGGCTTACTTATGAGGCTGGCAAAGGCCTGGCTGGTGTGGTCACACACTGAGACCAGATTGAGTACAAGGATTTGTACATCTGGAACATGACTCTGACTTTGCGGGAAATTATTGAACTTAATGCCTACCCAAGTACTGACACTTTTGATGAAATTTTGACCAAAACAGAGTGTGCTTACCAGGTATATCTTCATAATCTTGCTTCCAATAAAACCAACAAAGCTACCACCATTCAATCCTCAGCAGCACAGGTAGTTGCAGTACAGTCTGCCTCAGACACGTCTACCCACTATACTGTGGAAGGTAACAACGAGATGAATGACACCACTTCTGATGACAAGCAGTCGCACAAGGGAGGGGGAACCAGAACTGTAAAAATAGCAGAAACAGAGACAGAGGCAATTGGAAAAATCCAAATTGCCAATTTGATAGCCAGAACCATAATGGCCCTAGCTATTGAAGCCTAAAAGATGAGAATGGGACCCTCTGCAAACTGCTGGAGGAGGTCTGTTCTGAGAGAGAGGGTGGGCCTACATGTACTGTAGCAGCCCTCACTCTGGCCGCAGGACAGCCATGCAGCCTGGGAAATCCTTTCCTGCATTTGGCTATCGAACAACCAAGCAGCCAAGAAAAGAATCCTTTTGTAGCATTGGCTACTGGACAGGCCAATGCGACTACTAAGGAAGACCCATTGAGCAGGCCGCTGTCACACCTATGACATCACAGGCACACTTGTATCCCACTCAAGACATACAGGAGGCTCAGAGAGACCCTGAGAGCCTCAGATTCCAGGAACAGGATGATGATGATGATTCTGAAAATGCAGATTGACAATTACAGGCCCCATTCTGGACTGAGACTGACTTGTTTGTTGACACAAACAAGTATTATGTGAAGGCCACGGTCAGGGGCCACCACCTTATCATGCTTCTGGATACTAGAACAGCCATATCAGTCCTCCTTGATGATGACCCAGTCTCATCTGACTGGTTTACTGCTGGAAGACTAATATACCTAGGGTGTAGATGGCACCTAGCTACACACTTACCGATCTGTTCCTCTGCCTGTGGTGCTAGGCCACCTCAGGACTAATTTTGTCTTAGACCACATGGTATTACGTCATCACCCTAATATATAGGGAATTAACTTTCTAGCACTACACGGTTGTGTAGTGGACTTAGTCAACAGCCTACTTCTCCAACTCAAGGGGCAATGTCATGCTGACACCATTCCAGACTCACACGTGGTGGCGGCCATCTCCCATAACAAGAAGGAGTATGACGTCATGACTCTATTCAAAAGTCATGACCTATTTTCTGAACTTGCACCTCTGCTGCAAATACACCTTGATGTGTTTTCTACCAACAAACATGATTGTGGTAGAATGCACACCACCATTGTAATCACTGGACCCAACCCTGTGAGGCAGAAGCCGTCTCAATTTCCTGCTGAAGCCTTGCCATCACTGAGGGAGACCATCCAGTCACTACTACAACAAGGAGTGAGTAGGACCTGTGTCTCCACTGTCAATTCACCTATTCAGCCTGTGAAAAAGCTAAATGGAGCTTGGAGACTCACAATTGATTACAGGAAACTTAATCAAGTTACTCCCAACAGCGCCCCAACAGCAGCATTAGGACTTGATGTACTCAAGCTGTTGACACCTAACAAAAAGTGGTTCACAGCTCTTGACATGTCTAGTGGGGTTTGATCACTTCCATTAGCACAGGAAAGCCAATACAAATTCTCTTTCACCTTTGATGGACACCAGTACACCTGGACCTGCCTTCCTTAGGGTTTCTACAACAGTCTTTCCTCTTCCATCTCCACATGATGGACACCCTACAGGGCTTCTTCACACCCCAGTGTATCCTGAAGTATGTGGATGCCTTGCTTCTATCAACCACCATGAAAGATGATCATTTGGCCCTCCTAGATGAACTTTTTTCTCTCCTCAAGAGAGCAGGCCTCAGGTGCAACCCCTCTAAAGCACAACTGTGTGAAAAAGAGGTAATCTTCCTTGGTCTACACATCACAGACCAAGGCAAAAGCCCAGCTGTCAAGAAGATCCAGGGCTTGCAAGATCTGCCACTTCCTACTAGCATGGCAACACTCAGATGCTTCTTAGAAATGGTAAACTATTCCAGGGATTTTATCCCTGACTTTGCCTTGAAGGCTGCTCCCTTGTATGAACTTCTGAAAAAGGATGTTCAATGGACATGGGGCCACACGCACACTGAAGCTGTAACACAGCTTAAGCAGGCCTTGGCCTCAGCCCCAGCACTGATGAATCCTAACCCAAATCTCCCATTCCATTTGGAAACTGCCGCCTCTGATGTGGCCATGTCTGCAGTGCTGGCACAAAAGTACAATGGGTACCACAGGCCCATTACTTATG